>CM054112.1:108718886-110108962 GCA_028673005.1 Tanypteryx hageni
CCCTTTCCGCCCACCAGTAAACTCGTTGATATTAACAGTGAGGAAAGCGGCAGACAATGGCGGCTCAATCCGGATGCTCGATATTCGACGCGTCTTGGAAAAGCGCTCGAGAGGCGACCCCCGAGGGTCTCTTCCCCCTCCCCCCTCGAGCGCAAGATGCAGTTTGCCAAATGACACATCGGTCGACTGTGCCATTGGATACGAAAAATGTAAATATTCTATGCGAATAATAACGGAAAACAACTACACACGCCAGTAGCGTAGCAAGAATTAGGCACGTTTCTCCAGGGAGTTTCAGGAATTGAATGATCGATTTCTTCCCGTAAGGTGGCTGCCATAATCGAGTGATATGGTTCGGATAATCTCAATGTGTTTTAAATTTTTTCTTATTACTGAATTTAATGAAGTTCTCTCACAGTATTACGGAGTTAAAAATTTCAATTTTTTCCGGTAGAGTGGCTGCAACGATTGTGTAATATCATTCTCATCCCGTATCTTGATATAAGAGAAATTGGCAGTCCTGATTGAGTGATGTGACCCAGATAAAGAATTTTTCATTGCCAAATTTCACTGAATCCATCCAAAGGTATAGCTCATGTTATATGAGTACGAACAACAAACTAAGTCCAATGGGCACTTTTTCTTTAAAAAAGACACTCGTCTAAAAACAGGGAGTTTAAAACCAAAAAATAAATTCGCTTCTTGAGTTAACGTATTCTACGTACTATTTCACTAACGTCTCTCATGTTTGCAATTAAACGAATTAACAATTACGGCTTTAAATTCAAATTATCGGCAATAAGTATCGGATTTTTGCGGTACATATTTTCAGGATGTTTATGTATAAGACGTAATAAACGCCACATGACGGCAACAAAGAACAAAACCAAAATTTCTTCAAAGGAAACCTTCGTGGATATTTTCTCTGGGGATGTTTCCTTCTCTTCCTTAATGATTCACGGAATCAACACTGATGTCTGTGATGTAATACAAAAGAACTAAAACTAATAACTGATAATGATCAATGAACGACGAAGTGAATGACTATGCATTGAACACCTGAACAACGCCAAGCGCAAGGAATGTTTATATATATATATATATATATATATATATATATATATCGTATAATAAACACGAATGCTCAACAATTCTCATAATCCCATACACTTCCGCAAACGTCCGTTCGATACCTTCTTCTATAACTCCGACCTTAACTCATTTTGGCACCGCATCCCCACCTCCCCAACCATTCCCATCCCATGCATCGGCATCCCTTCTTCTACTATGCATCTAATCTTCAATTTAATATAACTCCCACTCCATTTTCCTCCGCATAGTAAACTTCCTCAAACAGTCCATTAATCAATTCTAGTCTTCCATTCGCGGATCAACATTATACGCCTTCCTTTTTCAATATCTGATTCTTTTCTTAAATCACGATCTACGGATAGCTCTGGTTTTATCCTCAAAGATTTGACGCAAAATTTGTCTCAGAAATGGTTTATTTAGAATTTCATCTAATTTACAAGTAACTTACTGATGATAACCCAAAAAAGATTTTCTAAACTTTTCAATGAACGACAGAACATATCAAAATCGAAGTATAGGTATGCCTCGCTTAGCGCAAGGGGTGCATTACGAGAGGTTTGTGCGTTAACCAAATTTTCCCTTAAAAAACAGTTTATAACATAATATTTAACTCAATTCATTTTTTACTAGTCAGAAATTTTAATATTTTTATCTCGCAGCTTATATAATGATATAGCATTTTAAATACGGTTTTGTCAGGCCAAGAAAAAGAAGTTTATGATGATTATTTTAAAATAATTATACAATATGAACGTAAAGGTTCGAAAAAATAATTGTTTATGATGGAGAATGAAAATTAATTTCTAATAACCTTTGCTTTGCAACATGTTATAAAAAAATAAGATATAAAAAATGTTTCCGGTATTTATCAGATAAAATATCAGTACATTACGTTGCCTTGACATATTCATAAAAATATTTAATTACGAAACCAACATGTATCTTTACATCAACTAAAAACCAGCAGCGCCAATCATAAGAACGAAACTACAATACATAGCGCGTGTCCACTAGGATGCCAAATAGTAGCATGTAATTCTAATTGTATGCAAAAACAAGGATTAATTAATTTAGTAAGTGTTGCCGTTAGAGGAATAGCCTAAGTGTCGAAAAATGCAGTTGCCACTTCTAGGATTGATAAATATTGGTTAATGATAGCACATGGTTTGCTATGTTTTTAGATTAAATAAAAAATGCTTAATACACATGAATATTATTGAAAATAACGTTAGAGTATTAATATTTACGTATTATTATGTATTTATTATTATTCCTAATGATTAATTTAAACTATTTCCCCCTATATAAGGTTACATATTTATTTGGCACTAAAATGAAGCAAAATAACTATGGCGCATCACAATTAAACTAATTACGTCGACGGTGATTGGCCAGCGCAGATGTAAACAAGTTAACGAAGAAATGCAAATATTTGACGTATATGAAAGATTCAACAAACTTCAGATTTAGCGATAAAAACTCAGTTATTATAATGTAACACTATATTTTCATTAGAAATTTACTATTAAAAACAAAAAGTAAAACCCAAAATCAATCAAAAGTTGTTTAAAATATACCTCACCGCAGTTAGGTAGGTAGCTGTAAACAAAACAAAGTTCTAACACATACTGCCCGCGGGTCTTATTTTGCCGACCCCTGCACTAAACCACCGACAGCCGACCGAAAACAACAGCCTTATGCTCGACTCACACATCAACTTAAAAATCGGTTCCACCTTTTGAAAAAACATAAGGATGAAATACTATCATGCCACTGCTGTTGCAATGCATTCTCAATTCTTCTCCTAAGGCGATCCTAGATAAAAACTTTCCAGTGGCTTAGGATGGCATTCGCTCAATCTCTCAATAAATCCTCTCTTCGAGATATGCAATACTGGGCACGCGGCCAATGAGACCAGCATAGAAAACAAAACAAATCATCCCATCGGGTTTTTCCTAGGATATTCTTTCAACATTTCCTTCTTCGCCACCAATTAAAAATTTCATCCCAATCTCGACTATAAATAATGCGCCACGAAAATAGGGCAAGGGACGCGAAGGAAGATGAGGCGGGGAACAAAAGAAAAGAATTAGCATACAATGAAGGGGAAGGGCAGCGGAACGAGAAGGAACACCATGCAGCATCGGAAGAAACAATGATTCGGAGAGAAAGAGAGAGGCTCCTTTTCGGCAAAAGAGGAGGAGGCGGCATGTGGCGAAATAAGAGGATGAAACCACATCTCCACATTGCCCCACCCCTCTCCTCACCTCTTGCACCTCACCTACGGTCACCGTTGGAGGAGCTTAGTCCCTCTCCTTCTCTTCGCAGCACAGAGAGAGAGAGAGCGTTGGCGGTGAAAGAGTTGAGATAGAGAGGGGGGAGGAGGTAGAAGGGGGAGGATTGTGTTTGCACGGACGCTGCTGATGGCGTGGGGAGGAAAAGGCGGCGTATTTGGGTCGAGACTCCGACCCAGCTAAGCGCTTTTCGCCGGGCAATATTTGTGCTCCTCTCGGTGGCTCTGCACAGCGTCGGATCTGCCCAGACTGATTGCGCGTCCCGCCCCCCCCCCTTTCCCCCTCCCATGCAACTCTCTCTCCTTCCCTCTTTCGAGTGCGATTATGACTCCAGCCGAGACAATCCTTTGCCACCATCTATTATTTACGCGAAAGCGAAGGAAGGAAGGAGGAGGGGGAGGGTGGGAGGAGGGAGGGGGAGAGGTAGTAGAATGAGTAGGAGTGGAGATGGGATGACTTTGGAGCTGAGGACTCTTCCGAGGCTAAAGGCTCCGGAGAAAGCTTTGCGGAGGGGCATTTTTTATTCCCTCGGATTTCTAAGAAGAATTATAAACAACGAAACAGTCTCTATCTCGCGCGCGCTTCTCATTCACATGTCAGATTTGGCAAAAGAATCACTATTTTTAGATTCTACGACGTTAAGTTCTACACTAACGAAAAAAGTTCTAAACAATAAGCTCCGACCATAAAAGTAAAACCTCATAGTAGTGGAACTAGCCTTTTCAGGCGTGACTTCGTAATATGTATAGAAATATCATGAAAAATATTTCTAAGCGTAAAAGGCAACTAAATAAAAATGTTAATCGCTAAAATATTCAATTTTAACACATAAATACGTATAAAAACGGAATTCAAAGTGGAATCACAAAACCCGAATAGAATAGACATATATATATATATATATATATATATATATATATATATATATATATATATATATATATATATAAACTTAAGGAAATGAAAAGTTAGTGATGAGGGTGGCAACAAGGTGTTGAAGGAAGCCCAGCGGACACTTACCAAGTCGGGGACCAAGATGGCAGGCTGCTGGGGGCGTCGAAGAGACACGTTGAACACACGAACACAAAAAACACGCAAGCTTATCGGGTCTATGCCCTTCTTCAGCGATAGTATGTATGTATATATATATATATATATATATATATGTATATGTATATATGGATGTCAACAAGGTGTTGGGATGAGGAAACCCAGTGAACACTCACCAATCAGACGACTTCAGGTGGGCGAGGCACCGGGGATGTCGAAGCGACAGACGTAAAAGAACACTAAAACATAGAAACAACACAAACGCCTTTTATGTTGGCCTCACCAGCAATCCCCTCAACACCCGCATGAACGGCCACCGCAACAGCGTCATTCTCAAACGACCGCTGCCGGTGGCCGTTCATGCGAACAAACATAATTTAAAGTTTAACAACTGCTTCACAGTGAGAGTCATTCGCGCTCTCCCCGACAATGCTTCGGCTCCCCAACTCCGTCAGTGGGAGCTTTCGCATATCCATCTCCTAAACTCCTTCACTCCCCCTGGCCTCAACCTTCGATAGCTTCTCACTCCCTTTCTGTCTTCTCCCAACACCCTACCAATCCCCAACCCCCTCCGTATCCTCCAATCCTCGACCTTTCCGCACTACCCTTCCACCCCCATGCCTCCACCCAGTGTCACCGCCATCAGTTCTCTCTCTGTAGCTGAAGAAGGAGTAGTTCCGAAAGCTTCTACGTTTGTGTTGTTTCTATGTTTTAGTGTTCTTTTACGTGTGTCGCTTCGACATCCCCGGTGCCTCGCCAACCTGAAGTCGTCTGATTGGTGAGTGTTCACTGGGTTTCCTCATCCCAACACCTTGTTGACATCTATATATCCATTTTACCTTTCCTTTTCCGTAAGCTGTATATGTAAAGCATTTCAGCCCATATCGAAAGTAACACCAAAGGATTTTGAAGGGGTGCAGTGCATCAGGCAGTCCCTAACGTCACTTATATCAGATTTGCTTCTCCTATTGTGATCCCTGATAATCCTAGAGAAAAACAAACCTATCCGCCCTGTCCTACAGTCTATATCCCAAATTTAATCGTCGTTTTTGTGCTTTCAGTATTACGTTTGAATTCTAATATTATTTATGATACCCTCAATCACAGTGCGTGATGCAATTAATGTTTTGGATACAGTAAAATCTTACACAATATCGGAAAAAAATATACATGATGATACTTTTATAATATACGTGATAATGAAAATTAGAGTTAGTTAACTAATATGCTTAAGGGAATAAAACTGATGTTAACTCAAAGAAAAATGAAAAATTACATTATTTAATTACATTATTAACTTGATTTTTCTATAACTCGAATAATTTTTGCATTACCTTGAGATTCGAGTTATAGAAGTTCCACCATAAACATACAAATATATAAACAATATATTTCCGTATTTTTAATTTTCTATAACTCGAATAATTTTCTTTCTCTGGGATTCGAGTTATGGAAGTTCCACTATAATTCGTTATGACGCATTAATTTCCATTAGAAGCATTAAAACTAGTGCTTGTCATCCCGGGATCCTGTGGGTAAAATGGTTTTCCCGTATCCCGGTATATCATAAAGAGAATTTTACTCTCTAGCCTTTATCGTCCGTGCGGTTCCTAAAGGGACCACTGAGACTCTCTTTGTTTCCGAGTTGCTTAGTTTCACTTCTAATGCAATAATAAGGAAGAAATGTATATAGAGCACTCACAAATGCTTGCATTCTCGTGGGAAAATATACAGGGAAGCTTCGATTTTACGGCTCCGATTTTACGTTTTCCTCGAATTTACGCAATTTTTCTTTCGGTCCCGGTGTTTGGTCCATAAGAACAATGATAAATTGTAACGGATTTTACGTTTCCGCGATTTTCCGCTTTCCTCAAATTTACGACAGGAATTTCACGTCCGGATAATATGTAAATGCACCCGATTTTACGTTTATAGTATTCCCAATTACAATTCAACTGAATCGTTTTCCATATTCTCTAATTAAAAAACTATATTGGTGTATTCCATATTCAAAAATAATTTATACAAAAACAAAAACGGCTTAAGACCACTGCGCTATAGAGTGTGAGTTGACATTGTATACAGATTGTCTCCCAAATTGAGCATATTTCGATAAACTGTTTGGGGTATCAAAGTTCAGGTTTTTCTCACGACTGCAGCTGGTCTTTTCATAACCAAAATATGCACATCACTGAGTGATCGTATTGCGAACACATTTTGTTTTCTTAAAAGTTACTATAAATCAATTACTAATAGGAAATATGAATTAGAACACTATTGTCGATATGATTTTGTATCTATGTGAGAAATGTATGCTAATGGTATAGATGTTTCAATTCATATTTCATTTTACATACCGTGTGTATTGGTAACTATATTTTTATAATCATTATGATAAGAAAATTTCAGGTAAATAAATAAACGCTAATTTCAATTATTTTTTATCTTATTCGCGTAACCCATATTTGTAAACGATTTTAACAAATTTCTTCAAACTTCTAAGGGTCCAGGGAGCGATTAAAAACCGGAAAACACAAGCACATCAATATGTAAGCGTTTTGTCTGATATGAGGATCAAATAAATAAAATGGAATAATTTTCTACTAAAACAATAAATAACTCGAATGAATTAATAAAAAATCCTATAGCTAAGATTCACCTGTTCATAAAAAAAGTTGTCACAATATTTTTATTTTATTCTTCCTTTTTATAATTTTAAAAAGTATTATTTCAACCCTGGTTCATAAACAAACAATTGGTAACATTATTTTGATTTTTCCTTTCTTTTTAAATGATTTTAAAATTGTTTATTGGAATCCCTGGAAATTCCCGGGATTGTGAAAGATCCGGGAAATGGCAAGCACTAATTAAAACGTCTTTAATTTCCATTAAAAGCATTGAAGAGTCCTTTAAAAGCAATGAGGTCGTTGCCATGGTTTTTGTACATTTCCATTGTTGAAAATAGAAAAAATTCACACTTTTTCCGATTTAAAGTAGATATTTACGCTAATTCGGTATGTATTTGAATTCTGCCTTAAAAAATTAAGAACTCTGTTCTTTCAGCTAGACAAATGATCTTTTCCCGAATTCGTATCCCAATTTTAAGTAATTTAAAAATGCATTTTTAGAAAGCCTTGCACTGCATCCCATGCTGTTCTTGTGGGGTATTAAAATGGAACATTGGGGTTAAAAATGCCCCTTAAATATAAATTTTTTTGTGATTTTCGATCTTTCTCTTCGGTTGTGCCACTCGACTTACCTACATTACCAAAGAGTTTTATGTCAGTGAGTGAGGCCCAAGTAGCTTTATATAATTGACTAGCAAAATACTGCAAGCATTTCATCTCACCTTGAAAAATATTAATTTTTCAGAGAGATATTTCATCATGGGAAATATTTCTTTAAATCATAAGATTTCTCCTCTAGAACGATTTTCGTTTTTTCCTTATGGAGCAAAAATGGAGTAAAACAATCACTAATTTTTTAATTTTAGGAATATTATAAATTTTCCACATTGGGTTAATAATGCCACACACTTCTGCCAAATTTTAAATTTGTAGCACATTTAGTAGTGAAATAACATTTATCTAATTGTTTAAAATTAACAAATTTTTAACGGCCGCAATAACAATTTCATAGTTACACTGAAATGTTTATTCCTTTGTATAGACTAATCTCTAAATAACTTAAAATTTTCAGCTTCCTAGCTCATCCCGTAGTACCTAAACAGTTATCTATTTGTTTCAACTTTAAGAATTTTTAACGGCAACACAAATTAAAATATCAAAATTTCTATAATCCCTATTTCGTTTTTTCACAAACCCTACCTATTAAAAGAATTTCAGCTCTGTAGCACATCCGGAAATAGATAAACCTTGAAAATTTGTTTAAACAATTTCGAATTTTTAGTGGCCGCATTGTTGAACTTTTTAAGATTTTCGTTTTTTCTAGTCGGTTTTGCACATAATCCTACCGAAAAAAATAATTTCGAGATTACCGCTTTTCTATAAGTGCCTAAACATTAGAATCCTCCTATATATATGTTTTATGTATTTGTTACTTCTCCTCTGTAAGGAACGTCTACATATAATGACTAGAAGATGTTGCTGTTTAAATGGAATATAGAATACGAGTAGTCGGTACTTGCAAACTGCAAGCGCTTCAAAAAATCACCATACACCAATATCTAAAGTCGTAAATAAACCAACGCGATCTCCAGGGCAACAGCACTTCAGTCACGTGGAGCTTATATTTATTAAATAATAAATTCCATGAGTAACGGCAGTATATTTATAATTTTCCGTGAAAGTAAGGTAATTACCCGTAATTTCCAAATTTTCTGGCAATCGGCTGCTGTCCAAGTTTTCCTAATTCAAGTTTAGGGACTCACATCGCGCTGCATGAGCAATAAGAATAATCATCATTAAGACTAAAATTATGGAAAAATTAGGATATTTTGTATTAAGATTATGGCATCATCATCCGTGCCTTTAGCACGTATTTGGGTTTAAAATTGCAAAATAGGTATGACGCCATTATATTTAACAATTGAAAAGAGTTAAAAGTTCTCGAAAAACTACGAAACACAACATTAAAATACTTTAATATAAAAAACAGAGGAGACTACGGCGAGTGCAACTATGACCTGACTCTTCAGGTCATTAAAATACTTTTCAAGTTTTACCGTCACTGCTATCAGGGTCGCTTCTCCTATTGTGATCCCTTATAGCCCTGGAGAAAAACAAACTTATTCGCTCCTTCCTACAGTCGATAACCCAAATTGAATCGTCATGTTTGTGCTTTCAATCACAGTGCGTGATGCAATTAATGTTTTGGATATAGTAAAATCTTACATATGATCGGAAGAAAATATTGGTGATGATCCTTTTATTATATGCATGATATTGAAAATTATAATTATATTCTTATATATATATATATATATATATATATATATATATATATATATATATGCTTATGGGAATAAACTTGATGTTAATTCAATTAAAGAAAAATGAAATATATATTTCCGTAACTCTAATAATATTTGCTTTCATTCGATATTCGAGTTATAGAAGTTCCACTGTATATATACTAATATTTAAAAACATTTCCATACTTTAATTTTCTATTGCTAGAATAATTATTACTTTTCCTTGAGATTCGAGTTTTGGAGGTTCAAGTATAATTCGTTATGACGGCATTAATTTCCATTAAAAGCTTTAAATCACTGCAATCGTAAAGTATAATATCAGATCATTTTAAAAGCATTGAGGTGGTTGCCATAGTATTTAAAGATTTTCATTTTTTAAAAGAGAAAAAAATTCACTTTTTTCCGATCCAAAGCAGATATTTACGGTAATTCGGTAGGTATTAGAATTCTGCTTTCAAACATTAAGATCTTTGTCCTTTCAGATAGACAACTGTTTTTTTTAATTCGTATCTCAATTTAAAGTAATTTAAAAATGCATTTTTAGAAAGCCTTGCACTGAATCCCATGCTTTTCTTGTGGGGTATTGAAATGGAACATTGGGGTTAAAAAGACCCCTTAAATATAAACTTTTTTGTGATTTTCGATTTTTCTCGTTGGTTGTGTCACTCGACTTACCAACATACCAAATTTCAGAGTTCTATCACTTCTATAAGTACCTTAGAGTTGTGTCAGTGAGTGAGTGAGTGAGGCACAAGTAGCTATTTTATTAAAGATATTTTATTACTAAAATTCATATACTTTATTTAAAACTTTTCATATTGATTTTTGAAATACAAATTATCTACTAATTTACTACTTCTTAATATTAAGGTTTACTATATATAAAATAATTAATAAATTTATTAATCGCACTTAAAATCATACAAATAAAATACGTAAATACTCACTAGCAATGTGTTGAAAAAACCTTAAATTCAAATTAGTAAAAAAATATTTTGCCAGTAGAATCTCTGAAGCAAAAAAATTGCCAGTAGAAAAATAAAATGGCAGTAAAAAAGATAAACTGGCAGTATTCAAGCAGCAGTAAAGAAATTGCAATTAAGGACACCAAATTATGGCTAAGCTTTAGTAAAAGTCACCCATGGCGATTTTCATTCTTCTTTTGTTGTTTTGGGAAATGTTTGCATGGAGGAACATTTTGCTCGTCCTCACCAGGTTGGGTAAATTGGTTGAAGTGTTTTTCGTTCCTCCTCGAAGGAACATTTTTTTTTACTGCCAAAAATACTGCTAGTTTTCGCTTTCTTTACTGCTGCATGAATACTGCCAGTTTATCTTTTTGGCTGCCATTTAATTTTTTCTACTGCCAAAAAAAATCCTTTTTTCTACTGCAAATTTATTTTTTTATTGCCAGTTTTATTCCATGCCTTTATTAAGTAACTAAATAAATAAACCAAAACAACATTAAGTCCTTGGATATTAACAATATCATTGTCGTCAAGGTGTTTATCGTTAAAAATGCAAATTTAGTCCAAATGAATGGGAATAAACGTGAAATGCGAGCGATTTCGAGACAAAGACGAAAAGAATAATAAATTATCATCATTCTTCTTAAATACTATGCAGGTACGAAGTTCTTACGACAATTTGTCGAATTTATATAAGCAAATGAATGAAAGCCTGCACTATTAAAAGTCAATTTTTGTGTTATCTTACGGGAAATAAAAAAATGCGAATAACTTTTTTATGGGAAATCTGTCGAGAATTTAAACTACCGTACGGCTTTTCCCTTGGTGCCCCAAATAATCGTTTTCGTTACGATACTTTTGAGGGTGTGGATTTGTATAGCATATCATACATCCAAATATTTGAAATTATAGTATAGATATATAACGTAACATACAGCATCCGCGAATTATATCAAAAAATCTCTTTTAAGAGCACCGATTTTATTTAAATTTAAACGATGTACTTTAACAATGTTATTTCGTTATTAAGAATGCGCTCCTCAACAGCAATCGTCAAAGGGCATCCTTCCAACATAGCTGGCCGTACCCAAATCTCAGTCGCTGATTTACTATCGGCTATTCATATTCGCCCTCCCTAAGGACTGCATAACCTTACTGAGGTGGGAGGGTTTGTGTACTCTCACGAACCAAAGAGCTATGCCGGCGGGAGATAATTCTCCTGGTAGGACCATCCAAGCCGGAAAGGTCTGAGGGGAAGAGTCAGACTAAGAAGCAGTCTTGGGGGTTTTACATCCCCCTGTGCAAGGGCAGCAGCTTGCACAGTACCTCTGTAGGTGGTGATCATGTGGATCTGAACAGCTACAGATGGGTAATCACTCTGTGAAACTGCGATGAGGAAAGCAAGGGGAAACTACCTCATTATATTTCCCATGATAGGCTGAAAAGCTGAAAAATACCTCTATGGATCTTTCTGGGGTAAAATATTCCGGAGGTAAAATAGTCCCCCAATCGGATCTCCGGGTGGGGACTACCCTAGGGGATGCACAGAGGAAATTTAACATTAATAGGAAAGCAAGTGGTGAGAAATTAAGAATAGGCACATGGAATGTTAGGACTATGAATTCAGGGGGTAAACTAGAGAACATAAAAAGGGAAATGAGAAGGAATAATGTAGGTATAGTAGGTCTTAGTGAAGTTCGGTGGGAAGGAGAAGGCGAGATAAATTCAGACGAATTTAAGATTATTTACTCGGGAGGGGAGAAAAAGGAAAGGGGAGTGGGGATTATAATGAGAAAAGAGATAGCTGAAAGAATTAGCAAGGTAGTGACAGTTAATGATAGATTAATAGCCGTAAAACTTCAGATGGAGCCAGTGGAAATGCTTATAATTCAAGTGTATATGCCAACGACTAATGCTGGCGACGACGAAGTAGATGAAATCTATGAACAGATTATGGAGATATTGGAGGAGGGAAAAGGAAGGATCACCACCATAGTAATGGGAGATTGGAACAGTGTAGTCGGAGAGGGACAGGAAGATAACATAGTGGGAAAATATGGACTAGGGAAGAGAAATGAAAGAGGGGATAAACTTGTGGAATTCTGCCATAGAAATAGATTAATTGTAACTAATACATGGTTTAAGCATCACCAGCGGAGACTTTACACATGGAGAAGCCCAGGAGACCAGAGACGATACCAGATAGATTACATAATAGTCAATGAAAGATTTAGAAATAGCATTAAAAATGTGAAAACACTACCAGGGGCAGATATCGATTCTGACCACAACCTTTTGGTGGCAAATATACAATGTAGACTGAAGAGCGTTAAGAGAAACATAAGAGTTAACAAGAAATGGAACTTAGAGGAACTCCTTAAAAACAAGGAGGCTATTATGACTGAGCTGGAGGAAAGGTTGGGGGAGAGAGATGAAGAAAATAGGAAGAATGTAGATGAGGAGTGGAGATACATCCATAGCAACATTAAAGATGTAATGGAAAAGAAGGTAGGAAAGATAACGGGTGAAAGAAACAAAAAACCCTGGATCACAGCAGCCATGCTGCAAAAAATGGAAGAGCGGAGAAAGTGGAAGAACATAAACACTGAAGAAGGCCAAAGAAAGTACAAGGAGTTAAATAATGCTTTAAGAAGGGAAACAGATAAAGCCAGAGAACAGTGGATAAATGAGAAATGCGAGGAGATTGTCGAATGTGAAAGAATTTGTAGAACAGACCTCATGTATAGCAAAGCAAGGGAACTATTCAAGAAAAAGGCAAGAAAGATAGGACGTAAAGGAATCATGAACAAAAGTGGTAAAATAGTATCGGAGCCAGACAATGTAAAGAATGTCTGGAAAGAATACATTGAGGTTCTGTATGACAAAGAAGGAAAGCCAAGAAATATTGAATTAAATGAAGAAGAGGATGTGGAAGAAGATCAGCTAGGACCAAGTATTCTCGAGTCTGAAGTTAAAAGAGCAATTGATGACATGAAAAGAAGAAAGGCTGTTGGGAGTGATGATATACCCGTGGACGTTCTTAAGGTTTTGGGGTCTAAAGCAGTTAAGCAACTCACAAAATTTTTTAACCAAGTATATGATACTGGCGTATGGCCTGAAGATTTTTTAGATGTTGTGATGGTACCACTGGAGAAAAAGAACAATGCAAAATGTTGTAAGGATTACAGAACTATTAGTTTAATTTCTCATACAGCTAAAGTTCAAACTAGAATAATAACCAAAAGAATTGAATGTAAAATAGAAAAGGAGCTGCAAGATAATCAGTTTGGTTTCAGAAGAGGAAGAGGGAATAGAGATGCTATAGGGTGTATGAGGATGATGATAGAAAGAGCGCTAGAAGTCAATAAAGATATGTATTTTTGTTTTGTAGATTGGGAAAAAGCTTTTGACCGAGTGAAATGGGATAAGATGCTGGGTATTTTAAACAAAATAGGAATAGATTGGAAAGATAAAAGACTGCTTAAAAACCTTTACTTTGATCAAAAGTCAGGTCAGGGTTGAAGGAGAAGAAACAGAAAGTACTTCAATAGGGAGGGGAGTGAGGCAGGGTTGTCCTATTTCACCAGCGATATTTAATATTTATGCAGAAACAATAACAGAAGAAGCGTTGATGGAAGAGAAAAGATTTAAGATAGGAGGTGAAAGTATTACCACCATTAAATACGCAGATGATCAGGGCTTAATAGCAGAAGGAGAGAAAGAGCTTAAGAGGATGACAGACAGACTAGTTGAGGTTGGCCAACAATATGGAATGAAGATCAATACAGAAAAAACGAAAGTCATGGTGGTTTCAAAGGAACATAAAGAATTAAATATAATGGTAAATGGCCAAAAATTGGAACAAGTTAGTAGTTTCAAATATCTCGGCAGTATTTTAGCACAGGAAGTAGTACACAGGACATCAGAAGTAGGATTGCAATGGCAAAAGCAGCATTTAACGAGAAGAAGGAGCTTCTCACAAGCAAGAAAATAAATCTAGAAACAAGGAAGAAATTAGCAAAATGCTACATATGGAGCATAGCTCTTTATGGTGCAGAGACGTGGACGATAAGGAGAAAGGAGGAAAAATATTTAGAAAGTTTTGAGATGTGGGTATGGAGAAGAATGATGAAAGTGAAATGGACAGAGAGGAAGAGAAACGAAGAAGTATTAGAAATGGTGGGAGAAGATAGGATGCTAATAAAAACAATCAGGAAAAGAAAAGCAAATTGGATAGGGCACATATTGAGAAGACAGTGTTTACAAAGGACGATCTTAGAAGGAAAAATTAGTGGAAAAAGAGGAAGAGGGAGAAAAAGAATAGGAATATTAGATAATATAAAGCAGGGATATACTACTTATAGAGGTATAAAAGAGGCTTCTAGGGAGAGAGAGAAATGGAGGCAGCGATTCAGTTAAAACCTGTCTTCGGACAGAAGCATGATGATGATGATGATTCATATTCGTACCGATTCCTGCTCGGCCTCTTTTATAACCATTGATTGTTGAAACTCGTCTTACCTCGTATTTTTTAACTTTTCGGGTCACCATAAATTGCCATATCAATTTATATTTAGGGTAAATTATCATGAAAATAGTGTGCTTCAAAATATCTTAGCAAGCCGTTTACCTCACTTAAAAATATAAGCATATGCTTAAAGCATTAAGCAAAAGATCGGTTTTATTCACACAATTTTAAGCAAATACTTCATAAAAATAAGCAAATGCTTATTCTTTCTAGTAAATGCAAATGCTATTTTTTTATTCACCCCAAATCAAGCATTTGCTTAAAAAATGATAGAAATCTTAAGCATTTGCTTATTTTTTATTCACTTGACCCAGAGTATCGAACTCGCATAGTTTGCCGGAGGAATATGCAGACCCTGATCATAATTTGGTGGCCATAAAGTCTCGCTTGAAATTAATAAAATAGTAACAGGGAATAAAATACCAATTGAATTTAGAAATTCTCAAGGGAAGGAAGAGGAAAGATTATCAAGAGGCTGTTACGGAAGCTACAGAAAATGCAGGTAGGCAAATAGCCGCGGAGAAACAGTCGTAGACATCGCGGATAAAGCGATAGGGAAAATACCGTCGAAAAAAACCAGGGTAACAAAGGAGATGATTAAAAAGATGGAAGAAAGAAGGTGATGGAAGAAAGAAGGTGATGGAAGAAAGAAGGCGACGGAAGCTTGTTAATAGAGAATATGAAAGAAGAATATAAAAAGTTAAACGATAAGATTATGCAGAAAACTACAAAAGCAAGAGAACTGTAGTAGAAAGGACAATACGAGAAAACGGATGAAATGCAGAGATAAGGCAGAATAGATTTATTGTATGGAAAATTGGAGGAGCTAACGGGAAGCAAGAAATGAAATATACTGGCCACAAATAAAGACAAAAATGGCAAACAGTTATTTTGAGCCAGAGAATGTTAAGAATATATGGAGAAAGTAAATTGAGGAATTATACGCGAAAGATTTGAAGCTAGAATCTATTGAGATAGAAAGTAAGGATGATGTATTATACGTATACAGAGCTGGGCCAGGAATATTGAATAGTGAGATTGAAAGGACTCAGAGATATGAAATCAAAGAAAGCAATAGGAATTGCAAATCTCTCCATAGAAATGTTAAAGGAATTAGGAAAAGAGGAGACAATGGCATGCCCTAAAATATATGAAGAGGGAGAATGGCCAAATGACTTCTCTAGATCATTTTGATAACCTCGAAGAAAAAGAATAAACCAAATGAATGTCACAGTTACAGAACAATCAGCTTCATTTCGCATGTAGCTAATGTTATCCTCAGGATTATGAACGGGAGGCAAAAAGCAAAAGATAATAATTATATAGGTTTATACCAGTTCTGGTTTCGGAAAGTTCGTGGCACTAGGTATGCAATAGAGGTGATAACGCCACTGGTAGAAAGAAACAGAATAAAATCTGGATGTATTCGCGTGCTTTTTAGGTTTCGAAAAGGTCTTTGATAGAGTTTTCTGGCATAAGCTGATGGAGGTGTTGAGGAAAATAGGGGTGGAATGGGAATAGATGTTTAATCATCTCTACATGAACCAGACTGAGCAGGTAATGGTAGCAGAGGAAAAATCATTAATTTTGTCCTCTAACGTAGGGAGCAAGATTACGTGTATATTTAGGGAAGGAGAATGTGAGAAAGAAGATGGCTAATACTTGCTCGTCACAAGCAAAAAAGCAACGTCATTCACTCAAATTTTCATCCGCGATCATTCGCGCGAATGATAATAGAGAAGAAAGCGCCACGACATCGCTAGCCTACTCTCTGCCCAAGCTCACGAATGAGAGCTTCAAGGCCCTCCAAGGATAAAGGAGACTGCGCGTCCTTACTAATTATGAACGAACGATACTGCGGGCCGCCGTGGGGTTGATAACCCGGTTCCACGGAGTGCGAATCCTGCAATTATACCTTACCCCATAAATCTTCCTCATCTCGATAATATTTCATAATTATGAACAATACGTACAACGTACATACTAGTAGGTAGAAATGATCATGACGATAAGATACGTGAGATTAACTGTAGGACGGAGTGTTCTTTCCGAGAACAATACGAGACCATAGTAGGAAAGTCAAATATGCCAGTAAAAACTAACAGGTAGGCCTTGGTGCATTGCAACCCCTGCCACCCACCAGATTGGCGAATTGCAGGATACCACGTAAATGTAGATTTAGTATGCAAACCCAGGATTAAATATCTGAAAAAGACCTTTGTAACTATTGCATGAGATAAATGGGAGGGAATAAGAGACAAAATGTTATTAAGAGGCAAACATAAATCAAAATTCTAGTTCGTCTCCTTACTGAGCGAGGATAATTTAAAAAACTGAGATAAATATTTTCAGGATGTTCGATGCTAGGTATAGTATGTACATAAGTGAGAAAATACATATTTTCCAAAATTCAAAGATTCCTTCAGGCCGAAAAGAAACATCGTGAAATGACTTCGGATTCAAGTGGCACCGTGCGTTAAGGCGCTGTAGAGCAACTTTATACAAATTCGAAAGTGTCACATAAATGGCACTCCGGAGTCTGTTCGACCTCGTCTGGTGATGTCAGCAGAAACATTGAAGCGACGACCGCAATATCAAGGGCATGGAAAGAGGCGATCCTGGAAGATGAGCTCTCTTGCACATGCGCATTTTCTTCGATTAGCGTAAATAAAGCAATACTAAAAAATCCTATCATACTGATCCTTAGATCTGATACGTTTTTCACCGACAAAAAAGAACAAAATAATTCCAAAATATTATGATCTTTCCCCACTCGAAAATAAACTATTGTGAATTAAATTCTTCACTTAATTTTAAAAACAGAAGACAGCAACAACCACACTGCCACTTGCCTTAAAAGTCGTTTACGATGATGATGATTTAAAGTAAGCTTCGACTCGAAGCTCATTTAAAAATGCCTAATAAGTGAAACCAGAGCCCTCTGTTAGCGCCATCTCTGAGAAACTCCAGTGCGCGAAATTTCCTCACTTTTCACTATTTTCTATTGCGGCCAGGATAAAGCGACCTTGTGCTTCGAGACAAGCTTCGATTTCAGTGCGTGCGCGCGTTGAGGGGGTATGGAGAGGGGGCGAAGTGCCGCCAATATTTTTTGTGTGCCGTGGAATGAAAAAGGTTGGAAAACGCTGATACAATTCACACAACTGGAAACAGATCCCAAGACCGACTTATTGCACTTGCCTATGTCAAGTAGAGATAATGAAAAATATAAATTAATTGTGATGAACACAATATTCATTAAACAAGATGATCAAAACGGAACTTATGATGCCTACTTTCCACATAATAATTTATTTAATACTTATATTGGCTCTAATAACATTAAAATCACCGCGGATGAATTGTTCTTTGTGTTCCCAAATTTCATAATTTAGCATTATAAAATATTGCAAATGCATTCAAACGGAAAACTAAATTGATCACGCGTATTTGTGTGGCAAAAATAACGCGTGTGCAGTAGACTATACCGAATACGAGCACAACAATAGTATTTGCAATGGCAACTCTCGTACTGAGTGATAAAAACTGCATAAACGCCTGTATTTACGCGAAATTCGAAAAAATACGAACGATAAGCAAAATTCTACGATAAATATTAGAATCTCCATTCATTTCCTAATAGAATAGTACAAATCCCGCTCCGATATTACAAATCTAAGGTATTTTAATGTTCAAGAGGAAATTACCCCGCACGATAGATTTCAGATTTCCCATGTAAATCAAATGGGAAAGATATTTCCTGGAATCGAACCAGGGACTTTCAATCTTCGCAACAAAAACTATCCTCGGGAGCTCGGCTCCAGTAGCAGGTGATTCCCACCAAGTCTCATTAAAATAGGTCTATTGGTGCAAAAGTTAATACGGGGGACGGACAGACAGACACAACGACGAAACTACTAATATAAGCCTATTTCCGAATGTAGGCTAAAAACTAGAAAGCTATCGTAGAAAATGCATTATTTACATAAAGATTTACATTAGTGTAAATAACAATGTCCGCTTTATAGGTACTTTTAGACGCGCTTATTTTTAAAAGTAAAAGACGTCTGACCGTTTAGGTCTGCCTATCTAACGGGGGCTATACCATTAGACGGATTGATATGATATTTTGTATTTACGATATACAATGAAATAAAACACGAAAATTACACACTCGAGACAAATCAGGGCTTCAATTTTACCGAAAAAAACGTCTGAACTTTAGGTTTTATCAAGTAATATACAAGTCCAAGATAAATGATTTTTCAGTAATTGTTTGGCAGAAGAAAATAAATACATCTTATCGCCTATTTTTTTTTTAAAGAATGCGTATTGTTTTTCCTTTTAACGCTTACAATACAAAAATTCCAACTACGTACACTACAAAAAATGATGTCAACAAGTGGAAATGATCATTAGAAGGAGCCCCAAAAAAACAAAAGAATGTGCCTTCTTTGAGTTAATACACGAAACCAATCTTTACTCAGAGCGGCCGATAGGTAGAACTTGGAATACAATAAATGGGATCTCTTTCCCGGAAATACCTTAGATTAATTGGCTGAGAAAACATCGAGAAATTGGGATTTCGCTGAATCACCGTTTCTCTTAAGTAGATTTACTTTTGGAAAAGTAAGTTTTAAATAAGTTTGGCTAAATAAACAGTCGCTGAAAGACTGCCTGGATAAACCATCACCTGTTAATAAAAATATCTTATATGTCCAGCACATGAATTTCTCCATACAGATTAGTGAAGATGATTGCAATAGTAGATACAAGTTGCTCTCGACTATGGCTTCCTCAAAAATAGCAATCACCATTTACACTAGTGAATAATTTTAAACGCTCAATAATTTTAGCAATGAAACATGCTTTTAAGTTACTTTTCACCCTGAAAAAATCTGTTGTGTCCAGAACATGACTTTCTCCATACAGAGTAATGAATATGATTGTAATAGTAACTATAGGTCGCTCTCGATACGAGCGTCCTCAAGAATGATTATCGGCAATTACAGCCGTGAATAATTTTCAATGTGAAAAAGTAAACAAAATTTCTATTTGTTGCTATGAATAACAAAATATCGATACGGATAAAAATTACCGTTGGCGGCGCTGGGTTCGCTGCAAACTATTATAAGAAAATTTGTAATAAAATATACGCGGGAGGACTTACGACTGATTTTCGTCAATTAAATGTCCATAAAGACCATAAATTTCACCTATTAGTTTACAACGATCAAAGGCATAATGTTTATTATCCAGCCGATTTTCCATGAATATATATCTCAGACATGCCTGTCAATACAAATTACACGCGCAAAACAATATCCAACGCAAACTTCCAGTTTGCATAAAAGCTTGCAACGCTTTTTATCACAGTGAACACTACATTTTCGCATACTTAAATAACGGACACTGTGAAATGCAGCAGAAGACCTAGAAGAGAAATAATGGAGCTTAGGTGAAAGTCCACATGACAGAAATTAGTTTCACGAAGGACAAAAAATTTTTAAACGCTATGAGAAAGTTGCGAGCAAAACGGTGTTATATAAAAATGGCTTTAAGGAGGTCGATGATTCTATTAAGTGTAAAACGTTTCTTTGTTATTAGCGAGCATAGCATGACCAGACGATGACGCAGGGAAGCAAAACCTGCGATCTCTGTTAGCTGATGAAAGGGCAAATCTCCATCCACTGTCCCACTCATCCCCGCCCATTCCACCCCACTCATCCCATTCCACCCAACCCTCACCTCGCTCCAAATCCACTCTTTTCCCGGAGCGAATTGCAATACGAGCGAACCAGGGTGAGAAAAGACCACGCGGTCCAGAGACAACCAACGACAGAGATCTTTACCGGTTGAACCCGAATGAAAACTTGCGTAAACCCGCGAAATTGGAAGAAAAAATCGAACAGGACGAAAAACCCAGCCGCTCAAAGTTCTCTTGGCTTGGTGAAAGGGGCGAGGGGAGACGCGTAGAAAACGGAAAGGGATGAATTCGGATTTGCGAAAAACGCTTACCTCACGGCTTCATTGGCTAATCCGGCCTCCTCCTTCACCTCTTGGAGTTGCTGTAAAGAGAAGAATGCGGGAGATGGGAAAGGAGGGATACGGAGGAGGAAAGGGAGTGGAAATAGAAAGAAAGAGGGAAAGGGAAGGGAGGGAAGGAGAGAAAGTTATTAGAAACGATCGATTTAATCCTCAATGCGAAAGCGAGGGTGACTTAAAACAAAAAAGACGCGATTAAAACGAAGGATTTGAAACGAATGAGATTCGATGGTGAAAAATTCAACGGAGAGCAAGCGATGGGAATCGAATTCCAATCGCGGGACGAAATTAAAACGTTCCAAACGGCCAACAGTGTAAGAATCACCGTTTATAGAACGCCAGCATCCTTTTTTTCGTTCCTAAGCGTACGGATCTCCATTTTAATTACGAAACGGACGTTATGAATTGATTTTGAGAAAATATGCTATTTTTATAATAACAGTTGAAGTCTATCGAAGCCCACGTAAAATGACATATATATGAAACTCTTTCCATGATGCTTAAGTAAACATTTAGACCAATTCTCGGTAGGTTTAATAAAATGCTAATTTCATAAACTGAGAATAAATACTTTGATTTTTGCCGACGACATTCTATGCAAGGAAAGACAATCTTAAAATTAATAAAAATTTACAATATTTAGAGTATATTAAATAAAATAATAAATATAAGTAATTGAAAAATAGAAATAATTTTGTTTAGGGCATGACAGGATTAATGTACTGCCTACTAACTAATAGTATATTTTTAATTACATATTATACACCATTTCTGTACATGCCATAAACTTATATAATTACAGATACAATAATAATCGAATTTAAATTATTTTAAATCATAATATTCATTTTGTGGAACTCCATAATAGGAATAATTGTATGTTAAATAAATAATGAATGATGACAATGATGGTAGTTTGTCTAAATCCATCGCGTATATTGTTTTTGCATGGACATAGTACCAAGATACAACTTCTTGTGTTTTGTATTTTATTTAACATAAAATTATTCAAATTTTAATTGCAAACTACAATATAAAGCGATATTCTTTTTAAGTCGTCATAACCCGTAAAACTAAAATAATATCACTTGACTAAATAAAACTCGATCGCATCAACTGCCACAATAATTTTCAACAAAAATAAACATCCGCTGCCATTGCATTCTCAAACATTGAAAGAACCATAAAAGACTAGGGAGATGCCTGATGAAATTCAACGGAGAATTTTTATGAAATTTTGTGAATAGATGCGACTCGAAGCTATTATCCATGTCAATGGTACGCAATTACACGAAACAGGCAACAATCACTAAGAATACGTCAAATTATTCCGTTAAAAACTGATCTGATGATCGATTCGACGTGTATTCAAAAGTCGATGGCAGGAAAACAAACTTTCGTTCTTTTAGGCGTTCCTTGTTTCAAGTCTCGAACTCCTACAAAGTTTCTAAGTAATTTTAATATGCGAATGATTAATGTCCTACATTCAAATGTATTCCTTCACGTAAATAACGCAACGAATGTTATTTACATTTGTTGCTATGAAAATCATTTCTCTCCTTATATATATCTATCTATCTATCAATCTCTCTCTCTCCCTCCTCTCCCCCCCCTCTCTCTCTCCCCTTCCCTCCCCCCCTCTCTCACGCTCTGCCAATTTAATTTAGGGGTTAGGTGGAATATGGGACTTCTTAGTCTCGATCGCGCCCCAAATAAAGACCAAATCAATCAATCTCTCTCTAGTATTAAAATCATTCAAAGCGTGTTTCGTCCATAAGGATTGAAATAAAAATAGGATTTCGAAGTTTAACAATGTAATGGGTTGGCAAGGCAACATCCCGTTAAAATGGCAAGATTTTCCCAAAATATATAAATTAAACGTTTAACTTGAGGAATTTCGAACTGTAGGCAAAAAACGATGAGCAGAATAAGAAACTATATTTTTTTATTTAAAATGGTTCAGATCCGAAGATAAATCGTAGGTTAATTCTTTCTAATTTAATCTCAAAAATAATAAAAGCCTGCACGTCGAAAAGTCGATTTTTACATGTTATTTTATGGGAAATGGAAATGTCTTCTTTGGAGTCGAACCCAGGACACTTTTCGAGATTTTTTCATCATCGCCTTAAAATATGCGAATTTTGTATTCCTGCCAAATATAAATATATACCTCCATCTTTATCGAGTTATTCGCATTTTATAACGTGACAGAGGGGGCCACAAAGGGACAAAGGAACAGAAGTAGGCTTTTATAGATTTCAGATACCATCCATACCATATTTCTTTGAACAAATATCGAAACTAAGAAAATTTCTGAAAGAAAACCATCAACCAGGAGTCTAAAAAAACCGTAATTTGGTTTGGAAATTGTATTTTTATAAATACCGTTTTATCTGTCTAAATGAAAGGGATTTTCAATTAAATGTAATTCAACCATTAGCAGTCCCATTCCCTCGTCTTTCTCATCCTTTTCGGCAAATAACGAAGACTTTTCTGATTTAAAATAAGTCGTAACGAAAACCAATATAAAAATTTATCTCCAGAAGCAGATGAGTTTGTCTTGACACAATTTAATCAAAAACAGAAGAAGGATGCAAAATTAGACAAATTTATACGAAACTCATGGTCTCAAAAATGGTTAACATAATAGGTTTGGAAATATAAGAGAAATGAAGGCGGGATAACAGATTAGGCGGTACACGCCAGGCAAGTAGTGACAAGACATAGAAAGACTGAATAAAAATAGAAAATTCAAAAAGAAACTACTTCAAAATTAAACTAAGACCATAGAAAATGAGTCAGAGAAAACGAGAAATTTTCGTTTATTAGCATAAGAATGCGTGGACGGAATGTTACCCAAGCCCTATTCAAGTCTTTGCCAATAAATGCTAAAAGCTCTAAGAGAAAGATTTATGGCTAAGAGCAGTGATTTTAGAGAGTGAAAATAACGAAGAAATTAATGAAATACTCGAATTAGTCAAGTATGACGAGTGACTCGTGGACATCGTGACTAATAGCGCCAAGTCCTTTCTCAAACGTAGAAAACACTAGCGTATAATGCTCTAAATCTATAAATACTAATTCTAAAGCACAGCAGTCCCTTGCGCAACCTTAAGGTTCCGTTCTTGGAGAAGGCCGAGTAAGGAAAAACCGCTTTATAAAAATTTTATATTTCATGGAAAACAGCACGCGTTCGGACAGGATACGAACTTTCACACGTTACATATGTATATGTAAAACACAGCACGCGCTCCCAGAGCCGCGCACAATTTAAGCGTGTAAAGAAGTGTCACATTTATTTAACTGTGCATAATCCGTTTGGGAAACTCGTGCATTGAACTATGCCTTACTATATAATGCTAACTCTATAAATTTAGCTGACAGTATTAATTTAGAAATATACATAAAAATGCATTTCATTAAGTATTGTAGACTCTTGCTGTCGCCTAGCTTTTAGACAAACTACAGAAGCTTAGAGTAAAAAGTAATACATAAATCGAAATTTGGAGTGCACGGTGTTACATAGATAAGTAATTACACAACTACGATTGTTTAAAGCCAAAATGCACACATTCTGCTATCTGAATATAAAAAATACAAAACTTCTTTGGGCCTTCAAGTTTCATTTCATTGTTAAAATAAATAGCAGAATAAGTCCGGGGCAGATTGCGCGGCTTAAACGGCACCTGACACGGCACACCGATAGAAGTTGAAAGTCGGTGACATAAGCTTTTCACATTTTGAGGGCAATTCTGCGACTCGTTATGACATCCCTTTCACAGGGTGTCCATATGACACCACGTTACATGAGGATGGAGCATGCAAAGGGAGAGGGCCGAGGGAGGGGTTGAAGGGGGAGGAATCCATTCGACTCCTAAATACGAGCGGGGAGGGTGACATGCACCTCCCGGCGACCGCTTCCTCTCTGTGCCCTCTCCCCATCCTCCCCCTCATCATCCGCGCAGCTATCTCAGCAGTTGGGCGCTGCCCACGTGTGGGAGAGGGAAACAAGAAGAGAGAGAGTGGGGAAGCGTGGTGTGAATAATAACTGCATTTTTGGCAACCGCTTCAAGTGCATGCGGGTGAAGGGGCCCACAGGCCCTCCGGCCAGAGGATGCGATGGCCGAGGTGTCGCGGTGCGGACTGAGGAGAAGAGGGGCGGCAAAGAGGAGAATGGGAAGATGGACCCGCACTTGATGAATTTACGAGTGTCTCCCGCGAAGCCATGCTGCGTGTCCTTTTCTGATCGACGCAACTGAGGGGATGGTTTAATTGGTCGTTGGAAGAAGCAGTCTAGATAAGAGCAAAAAACACCCCTACCTAAAATCTTTCTAGTACCTTGGGACAGCACTGAGCCACTGGGAGACCTTAAGTCATTTGTGATATATGCTGACTAAATGACGTCATTATATTGTATTCATAGCTCAGCAGTTGGTCAACAAAATTATTTCATATTAGCAAATGCCTAATTTTTAACAAAGTAAAAATGCTAGCGGCTTTGCCTGACAAATATAGACGAGATATAAAGTTAAGAATGTAGGAGAAAAGAGGCAAGACAAATAATGAAATACAGTCAATCGCATCGAATCCGATAAGACAAAGTTACTTCGCTCGTTTGTAGGCGTCCTTTACAAAAAGTAAACAAAGAACGCCTTATGGCCAGGTCGTGTCCGTCCGTCCGCTTTTTTTATCTGCGAAACTACTGGGCGGATGTTCATGAAATTTGGTATTTAGGGCATAAAGACAAAGAGACTAAGAAAATTATATAAATGGTTCACATTGCCTAAGCGCCACTTTACTGGTAACAAAAATGAACTTTTCTTTGTATCTCGTAAAATATCACTTATAACAAACATAACTATCGACTGTTTTATTAATTACAACTGATTAGGAAATTAATTGGTGAATCAAAAATTCTATATTTCCTTCCAATCACTACTGACACATCGTTTTTCAGATCTTAAACATTACACTAACAATAAGCCATCAATATTTATCTTTTTTGACATGATTGCATAAACAGTAGGTAAAGAACGCCTCTGCCTCGCATGTATGCACGCATGTGTGCATCTTTGCTCTCTTGTTAAAATGTAATTCTAAACGCTGAATAGAGACTAGATTGAATACTGATATAAAGACTGTAATTTAGAGAAAGAGTATCAATAAAGGTGGTAGTTAAATAATTTATCATTGCTCTCTCGAGGTGAACAAAAAAGAAGGAATCCACCAATAGTTTCCACTTCAATGTCGGAACTTTTTCATCCTAATCGTCCCTAAAACATCTAATGCCGAAATAAATTATAAAGATCAGATCTTCTGAGAAAATTGAGACGGGATTTTATTTATCGAAGAAGATTAATACATGTACAGATAATAATAAAATGTCACAAAGATACAAAATAAAAATAGATAAGATAAACACATCCATTAACCATCAATTGCTAGCAGGGAAATAAGATAAATTGGACGATACCTCAACGCGACCGCAAGTTTCACGATATGCACATGAACGGTTGAGTAATACATCACACTTCCTTCTTAGCATCGATTCTTGCAAAGGAAAAGAATAATTCAAAAAGGAAGAAAATGCTCCGTTCGCTCTGCAGGATAAAAATAATTACGGTCTTAACTTACATTGCGACTACTGTCGTTAGAGCGAATTTGGCAATTATCGAACAATAAATCCCCTCCCCCGCAATCCCACCCGGTACCGCTCTCATAGTTTCCTGCTTTTTAAAAGCGCCAATCTTAAATAGCGCATTTTCCACGAGATTCCCTTTTCGAAAGTGGAGACCTTCTTCTTCCCCACCCCAACCCCCACGATAAGCGCAAACACGAATACGGTAGCATTACGTCTTTCAACACACGCCATTACAACCAGAAACATTTCTTTTACAATCACTGGAACTGACAAAATGAATAACAAAAACCAAGGCAGCCGAGGACGTGTTCTTGGAAAAAACAGACTTCTTTTGTGGCCGCTGCGAGTTCCACCGCAATTCAGGAAGAAACAAAAGACTTAATTGCATCAGAGCTACGTATATTCATATATTCGAACGTAAACCCGGAGCGAGGAACGGCAAGTAATTGTCCGGGGCATAAAAAGCTCAATGGAGTGGGATGGGAGTGGTAAGGAGAGGGGAGAGAGAGGGAGAGAGAGAGAGAGATAGGGAGTGGAGAAGATATTAAAGGACACAATTCTTCTCCCGCACTGGGCTCAGCGAAGAATAGAGCGTAATGAATCGCAGTGGATGGCCAAGTTATAAAACGACGAAGAAATCAGACTCTCTCTACTTTTCTCACACGCCCCACTTATCCGCGTAAATTCCACCCTTCCTTACCTCCTCACCTACTCCTTCCCTCCCGAACCAAAACCTCATAGTGGTATCCAATTTTGTTTTGCGAGAGCACGTTAAGCAAAATACTTCCACGGGAGAGGTTTAGTATGACTGGTTATTCCGAGTGGCCATTACGCCACTCTACGGCGAATACTGAAAAAATGAACAAACAAAAAAACAATGAAAAATAGGGGCGGAATTGGGGGAGGGAGGTGGAGCAGTGGAGGAGACGCAGATGGGAACGAACAATGAATTGCGATAAAGAGAGAGTGGAAGAGCCTCTCGCCCCCTCTTCCCATCGGCCTCACCTCTCCCCCTCCCTTCCCTCCCCCCACATCCCGCCTCAAAAACACACGGGAGGTATAAAAAAACGAATGTACGGAGGCAAACTGGTGGGAAAGGCACTTAAAAGCGAAGGTTGTGGTGGAGAGAGGGAGAGACAATTGGGGGAGGGAGCAGCGAGGAGGAGGGGGAGGAAAGTGGGAATAATCCGAAGACATTTTCTCGCCATCCACAAGTGCACCCATACAAACAACGAGCACACATTTGCGCCTGCCATTTTCTTCTGCCATTATTCCCCTGGAAACCATACTAATATCACACTTAACTCAAAAACTCCAGCCTCCTCCCTCCCTTTCCCTCCCCCACATCCTCTCGATCGCTGCCCCGCTGCCAACAGCTCTTCCTCATTCTCCCTCCCAACCGCCGCCACTGCCCCCTCCCAACCCTTTCTAAGCTCTCGAAATCGAATCCATCGGAGGAACATTTTGAATGAAAATAGCCTCTACCGGCAGGAGGGTAGAATTAAGACTGTATAGCAAACTCAAAAAAGCGTATTATGCATGTGTGTGTGTATATATATATATATATATATATATATATATATAAAGTGTGTCTATATATATATATATATATATATATATATATATATATATATATATATATATATAGACACGCACACAATACATACACAGTGCACGCATGCGCAGAGAGAGTAAGAACTTGAAATTAGGCGAATAAGCGCCGTCTCTATTTCCCGCCGTCTAAGCCAAACACTCCAGAAACACACTAAAAAAACTCGCGAAGGATAGGTACTAAGAGATGGACCAAGTTATCGATAGTACTGAAACGAGCGATAATTTGACCGCGGTAGGTGATTAGGAAGAAGTGTGCCTGTATATACAAAACATTCTATACAATTAAGGATTTGATTAATAAAATTTAAATAAAAAAATCCATCCCCTTATTTCAATCTAAAATGCGTGAATGATGCACTTTACTTAAAGAATAACTTTTACTAAAAAATTAAAAACACGTGATTTTCCGACTATTCGATAAGATGCTGGTAATTTACTCATTTCTTACCCCTTCTCCTTGACGTAAAGAGAAGAGAAGGCAAAAATTCACTTCTTTAGTGTATCTGCGTGCGAATCCAACCCTTCGCATCACTATTAAAGCGCATCTTCTAAAAATGACGTAAAATGCAGACCCGTCTCTTTCTACCTATTAGCAAAATTGACGTTTTTATGAATTTTCCAGAAAATTATTTTATAATGGTTAAGCTAAAAAATCTACAGTAGAACTCGGTTATGACGACCTCGTTTAATACAACTTGGATATAACGACATCTTTTACAAGCCTCGTCCGTGTTTACTAATAATGCGTTATATTCACCTCGGTTATTACGAGTTAGCCAACTCGGTTACAACGACAATAAAAGTAAGTACCGTAATCTTTCCTATATATATTACGCATTTTTAACAAAAAATCAATCGGAAAGTTAGATTGCATATTATACACGAAAATAACTCAACGGTTTATTTCGGACTACTCAATGACAGCTATTTTCCAGAACATTCTGACAATAAAATATTGTAATTGACATCACAACAACACAAAAGTAAGTGATAGTGAATTTTCCGCTCTATGTTATACATTCCTATATATTGTAACCGAAATACGCATTGGTATATTTAAGATTGGAACAGGTTACTCCATCACTATTCCAACTGATCATATTTGTTCTCCCATTCCTTACCGAGAAATACAGTGAAAGTTTATATTGATATTAATGCTACTGAATTCTTTATCACTCATTTCCTTGAATTGTCCCTTACCCTGTAGTGTAATTCCTCTGAACGACGTCTTGGATCCCTACACTTGCTATTAATACCCTGTATCTTGAGTTGGAAACATGACAAGTTTAAAAGGAAAAATTTAAGTTTACAAGAAAAAGTTGGTATAGTCAGAAGGATTGAGAGTGGCTTCATAAAAGTGAGAAGTGCAAAAGATTTCACAATTCGTACAATTTGTTCATCGACAGAAAATTTGCTTTGACGTGGATAGTTCGAGTCGAAGTGTGAAAGAATCCGGCAACCCGTGCGGTGTGATGTAGGCGAGGAGGCTTTGATTAAATGGTTTACGCAGCAAAGGAACTTAAACATACATACTAACGGTAGGATAGACAGATTTAAAGTAAGGCACAATATTAACTTTGGCAAAGTAAGTGGTGAAGCTAATGGCGTAGACCTAACATTATCTAGTAACTGGTTAGGAACGGTATGACATAAAAACTTTGAAGGTTATAGTGACTAACATTTATGGTGAAGCGATATTTTTTGATAAGCTAACTCCGGACAAACGTTAAAATATAAAGGTGAAAAGTATGTAGGTTCGTAGGATAGGATTACAGTGTTTGTCTGTGCCAACGTGTATGGAAGTGAGAAACACGAGTTGTTTGTGATTGGCAAATTCAAAAACTCTAGTTGTTTTGAAAACGTTAAAAGCTTGCCTGATCGGTACTACTCAAACAAATTAGCTTGGATGACGTAAATTCTTTTTGAAGAAGTTATAATAAGTTGGGATCATGAAGTCGATTCTCAAAATAGAAAGATTTTATTATTAATTGATAATTGTCCAGCCATCCTCACATTAAGCTTGTTTTCTGCTTTGTAACACTACAAGTGTTATTCAGCCAACAGACCAAGGAATAATTAAAACCTTAAAGTGTGATTTTCGAAAAATAATTCTCCTTCGAATGATTGAATGTATCGAGAATAAAGAAGACCACAAAATTTCATTATTGGACGCCATCAGAACATTAGACAAAGCATGGAGACGGGTGACACCGGAAACGACTGAGAGCTGTTTCAGCCCTGCCGGTTTTACTAAAACCAAGACAGTAAACGACAGTCTTAAAGAAACAACAATAACAGAATAGTTGGTGGAGATGAATGTAGAAATTTTTAAAAGTCAACTCGTATCCAGAAATCAACCGCGATGTGATAACATCAGAAGCTCAGACAGACAGACATCGTGGTAGGGCAGCAGGGAAAGTGGCGATTAAGAAGAAGACGAAGAAATGGAAGAAACAGTTCTCACTGTTAATGAAGCTTTGCATGCAATCAAAGTGATCACGTTTTTACAAATCGAAAGAGAATAATGAAAAGACATGAAACATTATTCACTACGTTGAGGACGACCTCGAAAACACTCCAAGGTGGAACATATGACAATGAAAGAATATCCGATTATTTTACTGAGCATTACAAATATTTTATTGTTTTACATACTTACTTTGTACTTACTATGTATTGTGTCAAATATTGAAATTTAAGATTATATTATAAATTATTGAATTTGGAGTCTTGAATTCCATTTTCCCATGCAATCTCGGATATTACGACACTCGGTTATAATAATAATAATTTGATATTCTCTTGAATGTAGTTATAACCGAGTTCTAAACTGTACTGATAAAATCATTCGAATTGCACGGAATTGCTAAGCTAATACACAATGAATCTAATCATGTAAAATATATTTGTTCCTAGAGAGCATAAATGCAATTATTTATGGTGCAATATTTGTAAGCTAGATATATATTATTTAGATTTTTTAAGTTTCGAGAAGAGTAACTCTACTCACTCGACAAAATGTAACTTTTTTCTATGCATTTACACGTATTCCTTAAAGATCAATTAGATATTTAGCCAGGCTCTAATCCCCGTCAAATTTTGCTGTAATCAAAACCCGAGAGGAGTGTCACACGGCTTCGTGATTCACCTGAGTGATATTACAGAGTACAATATCTGACATTATAACACGCATATCCGCATTGTTTCATCGCCATGCATTGATTTCTGCCAGAGTGAAACGTGAGTTCCCAGGATCTCCAACCTATATTGTCTATTCACAGAATAACCAAAGTACAGCTATGAAAATTTCATGGCTTCGATTTATTCCCTTCCGGTGACCCTGCGATTTTGAAGGCAAAATTGATTTAAAACATTCCTCTAAATCGCTCGAGAGATAGGCGGTTCGAAACTGTTGGGCCGCAAGTCCAGCGCATCCAAGACAGTCGTTCCATGCGAAATAACTACGGAGCCGAAACGCGGATTCCATTCCAACCTAATAGCGACTTTTTTGTCTTTCGAATCACTTTGGAAATCAAAGAAACGAGAGGAGTAATACTACCGGGCGTGTGCTCTGCGCGAGTCCGCATGTCGACCAAGGGCCAGCAGGTGCAGCCCTCGGGCAGGTCCGCATTTACATTCGATGCACCCGCGTTGCACCTGGCAACGAGTGGCGTTCCATTAACCTATTCCCTCTCCCCCCCGTCCTCTCACAACCACTTACCCGGAGCATCACGAGCAGCAACTTCCAAATCCCAATTACCCCATCCTCCCCCTCCGATCCCACCCTTCACCTCCGACCAATCGAAAGAGCCACACTGCGAGTACCCGTTCTGTCCACCCGTATAGCCGCACCAGATCGCCCCTTTTCGAAAAATAAAAGACCTCTCCTTTGAAAAACACACTCTCGTCTGGTAGACTGCACAACGCTTCCAGAGTGCCAAAGGCGCACTCGTAACAAGCAGCGATTGGCCGCCGCACGCTGCCTCCTCACTCCTCCGCTCTCTCCCCACCACTCCTCCATCTCAACGCCTCCACTCCCGCCACACGCGCTTAAAAGCTACGTCTTTCCACCCCCAAGAGCCCTCCCCTCTTTTCCCTCCGAAATGCTTACATGAGCGTAATCAGACAGCGGTAATAAGGGAGTACAGTCCTCGAACTGCGCAGCTAACGACGGATACCGCGAAAAACATTGACGCTTTAGAGCAAATGGAATCCGGGCACATTGGCCATTAACCAGCGCATGAAGCTATGCGAGCCGTATTCCCCGCGGCAATCGATGATTAACTTTTTGTCGCGTTTTATTGAACTAATTCCATGCACTATCGCATGTTAACGAAAAAATTTCCGCCGGCAAAAAACAGTAAAAAACCTCCGAAATTTAAAGATTCGCTCTCATAAAAATTTCCATCAACATTGGGTGATGTTAATGGACGGACGTTTCTGACCTATTGACATCCTAATAAGTGCTGTTAATAGAGCATGTGACGAATCATCTATAATAATAAAAGAAGCTGTCTGTGTGTCTGTGGCAGTCATAACTCTTCAGAAATTAAACGTAGGAGCTTCAAAATTTGGCAGCAGCTTTAGGTTGATCCTGAGAGTTTCAGCGCCAAAAATAATTCAAATCGGCCCACGGGGGCCCGAGGGACCCCATTGTTGGACCAAATGTCGGTTTTTTTAAGATATCTCAGAAACCAATTGACCGATTTTGATGAATTCTCCACTAGTATCAATGTTTTGATGAGATACATTTTCGAGCCTAAAATGGATAAAATCGTTCCACGGGGTCAAGGATCTTAATGTAGGGTCGATCCAAATTTAAACTACTGGAAAAAGGGACTAGCGCAGGGGTGGGCAAACTTTTTACGTGACGGGCCGCATTAACAGTTGCAGCTTCTAAGCTTCTAAGATGAAAATGCTTCGGTGGGCCGCGTTAGGGTTCACATCGTAAGTAATGTGAGGTAATGCGAGGGATCCTGTTAGTGAAAATCAATAATAAATAATATGTTATCCCCATAACATCACTGGAGAAGGTTTTCCGGCATTAATTTAAACTACAAATATGAAATTATCTCTATTTTATATTACGGTTCGCTTTCGTAATGGCATCGTGGGCCACATAAAATGCTCTCGCGGGCCGCAGTTTGCCCACCCACTAGCGAATGAGGTAGTAGGACTTATCAGAAGCCCGACATATCTCGGAAGGCAGGACAGTGAGGATAAGATTCGCGAGATCGACTGTAGAACGGAGCGATATAGAGGATCGTTTTTCCCTAGGACGATAAGAGAACATAATAGGAAAATATAACGTAGGAAAACTATGGACCCTTGGTGCACTGCAGGGTATAATGTAGATGCAGATGTAGAAATTTCACTATTTCGAGGGGTCCGATGGAACGTCGGTCCAAATTTAGTTGATGTCCGTCGGCCCGTACGCATATATCAGGGAAGAACTGGCTGAACCGATTTCAACCAAATTTGGTAGGTACATAGAATCCTCACATAAATACATTACCAAAATGTCATATTTGGACCAGATCGACAGAGCAGGGGTGCCACAATTGCAAAATAAATCTTTTTGGTAATTATGCTTTTGGAAGAAATTGGCCAAACCGATTTCAACCAAATTTGGTAAATAGAATCTTCACATAAATTCATGACCAAATAACATATTTCGATCCGATTAACTAAGTAGGGGTGCCACAATTTCAAAGTTCAACTTTTCGGTAATTATGAATTTGGAAGGAATAGGCCTAACCGAGTTCAACGAAATTTTGTATGAAGGAGTTGTGCAACGTAAAAAAACAAAATTAACACTTTTAGGATAGATACAGAAAACAGGGCTGCCACAATAGAAGTAATAAATGTCGGAGTACACAAGAATTTCCCAAGGCGTTCTTTAAGATTTATGTTATCGCGTAAAAAAACACAAATATCAATGGCTTAGTCTAATATCTAAGCGATGGAAAACGATATATCAGCAGCGATGCCAAGGTAATGTTGAATTTGTGATGTTCGATTTATTTTATAATCGGTACCAATTAATAAAACAATCGAAATTTACTTAAAACATACCTCACTTGAAATGAGCAGTAGTGATCTTTACGTTCACGTTCATTCCTTCGACGTGAATTGCCCATTTCTTTTCACCTAAAAAATCTGCGTGTATACGGACGGAAAATAAACTAATTTAAGTTCTCTTTTAACGTGGGCAATCCATTTCCTTTCATTTGTTATATAAGCTGTCGGCGCACGAAAGGAAATTAAATTTATTCATAGTAGATGTTATTTACTCGAGTTTCCACGAAGAATGTTTTCGTTGACAACGATTAAAAAACACGGAAATTTTTTTTAAGTCCAAAGCACGGACTCAAAATCGAGCCAAACAAACGAAGAGAATTGCACCGGCGTGGTTCAAAGTGAACTACTACGACTTTCTCGTGATTTTCATGAAACCGGTTACTCCTTCGATAAAAATGTGCTGAACAAAACATATGATATTTGACTAGTTCTACAAAGTTTGTTTGAAGACATTTTTGTCACAAGTTCATTTTTTGTCACGAATAAAGTGGCATTCCCGAATAAGCTACGTGAACCATTTATACCATTTTCTTATTTTCTTTGCCCTTATGTCCTAAATATCAAATTTCACAAACATCCGCCCAGTAGCTTCGCAGATGAAACATGCGGAAGGACGGATACGACCTAACAATAACGCGTTGTTTTTTACTTCTTGTAAAGAACGCCTAAAAAACCGAAATTTGGATCGACTGTTCCATGGGGACCCCATGGACCGATTTAAATTATATTTGGCACTGCAACTCGAATGATCAAGCTGAAGCTGCTGCCAAATATTGAAGTTCCTAACTTTATTTTCTTATGAGTTACTTCGGCCACACACACAGATATCTTCTTTTATTATTATATATTTTATTATTATACATAGATTAGAGTGCCCTCGGGATTTCCTAGAAGTAACAATAATCCCTTTAAAGAAGAAGCTGAAGGCAACGCGTTGTAAAGATCACAGACCGATATGCCTACTATTGCACATATCGAATTCTCACTAAAAGGCTGAAGAAGAAGAAAATCGATACGATTTCAGAAAAGGAAGAGTAATCAGAGATGCTCTAGGAAAAATAAGAATCATATCAGAAAGGGCAATAAAATGTAGCCAAGATTGCTGCGTATGTTTCATCGACTGGCAGTAGGTCTTTGATAAAGTGGGTTATCTTTACATTTACACGAATACCCTGCAAACCGCAAAAAGCGTTTGGCAGGGGGTGTTACTGCACTAACGCAAATTCTAAATAAACCCTCTATTGGCCTGTTATATCGAGTCAGAGAAGAATGATCTGTAGTATTTCTCGATTTTAGTGATTATTTCGACATTTTCTGGTATGCGCCAATCTTACCCTACGCTCACTGGCATCGATTGGTATGTACAACTATGTAGCGCAAGTCCGCGAGGAATTCGGGGCTATTAAAATTTCCAAATAGCTTCCGCTTGTATTCAATTCTCCTACTCTTCAGTGTCTGCCATTTCAGATTTCGCAAAATATCTGATACGCTCGCATCGCATCTTGATGAAGATAATCTATATTAATAAAATTGAAATTCTGTCTGTTTGTTTGTTACCGCATCACGCAAGAACGGCTGAACGGATTTTCATGAAAATTGCAGGGTATCTTTAGAATGGTCCAACTTAAAATATAGGCTATGTAGCGTAACCAAAAATTTTTTTGGTGGAGAGGTTTGGGGGGAGGGGGGTACATACTTTTTTTAAGAAAACCGTGGTTTGTGGCAAAACATTTTGACGGTTTTTGAAGAGCTTAATCTAAAAATGTAACTTTCTTTTACACTTGGTTACTTTGTCTGACCGACGTGCGAGATCAAGAAATGGGGCGGGGCGGCGGAGTGGGTGGTGATGGAGGAGTGGGGGGTTACCACGCGCTAGCTTGCTGTGGCTCAGGGCTCAGTCTTCATCCAACCTCCGTTCTGAACCAACTATCGCTATCTTAACTGTCTGTTTCGCCATGACGATTAATAAGGCACAGGGGTAGACGCTCCAAATAGCAGGTGTTGACCTACGATCAAGCTGCTTCTCACACGGGCAGCTATATGTGGCTTGCTCGAGGGTGAGTAGCACCAAGGATCTGCTTGTTTGTGCCCCCAATGAAAAGACCAAAAATATCGTGTACTAAGAAACGTTGAACTAATGTGAACTACCTGACATCCTGGGCAACGCCGGGTAATACAGCTAGTAAAGGATATAGGTATAGATTGGAAATACAGGAGAGTAATCCAGAATCCGTACGTGAATCAAGATGTAACAGATCCCTGGTACTCTCGAGCAAGCCACATAAAGCTGCCCGTGTGAGAAGCAGCTTTATCGTAGATCAACACCTGCTATTCGGAGCGTCTGCCCCTGTGCCTTAATCCTCATGGCGAAACAGACAGTTAAGAGAGCGATAGTTCGTCCAGTACAGAGGTTGGATGAAGACTGAGCCATGAGCCACAGCAAGCTAGCACGTGGTCACCCCCCACTCCGCCGGCCGGCCCACACTTCTGCCCGAGTCTTGATCTCGCACATCGGTCAGACAAAGTAACAGAGTGTAAAATAAAGTTACATTTTTGGATTCAGCTCTTCAAAAACCGTTAAAATGATGTGCCACAAACCACGATTTTCTTTTAAAAAAAGTATGTACCCCCCTTCCCCCAAACCCCTCCACAAAAGATTTTTTGGCTAGGCTCGTTAATGAGTTCAAGGGTGTGTGTGTGTGTGTCAGGGATTGTGTGTGCGTGAGAGTGTGTGCGTGTGTGAGGGAGTGCGTGAGAGCGAGCGCGCGTGGGTGAGAGAACGCGAGTGTTTTTGTAAGCGTGTGTCTAAATATGAATTTTTTCATAAAGGGAATTTTAAAATGTTTTGTTATATTATTTATCTTAGTAGATTAGCAAGCCAATACCTGTGTCCAACCACATATTACCTTGGAACGAGAGATGCAAAATATGCCGATGAAATATGGGCTGGAATAGCGAAAACAAGAAAGATAACATAATTGAGAAACTGATCAAATCCAATGCATCGCTTTGTATGGGGCAAAATCGTTGACGCTCCGGAAAAAATATATAAAATACTTGGAAAGCTTCAAAATGTGGACAAGATAAATGCTTAAGATGAAATGGACAGATATGATGGAGAACGAGGAAATACTAACAATAAGTAGCATAGGAGAAAAGTGGACAATGAGGTAGTTTCAAAAAATTTTATATCTCTCAAAAGCTATTACACCATACGGAATATGATGTTGCGAATGAAGAACAAAAAAGTATTGGTTTATATTATTTATTTTTACGTTTTTAAAAGTTTATAAGGATGGATTAGTCGTTCTCGGCACGCAAAGATGTGACGTCAGTGGCCGCGTTTACATTATTACCGGAATCCCGAAATCCTGTATGATAGCTTCACTTTCTATCGTACCATCCGTGCGGCCAGTGTGGTTTGTGCTTGCGAGATTTATTTTCTTTGTTGAGAATTAGTGGGATTTATCAACAAACCAATATATCTGCAGTTGAGAAACTCGTGTTTTTGCACATAGAAACGAAACAATAGACGTATTTTTTACGACTTTTCTTCAGCTTGGCCATATTTAAAAAACAAAATCAATTAAAGCGACCTGAAAAATCATATAAGTATGCATTAATGGTTTATTATTAATATCATTTTATAACGTAACTGTCAGAGAGATGTATTTATGCTTATTTGTAAGTCAGCATCTCGGTACGACCAGTGACGTCACGAAGTATCGATTTTTCGATTATTTGCCTTTCCACGATTCGATATAAAACGCTAACTTTAACAATTTTTTTCTTGCAAAATAATGATAGCATTAAAATTATGACTTCGGATTTGTAATTAGGTAAAAAAAACGGGATAAGATAAAAATTTATTTAAAAAATGTGAAATTACCTCATTATACAGACAGTAAGGGGAAGGCGAACACGATTGGACTTTATCTGAGGAGGGAGAGCATAATTACAGATGTGTTAGAAGGAAAGGAGGAGAAATGAAGGAACAGGTTTCAGATGACAGACGACTTCATAGGGAAAGAGAGCAGTCAGGAAACGAAGAAGATTGCGGAAAATAGGAGTACGTGGTGAAACAGGTTTAACCTAGAATAATCACGGACCCGTCTACGAGCAGACTACCCATGATGATGATTTTTTGGACTTGATTGAGTTTCTGAAAAGATTCGGCAAACATTCAAGAAATCGGCGAAATGAAAGGGTTGCCAAATGTCACACTGACAGTTTATATTTGTAACTAGGGTTTTGCCCGTCATATGACGGGTGCCAGTTACTGTATGGTTGAAAAACCCGTCGTAAGACTGGTAATCCTACTGAAACCATACATCTTAAGTAAACGTAACTCATTATTATGGATAGTCAAAAAATTAGTTTATTTTTCTAGTGTAATTGCCCGTTGAAATTCAACAGGGAACATAAAAATGAATAATAACAGCTGTAATTATTGAGTGAGAGCCGATATAAAATTTGCCAAAATGGAGATTCCGGAGAATTTCTTCTTCATTCTTGTTTTTTCCAATGATAAGCCTCTTGTCAAAAATGAAGTAATAATAATAAATAAATAATATTCCCGCCGTCTCTCTCTCTCTCTTCCTGTCTCCCTCCTTTCCTCTCTCTTTCCTTTCTTCTCTTTTTCCTTCCCTCTCTCTGCTCCCTTTTCTCCCACCTCCCCCCTCTCTCATTGCCTCCTGTCCCAATCCATAGCTCTCCGTCCCTCTCTTTATCTGTTACCTCCCGTCCTTTTCTAATTCTATACCTCACTTACTCTCTATGAATGTACCTTCCATTCTATATCCCTTCCTTCCTATCTCCCTCCCCACATCCCTCTCTCTCTTACTCTACATCTATATAGTCGTTTAGATAAGCAAAAGAATCCGAACTAAATCCCAGTCACATTAGGATCACGTAATTTCGTGAAAAATCATAAAACATAGTTTAAAATTGAAGATCGTACGTCAATTCTTTCTAATTTGCATTTCCAAAAGAATAAAAGCCTGCACTTTAAAAAGTCGCTTTCTTCTCGAGAAATTCTGGACTCCCAAACTTGATCGAAGAGTTTCAAATACAGTGATTCTAAATCTAACGCCAAGTTTATGTAAAATTTACTTAAAAATAACGCTAAAGACTATCATAGGAAGGAAATAGAACAAACAATAAGTCATCTGATTAACTTTGTAGCTCCGATAGCCGTAAAAAGATTCGGAGAAGAAGATACGCATTTCAGCTTCTAAGCAGCCGTCATCAGTGGTGTAATCGGAATGTGCATCTGGTTTTCCCAAACTTTTTATGGTTATTGGATCTACAACCTATTATAAATTGGGCTCCAGAAATAAGGTGAGCTCGATAGTTCTTTTGAGTTCCTTAGCTAGTAAAAAAAGCACGGGACGATCAAAATACAAATTGTTTAGTTGAACGTGTTACAATCGTTCGGTAGTTTCCTGGTAGGGAGGGTGGAAATGGAAAAGGGAGGAAGAAAAGAGGGATGGACAAAAGCAAATTAAGAATTAGGTCAGGAAAGGAACGAGAGGCATAGAAAGTTGGGAATGAGTCAAACAAGGAAGCGGAAAGAGGTGACAGGGAGAAACGAGAAAAACAGAGGTCAGTGAAACTATCGGAGATCTTAAGACGGTGATGTGCAGAAGGAAAGAGGTTAGGGGAGAGGGTGAGGATAGGGGAAGGAGGGTCGAGGAAGGGGATAGGAGTATAGGAGATGGGGTTTGGGTGAGAAGAAAAGAGGCAAGGTGTGTGTCTGGTGGGTGTGGCTCGAAGGGGTCGTGGAGCGGAATAGGGCATGCAGAGGACGTTAAGACGATGGTGAGACTGTATGGTGGGCAATGAAAAGCGTGTGGGAAAGGGAAGGAGAGGAGAATGGATGGGAGGGAGGGAGGAAGGATGTGGAAGTAGACAAAATGAAGAGAGAAAGAGAAAGAAAATTTGACGGACGATGGACCGCATGGAGTGAGGAGCGAGTGGAGAAAAGTGGGCGGAGTGTAGGGAGTGGAAGCTGTAGGCCCTCGCAACCGGAGTTAGGGAGCTCGCAAACAAACAATTGGATCGTCAGAGGGAAGGATAGAGATAGCCGTGGAATCAGACAAGGCGGGCTGCGTGCAGGGTAAGAGAGAGGGAGGGAGAGAGGGGAAGGGAGATGAGAGAGTACATGGGAGGAAGCAAGGGAGAGAGAGCAGTGGAGCGCAAGGCGAGGGCAAGTCTCGAAATGAGTTTTACATGTTTGCTGTGGCCCGAGGGGAGAGAGAGAGAGATGGGGAGGGACCACGGGTGGAGAGAGGCGGAGGGAAGGAGGTAGGGGGAGGAGGAAAAGGAGTTCTCTTCTCGTGGAAATGGGAGGAAAGGGTCGGGGGAAGGAGACGAAGTAGAAGGCAAAGGACAGAGAGGACGAAATGGAATAGGAAAGGGAGATGGAGGAAGGGAGAGAGGACGAGAAGGAGAGGGAGGCAGATATAGAGAGGGAGGAGAGTTTGAATGAGGGAGAACGAACAATGATACGCGAGTCGTGCTCCGAAATGGTATTTGGACGTCTTCTGCATAAAGGTTAGAGAGAGAGGGAGGGGGCAAAAGGGAGGATGCGAATTCACGGATAATGCGATGCGGAAAAAACCAAGCTCCTTCGGTAAATTTCCTCAAAACTAACAACAGTAAGAAAATCCTCCTTTATATATATTTGGGAGAAAATATTTTTTAAATATTAAAGATAATCCTTAAAAATAAATACTTATGTACTACATCATCAAATGTAAATCGGCTCCATCATACAAAGTTGACTCTTAAAACTCGTAATAAATGTTATATTTCAGATACTTTATAAAAGTTGTGTTTAAAATTTAATTGTTATTTGATTAATAAATTTATATAAATTATTTAATCATTCATAAACGAAGTTCCGAGTGAAAATTTTTCAACACCCACTAAAAAACGCATTTATCGAACAACCGTCTAAGGATAAAATATTAATGCTGGAGTTTATTGTTAGTCCTGCATCCAAAAAAGGCTGTGATAAGAGGTAAACTCATCAAGTTTTAACAATTAGGTAACATAACAATAACGAAAAATGTACGAGTGATTTAACGGTGAACCGACATTGGTCACGCTTTCGCCATCAAATTTGAATTATATCCCTACCATCATGTGAAAAATGGCATCAGATAATAACACACAGGGAGAGTATAACGATCGACCAAATGGGACAATTACGTTCTACAGCGAAATAATGACATTCCTTCTTCTACCGAATGTGGTTTTTGGCTTGAAAAGGACAGTTTTCGAGTTGGAGGAAGGGAGACATCTGTCAAAGGTCCACATCATAAAGGAATAACCTTCATCCGCAAAAATCGCCTACACGGTAACAGCATCTCGTTTCGCTAAATAGCTCGAACAAAAAAGCGGAGTGAGGACCCACGAACACTTGGAAAGTGGTCAATTCGAAATACATTCGGTGTGAAAAAATCACGGCGCGATGATTCTCTCCTCCGCCCCCACCCCTTCCTTCTACGCTTACATTCGCGGAACTCCGGAATCTGTCACCACGGAGTTCCTAACCCGTTCGATGTAAACCAAGCGTTCCTCGAGAGAAGAAGGAGAAGAGCTTAAAGGCCAATACGTGAAAGAGGAATCGAGAGAGAGAGAGAGAAAGAATAGTGGGTTGGCCACTTGGAATCCGTAGGTGAAGAAACGAGGAAGGGGTGAGATAGATTAACCGCCCTTCTTACTTCCACCCTGCCGCTCTTTCCCTCTCTCACTCCAACTCCCTCAACCGCCCCACTGCCCCTGCAAACTCATCTCTACCCTCAGCGTTCCCCGTCTTCACCGCACAAACAGCAAGATTTAACATTTATGAGATACGCACTGTGGAGGCCGGTTGGAGAGTGAGAAGGGTGGTAGGGGGATGGAGTGGGGTGGAATGGAAGAGGGCGTAGGGGAGGGAGGAGAATTGCGGGGAGGGAAAAAGAGGGAGGGAGACAGCATCTAATGAGATGCTGAGGGAGTGTTCACTTTTCACGCAGACATGTTGATAATCCAGTGTGACCTAGGAGATATCCTCACCATTGCATTCGATTAATGTGAATGTTTTTAACATAAATAGTCAAATTTCGAAAATCAATGCGTGAGAAAATACTAAATTCATTCAATCCCAAACTGGTCATATAAACAGTTTCGGAAATGCCGAATACACACGCACACTTGTGGATGAGAAAAGTTAAAATAAGATATGGATGGCAATTGAGTGTCGCAGGAATCCCAGTGGGCACTTGCCGTTTAAAGAGCCACTAGGAGTGTGGGAGAGACACACATGAAGAGATGTATATGCGCGTGCCTCTCCTCCACCCCCGGCGGCTCTCCACCGGGCTTCCTTCGAAATTAATCTGACACACATACATATATTCATACATGAAACTAATAAATATGTCCAAAATTCGATTAAATGAAAGCATTCTTTAGACATTTTACCTACGAAATTACGGTATATAAGGCAAAAAATGAGGATTTTCTTCAATTGTAATGCCAAATTTTGTAGAATTGGAAGCAACTTATTCAAATGAATTATGTAGTGTATGTTCCAGACAAGAAGAAAAATATAATCTCTTATCTAGATAGATTATTTCTCTGGGATAAACCCCGCGAAAGAAGCATTCTGATAAGTACTAGAAGGATTGATTTCTCAGATTATCCTTAGTATGGCGGAAAATAAAATATATCAAAGTTTTCAGAAATAAAAGAACTTTTGCGAACGAGCAAGTGGATTAATATGCGCATCCAAAATACTTGGAAGGCCTCTTAACATGCAAGCACAATTTTTTTACTCACTAATAATATGTCTGGCATAAGAAATGCGAGATGATGGCCTGAAGTTCTATCAGATAGCTCACGCCACGAGCTCATTAGCCCTCCCCGACCCTCCTCAAGAAACAATTCAATGATGCCAGCACGGGGAAAGAGGAAGGGAGAGAGGGGCACTAACAAGCGACGAATGAATTCGATCGCACAGGTGGAACTCGAAAGAGATGAAAAGAAACAGCTTTCCAAATCCCGTCAACTTCAGCTTCCGATAAACGGCGCCGGACGCCCTCCGCCGGAATGCTTTCTTCTTCCGCGATAAGGAAAAAATATCGATAGATACGCCGATCGAGCACCTCGACAACGACCAACAATTACGGCGAATACAGCGGCTGCGGCTGACGGGCAAGTCTCCAGAAAGGAGTGGTTCTTAAAGGAGCGGTCTCCGGGTTTGACCACCGTCGTGCACGTGGCAGCGTCCGAGGACGGCGCCCCGTCTTTCGGGGTAGGGTGGGAGGGAGATGGGTTGGGGGGCGCCGCTCTGCTTCGGGATAGAAAGCGGAGGATGCAAGAGGGCTCCCTCCTTCCGTCCCCGGAGTGGGCCTCCTAATGCAATTTCTTCCGGCGAGAAGCCTCGAGGGCCGCGACACATGGCTCGCGATGCGTCTGCGTGCATAAAACCACGTTCGCCTACGTTCGATGCAGTTCAATACCCGGACAGCGGAAAGGATGGAACAAACGATGGCGATCGAAGCAAAAACGCCCACGGAAGAGACCTCCGCGACGAATGCGATCGAAACGCGCGTCTACGAGACCGTCGTCCGGTTGCAACACGCACGCGAGCCACGAGGGACTTGCGCTCGGTCAGCAAAAAGTCCCGCCGAATAAAGGGTGAATTGAGAGTTATGGACATGTATGTGATAGGAAATAGGGCGTGAACACACTTAATGGCCAGAGCAAGGGAAACTGAAAAGAATCAGATTGACCAGTGGCGATGATACGGATGTAGTGAGCGCCATCTTCCCGGCAACGCTCTCTTTTATCAGTTAAATAAATAATAAAGAACTATACCTCGCAAAGTATCTCGCACGTGTGGCTTCCGCTCCCTATCGCAGGCTTGTAAAACATCATGTTCCAAATAAAGAAATAGGATATAGTATAGTAGGTAATAAAGACCCCGAGAGATGGAGATAAAATCAAAATGTTAAGGTTTAAAGCGATATTTCTTCCTTCCTCGAAAAAGGATAAAATCGCAAAGTTACTTATTGGACACTTTGATCTCTTATTCGGAAATCGTGCAAGTGAAGGATAAAATTGTCTTTCGCAATTCCAGTAAATGCTTATACACCCTCACATTCAACATGGCAATTTTTTCAATAATGGAATGGAAATTAGTTCACGATAATCCATACTAGTATTAGCGTGTATTTAACTATGCCAATTAGAAAATGACCTTGGTGTCTCCTACGCTCACTTCCCTCTAAATGTATGTACCATCACTGAATGTTTTGAGATCAATTGCACAGAACAGACTATTATTCAAATCCGATATTTAAATCTTCAATTCTCTGCGACATGACCCCCACCGTAGTTTAGGTCGCCGAAACCTCTCGGACTAAACCAGCTCTCAGGTTCCAACAATCGATAACGGAGGAATTTTTCACGGGCTTCTTGCGAGGGGAGAGGCGGAATGTCCTCATTAACAGGTGACGATCGCCGCTGTCCCACTCTCCTCTCCCTTTGTCCTCCCCATTCTTCATCCATTACTATCCACCTCTCTCCCCGAACCTCTTCTCTTCCATTCTCCCCTCTTTCTCTCTCTCTGAGCAAACGCAAATCCATCACTAAACCCGAAAACTATTCGGCACATTTCCTGCGCAAGAATGCAAACCTCGCCGCCCTCCTCCCATTCAATATCTCCCCCCGCCACAACCACACACGCAACCTCCCTCCGTTTACCACCGGGACCTGCACCTCTCCTTTCCGTCGGCATTCTTCCTTCCCCTTTGCCCCCGCCGTGCACGGAGCGCTCTTAGGAAGCCGCAAAACCCCATCAAACCTCCTCTTCCCATCCTCCTCCGGGCGTCACTCCACTCTACATCCGTGATTCCCGCAAAAAACTCCCCCCTCGCCGCCCCCGCCCTCCTCCACTCTCCTCTCATATATACACACGGCGAACAAACACAGACTTTGGAGTTCCAAGCCAATCTCGCAAAGCGCAAACCGCCCAACCCAACCTCTGTCCTTTGCCTGCCAACGCGGTGGAAACTCGACTCCCCATCCCTTCTCGATAAACCTCTCTCTCTCCTACTCTGTGCCCTGGCCGCCGCACCTCCCCGCAAATCCCTCCTCCTCCTACCTCCGCCCCTCCCCCAACGCCATCCCCCTCCTCCTCTTCCCTAAACCACCTCACAGAGTCATCCGGTTGAATGATGCTCTCAACTCCCGCGGAGCAGTACACAGAGGCACTAATATAACTTATGCGATGTAGAGAGAGAGAATGTGAGAGATAGCTAGAGAATGGAGACAGAACTTGCCAATCCATTTCTAATTCCATGCGTCGGTAAAATATTTGCAGAGGTTTCGGGGATTACTTTAAGCATAGAATGTTGTATTTGGTAACATATCACGTGCAAGAACATGGATTCTTAATAAAAATCTATCATATGAAAACGATTATTGGAAAAGAAGATTGTTTCCCTTAAAAACAATATGCAGTGAATATGCAATAAACAGATGGAATTTTTAAAGAAAAAACTAGATAAGACATGGTCAGAGTTTTTGCAATGTGATAACTCTATAATTTTAATATTCCACATTCAGTGTGAACATTTTCAATATCAAGTTAAGATAATAAATAACACTGATTATTTGAAAAGAATAGATGAAATAAGTTCAGGCTTCATTCTGTGGAATTGACTCATTTTGCTACAAATGTAGCATCACCTGATGATGCCACATTTGTAGCGAAACTGGTTGTGTTATATTAAAATTGTGGAAGATACATAGTTGAATTTTATTTCTATAATAATGGTAGAAATTCATAAACTTGATTAAAAAGGCTGTGCCAATTACTCACCTGCATTCCATATTTACAGTCAATGACGGTGACTATACCTGAAAAAATATAAAAGTGGATGAGTGAGCAACAACTCTCACAATGTGTACACTAAATAATGTGGATGTTTATAAACTTCAGCACCATGATTTTATCATCGATTTGGAAAAGTAAAATATAACTCTTTCTAAAATTCAATTTCAGGGTTTAAAATTAAACAGTAAGTATGACAAATATCACAGAGCAAATCACATTAAGACTAGCCAGACAAAAAGAAAATTTTCTCAAAAAAGAAGAGATACAGAAATCCAAGATGAACCTTCCTTTAAAAATGTGTCCCATCTAATGATTATTTTGATTATTTAAAGCTATTAAAAGATCTGTTTACAAAAATAAAGAAATTTCAATTTTTTAAATTTTAATATGAACCTAGTTAGAATCGCCCTAATGAAAGTTTTTTCTTCCCAATGTATATATTTTGGTAACTATACAATTAATTAATAAAATCAAAAATTGAATTGGCTTTCTAAGAAACTTTCACAAAGTACAATTCACTAACAACACATTACGATGACTGATTTCCAGTCATATGTTACTTTTAAGTAGCTAGAATAACATTTAAATATGGATAAATCAGCATTCTAAATATTTGTGAATAAAATTCCATTTCATTATGAATGTGTTATGAGGTCAGTTTTCCTGCTGGGATTCCTGCTTTGAACAAGTGTGTGGTGTAACAAAGACTGAATACCAAATTATTGTGACCTCACAAAGATTTTTACTTTACTTCATTTGAAAAAATGATAGGTTGTGATAGTAGTATTATTATTTACCAATTTAAGGCAGCCATAGTTGATAATGGGAATTCCTACAATATTTGTCAACCTTTGCATGCAACATAACATTCAATCAAACATTACCAAAACATTGACTTAGTTACAAAAAAAATATGAACTCTACTCAGTTTTTACAACATGTTACTTAGGTAACCATATCTCTTACCATACAATTACGTAGGAGGGTATAAAAAAGATGAGCATAGATTAGATATGTTCCCATCTTTAGATTTAACAGCTGAAATGTCATTTTTTCCCAGAAAGTGGCAGCCCTGACTATTACTTGATGTAAATACTTGAAATGAAATTCTATCCGAGGATTTCATTGTGGAAATTTCAAATTTTATGTTCTAACAAGACAGTGGTCTTGATGAGGTGAAATGGCACAAGTAAGACATCAATCTCATTTCTTAATATAGATTTTAGACATGATCCTATCTGTAGATTTGAAAACTGAAATGTCATTTTTTCCAGGTGGCCACCCTGACAGAGTTACTTGATATAAATAATTTTAATGAAATTCTGTAATAGGATTAAGGTGCTGAAATTTCAAATTATATGTTCTGACAATAGTGGTTCTGATTAGGTGAAATGGCACAAGTAAGATGTCAAGGTCATTCTTTTAATATAGACGAAATATTGCCAGTCTTGATTGAATGATATAACCCAGATATCAAATTTTAATCTTGTTTTACAATATGAGACTCAAACAATACATTAAATTTGAGTCCATATGATAAAGATACATATCATAAAAATTCAATTTCAGATTTATGCCCGCATGCATGCATGTCTATTTTCGCCACCATAAAAAAACAAGCTTTCGGCATTCTCAAGTTAGTTATGCTTTTCCGCTCAATGTATCTTTTGTATCTGTTAAAATTTGACAAAATATTCTGTTCATTTAAATTCAAATTTTATCCTGGGTGTTTTAATTAAATTTATGTATAAATATTTTTTTTGGTGAATTAAGATACATTGCAGCCCCTTAGTTCAGGTCATCTCAACTCAGTGATTTAAAAGTATTAATCTAGACTTGTGCTTTGTTATGTTGCTTCAGGAAGTGGTCTACAAAGAAATGTTTATAAAAGGGAACTCCTTCTAAATGATAAAAGCATAAAAAAACAAATTTGGTACGATTCTTCCTTACATCCTAACTTAGTGAATGGTCAAGGTTTGGTCAACCTAAGGTTTTTTATGGGGTTATCTTTGACCCCACTGCTCAATTTCAATAAGCCATAAGAGTAGCATGGGTTTCTGTGAAAGTCAGTACAAAAATGCATTTTTAAATTACTTAAAATTAAGATATGAACTCGGGACAAAAACTGTTATATAGAAAAAAATGGTGTTTGCTTATTTTTTAAAACAGAATTAAAATCCGTGCCAAATTAGCTTAAATAACTGATTTTAATCACATAAAAATGCATTTTATTCCTCTATTCAACAATGCCAAATGCTAATAACCATGGTGACAAGCCCAATGCTTTTAAATGGAAACTGATATCATATACATACATATGATATGATAGCATTGATTTATTGCTTTTAGAGGGAATTAATGGCATCATATTTGGATCAATATTTTCAAATTGTATTTTTAAGTAGTTTACACTTGAATAATTAACTAGGAACAAAGGCATCAATTATAGTTGGGAGCATGAATGAAGGCGGGGTGAGTCATAATTACTGTGCAGAGAGAGAGAAATACACATTAAATTACTGCCACACCGCCAGCCTGCATAAGCTTTTGCTTGGAAAACAATGCATGATGCATAAAGTCCTATGCAACAAGCGCTCACCGTTTGCTCTTGACAACTGGCAACATTGTAACCAGCTGTATGTGTTGAATCGTCTGCATGTGCCAACTTGTTTTTTAAGTACTGATACACTTTATATACGATTTCTCTTGCTTGTTTGTGCAAATCTTGCATTTACTTTCTTCGCCCTCCATTTTAGAACATCACAAAATGGTACTATTTAAATCTCAATCGTAAAACATGCAGATAAACATGAAAATCACACAGCAAATGTACAAACTGCATCCCAAGAGCTGCTGTAACTGACTGATGCTGATTTGCCAAGTGAAGGTGTGGGAGAAACCACGTGACATTCCTTGCCTTCTGCACATCCAGTTGCCACCTGCCTTTATTTGTGCTCCCAACTATAGTTTTACCAATATAGTGTATTTATATCTTATCAATTAAGTACGATCTCAGCTAATATCCAATGGATTCCCATGAAATCAGCGATTTACATCGCTTGCAATATTTTATTTGATAGGAATGTATTTGTTCCCTATAATTGACAGCGAAATGTTTTTCATTAACATTGGAAATTAATAAAAGGAAAGATATCACAGAAGATACAATAAGAAAACTTCTATAACATTTCTTTAACTTCAACCAAATATAATCGTTAACTTCATCCTCCCTTAAATACCTATATATATATGTACATTTTGCTCTCTTCAACTGAACATTTGTATGCATCAATTAAGCCAATATCCTGTATCAATGTATGATCACTGGATAATAACATTATTATTATTAATTATACTTATTAGATTATAACACTTTCTATGTCATACTAACACACTTTTTATCACCAAAATCGATTTCAAAGTCCGGGAACTAATGTTGTTTTGTAGGTTTGACTTTAAAATATTTAAATGACAAATTAAACCCACAAAATCAGCCTTTGCATGGGTTAACGCATGGTTATGCTATATTTGACAATATCTTCAAACGTGTTTCCACCGGTTGGATACCTCGAGCTTGCAATTCATGCCCTTGGTTATTATGTTTTTGAACTTCATGACTACATAATATGATGGAGTTTTTAACACTGAAAAATCAATTCGAGTGAAATAACTCAATTTTAAAAGTTATTCCATCGATAGTTTATTATGATTATTTGATAAAAAAATACAAATTCACCAAATTTGTAGATAAAAGATGCGGGAAAATTTTATTTATTTGTGCAAAAGATGTGAAGACAAGAAATATTAAATAACATCAAGCATTACAATAAAAATTTACTTGGTTTTATTTTCAAATCATCCTCAATATTTTTTGTCTTGACTTAAAAACATGAGCAACACTGGGTACTTTCTGCTAGTAAGTATATATATATATATAATGTAATATATTGGGGGCAGATACAGAAACATTCCAAGTAATTAGTAAGCATACTTTTTTAAACCATTTATCAGATGATTTAGCACTAGGTTAAACTTGTCCTCATTTTTTTTGATTTTGACTAACTACTCGATTGCATACTTCCCTGTGACTAGTACACACACGTTATTGGATACAGGATTGTGTGTGGCTCCATCCCTTGCATACAAAACAGCAACTATACTCACACACTGATATAATGTCATTGCAGCACATATTCTCCTATCTCTTTTGGCATGGTCGCAATTTATTTTTGAGGATTTTGATAGCTGTTAAAAGAGTCACTCATCTCAAAACATGGTGAGCTATTGCTGCAGCAGCGTAGGGAACCGAGAGAATTTTTATTAGCAAATACCTTTAAGTTTCCACAAATAATTAATAATATCAAAACACTAATTTTCCATCAGGACCTGGCTTTTCATATGGCAAACCAAAAAAACCCAAAAAGTAGTACCTCCATAGAAGGGAAAAGAATTTTTAAATAAGTATAATTTTGAAGGCATGGTTGAAATTGTTATCTGTAACTGTACATAATGATGCCATTGATGATTTATTTTCCATCCCTACTCATGTCACTTCAGGTGTTTCCCAGGGTTCGATTTTGGGACTTTTACTTTTAATGTTTTCATAAATGATTTTCCAAAACACCACTTGCCCAGCCCTTCTTTATGTCGACGGCTGCAAGATTATCAATGAGATTGATGGCCCTGATGATTCTTTTCATCTTCAAAAAGATATTGAAAACTTTTACTTGGCATTTATTTCCTAATATCCCTAAGTGTAAGGTGATCTCTTTTTCCTTAAAGAAAACAGTGATGTTTTATCCCTACAACATTGATGTTATAGGACTTGAGTAAATTGATTTAGGAATAACATTTGACACAAAACTAAATTTCATTTTCCATCTTAGGTCATTATGCTCCAAAGCATTTCAACTTATGGGCTTTACTAAACTGAACTCATTCTGAAATTTCTCCCTCCCTACCATTGTGAAATTATACATCATTAGTTAGGACTATTTTGGAATATGGAAGAGTAAATTGGAATCCTGAGACCAAATAAAAATTGACACCATCGAAAAAGTGCAAAGGTGTTTTATTAAGAGGCATTGTTATGAAGAAAATGAAACTTATAGCAAAAATGACAATTCAAAATTTTGTACCATGTTTAGAATTAGTCCTTTGTGTACAAGATGCAAGATATCAGATGTTGTTTTTGTACATAACATTTTGAATGGTACCTTTGATTCCAGTGAATTATTTGAGATTGTGGGCCTAGCAGTTTCTAACCACCGATCTTGGCACACTTCACTCCTTATGGAACCCTTCTCAAGGATAAATAAGTATAAATACTCGCCCAATTCCAGAGCACTCAGAGCTGCTAATGAGTGGAGCAGCATAATGGATATTTTTCCACAACTCGCTTCCTATCCTAAAGAAAAAGATCTTATAACAGTTGACTCTGAATTGAGCATATGTCAGAGCCCCATGGTGCATTCAATTTTAACTATTTTTTAATCCTTGTAATCATCTATTTTATATTATAGCTCATGCAATTGGGAAAACCTGTATGTGATAAATTGTTATTTTTATTATTATCTAAATAAAATTCATGAACTAAATAGCCTTATATAATACAGGTATCTGTTGGTTAATAAAGGTTTGCTTAATTAAATTTTAAATTTATGAAATATTATTCAAAATTATACATTTAAGTACTGTAGAATACAAATATATATGAAGGTGATTCACAGTGGGAAAATGAGCTCTCTCAATAATTTTTTTATTTGTCAAATTATTTTGAGTGAGTAAATTACTCAATTTTATTATTTCATCATAAAATTACCAAATAATGACAATTCATCTTTATTATAGGTAAGAATACATCTACTGAATGTATTCTTAGATAGAGCCCGGAATGCCAATGTCCTCAGTAGGACATTTTCTCAACCTTGGTATCTGACCAGGTATTAGCCATCTATCAAGGCAACTTATGATATAATTGAATGAAAACTCCCATTTCATAACATATTTTTGATAATCCATACATCACAGTGTAATATTTAACAAAATTATTGCTTGCTCATTCTACTTTCTCTATGCGTAGTATAGGAGATAAAAACTGAATTTGAGACTTCAATGGAAATACACATTCTGAGGTCTCGAGTATGTTTTCACTATTTTCTCGATTACGTCTGTGTGTGATCGGAATTTTGTGCATGCTCTAACTCAAACACTAATAATCAAATCAGTTAAAAACTTTATATTTAAGATTTTTTTAGCAATTTAAGGTCTGAAAAGGTTTTGATTGAAACTGGTCAATCACAAGTAGAGGTCTCTCTCTTGTCATTTTTACATATTTTCCAAATACTTCCTTTAGAACTTAATGTAAATATTTTTTTGCGACCTGCTGATTCCCTCTGGCCTATGTGCAATGGGTGTCTGAGAGGTAGTGCAATGAATAGCTGGCCAGTTAAAAATTTTAGCAAGGAAGGTGACTTCCAAATTACATTATATAGTGTAAATATTTATCATAATCCAAAATGTAGAAAATATAATTAATATTTGATAAATGTAAAAATGTAGTGAAATAAAAGTTGTAGGTAATTTCATTTTCTACAACCTTTGTTTGATACATTTTTCCATATAATGCATTGTTTAAGAGCTATCTTATATTTTTAGCTGCCACCACCATGCCACCTACCGAAGACTATTGTTAACAATTGACGCTTAGTTACGTCTTAGTAACGCTCCTTTTTCTTTTCTTAATTGTCAACCGGAAGTAAATATTGACAACGATCCCAGAGCTAACAACATGTAATTTGCCATATAAATATGGAGAAAGTCATGTCTTGCCCCCCACAGTTTATTTTACTTAAGATTCATCACTAATTATACAACGGAAGTGAATAAGAAAATAGGTTTCACTCAATGAAATTTCAAAGAGTGAAACTTTTCAGCAATGTAATCAAATCATTAACTGAGGGATACCTGTGTTGATAGTATAACTTGCTAGAGACTTCTCACCTAAAATACTTTTTCATCTAAGGCACTCATATTTTTAGTCTCATCATTTCAGCAGTATGATAAGTATTGATTTTTCCTGTGTAAAGTGAATGATATCAATGAGATTTCCTGTGTACGACTTTAGCATATTTGCACCTTGATCCATTTGTTATGAGAAAAAACACATAACAAAAACAAATAACAACAATTTTTGCAATGCAGTGGAACTGCACTTCATAATGCTTTTGAAATAATTAACAGCATTTAAAAGTAGTTAAAAACTTGGAGAATATTAAGAAAGTCTTTGGTAAACTCTTCCTCTCAGCTCTCATGAAAGTTTGGCTATTTTATGCTGATACAATCAGAAATGAACCCAAAGTAAATAACTTTGGATCATTGTTTTCAAAAGATTTGGTGAAATTAGGTACTGTCATTAGTTGATACCATCTGTTTACTTGAGTAGTATTGGCATTATCAACTTTGTTGAGTAAATATTATCTTCCTAGATTCCCTCTTTTTAACAGTGTTTTAATGTACTTACCTATATGTATGATTATACTCTTTAAATTTAATTGCCACCATATTCTTTAGTTGGATTAATAACAAATATACACTTACCATCTAAATATAAGTCACTTCCAAGCTCCTTATCAAGCCAAAACATAGATGCTATGGGTCCTAAAAGAGATGGAATTCATTTTGTAATAAGTTTTTGGTAGGGGTGAAAGGAATATCATGATTAATGGGTACTTAATTGGTGATTATTACTCTGATTTCTATAATGTCCACTGCTAATGGCCCAATAAATACAAGCCAGGGTTCTAGAATGTAAACTTATCTTTTTTGATTGAAAACATATAGCAGTATAAGAACGAATTATTTCTTCACTATACTAAAAAGCAGAGCATATCATAAACAGCAAATCCTGATGGCAAAAACAGCTTTAAAATCTTTTACTTCCCACAGCACATTTCTTTGTCATGAGTGACATTAATCCCATTAAAACTAGAAATTTAGAGTTATGTTGTTTCAGTGGTTTTTATCGTTTTTCTGAATTTAAAGTTATAAATTAAAATTATTGAATTTTAAATATTATTTTCAAAAATAATTACAAGAAACTCCAGCTGGTTTGGGATCCCATTCATTGATTTTCTAACTCTAAAGCTCCAGTGGAGTTAGATGTAACTAGGAAGGATATTGTTCAGATAACTTATTTTGCTGAGAAAGCCATTACAATTATACCGATGACCAAACTTTAGGTCCTGACAGACATTTTGGCAACCAATGATCACTGGCATAAATTAACATAAGCAGTGCATAGGGGTCCCCTAACAAACACAAAAATTATTAATTTTTATTTGCATTAATATATACATATCTAAGACATTATTTTCTATTTATTTATTATATATAAATAATAGTTAATAAAACTGCACATTTTTATTATGATTAAACATTGCACATAACATAAAACTTCAATTTATTGTTCGAGTTGTTCTACACCCCAAGTATTTTTTTAATGTTGGCATGTTCTGTATATAAATCTAAATGAAATATCTTCCAACAGTCCTTTTCTGCCATTTAAAACCTCTTTTGATCTGTTTCATTGGCAGATTTTGTTTCATTGATAGGCACCCTGTTAATTTTACCACCACCTCATCTAACACTTGTATTGATAGTAATATTTTTGAAAAATTTTATCCAAGTTATTGAGGAGGGGACTAACTTTATATAATTTATGAAAATTAGGATTTTTTGTAGCTTATGTGGATTATCAAATGAAAATTCTGCAAAATTGATAACAGTCTGTCCCTGGACATTGCCTGCTACATTCAGCATTCTATTGGTGGACCAGTAGTCTTTCATGATTGGATGGTTATGTATGCTCATTGTAAGGATAATTTCTAACCTTGCTTTCAATTCTTGTGCAGTCAGATTATCTTATATATTTTAATATCTTTCCAGAGTTGAAATATTTTGTGCAGCATACAAATTAGTCTGCTTGACACAGTGGTTCAACATATGACTTGTAAAAATCAGCAAGAAATAATTCAAGGGTGAAGAGTCTTTCAAATAACTACTAGGACCAGTGTAAACCAGTGGAGAATGCAGCACAAGTAGAAAGCAAAAACTGTTTAGTCAACTAAGAGTTGATTCGACAGTTCAGACTAAAATGGCATCAACTGAGTTACTTGGTGTGGGCGAGCTATAGGACAGTGTTTCTCAACATGGGGTACGTGTATATTGAGGGAATGCGAGAGAATTTCTGGCTTATGCCAACACGACAATGGAAGTTTTACCTAATAATGAAATTATATAACTAATCCTAATTTTCTTTATACAAACAAAACAATTATGTACCTATATAAAATTCTGAGTAAAGCAAATGGAGATGGAGATTTAATGATGGTTGGGATTTCTGTGAATTATTATGTCCATGGAGATAGAATACCTTAATTGCATTTCGCTTCAAGACCCTGTGATAAAATTATGAATAGGAATTATGAAGAAATTATTCAATCAATTTATATTTAAACCAACAGGGGTTTTTTTAATTAGGCAAGTGTAAAAACCTCTTGACCATCCACTTTCATTCATTCAAATTGAATTGAAGTGGGGCAGCAACACAAAACATCATATATTTTGTTTTACACCAATCGCTCAGACGGTTCTCTCGGCAAATAGCAATTAAAAATCCACATTTTTCTCTTCCGTGCTCTTATATGATCTGTGAGGTAAAGATTTAAAAATGTATTCGAATATAGAACAATATTATCACAAAAAAGACCATGAGGGCATATAATTACGACTAATAGTTTTCGAGATAAAAATTCAAGAATTGCCCAATCTTTCGATACTGTTTCATATGTATTTCCCATGAAGAATGCCTATGAAATCTGTGTATTCCATTTATGGAGTATACTTTTGCAAGAATTGTGCTAACAGAAGTGACAAATGATACGTTATCATGGTATTTTAGTTTTGTAGGTCATATAATATTATTACATTAATTAATAAGTTATGTTAGTAATAAGACTGTGTATAATTTTCTTCAATCAATATTTTCAGAAAACATGATGAATTAAATAAATTATTCACTATAAGAATATTAGATGTTACAATCAACTCCCACATAATATCAGCTCCATCAACAATATGAACACATTTAAAAAAGCTGTACATAAATTGCTCATTCAAAACTGTTTCTATGCAGTTAAAGAATTATTCAATTGTAAACTAATTGGCTGTTAAGTGGATTCTAGTTTCATATTATTTTGCTAATATAAATTGTTATGGTTTAGGTTATGGTAAATTTATTGTATGTGCCCAGTGATTGTTTTCTTTTCTCTTTTTTGTATCATTTAAAATTTTATCCTATTTTGGATGTCCTATATTTTCTGTATGAAAAACCTTGGACCAAATAAATCTAATCTAATCTAATCTAAACCTATCAGGTGCAATGTAACATCGCTGTTATTTTTCATCACATGTATCCCATTGGGTTAAAAATGTGTGGGCTCCAACATATGGCCATCTCCAGGACCAGTTTGGGCATGGTCGGCATCTCCTCATGGGAATCGCTTCCGAAAAAGTAGAGGAGCTCTCTACTTATGTAGAATCACAATGCTCGTAGAACTACCAAGGCGAAGGGGGATTTACATGGTCGATGTGCTTTCACTTTGCTTTCGATTGATCTATCGTTCTACATTGGTTGCCTCGTGTAAATGGGCCTTAAGGCAACATAGGGAATCCACAGGCCACATTCCATTTAACTGGCTTTTGCAATCCTTACATATGCAGGCGGACCTCAACTTACGAACATTCAAGTTACGAACAATTCGTACTTATGAACATTTCACGTACTAAGGAGTTTTGACTCCCTATTCAGTTAACGAACACAACTCTCGCAGATACGAACGTCTGGACCACCGTAGGAGCTCTTTGTTCTTTTTATCTTCAAGTGGACACAAACAACCCCATATATGAGAATTCTTATCTTTGCTTTGTTTTGATTCAGTCACTCATGACATAAGCATAAACAGATCCTTTTAATTAAGTTTCTGACTGTTGAGAATCTGCGTTTAAGTTTAGGACTTTCTTTGGTCGATCATAGGCTGTCATTGGTGAAAATTTTACTTGTAAGGCAGCAGACAGTTAGTGAGTTCTTCTTCGTTAGTGAAACAATTTTTACAGTTAAATCTGACTGTACCTTATAACAAAGGATATTATCACATACCCAGTCAAGTAGCTAAGAAAAGGGACTGGAAAACCTTTCAACATCAGTAAGTACACTTTCCAGAATTTTGAATAATCAGTCCTCTGCTAAGAACATTTCCTCGACAACACGAGAAAACCATGGAGCACTATTATTTATCAAAACACAATGTCGTATATTATTGACATATTTTTAATTACAAAAAATTCACTTAAATATCTTTTTAAAATTAAGATAAGACCACGCAATTCACGTTCACTCTCTACTAGTGGGCGAGTTCACCTCCATCCTTCCACGCTCTCTTCAACTTATTCACTCAAAGTAAATCCCTTGCTGTTAGCAGTTTTGATGATTTGTGAACATATTGTGGCTCAACTCTGCTGTTCATGATGCAGACTCAAAGGCTTGTAAATCTCATTCTAATTTGAAAATGCCTCCGTAATGGTGTAAGAAATGCCACAAGTTTTTTCATTCATTAAAACATTTTTCAGGTGTACTCGCATAAAATCCTATTATTATGAACATTTACATCATAGAATAAGAGGACGATAAGTCTCACCAAAAACTCAATGCAGATGAGACTAGGTTATTCTGGAAGAGGATGTCATCTGGAACTTATGCAAACCTGTCCCAGTGCCATGTTCCCATATCAATTCTAACAATTGCTAAAATGCAACATTTATGATTTGAATTTTGATGTAATGTTATTATAATTGGAAATTTTCGAATATTATAAACTTTAAACTATTACACTCAATGTTAGATTAACTAGGACACAGTAGGTAGTTCTGTTGCAGCAGGGCCCCATGATCAAAATAAGGGGTTCACAGGGCCCCAGGACTCAATGAGGCACAGAGGTGTGTGCATGGAGATGGTGGTCTCCAAAAATTTTTGCACCAAGGCCCCTTAGTCCATTAATACAGCCATGATAACACTTTTGAATTTTTGGAATAACAATATACCGTAGTGAGTTGCAGCTTTGCCTTTCAGCTGTAAACTAATGAATTCTTAAATGTGACAAAGAGAAAAGGATAGACATAGCTTTAGTTCTATTATATTGGTATAATACCATACCTGTTTTTAAGATTAAATATTTTTCACAAAAGGTAATTTCAAAACTAAGAAAGAGGTGGAAGGACATTTTCTGAAAAATTTTCAGGGTTCTGGTTTGCCTTCCTCTTAGGGAAGGAGGCAACCTTTGTCATTATAATGTAAATCCTAATTAGACCTTCCCATCCATGGAAACTCCACTCCTCTAGCTTCAGTGGTTTTGCTATTATAACATTCAAAAATTTAAAATTTTCCAATCCACAGTCACCTAACAGAAAATCTATGAGCTAGTTGGAAAATCCAATTGGTAGAATATTGATAGATTGATAAGAGCTATCAATTCAAAAAGAAATTTTCCAAATATATCATAAAACAAAAAAAATGAGTTTCCAGAGATATATGGACAGAGAGATCAAATTAGCATGTTTTTGCTTTTAAGAAAATATGCTATAAATCAGCTTTGTTATGTTAACCCCGATTCATAGCACCTGATTTCTCATTTAATCAAGGTCCTGCAATTTGCGATATTTCCAAAGAACATAACCCCCATGAACAGCAATGGTTTACTGTACCTTTACTGAATCCTTGATATTTATCTTTATAAAAACAAATTTTTAATGAAAACTGTAACAGTGAAAGATAGTTCCTTAATCAGATAAAGGCATAAATGGCATGAAAAAGATTATTTAACTAGTTCATCTTAAAGAACAAGTAAGGTTTACAATACAATAATAATATGCAACAGGTATGTTATTTTAGACAAAATTTCCAGATTTTGGCTTATAGTTTCTTTGTTGTATCTGTCTGTCTGTCACCCCTATTAGCTTTTGTACCAATACACAAATTTCCATGACACTTGGTGGATATCTCTTGCTACTGGGGCTGAGCTCCTGAGGATAGTTTTTGTTGAGAAGATTGAAGGTCCCAGGTTTGATTCCAGGAACTATCCTACCCGTTTGATTTACATGGGAAATCTGAAATCCATCCTGCAGGATAATTTACTCTTGCACATTAAAATATCTTAGAATTGTAATATCGGAGCGGGATTTGTACTATTCTCTGAGGAAAGGAATAGAGGTTCTAATAAAAAACAATACGCATTCTTTTAAAAAAAATAGGCGATAAAATGTATTTATTTTCTTCTGCTAAACAATTACTGAAAAATCATTTTTCTTGTACTTACATATTACTTGATAAAACCTAAAGTTCAGACTTTTTTTGGTAAAATGGAAGCCCTGATTTGTCATTTTCATGTTTTATTTCAATGCATATCATAAATACAAAATGTCATATTAATTCACCTAATGATATAGCTCCTCTTAGATAGGCAGACACAAACAGACAGACGTCTTTTTCTGTTAAAAGGAAGAGCCTCTGAAAGTATAAAGCAGACACTGTTATTTACACTAATGCAAATCTTAATGTAAATAATGCATTTTCTACAATAACTGTTTCTAGTTTTTAGCCTACATTCTGAAATAGGCTCATATTAGTGGTTTCATCGTTGTGTCTGTCTGCCCGTCTCCTGTATTAACTTTTGAACCAATAGACCGATTTTAATGACACTTGATGGAAATCTCTTGCTACTAGGGCTGAGCTCCCGAGAATAGTTTTTGTTGCGAATATTGAAGTCCTGGGTTCGATTCTAGGAACTATCCTTCCTGTTTGATTTATATGGGAAATCTGAAATCCATCGTGCAGGGTAATTTTCTCTTGCACATTAAAATATCTTAGAATTGTAATATCAGAGCGAGTTTTGTACAATTCTCTGAGGAAAAGAATGAAGATTCTAATTATTATAGTAGAATTTTGCTTATCGATTGTAACTCTTCAAATTTCACATAAAACTGGCATCTTAGTTTTTATCACTCATTACGAGTGTTGCCATTGCAACAACTATTGTAGGACTTGAATCAGTATAGTCTAATACACGCGTTATTTTTGCCATACAAGTATGCATGATCAGTTTAGCTTTCCATTCTAATGTATTTGTAATATTTTCTAATGCTAAATTATGAAATTTGGGAACATAAAGAGCAATTCATCTGCAGTGATTTTAAAGCTATTAGAGTCAAAATAAGTATTAAATAAATAATTATGTGGAAAGTAAGCATCATAAGTTCCATTTGGATCATCTTGTTTTTCATTACATTCAATAAAATTTAAGTTCTTATGATCAATATTTATTTATTACATATGAATATTTACACTTTCAAATGGTGATCTAGTTTTCATGTCTTTGGAATTTTTTTCCATAAATTCCATGAATCAATTTTTGCACAAATAAAGAGTTACTTTAAAATTTTAAAATTAATATTACATTTTATGGCTATTGGTCCATGGATGGGCATTAAGGAGGTTGGGAAAGGTAAGCTGCCTTAACCACTTCTCTGGTTTACCCAAGTAGCGGAGAAAATTCTGAAGAGCCCAAGTATATTTGGGCTACTGTATTTCTTCCATTACCTGCATTACAGGACAAAAAATTCTTGATCTACGCCAGTAGTTTATTTTTCAGCCATCAGGATTACAAAGCAGACATAGTTTGGATTCTTCCAATTAGTTTTTTTCAAAATCCACATGAGACGAAACTGCACAATCATTGACACAGACAATGGCAAAGGTTCTGTTTACAACCTTACTGCTTTGATTTATGCTCTCGATATGCTTTATTGTACCAAAACTCTGTAAATCACCAGGTAATTTACAATAAGGTAATTTCTGGAAGCCTTTTCTTTACCTCAGTTCCTGGGAAGTCTTTTAAGATGCCACAGGTGGTGACGATACAGCCTTTCCTGACTGAGCTTTTGAAGAGTCTATCATGGCAGTTATTCTTGAGCTTAATAGCAAACATATTTAACATCTTCACTTGTTTTTGCACTCTATTTCAGTTTTTCACTGTTATTGTTATATTTTGTATTTCTATATCGTTTTTATTGTTTTTTATTTTACATTGTATAACATGCCCCAAAATCAAATGTGATTAAAGGTTAACTTTTATTTAAATGTACACAAAACGTAGGCACTGTAGGTGGGGGGCATTTAAATCCATATGATAAAGGTTAAACATAATTAGAAATAAAAACAATATAAACAAAAAATTGATACATTTTTCTCATTGTCTCTTTGCAATACTTTCTAAAATAAAATTTAAAAATATGACATTTTTCAACCATGCATTGTAAAAAAATCTTCAGGGAAGCAGCTATGAGGGGCATTCCAGATGCATAATGTTCATGAAATGCTACTCTTGGCATTGGGTTTAGAATAGCATAATAGAACTAATTATTATTAAAGATTAAGAATGAGAACAAGTATTCTTTATGCATCTTAAAGTTTCTGAGACATTGTTTAAAAAGTGAACTAAAACTCACCAGGATCTGCCAGACCTGTTGTTTCAAGCAAAATGTAATCAAACTTTCCTCGCTTGGTCATAAGATTTTCAATTGCTTTTATTCCATTGTCTCTGTGAAACAAAATCTCAATTATGCTATGGGCCTATCAATCCTTACAGTAAATATATAACTTAAACGAAACAGATTGTAATTGAAAGAATATCTATATCCAAAACAAAAGGGAGATTATCTATACAAATTGTTACACTGCTGACTATTCTGCATTAGTTACATTTCTGGGCTTCACCTTAACAATTATGATAGGCCACTGAAGGTAAAAATATGGAAATACTAATTGTAATTTCAGCCAAACTACAGATATACCTTGCGATAGGCTGTTTCGCAACATGTTTTTCTCAGTTTCATGCCTTTTACACTTCATGACTCTACCTCTCAAACCACTAGCTTGATTCAGACATACGCTCTTAAAATAACCAAATAGAGACCCTCGCAAAGGACAAATTCTGGCAAGGAAAAATAATTTTTTTTTAATTCCACTTTTAAGAAATTACTAAATAAACCAGTTTGATGCAACTGTGCTATCTTCAGAATTACACTAAAACATTTTCAGTTTGTTCCATATATGTATATAGGAAGAAAAATCAGTTTAAGTAAACAGCGCAATATGTATTGCACAAACTTTCATATATATGTTTGGTCGATTGTGTACTTAAAAAACTAAAAATGCTTATAAATCAAAGTTAACCATAGTTTAGCCTATATTTTAATGCCACTGGTTGATATTTAGTATTTTTTGGGATATATGGCTTAGTTAGTAATATTTGTGGCATCAGGCTGTACGATTGGATGGATTTTAATCAAAATCCTTATAGCCATTTTTGATTAAATCGAATTTTGTTTGAAAATATCCAAGAATAAAGTACACTTATTTGTTGTACAATATCGTTCATCTCTTCAGAGTGTCTATTATGAATGAGATAGTTCATAAATATGAAATATCATTTGATTTAGTGTAACCGTTTAGGCTGTAATAAGATTTTGAGTGGATCACGGCAGAGGTGTGACGTCATAGGGCTTAGGTAAGGTAGCTTAGCATATGTTCTAATGTCACTGGATGCCATATAGTAATATACAGTAATATATATAGCATATAGTAATTGGATTGATTTTAATCAAATTCACTGAAGCCATTTCTGGGTAAATAAATTTTTTCTAAAAATCACAAAGAATAATACCCTTTATTTTAATGCAATATCATTTTTTTCAAAAAAGGGTCTGCAAATGATATACTGTACAAATACGAGATATCATTCAATTTTATGTACGCATTTGGGCCCTAGAACAGCGAACAGACAGACAAGGCATGGCAAAAACCACTTTTATGGACTCGGGGACACCTAAAACCTGTATTTCCATCAAAATCTGTCAAATTTTTTCACAATTACAATACTTTCTCAATATACTACGTATATGAGAAAGTAAAAATTACATGCAATGTAAGTTAGATTACTTGGATTCCAATTTTTCTGTAACCATCAGCAATGAAATTGCCAAAATATACAGTGATTTTCAGAAAGGTTTATAATTTTTTGTTAGTTTTGTTCATTGCAAGTGAAATGATTTTTCTGGAATGTGCAAATTTTCTAGACATTTTGTAATTCTATATACACAACTAGATTGTGTATTTACATAAACAATAATGTTAAATAAAGTAATAAAATTTCTATGCAGATATTATTTTCAGTTAGGTGAAAACAGTATGTGATCTGTTATTCATTGTTAATAAATTGTAATAAATTTGCATGGTTTAAGTATTTTACTGAATTTTCTGTGAAAACTATAGTGGATTATCCGTGTCTTTCAGTTATCCATGTCTGTACCATTCCCGATCGACACAGATAATCGAGTATTTATTCTACATACAATGTTGGAATACCTCAGTTTCCGGCTCATCTTTAGGAATGCATCTACTCTTTACAACATTATTCTTATGTAAAAACATTTTGCAATATACTGATCTGTAATATGATATGTGATATGAGTTTTAGGAATGCTTCCTGAGCACATTGCAAGGTATACCTGTACTTGAGAAATCCTAATATGCAAAAATTTCTATTTACAAAATTTGAAGTTATTTGATTAAATTACACATTAGGAATAACCTCCAAATAAAACTTGGTAGAAGGTGCATATTAAAACTAACTTGTTATATACATCCAGAACATATAGCTTAAAAATCGTATATCAGAAAATGACCATTAAATAGGTAAATGTATAATGTTTCATTATTAATATTATTTATTGTTCTGTTACTTTATCTGTGGTATTTAAACATAGCACTAACATAAAATAAGGACAATAGATGAGTCAAAACTAAAAATTGCAAACTTATTTGATAGCTTTATATTAATAGTTCCTCATGAGTTGCACTGCAGTACAGAAGTATTCTCCCAAGTGAGCTTGTGAGGCACAGAAAAAGTAAGGCAAATTTCAACCTTAAGTGAGCTGGGAAGGAAATGTGAAGGAGACAGGTGTACCAAAGTAGAACATTTGAGAAACTATTTTTATAATACATGACAGATGCCTAATTTCTATAAATGGCACCAACTTAAAGACAACAGACAAAATGGTATCTCAATCCCTATTTATGTCACTTATTTCAAAGTTCACCACAGAGATCTTACAAAATATACACAATTACCTATATAAGCCTCTATTTCAACACATTCATCGCTCTTCATATGTGACAATCTTCAATCAGCTATATTTATTCGTTTATTCTGCAAATTATACTCTAGATTAACGTTTAGAATGAATGCATGAAAAAGTTTTCTGTACTACAAATGTCAATATTAACGATTTCAAGCCTACTTTAAAATATTTTGCATTATTTTTATTGATAAAACATATATTATGAATCACATGGCAAATGTGATGAGTTGATAACTACAAATGTTTACATCATTGAAATACTACTAAATTATGAGACTTCTCGGTAAGTAATACAAAGCATATTCATAAAATCTATTGAATAAAATAAATATCAAGAACAATTTGTCAAGTGTACTATAACATACAGAATTATGATTAAGAATAAAAGTTTCCAAAAATACTAATTTCTAAAAATTTTAATAAGTACGAATAAAGCTTGTATTATTTTCAATTACTTATAAAAAGCCATGCAACTTGCAAAGTCAACAAAGCATATTCATAAAATCTATTGAATAAAATAAATATCAAGAACAATTTGTCAAGTGTACTATAACATACAGAATTATGATTAAGAATAAAAGTTTCCAAAAATACTAATTTCTAAAAATTTTAATAAGTACGAATAAAGCTTGTATTATTTTCAATTACTTATAAAAAGCCATGCAACTTGCAAAGTCAACAAAAACAATTTCAATAAAAGGAAAATGTTACATTACAAAAGATACGTAATCAAACTAACTTCACTGAACAGCATAAGCATCCATTTCTCAATTCCAGCCACTCTTCAAAAAGCTCGCCTTTATCTCCAACAGAGACACTCTTCTCTAGAGCACTCCCTATAATTTCAAGCAAATTATGAAATAAATTTCCAAAATTAACATTCTAAATCATTTCTGAATCGCCAATAAATTAAAATTAGGTACATTTTCGCTTAATCATTACAACTACAAGATTAATAAAGACAGTTATTTTTCAAGATGTGGCATGCGACATTCGTCTACAAAGAAATATAGAAACCTCTCATATTCTTAATAGTACCTTCTCCAAATTCATTAAGAATGACTGCAATTTTCTTTTCGTGTTGTTCTGTAAGGATGTAGTTTAAGAGAGTAGTTTTGCCTGCTCCTAGATACCCTGTGATAATTGTAACAGGAACTGGCTGAAATACGGCTGGTACAAGATCAGGTATGTCGTCGTCGTCGGAATCCATTTCCTTCATTGATAAGTAACAAATTTAACATCCACTTAAAAAAGGCATTTGGTAATAACTTTAAATATGAGTCAAATCTGACAAAACATAAGCATATTCAATGGTATTATAATGCTAAAAACTTTCAGGCAATAAATTAAGCCAATAAAGTAAGTTAATTTTTATATTTAGAATGAGATTTGTCCAGTAAAACTATTCTAATCAAATTTGAAATCCTCATAAGCAGAGTTAATGCCATAATCACACTATCTATATCTAATCCATCTATATCTAATTACAAAATTATATTTTAACTTATTGTTACATTAAACGTATTTTTTTAAGATACCGGGTACTTTGAAGATTTCTAAATCGCTCATCCAAATTGAACGAAGAACGAGGCGAATAGCGTTACTTAGTTGTTTCCCAGTCATGGCGCCTTTTTTGATTTTAAAAGCGCTACGATTAAATTATAAAGCCGTTTAAAAATTTTCCAGTTTTCTTTACTAATTAATTTCTTTTTTATATACTTTCGAGGGTAATTATCATAAGTTACAGTCTCTTAAATGTGTCCATTCTTAAAAGCTGAACTATATAGAATCTAAATCATTGCTGAATATTTTACAACTCGCAACCGGGGAAAATCTTTATTTTTCAGTAACAGCGCAGTAAAATTAATGGAGTTGAATGGCTTGGCGTTACTACAGTGGTGCATTACAACTACATGGAATTTCTTTCACTTTCGCGGATGAGTAGCCCTACTCGTGACCGGCAGTGAAAGTAGCCGTTAAGTTAAGATAAGAGAATCATGCTTGAGCAGGTTATGCTGGAGACATAACTTTTGCCAAAGGCCATTCCAAAGAGGAGAGTAGATTCATCCAATGTCACAACTTTTAGTTTCTTTTCCCCCAGTATTATACAGTGTCCTCCTTTTATGGTGCCTGCGCATTGGCTAACGATCGGCCTTTGCTTTGGGTCTTCTCTTCGAGGGAGGGAGGGAGGGAAGTATGCAAGGGGTAGGTTGGGTATAAAACCACAACAGCGCTTACGGAATGGGGATAGTGTTTCTGGAAAGTGAACGGAGGTGTTGAGTGCATAGTGTTGTAGGCGTGAGTGAATCTGCTCGGTGCGCCCGCAGCCATGGGAAGGGAATTTCTTCTAATCTTAGGTGTGTACTTCCATTTATTAATACGTAGGGATACCATTACACAAATACATGATATTTTAATTGAAATAATTTCATAAAGGTAAAAAAATTATCAGATATTTTTATTCTGTTCTCATTACGGATATCCAAAATGTGCCGCGAACCCCAACACTATGTCAGAAAACAATCCGCGATCGCAGGGGATATGGGTGAATACATTCAAACATCACGTACAAATAAAGTAGAATAACAAGTACCAACGGCCAACTAAAAACATTTTGCAGGTGCCGCGAACCCCAACACTATGTCAGAAAACAATTTAAATATTTATTAGTCATCTTTAAGGACATGAAATACTGGAAAATTTTCTTAACTTCATCCGCATGTGACATAACTGAATGAAATAAATGAAAAGTTAATTTTTTGTTAATTATGTTATTGATAAATTGAACAATGTGAGGACGACTACATACAAACATCACGTATAAATAAAATGAAATGACAAGTAGCAACGATCAAGTATAAACACTCTTCAGTTTACTTTAATAAAGGGTTTCCACGACTTTTCGGTTTTATCGGTTTCTTTCAGTTTAATTATTAGTATGTTTTAATTTCGTATTTGAATTCAAGAATCAGACCTTGAAAATATAAATACTTATCGATAATTCTCGAGTGGATTTGTATTTGAAGATATGAATGCTAATCTTCTACAAGAACCACTATTTTTAAAGTCTCATATTATAATTAATTTTATTATTCGCTCAGTTTGAACTGAACTGAAATTTTACATTGCTTATTTTTTCAGTTTAATGTACAGCTAAGTCAAAAAAGTTGTTTATTTTTAATACAATCAGGAAATTACATGCAATATTCAACAAAAAACTAGTATGTAGACCGGATCCATATTTTTACGAATTTTAAATGCTCTGAGGAGTAAAGCTAAATGAAATTAAAGTCTGACGTCAAAAGGGGTATTTTAAAACATGAATATTCACCTATTATCACATAAAATAGTTAAATTCATTTTGCGTAATTCGTTTATTAGTAACGATTCCAGTCGAAATAATCTAAAAATAAATTGAATTAACAAAAAATACGTTACACAGCTTTTATATTTACGCACTGAAAAGCTAAATAAGTTAAATATTGGCATGGAGGAGTGTCATCTGTTGTGATAGAATCTCAAAGTTCCCTATTAATAAAAGGTATCTAGTGTTAGAATACTAATTAACGAAGTTTGTACGCATCTTAATATAAAAGTTTGATGATATCATTTACATTTCAGAAATGTTGTATCAAGGTTATATCCAGCGATAACCACAAACTTTTATACTAAGATGCGTACAAATTTCGTTAATTAGTACCCTAACAATAGGTGTTATTGATAGGGAACTTTAAAAATCTATCACATCCGATGACACCAACTGCGTGACAAAATTTAATTTAATCTTAGCTTTTTAGTGCGTTGTTATAAAAGTTGTAAAACGTAAAAAATATTTAAGCAAATGAAGCCACAAGTAATCTTAATATAAAAGTTGTATAATATATTCATTTCTAAATGTCAGACAAATAAATTACGATGGAAGAAAATTGTTTTTTCAAACTTTTTGACTCGCGATTCAACGGAGAAGAAGTCACCCTAAAGAAAACCATGTTCTGAATTAAGTTTTTATTAACACTTTATAAAAGGCAGTGCACCAAAAGAATGGCATTCGTCTAATGGTATAATTTCGTTCCCTATCATCAGAGCCGCAACCAGCTATTTTAGCACCCGGGGCAAACTACTAAATATGTGACCCGACCCCCCCCCCTCCTTCAAAAAAATATTGTCTCTAGTTTATTTCATTACTATTTGGATTTTTTGCGCCCCTTACTTAGTTGCGCCCGGTTCGGATGCCCCGCCCTAGTTACGGCACTGCCTATCATTTTCGACCAGCTTGTTATTTGTCAATTGCTCATATATTTCTTATGATTTTGAGAACCAGTTCTGAGTCGAGACCCATACTTTGAAAAATACTGGAGTACATAAATAATATGACATTACTTTAATAATATTTTACGAAGTATATTTCAGATTCGATTAATTGCAAATAGAGTCTTAAGAAGTCCTTTTTATGCACGAGTAATCATTATTATTTTGCGCATTTAATTTTAAATAATGAGACGCTTAATGTAGCCGATTGCTAACAATATGTCATAAATAAGGATATGAAATATTTCGATGAACTTAAACCGCTCATAGTAAACAAACTAGCAATTTCATTCGAGGCAAAGATGAAAATGACTTTTGGCCCGGGCAAAAAGCTTCGAACCCGAACCACTGTATCTTTAAATCTATCACGGACCTCGTGGAAAACGATCTTACCTAAATAAGATAGAATGTTAAAACGAAAGTCCCGATGCCTTCAAATTGTTCGTCATTCGAGTCCTCACATCTCAGAGCATTAATCTCCGTCTTATTTGTTCCGCATTAAGCTGTATTCCATAACCGTTGAGAATTTCGTTACGAGTGTGTTAAGCAAGCTCCCCAGATCGTCCGAGGTTCGTGCACGAAAAATATGGGGTGGCCGCGGATTGGACTTTCATATTCCATTTCCCGTTTGCCGTAACACGGAAAAAAGGCCGCTTGAAGATGACCGCTGACCCGGAAAACTAGGAGACGGGATCTGGGTGGAACAGGATGGAGCGGGGGAGGGAGAAAAAGGACGGGCCAAATGGAGGAAAGATGATCCCGTCCCGCAACTTTCACGCCCTGGCGCACCGGCTCGTAAATAATATAGTAGGGCCGTGTCCATCCGATGAACGTTCGAAGGGGTCAACCTACCGTGGGGTCGGCAAACGAGTCATAATCGCAGGGTAGAGAACGTTTTTCGGGAAGTGTGCGGTTTTGAAGATGGAGAGAGGAAGGACGGGGAAAGGAGGATGGGCGACGCTCGGGTGAAAGTGATTGGGAGAAGGCAGACAGAAAGTGCGAGAGTGGCCCGGGGAGAAAGACGATTCTTTCGGATTCGATTAGTGGTAATTCTTGCTTTTGACAAAAACAAGGAAGAAGTAAGATGGAAGATACGCCGCGTTTCTCAACAGAAGGCCTTTAGAAAAGGTGCTCTACGTAATAATTTGGATAGCTTACAATATGAAAGCCCGGCATTGTTCTATTTATTGAATTCTGATTTAGCTACATGCACGGAGGTCTTTTCATAATTAATATAGCCAGTCGACACTCTTCAAGCTTTGGGACCGAGAATGATACTCAAGTTAATATACCTAGATGCTCTGACATCTGATTTAATACGTTAAGCTTAAAGCATTTTTTTCGAATCGATGACAATGAAAAGAAATTTCGTTCAATCAATGACAATTTCAAAAAATCAATTGCGCTACATCTCGTATAAGTGTTGATTTTATATATATGGTTTTCTATCAGTCTTTTGGATAACTCCGAGTGATATGTTTCCGCTGCTGCCTTTACATTCACTTGTATGCACGTAAATAAAAATTAGAATATAATCCATGGTGCTGGCCTTAACTTTATGGTATTTATAAAATGATCCCAAACATTCACCACTACAAACCACAGATAGACAATGAACGTAATATATGTCAGTACATGGACCGATGTTACGCATAGAAACATTGGTCGTACGTATTATTTTTAAACTTGGCTTTTAAGTGGCAGTTATCTTTGGATTTATTAATCATAATAATATTTTGGAGAGATACAGGATTTAAGATTCAAAAGTAGATTGATACAGAAGCATACAAAATGACAAGTTAAAATTTCTAATCAATGAGGAATTTGAATTGTTTGAAATAATTTTTCCGACTAGATCGTCCTAAATTGACATAATTTCACCTAGGTGGCACTCAAAATACAAAAGAGAGAATCCTCGTTCCGCTGAATCGCAATTCCACGCCTCCTCGAGGCGAAAATCCAACCCACGCTAGAAATTTGGATCGCCCGGTTGAATCGAACCACGAAACAATCGAACAATATCGCCGTTTTGGAATCCGGCGTCCGCCTTCCCCATTTCGCATCCGCTTCCTTTCGAAAAAAAGAGCCAAAATGTTACCCAACGCCTTTGTTTCGATTCCATTCCTCATCTCCAACGCAGGAAGCGTCGTCGCCTTGGCGATCGTGGGGGCCGAGGCGGAACTGGGGCCCGGATATCCACGCTCTGCCCAGGCCGACCCAATACGGTTGCAGTACCTGCCCGGGGCGGGGCCGCCGGAAGAGGCGGGAGGGAGGAGGAAGCAGACGCACCGGGGGTCGAGGGTCGGCGGTCGCCACGGGGCGAGAGGCAGGCCCCGCGACCCATCCCTCCTCCCGGACGATTTCTCGGGGGCGTACGAGGGAGATTCGGGCGCCGTGCCGGGAGAGCCGGGGGTGGACTACCCCACGTACTCCGATGTCCCCGTCACCTCGTTTACCTGCCAGGGAAAACCTGCCGGTGAGGAAGCATTGAGGGAGAGGGGTGCCCGACTGATGGGGTGCGCTTACGTAGCGAGACGCGTGCTCGCGCGCAATAGGGTCGACGGAATACCTCGCCGCCGATGACACATAAATGGCATGTATGCTGAATGTCCAACTAGTATTATGTCACCTACACAGCCGCTCGTGATATGAAAGGAAATTTCAATTCATAATACGCATTACACCATGGGCACGTACGCATACATACCTACTATATACGAACAAATTTTTCAAAGGCCAAGTGTTCATGCTATGATAAGACTTTCTGACTAGTGCAGCCTCATATGTCACATTACATTTACTTAATTTATAATATATATGATTTAATTAAGAGTCATTTTCGATAGCTATTGCTCAACTCTTAAACATCGTTTAGGTTTCGGAAGTATGACAAAAGTCAAATTTAATAGCATACACTAGTTCAGAATAACCATTAACCAGAATAATATTACTAAAATTTTACATAAATTCGTACAGTACATCCGAAATTTGGGTAGAAATTTACGTTATCGGAAGTATCATTAACTGAATATGTAAAACGCAAAACGATAAGGATCGACAAAGGGTGCAGTCCTAATCGGTTTTTTTATTTGAAGTATTAAGAGAATTTCCGCCATCTACAGGGTGTTTCAAAATTATGTATACACCATTTAAAAATTTATATTTCGTGAACCAAATGTACAATTTGCACAATTTTTTTTATTTTAAAGCTTAAATGCATAATGATGTTTGTAATGAACAAAACTCAAGTAAGATTTCAAAATGTCCACCACCAGCACTGATACATAAGCGACATCTCTCTTTAACAGAATTACATACTACAGTGCACAAGTCAGTGGAAATTCTGTGTGCTTCTTGCTGTATTGCCATCCACAGATCCTCCAATTTTTGCGGTTTCTGACCGTAAACTTTGTCTTTCAAGTATCCCCATGCAAAAAAATCTAAAGGAGTGAGGTCTGGAGACCTTGGAGGGTATTCAAAAGCACTCCCGCTGCGACCTATACATTGCTCAGGAAATTCATTGTTCAGGTACTCCCGCACAGTTGTATGAAAATGTGGGGGTGCACCATCCTGTTGAAAATACACCAATGTATCCAGAAACATGTTTCTGATATTAGGTACTGCATATTTTTTTTAACATATCAAGGTAACTTTCTCCATTAACAGTGCCATTGAATCTGTAAGGTCCGATTATTCCACGAGAGGAGAAACCCATCCACACAGTAAAACCTGGTAGATTGACATCTTTCTCCAATGTGAAGTGTGGATTTTTACCTGCCCAGTAAACGCAGCTATGACGATTCTCATGGCCATTCAGCTTGAACGTGGCTTTGTCTGACCATGCAATTAAATCTTTAAAAGCATCGATTCACCATTTTTTCGAATGTACCACCCACAAAATTGTGTTCGTCGATCTGGATCATCTTCTTGGATTAAATGCAGTAATCGAGGTATAAATGCCTTCAATTTTATGTCCTTTATGATTCTAAAAACACTTGTATGGCTCAATTGTAGCTCACGTGATCACTGTTTTGTAGACTTCCTTGGGGAGCGGGTAATTGCATCTCTGACATCTTCAACATTTTCGATACTTCTTGACACTCTTTTCCGCCCACAGCATGTCTTGTTGATATTGTTCACAGCTCCATGTTCCTCAAATTTATCACGCAGACGGGTAATCGTTAGACGAGTTGGTGCTTTTATTCGACATTTTCTTTTCCATCCACGCTGAACGTCTGTGAAGTTTTCATATTTCCAATACCATTTTAGAATTAACTTTCTCTCATTGAAACTCATCTGCATGTTCTCCATCGTTTCCATGGATATTTGTAAATAATCATACATTGTTAAAATAATTAATTTATTTTGCTTTAAAATAAAAGCAAAATTGTGCAAATTGTATATTTGGTTCACGAAATATAAATTTTTAAATTGTGTATACATAATTTTGAAACACCCTGTATATAGCTAATATATCCTAATAGCGACAAAATGAGGTATTTTTCCACTTTCGGATATATCCGTTTCATGAAAAATTTACGTAATTCTTAGAATGGACGGTGCTCTCTAGAAAATCTATGAAACTGACGAGTTATTGCAAATTTCATATAATTTTTGTGATACTTGTTTAAAATATTAACAAATAAATTAGACAAAAGATATAGGAATTATAACTTTTCTATCTATCATTTCTTCGAAGTTACTATCACAGTATTGTAAATTCTGTTGACAAAATATCACAGTTAAATATAAGACAATTTTTCAAGGAAAATTAAAATCCTTGAAAATCATCAGGCCGTTGTATTATAAATTAAAGAAATAAAATCCGAAGTTAAGGAAAATTCATTTTAGTGGTAATGTAACCAAGTACTCGTTGTGATGTGAAAAACGTACAGAGGTACAGCACTAAAACTTCTTTAGAAAATTCAGTGGAAGAGAGACACTGTGAGTCACTAACAAAGAACAATGAATACCTGAGTGAAAGTGAAGAAAATATCTTTGAGGCATCTCGGAGATTATCTCACTACGACGGGCAATCAAACTATTAATTTTAATAGGGATTTCCGCTTATCGTAATGTGTGCAGATAAAGATATACAAGCTAATTTAAATGTTATTACAACATTTTTTGCACTTCTTTTAAAGAATCTAACCATAAAAAGTGATGTCCATAGTCATATATTTCTCCTGTGTCACACTTGAAGAGCTCTGCTTTTATTGCATTCCTGAAGCCTTCAATTTGGAGTAAAGTAAAACTCAAGACTCTGAGTGCAATTCGAGAACCTGATCAGGATAACCGGAAGAGATAGGTCGGATATATACAGGATCCACCAATGAAAAAGGAGACCATATACTATATGCTATAGCAGTGCTTCCCAAACTTCCCAAACCACTACAGCAACCCTCCAGGCTCTACAGGCCACCTCATTTCTTACACAAACCTACTTACTGTAACTACGTTTAAGAAAACGGGTTAATTGGATACGTAGTTTATTTGAACTTTTCAAATGTATTACACAGGTTTCTGTCTGTTTGAGGGGCGTCTGACTAGTTTTTATTTTATTCCAAGAATTGTTTTCAAAAATCTGATGTGGCCACCACATGACTTTCTCCATATCTGTAATATTAAACTTTAAAAAGAACAGAAATAAACTCAAACCATAGCCTTCTGATATTGGATATAGCCACAAAGCTCCAACAATTAAGAAAAAAAGGAGCGTCACTAAGACGTAACAAAGCGTCAATTGTTAACAATAGTCTTCGGTAGGTGGCGTGGTGGTGGCAGCTAAAAATATAGATATCTCTTAAATAATGCATTATATGGGAAAATGTTCCAAACAAAAGTTGTATAAAATTAAATTTCCTACAACATTTATTCCTATATATTTTTACATTTATCAAATATTAAAGCAAATATTTCAAAATAACGGATAAGCGACAAGAATGAACACCAACTTTCGGTTGACTGATTTTTACCAAAAACCAATCAGTTCTTTTAACTTTTATAAAAATTTTAAATATACAATTTCGTGATGACCTGATTAATATTTTTTGAGTTAGAGCACCCACAAAAAAGCTATCACATACACGCAGACATCATCGAGAAAATGGTCAAAACATGTTCAGGGGACCTCAAAACGTGTATTCTAGAAGTCGATTTTTTTCATGAAAACAATACTTTCCCCTATACTACGTATATGGAGAAAGTAAAAATTGTAGGTGAAATTCGTGAAATATAAAATAGTTTTACACGGTAGAAGCAACGCACACAGCTTTGCGTCTGTTTTACTCGTCAAAAACAATAGCTAAAAGGTTGCAAACAACCGATTCGACTACTCAAGCAATACTCATAGGTTACATAAAAGAAAATGTATGTGAAGCAAAATTTACAAATTGCCAGCATTTCAAAATGAGTTGGCGTACTCTGTACTAACTAAGGGTTAATAAAGCATTGAATACCTGTGATAGTGTAAGAATTGATTAACTTTTCCCAAAAAAAATTCAACTAAATATGCGGTTCATTCTAAAAAATTACATTTTGGAAATCTTCGCGGACCACCAACGAAACATTCGAGGACCACAAATTTTCCGCGGACCATAGTTGGGGAAACACTGTGCTATAGTAACGATAGTTGTAAAACGATTCGAATTTTATTTGTACACGTTAAAATGTGGTTAATTATCATTCTTATATGCAGATTTGAAAATGATAGCTGTACTCATTTAAGAATACCATGACAATAAAAATCAGGTGTTACAATTTGTGTTGCCAAAGAGCACAGCGGTGCTCGCGAGCACCAGGTTGGGAACGCCTACTCTAGGGCATAGATGGGGATGACGGGTCGCATTGGTGGTTGCGAACCCTTCGGAGGGCCACCGTATTGGTAGTTGCCAATGTTTCGGCGAGCCGGATTAAAGATTAAATCGGAAATCACCTGAAGATTCTGTGATATCATACGGTTGAAAATCAATTCTAAATGCTGTTTTTAGGGTTAAAGTTCCAATATTAAATATTTTATTATTATTATTTGAATAAAATATATTAATTTTTTGTTCTAAATTTTACGGGTCTCTTGTTCATCATATCTTAAATGTTCTCAGGGGCCGCTTGTAGCCCGAGGGCCTACCGTTCCCCACCCATGCTCTAGGCCAGGGGTCTCCAACCTGTCGATCGCGATCGACAGGTAGATCTTTGGCCATTCTAAAGTCGATCGCGGAGATTTCCCTCAGCGCTATTACTTTTTATTGAATTAAGTGAGAAATGTTGAGACGATATAGATTTCGACTTTGGTTGATAGAAGCTCTTATATGTAGTTCATTAGTGAATGTAGCTTTGAAAATGGAGTCACTATTTGGCTAAACCTATTTGTGTGTCAACGTTTTCTTGCATGAATGGAATCAAAACAAAAATCGCACCAGCCAGACAGACATCTCAGAGACAGTATTCGAGTTGCAATATCAACTTACCCACCAGAGTTTTCCAGCATTGTAAAGAATATGCAGTGTCAGAGTTCCCATTAATCCAATAAATAATTATTCAGAACATATGAGTTTTCTGTTGGAATTAATGAAATAGTATTTTAAGTAAAATATTCTGGTGCTACTATAGCGTGCGATCTACCGGGACATTTACATTATAGCGTGCGGTCTACCTGGGATATTTACACTGCAAGCAGGCCGTTAAAAATAAAATTTTTATAATGGCATCCCTTCTTTTTCCTTTGAATGGAGACGCCTCTGAACACAGTGAACGTGAGGAGGAATGAATAACAGTTTTACCAACTTATCCAACCCGGTGGGGTCGAGTAAAATTTTTGAGCTCATAAGAAGAAAAATGCCACTAAACTAAATCCATACTTGCTTGAGTTAAATCTCTTTTAAACAATGTTTTTAAAGGAATCGGTATTGATACGCCCATAAGTGGAATATATCGAAAAGAAGAGACGAGAAAATTTAAAAACCTAACCTGCGATCTTTTAATTTGGAAAATAATCTAAAGAATTCTCCTTCGCTCTTTCAATAGACATTGTTAAAGAGCTATGGACAGGAATTTTTTTATAGGTGTCATTAAAAAAGTTTCGTGATAACTGTTGTAAACAAGGTACGTTATGCTGTTTGATTTCCACCAGAAAACGGTCGCCGTAATTAAAACGATAAACTGAATATTGAAATTGATATTACTGTTTTTGTTTTTAAGTTATCTTATGGATTAAAAACAAAGTGTATATGCGTATAAGGCTTCCTGTGGATTAATAAGTGGTGCCAGTTTAAATGTTAAATATGTTGAGGCTTTAATTATACATGGGAAAGCGACATATTCTTTACAACGCTAAAAACAGCTAAATGTCAACAGGTTTAATTTAGTTTCATGCACACGCTGCGTTTAGTAAGAGAAAAGAAGCGGAATATTAATGCAACAAAAAATAAATCTAAGATTTGAACGGGAAGGTATTTAAACCTTAGGGAACGGAAGGTTTATGGTCAGACGAGAGGGATGAGGGTTTGTATCCTGGGTTAAACCCGAATGATTTTTCTAAGAAAAAAATCATGTGTCCTTTGTTTGCCTAACGGAGAGCATAGAATTAGACCGAGATCACTGTTGATCTTGTTTATAGTTTTAAATATGTGTAAGCTCTACAATGGGATGAGTTTTCGATTATTGGGTGTTATTTATTCCAAATCGTAATTTTCATTGTGGCCAAACTTGGGCGCCCCTTGCGAAAGGCGTCTGAGGCGGTCGCCTCGCCGCCGCACCTATCGGTCTGGCCCTGCCTTGGTCTACATTTCATTCCCAAGGCCGATTATGAAAATTTCCCCGATTTTATATCAATAAATTTCCATGTAAGGATAATTGCTAACACCATCTCCATTTCTTCCTAAGGGTACTACGCAGATCCCGAGACGCGATGTCAAACCTTCCACGTGTGCACGCCAGGTGGTTCCACCGCCAACTCCTTCCTCTGTCCAAACGGTACTTTGTTCAATCCCGCCGTCAGGACGTGTGACTGGTGGCCCGCCGTCGACTGCGGAGACTCATCCGACAGTCTGCGCATATCTCAGGATATCGAAAAGGTGAAGCCCGCCACGCCGCCCGGAGGACGAAGGGCCGGCTCGCCCACGCAACGCAAGGAGAAGAGGCCGCCGGAGCCGCAGGTCAGACGGCCCTCGCTCCACGAAAGACTGCCGAAGCAGGAGACGACGGTCGGGTCCACGGAAAGACTACCCCATCGGGAGACGGTGCAGTACGCTGATCCGCAATCGTTACAACCATTCGAATCCAGTAACAGGATCGAAAAACCTTACGCGCATCAGGAACCGCGACCTATGAGTTACAGTCATGCGGCAGGCGGCCAAGACACGGCTAGGAGGAGACCGAAGCCCTTCTCCGGCAGCCTTCGAAAGCAGAAGCAACTAACGAGGGTGACCACTCCGGCGACAACGGATATAGCGTATTATAACGAAGGGGAAATTCATCACGCGGAACAATTTTCAAATCCAACCACGTCCCGAACGACGCAAGCGGCGAAGAGGGAGAAGCCGAGATCGCATACGATCACCCGTTTCGATTTCACGCGTGAAACGCTGGAATTCCCTTCCATGAGAACCACGCCCACTAGACCCACCCACTCGTTCCAGAAGGAAAGCCAGACATCGTTTGAGCAGGCCGGCACACCCCTCAGGACTGCATTCTCGACTTTCGACAGGCCGTCTTACGCGACCAAAGAACAAGGAAAGCTGCCGCAGGTGCGGAGTTCTACGACAAACGCCCCGACTAGTACAAAGAGGAGACCGTACAAGGCGTCGAGGCTAGTAACCCAAGCACCAATTGTCACTAAGCAACCTATTCTGAGCCAGCATGAAACCGTGAGAATAACCGCTCCTAACCCTCCCTGGCTTTCCCTCGGGAACGAGAACTCCTTAACAACACCCGGAGGACTCATTCACGTGACGCAAAGGATACAGTCAGGATCCACTCCCACTACGCCCAGAGGAGATCATTTCTTCGACCTTCCCAAAACCAGTAGACAGCCGTTCCGAAATGTCGTCACGACCACAACCGAAGCGCCAGTCAGCGAGGGGATTTTCCGACCGATGGTCGTCACATCGCCAGGTCAGGACTACGGGTCCTTCGCCGAAGTTAACGCTCAGTCGTTTACACAGTCAAATTCGAGATATCCGGGCGCGCGAGATACAGGAGATATATACAGGCCCTTCACGACAGGTACAGCTCAGTCTTTTGCCCTATCGCACGCGGTTTCGGCAGATATTCCAGATAATAGGATAGAAAACCAACCTGTGACACCGACCATCGTTCAGCCGTTTTATCCAACTCAGGGGGCCATTATGGAAACACAATACACGAACCAAGAACGAGAACCTTTGGTAACAGAACATGGAGAAACGCTCGCCCCAACTCAAGGGACACAGTATACGAATGGAGGACGTGAGTCCACGATAGCAGTAAATACACAAACATTCGCCGCATCTCAAGGGGCATTCATGGGAACACAAGTTACGAATCTGAATCACATGCCTGCGGAAATAAGTTATACGTTTATTCCAACTCAAGGAACAGTGACGGTGACAAAACATGCGAACGAAGAACGCGTACAGTCGGTGACCGGGAATACACAAACATTCGCTCCAACTGAAGGAACGGTCACGGTGACAAAACATGAGACCGAAGAACGGATGCATTCGGTGACCGGGAATACACAAACATTCGTTTCAACCCAAGGGACTGTTACGGGGACACAACATAGAAACGAAGAACCCGTCCACTCGGTGACCGGGCAAACACAAACATTCGCTCCAACACTGGGAACAGTGACCGGGGCACATAGTACTGGAGAAGGACGCGTGCATTCGGTAACAGGAAATGCACAAACTTTCGTTCCAACTCTGGGGACTTTCAGAGCGACGCATGATTCGAACCAAGGACGCGTGCATTCGGCGGCAGGGAATACAGAAACATTTGCCCCAAAGCAAGTGACAGTCACGGGGATAGGTAATACTAGCGATGGGCGCGTGTATTCGGAAACAGGGAATACACAAACGTTCGCTCCAACTCAAGCAACTGTCACGGAAGCGCAACATGGGAAAGAACGCGTTTCCACGGTACCAGAAAATGTACAAACGTCTGCTCCAACTCAGAATATCGTCATGGGTCCTCAACACGCGAGCCGAGAACACAATTCATTTGTTACAGAAAATGCGCAGTCTTTTACTCTTAATCAAGTGGTGCCTTCGGGCTCACAATATAATAATGAAGGACACGGGTCAACCTTATCAGGCGACAAACAATCATTAACTCCAACACAGGGAACTTTCAAGGGACCACAGCACAGGAATGAAGGGCATAGACCTTTGGTTACAGGAATTGCTCAGTCGGTAGCTCAATCTCAAGCTACTTTGACAGATTCACTAGTTACAAAACAAATATATAATACCGGAGTAAGGGGAAATACACATCCTATCCCAACATTTCATGCGATACCAACAGCTTCACTTGATACAAAACACAAAAATAGGCCTTCGGTCACAGGAATTGCACAGTCGTATGCCCAATCTATAGCGACATCTCAAAATATTTTCGATAAAAAACAAGGGTACAACCATTTCGCAACAGGATATGCGCAGTCCTTCTCTGGATCTCAACCAACCTCAAAAGGGTCTTTTGATTCCAATGAGGCGTACAGACCCCAATCCGGATTCGCTCAATCGTTTGCCACTTCAGATACGTTCGTCTCCGACGAAGGATTCAGTCGACCCGCTCTCGTATCCATGACGTCTTCCCCTAGGCCCGTGTCCTTTCCCACCACGGCTATACCGCCGAGCCCTGTAACTGCAGTCACTACAACAACTACTAGGGCTACACCGACAACGCCTAAGCTCGTCTACACGCCGACAGTGCCACAAACTACCGCACGTCCTACCACTACAACAAGGCCTGCTCCGAAGACAATGACTTCGATTCCAACAACAACGACGTTTGTCCCGAGAACAACGGCCTACGTACACAAGGCGATAGCCTACGTTCCTAGGCCTACCATCTCAGCTAATCATAAAACCTATACTCCTAATCAATCTCTAAACACGGCGGGTGCCACTCCCACCACTATCAAACCATTCAGCACCACTAAAAAACCCAAAGGTTTTTACATAACTTATGCTCCGCCCACGAGGCCCACTACGCCTCAGCACCAGTTCCAGAAAGAAGAAAAACCAATACATAACTCGATCCCGAAAGCGGAATACCTGCCTCGTGCCTCGGAAGCTCCAAAAGCAACCACGGCTTCTCCCACTCCTCTCTACCAATCGACCCGTCCATCTATTCCGGACTCGTATTTCAGATCTAAGCCGCCGACGTCGCAAACCACGTACTCTACAGCCTCCATAACTGAATCTTCTCCATCCATCGTCAAATCAGTGTCTCATTCGTTCGACGGGTCTGGATTCAAGTTAAACCCCCAGGCGGCGATCGAATATCAGCATATTTACCCGATGGGCTACGGTCTCCCGCTGCACTCGCCGAATCAAGACGACAATCGATTCCAATCAAATCGAGAGGTCTCGAAATGGCAATCCCATAACGTGACGAGCACCACAGAGCCTTCCTTCGTCATCCAGAAATCCGTGGAACTCTTCGCTGCCCACGAGATGGCGTTCCATCCGTCGGTGTTCAGGCAGTCTTCCTACAGCCTCTCGTCGCTACAGGACGACTACAGGACGGGAGGCGACGAACGACCCGAACTCCAGCCTCCTCCCTTTCTCGTCCCTTCGCCGGACGCGAGAGGCTTCGGAAGGTGGGACACGGAAGCCGACGATGACAATCTGAGCAAATACAGCAAGCTGAGCAAGTCCTGAAGCTCTGGAGGATGTTCGGAAGTGTTCCATCACCTCGCGCGACTGGATGTCCCGCGACGCTTTTCATTGCAGGAATTTGCGGCGGGGACATCCGCGCGACTCCCATAACGTGCTCAAACGAAAAGCAAAAAGCTCTCTAAGCCTCTGACTAACTGCCTTATAAGTCACCACGTGAGTCGGTTATGTACATTTGTAAATATATTACTTTAATGTGCAGGTTAAGATAAGAGTCACTGCGCCTTATTTTAGCCTCTTTTGCCAGCTAACTGGATGTCATAAAAAATAGTAGGTGTGATAACATTCAAAATTTTTATATTCGAAGCTCATGTTCTGCCAAGTGATGTATGTGAATATTATTTTTACTGAATGGAAAAAATGCCGTCTGCTATACCTCAGACACTGTAGAAATTACGCATTTTGAATGACTTAAGAAGCCATGAAACTAGAACGTTTAACGTCTCCCATTTTTTATGATATCTAAGGAATTAGTTTTGACAGAAACCAAAATAATTACTCCTCGCAGGTTTTTCACGGCTTCGTCTATGTTCCAGTTAAATAGAGAGTAATGGAGCCAAGGCAACTAAATGCAAGATTGTTACATTCGTTATGCACATATTCGTACTCGCCTTAGATGGCAGCTGTGATATTATTGCTTGTGTATCTATTAATATATTCATTGTACTGTATTATAAATGTTTTATTTTTATCAATAAAAGATTTAAAAATGCATTTACTCTTGAGCAAGTTATATTTGTTGATTGCGTTGATCAGAAATGATATAGTTCTGTTGTTTTTTGACGTAAAATTTAAAATTAAAATGAAAAGATATAGTTGCAAAAGTCCACAAGACAAAGCAAAACTATTTCATTTAACCAAACTGTACAAGGAATATAACTTCATTAAGGTTTTCATTCCAAAAAATCACAAAAAGAAATGAAAATATGAATTTGGTATGGAAAACAAAAGATGTCATTCATTTTTCATAAATTATGTTTACAAAGAAATATGATTGCTGTACTATTTTTGAAGGTGCAGTCAAATGATTTTAGTAACATAGTCACCTGAAATATATAAACGAAAGTGGTTTGTCAAGTACATCAAAACGTGAAAGCTGTTCACTAATTTCTATTTCTGATCCGTGCCCGCAGTATCAATCACACAATTGACCACACAAACTCATCGAACATTCAACTCCGGTAACTTCAAATCCAATATAGTTATCACCAACAAATTCCTCCAATCGGAATGTCTATAAAAAAATCTAAAGGAATTCGGAGCGTGACTTCGGATGTATTCCATTGCTCTTTTTGCTCGAGTTTCTCCTCCTGCATTGACCTTCCTCAAAAGAGCGTTCATGAAATGCCATCGGCGATTCCAAAGCGAGGGCGATCGTGGGAGGATTTGAAGACGGTAAAATTCGGCTTCATACCGGAGAAGGGCAACACCCCTCTCTCGATCCTTTCTCTTCCTCACCTCTCTCTTTCGCTTTCATGAAGGTGCGATTGTTGCGTCACAACTTTCCAGTGAAAGGGAGAGAAAGAGAGAGGGTGGCGCTCATCTGCCCTGCTGTCGCGTACGGCGTTTTGTGAGGTGTGCCGGAGGGCAGGAGAGGGAGGAGGAGAGGGAAGAGGAGAGGAGAGATGAGGACGGAAATGCGTGGAGCGATGCCAGCACCTGGCAAAGCTGATCGTTCGACGCAACGCTCAGACGCAGAACCGTTGTACGAGACGACGAAAAACTGACGAAATGTCTATGGATGGCAGCGAAAAAGGCGAAACATGTCTCGTCAGCCAGAGCGCGAGACGGAGCGCACGCCCAACTAGGCTCGTGATGCGAATAGTGCTCGCAAGTTACGCAACTTGAATCAGCGTCCTAGGTCGGTATCCCTCTTCCCATACATTCTGTAGGAGAGCGTTGAAAATGATGTCCTTTAATAACGGTAGATTTTATTCGCCAATCTATTTATGTACGCGGGCGCTCTCAAGTCAAACGAGAGTCAAACGCCGACTGAACGTTCGAAATAAATGCTTTCGCGAAGAAGATATTTTTTTTCATTTTTGCATCGATTTATCGCATGGACTTTCTCATTTTTATGAACTTGACCAATTCAACTGATTTTGTAAAAAAAGGAGACTTGTCACTTTTATTCAAGGGTGATTATAGATTCACATTAACTCTCGGATAGCAAGTATTAGGTTTCCATGCTTCGCTTATTGAAAGAATGGATTTCACGACTCTTAATGAAACCGTTTAAAAATACACAAACTTAAAAAAAAACTAATTGTTGCGGTTTATGAGCGTTTAGTTTCGCAGACTCGAATACGACGAAGACTTGGAAACGTTTTGTAGAAAGGAGGGAGGAAGAGAAATGTCGCGTATTGTAAACTAGGGAGTGCAAGTGCGCACAATCACAAAAGAAAAGGTTAATTCTTCTCAGAGTTTCAAAATAGGAAGAATACTCATGCGTTGTTTCTACAAAGGAGAGCTTCCGGATGGAGCCTTTCTTTTCCTCCCGAAATTCGAAACGTCGCCTGATTTAGTCTCGTCTCAAACTCCGCAATTCGTCCTAAACTAATATGTGCCGATTTTTCCGCTTTTTTCATTTTTATTATGCACAATTAAGCACGGTCGGTAAGAGTTAACATTCAAAATCAATTCAGAACATGTCTCCCCAGCTCAATAGCAGATTCATAGTAAGTGGCATATCATTCGATTTGCACAAGGAAAAAAAATCTATTTTTTACGTCTATTCTATTACATTGAATTAATATTGGAAAAAATAAAAACAAGAATTTTTATTCCAAATTTTACTTCGCGATTTTTTTGTTATAACTATCTAGGACTCGCTAATGCATATATAAGTTATAATGAATATTTCATTAATATATGTATATCAGCTACTGTGAGTTTACTCCTTACCTTATAAAACTACGTGAATCCTATGTAATAATAACAATAAACGTTTTTGGTTGGAATTTGTGGGAAACCTTGTTTTCTCTTGAGCATCTTCTTTTGACGGATGAGGATAGTATTCTAGTACAGTATTCATTGTATACTTATAAGTACAATGATTTTATTTAGATAAATTTTACCAATTAAAGCCTTAATGCAGTGGTTTCCAAACTGTGGGGCGCAACACTCTGAAGGGGAGGGAGGCGGGAAATAGATCGGGGGGCAAAAAATATTAGACGTACATTTTCCTTCCGTTTAGCCATCCTAACTGCAAGACCTATAATATGCAGTCAACAAATCCTAGCCTTCAATTGGCTAGGACGTATCGTTAGCCTCCTTGTTTTTCTTAAGGCGGTTATATTAATTTCAATTGTTGGTCCAGTAGATACTGTAAATGAATTTTGGCTGAACATGATACAGAGGGGGGCGTAAAGACAGTTCTTTTAGATGAGCGGGGGCGCGGCATTGTAATGTTTGGAAACCACTGCCTTAATGAAATTCGCCTATCTTTTTACGGATAGTAGGCGAACGCCAAGTAACAAATAAAAATAAAAATCTCTACTGGCAGCAGAAATATACCATTAATTTAAAACTTAGGAAGGCCAGACGATATGTTCCGAATCGCTGCGGAATAGTTTTAGCGTTTCTAGTCCCCACACGTCAATATCAGCTATTCGAAATGCGTACTATTACTCTTCAAAACAAACCCAAATGACTCTCCTGCTTTGTGCTACGGCGTGAATTTAAGATCATGATGCTGAGTCAATTGGGCATTGACAAGGATTCGAATCACGTTTCCTTTAAAAATGCCTAGCTGGTGCGGTTACCATGATGACGCAATGCTTCATAACTGTCCGACACTTGAGGTCATCCCGCAATATGACTATTCATCTCTCAAAGAGAATGTAAGGAAGTGGAACAGTGAAAGTACCGTCGCTAACGCTTCTTTTAAGGAGTGGGGCTCATAAGCTAATTTAAATTTCTCCAAATAAACAGTTGTCGCTCAATTTTGGCACTCATCAGGCCGCCATATGTCGTGGCTCCCCACACCGTACTTGGTTTGGGTTGGATTTTTAAAGGAGTGAAATGGAATGGATGAGCTAATTTCAATTTCTCCGACAAAATAATCACCGCTCTATCTTAGCACTCTTCAGGCCGACATATGCCGTGGTTACTCACATCCTATCTTGTTTGGGTAGCATTTACTGAATTTCATGTGCCATCCAGGAGATTTGACCTTTTACCGTAAAAGTTTCGCTAAAATAAACTCGGACACCTGAGTTAGATAGTTTTGGGGAGTTTAAGTTGTACTCAACAGCAGGCCCGACGAGAGGGGGGAGGGGGGTGGAGGGGGTCTACAGTACCCGGGCCCGCAATTCTTCGAGGGGCCTGGCCGAGTATACCGGTATGTTGTATACTTGTATTGTTGACAAAAAGGATGTGCGGTGAGATGTTAACAAAAATTAGAGTGGCCGGAAATAGAGATCTCAGTGGTTTCCTAGTATTTCTGGCGTTAACTTCTATTTATCACGGTCATTTATACGGTGTAAATATGTACTATGTAAGTATTCAATATTTTAGTGCAACCAGCATAAATTATATGTACTTATATTTTCAAGACGTTTTATTGGGATTAACAATCAAGTTAAGTGATCGCTAACTATTTATTTATATTCTTAGTTATATTTATTTAAGCAACAATATTTTAATTGATAATTACTCATAAGTTAATTACCGTATTTACTCTTGCACTCGTTATATTTATGTTTCATTTTTGTTATATTCATTAAATTGTTTTGGCTATTTAAGATAACACATTATTTATTCAATAAATATAGTCAATTTTTTCAGAAATGACTTGTTGCTTTTAAACCCTCATATTTACATTCGGACACACGCACCCACAAACACAAATACACAAGGGGGGCCCGTCATACCCTTTGCACCGGGGCCCGCGTTAGCTCTCGAAGCCCCTGCTAAATAGCGTACGATTGCGCTATAAAGTAGTAGATAAAATCTTCCGAACAAATTTTCTTAATCATTCGCTCTACCCCCATAACAATTATTTCTATATCAATCTACTTAAAATATATCAATTAATTTTCCCGTGCAATACCTAATCAGAAGCGGGCTTTGATTTTCACCATCTTGTCGAAAAATTATTATTTAAAATTCCATCTCGTTCTGGTGGTCAAGAATGAATGGGATTCTCACGTACAACAAAGCTCCGATGGCATTATGCGGCAATAATTTGCGGACACATAGTTCTTTCATTCAAGTAAGCTAAAATTCCAGGTTTTTGATGTTTTTCATTTTTAGGCGTTCTTTACCAGCGAAGCGGTAATAGCATAGCGGAACGCCTTATGGGCACGTCTGGTTCGTCCGTCCGTCATAACTTTCATCTCCTAAATTGCTGGACGGATTGTAATTAAATTTAGTATAAGTGGTCGTTATTAAAATATATCGCCCATTTGTGATTTTGAACTAAATCCGTCGATTAAAACTTCTACTTTACATAATCTTACATATAGTTTTCCAGTTCTGTCTGTCTGTGTGAGACGAGACCACATACTTACGAGTTAAAGTTTCGGAGATAGAAATTCTGAAAAATCCTGCGCAAAACATCGAATATTTTGTTTACATCGATCTCTAAGGCGGTTCTCTCGCCAAACAACAATTAAAATCCATGTTTTTCTATCCCACGCCTTTCTATGTTATGTGAGTTATAGTTTAGAAAATTTATTCGAATAGAGGACAAGATTTACTGCAGAAAGTCTCTGAGATCACATAATTAGGAGTTAAGGCTTCGGAGATAGAAATTCGAGAAAATCCCAAGCAAAACATCGCATATTTTGTTTACATCGATCGCGAAGACGGTTCTCTCAGCAAACAACAATTGAAAATCCATATATTTCGCTCCCTTTCTCTTATATGACCTGTGAGGTATAGATCAAGAAATTTAATCGGATAGAGGACTTCATTTCTCTCAAAAACGTCCGCGAGGCCACATAATTACGAGTTATAGTTTTGGAGATAAAAATTTGAGAATCGCCCAATCTTTCGATACCGTTTCATACGTATTTCCCATTAAGAACGCCTTTGAAATCTCTGTGTATTCCCTTTATGGAGTATACTTTTCCATCTTGTTTTATCATTTAAAAACCTGAATTGCTTTAGCATAAGGCGGACATAAACTGATTGGCGACCCATTTCGGCCGGAGCCTCCGAAGTAATATTTCCAGAACAACTGGTTCCTTCGACGAAGCGAGCTGCCGATCAGCTTCTGTATGCAACGAACGAGAAATTAAGGTTGATTTCGCTGGTCGAGAGCCGTATTTAAAACTCTTAAAGTCCTCCCGTGAATTAATACACCTTTGGGTCATAAATATCACAAAAAAATGACTTAAAATATTCCGAGAACTACGGCGATCTGTGAAATAAGTGTTACGGAATTTAGCTCATATTATTTGACGAGGGAAAAGCATCGTTCGGAGCAAATCGGCTCCATTGCATAAGAAGTGAAATATTGGCGCATGTGCACTGGAAGTCGGATGCTGCCTTAAAGCGACGTAAGCATCGTGGGTCGCACAATACTATCGGCTCCGCATTTTATATAATTAACCCAAAATGCAATTTCCTTTCTCTAGAGATGAGCACGCGTCTCTGCTCGCTGTCGTAACTAAGGAAGTGAAGCTACTCATCTGAGTCCAAGCGTCTCAAATTCAGTTAATATTTCAAGCATCTGCCCGTAAAACTGTAATATTTAATTTTTCATTAAAAATATAACAATGAAATTTTTAATTAAATATAGTTTTACAACGCGAACTATAAAAACTCCATATAGAGCTTAATTTCATTTTGAATATTATACATTCCTTTCAAACAATGCTTTCATGTCAATTATAAGTGGCTCTTTAAATTTAAATACAAATAAATATATGAGGTGCGACAAAACAGGAAAACATCGAAAACAATTCGATCCCGCTACCTGACGACAACTATACTTTTTTACTTTCCCAAATAAAATATATTTTATTCATTTTTCTTAACTTGGCTTATCTTGTAAATTTGTGATGAATTAAGAATTTTCATAGCGTATAAAATTTAAAGCCTCTTTTCCTAAGGTAAAGCGTAATCATAATGCAATGACATATTGTTTGGGGGTGGCGGAGCGGTTACGTCAACAAACAAAGGTAAGATCTCGTAAACAGTTTGAAATAGTGTCATTAAATAAATTGTCGTTTGGAATGCGAACCTCTATCTACACGAGCCGATTGTCATTCCGATCGTCCAACCATTACGAAGGCCAATGCGGCATTTGAGAAATATTATTTTCGCGGACTTCGAGTGACAAGTCCTTTTCTTCAGCCGACCATTTGGGAGTCGTCTTGAGAGATGGGGTAGTCGGAGAGCCACCTCGCCTGCTCCGACTGCCAATCGGCCGCTTTCACTTGTTTATTCCCGCATTCCCACGCAAGCGATCGCAGATTCTCGGCGAGCAGGGAGGCCGATGCGCCAGCCAACAGGGCCCTTTTGTGGGTCATCCTGCGGGGCATCGCGGAAGGGATGAATCGAGACTCAAGTTGGAGGGGGAGGGAGCAATACCCGGCCAAGACATTCACGTCTCATAAAAATTCTCTCTCTCTCTCTTTCTCGCCCTTAATCGCCAAATATAAACTCTTGCTTGAAATAAACTCTGCTTCGTCACGAATTTTACTTATGTTAGACTAACAAACGAACGGCGGCTAAAAAGTTCTCGGCCTAAGTAGGAAGGGAATATGTTAGGGAAGTGTGACATATATACCGTAGCTCACAGTTCAATGATAATACACATAGCCATTATGCTTTTTTTTCAAATAGTCTACTCCAATGTTCATTAACTTTATTGTTTTCCTCTGTTGTAGCTCGGACTGTACGTCCACTGCAGAGTCCCAACTCCAACCTCTCTCTTCCCATTTTGAAATTTCATACCCCTTTTTCACAGTTGAATAACTGGATGCTACCTCTGATGCATATCCGTGTGGATGCCTTTAGCAACTGAACCAGTGGTTCCCAACCTTTTTGTAGGCGCGGCACCCTTTCAAAGATAGACAGAATTTCGCGGCACCCTAGCCTTCAAACGAGGTTTTTATATTTTCACAAACGAGAATTACAACGTTTGGACATATCTATTTGTTGGTACCACACTATAATCAATTAATTAGAGAAAACATTAATGCCATAGTTACCTGTACACACATACGAATCGTCCTTTGTAAATAAAAAAAGAATATTGTATATTTCCGCTAACAAATTTATCACGACCGGTTTCGCCTGTTACAGCATCATCAGGTAACCTCAATGTGTACCATTTCGGCCCCTGGTCGAGGCCTCCGCCGAGGTTGGGGCCCTAGGCAGCTGCCTAGTTTGCCTAGGCAGAAGTTCGCCGCTGGTAATAACTGTAGCCACAGATTCTTTAGCCAAAACATTTGTTACAATTTTAGACGTTTTTGTGCGACCTCATGAAAAATTGGAAGCAATTTTTTAATCACTAAACAAAGTTGCAATTAATGAACAAGTACGATCGGCAGATCTGTAGCTATATGAATTGTACCGTATGGTACACAAACGTATCCTCTGAAGCAGCAGTCTTTTTCTCTATGTTCGATAATGATGATGATGCCAATGGCATGAAAATGAATTTAATGTTTTCGTCGTCTTAGCAGATATCTCAAATCTTTGGTACTTACGTATTCAAGGTTAGAATTATTTTTAACATTAATTTAAAGCTGTTAAACATAATAAGAATATTTTGGTACATTTTATTCTCTGATTTTGTATAACTATTACATCATTAAAAACTCGCAAAATTAACTAAATTTTAACCTCCCTTTTCAACTTTCAAACAACTTACCACTACATATTTAACTCTGAATCTTATCTTATGCATGAGCAGAGGCGGATTTACGCCTCCTGGGGCCCCTGGCGCTAAACATATTGGGGCTCCTGGCGGTAAACAATTGGGGGCCCCTGGCTCTGAGCAGTCGGGGGCCCTGCAATCTAAATATATAGCGAAACCGCTCCTAACGGCTGCCCTCCTTTGTGGCACCTCTTAACGATCTTTTTTTCTATGGAATCATAGAGAGTTTCCACTGATTTTTAAATTGAGACATTTGATATCTCTAAGATAATACACACAACATTTTTTCGGGGCCCCTTACTTCACGGGGCCCCTGGCGCGCGCCATGTGCGACCCCCCCCCCCCCCCCTAAATCCGCCACTGTGCATGAGGGAAATATTATCCCCGAACCTCTGTGACATTCACAAATATCCGAAAACTGTAAATCTACACAACCTGTTTATTCTATTTACCTTGGCCAAATGCGGTTATCTATGCGGTGCTTTTAACAAATTAACCCTTCGAAGCACATAATTATGGTATTGTGGGTACCCCATTTGAGATTATTGGAAAGGGGTATTTATAAAAATTGATTCAATAAATGGGGTATTGTACCCCACAATGGGATACGTCTGGCCAGCCTAGGCATGAATGAAGCATTGATTTAAAATAAAAAATTAGCTAAGCGTGAATTCGAAATACCAACGTAAATAAACAAATTCATGGGTCACATCAACATCAAACATATCTTACAAAATACATGTTAATTATATCGCTATTATTATATTTTGATAATTTACACGTTGATTAAAATTATCTATATATAATTTGCCGAAGGCAATAGATTCCGGTCCGATGTCCCGGTGCAAGGTGGTAGGGGCGTAAAGGAAGGGAGTGAGCTGCGCGGAAGAGGGGAGTGAGATGCGCTACCGGTTGTATAGTACTTCCATGGCATACTACAGGCAACTCTAGTTCAACGAACGACATGCGTTCCTGAAAAGCGTTCGTAAAACGAAAATTCTTTGAAGGATCGTGATTTTTCCGTTGACTTCTTCGTTAAAACTCCAGATGCGTTACAGTTAAAAGAATTTTTATTCTTGAATTTATAATTATTAGCTATTAAAATGTGTCATAGCAACTACAATATTGGATCAATTAGAAAACCGAGGAAACAACAATCGAACATAGAAGTAGGGTTGCTACCCGTCTCGCCCTTTATAAATTTGTCCCGAGTTCCGCTTTGACTATAGAATGTCCCGCTTTTCCTTTCTTTAATAACTTTTCTCTCGGATAAATGTAATTCTTAAATAACACTTGGCTGATATTTTATGTACAAATTTTACATAAAATATCAAACATAGTAATTACCAAAATTGTTACATTGTTGTACAATGTCGGTAAGTTGGTAATTACTATGTTGTACAATGTTGGTAATTTGTAGGGGAAACCCTACTCCTAGTTGAGTGTGGAAAAAGACGCGCATTTCTTCTAGGTATTAAAGTGTCATCGCAAAATTCATGTCTTTTTCCGTATTTCTTGAGTCAAAGCAGTACTATACCAATAATGAGGTCAGGCTCAACCCTGTGGAATTTACTTATCGAGAAAAAGAAAGAACTTTGTCACTTACACAAATTTAAATTTGTGGAAGTGAGAAAGTTCTTTCTTTTTCTCGATCAGTACCATACCATTTCGTATAAGTAGTGGGGGACAGTTACTATGTTTGATATTTTATGTAAAATTTTTACATAAAATATGAGTCAAGTGTTATTTAAGAATTATATTTATCCGAGAAAAAAGTTATCAAAGAAAGGAAAAGCGGGACATTCTATATTCAAAGCGGGACTCGGGAGAAATTTATAAAAGGCGGGATAATCCCGCTAAAAGCGGGACGGTTGGCAACCCTAGTTGTACTTCCCATTCTCAACATTTATATAAAACTCTAAAAGACCAAAACGTTCAATTGAAACCAACAAACAACGAACTAAAAAACTGGCGGAATAAGTCGCGAGGCTAAAAAATAACAGGAAAAAACGAAGGGGATGAACAACGGACCCAGAAACTGGCAAATCAATTCGTAAGAAAAATAGCAAGGTATATAGATGCCATAATTTTACATAATAGAAAATTACAATGACTTTATCGAATAGTCAGTAGTATCAGTAGTAATATTCGAATGTAATAAGTTTCAAGCGCTTCACTTTCTGGGTGAATTGAAATTCATGTAACACTCCCGTTGATTTTCAACGGGGAAATCTCTAGTTTAGATAATTTGCCATACCGTTTCCTTTGGACAATTCTACGCAACAGAAAGATACGCCTAAAAAATCAACAACTCATTTGTTACTATGTAGACAAAACAAAAGGCAAATTGTGCACAGCAATTGAAAAGCGGAATTACGGTGAATATTTCCAATATAAACTAATACTATGTTTTCAAAATAAAATGAAAGTTCTAATGTAACAGTTTGAAAATATATTTTTCAAATTAAGAAGCAAAGACAAGTTATTTCGTTGCAACTTACGTTATAAGAAGGAAAAGTTTTCTCCATAAATGGAATACACAGATTTCAAAGGCGTTCTTTATTGGAGATTAGTAGCCTGTGACACAGCTGCGCTTGTGTACGTTTTAAAAAACCACAGTAGGCTGTATACGTTTTTTAAAAAACAAAGTTGGTTGTTCACATTGTCATTTTAATTTATTGCAAATATTTTTTTTTAAATCAAGGCATCGTGATAAACAACATTTTTGGTTAATGTTATTGGATAATCAGGTAAAGCAAACCTGATATTTGCAGGGTAATTGACTCTAGAGGCAGCTACATAAAGTTGCCCATGTGTAAACACAGGTTCCTTCAAGTAGATAAGTGGTACCCAACCTATGGCGCAGCGTCACTTTTGGCGCATCCGCCTCACAAATGTGGCGCACGGCGCTTGAAACAATTTTACGATCATTTCGTTTTCACGCAGTTGAAATATATCTGGTATTTAAAAGAATGATCTCAAGATTTGATTGTATTTCGGTAGATATATCGGTTTAGTTTGTGAGTTTTGAACGAATGAAAGGATTTGAAAGTATGAAAGGATTTGAAAGTATGCAAGGATTTGAAAGTGAAGAATTTAGTGGGCGAGTGATTGTAAGGAAACCCTGTCGTCTCAGATGCCCGAAAATTCCATCCGACATACAAAGTACTGCCTTCCATATTCTATTCCCACCATTATTTACTCATCAAGGATCGACTTCTAAAAATTAGTCATTTTGTTGCCTCGTGAGGAATTTTCAAAACTTAGAAAATTTTCTCAGTGTCACATCTGTCAATTTGCAGCTCGCCGACTGCTACTTGCAAAAAATAAAATATACAATCCGACATAGAAAAGTTGGCGGAATTGAAACTGCACCAGATATCGCATTAATGATTACATTTATTTTTATCATATCCGTATATTCACTTACTGAATGCTTAGAACTAACAATAAGTGGCGCATCGACACTTTGGCACTGGAAAAATGTCGCATGATTGGTAAAAGGTTGGGCACAACTGAGATAGACCTACGCTTAATATAGGGAATGTCCCCACTTAATATATAGTTTTCCATATAATTCAGTTTAATATATGTAATTTCGCTAATTCTGCAACAATGCGCTAGTCGTAAACAACCAAAAATTTTCGTCTAAAAACGTAACATTTTCAAGTTAATACGACATTTGTGGACCGTACAAGGAAATCGACTATAATAATAAGAAACTTTATTAATTTTTCTTTAAAACAGTCCGGGTCCGAAAATCGAGTCATTTTTTCTAATTTTTATTTGCAAAATAAAAGATGCCTGCACCTCGACAAATGGATTTTTGTGTTATCTTATGAGAAATAGAAATTATCTCCCGGAGTCGAACCCGGATCGTTTTCTAGACATTTTTCGTCATTGATATGTAATGCATGGTTCAAGCATTCCTACGAAATCTCAATCTTCTACCTAGTCGGGAAGTTTGTTAAAACACGCATTAATATTATGTATACCTACTGTCTTATGACACACGGCCAAACACACATTCCCACTTAATATATCGGATACATACGAAACTGTATCGAAATATAGGGTGATTCTTGCGTTATTATCTTCGAAACTATAAGTTGTAATTATGTGATCCCGCGGACTTTTTTGTGGTTGCTGTTGCCCTCTATCCGAAAAACGTTTTTAATATATACCTCACTGACCATATAAGTGCATGCGAGAGAAAACTAGGGCATTTAATTGTTGCTTGACGGAAGCAATTTAACGAGATACGAGTATACGTTTATTTAAATGCTTATATAAAGTGGTAGTTCTAATAGACGGATGAAGATGAAAATCAGAATTTGTCAATAATTTTAATAAGGCTCACTAATAATTAACTTAATTAAAATCCACCCTGTAGTTTCGGAGATTAAAGATGCGGACGGACGGACGGAGGCGACGAGCTCATAAGGCGCTTCGCCACTATCAGTTCGCTGGTAAAGAACGCCTAATAATTATTCTATTGACGCGACATGAAATAGCATTCTACGCCACATATTAATTAATAAGGTAAACACGTAATTCTATCCTATATCCAAATCCAATTATATGTACATTATCCCATGGAGATAGCAAAAGACGGTTCCCTTATCGACGACAGCGTGATAGAATATCATTCATCGTAACATGGATAAACCTCGCTACGTTTTAATGTACTAAGATTTTTATGTTCAATATAAACCTCGTAATAGGTAGTTAAAAGAAAACTATAGAGGCAAGATAAAAAATGACTTGAAATGTAGAAATCTTCGATTTACTTTTGCCTTCGTGGATTGTTTGTTGAAAAAGTAGTGACGTTTCATAAAGAACGTTAATTCAGGTTTCGTTTCCTTCCTGAAAAACATCATACCTTATACATTCGCGTCATTTATCCATTTCAGCCCATTTTAGTAAATGCACGATGCTTCAAGTGGTTTATCTCATTTCCAGGAGATGAATCTACTTTCTAAAAGTCTTCGCCGTTATTTTTTACCTCGAAATATATTACTTTCTTCCTATTAACCCGACGTGCATCTTTCACTTTTAAGCGAAAGCTTTTTATAAAATCTTGAAGGAGAATTACGTAATTTTATCTCGTTTTAAAAAAATAAATCTTAGTTTCTCAAATTCATTTAGACAATCTTAATGGCGGTATATGCGATAATATTTTTTTCAATTAAACTATTTTCAATTTAATTTTTAGATTTATCGCGTACATACACTTCGTTTAAGAAGAGTCAAATCAATCAAGAGAATGAAAAATGCAGCAGAACTATGGGATTAATGAAATCAATTACAGAATTTCTTTTTTTAACCCATTAGTGCCCAAGCACATTTTTTTCCTCATATCGGTATAAAAGTTTATTGAGTTGTTATTCTAGATCCCAAAATGTCGGAGAAAATATTTCTAAAAATTATTTTGCGATAGGAACCACGAAAACGAATGCCTACATATGTAGGCACTGGGCACGTTAGGGTAGGGGTTTAAAGATAAATAATAAACTAAAATATTTATCTCAATTGGTCGTTTATTCATATAAAAATAATATAGTCTTATTCAAACATCTGTGAAAAGAATATGTTCCACAAATGGGACAAATTGAAGAACAATGAAAATAAAAAAACCGACCTTTTACACATTTTTCAAAAAATACTAAATTGTCATAAACATTCCCAACAGGCACATGCTGAAGTGGCATACAAGATAATAATTATCTGTCAATAATCAATTATTGAACTCTTTACCAATTATATTTTCTATTCTTTGTCCTCTAAGCTGTGTGAAATGACTCGACATTGCATTCCCTGCACCGTTTACGTGTGTTGCTTCCATACTCGGCACACCTTATCTGTGTGTCGTTAGTTACAAGCACATTCAGGGTGCCGTCAAGGCGAACTTCTATTGGCACCTTAAGTTTGCCGGATGAAGACGCCCACGCCGGCAGTTGACGAGCCCTGGAGTATTTAGCCATATAAATTTTCACCACATATCTTGTAAATTCAACGAAGTCTATATTGTCTTCTTTTCCCTTCGGTTTCAGGCGATACAGCTGCCATGCGTTGTTCATGCTGACATTTAGCAAGTATGCAATTATGGCCCAATAACATTTGCGGTCCCTCATATTGATGCGATAGTAGGATATGCTCTGATCCATCCTATCAACTGTGGAACTGTGATGATTTTCTTCTCGGTATGGCTCCAACGTTTTGATTGGCCCTAAAGGTTCTAGTCCAGTGCAAGTCGACGCGACTGTGAAAACATTGTTATCATTGTAACGCACCAGCATAGTTCCGGAATAATTTTCTGTTACCTGATCATAAGATCCCCGTTTTGTCTTCTTCATGGCAGTTAAAGGGATTAGAGGAGCTTTCTCAGTGTGATTTGCTCTTATAGTACCCGTTCCATCATGCCCTTCTTTCTGAAGGCGATCTAGGAGGCGCACAGACGTAAAGAAATTGTCGAAGTAAAAACTGTATGTGGCGTCCTTTGGGAGCTCACTTATTAGGTCCATGACAACAGAACCCCCAACACCTAGTTCAGGTATTGTGTTTCCTGTGGATGCGCCTTGGTACGGTTCGGTTTGGATGAGGTAACCGAGGTGTGTGCAAAAACACCACTTTATATCCAAAACGTATGGGCTTCCCATGAATGTTGCTTCGTTCCATGACGACCGTATTAAGGACTCATGGACTCGTCAATAGATAAATTGGTTTCTTTCGGGTAGAGTTCTAGCCAACGCTCATTCAACATACACCATAAGGGGCGAATTTTAGCAAACTTATCATTAGGATCAAGTTTAGCATTATCACAAACATAAAAATATAGCAAAATTTCTTCAAACCTGTTTTGCGAGATTGCATTTGCTACCCCAGCGTGGTGTGTGTCCTTCGCGTCTTCCCAGTACATTCTCATACGGGACATTGTGCAGTACCCACTGAGGAACAGAATGGCTATGAATAGACGCATTTCATCAATATTCCAAAGAGAAGAGGAGTTTCCACTCTCCATTGCGTAATGAACTTTACTTGTGGTACTTGTAGTTTCCTTTCAGCCAGGAGGGAAGGTTCCACGCGGGTTCTGGCTTAGGGGGGATGCCCTTCTTCACCCATTTCCGTGTAGGTGGCACACTCTTAACTCTCCAACCTTGTGAGCTCTGTCTCTCTCTTCCTGCGCCAAGCTCTTGCTCTTTTGGGCCATCAGAGTCATTTGAGTCGCCGTCATCACGTTGAAGACTTGTGGAGTCATTAGTTTTGGTCCTCATCGCCGGAGGAGACGGCTTTGATGACTCGCATCGCTTTAGCACGTGTCGGCTTGGACCCGGCTCGGAGGTGAAACGACTAACGTCTTGCTCCGGACCCTCGCCATCACTATCCTCGTCACTTGCGAGTGCGTTCTCAGGGGGTTGAATGTAGACATCTGCTTCTAATATATCGCTCTCTGACTCTAAGATGGATGCAACTTCCTCAACAGTGAGCCAAAGACGAAAGAAATCGAATAGAAACACTTTTAAAAATACCCCACCCTAACGTGCCCACTGCCTACAAATGTAGGCAACACATTTTTGACAGCTATGAAACTCTTCGTTCTCAATTATTAATAAATTGCTAACTCAAATATAAAAGATAACACTTAGAGAAGTAAAAAAAACGGCAGCACAATTAATTTCGTCATTAGAAATGGGAAAAAACATTTACCATTTACGGCGTGCCATAGCTGTGGGTGATACCGTCAAAACAAGTTGCTGCCGATTGCACTGTGAGGCACGTCTGGGAGTACGGGCAGGCACAATGTGTCATTTCATGTAGGTTCTTACTGTCCCAGCAGCTGCCCCCCTCTAACGCTCGCGAAACTAAGTGCTACATTAAGTAAAATAATGCGCCTACATTTGTAGGCAATGGGCATAAATGGGTTAAGACAAAATTTAATCTTTAGGATGAACCTTCCCAACATTATTACTGTATTCTAAAAGGAGTGGAACATTCCGGAGTTGTAAAATCATACATGAACTGTTCTCTTGTACAATAAAAGAGGTTAAGAAGATACGTCCACCGTGCGCCCATTGAGTGCGCGGCAAAAGGAAAAATTGGTACAGAGCCAATTTTGGGAGATAGTGTAACTTAGTCAAACTTTAAGCAAAGTGCAGCTAATGTCTTTATTTTATCAACCATTGTACATGTTTTATGTATTATGCCTTCAAGATGAAAAATCTACAAAGTCGAAGTGACACAACGCATCGAAATTCCGAGTGATACGCGATGGACAGACAGGATCGCGTTTATGAAAATCTTGAAATACAGTCACTAATACCAGCACTGTCGGAATAAATTTTAAGTAAACGATGATGTATAAAATAGGGAAGGCTTAATGTTGGTCAACTTTCACAACAAAAATATTTTTTAAGTTAGTGATCGCTATCATTAGTATACTCTGAGCTACCGCAGTTGAAATGTTCTATCAAGCAACTAAGAAAAGGCATTCCTCGCAAAACTGAAATAAGTTTATTCAGGGTCGCTCTGAATTATAGTATCTCATTGTTATCTTGCAATCTACGGATTCGTATTTATCGTAAAGAATTAAATCGTTTTTCAGCCAACATAAATTTAAGTAAAGGCATGGAAAGAGGCCACGAAATTAGGTCGAACTTATTTAATTTTTGAAAAGAATCGATTGGTTTGGAAAAATTATATTGAAAACTAGGCAAGTTTCAAAATATTGCAGTGAATAATCTTGTAGATATAGAAAAGGCGGACAAAGTTAAATGTAAGGAAATATCAAGAACAGGAGAGAAGAGAATGATAATACAAGTGACAAGAAAGAGTGAGGCGAACTTAGCAGGGGATTTCACGAGAGAATACATAGTAATTAAAGATGCGATGGAAGGAAAATTGTAAGACAAAAGATGAATAATAAGAAAACGGATTCAGCTGGTAGAAAGAGGAGGGAGAGAGATAGAAAGTATTGAGGATTGAAGAAGGCTGAGGAGGATAGAATTCAGAATACGTACTCGGTTTAACCTATAATCGCGGGGCCCTCGACGGTCAATGAATAAAGAATTATATGACTGAGCATTTTCACGAATCGCACTTTGCTTTTCTGGACTGCTTTTGAAAGATGACGTGCTAAAAATAATACTTGGCTGATTTTTTTGATATAATGATAAAACTATGGCATCTTTAATCATGAAATGATTTGAAAAACTTGGATAAATATCAAGATACGACACTCAACTTATTATATCTGTATACAAATTTCACAGGAAATTATTACCCCACAACATCGCAAAACTAATATAGTGGTGGTGGGCGCGCTTTTCAAAGAGTAAAGGAGCATAAAATACTTTTAAAAAATATCTAATTAACTCTAGAAGAGTTAATTACGACGCACATTATGCATTCACCAATTCTATCCCACCTGTTTGTAAGACACAATATTTAGGATTTCTGTTGAGTATTAAATAAAAGTAGAATAATCCTTCAATTTCTAGGATTTTTTATTAATAAGATCGAAATTATATAGGACAGTGGAGCGTACCTATGTAAAGTTTAGTGATCTGTGCATTAATCCATAACTTTAGGAGAAAATAGCATAAAATAATTTATACAGGTCTGATCTGAAGTACATATTCACCGTTTCATACTTTCTACTGCAGCTGCACTCTCAATATGACGGACGTATTTTAACCGAATATACAGAATAACCCATGTACTCCATAAATTATAATCTTTCTAAACCTTCTGAGACTGCCATTATTCCAGTTATAGTAATTGAAGAACAAATAGACGAACGGGAGCAAAAATAAAACAGTAACGGTTTTTTGCATAAAAACACTGAAAAGGCAGCGGATGACCTCCGACTTGAGCGAAGATCTCGCAAATACATATGCAGAAATAAAAAAAAGAATGTTATTATTTAGGAGACCAACCAAAAGACACTAAATAGGATTTTAATGGCTGAAGGAAGGGGCAATTACCGAACCAATAATTGTAAAGAAGACCCAAGGTTGTGTGTGTGTGTGAGAGAGAGAGAATTTGCAAGTTTTTTGAGAAAGAATACAAAGACGAGGATAGGTGAAGTTCATAATGAGGGGATGAACTGTAATATTTTGTCACAGGATGGATTCTCGATTAAATTTTTTCGTTTAATATAATTCACGTCTTTGAAGAATAAAATTCAGATTTCACAAAACGGAAAAATTAACAAGTTTCTAATTTCCACTAACGTTACTTTCGCTACCTTCTTCACAATTGCCACTATATCACCAGGAAATTCGCTAGTTCGGAGTTAAGCATAAATAGAAGTACGAAAAATAGGAAATGATGAAGATATATTTGGAATACTTTTATGATAATTCCGTCATATTTGACGGGAAATTACGCTAGTGAATATATATATATATATATATATATATATATATATATATATATATATATGACGTGAGATGAATTTTAAAGGCATTGTAACACTGTCACCACCAATCTCTACCTATGCGTCTTGATCTGGCAGATATCAACGCCACGGCCCGGAAATCCATTATACACCTTTAAGGACTCGGGCACATGCAAAACTCATTTTTAAATAGCTATAGAAGTGCCGTAAATCCAGAATTCTGTGCTTTGGAAATACGATGAAACAAACAGAAATTATATTTTAAAATTTCAACAGCCATAGCCATTTAAAGTGAATATATAAAGTCAAGAGATAATTTTTAAATGTGGACATAAAATAAGCGTATGATACGGCAGAGTGGGGGAGTGCAATAGTAAAGATTCAAGGAGGGATGTGTCGTATTGAAGCTGTCAGGGAGAGATTAGCAATCATTCATTCGTGTGCTGTGGCGAAACGGCGCACGCCGGGCGTCTGAATGAATGAACGAATGGTGCCTAAGGAGGACAGGTGCCAAGAGGAGGAGCAAAGTTATGGTGAAATTCATGAAGGAAAATCGGAGAAGAATCTAGGAGAGACCGTCTGAAGTAGACACGTACGTATTTACAACCACTATAATAATTACTAGCGAAACCCGTGCGAAAAATTCGCAAAAAAGATTATTTATTGTGTCAGCGTTATTGATTACATCTTTGTTTCAAAAATATTATATAGAAGAATATTTATTCATTTGTAAAGACAAACAAAAGCCTCCTTGTTTTTCCCCATAAACGTCTTTTACTCGTTCAATAAAATATTTCCTCAAAATTTTTACTTTCTCCATATACGTAGTATGAGAAAGTATTGTTTTCATGAAAAAATCGAACTCGAGATTTCAACGGTAATACTTACAATACAAATATTTCAAAATAACGGATAAGTGACAAGAGTAAACACCCACTTCCGGTTGACCAATTTTGACCAAAAACTAATCAGTTCTTGTGACTTTTATAAAAATGTTAAATATAAAATTTCGCGTTGACCTGATTAATAGTTTGAGCTATCACATACACATCATTGAGAAAATGGTCAAAACGTGTCCAGGGAACCTCAAAACGTATTTCCGTTGAAATCTCGAAGTCGATTTTTTTCATGAAAACAATACTTTGATCGTAATCGTTATAGAATTCTGTCGATTGATACCAATATCGACTGTGTTTCCTTGGCATGTCTTATGCCCTCCCCCGACTTTATTTTTGTTTTTACGCTGTGTATTCGTAATCGTTATAAAATTCTGTCATTTGATACCAATGTCGACTATGTTCCCTCAGCATACCTTATGCCCTCCCCCCTTTCCCCTCCTTTCATTCTCCTTTGTGCGGCATATCCGTATATTTCCCGCAGTCCTTTCTCCTTTTTGCTTCTGCTGCTTCTTGACAACTGTGTGGCATTCAGAACTGCTTTGCTCACTGTGGTTTTAAGCATTCAGGCTTGGAGATGCCAGATACGACCGATAGTGAAAATGATGCCATTTTGGAAGTGCAACATATCAGAAACTATGAAGAGTTTGCATGCATCGACAAAAGTCTTCAATTTTACAATGAAAATGAAGATTATGAGGACGCAATTGTTGAACAAATTGCAGCAAAACACCAAAAGACATCAGAAGACCAGGAAAGTGATGAGGACGACACACCTGAGCTTGAGTGAGGGGCTAACCAGGATGCTAGGAAATTTATTGCTGGATTACAATGCTACTTCATGCAGGAATGCAATGAAGGCAGTCCTATATCTGCACTAGATACCTGCGCTGATTTTGTTCAGTTGAAGTCAATCAAGAGAACACGGCAGGGTACACTCAATAAATTCCTCCATCATCAATAACTGTTAAGAACTACATACATGCATGTTTGATACATACATTAAATTGAAGTTGTTTTTAGCATAAATATTTTTCTTTGATCTGTACCATTTGTTCCAGAATTCATTTACAGTATTTTTGTTGCTCAATAAACGGGAGCTTGTCCTTTGTTTTATACCTTTTTAACTCTTTACGTGGAACTTCGCATAATTGGGGCAGCCGCTTAATTGGGCCAATGTTCTAGTCCTGTGGTGTCCCAATTAACCGGAATCCACTGTATTAATACCTAAATAAATACCTAATATCCAAATTTTAAAATACCATATTTACTCACATATAAGCCGCCACTGCATATAAGTGACACCCTTGTTTTTTGAGACTAAATCTAGGGGGAAAAAAGTTTCTGAAAATAAGCCGTGCTACAAAAATCGCTTGTTTGTATGGAATTTTTGGCTAATCAACCTCTTAGATTATTATAGCCATTACTCCTTCCACACCAAACACTCACAAGGGAGGAGGGAAACCCGGTGCTGACATTGGCCTACTCTTTATGAAGAGCAACAAGGGGACCAACTGCTTGACATCCATTCTGATGCACGGTTTCCTCAAATCACACAAGTAGGGAACAGGACGATCCCAGGTTGAAAAATCCGACCTCCGCCAGATTCGAACCTGGGACTGCTGCATGGAAGGCTAACACTGTACCCACTCTGCAACTGCAACCCCTCTTCAAAAATCGTGATTAGGCATAAAACATATGGGTAATTACTAATATGTATCATTAACTCTACACAAATATCAGTAAATATCGGTATTCTTTGTAATAATAAAGTATTTCAGTGAATTATTTGTAACTGATCAGCAATATATTCGTTTCGCGGAATACAAAGTACAAATCTCGGAATATGCATTTTACCCAAAAATGTTACACATAGAAAGCGATGAAAAATCACAACTTTCGAATTAAAAGAAATGCCACTGAAAAGTTTATTAATAGAATTATTGGAATATGGAACTGTGATGATGCCTTGATATCTGTCCAACTACAGAATTTTTCTCGTGGGCCTATGAAACTACTGTAGCAATCACCTGCAAAAACTGAAATCTGTAACTCGGTCATCAATAATTATAACATTTATTCTCCTTTTTATTAGTTTCAGTGATTATGTTATGTTTTTATACAATACATACTGCGCATTAAATCACACAGTCATTTAGCGAAGTCATAATGAATTTCAATGATTACCTCACATTTTTGTGTTTTCCAATTGTTTTCTCGCATATAAGCCGCATCCTTGTTTTGGAGATAAAAATTATGGGAAAAAAGTGTGGCTTAGATGCGAGTACATAAGTTATATATATTTCTGTTGGCCCGCCAAGTCTTTGAACCTTTCCAAAGTATCCAGCTCAAGATACTAATTGAATAGCCCTGGCCTATGATGAAGAGATTTCTTAACAGTAAATCTTATAACTTAAAAATATTGAGAAGTGATTTCCTTTTGAATCCTTAATATTGATCTTTCATTCCCAATATGCATGGAATCATAAACTCATATCTGAAATATCATTTCAATCCCTTCTATTCAATGTTTCAACAATGACTGATAAATTGCAGGTAGATCCAATTCAGAAAACATGTGTAAGGATTGATTGTTCAGAGTGAAATATAAGAAAATCTCTTTAAAATATGTGAAAATATATATTTATAGCACTTGTAATAAATCTATTTATGAAGTAAACTGTAGCCAAGAAAGAAATGATAAATATTTTGTTCACGTACCTTTCCTAAACATAAACTTTCCTTTGGTATTAAAAACAAAATCCAAATTTTTATACAATGACAGCAATAAAATCCATGTCTTCAGTTATTCTTTAAATGGAGAAAAACTTCAAACTCAATGATACAGGTTGACTGCTAGCCAGACTTCTAACCATTTTTCTTCATTAACAGCTGTTTATAACTTATATGAAACTGAAGATTTAGTAGCCAACCACTCCTTGATTAAAAGATAAACAATAACTTCAGGTATTAAAATGCATGATTTATTTCATAAACTAATGATAAATGAAAATAAATAATTTAAGATAAAAAAATCTCCAGCAAACCTTTTTTTAAATTTAATAATCAACTGTTAGCCATTTGAAACCAAATACTAATGTAGTTTTTATAGTTAAGGAAAGGAAATGAAGATATTTTCCAAAAAATATCTATTAGAAGTTACAAATTGATCTCTTCACTCACAGTAATTACTGCAAAAGGAGTTCTTCAACATTATTGGGTATAATAAAGGTAATGTTCTTCTTCGGATCCGACTGCTGAGGCAGTCGGAGGATCGCAATGAATGCACACATATAAATGTAATCATGAATGTATGACATCATTGATGAATTTAAGCTGACAAAAATTAAACAGATAAACAGCAACAGTAAACATCAGCTAATATCGGGGCATCAAAAAAAGACTATAGTTTGAATTGCCTATATTTATCGAGTTTTTACACTTAAAGTAATTAATTTGGTGTCAAAGAATTTGTAAAACTTGGGAGTTTCTTTACTGCTCTGTGGTGCCTCCTAGTGGAAAATTCAAAAAGCAGTTGACAAAATAATGTACACAACTAAGCAACATTTTGTGTGAAAAAGTTTTATCCAATTGCTAGTTATTGAGGTTCAGCTCAAGTTTCGAGTAGTATTTGACAGCAGATCAGCAATTAACAGGTTAGTTACAAAATTTGAAAGGAATGGTTCTGTGATAGACAATAAGAAGGGAGTTGTTGGTAGAAGGAAGTCTGTGAGGAAACATTGCATGTGTACACTTATTTGTAGTCCAAGAATATCTGTAAAATGGCTCTATTAAAAGCTTGGTTTAAAAAATCATTCACTTTAAACATCGTTCAATAAGGTATACAAATATTTCCCAACAAAATTCTGATACAATAGCCCCCGAACAATGTTGACAAAGATAGACAATGTAAAAATTTAAAACTATACAACTCTGCATTAGTAATCCATTTTGGCAATTTTTGAAAGATAATCCAACAGTTACTCATGACATTTGGTTCACCAAAGAAGCATACTTCCACCTAAATGGGCATGTCAATATACAAAATATGCATGCATGGGTCACAAAAATTTCCAAGTAGCCACAGAGGCACCTTTGCATCCAGAAAAATGCATGGTGCAGTTTCATCAGGTGGAATTGTCACACTAACCTTTCATGATGACAAAGCGAATACTTACAGTTATCTAAAAACCATTCTAGATAAATTTATTCCAAATATTCAATGCATGGGAGTTTATATGAAGAAACATTTTTCTAACAAGATGGGGCAAGACCAGATTCAGTGAATGACTTCCTTAACAAGCATTTTCATGGTAAGGTCATCTCCAATTGATATCCAAGATGGTTTAGAATTGGGTAGTCCTGGCTGCCATACTCACCAGATTTGAATCCATATGACTACTTACTATAAGAATTTCTTAAGGACAATGTATACAGGTAATATCTACACATGGTTGAACAATGGAAGGAAAAATCATAACTGCTGTGGAAAACATCACTGAAGAAAAACTTGCTGGTTATGGAAAATTTCAGTAGATGTCTGCAAATGGAAGTGGATGCACAGGGATCACATATTGAAAATGTTTTCAAACGAATAAAATCTCCCATGTTTCACAAGTTTTGTGATATCAGAAACAATGTGGTAAGTGAAATACTTCAATTAATATAGGTAATTCAAACTAGTGTCATTTTTTGATGATATTGTTCTACAAAATTGTTTGATTTGATGCTTATCACCTACCATTCATTTTAAATTAAAGAGAAACATTTAAAAATATACCATTCCTTTCTTTACATATAAATATTACTCTGAAAGGATAAGAATAACAACAATGATCAAAACAACAATGTAGCAAAAAACCAATACTTAAGTATATTTATCCACATCATATCGTTCATCCGCTACAATAGTGATACAACTTAAAATTTGTCAATTTTGCATTTTATTGTGCAAAACGGCAAATGATGCAAATTTTTATCAGTAAGAAGGACACAAGCATAACTCAAACAATGACCGCTAGAGAGCAGTTGTGTCACTATTGCATTTTTCCATAAGTGTGAGTAGGTTATGACACATCTCAGTTGTGCTCTGTTAGTGAGAAATAAAAGATATATTTCTTTCCGCAATAATGACAGATTTTGCATTGTGATGGTTTAATGTGTTAAAATTTATCGGGAACAACGACGTATTTCGAGTTGTCATTTTCCATTGTCCAAAAGGAAACGTGTCAGTTTTTTACTACTCATCTAAATTGAACGTGTTCAACCTTACGATTTATGAATTGAAAAAAAAAGACAGCAAATTGTTTCGTGTGGCCTGAAGCAGAAGCGAATCGCGGAGCAAATGAAATTGGAACATGAGTTTTACTTTATCTAAAAAAAGCGAACACTTTACCATCTGACGAACAACTTGAAGTGATATTTTATTCCGATAATTGCTGTGGACAGCAGAAAAATCATTTTATGATAAGTATGTACATGTATGCTGTTTCAAAGTATAACATTAAATTAACTCGTAAATTTTTAATAAAGGGGCATAGCCAAAATGAAGGGAATTTGGTTCATGCTGTTATTGAAAAAGAAGTTCGAAGGTCCATGCGATCAGGACCAATTTATGTTCCCAATCAATTTATAAGCCAGGCAAGATTAGTGAAGAAAACAGGTGAACCGTATAAGGTTACTGAACTGTGTCAGCAATTTTTATGATTTGAAGAAATTAAGTACGACATTTGGAAGTAATTTTTGCAAGAATACAGAAGGCGATACTGTAAAGATGGGTGACATAAGAATTTTAAAGTGGAAAAGCAAAACTCGTCAAAATTTTTTACAAAACATCTTTCAGCCAAAAGAAATTTGTATAACACAAGGCAGGAAAAAAATTCTCCGAATAAGCTCGTGAAATTGGAACCAGCTTACAATAAAATACCAAGTATAAGTGAGAAAAAATGAGACATTGCAATTACTCCACAAAAATTATATTCCAAAATACTACAGTGATTTCTATAATAATCTCTGTTCTATAAATTGAAATTTTTGTAAGAATATGTTATAATACAATAAATCTATACATTTTTCAACAATTTTTATTCCAAGTAATTTGTTACATCTCAAAAAAAGTTTTCAAATTTTACAAGATTAATGTCAAGTCAAATAAAGTCAAAATAGGGGTTGAAAATGGAATGTTTTAGGTGTTACTATTCGCACTAAAGTAAAATGGCTATGCATTAATTAGGTTCAAGGAATGCTGAAACCATGTTTTATAATAATTTTTACAATTTTTAATAATTCATAATAAAGTTTTCAAATTGCTCTCCTGAAAATTTGTATTTTTTGAGTTGTCTCTGTTGTAGCAGATGAGCGATATCATAATTACTTTGTTTAATAATTATCTAGAGCAAATAAATTTTATGAGAATATGGATAAATTTATCCTTATTCTCATAAAATTTATTACATTCAAATACCAATATTCATCACTTTTTGACTGCACATAAAATGGATGAACATTTAGAATTTTAATATAAACAGATAAAAATTGGATGTAAACATTTTTGTAAAATTTATACATAAATATAACAACATCCATTACATTATATAACATTTTATAAAAAATAAATGAAAAGGATATTTTATCAACCCTATGAAGCAATTACTTACCTAAGATACAACAAGAATACATGTGACATATAAATGCTAACAAACAACATGACAACCTGTGAACATATTATTTACATTAAAAATTATGAAAAGGAAAACAACAAGATTGTCCATTAGCACCATTTCCCAAAGAGAAGCAACTGCTTTCATTTTGATTTTGATATATTTTCTCAAATACCATAGCTAAGAGTGAAAGGTACCTCATCAAAAGCCTAGCAAATGTCCCTGCTGGTGTTATCACTTTCAATTGTCCTCAAATATGTGAGTAGATTTTCCTTTAGCAGTTATCTTTATTTGTGGCTGTGAAGTATCCCTTTCATTTTTTATCTGTGCTGGCTGCTGACTGGCAGACATAGTAGCACCACTATCCCCTGAATTGGCAATTTCTCCATCTTTAATTCCAAGAGCAGATATAAGAGGCAACAGCTGTGAGCCCGCCACTGTTTCATCGCAATTTCGGTTTTCAGGATGAGCACAATTATCGTCAGCCTATAAATAGACAGAAAGTTCAACTTACACACAGGAATAGGAGGACAGAATTCATACCATTGATTAAACAAAGGTTCATTACTTTATCAAGAGAGAGGTTTTACAGGGTGGTATCAGGAAAATAACCAAACCGTAAACCCATCAAGCTAATCAGGAATTGTGGGCATGAAGGCTTTTTTTTTCACATCAAGAAATCTGGCAAAAATATCTTGTTGCTCTTTTTTAGTTCAATGTGCTAAATACATATAAAATGTTAAATAACTTTGGCAAATTATAGAATAATAATACTGCAAATAAAAAAGACTTTCTTAACAGCCAAAGAAGATCTTGTGATGATGATGTTGTTAAAGAAGTTAGGCTGCAAAACACAGACATCACAGTGATTCCTAGCAGCCAAACTAACCTTGTACAGCCATTGGGTGTCTTTATCAATAAACTATTTAAAGATATCATGAGAAGAAAGTGGAATGATTGGATAATAGGAGACAAAACATTCACCAAAGAAGATTTCATACAGGCTCTGACATTGGCAACACTGTGCCAATAGGTTGTACAGGCTTGGGATGAAATCAAAACAGAAATGGTGGTTAAATTAAGAAATATATCCAATCAACTACCGTATCTGCCCGAATATAAGCCGATAGTTTTTGTTAAAATCTATCGTGAAAAAAATCACCCTCGGCTTAAATGCGAGCCTGAGGAAAAATTTGGCATCCTCGTACGAAAAATGTTTTGTTTCCATAGCATACCTCCTGTTGCCCAGAGCTGTAATGTAAATTGCTATTGAATGTTATTTATATATTTTAACACGTAGTTAAAAGTAAGTGGGTTCTTATCCAAAGGAAAGGGCGGTATATAAAACAATCGAGTTTTAACAACCCACCAGGATCATAGTATGATTGCACGCTACAGCAAATTCGTTTTGATCATAATTTGCAACGAGTTCTTAAGATACCAACACCGGTCTTATTAGAGGTTTTTACAAATTCTGACTACACTAAGCTTCTTCAACTCTTTGTTTTAATTGCACTTCTTGGTGCTGCAATCGATTTAAAGTTCAGATGTAGCAGACGTCGTAGCTTTTACGGATCATTTAAATGGCAGGTACGTTAAAGTTAGGAGCCGACAGTATAAAAGAAGTTCATATTAATTTTTCTTGTTTATTTTATATTTTGCTATAGCCATTGTCATTTTTGTATGCATGTTAAAACCCTCTTTCTTAGAATGTATTAAAATTGCGTATACTGACTAAGCAGACGATATCGTCTGCTTAGTCAATTCGCAAAATTTGATGACGACTTTCGATGCGCAACTGTTTGAATTCTGCTAACATAAGATACGTCTGATTCGAAGGTGTGAGCAACGACGTTAACTGTAATTCATCTGATAATTAACAGCAATAATAATAAAACTTGGAAACCTCTTTCATAGAATCAATTAAAATTGCGTATAATGACTAAGTATACGATCACGCCAAATTCGATGACAGCTTTCGATGCGCAACAGTTTGAATTCCAGTAAGATAAATAAATATACTTACATTTGAATGTAAGATGTGATCAACGGCGTTGACTATATTTATAATTAACAGTAATAATACCTAATAAAACTTTACATGGAACCTATATAATTATGTAGATGTAATGTATAATGTATTCTAGGTTGTGCGTGCATGTCTGGTACACTTAAGCATAAAATTTACGAAAATACTTTTTTTGCCAAAAAATGTTGGAAAATTTCGTGGGGTCGGCTTAAATCCGGGGTCGGCTTCTATTCGGGCAGATACGGTATATGGGACAGAAGACAATAGGTTGTGGAATGATATGTCTGACAAAGAGATTGCTACTGATGAAGAACATCTTGATGATCCATACATCGATTACATTCAAGAAAAAGATTGGGATGAGCTATTTGGATCTGATGATGCGGATTTTTATGGATTTTAAGATTTACAAGAGTACAAATGTTTTCTTTCAACTAATTCAAATCGTAGCAGCTTATTTTTGTGCACATGAATATTTGCTCCATTAAAGTATAAAAATTGCCAGGCCAATAATGTAATGGGTATTAATCTTATATAAGTTGACCCTCTACTTATTGGCCAATGGTGCTGTATCAAAATTGCACTAACCAAACATTTGCTAAATGAGGCATTACTGTATATGCACTAGCATAACTGTCTGTCAAAAATGACAGGTATGCATGAATAAAGTATTAAATTAAAATGAAAACACTTCATGATGTATGTCTTGTCTGCGTTAATTCAAAATCACAATGCAAATAAACAAATCTAAGGATCATTGTCAACATTTATTGAATCTTACAAAATCAATTCCAATTATATCTTAGTTATTATATTGTAATGATTTTATACATTGATTAAAGTTACTTGAATAATTTTTAGACCGTTTCCTTTATACAATTTAATACAATACAAAAATATGGCTGAAAAACTAGACAACTTATTTGTTGCTATGTAAACAAAACAAAAGTTAAATTGTGAGCAGTTAATTCAAAAATGGAATCAACTGAGGTCTAACAGTTTAAAATTTTAAATATGGTGCATATTTACCTTACTCTCTGGACCTTGGGTAATGCTACTGTCACCCTGACCAGGGATTGTGGCAGGCAGGAAATCTTCTGAGCATGGGACAGACATGGATGAAAGGCCACCTGGTGATGCTGACCTCCTAAAGCTGCTGCTACCACCATCATATCCATTGTGAGCACCTAGAGGTGGCTGAAAAGAATCTTCAGGTGGTACAGGGGAAGGAGGGTGGACCTGCACTGATGGTATCCTCGGTGGCATCGCTACTGGAGAAGGGCATACTAGATACTTCAGAGCAGGATGTATTGAATTATTTTGGAAATGTGGTTGATTATTATGAAAGAAGTTTTGGGGGCTGGGGGCAGTAGAGGCACCAGATGAAACAGAGGCAGGGGGGGATTGCTGAGGCATTGGAGAAGCTCCAGGATTGGGTGATAATCTGATGGCCACGGGAACTTTCTGCAGAGAAGTAGGGGTGGGTTGAGGAGACATTCGTTGGTCATGAAACAGCTGTATCTCATAAGGATTTGATGGAGTTAGACTGTTCTTTCGCAGGAGATCTGTAATTTAAGTTGAAATAAAGACTGTTTAAATGGCATGCAACACCAAATGCTGAAGTGCTTTAATGTATTTATTAATTTACACTGCAACATAAAGAGCATATCCTAACTTCAGAAAATGTGCTTTGAACATTCAGAAAAGGACATGTCCAAGGTAGAAGGATGGATATCACATATCTTTCTCCTAATACCAAGGCTGCAAGTTCAAATCCTACTGCTATCAAGAACCTTAAAAATCATCAATGTTACTTTTAATAAACTCATAGTAGAGTGGCTTATCAATAAATAAATAATAGGGTATATAGCAGGGGTGGCCAAACTTGCTTACCCTTGGAGCCACATAAGATAATCCTCAGAAGTTCGAAAGCCATATGACACAGTCTGTGCTCATAAATTTACGAACAGTAAAACATAACCTATATCTGAAGCAATTCAGATATAATGCATGTCTCTTAGGCATCCCCAACATGTCTTAAGTCACACTACATCATTGTGTTCTGCAGTGAAAAGCATTGAAATGCCTCTAAATGGGAATTTAAAAGAGCCACGGTTTGGCCATCTCTGATATATAACTTCATTAAATATGAATGATCAAGCATTACATTTTTAATTTAGTTAATGGTTTCAGGCATCACTTGGTGGAATTTCCTCCTATTTTAGAAATAAAGAAACTTATTTGGTAGTTCCACATCAAATTTTTACAAGACCTAGGTTTCATTGTAATTCAACATCATCAGGTGAAGTAAACTCAAAGCCGGTAGAAATTTATAGTAATAGGTACAATGGGTGGGTGGGAGAGGGTGAATTGGGGTGGATAATGAAAGGGATGGTGGAGCGAACGATCATTGGAGGAAAGGAGTGAACGTATGTTCATGGGAAGGGAGAGGGGAGAAATCGGTTGAGCTAAGTGGAGTCCAATAAGTTGGGTAATGAGAAGACAATGGGGATAATTGGGAGGTCGAGAAGTGGGGAATGAAAAGGATAGAAAATATCATTTATGACTTCACAGTTTTTTGAGGCCACACACTGTATAATTTTCATTTGTTCCAGAATATCAAGCCTGGATTCCTTTCTTTCATAATGCAGGATTTTAGGAATAAAGTCGCTGTTTTGTCCATGTTCTATTAAATGACTGGCGAAGAGAGAGGTTGTTTTACTATTTATGAAGCAGGAATGATGTTCTTTAATTCTTTCTTTGAATTTCCGTCCTGTTTGTCCTATATAAACTGCTGTACAATCTCCACAATGTAATTTATAAATTCCACCTTTTTAGAAATTTTTAATCTTGTCTTTAGTACCGCATAGAAGGTTTTTAAGTTGGATCTATTGTCAAAAGTGGTTCTATTTTTATTTTTGGGTATTAATCTATTCATTTTAAGTGATATATTACCAAGAAATAAGAGATTTTGCCATTGTGGTTTCAATTCGTCAACAGGGATGGTACCGTATATCTGTTTTATGGCAAGTTGGGATCGTTTTCTCTCATATAATCTGTCAATCAATTTGCACGGGTAACCGTTGTTAACTGCTATTTTTTTAATCACCTGAAGTTCTTTCTTGATGTTGAAATCTGACAAAGGAATGTTTAATAGCCTATGAAGCATGGAATGAAATACGGCAATGTTTTGTGAGAAATGGTGTCTTGAATTGAAGTGAATAATTTGGCCTTTCCTGAAAATGGTGAATTCTAAATTTCTATTTACCTTTGATATGGTGATGTCTAGAAAGTTTAGAGAGCCATTGATTTCTGTTTCACATCTGAATTTATGTGGAATTACCTAAAAGTTCCTTCATTTCTACAATTACATTTTTAAGATAAAATACCCATCATTGCATACAAGGTAACTAAACTAGGTGATTTCAAAAATCATATCATGCTGCCTTGCAGTGGTAATGTTCTAATTCAAAATGAATTCATAACATTACAAAATAGTCAACACACATCATCTTCATCAGAGCTTTTCAACCTTTTTTTGCTGATGTACCCCTTTAGGCATCATTTAAATAGTTGCATACAATTTAGTTTATTTAAAGTGATAATAAAATGGATGAAACTTATGTTAAAATAGATAACGCATGTTTATAATGCTATAAATCAGTTTTTGGTGTATTTTCTGTTTTAAAACGTCATTCTTAATTGTAACATCACACCCTTTGATTCCAAAGTCATGTATGAAATATAAAGGAAAATTATAATCTTTAATACTTTCAAGTGCTTCTTTAAAATTCTGGATGTACTCTCAGTTGAAAAACCCTGATCTACATAGTACATGCATGTCTCACAAGATTGGAAAAGTATACTCCATGTCAGAGTACACAGAGTTTCCAAATGCGTTCTTTGAGATTTCACAATGTTCTCAATATTTTTCGCTCAGATGAGTATTTAAAGAGAAGCTAACGAGGTACATTGTAAAATACATGTAAGTCTTCATGTAAAGTAGTTGTAATTATTGTCCGATTTTAACTAAAATTGGAATCGGCAAACCAATATTAGCAAAACTCCCCAATACCAAATTTCATCAAAATACGTCCAGCAGTACCTGAGTGTGTGTGTGTGTATTATTGGCTAATCAGCCTCTTGGATTATTATAGCCATAGCTCATTCCACACCAAATGCAATAACAAGGGAGGAGGGAAACCTGGTGCCGGCATTAGCCTACTTTTAATGAAGAGCACTAAGGGGGCCAACGGTTTAACCCTTCTGAAGGATGGAACGCTGAATTTGCGTGGTCTCCTCAAACTACACAAACAGGGCCAGGCAGCCTTGGAAAAAATCCTACTTTCTTAGGATTTGTGCCCGCTGCCCTTTCAAGCAGCAGGCGAGTAGCAGCCAGCGTCCTAACCACTACACCACCGACATCCCCCCAAGCAGTAACCAAGTTGAAACAAAGGAACACTGTTGGTCTTCATGTAAAGTGGTTATAATCGTTGTCCGATTTTAACCAAAATTGGAATCGGCTGACGAATTTCAGCAAATCTCTCCAATACCAAATTTCATCAAAATACGTCCAGTGGTTCCCAAGTTGAAACAAAGGAACATTTAAAACTACATGTAGGTCTTCATGTAAAGTGGTCATAATTGTTGTCCGATTTTAAGGAAAATTGAAATAGGCCAACCAATTTGAGCAAAATTGCCCAATACCAAATTTCATCAAGCAATACCAGAGTTGAAACAAAGGAACATTGTTGGTTTTCATGTAAAGTGGTCATAATTGTTGTCCAATTATACGCAAAATTGGAATCGGCTAACCAATTTTAGCAAAACTCACCAATACCAAATTTAATCAAAAGATGTCCAGCGGTTCCCGAGTTTTAACATGCGGATGGACAGATGGATGGATGGACAGAAATGACCTCCCCTACATGCGTACACTTTGTGCAAAGAACGCAAAAAAGCAACACTTAATGGCTAAGCTGCTCATATACTGTATTCATTTATTGTAAGCCAACCTTTTTTTCCTTTTTCCAAAATGTCTCTTGGCTTACACTTGAGTTAATTTAAAAATTAACATAAAAGTATAGCAAATCTAAATCTCAAGCTGTAAATTGGGATGAGATGGGCAGAAGATGGAATGGAAAGATGATCCTAACGCAACTTATGATGCCTACTTTCCACATTATTTTAAATTAAATGTGGTGCAGCAATTACTTATATTGGCTTTAATAGCTTTCAAATCACCATGGATGAGTTGCTCTTTGTGTTTCCAAATTTCATAATTTAGCATCATAAAATACATTCGAACGGAAAAGTAAATTGATCACGTGTATTCATGTGGCAAAAATAACGCATATATGTACTACACTATATGGAATCTGAGTCCAACGATAGTCGTTGCAATGACAACACTCGCAATGAGTGATAAAAACTGCAAAAACATCAGTATTTACATGAAATTCGAAGGAATACGATTGATAAGCAATATTTCACAATAAAAATTAGAATCTCCATTTCTTTCCTCAGAGAATAGTACAAATCCTACTCCGATATTACAATTCTAAGATAATTTAATATGCAAGAGAAAATTTCAGATTTCATGAAATGGGAAAGATAATTCCTGGCATCGAACCCAGGACTTTCAATCTTTGCAACAAAAACTATCCTCTGGAGCTCGGCCCCAGTAGCAAGAGATTTCAATAAGTGTCATGAAAATTAGCCAATTGATTCAAAAGTTAATAGGAGTGGGCAGATAGACGACGACGAAACTATAAGCCTATTTCCATTTTGGAAAGTAGGCTAAAATACACTGATGTGGGCAGCACATTACTTTCTCCATATTTATTTGGCAAATTACATGTTGTTAGCTCTGGGATCGTTGTCAATATTTACTTCCGGTTGACAAATAAGAAAAAAAGGAGCAATACTAAGCGTCAATTGTTACCAATAGTCTTCGGTAGGTGGCATGTTGGTGGCAGCTAAAAATATAAGATATCTCTTAAACAATGCATTATATGGAAAAATGTATCAAACAAAGGTTGTAGAAAATGAAATTTCCTACAACTTTTATTCCAATACATTTTTACATTTATCAAATATTAAAGCAAATATTTCAAAATAACGGATAAGTGACAAGAGTAAACACCCACTTCCGGTTGACCGATTTTTACCAAAAACTAATCAGATCTTCTAACTTTTATAAAAATCTTAAATATAAAATTTTGCATTGACCTGATTAATAGTTTTTGAGTTAGAGCGCCCACAAAAATCAATCACATACAGACTGATAGACAGACAGACACACAGACATCATCGCGATACTAGTCAGAACGTGTTCAGGGAATCTTAAAACATGTATTACCGTTGAAATCTCGAGTTCGATTTTTTTCATGAAAACAATACTTTCTCATACTACATATATGGAGAAAGTAAAAATATAATATAGCATCCATTAAATTTCAATAATAATTGAAAATTTATTTTAGAATAAGGCCTCCACCTTTGCACACTTAGCTTGTTCTATTCTACTTATTCCTTAGGAACTCCCAGCATTTCCACTCTCGTGACTGAATTTACTAGGAAGTCCTCAGCACTAGGAATCCCCCAGTCCTTGGCTTGTTTGCTTTTTTTGGGAAGGTGTTTTGTTCATTCTTGTCTACTCGATCCTTTGGAATTTCCGGTGTTTCCCTTCTCTTCACTTCCCTTGCTAGGCATTCTCAAATACTTGTATTGTTATGTGTAGTGAGAATGCACTGTATTACTTGTTTGATGGTTTCAAAAGTTTATTGTTGCTCCAAAATGGGATGAACGTATTATTCTGCAGATCTTAAGAAAAAGAAAGTGCATTTTCAGAAGAGACTTCTAATCTTGCTGCTCAGCATCCTTACAGAGTTGATGAGTCAAATATAAGACACTGGAGGGACAGAAAAAAGGAGTTGCATGCATGTTCAAGCAAAAGAAAATCTTTTGGTCACCCGAAGCATGGATGCCACCATGAATTAGAAGTGATTTTAGATGAATTTTTGAGGAATAAAAGAAATAAAATTGACTTGTCATCACTATTGAGATTATCGAAACAAAGGCTCACATTGTCCCTCAAGATCCAAGGACGATTCCCTAGAAATTCAAAGCTTGAAATGTTGAGAATATTCTTTTTGTTGGCATACATCAATCACACAAAAATTGCCAGTCTACAAAGGAGAAAAACTAATAGTGATTCAATATTTTGTTATACATTTGAGATGCAAGACACAATACCTTCTTAGATTGAAAATGCTGACCAAAAAACAATGTATTCTGATATGACAGTTAACTACATCGTTTTCCAGAAAGACAGTAAAAAGGTGCAGAGTGCAAAAAGCAATGTGTCTGTGATGTTGGTTTGCATGGCCGATTGACATAAACTTCTTAAGATTTTAAATGCAACATCCTGCCAAATAATGAAACTTTTATAAAGAATATGATTCTGCATGCCAATGTAAAATGATGGATGACAGAGGAAATACTAAATGAGTGGATATGCATTGTATGCCAACATCAGCCAGGAGCACTATTACATCTTCTAAGCCTTTAAGTGTTCAATGCCTTCACAGGCCACAGGACTGAAAAAGTAAATGCCGCAACCGTGCAATACAAATTTGGGTATCATTCCAGGGGTGATGATATGCGTACTTCAGCCACTCGATGATAGCATTAAAAATTTAGAGACAAGTGAAAACATTCTACAATGACTGGCTATCCAATGAAAACATGCTTACTCCAAGTAAACATGTCAAGGGACCCAGTTTAACTCAAGTTTCCACTTGAATAAAAACTGCTTGGCTGAACATAACATCTGACGTTATTGTGCATGCATTCATACAGTATTCCATTTCCAACTAACTTCATGGTGCAGAAGATGATGTGAAATGGGATGAGGACAAAGAAATGTCAATTAAAGACAAAGAAGTATCATCTGATGAAAGTATTATCTGATGATGGCACATCGTTGATTTCCTAGATGGTTATGTCATTTATTTTTAACCATGACGCCTTCCTACATACACCATTCAGAAGAGCCGTTGACCTGCCAGAGTAAGTATGGTCAAAAAATGCAATTAGTTAACTAACTCCAATACAACAATGGTGCATGAAGGTGGAAGGTTTATTTCCTGCATTCATTAAAACATGTAAATATGGACTGAATTTCTCCGTTTTTAAGCGGGTTTCCAAAGGAAACATAGTCTTATGAAATGGTCCTGTCTGTGTGTATGTCCTCTACTAACAACATTTGCATTAATGGACCGATTTTCATGAAACTTGGTATGAGGCTCCTGCTATCAGGGCCCACCTCTGGGCTATATTTTATTTGGGAAAGATTTAAGTCCCAGGTTCGATTACAGAAACGTTTTTTCCCCTATTTATTTTACATAGGAAGTCTCAAGTCCATCGTGCAGAGATGTTTTCTTTAATACTTTAAAATACCTTAAAATTGTGATATTGGAGCGAAGTTTGTACAGTTCTAAGGGAAAAGGAATGAACATTCTAATTCTTATTGCTGAATTTTGATAATTGTTCGTATTTTCTTTAATTTCTAATAAAACAGCATTTTAAATCGCATTTTATCGGATTGTTGCCATAGAAACGATTATTACTGAGCTCGGCTTGAGCATAGATAAGTGAACAAATAGGTTATTTTCTTTTCCACTCGACTACACTTCAGCACTGGACAGTTGATCCATACATATTAGCATATAAACAGTAACATTATTTAAATTCGTGTATTTATAAAAATACATGCAAAATATGTCAGAAAGAGATTTTGACATTGCTTTTAGTATTTTAAACCTGATAATGCTATATTTATTTGTTTTCCATTTTTTCTCAATGATTGATAAACTATGAATTACATACGGTATTTATGGTATGAGAATTCCTTGGAATGACTAACACATACTGAAACATTTCCTGTCAATATAAGTAATCAATTCGAGACATCAACGTTGGGAAACCAGCCTGCATTAGTCCTGGTTTGGATTTCTTGTTGCATTATTCAACGGCTTAAACTATAAAATATCTTATTCTTGCGATGTTTAGATGTTACATGGAAGAATTTGTCAGAAACGTGTTTCTTTTCAAAATTTTATGACTTTTTCTTACTCTTTCCGGGTGTTGCCAAGGTGACCCGCACTGTTGCCTCTGATTGAATTATTAAGCCTTCAAATACACGAAAGAATTGCGTTATTCGCTTCGTACTTTTTATGAAGCATCAAAATTATAGTTGCAGCAATGTCCAACTTAATAGAATGCAACGTTAATCATTGCAGATTATTCGTATTCAGTAAACTGAGTGTGGACTGTGGGCATTTTAAACAAGTGACCCAGAGAAAAAAATCTTCTTTCATTATTTCAATACTGGAATGTTACCTTTTTTGTAAGGGAGAAGCAATTAAAATTGCCCATATAAATTATAAAAACAAACATGAAATTCAAAATTTTAGTTGTCTAATTTTATAAGGAGAATATTGGCTATTATTACTTTTAAACATACAGATTTCTGACTGACTTTGCGAAAGTTTTTGTGGGTACCAGTAGTATTAATTGGTAATGGTAGAAACATGGTTAGCAGGTCTATTTTCCATTAATCAGTTTTTTTCTCTTTTGTTTGTAGCTGTAAGATTGTGAAACCCGATATCATAATATTACTCATATAACAACTGCAAATATTTTTTTTCTGCATCAAGTAAGTTTTTGCCATGTAAAACTCTTAATTGATGTAATATAATGTATATGAACAATGAAATCAGAGGGCTGCTACTAAAGAAAATATAAATGAGACCATTTAATATTATTTAACATGTTCAAATGTAAATATAACGTGCATTACCCTTACTTTGAGCCCGGCTGGCAATTTCCCTTCTTGCAGTCATGCCATCCAACTCCTGCAATACCAGCACCATCTCAGGGCGCTCTGCTGGTCTCCTTTTGACACACCATTTGCCAAGACGCAGAAGATCACTGAAGATTGAACTGCCAGCATTAAGATCGGGAGAAGGGCAACCCATGGCACCTTCAGCACCCATCCACTCTACACTGGCCGAGCCATCCAAGATGGCTCTACGGTCAAGCAGCATTATCTCCATACCCTCATCCTCAAAGGACTCAACATGGTCTTTCTGAGGAATCACAGAAAGGTACTCCAATTATTATCTTTTAAGTTGAAATGAAAATAATTTTACAGCAGCAATTGTTTAAAACTTCACAGACAACTACAGGAAAAATCCTTTTATCCAGCAAGGATTGGATCACAGACTCGAGAAAATATGAAGTTCAGTTCTGTGCCTGAAGTTTCCAACTGCTGATGTTCTTAAGAAAAGGCAGTTCTGGACCTTGATACTTGATGACTTATTAAGCTAGGTAATTAAGTTTTTTAATACAAGGAAACTTCATAAACTATATTTTAAAAACAATACCGGAATGTACAGTATTTAACAGCTACTGGATGGTGTCACTGATGTTGGTGCTGGGTTCATTTGAAGTTGCATGCGACTTCATTTGAAAAGGTAAAGCCAAATCCATTACAAAAAAAATTGACATTTTGATGAATATAGATTATTGTCCATTCAGCATTAACATTTTCTCTTAGTACCTTAAAACAACTAAACATTGAAGAAAAGCAGGAGCCTGCAGATGAGATTTTTAATGACTTAAGTAAAAATGTGCAATCTCTATCACCGACCACTGATTTGTAGACATCTACAGAGCATCAAAATTACATTTCAATAAAAGCTAAGTTTTGTATCAAAAGTCACGTACTTGGGAACTCATTTCCTTGAAATCCATACCACATCAGCAGTGCATGAAAAGATTGTAAGGTAATTTATAATGCTCTGCACTGATATCATAATTTTCTTTTGGGGGTTGAAATTAAATAAAGGGGTCAAAAAAGACACCAATTACTCTCCAACAACTGATGCTAGATTCACCAAATTTTGAACATATCTAGCACTCATATAGATCAATCTATCCTGAGAATTTGATTTCTCCAAGTTGCAGAATTCCAGAGAAATTTCCTGGATGGATGGAAAGACAAACTGAATAGATAAGCAATTTTTAAGAAAAAAGTGGTTCTTGCACATACCTAATATAGATGAAAGTGACTCAACCTACCGAATTTGAATACACTTGAAATTTGTCAGTTATGCATCAATATCCTTGTGCTAACATTACCAAAAATTACTTCAAAAACAAATCCTGATTTTCTTCAGAATTTTTTAATTAAATAAAATTCCAGACATTTTATGAGTGTTATATACCATATTTACCCAAAAGGAAGACGAGGTTTTTCCACAAAAATGCCATTAAAAATATTAGGTATCATTTTAGAATGGAGTATGAGGATTTAAGGTGAGAATACACCCCTATTTTAAATGCACCATGAAACACCCAGATGTTAAGTATATGTCCGTTAAAATATTTATTATTGCATCAAGTAATACATTGTATTTAATTAATTACTACAATACTTTAAAAATTTAAGGTCAAATTTCTTAAAATTGCTCCCACAGACCAATGGTTCCACTTTGGCGGTAGGGAAGTGTTTAGAGCTGGGTAGGTAATCGCGTGACAAGTTGAAAAAAATGACTACAACTGGGAAGTTCCGTGTGTAATATGAAACACAAAGTCATTTAGGCACCAATTAAGGTGTCTAGTAATACAATGTACACAAGACTGATACAATTTAAACGTATCTACTACAATTTAAACATGATGCTTTGCATTTGGTATGCCAACGGCAGATGTAAAATGGACGTGAGTTTCAGTGTAGAAAATTTACGAGATCACTTGAGTAGTAGACGCTTTGCTGAGTTTTAAAGTGAAATAGTGACAAGTTATTATTTATAACTTTTAAATAAGACACCCCTAACAAATGGCAGATCGCGTAGAGAAAAAAGGAACTGCGTTAATAGGGAATGTATCGAAAGGAAATAGAAGAAGTTACGACAGAAATTTTAAGTTAATGGTGGTGCGCTATGCTGAAGAAACAAATAACTGTGTGGCAGGGAGGAAATACAATGTGACTGAAACAAATGTACGAAGGTGGAAGCAAGCAAAAGAGAAACTTGAAGGTGCTAACTTAACACGAAGATCATTTAGTGGACCAAAACAAGGCCGATTTCATGCATTAGAATAGGAAATTGCAAACTTTGTGCGTATTCAAAGAATGGACGGTAAACCGGTGAAGTGGGATATCATTAAATTAAAAGCCCAAGAATTAGCACGATCGCAAAATATTCCACACCAAGAATTTAAGGCTAGTAATGGATGGTGTGTGTGTATGATGCATTATAATGGTTTTAGCCTGCGACGAAGGACTTCACTTTGCAAGCATCTACCTTCCGACTTCACGGACAAACTAATAACTTTCCAGAGGCATGTAATTCGGTTGCTGAAAAGTCACAATTACCTTCTGAGCCTAATGGGTAATGCAGATAAGACACCCATTTACTTCAACATATCATAAAAACTTCCGGGAATGAAAAACTGCGCATTACTGTAATGCTGGCTGTATCAGCGGACAGAACAAATTTGCCACTGTATGTTATTTTAAAATGCAAAACAGTGCCTAAGGAAGTACTACCAAATGGAATAATTGTTAAATGTCAAGGCCAAGGATGGATGTCAGCTGATTTAATGAAGGACTGGCTAAGCATAGTGTGGAATAGACAACCTGGGGCACTTTTAAGGTAGAGAGCAATGCTCGTCTTAGATGCGTTCAAAGGCCACCTTACAGAGGAAGTTCAAAATACCCTTCATGGTATGAATACGGACCTTGTAGTTATACCAGGAGGTATGACATCACAAATTCAAGTGCTAGATGTTGTAGTGATGAAGCACTTTAAGGATTACATAGTCATTTTATTCAGAATGGATTTTGGCACCATTAACTCCTACAGGGAAAATTAAGTAGCCCAATATACCATGTCTCTGTAATTGGATCATTGCAGCATGGAAAAAAATAGATCCCAATAGTATCTCAAGAGGGTTCAAGAAATGCTGCATATCAAATTCCATGGAAGATGACTTGTTCGAATTTGAATAAGTTGTGATGAATGAACAGGACAGTAAGAATAAGGGAAGGAAACAGAGGAGAGGGAGATTTAAGTAGTAAATTTACTTTTTTTTATTCATCCTCTTAATGTTAGCTTGTTATACATATATGTAAAAGTTTTTTTGTGAGTGAACCTAATTTTTTTAGGGGTCGTCTTCCTTTTGGGTAAATACGGTATTAATGTATGCAGTCTAATGAATTAATGAATCTCAATAGTGGTTGAGATTGGAAAGAAAAATTCCAAGCTCTTTCATATGAAAAATACAGTGGAAGCACATTATAACGTGCCTTGCCATATTTTGGATTAAGGTATATCACAGATCAGGCTATGTTTCTCAAAAAAATTAAATAGATGCTAAGTATTTGACCAACAATGTGTTTGTTTTTGTTTTTTCCAAAATCATTGTGCAGTATTTCAGGAAAATGGCTAAAAAAATAACTTGAGTAATTGTGATAATTTATAAATGGATCAAGTCCTACAGATTGTTATCCCGATGAAAAAGAAAAATAATTTTTTCAAAACAGCAATCTGCTCCTTGAAAAAACGTTTGCAATCTTCGGTTTTCAAAATGCTGTTCTTCAAAAATCTTCCCTGCATTTATTCACAAGTGCAAGTTACTTTATTCCAAACTTTTTCAGTTAGAAAATCTCTCCTAAGCTTTCCCACACAAATTGAGTGTATTCACTGGTAGTCGCTCAAATCGCTATGGTCGCTGTAATTTAGAGGTGGAGGAACTAAGGTCCATGAGAGAATTTTAGGCAGCCTGCAATGCCATTATAACGGAGAACCATGAAGTTTAATGCAGCAACTTTTATTTTAGTTGGTTAAAAATAGGGCCAGAAAACCTTTTCTTGTGAACTTGTGATACTATAATATTATTATTTATTGATTTTCACTGATATAATCTTTCGAATTCAGTCAAGTAATTTCTGATGTGAACCCCAATGCGGCCTGCCAAAGTATTTGCATATGTTAATGTGGCCTGCCTAAGGAACTGCAAATGCTAACGTGGTTCATCTCATCAAAAGTTTTCCTATCTCTTCTCTAGATGCTCACTTCAGAAACAAACTTAGTTGGTCGTGTGCACTCCACCTGCCCGCACAAAGTCGCTTCCACTTGTGTCACTCCCAAACCAATTGGTTTACTTAATTTTCTGCTTAGTCACTTCCAACGCCCGTTAACCGCCTTCACATGCTACACAGCCTTAAGATTGACTGTGCATTTATATACAGTTTTGCAATTAAATTTCTCATATAAATATGGAGAGACCATAAAAAAATATTTCCGCAACTTTTTAATACATAATTTCTTATATACTGTGGGTTGCCTATAAGGCAGGTGTTCTTATGTCTCCCGATACCCGCATTATAATGGGATTCTACTGTATTTATTTTGATAAAATTTTGTGACACACAAAGCATTTATTGACATACCCAGGGTTTGCCCTGGGTTTAGAGTTTCAAATTTTTTCGTACTCATTTATTTCACTAATATTCTCATTTTAACTCAAGGTACTCTCGAGATAAGACCAATATTCCCCCTTAATTGGTATGAACAAATTATATATAGATTCAAATATGATATTTTGCTAAGAATATTCAAAATAAATTGTGTAATTTTACAAAATATTAACAGAGGCCTCTAGTCAGGGTATAATTTGTATGGCATCCCCCTCCCAAAAAATCAAAATTCTGGCTGTGAGGTGCACATCCTCAAGGTCTCTTTAGTAAGTGAATCTCAAAGTTTCTTGATTTTCGAGAAGTGCTGTCTACATACACACACACTGGCACACATTGCCTTTTATTAATATAGATTATTACACTAAATCAGGGATTGTCAACTTTGTGCTTATGAACACCAGTGTGCTCTTTGGCAGTCTGACTAGCAATTAAATCTGTGATGCTGTTTTTTTTCTAAACGTATTAAGGAATACTAGTAATACCTTTGAAGTTGGTTTCATTTTATTGATGATTACTCCTATTTTTGCAGTAGCAAAGCAGTGCTTACTAGATATTCTAGAAAACAACTTTGTGCTCACCACATTAAAAATTTTAAGAACTCCTCTCAACAGTTTCACACACACACTTTTTAAATGATCAATTATGTTGAAATAGGTAATTACCAATTACAAATTATTTTTTAAATACCAGAAAGAGTGAAAAAGTGGTTTCATTACCAGGAATTTCCGTGATCTTGCATCATCATATGCCCTCAGACCAGTGGCTAGCTCGAAAAGAACCTAAAAATAATATAAGCATCAAATTAAAGTTACATCAATAGATGCATATTATTTCAACATTGCAGATTTAAGAACTGAACAATATCTAAAAATGCAGCAGTTTTACACTAATAAATGCTAAAAGCTATTTCTAAGAATGCTCCAAATATAAAATACCAGAAAAAAATGGTACAGGATACTAGAAAAATGAATTTTTAAACAAGTTAAATTGAGATTCATTTAAACTTACATATTACCTAAATAATACAGGTTATTTTTAATGATTAGAGAATTTCATCTAAATCATATTGTCTATATTACATTAGCGATGAGAAGAGCCCAAACATAAATGTTAGCAGTTTAAAAACCTGATAAACTGAAAGTTCTTCACTTTTACCAAAAATGAGGCTTTATGAGAATCTATAGGAAATTAATGAGTGTTATTCCTACAGAAATGTCAGTTAATTATAACTTTCAGCATTTTTATAGGAACAATATTAATTTATCACTATTATTCCTAATAACTGTCTCACAAATTACAGGAAATATTAAACTTGGTTATTTTATTTGCTTCATCTAAGCATTCCTTTTATATTTACTACATAAACTTGGTAATTTGTTTTGTTTCTAGTGGCAATGCAACATGGTTCAGGATAACTGTCAACCACATATATTCTTATAAATTTATTTATCTATTATACAAGTTGTTGGTGTTTGCATACTGAAAGCGTTTAAAAAATCACCATACACCAACATCTAAACTCGTAAATATACCAACGCGATAGCATTTGAACTACCCATTTAAATAACATAATAGTTTTCATTTTCTGCTAAATTAAGGCATCTATCTGGAATTTCTAAATTCTCTGGCAATCGGCTCACGTCCAAGTTTTCAAATTTCAAGTTTCATGGCTCAGATTGCACTTTTTAAGCAATAACTATAATCATCATTAAGACAATATCCTATATGTTACACTAAAATTTATGTAAAAATTATATTTTTTGTGCTATGATTATGGTGTCATCATACGTGCCATTTAGTACGTATCCGGATAAAAAATTAATTTAAAATTATCATGTCATCATATCAAAGGTGAAATACTCCTTTAGCCAAAACAACTAGAGGGCTACAAAACCCAATGCATTTCGCCCACAAGGTGGGCATCGTCAGGGGTAAAACCTGTTTCAACAGTGACTGGGAGCCAACTGCAAGGTTTGAAACGGAAAGTATTAAGAAGACGACCGAGAAACAAGTGAAGCGCGGAAAGATTTTTCGGCATGTGTATAATTTGAAAAATTTACTGGGCAGTACAAAAGACACAACAGAATCTTTGAACAAGTCCGGTATTTATAAAATACAATGCTCACACTGCGACAAAAAGTACATAGGACAAACAAGAAGGAAACTAATAACACGCTTTAAGGAACACATGGCTCACTATAAATATAATCGTTTTGAAAAATCAAGCGTTGCCAACCACATTTTTGAAACAGGTCATAGTATACACGTAAACGATTTAACATTGATAACTTCAGCCCATAACTCACTAAACTTGTTAGAAAACCGCGATACACTTATGAACACGGACACAGATTTCAATAAGACCCTATACAAACTGACAGATTTAAACGACACACATGCCGAAAAATCTTTCCGTGCTTCACTTGTTTCTCGGTCGTCTTCTTAATACTTTCCGTTTCAAACCTTGCAGTTGGCTCCCAGTCACTGTTGAAACAGGTTTTACCCCTGACGATGCCCACCTTGTGGGCGAAATGCATTGGGTTTTGTAGCCCTCTAGTTGTTTTGGCTAAAGGAGTATTTCACCTTTGTTAGTCTTGGCCAAAGTTATTGAGCTACTATCAATTATGTCATCATATGTATACGTCGTTGGCTGACATCAAATGGATTATAATGCAGTAAAAAAAAAATCAATGCTCTTTAAGAATGGAAAGTCAATTCCCATTGAAATGCATTGGAGTCGTTGCTATGGTAGTTAATATTTTTCATTGTTGAAGACTGAAAATAAATTCAAAATTTTATGATTAAAATCGAATTTTTACGCAAATTCAGCATGGATTTGAATTCTGTCTTCAAGATAAACAAACTTCATTCTTTCTTCCATAGTATGGTGCATGTCCCGACATTGTATCTTAATTGTAAATAATTTAAAAAAGCAATTTTATATAGACCTGCAACGTTTTCAATGCCTTCCTTATGGGTTTTTAAAATTGGACATTGGGGTCAAAAAACTCCTTAAATATAACATTTTCTGGAATTTTGGATTTTTTCTCGAGGTCTAATGACCTATATTCATGCCAAATTTCCGCTCTGTAGCTCTTCTATATGGCACACACACATATTTATCCTATCTATACTATATTGATGCTTCTTACTTATGATAGACGATTAACATATTATTATATATAGACGCTACTTACAGAGGTGAGTAATATAACATCATTATATCTATTGTATATATATATACAAGTAGTTGGTGCTTGCATTCTGCAAGCATTTCATCTCACCCAGATAAACATTAATTTTTCAGATAGATATAACATTATTAGAAATATTTTATAATTCAAAAGTTTTCACCTCGGCACCAATTTCGATCTTTCCTTATGGAACAATATTTGATTAAAACAATGCCCCCGCATTATATTTGAGTACTAGAGATTTTAAAAGATCGTAAAATCATGTTTAGAAAAATCACCGTTTATTGTTTATGAGATACAAGATACTTGTTACATTGTAGACACATTAGGCATACATTACATTGTACTTGAAAAGCATCCAAGATGAGAATAGATCAAGTTCAATCGGTGGCTGAACCCCTCGATAGTCATTGTATTGAAGCTATAAGTTGCTTGACGTATTATTTGTAACTACCTTAGTGAGTTTTTAGTCATCCGTTATTTTAACAATTGGTGACAAAAAGGGTGTTGATCATGTTGAGAAAAAGGTTCTTCAAAATCCCAGGTTAACAGAGGAATCCAACGAAGTTATCACATGAGTTTTAAAATAGTCATAGCTAAATCGATGTTGTTAAAATCCACCAGAAATGAGAAATCAAGGATAACAGTTAGACTTGCAGTCATGGGCGACGGGTGAAAACTGTCTCCCTATGTAATTTTAAATCATAAAAGGATGCAAAAGGAAAATTTACCGTCAGGTGTAATCTTTCACGTACAGGAAAAGGGATGGATGAATGAGGAACTTGTGAAGGTTGTTTGGGGTCGCGTTATATTCGAGGTTTAGTTTTTTCTTGGAAAACTTGCCTAAATCTTTCCAAAAATCTTAGGGTCGCGTTTTATTTGAGGTCACTTTATATTCGGGACAATATGGTAGACAGTAGGGTGGTCCAAAAATATGGATTTTAGAAAAGTATTTCTCCCACCCTCTTATTCGGTGCTCCTATATACAAAAACATTGTTTGTGACGTTTTGCTTCAATTGGATAATATTTAGGAGTGGACCCAGTGCCCCAAAAATTTGGTAATTTCGGTGACTAGAGAAAAAGAATATGGGAGTAAGAAAATGGTTTCCTGGAGATACATTACACGTTTGTTCTCTAATATAATATAAAAGATTGTATTGGCCTAGTCACATTACTTTGCGTCACAACGCAGTTTGAAGTTAAAATAGGTAACACGCACAACACATGTAAAAGCAGAGATGGGATGCCTGACATTAACCACTCAACTGGGTATGCCGTATATATACTGCATTGCTGGACGCTCCGGTGGTGGGTATGCCATATATATACACAGCACACAGATTGTTAGCCTATTTGCTATGGGTATGCCGTTATATTTTATCACACAGCTTTTCTCACTCCTAGCAGCATCCTTTTAGTTTACCGTCTTGCCAGTAGATGGACTTTCCTTCCTTATTTTGAGAAGCTATACGTCTCGTGCCTAAACCCTGCCTTTGACCTGCGGGGGTTGCATATCTCTCACCCCAATTTTTTTAATGTCGGGGTTTGACATCTGGAATATTTCACACCCTCATGCGAAAAATTTTGATTTTCGCTGCTTGCATCTTTCTTTCATTGGAAAGCAGGCTACTTGTAAATCCTTTTCTTTTATATTTAGCCTTCTTCAAAGTTATGTGGACGCTTTATGCTCCCAGGACAGCCAAGGATTGGCAAGAAGGGCCGTTTTATGGCACCCTGCTTTATATCCCCACATTGAGGGTTTTGCTCAAACGAACCATTGTTTTTCTGTTTTTACTCCTTTCTTTGACATACTCTTGTAATCCCCCAGAGCGGGTGATCTGCACAGATGTGCATATAGGAGAAGGGGTAAGTAATTGAAAAAGTTCAGTTGGCCTTTGAGCATCAGAGTAGACAGTTTCTGGTATTTTTGGAGCTTTTATTCATGCAAATTTTAGTGTGTTCTTTTTGGAATAATTTTAAATTATTTCATTCGAATTATTTCGTTTGAAATAATTTGCTTCACCATTGTGAAATGGATTCGTCCAGTAAAAGGAAATGCACTGAAGCCACTGAAGACGAAAATCTTTCCAGTGAATTTTTGGAGGATGTTTACATCAATACTGATGCAAGTGATAGTGAAACAGATGAAGAAATGGATCTCTTCAAGGAAGAGGAGGTGACGAACCTGCCTGGACACCCTTACATTTAGGGTACACGTGAGGAAGTGCGAAAGAAGTTTAAGTTCACAGGTAACCCCGGATTAAATATACAGGTTGAGGATGGAGATAACATCCTCGAGTGCTTTGAACTGTTTGTTGATGACTAACTATGTACGATGATAATGGAGCAGACTAATACTTATGCCAAACAATTTCTTGATGCAAAATCTAGCCTGAAACCACGATCTAGAACAGTAGTCTGCAACCTTCTTTGATGGTGGGTAAATAAAGGTTTTGGGAAAATGCGATGGGTCAATTAAAAAATTTGACTGAAAAGAAAAACCAAACCTGGATGTTTATATAAGCTATATTTATTGTCATAATAAATAAATTATTCTTTCATTTTCAAAATGTAAACCCTTCTGAACATGTTTACCTTTGTGGGTCACCCAAATCGTGATGGCGGTCACTCATTGACCAGCAGGTCATAGGTTGCCGACCACTGATCTAGAGCACACAGTTGCGTGGAGACGACTGTAAATGAGATAAAAACTCTGCTTGGTGTGTTCATACTCCAGGGAATTGAACTAAAATCGGATTATGCAATGTATTTTAGTAAACGAGAGAGTATTGCAACTCCTTTTTTCTCAAAGGTTTTCAGTGAAAAGAGATTCCACCTCCTAAAATTTTTGCATTTTGTGGACAACACCACATATAACGTAGATTTCAGTAATAAAAAACTTTTTAAAATTGAGCCAGCGCTACAGTATTTGAAAAATAAATTTTCCTCCACATACACTCTCGATCAGGCGACTGTTGTAGATGAATCTCTTCTCATGTGGAAAGGTCGACTCTCTTGGAAGCAGTATATACCCTCTAAGCATAGCAAATTCGGCATAAAATTTTTTGTTCTGTGCGAATGTATGTCAGGGTATGTATGGAATTTTTTTATTTATACAGGAAAAGACATGATTTACAGTGAAAAATATAAAGAAAATATCAGTGCCCCAATCATTCTTGATTTAGCGGATACTCTTATAGGTAAGGGACATCCTATGTACTTGGATAATTGTATACTAGCCCTAAGTTAGTTAGTTAGAATATATTTTACTTATTTACAAATATTATTTACACATTTATAATTTTCTTTTGGAATATATATTTCTGTAAATATTTTACAAATGACCTCCAATCGCAAGACCATGCACGAGAAAGGGAGGGGGAGGGTCAGCAAACCCTTGAGAGACTCTGTCTCAAGCTGTTGGCGTTAGCTGTGGGACTCTCTTTCACAACTCAAACAGATGCAATAAAAGACGAACCTCATGACAATACTCATGCCTTTGGTTATTCTTCTCTTCCTTTTGCGCATCGACATACATTCCATCTTCGTCATTCTTTACCAGTTCGCGATACAGAGCAGAAGTAAGCTGACAAGTTATAAATTTTCGTAGCTTTTTATTTCTTTGGTGTTTAGAATATATTTTACATACATACGGATATTATTTATATATCCATATTTTACTTTATGAATATATACTTCCATAAATATTTTATATGTATATATTTTGTATGTGCTCCACGAAAGGAAAACAATCGCGGACAAATTATAAATCTAAGGTGTGTGACGTAGGATTGTGTGTTGCTCCTTGCTTTGAGGAGTATCACACTAGCCCAAAAATCTAGGATACCAGGATTGCAATAGCTGTGAAGTGAGTAGGAACCATGCCACCAAAAAGTGAGTAAACGTCTTTGTTTTTAATTTTATATTGTTTACATCAAGTTTATATACCGATATGATAAACCATAGCATTTACTTCCTCTACTAAGCAAAAGCCATGTCATTCTACAATACATTTATTATAAACTGCTTTTTATTTGAACATTTTATCACCAATAGATCATGAGATATACAATATTTTTCAAATAGACACAAGAAAAATTTAAATAATCTTGAGAAACTCTGGCAGCGGGGCCTTATAGGTGGGCATTTAAACCCGGCGTTAAAAGGTTAACAACAGAGAATTCTCGAACTATTTGAAGACCTCTCTGGAAATCTTCTCTTTGCTGCCAATCCTCAGGGTCTGAGTTTAAAAGGTCAGGAGAAATTCCCAGAATTTGAAAGAAAACTGTCATATGCTTTGTGACAAAATCATCTATTTTGCAATGGGCCAGAGTTTCCAAAGCAACAACACTCAGGCAGTTTGGTGGCTTGTCTGAACTCTCTCTAGAATGGATAAAAGTTACCATGCATCTTTTATGCATTGTATGGGTATTATGTTGGCGAGTGGTGGGCAGGTGATGTCGGTGGGTGGGAAGGAGTGGGAGGGGGTGTGGAACACAGACATTAGTAAGGGAGAATGGCAGGGAAAGGTATATATGTTGACAACTCATGCATTTGTAATATTGCAGTTGTGGACGATTTGTAATTTTTCTAAAACGTAAAAATTCCTACAATTCTTTTGAAAATGAAGACTAGTTGGGGTGAAGTCAGATATGTGATTGATCTAAATGAGATATTTGCAAAGAGGGTTGTTTATTGATATACATAGTACCGTTTATGTTAATATATGCTTGTATATAAATTACATCCAGTCCTTCTGCAATAAATGGCATTACAGTCATTACATTAAAGCTTGTATAATTGATATAATAGCAGGTACACAATGTACACTCCATCATGAGCTTCGCAAGCAATGTTTTTGTGTTGGAGCACAGAATAAGAGGGTAGGAGAGACAATATTAAACCATTCACCCAGTCTAGTGTATAATATATTTTTATTCTAACATATACTATAATGGCTGTTTTAGTTTATCAGCATTACTTCCCCTCACAATGCAGTTTGCAGTTCACCGTGCATCATAACATAAGCTACACTCATACCTCATGTAAACCTGTAGGAGCTCCCACGGACAAATGTTAAACTTGAATATGTATGCAGTTGATCTTTAAATATTTTAACACAAACATCTATCGGATAAATTCAGATCATGCATACTTACTATCAACATAAAAATATAGAAAAAACTAATAATAAATTGAGTGGAATCAATGCCCTTAAATTTTCACGTTACGATTTTCATGATTGCCTGGGCTTAATGTTAGTTTTGGCTTCCCCTCAGCAATTAAAGAACATTTAATAAACAAACCAATTGTTATGGATCTTCATAATATGCCCCCAAAAATACATTAATGTATTTCCATAGTTTACTGCCATAGCTACCTAAATGAACAGATCCTTTTTTGTACGACCAAAATATTCAAGAGGCAAGAGGGCGATCTAAATATTGTGCAAATTGGACAAAAGATATTGTGAATACTAAGGGTTCTATACCCAACATTTTCTATAACAGGCGTTTTAATAATAATATAATAGCAAGCGTTATTACAATTTTAATGTTGTGCATGTCATCTCCTATGCTTTCACGTGTTATGCATGTTGCCTATTTTATGATGCATGCTGAACTTCAAATTGCATTGTGACGCAAAGTAATAAGACTAATTCATTCAACCTATTTTATAATACCGTATTGACCCGAATATAGTGCGATGTTTTTTCCTTCAATATGTACCTTTGAAAGTCGCATTCGCACTATATTCGAGTACTTGTTGCATTCGTACTACGTATTGACCCGAATATAGTGCGATGTTTTTTTCCTCAATAAGTACCCCCTAAAAGTCGCATTCGCACTATATTCAAGTACTTGTAGCTTTGAAACATAAGTGTGTATTACACGTCTCCGCACGTGTTTCAGCGCATCTATTTATAATCGCTACATTGTAAAGGAGGTGGGCGTTCATGTTACGATGCTACATTGTACAAATATACCGGAAAGGCGCCTTGAGGAGAAAATCGAAAATAGATCAAGGCTAAATTGTAGCAACTTCACATACGTGTTGTCTCCCCGGAATTGTCTTTTACATACGTGTTGTCTTGCGGTCTCGGTAGCTCTTACGCCAGTGTTTTTGTATTTATAATTTCTGAACCTCTACCCTTATTATTTAATGATGGATAGAGAAAAGGAAATTGATCATGTTGAGAAAAAGGCTTCTTCCAAATCCCAAGTTAACAAAGGAATCCGACGAAGTTATGATACGAGCTTTAAAATACTCGTGGCTCAAGAGGCAGAAAAAACGAACAATGTTCAAGCTTCGAAGAAGTATGGTGTTCCAGAAGCAACTATACGTTTATGGCGGAAGCATTTAGATAAATTTGAATGTGCTAATTCAACCAGGAAGGCATTTAGAGGACCTTCAAAAGGAAGATTTGAAGACCTCGAAAATCGTGTCTATGATTTTGTGATGGAAAAACGAAGTGAAGGCTTTCCCATCAGTCGAGAAGATATAATGATGAAAGCTTCGGAAGTGTCAAGGGAATTTAAGATTCCACGCAGTGATTTCAAAGCAAGCATCGGTTGGCGTAGAAGGATGATGCGAAGAAAAGGCCTTGCTCTTCGACGCCGCACTTCTCTAGCTCAACGCCTTCCCAGTGATTATGCTGAGAAGTTAATTACATACCAGAGGTATGCTATAAACTTATGTAAAAAGCATGGCTACTTACTTGGGCAGATGGGAAATGCCGACCAAACTCCGGTTTGTTTTGATATGCCATCAAACGTCACCGTAAATACTAAAGGCGCTAAATCAGTGTTGATTAAAACCACTGGAAATGAGAAAACTAGAATCACCGTAATGCTTGCAGTTACGGCTGACGGGCAAAAACTGACTCCTTATGTAATTTTAAGGCGTAAAACAATACCAAAGGAAAAGTTACCATCAGGGGTGATCTTTCGTGTGCAGGAAAAGAGATGGATGAATGAAGAACTTGTGTTAGATTGGCTGAATGTAGTCTGGGGTAGGCGCCCGGGTGCATTACTACGTCAGAGGGGAATGCTCGTACTCGACGCGTTTAAGGGTCACCTGACAGAAAATGTGAAGAAGAGAATGGCTGAAATGCATACGGACCTAGTTATTATTCCCGGAGGAATGACATCGCAATTGCAAGTGTTAGATGTCGTGATTAATAAGCCTTTCAAAGATTTCTTGAGAAAGGAATATAATGAGTTGCTATTGGCCGGAAACCATGAATTTACTCCATCGGGAAAGATAAAGAAACCGTCGGTCACTGTATTAGGGAAGTGGATCAAAACAGTCTGGGACAAAATCACCACCGAGTCTATTGTGCATGGATTTAAGAAATGTTGTATATCCAACAGCATGGATGGTAGTGAAGACGGTGTTTTGTGGGATGAAGAGAGTGACGGCAATGACTCGAATGCTGTTTCAACTTCAGGAGATGAGGAAAAAGGAGAGAAAGGAAAATATGATTAAATATTGGAAGGCAGTTTCTCGTAAGTACCTATAAAAGCTGTACATACTTAATTAAAATGTTGACATTAAAATATGTTTAAATTGTTTTCAGGACCTTGGAAAAACTTGTAATATTCAGTGCCTGCATGATTCACGAGTTTAGAGAAAATTATAATTCAAAAAGAGAAAATTAAATGTGTTTTTCCTTTTTCTAAGTTTCCCTTCAAAATACTTGGGGTCGCACTATATTTGGGGTCACATTATATTCGGGCTAATACGGTATTAAAGAGAAAACATGCAATTTATAACCAAAAAACAAGTTGAATATTACTCAATTCCTCTTTTCTAGCCATTGAAATAAACAGATAGCCCCTTAATAGAATATTTTTCATAGAATTTTACATATATTTGGGGTCCTGGGTCTACCCCTAAATATTACTCAATTGTGACAAAACTCCACAAACAATGTTTTTGTACTTGGGAGCATCAAGTAAGAGGGTGGGAGGAGAATAATTCTTAAAATAAAGTTTCCCCATATAAGAAGGGACCACCCTAGTATACAGTGACGTAACTAGATATTTTATATAAGGAGAAATTTAGTAAACTGTGCAACATATTGATGTAATTATGAAGGAGTGAGAGGACTTGCTAGCCCATCCTACACTAACTTCCAGACAGCTGCCTCATTCACCCCACCAGAGGCATGAGTAGATATATTCTTAAATAGATGACATCATCTGTTTAAGTTTACATTTAAATATTTACTGGAAAAACGCGTTAGTGCAGTACAAAATATACTTACAATTCCAAAGCTGTACGTATCCACCTTTGTTGAGATTTGTTTTGATCTTAAAAACTCATCTGGAAGATAAGGCCTAGTCCCATGAACTCGACTGACTTTAATGTGGGTATATTGGTTGTTCGGACCCTCACGAGCCAATCCAAAATCTCCAATCCGTGCTTCAAAATTTTGATCAAGTAGGATATTGGCACTGTAATCATAAATATAATATCAGAAACTTGTAATTTTATATTACTTCATTCTATTCTTAAGACACATTTTTAATGAAAAAATTGGCATTAAACCTTCTAACCTATTACCACAAATTCCTGTATATAAGATGCGTTTTTCCAGCATAATAACAACCTAAAATCATGCTGCATCTTTAGTAACGAAGTTGCAAGGGCTAATATGGTATTTCCCTCACAAGTTAGAACAACTCATTTTTCAAGTACTCATGAGATTGTTTTCAATAAAGAAGGTGCTTTTCCATGCAGTACAGTTGACTCCAAACACTGGCATTTGGTCTTCAGAAATAATGTATGTATAATGTATTTGCTCACACACCCTTTTTACTTTCTACATACATAGTATAGGGGAAGGTATTGTTTTCATGAAAAAAATCAATTTCGAGATTTCAACGGAAATTCACGTTTTGAGGTCCCCTGAATACGTTTGGACCATTTTCTTGATGATGTCTGTGTGTATGTGACAGTTTGTTTGTGGGTGCTCGAACTCAAAAACTATTAATCAGGTCAATGCGAAAATTTATATTTAACATTTTTATGACAGTTACAAGAACTGATTAGTTTTTGGTAAAAGTTGGTCAACCGGAAGTGGGTGTTTACTCTTGTCACTTACCCGTTATTTTGAAATATTTGCTTTAATATTCGATATACTGGGTGATTCACGAAGATATAGCATAACTTCAGGAGCTGATTTCTGAGGTCATTGTGAATACAAAAGTCCATATGAACATGGGTCCGAATCTGAATAATTACAGAGCTATGGCTGTTTGAATCTTAGAAAAAAAAAACAAATCAATTATGAGCAATACAAAACAAAAATAATAACAATACTTACAAAGACAAACATAACTGATCAAGAGTTGATTTATTTATTTATTTTTATTTAGGAAAGTTACAGTCTGTGTTTACAGATATGTATGCGCATATGGTTACAGTAGACTCTCAAAAACAACAACTTCGACTTCGATGCATTTTGCAGCTTGTGTGTGAATTGCATGCGCTGCTCGCCTAAGCTCATCATGGCTGTCTTTTATGCAGACCACAGCATTCAATATGGGATCAAGTAATGCATCCTGTGTTTGCACTTGTGTGGTATACAAGATCTTTCATCCACCCCCACAGGCAAAAATCTAAAGGGTTTAGGTCCGGTGACCTAGGTGGCCAATAGGATTTCCACTTGGCGAATTTGCATTTCGTGTCAGTTTTCCCGAAACCAATTATTTGTGAAGTTCAAAAAGTTGGTGCATTGAATACAGTAATAATCTTACCTTATCATTAAACAAGCTACTCAATGTGAAAATGAAAGAGAAATGGAATGAGTAGATTATGGATGATAGCAGTTGACTCAAACTGGCAAAATAAAGCAACCATCCATCAAATATGTAAATTGGTGAAAAAATTGCATGCCAAGATCAATCCATAGATTATGTTGAAGTCCTCCAAGAAGTACAGCATTAGTAACATCATTGATGGCAGAGTAAGATGACTTACTGTATGAAGGCAAGCATGAAGTTTTGAATTTGGAGGAAGAGTTTCAGGGATTTTGTGATAAGAAAGACTCAGAATAAGTCCATGGATCAGGATTTCATACTTAATCCTCCTCAGGAGAGCGAGGTTATGGCAATGCCCATGGACGAGAACATTGCTATGGAGGTTCTTGAGGAGAAAGAGGAAATGGAGCTTGCAGAGGTAGCATCTCTTCCATGTCTCTGCCTAAGCTGCACTGGAGGATGCTAAGTTGCTTGAGGATTGGTGTCTTCAGCAAGATATGGAGAAAAGCGAAGCTCATAAGCTAATGATGGCTTTAAGGACCATTAAGACTAGGATCTCGGTCAGTTTAACCTCCCTTAAGCAGAAGTCTCTGCTGAACTTTTTTGTGTGCCCTGCCACGTGATTTTGAATTATATATGAGCTACATACTATTAAAATACAATTATATTACTATATATAATAGCCTAATTCTGTATTTTTGTGTCTAACCCTCCTGCTCCTATAGGTTTAAATCATATATTTTGGAGAGAGCTTGCCATTTTAATGATAATTGCCTTGACCAACATATCACTGTCAAAACTTGAGCTCCTATTGTTGTTTCAAGGAAAATGTTAAATGCAATGTGTAATCATGTTTAAGATGAATTTTATTAACTATTATTTTTAAATCACAATATTCTATTTTCACCATTTTGAAACTTGGTCTTACTCCATAAATATGGACTATAAGATTTGTTTCCAAGTTTCCCAATGAATTTCAACAGGCATTCACTCTAGTTATAGTATAAAATGCCTTAGCTTATAACCCCCAATACCTTATAGAAGAATTTGGTTCCAATCATATTTTGCAGGAATCAGCTGATTAGCTAGTGAAATGTGGAATATTTGGAAAGAATGAAAATACAATTATAAGTAAGTAATTAGGTGTTTCAAACAATTAATTAATATATGTATAACCTGGATTATCGATAACTAGTGTGGTTTCCCCTCAATTTGCCCAAAAAGTGAGAATCTGGTGCAAGTTAGGTACACTTCAATTTTAGCATGCATCCTTACTTAACGTCCTAAAAATCTGGTCTTCAAACTGCGCGTTATACACAATTATATATGGTATATCAGTAACACCATATGCAACATGAATTCCAATGATGCATTATTAGTGCTTTTTGTCATTGCTGAAGAGCACTATTATCTTCACAATGACCGTCTGCATATATCAGGGAAGAACTGGCTGAACTGATTTAAACCAAATTTGGTACATAAAATACTCATATAATTACTTGACCAAAATGACATATTTGGACCGGATTGACTCAGCAGGTATGCCACAATTGCAAAATAAAACTTTCCGGTAATTATGAATTTGAAAGGAATTGGCCGAACAAAATTCTATATAAAGGTGTGCAACACAACAAAATAAAATCAAGGTATTTAGTATAGGTACCGAAAGCAGGGCTGCCACAATACAAGAAATAATAAATTTCGTTTTACATGTATTTGTGTTGAAGTATTCACATCGATTTTAACCAAATTTAATATTTATAACATACACATACATACAAAACCATAATAGCATATTTGGACTGGATTAGCCAAACAGGGATGCCAAAATTACAAATTAAACTCTTTCAGTAATTATGGATTTGGAAGGATTTGGCTGAATGGATGTCAACTAAATTTTGTATATAAGATTTGTACAACATACCATAATGAAATCAATATGTTTAACGCGGAGCTAAATAACAGGGTTGCCACCATAAAATGTAAAATAATATTGCTTTTACATGTATTTCTAGAGAACTGACTGCATGGATTTTAACCAAATATGGTATATATAATCTTCATATAAATAAATAATCAAAATAGCATATTTCAACCGGGTCAACTAAAAAGGACTAACAAAATATCAAGGTTAGAATTTTTCTGTAACTATGAATTTGATGAAAAGCAGTTATGTACCACGGAAAACCCATGTACATCCCAACTTTTTATTATTGCACTTTATTACGTCTGCTCGCAGTAATTACAATTTCCGTGCACTTTTGACATTAGCATGTTTTAGTTTCTAATGGGCCCATTGAATAGCGTGATTAATGCAATGGAACATTATAATTGTGGTATATGTGATAATAATTTTGTAAATATATAGGATAAATAATAATTAAATTTCCTACAGCTTTTATTCCAATATATTTTTACATTTATCAAATATTAAAGCAAATATTTTAAAATAACGGATAATTGACAATAGTAAACATCCACTTCTGGATGCCCAATTTTTACCAAACACTAATCATTCTTCTGACTTTCATAAAAATGTTAAATATAAAATTTTGCATTGACCTGATTAATAGTTTTTGAGTTAGAGCACCCACAAAAAAGCTATCACATACACACACATAGACATCATTGAGAAAATGGTCAAAACGTGTTCAGGGGGCCTCAAAACGTGCATTTCCATTGAAATCTTGAAGTCAATTTTTTTCATACTATACTATATATATACTATACTATATACTATACTATGTATATGGAGAAAGTAAAAAGGGTCTGCAAAAGATGATATATTGCATAAATACCAAATATCATTTGATTTTATACATGCATTTGGGCCCTAGAACCACAAAGACCGACAGACAGAGAGAAAGACAGCATAGCGAAAACCACTTTTATGGACTCAGGGACACCTAAAACATTTATTTCCATCAAAATCTAAAAGTCGAATTTTTTCACGATTACAATACAATAGTAAAACTACCTAAAAACATTTTTTGTATCAAGTGCACAGAGGTATTTTGGATATCTTGTATATCATGGGTGAGGAACCTGTGGCCCCTGGGCCACAAGTGGCCTGCAAGGCTTTTAAAAGTGGCCCACCATGACTTTCACCTCTATCATAGAAATATGGCCTGTGAAGATTTTATCAATCGTCTATGTCAAAGCCATGGTACAGGAGAGGGGAGTTGCAGCTGGTGCAAATAACTGGAGCCCGTATATCATATATTATAACATTAAATATAAAATATTTTCAATACTACAAAAAGCGATTTTTTGGTGGGGAGACCAACTGTTGTTGGTCCCCATGTGTTATGAAGTATAAATGATGCCCTCAGGCAAAATAGGTTCCCCACCTAAGCTGTATATCAGGGGTGGCCAACAGGTCGATCGCGGAGCCATTTTCGGTCGATCGCGGCAGTGTTCGCAATTTCCGAGTGGCAGTCTATCTCGAGTAACAGCAGGCGATGCACATGTTTTTGCGGAGTGGGTATTTCATATTTTTTGACTTGTGATATTTTGACATCTAGTCTTGCTGTTCTAAATATTTTACAACAAAATATTTGTATGCTTCCATTGACGCTAGCACTCGGGGGAGGGGGGGGGAGTAGTGTGGTGGTGTGGCAATGCAGCGGTTGTGATCAGGAGGAGGCAAGCAGGATTGGCACAAGATACATAGAGGTCTTTAAGCAAATACACTAGAATAGTAATACCATCCACTTCCCTGCAAAATGTGAGAACAGCAATGATAGCGCCCCTAGAGACAGGGAATGATCGGAGGTCTAAACAGCTGAAAGCTATATGCATTCTGTATGTATCGTGAATAAATAAAATTAATTTATTGCGTCGTACTGTAATAAAGGATCAAAGAAATACTGATAGAAAAAGCATATTATGATGTAAAGAAAACTTCTCATTAATTAAAATTAAAAGTTATCTTCATTTTTTGTATATTTATATTTCAAAATGTTTAATGTCAAAATGTTTATTTTGAAGTGTTCTTCGTTTATTCAATAAACTTTGTTCTATCAAAACTTGTATATTTTGAAATGAGTAATTTTTATTTTCCCTTTATACTAGTAATTCATAATTGCATTAAAAAGTTTTTGTCATGGTAGCTCGTGACTACTTCTTATATAAAAAAGTCGATCGCAACAAGAAACAAGTTGGCCACCCCTGCTGTATATGTTAAGCAGGGCCATAAAACAAACCTTTTAATATCCCCATGAATGAGAGGCTTCTCCCCAATGGTGTGGAGAAATTGAAGGCCTCTTGCTGTGCCTCTAGCAATGTTATGCCTCTGCAACCAGGAAAGAGGTCGTGTCCCATGCTGTTTAACAAAAATAAAAAATAAATTAATTTCTGATAGAAGTGGTCTCCAAGCAAAAGCCAAGCAAGATGGATTGTTCCTATGGTTATTGTAATAAAAGCCAAAAGAATTTGACTGATGAATTTAAAAGCAATGCCTGATTTAGTCAACTCTTTATCCTTCAATAAAACATGCTATTCACGCCATGCATTTTTATTCAACACAATGTATTTGTTTCATGTTAGTCTTAGCAATGAAATTAAAAAAAAATGAAAATATTAAAAAATAAACTGCCAAGTTCACTTTAAGGCTGGAATTCAATGGATGATCTGAGTAACTCCTTCATTCATAAAAAGATTAAGTAAACCAGAAGTTCAATTCAGCCATAAATAGTCTGCTCTCAAAAATAAATAAGCTTTCTGGCTTAAAGGCTCATAAACTCATAATAAGAAATAATATATGATTCAAAAACGATTTGCAAAATAGTATAAAATATTTTCCTCACTGCTATTGTGCCTTTCAAGCATTTAGGCAATGTTTTCCCATTGTTGAGATGAGACCAGTGACTCAGCTTACAATGTTCCATGGCCCAGCAATAAACTAGAAAATTTATTAATCATACCACCAAATTTAAAATATCAGTAAACAGATCATTACTGATAGAAAAGCTTGCCACTATCTATATCACAAAGCAACTTGCATGGAGTTGTGATGTTTCATTTTAACTACATTTTTGTTAAGGATAACACTATAAAACTTGCACTGCAATCAAACTAATACTGAGCTTAAATAATTATACAAACGGTATATAATCTCCCATGCTTACTTCAAAATATAACTATCAACATTAAAAATAAATGGAAAGATCATAAAGAAAAGGCTTAAATTAATCTAGACAAGATTGTCTAAAATAATGTTATATAATCATCTCATCTACATGAAGACCAATCAAATTCATAAAAGGTGGTGGTGCCAGAGTTTTGAAACTTTCTATACCAGCAAAAGAGAAATACACCTACCCCTCATTTAGTGCAGCAGATGCATTCCTGAAAAACAATGCACTATTTGAAAATGTACTAAACACAAATCAATTCACCATAAGAAGGCATATAATAATGTTAGAATGTGTTCCAGAGCCAAAATTTCTGACGATACAGCATGTTAAATTAGACTTTATGGTCATAATTAGATCTTAAATGTTCATAATATACAATAGAATCATAATCACTTAACTTTAAAATGCTAATTATCTTGGTCATTATGTCCATAACGCTCAATATCTCAGTTGTTTCTTCAGCCAGTTCAACCAAATTTGGTAGGATTGGATTGATCACACGTGGCAGGTCATTTGACTCCTGGTCATTTGACCCCCAATCTTTTGACCCCCGATCTTTTGACTTCCGGTCTTTTGACTCCCGGTCTTTTGACTCCCGGTCCTTAAACTCCTAGTAGTTTCGATTCCCAGAGGGAGATTGACACGAATAAGCCGAATAAATTTAAAAAATTGTATGAAGGTGGTGCATGACATGAAAAAACAAAATCGAGATTATAATTATAGATATGGAAAGAAGGGTTGCCACAAAAAAAGAAAAGTAAAGTTCAGTTCATCAATACATGTCTTTAACTGATTTTTAGTTCTTTTGATTTTTCTTGAATTCTTTTTCTTTCTTTGTCTGTATTTAATTTCTCAGTAACTTTTTATAATAAACGGTAAATATGACGAAGGCTTAACGTTGTTTAACTAAGGTGCTTGCGGATTGCAGGCTCCCATTACTCGTATACTTTATACATATTCTTATATGTAATAAAATCCACTTGCTCCAGTCTCACTTTGTGATAGTTGCATATATTTAAAATTGAAATTCAACATAGTTAACTACAAGTATTTATTAAACACGACTGGTCATGATCGTGGCATCATCAGGTGATATATAAGGTACAATATTCAATAGGAGGAGAGGAAATTGGGTTGGGAAATAGAGGAATAAGTTGATAGGAAGGAGTTGGTAGGCTGATGTGTAAATGTGCAAAAGCAAATCTTGATGGAGAAGGGGGGAAGAGAAATAAATGATAATGTTTCCAAATTAGTGCTTAATAAAGTCTAAATGGAAAGGATAACAATGTGGAGAGATACTGAAATAAATACATGAAACCGACCATGGCTACTTAAAATTCTTAAAATTAATTAGATAATGGGTATAAGCGAATGAAATCTGGGCAGAGGGGGAAGGGGAAAGAAAGGATGATGTTTGCGGATAATTTTTAATTAATTCTAGATAATTAACAGTTACCCGCAAACTGTCGTCCATTCTTTACCCTTCCCCCTCTGCCCAGATTTCATTTGCTTATACCCATTATCTAATTAATTTTAAATAGCCATGGTCGGTTTCATGTATTTATTTCAACATCTCTCCCCATTGTTATCCTTTCCATTTAGACGTTATTCCTATACATTGTGGTGTGCCTCGACACGAATGGGCTTCTCCATGCTTTAGTGTATTATCTGCTGCTGTATGTGTAATAATGCATTTCGTTTACTATCGCATCCCACTCAACCTAATTTTGTAGTAGTAGTAGAGTTGATTTTATAAGGTGTGTCGACAGCAAGGTCATTTCACACCGTACTCAAATCAGTAATACAATAAAAGTTATTATATTTCCCTACTAATTGTGATAAAAATTAAAATAAAATTTTATAAAGGTAATGTGTATAGAGAAAATGTAATGTTAAAAATTATTTAAATGTATGGAAGCAATTTAGTTTCCCTGAGGAACTTGAAAACCACGTCTATCTTAACAGGGTCATCTCCCAGAACATCGTTAAGCTGGCCTTGCATCGAAAGACTGTTTCGCATACCCTGGTAGAGGGTACATTTGGTCAGGATATGTCTTATAGTGAGACGGGAGTCACAATGGTCACAGTGTGGTACTTCCTTCTCCTGTGTGAACAGATAACAGTGAGTAAGGGCACAGTGCCCTATCCTCAATCGGGTCAGCACTACTTCCTCCCGCCTACTATTCCTGACAGAGAAGGACCAAGAAGTCGTAACAGCCTTTATGTCCCGCAATTTGTTATTTTGCAAACCTAGCCATGAGTCCTGCCATTGTTTCAATATAAGTAACCTAAAAATTTTTTTTAGGTCTTCTGCTGTCGTGGACCGTGAGTCCAGTTCTTGCTTGCAGAGGCCTTCCTTGGCAGCAGAGTCGGCCTTCTCATTCCCCTTGATTCCCACATGCCCTGGTACCCAAAAAAAGAGTATGTTATTCCCCATGGCCTCTAACAGGGCAAGATGGGAGTGAATCAACTGGACCAGTGGATGATAGGAATCAAAGGAAAGGATTGTTTGCAATGCGCTCCTAGAGTCACTACATATCAAATACGACATGTTTTGTGACTCTATTTCATCCAAGGCAGTCTTGATAGCGTACAGTTCCACTGTGTAAACACTACACAGCGGGTGCAGCTTCACCACGGAGATGATATTTTGGGAAAATAATACAGCGCAAGCACAGGCAGTGTCTGACTTGGAGCCATCCGTGTAAATGTGAGTGGCATCACGGTGCTTTTCCAAAATTTCCATAAATTGATGGAGATATACATTAGGATGTGTGCCTGATTTGTTGCAGCGAGACACCTAATTTTGTTTGCTGTAATAAGGTGGAACCAATAACCTTTGACAGTACATAAATCAGTAAGTTTTATTATTTTAATTTTAATTGACTTTTTTTATTTTCTGTTTCTTGATTTACTATATTATAGTTTCTTTTATGCTTATCTGATTTTTTATTTCATATTTAATTGGATTTTATTTTTAGTTTCGCTACTGAATTTCCCCAATGGCTTCCATTATAACCAGCAATAAAGGAAGGAAGAAACTAGTGGACGAGATGCATTATATATATGAAAAACAGAAAGGTAATGCAGATGTCACTAAAATTTATTGGAAATGTGAGATGAAGCTCTGCAAGGCGTGCTCACACCTTGGCGTATGTAGAAAAGTGTGAGATTTTGAGATATGTTAGTGAACATTACCATAGTTCTTGCGCAGTGAAACCAAAGGTTCGTAAAATTTTAAGTGACATGAAAGCCAGTGCAATCTCTTCTAATGAACCTTCTCGGTTAGTTGTTGCTACAGCAGTGTCAAACTTGAATGATATTGAAAAGGCATAACTACCTTCAATTTCCGTATTAAATCGAAGTATAAGAAAATGGCAACAAGCAAAAGTGTGCGACCCCAGAGTAGGTATGGCTATTAAATACTAAATGCATTCAGATCCTTAGATACTGGTGAAGTTTTTCTGCAATTTGACAGTGGTGAGAGTGATCCAAACAGAATACTTATATTTGCAAATTAAAACATTGGGCAGGTGATTGGACTTTTAAATGTTGTTTGAGCATATCTTATCAATTGCACATACTACACGTCTTGACAGGGTCTTTCAGTGCCCCTAGGCTATTTGCACTCCTCCTAAATAAGACAAATGAAACCTGAGACTTTTTAAAAAATTATTGGAACTTCGTCCTGGAATAAAACCGTAAACTATCATGTAAGATTTCAAAAAATCTCATGTGAGCAGTTTCAAATCAGTATTCCCTACCACTTCTGTTACTTATTGTCTTTTCTATCTCTCTAAGATTATTTATCGCAAAGTCGTTGATATTGGACTGAAAGGAAGATATAGGGATTCTGAGTTTAGTTTGAAGGTAAGATGCCTTTCCGCTCTGGCATTTCTTCCTCTCGGAGATGGTTTCGAGGAGCTCGGTGATGATGACGATCTTCCACAAGAACTTGCATCTTATTTTGAATTGTTTTATACTGGGTGTTAAAGAGGTAGAGGACATCAAAGAAGAAGAATGACACAGACATTTCCCACAGAATGCTGGAATGTCCATAAAAGACCAGAGCAAGATATGACTCGAACAAATAATTGCTTGGAAGGTTACCATAATGCCATTCAAAGTTCATTGGCATGCGTGTATCCAAATGTTTGGAAATTAATAGAAGCACTGAAAAAAGAAGAAGTGCTGGTGCAGTTAATAAAATTTAGTTTCATCGAGGTGAGAGTATCAGGAAAAAAAAGTACATTGATGTAAATAAACGGCTGCAGACTCTTATTGAAAGATACGATCCCATCAACAAGATGGATTTTTTATGTGGTATAGCTTATAATTTACATAATTTTTAGAAAAGTGTTCCATGTGAATTCTGGTGTGACCATTTTAAAAATAAAATTCAATTTTGAAATAAACTTCAACTTTTTTATTTCCATTTTCTTTTATTCCTGAAAAAGAAAGTTGCCATTGCAAGTTGTCTGTTGGTTTAAATAATTAAAAGATTATAAAAATAAAATAAAAGATCTGTTGTGAGTAACACATGGCTTTCTCCATACTTTAGCATTCATATGTAATGATTCCTTAAAATGTCTTCTATGTAATGAACTGAAAACAAATATTTTGCAATAAAAACAAAACAATTATAATAGAGCTAAATTTAATTGTCGAGACTACGGCGTTATAATTTCATTCAAAACTTTGACTCCTAAGCCATAAGGGCTTAGGAGTCAAAGTTTTGAATGAAACACACTTATGAAAAAAACAAACCACAGTAACTGAATGCAGCAGCAAAAATTGTTCAATATACCAATAGCACTGTGCTTTCCACGTAATATATTTGCTTAAGATATATCCGCAAATAGAACCTTAGACTAAAATTACTATTTTGTGCCTGATAAGACTACAAACATCCTCAATTGTCACTAGTGTTTATGTTAGTTAAAGAACTCTCTGACAGAGGGTGCTAAATTAGGAATTAGGAAATTAGGAATAAATTCAATATATCCTAAATGCTATAAAAAATTGTAGAGAATGTTATTCTCTAAAACTCTGCAATTTACAATAATTACAAAAAACCGAAATTTAAATGAGATATAGTTAAAAATCTAAAATGAATGACTAGGGTAATAACATTCACTTCCAGTTGAGATATTGTTGCCAAAAACTAATCAGTTCTTCATTATATTTTACTCTTTCTAAATATAAACTTTGGCATGGATATCACTGTTTTTGCGTTCTGGTTCCCATAAAAATCATATACAGATCGAGAAAATAGTCTAAATGTGTTCAGGGGAACTTAAAACATATATTCCCGTTGAATTCTAGAATTCAATTTTTTTCATGAAAACAATACTTTTTCTATATTTGGTATGTAGAGAAGGTAAAAATTATGCAGAGTGAAAATCCCACAGTTTTGTATAAAACTGTGGGATTTTATTCCGAGAAAAATTTTCTTGTTCCTTTAGTCTCCCTATCTCCTTCCCACTATCTCTATCTTCCTCTACCTCCCTCTATTTCTCTCTCGCTTCTGCGATCTCCCTCTCACTTCCTCTACCTCTATCTTTCTCCATCTTAATCTCTTTCGCTCCATCTATCTCCCTCTCACTCTGTCTATCTCCATTAATCTCCCTCTGGGAAACAAAACTACTAGAAGTTTAAGGATCGGGAGTCAAAAGACCGGGAATCAAAAGATCGGGAGTCAAAAGACCGGGAACCTGATCACGTACCAGTCACAAATGACAAAAAATTTCCAAAAAGGTCCTGTTTGATTCCAGAGGGTGATTTCAATTTTCCATAAGATAACACATAAAAATAAATTTTTCGACTTCAAGACTTTTACTTTTTTACAAATTAAAATTAGAAATAATTGACATTCGATCTTTGAACCTGCGTTTTAAAGAAAAATAAATAATGTTTCTTATTCTTATCATCATATTTTGCCTACAATAAAAAATTGCTCAATTTCTATGTTTAAATCATACAAGGTGTCCCAAAAAGATGTATTCATGGATTATTGTTTGGATGAAAATTATAGTGACTCATTGTTGCATGACATGTAATTAAATGATGACTTCAGTCATAATGAAAAGCAACAATTCAATACCCATAATTCACAACATAATAAAAATGGCAGAGCATCATTTGACTATCAAGCAAAGAAAAGCAATTTTGAAGTGGTACTGGAAATTTGAGAATGTGTGTGAGGTTCAAAGACAGTGGAGACATGATTTCAAGACTGAGCCACCAACACGAACCACAATTTCAAGAATTCGTGATAAATTCGAGACTTATGGTACTGTGGAAGTCGTGTGCAGGGAACGATCTGGGAGACATCAAACTTAAACAAATGCAGAAAATTCTGCTATGGTGTTAGAGCAATTTGAACAATCACCAAAAAAGTCTGTAAGATGATGTGCTAATGAGACTAAAATCAGTAAAATGAGTGTACACCGGATTCTCAAAACTGCTAAGTGGAAGTGTTATGTTCCTAGACTGTTACAGAAATTGTCTGAAGACGATCCTGACCGCAGATCTGAGTTCTGTGAATGGTTTAAAATGAAAGTGACTGAGGATGCAAATTTTGTTCACAAGATTGTTTGGCCTGATGAAGCAACATTTAAACTCAATGGTAGAGTTAACCGGCATAACTGCATATACTGGTCATCAGAAAATCCACAAATTCATTTAGACAAGGCAGTGAATTTACCAGGTCTTACAGTTACGTCCAGGGGTATTGTAGGGCCATACTTTTTCAAGGGGACGGTTACTGGTACTCAATACCTTAACCTTAAAGTATCCATTATGCCTAAAATTCAACAGCTTTATGAAGGAGAGGAATTTTTTTTCAACAAGATGGAGCACCTCCACATTACCATTGTGATGTTAGGTTCTTTCTTGATAACAATTTCTCAGACCGGTGATTAGGTTGGAGAGGAAGTGTTGAGTACCCACCACATTCACCTGATTTAACTCCACTCGACTTTTACTTGTGGGGTTACCTGAAGGATAGAGTGTACTCAATGAAACCAGCAATGTTTCAGGATCTCAAGGAAAAAATTGAACAGTCATGTGCAGCCATCCCAGAGGATATCTTGGTGGACGTTTGTCAGTCGGTAGCTACCCATTGCCAACAATGCATTGAAGCTAATGGAGGTCATTTTGAACATCTGCAATAATTAAACTTTTAATAAAAGCTTATTGCTTCGCACAAACCAAATATTGTTCTTTTTTGAAATTTTCAAGGATTATTTTCTCAGCATTAAAATGTGTATACATCTTTTTGGGACACCCTGTATTTATTGGAAAATTTTAAACTTTTTAACGATATGTTACCTTGCCGACTGTGTCATTGTTAAACCTCAAAATTGTATTGTTTGCCTCAACCTTTACATGCATAAGGAATGAATGCTTTGAATGTTTTAACAGGTGAGAGAGGAGAGAGAGGAAGAAAGGAGAGAAAGAGACAGGGGGAAGAGAGGGAGTGAGAGAGGAGAGAGAGAGGAAGTGAGAGAGGAGAGAGACAGAGGGAGATGGAGGGAGACAGAGAACAAGTGAAGATATAAAAATGAATTTTTATAACCAACTTTTATATAGTTTATACTTTAATATGAATAAACTCTATAATATAATTATGATAACCTTTTCGCTTTCATGGGCATAAAAAGTTGTAAAAGTGTCTACCAGCTGTTGAGTGATGTGGAGGTCTCTCTATTTAAGCTTTAATCTTTTTACAGTTGTTAGAATGGTAGACAGAAGTAGAGAACTGTAAGAATGTTTAGTATATAAGTAGTAAGAAGTTTGATAGTATCTTTTGTTTCATTGATGAAAATACCGACTTATCCATTCATATTGCTTAAAATTAACGAAAACATACTGCTAGTTCAGAGTAATTCAGCTTTAGATACTAGTAGAAGTGAAACTTGAATATTTCATATTTTAGTCACCTAACTTAAATGACAAAAATAAAAAAATGTTCTTTTCCTAACATCACATCAACCATCCATATAAAACCACTGTATAAGTATGGTTAGCCGAATAATTGCTAAGCTACAAAACAAAACTTTATAATGTTTCATTTAAATTTGTTCAAATTAACATCCTTTACAACAGCATTACCTATCTTAAATAGGTAGTGAAAAAAAGGAATATGATACTTAAATGAGAGGGCTTTTAGAAAAATGCAAGAACAACTGGTCTTAAAGATTTATAATTAGAAAAGATTTCATCCAAAGTAAAAAATAAGCTAAGTGAACAGTTCCAAAGAATAAAATTATGTTCATGGCACAAACTACATAAACAAATATAGTCATCTAAAGTAGTATTCAAATGAATTTTCAATGTGAAATATTCTGAGAAGATCGCATTAATGGTTATTAATAGTATTGCAATATGAATGTGATTATAATGTAATAATAATAAAATACATGTATAAGCCAATATTATTAGAGGAGCAATAAGAATTTAAAAATAATAATAAAATTCATCAAAATCTTACATGTACCTTGATTTTCCAGACGTAATTCTTAATGAAACTCATAGGGAAAACGATTTTTAGAATAATCTTAAATGAATAAAGATAAAAAGTTTTTAAGATAAATAAAAATTTACCATCAATAATAATTACGATAAATAAAAACTTACAATTATTAGCAGAAATATTCCTTCAAAAAACGTAGGAATGCTAGTATCAATACAAATCCACATTAAAATAAAGAGATTCCTATTAAATAACATAGTTTGTTTAATCTCGTTGCTATGTTGGTTGCGTCACATCTATCTTCCCACACGAATCACTCCTCTTATGAGATGGTGAGGTGGTTCGAACCCTGCAATCGGCATTGGATTTTTTTCATATTAGACGGGGTCCAAAACATATATATATGATATATGTTCTTTATTAAGGTGAGATTGAGACTAGGAAATATATTTTTCCAGAGAGAGAGGAGGATTGAAGAGAGAAAAGAATGGAAAGTGCCTTCAATTTAATACTTAACCCATGAAACCAGATTTGGTAGGATTGCTACGATCACATACCAATAGCAAATGACATAAAAAATTTTCAATTGTAATTGTAATGTTTGTATGCATGTTAAAACCTCATTCATGGAATCTATTACAATTACGTATTTTGACTACGGAGACGACACAAAGTGCAATGATGGCTTTTGATGCTCAACTGTTTGAATTACGGTAAAACTTTACATGGAATGAGTATAATTATAAAAAAGCAATTTCTTAAGGCAATGTAAATGCTAATTTCATTGGAAATAGACTTGGATTAAAAATTATCTTTGCAAGGTCGCTATTGCTTTATTTGACCTTTTGTGAAAATGAAGATGAATGAAATTATCGTAACTGAATGTGGAACATTATTCAACAAAGCAAAATTATTAATTGGAGTAATATTGCAAAAAAATGTCAACAACTAAACCATTTCCCACTCTATTCTTCGATTAAGGCCGTGCATGCATGCCCAGCACGTCAGCATAAAATCGACGAAATTTACTTTTTTGTCGAAAAATGGAAATATTTGGGGGGTCAGCTTAAATCCTAGGTCGGCTTCTATTCGGGCAGATATGGTACGTCATTTCGATTCTTTACATTTAGATTTTGATTTTAAACATTGTTGAAGAATAAGTTTTATTTTAATAGAACTGGAAATATTTTGTAAATTGGAATTGTACTGTGAATGACTACTAGAAATAAATAAAAACAGGTGAGATCTATATTATATTACCATGGTAAATATTTTCAGAACTTTTACTGTAGCAATAACTATAAACAAACTGTATTAATGTTGTTAGTGGCGAGTAAAAAGTAAATCTTTTATTTAGTTGGGATACCTACGTACCAGATGCATTTGCATCAGTAGGAACAATTATCTACATTTGTATTAGTAAGAATGTCTGTATCATGCATGTATTTTCCTTTAATTTTTCTTTGTATCTTCCTTACTCTTTCATTTTCATAATATCCATCCGTAGCTAATTTATCTCTTCTGGCACTTCCCGATAGAACTAAGAGCTCATCAAATCAGCAAATAAATAGTATCTCTTTAAAGTAAATGCTAACCAATGGGGATTGGTATAAGACTTTTCATATTTACATTTTAATACTATTCACTCGAATAGATATGATGGCTTGAATTGAATAGAACAAATTCAGAATTTACAACATTCAACAGTGCCTTCATTTAGTTCTAAAATATGTTTTAAGCACTACAGTATTGCATTTTTTGAAGATAAATTATGGCCTAAGTTAATACGAGTTCCTTTTTATTAATTAATTAAATGGTAAGTAGTTATTATATCTCTTAAAAAAACTTAATATATTTATTCCTTTAAGATTCATTTTAAAAGATTTTATTTCAAAAAGGTAATTTAAAACATCATAAATTATTTCCCTGATTTTTAATTGCACAATTTTAGGTCATGTGGAAAATTAAATTTAAGTCCTTAAAAATTCAAATCGAAACTACTCGACAGGGTAACACAGCTAATGATAAGTTAATGATAGATAATGTGGTTTAGTGGAAATTTTTTGTCATCTAAGATTTCTATGGGAATAATTATTGAAACGAGACAAAAGTCTGCTATGACTGGGAATCGAACCCGGGTCTTCCACTTGCCGGGCGGATATTCTACCACTGAACTATCTTAGCAGATCAATTTTCTCGTTTCTGAATGCAGATGTTTTCTTGGTTGGGACAAAACTAGCCAAGCTAGTATCAAACTGCCCCAACGGATGTCCTCGAAGAGATACATCGAAGAAAACTCCTCCCTCTCAAATGGTGAGATTGCCAAGCAAGAAATTGATGGAATAATGCGATTCGAAGATCCTATGCAGACAGGCATAAGCTGTAAAGTTGGGAATAATTTTTGAAACAAGAAAAAATTCTGCTATGACTGGGAATCGAACCATAAATACCATTTGTAATTCATAGATTGGAAAAAAAATTAACAGAGTATTATCAGGTTTACAATACTAAAAACAATGTCAAAATCTCTTTCTGACATTATATTTTGAATTTCTTTTTTAAATAAACGAATTTAACAAATGTTATTGTTTATACGCTAATATTTATGGATCAACTGTACATTGCTGAAGGGTATTCAAGTGGAAAAGAATATAACTCATTTGTTTACTCGGCTATGCTCAAGCAGAGTTCAGAAATAATCGTCCCCATGGCAACAACCTGATAAAATGAGATTTAAAATGAAAAACTGCTATGTTTTGGTAGAAATTCAAGAAAATATGATCAATTATCAAAATTCTGCAATAAGAATTATAATGTACATTCTTTTCCCCTTAGAACAGTACAACCTCACTCTGATATCACAATTTTAAGATATTTTAAAGTACCTACTAAAGAAAAGATCTCTGCATGATGGATTTGAGACTTCCTATGTAAAACAAATGGGGGAAATAACGTTCCTGGAATCAAACCCAGGACTTAAATCTTCGCCAAATAAAATATAGTATGGAGATATGTCCTGGCAGCACGAGCCTCATACCAAGTTTCATGAAAATCGGTTCATTGATGCAAAAATTGTTAAGGGAACACACATACATACACACAGACAGGACCATTTCATAAGGCTATGTTTCCTTTGGAAACAGTCTAAAAAGTCAAAATTTTGAAGTATTGTATCCAAACTAGCGAAGCTATAGGAGTCAAATTTTCACAGATGGGAAAATTCTAATGAGGATCTACATTCCAACGATGCGGGTTCTCCCCTCCTCATAGGAAGAGGCAAACCACAATCTTGAAAAATTCTAAGAGAACATGCTTCTACCTCCTGCTTTAGCAAGGATATTTTACTTGTTTTATTTTGTTTTGAGTTTGTACATATTTGTATTCCCCAGCACAAAAGCAAAAAATTGTATATGATAAAAGATTGGATTTCTTAGTCAAGTGGAACTTGGTTAGTACATTCCTCGTTAGCACGTTTTCCTCTTTAGTACGTCAATGTCTCTAGGTCCCAATTCCATTCCATTTAAATACTTCTTAAAAATATTTGGTTAGTACGTCTTAAAATAATGACATTCCTGGCTAGTACGTTTGATGAATCATCGCAAAAAAATGCACCACTCCATAAGTTGCCGCTCAAGTAAAGGCGAAATAATAAAAATGCAGATTCAAGTTATAAATTATTAAAAATGGAATAATTCCCTCAGTTTTATAATCATACAACAAATATGTTGGACCTCATCAGTCTCATCCAGACACAATCAGCATTTTCATGACGTCACATAAGAACAAATCATGGCTAATTAGTCATAGTGCTGCAGACGACGTTCCATTCTACACGTTCTCAAAGCAACAATATCGCTGTCTGCCAGACCATGTCAATAGATGACATACATAGACAGCAGGTGGCAGAAAATGAAGATGGTGATGATGAAGAAGAGCCAGAGCCAGAATCTGTTCCCAGTCTGTCAAAAACAGTGGATGCTATGGACATAGTAAGCCGATACGTGACTAGCTCTATGGTAGAAGACAAGGTTATCAATTTAATTACAAAGTTGGACTCAAAAATTTATTTTCGTACAAGTTCACCCATGGATGGTTCACCATTTAACTAGCCTTTGCTTCGATATATCGTTTGGTAGTCTATAGCCTCTATAGCACAGCATAGGTACCTATGGAATTCTTTCTAAGGACAAATGTTAATTAAAGTACACCACCTTTTTGAAATTTGCAAATAATTGGTTTCAGAAAACTGACGGGAAATGTAATCGCGATCAAAATATGCGGCAGAAAATCTTAGGTTTACAAAATGATAGTAATTCTTTGATTTACATAAAAAATGAAACCAAAACAAGATAACATTTCCTTAAATTACGTTCAAAATATGTACAAAGACAATAACAAATGAAAACCTTACATTCCAAAATGATGGCATTTCTTTAAATTTTAAACAAAAGTTTCATCATCGAATATAGCAGTGTTGGTGGTGAAGTTCAAACTGAGCGACAAAATAATTAAGTTGTGAGTTATCACGTTTGTTTACTTTGAAAACTGCTAATAATGAGCATTATAAATATAATAAGTCCTTTTCTATGAAGTTCAAAAAGGTGGTGTAGTCTATGTGAATGTATATAACTTAGCATGTTTTCCTTGTTAATACGTTAATTTGTCCTGTCCCCTGCAAAAACGTGCTAACCGGGTTTTACTTTGTTTTGCCATGAAAATGTTTTATTTGAATTTTTACCATTTATGGTTCTCAAGACACACATAATGTTTAATATGAATTTAACACAACAATTTCTATGCCGAATACAAGTGAACTTTAAATGTCATGTGAAGAACATAGAAATTGATCAAGATGAATGATCCTTGAGTGCAAGAGATAAGCTCTTTTAGTGGTTTCATTTTATCTAACAAAATTATTTATCTTTCTGATTTAAAATAATCAATTTAATTAATAAATGTGGGTAACTGATATCATAAATTGCAATAGATACCAATGAATGACACTAATACTACATCATACATGCCATATTATTGATGGGAGTTTCTCATGTATTTCCCGATCACCACACTATTGAGACATTTAATTTCATGTTTTCTTCAAATTTCTGACTGTATGGAAAGTCTGTTAGTCTGAATTCCATATATTCGTTAAGCGAAAGAAGTGGGTAGATTTATACAGTGAATACTGTCTTATTATAAGATCTTAAATGTAACTATTTTGCTGTGTAAACACCATAGTACTTTACAGCATTAATTTATGCACTATATGTTTGCAAGACATTTTAAACAAAATTATTGTTTTATATAGAAAAAATCATTTTTGGTTTATTTTTTTGATCTTGGAATTGAACCTCATTTTTCCTATGTTTAATGATTCTCCAAACAAGGATTTATGCAGCACAGTGTCCTTCTGGAATGTAACCCCTGCATTGGGAGAAGTTTTGCTGTATTTTGTTTTGTAAACATCATAGTACTGTACAGCAGAGGACGGCAATCTGTGGTCCAGAGGCCAAAATGCAGTCCCTGAGAACATTTTATGTGGCCCACGAAGCTATCATGAAAACGCAATCTGTAAATTTTAACACAAATTCTTATTTTTTGGTAAAATTATTCAATTGAAATCTTCAGCTTTGAATTGTTACCCCTAAAACACTCATTTAAACTTGTTTTTCGCTTATATGATACCTCATAAACTCTAGTTAACTTCTGATTAAAATCCTAATCTGGCTCACCTTAACATAGGCAACTTCCAATGGGACCATCAAAGAATTTGCAACCACTGATGCAGCCTGCCATGTGGAGAAGGTTGCCCACTCCTGCTGCACAGCATTATTTTACATACTACATATAAACTGTTTGCAAAGAATTTTAAACAAAATTATTGTTTTATACAGTAAAAATTATTTTCAGTATATACTTTTTCAAACTTGAACAGAGCCCGATTTTCCCCTAGATTTAATGATTCTGCCAACAGTGTCCTTTTAGAACACAACTTATGCATTGGGAGAAGTGGTGCTATATATCATGTTACTTTTCCCTAATCTGTATAATGGCCTCTATTATACACTTTTTAATTGCATAAATTATGTGATTAAATGAGGTGTTATTTAAGATAATTCATTTTATAACAATATTTTTCATTGTATCGATTTTGAACCATTTTTGATCTACCGACTTTATAAATTTAGCAGCTGACCCTTGTGCCCTTGATCTTCTTCAGGGGATAAAACTGTTAGATAATAAATTTTACCAGTACATAAACTTTGCGGCATAATTTCAACAATCTGAATCTCTACATTTGGTTAAAATTCCAATTTCAATAAGCCCACAGACAGAACGCCTGACAAAGTGAATTTTTATTAAATAAAACACCATAATAACTACGCCCAATATTCTCTACTTTAAACTACACTTGTAAATTCTAGTGTAAATTTGGGCACATATACATACATAATAACATGGTAAATGAAAAAGTTCCCTGATATTAAAACCTTGCGAAAACGAAAATTGCTAACTTGATAATTTGAAAACCGTGCTAAAAGAAAACGTGCTATTCAGGAACGTGCAAAACTAGGAACTGGTGTATTGACATGCTTCAAAGGAGAAAACAAGACCAAGGATAAAATAAGCATACTTGAGTAAACTGTACCCAAAACTGATGTTGCTATATTATTGGCAAGGGACCCAGAAGAGCTTTGCAAAGGAATTGAAGACCTAAAAAACCAAAGAAAGCCCACTTATTAGAGAAAATAACAGATGAGTGAATGAGGAAAGAGGTCATCCCTATGAAACACATTCATGTTAAAATCAAATATCTCCTTCCAAGGAAAATTTATTTGACTAGTATATTCTTCTCATTTCAATCCTATAGATAAGAGATGTTCTCCTTAATATCAACCAGTTTCTTCTCAATCACTTACATTAAAGGCACAACAAGAGAGTACTCACCCTGCAGAGCAGTCGATCTTCCAGAGAACCATTTGGCATGAACTGATAGAGGAGGCATGGCTCATCACCATCCAGGCTGTAGCCATAGAGAGGAAGAATGTTATCATGACGACAAGAGTTCAGGAACCGCATTTCTCTCAGAGACTGCTGCAATTGTGCTTGATGACTTGATGCAGACTCGCCTCCTCTCTATTAATGAAAATTAAGCAAATTGATGGCCATATTATCATATATATACTACATAATTTAAATTAATAACATTGAGGCGATAATTTTCCAGGACACACTACACAATGAACATTTTGTCTGTTTTACCCGAATTGTACAGGCAGTCCTCAGATAACGACGTTAATGCATTCCTAGAAAACACATCCTTATCTGAAACATCATTATCTGGGTTATGTTTTCTCATAGGTCACATGTTATAAGTAGGGGTTACATTCCTGGATCTTCGATAAAATATTTTGAAACCATTATTTACACAATAAATGAATAGTTGAACAACCTCAGAGTGCTTTATAATGTAAAATATAACATTTAATAGTAAAGAAAATAATATTTAATCTAGATTAAATCCTATTATAAATATAATTTCTTATCTTAACCCTTTAGCTGCGGGAATAATTTTTATAGGGTTCTCCGAGAAATGTTAAATATCCAGTAAAAAATCAAACTTCTTTGTTGGAATTTTTTTATTTCTCAAGATGAATATTGATGTTATCCTCATATAAAAACGGCAAAATAAAATTTTAAGACATTTTTTAATGTCTATAAACACATTTTAATTATATTTATTAAGTATATATTTAATAATTTTTCATATTATAAATGATAATTATATCCACGTATATTTGTGCAATTAAAAGAATAAATCAGACAGTACACAGAATATTAATTAATAATTTTTACAGAAATAGTTTTACACATAACAGAAACTTATTTTATTAATAAAAAAATTCTACATCCATTTTTGTATCAATAAAACTCAAGAGAATATTTTTATATTTACAGTATAAAAAGTAAATATTTACAAATATGAATTTAATTTATACAGTTTTACAAAATAATTAAATATTTATAATAACATATTAACAATTACAACATTTTTTATATTTCTTTTTCGTATGATATGCTTCAAAGCAATCTAGCACACACAATCCTGGTTTCTCCAGACACTGACCGCAATAGTAAGATGTTTGCCTCCTTTTGCAAACTCCTTTTCCCTTTTTACTACATTGTGCTTGCAGAATACTGCATACAACACAGTTAGGCTGATGTTTTTTATCCTCAAATTTCTTTGGGAAATGGCACTTTGTTAGCCTATGCAATAGTGGTGAAGAGATTTTGGAACCACGTCTCGCATGTCTTAGTATTTGGTAGCCTTCCACCAGTCCATCGATGACTCCCTCCCTGAACTTTCTGTGATATTTTTGTGTTATTGTTTAAATTATATGCTATACAACCATTGACAAGTGCCACCTCCACAACAAAATGCCAAATTGTTTGGTACCACTTCTTCGAACTCCTATTGAATGGATAGGTGGAACATAATTGGTCGAATCTATCAACCCCTCCCATATACTTATTATACATTGTGCGAATAGTTGGCTTTTTTACAATGCTTTTACCATTCTTGGAATGAACTTCCACATTCGTCGTTTCAGCCTTTCCCACGGTAGACAACAAATTAACTCTTCCCGTGTCTTGCCAAGAGCAGGCTAGCATTGTTTTTTGGGAGTTTATCCAAAAGTTTGGACTTTCCCCACGTTTTAGGCTACATTTCTTCATGTCCTCTGGTAACCCTCTTCTATTTATACGTATTGTTCCACAAGCTCCGATTTTTCTTTCTCTCAATATGACATACAAAGGAACACTAGAATAAAAATTATCTAAATATACAACATGTCCTTTATTTTCTAATCCACAGAGGAATACCTGTACAACTCTTGATCCCAAACTTCCCTCATAGATCCCTGAAATATCCCTACCAGTATATACATCAAACTTCAATAGGAAGCCTGTGAATCACAAAGGGACCATATTTTAATTCCCCATTTAGTTGAGGGTTTGGAAGGTAGATATTGCTTAAAAAATAATCGACCTTTGAATTTAACCACCGACTCATCTATCAATAATTTCTTATTTGGCTTATATACTTGGCAGTAGGTGTCTTTTACTGCATCGAGAATCAGCCTGACTTTATAAAGTCTGTCTCCTGGGGTGACATTTTCATTGCCTGCATAATGCAAAAATGTACGTATCAGTTGATACCGATCCCTCAAAAAAAACTGGGCTAAAGTTTGGGGTCTGAGTAAGCCAATGAGAATCTTGAAAATAATTCTCAAGTGTTGCTTTGTGTATTAAGCCCATTCCTATTTCCATCGCAACAAACACCTTGATATCTGACACTGTCACTTCTTTCCAATTTAAAAGTCTCGAGTTAAATTTACTTTTAAATCAAGTACACGTTTTGCATATTTGTTTGTTTCACATGCCACATGTTCAAAAATTGGCTCGGGAAAAAACTTAAGAAAGCATTTGCATGGACTCAGATCCTCTAACCCTACTACCCTTGGATTCCCACTAAAACATGGCATGGAATGAGGTCCAACCAAAGTTTTTCTACTTAGATCAATCTTATTCCGTCATAGTGTCAATTCCTCCTACAGAACTGGTTGATTTGCCTTCATCAGGTGTGGCGTCTTTATCAGAAGGTGTATATTCTTCACTGTCATCCAAATCCTCCTCGTACTCTGAATCTGAAGCTTTTAATATTTCCTCAATTTCTTCTATAGGGAGCTGTTCTTTTTTATGACTACCATCGTCAATTTCCTCTGAACAATCTCTTTTTCTCTTCAGATGGCTATCTCCAAAAACGTCTCTTGAAGTCATTTTTCTATAACAATTATGTATGTTTTAGGGGTTTGTCGCATAATACATAGTTGAAGCTACATACTAAATTGAAATAATTCGAGCACTCTTCCGCATAACATATTTCCTGGCGTATAATATGCACAAAAAGTCTCTTCTAAAATCTATCTGCACCTTATGTGCTGAGGGTAGGATATACAAGCCGTACTTTCAATATATTGGAAAGAAAAAATTCATAGGCGATGAATGTAGTAGCAATGATTATGATTTTCTAGGATTCTACGTAAATAAAAAGATGATTTTGGCACTGATCTATCCTGTTTATGTTCCTATATCTAAGGTCAGATAATATGCGATCAAATTATTTCCTGAAATTTCTCTTATAATATCGAGATACTTCTTATGCACCAGTGCTTCTTATGGGACTGGAAATACGATATTGAATAATTTTTATGAGAAAAACTACAAATAAATAACACTAATAAAGTGAAACTAGAGAAATAAAAATAAATTGAATAAATTGGGACAAAAAACGTCATTGAAATCATAAAAGAAGTACATGATTTGTATTGACATTTACATATAATAGATAAAAATATATGAAATGTTAAAAATTACGTACCTATGGATAATGATGATGAGAAATTAATTGAAATATCAAAGATTACATTCTAGAGCATTTAATCACCCAAGGGGCCATTTTTAAATCACACATAAGGGATTAACGCGGTAAGCGAGGTTGAGACAAAGGGAGACGACACAAATGGAGACAAATCATTGCATTTCATATGAACGTGACCAAACTGGGCAAGATGGAGATGACTGGAGACGATACCGTCAGCAAAGTTGCAAAGAGACAGAGATGACAGGGCTCGATCGCAGAGCCTCTATTTAGTTTTTGAGAAATCTACATAAACTATGCGCATGGATAATGAGAAATATTAACTTTGACACAATGTGGCTTGTACTTCATTCATGCAATATGCTGCATATATGGGTAATATTTAAATAAAATTGCATTCAAATAATCTATAAAATATTCGTCCAGCAAAGTCGCTAGTGGAAAAAATAAAGCATTTGGCTTATTGCGTTTAACCTTTATCTGTGGAATGTCCCATATTTGTACCAGAAAATGTGACGGCAGTATGCCGAATGGTACACTTGTGCACCACTTACTTTTGAGGCCACTCACAGATATCGGATTTGTCACAGGGACATGAGAGTAAGAGGAAAATGAAGATGAGACAGTTCCTTCTTTTCCTCTTCTCCCAACACCAAAAAATTTTTTTTAGGGAAGAGACGCAGTAAACAAACCCTTGAGAGACTCTCTGTCTCAAGCTGTTGGCGTTAGCTGTGGGACTCTTTTTCACAACTCAAAATAGATGCAATACAAATCAAAGCTCATGAAAATACTCATGCCTTAGTTCCCTTGGTTATTTTCCTTTCTTTTACGCATCAACATACACATTCTGCTTTTGTTATTCCTTAGCAGTTCGCGCAATAGAGCAGAAGTAACGTGACGAGTTATCAATTTTCATAGCTTTTTTATTTCTTTAGTGTTTAGAATATTTTACTTATTTACAAATATTATTTATACATTTATAATTTTCTTTTGGAATATATATTTCTGTAAATATTTTACCAAATGACCTCCAATCGCAAGATCATGCACAAGAAAGGGAGGGGGAGGGTCAACAAACCCTTGAGAGACTCTGTCTCAAGCTGTTGGCGTTAGCTGTGGGACTCTCTTTCACAAGTCAAACAGATGCAATAAAAGACGAACCTCATGACAATACTCATGCCCTAATTCCTTTGGTTATTCTTCTCTTCCTTTTACACAATGACATAAATTCCATCTTCGTCATTCTTTTCCAGTTCGTGATATAGAGCAGAAGTAAGCTGACGAGTTATAAATTTTCATAGCTTTTTGTTTATTTCTTTGGCGTTTAGAATATATTTTACATATATACGGATATTATTTATATATCCATATTTTACCTTATGAATATATACTTCCGTAAATATTTTATATGTATATATTTTGTATGTGCTCCACGAAAGGAAAACAATCGCAGACAAATTATAAATGTAAGGTGTGTGACGTAGGATTGTGTGTTGCTTCTTGCTTTGAGGAGTACCACACTAGCCCAACAATCCAGGATACCAGTATCGCAATAGCTGTGAAGTGAGTAGGAACCATGCCACCAAAAAGTGAGTAAATGTCTTTGTTTTTAATTTTTTTTACATCCAGTTTAAATACCGTTATGATAAACCATACCATTTACTTCCTCTACTAAGCAAAAACCACGTCATTCTACAATATATTTATTATAAACTGCTTTTTATTTGAACATTTTATCACCAATAGATTGTGAGATACACAATATTTTTCAAATAGATACAAGAAAAATTTAAATACCCTTGAGAAACTCCCGGAGTGGGACCTTATAGGTGGGCATTTAAACCCGGGGTTAAAAGTTTAAATTTTCCACTTGTGGCAAATAATTGTTCTCATATATTTTTGAGCGTATAAACAAATACGTGTTGGACAAACCCACATTGGACAAGGGTTAAATGTATATGAGTAATAAAATAAAAAATAGAAAATGAATCATTTTAACGAGATACGCGAAATTAAAGTTACAATGTAAAATATGGATATATGAAAACTCATAATATTGACGTAATATTACAATGAGTCATCCCTTCAATCGCACTACAAGATAATGTTAAACAACTGTTTATTTGCAGAAAAGATCAAACAGCAAAAAACAGTAGAAAAGTTGCAGCTAAAAATGGTGATTCTTCAGGAGAAGCAATGTTGGCACAAGCGGTGTTTCATGAAAACTGCTGGACGGAATTCTATGCGGGTTGGAAGCGGCGAACGATCCCAAAAATAGAATACGGAGGTGCAGTTGCATATTGCATACAAAAAAAAATAAAACCCAAACAAGGGAAAGAGCCACTGAAGAGACCCTTAAGAATGGCACAGGTTCTTTCCGAGGGTAGAGAGAAGAAACACGTGCAACACTTCACAAGTCCTCGAAATGTAGGCCCAATTGAGCTCTAGGGCTGACCCCAAGGTTGCTAAAAGCAAATAGGCATAGAAAGGAAGACCGTAGAATCGGTGAAAAGTTTTTTAAGGATCGTGGGATAAATCCAATTTCCGTAGCTAAAGGTAAAATTTGCTAGATCGTATATATCCGATTTCAGCAGCTCAAGGGTTAAATATTCTTGAGCAAGGCTTACAGCACCTGATTATTTTAATTGAAGGCATTTGGAGATTTAATTCATTTCTGAGCCTGACCCTTATCCAAATTTGCAAAAATCTTTCCATTTCATGCATCACAACATTCCGTTTATTTGACAACACTTTTGTTTTTAAATTTCCAGCATTCTTTACATGTTCAAGTATTTTCTCCTTATATCATAGCCACTGTTGAACGATTCAAGTTTAGCGACCTCGCTATCAAACTAACGATTCACCTGAGTCACCATACTTTATAATATCCATTTCAAACTCAAAATTGTACCATTGCCTTTTCTCCACACCCCATTACTATTTCTTCTTTCTGGTGCCATGATATTAACTCCAAGTCAATATTTATTATAAAAACACAAAAATAATGAATTTTTGTTATGTAAACACTGGAATAACGCTTTCAAAATGGCAATGCTAGCTCAACTGAAGATTCTAGACTAGTTGTTGCCAACCCAAGTTACCGGAATCTATGTATTGTGCTGCTACTGACTCCGACAAAATTCCCAAAACGTCGGTATTGTGAAGAATGGGCATTAGTATCTGAGTTGGAGGTTATAAGGTATAAATGTCATTATTGCGAAAATATTGCTATATGAGGACTTACTGTATTAAGCATCTTCAGGATGTCCACAGTTGATGTCTTTCACTTTTCCGCCATCTGTCCATAGGATTTCTTTCTCCAAATAGTACTTTTCCGATGAGAAGTTCCGAGTCTTTGAACCTAATGTTGTGGCCAGGCTCCAAAGGTACGTACTCTGCTATTGCTGACAACTGCCATTGGTTGATCTTTACAGCCCTCTGGTATTTTCTCAACCTCACTTCAACAAGATGACTTGTCTGACCCATGTAGGTTCCACTACAACTACACAGCACTTCATAAGCTCCCTCAGATGTAAGAGTGTTGAAAGAATCCTTTGGAGATGGTATTTATTCTGCAACTTAGAAAACAGTCACAGAACAGGTGATGAAGTTACGTTTCCATAGAATCCTTCTAATATGTGCAGTCGTGCCCGTGACAAATGGCAATGCGGTATAAGTGGTACAATTTGGGATTGTTTTCAGGCACCATTTCCTAGGTCTCATAGATTGTCCAACTCCTTTCTTGCTGCATCCATTTTTTGAGGGCTGTTGTCATGTTTTATTTCTTCCTTTAATGAGTACGGTTTAGATATTATCTTGGCCTGGTGAAACAAGAGGGAAGATGTTTACTATCCAAGTAATGCTGGAAAGTCCTCTGGTTCAGATGCAAAAAGGAATCCTATGGACCAATAGATGAATAGTGAAGGCAGAAGTACATGAATGCAGGACACTTTTAGTTTGCGTTTTATAATTACTAACAAGATGATCCAAATGGAACTTAAGATGCCTACTTTCCACATTAATCCAATTAATAATACTTATATTGGCTTTACAGCTTTAAAATCACTGTGGATGAGTTGTTCCTTGTGTCCCCAAATTTCATAATTTAGCGTTATAAAATATTACAAAAACATTTGAATGAAAAACCGAATTGATCACGCGTATTTGTGTGGCAAAAATAACGCATGAGTACTAGAGCAGGGGTCTACAAACTTTTTTACAAGTGGGCCACTTCATTCATAAATATTATGCTCACAGGACAGAGTAGAGTGTAATGTAGGCTATTTCGTATTAAAAGTTGGTTTAGTGAATTGGGTAAATTACGATTCCTATTTGTCCTTCAACTCAAAAGGACGAACAAAATAGTACCAAAATTAGGTCCATTTGGTAAACGCCATAAGTCCATACAGGATTTATTCCTAATGAATGACAGGTTGGTGGATTTGGTGGATCTAAGAACATCTGCTGAGGAGTAATCAGTATCTATATAAGAACCTTTTTAGCACGAGAAGAAATCATGCTAGAAAGAAAAAACGAGTTTTGCAGGGAAGCGCTATGGATGAAACATTGGTGTAACGTAGAGCAAATCAGATTTCAAAACTGAAGTAGCAGGTTTATTACTTTCTCCACATACAAATTATAGAGCAAGTAATGATTTCATGAAAAAAAATTGAATTCGAGATTTCAACGGAAATACATGTTTTAGGGTCTCCTGAACATGTATTGACTATTTTCTCGATGATGTCTGTGGGTGTGCCTGTGTGTGTGTCTGTGACTGGAATTTTGTGGGTGCTCTAACTCAAAAACTAATAATCAGACCAGCACGAAATTTTATACTTGACATTTTTGTTAAAGGCACAACTGATTAGTTTTTGGTAAAAATCTGTCAACCAGAAGTGTGTGTTTACTCTTGTCACATCCATTTTTTAAATATTTGCTTTAATATTTGATGAATGTAAAAAGTATAGAAATAAAAGTTGTAGGAAATTTAATGTTCTACAACCGTTGTCTGAAACAATTTCCAATATAATACATTGTTGAAGAGTTATTTTAAAAACTAAATTTTTAGCTGCTACCACCGCACCACCTACCGGCGAGTATTGTAAACCCTTTATGCTCCTTTATATTTTCTTAATTGTTGGAGCTTCAGAGCTATATCCAATATCAGAAGGTTACAATTTGAGTTTATTTCTGTTCTTTGTAGTCTTTTTCTCACAGTTCCTTAAATAATTCATATCATTTAACCTATTTCGAATTTTAGAAATATTACAGGTATGGAGAGTCATATGTTGGCCACATCAGATTTTTTAATATATGCTTTAATATCTGATGAATGTAAAAAGTAATAGAATTAAGGTTTTAGGAAATTTAATTTTCTACAATGATTGTTTGAAACATTTTCCCATATAAGGCATTGTTTACGAGATTTTAAAAACTAATTTTTTAGTTGCCACCACCTACCAGCGACTATTGTAAACACTTTATGCTTATGTTAGTTACATCTTACTAAGGCTCCTTTTAATTTTCTTAATTGTTGGAACTTCCTGGCTATATCCAATATCAGAAGGCTATGGTTTGAGTTTATTTCTGTTCTTTTTAATGTCTTAAAATTTTTCTCGTTTCCTTAAAATATTTATTATAATTTAACCTATTTGGAATTTTTAGAAATATTACAGGTATGAAGAAAGTCTTGCGGTGGCCACATCAGATTTTTTATTCTCAAATTGTCTTGTTGCTTTTTAGCAGAACACAATAATATAAATTTATGATAGTTGTTGTGAAAAAAGACAAAACATTTTTCTGTAATTTTTCCCTCACTAGCTACAAGCAAAAAACGTACATAAGGCATATAATTGAGTAATACAATAGTTTTCACAAAATACTCACCAGTTCAATCCTTTTGACGGCAACCAATGTGTTTTTCCAGGTGCCTTTGAATACTGTGCCAAATCCACCTTTGCCTAAAATTGTAGCTTTATCCCAGCCATTTGTAGCCACAACTAATTCTTTATACGATATGTTTGGAACTGACCCATAGCTTTCTGCAACAGAAGAGGCCTCAGCAACATCTGCAGCACATCACAAAAATGGCTTATCAATAGAAAGCTTTATTTGGAAAGCTAATGTAGATAACATAATGTGTGTGAGTGGTAGACAAAAAAACACATACCATATCTGCCTGAATAGAAGCAGACCCCCCAAAAATTTCCACCATTTTTTGACAAGAAAGTAAATTTCATAGATTTTGTGGTGGGCATGCATGCATGTCCTAGAATACATTATTAGAGATTAAAGAATAGAGTGGGAAATGGTTTAGTTGTTGAAATTTTTTCGCAATATTACTCCAATTAATAATTTCACATTGTCCACATTCAGTTACGATAATTTCATTCACCTTCATTATCACAAACATCATATAAAGCAATAGCGACCTTGCAAAGATAATTTTTAATCCAAGTCTATTTCCAATGAAATTAGCATTCACATTGCCTTAAGAAATTGCATTTTTTATAATTATACATGTTCAATGAAAGTTTTACCGAAATTCAAACAGTTGAGCAACAAAAGCCATCATCGCATTATGCATAATCGTCTACATAGCCAATGTACGTACTTTTAATAGATTCCTTGAATGAGGTTTTAACATGCACACAAACATTAATATGGCTATAGCAATAAATACAATAGCCAAGTAAAACTAATAGGAAATTCTTTTAATGCATAATGAAAAATAATACAAATTGCTAACTATTCTTAACGATACATATGCATAGACCTGAGAAACGAAAGAAAACATTCAATAGTATTTAGAAATGAAAGAACAGGTTACAATGGCAACAAAACACAGGTAATGCTAAATTCAATATTCTAGCTTTATTATTTATTCATTAATATTCATCGTAAGTCAAATATTCACTTTACGAAAAATATAGTACTATCATTTGAACGCGATGGCAATGAGAAACATGTTGCCATCTATGGGTGACTATGAGACTTAACCCTAACCCCAAATTTTTTCTCGGACTCGCATTTAAGCCGAGGGATGATTTTTTCATGATAGATGTTGACAAGAAATGTTGGCTTATATTCGGGGAGATATGGTATATCATTGATTCCACAGTCAATGTGCACTAGATTTCCTTCATCATATCCATACACAATTACTTTCTTACCTTTTATTGTATGCATATATATTCATTTTACATAATAGAATAACATGGATTAATAAAAAACATCTCAGTGGAACTTCCATAACTCGAAGTGAATTAATTTACCGGATAAAATCTCTATGGGTAAAACGTATTTCCATAAGTCGAATTTTCTATAACTCGAATACTTTTTTGTTTCCCTTGAAGTTCGACTTATGGAAGTTTCACTGTATGTACGATATTCTGGGAGGTGATAGTATCGGTCATTCTAAGAAAAAAGTTCATTTGGACAAGTGTCCTATTCCAAACAGTTTCTGAGATAGAGCTATTTGAATGCACAGTTGCAAAATTATTGGTAAGAAAGAGATATTACATACAACTAGAGGATGTTCCTTTGGCTACATGGATTGCCATGTACTTTCAGCATGACGAGCCCCTCCTCATTATACCCGAATTGTGATGCAACATCTAAATGACACTTTCCCTAATCGGTGGATTGGTCGTGGCAGTACCATTCACTGGCCACCAAGATCTCCAGACCTAACCCCGTTAGATTTTTGTTTATGGGGCTGGATGAAGAGTGAAGTGTACACAAGAAAAGTGGATACACGCAAAATGGGTGCTATTGCGTGTGTAAAGGAACATCAAGATGAACTCAGATGAGCAACACGCCATGTTCTCACACGAGTTGAAAAGTGCATTAATGTTAACGGTGAAATTTTTGAAAATTTATTATAAACCGTAACAAATTTTTCACTTGAACAATAAATATTAGCAACAGTATGTAATATCTCTTTCTTATCAATAATTTTGCAACTGTACATTCAAATAGCTCTATCTCAGAAACTGTTTGGAATAGGACACTTGTCCATATGAACTTTTTTTCTTAGAATGACCGATACTATCACCTCCCAGAATATCGTACACACAGTGAAACTTCCTTAAGTCAAACTTCAAGGGAAACAAAAAAGTATTATATATATAAAAGTATATATATAACAGCTTACAGAAAAGGAAAGGTATAAGGGATATATGGATGACACCAAGATGTTGGGATGAGGAAGCCCAGTAAACACTCACCAATCGGTCGACTTCAAGTTGGCGAGGCCCTGGGGATGTCGAAGCGACACACACAAAATAACACTAAAAACAACACAGAAACATAACTAACGTCGAAGCTTTCAGAATGATTCCTCTTCAGCTAACGAGAGAAACAACTGATGGCAGTGACACTGGGTGGAGGCATGGGGGTGGAAGGGTAGTGTGGAAAGGTCGAGGATTGGAGGATGTGGAGGGGGTTGGGGATTGGAAGGGGGTTGGGAGAAGACAGAAGGGGAGTGAAAAGCTATCGAAGGTTGAGGCCAGGGGGAGTGAAGGAGTTTAAGAGATGAATATGCGAAAGCTCCCACTGACGGAGTTGGGGAGCCGAAGCATGCGAAAGCTCCCACTGACGGAGTTGGGGAGCCGAAGCATGCGAAAGCTCCCACTGACGGAGTTGGGGAGCCGAAGCATTGTCGGGGAGAGCGCGAATGACTCTCACTGTGAAGCAGTCGTTAAATTTTAAATTATGTTGGTTCGCAAGAAAGGCCACCGGCAGCGGACATTTGAGAATGACACTGTTGCGGTGGCCGTTCATGCGGATGTTGAGGGGATTGCTGGTGAGGCCAACATAAAAGGCGGGACATTGGGTGCATTTCAGGGGGTAAATAATATTGCGGGTGGTGCAGTTGGTGGTGGAAGTTAAGGGGTAGGTGATGTTGGATGTGGGATTGGAAGAGTTGCAGGGGGGGTTTATTGGGCATGTGAGACATCAGGGTCTGCCGCAGGGGTAAGATCTGGCAGGGTGTAGAGGTGTGGGTGCTGGGGGTTCTTTTTTCCATTAGTATATATATATATATATATATATATATATATATATATATATATATATATATATATATATATATATACACACATACACACATGAGAAATGTTATCCAGAATGAAGGTGTGGATGTCATAATTCTCCGGCTGCAAATTTTTCAAGCATTTTCAAGGTCTCATAACTGAAGTACTAAGTAAGCAAGAGGAACCACATTTCATACACTAGAAGTGTTTAGGTTCCTGTTTTGAAATACAGCCTCATAATTGGGTCAAGGTTTTTGCATTTTCTGATATATGCCCATGAAATGGGCATTTTTTATTGCTACTCAAAAAAATTAAGTTTTTTGAATGTTCACGGTTTGCAAGAATGAAGTAGTACAGGTCTCGATGTTTACACAGTAAGTCTCTTTGTAATGTATAATACACACAATGAATTGTGAACAATTCAGACTTTTTCTAAGATTTACTAAGCTCTAAAGTTAGCTGCAGAGTGAAAAGTTGCCAATTATGGGGCTGTATTTCTAAACAGGAGCCTAAACACTTCTAGTGTATGAAATGTACTTCAGTTATGAGACGCTGAAAATGCTTGAAAAATTTGCAGCCGGAGAATTATGACATGCACACCTTCATTCTGGATACCATTTCTCAGAACTTCTTAGACTTAGGACACTAATACTTGATAGGCTTTCATGCCATGAATATAGCTACATTTGTGCCAAATATGATTAAAATCTGAGATGGCCATGTGTGAGAAAGATAAAAAAATTGCTGATTTGGCAAGGAATGACCCAACAGTTAAAAGATAAAGCTAAGTACTTCAGGAATAAAGTGCAACATGATTCTTTATAAATAGAAACTTTACCAGATGCCTTTGATCGAACATTGCTCTTTTGGGAGTCTGGTGGTGGAATGTTGTTCTCTTTCTCCTCAGGTGGACCTTGAATACCAGGAAGTATGCCTTGCGCAGGAGAGACTGATGCAACATTTGCATTTTCTTCATTTGATGCAGGAAGACCAACTAAAGGAGGCCTTCAAAAATAAAAAATTATCTAAAAACGTAATTCAAGTAAAATGAATTATATATATATAATAAATTTCCAGTGCTTTTTTACGCCTTTCACAATTATACAATTGAATGAATAATTTAATTTTGGATTAATATCAATAAATTAAATTAACTGCTTATACATTGGCAACACTAACCTTATTGTATTTAAAATTTTCTCCTCGTGATTATTCAGAAGGGGTGCACGCTGCTCAGGTAAAGGTGCTTTACCTGGAGTTTCTGGGACTGCATGATCTGGCATATTTAAATTATGCCTTCCCACTTCCATACTCTTAGTGATTTGAGGTTGAGCAGGTTGGGGAAGTACATGAAGAGCTTGAGTTTGAGGTGGAACATCTGAGGCACCAGGAGACAGCGCAGAATGTTGCGAACATTTTAAGTTAGATGGTTTACTAATGAATGAAGAACCGCCGTGAGCATGAGTACATGGTGGAGATGAAGAATTTCGGAAAATTCGAGTCAAATTTTCCTCCCCTTCATAAATCAATCGATGGTACTGAGGATCCACTGAAAGATAAGCATACGCATCAATACTGTTCAATTAACTGCTCATGGCTAATTGTATCTTTATGAGAAAATTACCGAATGGTTTCAGAGTAAGCATTGACTGGTAGTGTTGCATTTTGGAGAGCAAAACGAATAACTCAAGAACAGTGTGATTCTGATGGCTCCACATCGTCAGCAATTCATCAGTCGGCGATTTACCTCGCATGATTGCTTGTCGCAAGTAATGTATGGTCATTACATCGAAGTTCATATATTTTCCTCCTACAATTTAACGCTTTATTAATCAAGTAGATAACACTACACAGCATTACACCACATCAGGAAATGTACTTACCCAGCTCCTCCCATTTGTCATTATGGTCCAGTATTCGACAGAGTTCTTTACGCTCAAAATATGGTAGATCGTACACATATTTGACATTTGGTCGATTGTTCGAAGCCATGTTACCATGGATAATGCACTATCTTGAGATGTCGATTTATATTATGCATAACACTCACAGGTTTATCATTCAAAGCTACATTAAAGAGACATTAAACCTTTCACAGCTATATAAATGTTTTCGTTAATGAATGGATCAACATCTCAGTAGTGCTCAACGCTCACAATAAAATTTTAAGATCGTGATCATGGCTAAGGAAAACGATTGACACACTAAATGCGATTGAAATAACACCAACATACGAAATTGAAAATTTTCTAGATTACGACCATAAGACCAATGTAAGTGTTCTAAACGAAAATATGAAGCAGAATTCGATGATGCTTTTGCTTTTCCTCTATAAAAAATCAGCACAATATTTTGCTTATATACAGGATAAATTATTATGAAAACTACATATAAAATATTGAATACAATCAATGGTTTAGATCAACATACCACACGGCTGTATACCATTCAAGAAAGGTATTTCGGCGCTGATATATTAATCTTACTCTATACATATATATTTCTATAACGCTAAGAACATTTTCACATACAGTAAAAATTAAAATTTTCTGTTCTTAATTTATCGCCTTCGATTTAAAATAGGATTTCACGTTAGAAAAATTTCGATTGAACTGCGATTTCAAAGCTATGAAAAAAGTGTTCGTGATTGTTGATTTTACACAGTCAAGAGATTTTATTGGAAGAAGCTTTGAGTCCGTGTTGGACATTTTCGATGATTTTTTAAACTGACCTTTGCTTTATGGCATGCTATGCAATCTTTTTGTATAAATCATATTTTAAGTAGAAAATATTACAATAATCGCTTATAAGTTCTCAAAAACGAAGCACAAAAGGTTGGTAGTTTCAAATTAAGCACGAGTCGGACAACGGCGAATTTTTCTCGGAAAACAAAAATTAGGTAACGGCTTCTATCTGTAAGTGATGGGCAACCTTTTCCACTTGGTGGGAGTGAAACCTTCGGTAAGCCGCATTGGAAATTGCTTCGGTGGACTGAATTAAAGTTAAATCGGAATTTACTTAGAGATACACACCGTATGAGTGAAAATCAATTTAAAAGATTTTTAGGGTCAACAGTACAATATTATGAATTATTATGGAATTCAATCTTAGAAATACCTTTGAGAAAAGATCAAAAACAAAATTAAAAAGAACTTATTTGAATCGAGAAATATTTATTATGGGATCTCAATTTAATGCTAGAAATTTTAACAGTTTTTGCTAGACATAAAATAACATTTAAAAGGTAAATAAAAAAATTAAAAAGTTTTCAAGAGAGACTTGGCGGAGCACTGTCTTCCGAACAGAAGATAGAAATATTTTTAAGGTACCTACTTAAGTGATCCCGGATTTCAAATAGGAGTCGGGGAAGATCACCACGTACAATGCACAACTGTTTGTAATACAGTAAAATTTGTGGCGTCTAAAAACACTATTAAGGCAAATTACTTTTACTAATTGAATAAAAATGTACCCATGATTTGTGATACTATCGAATTTAGTTATAAAAGAAATAGTTGTAAAAAATATTATTTAACTTTTTAAAAAATATTACCCAATATATTTGTTTTTAGTTTGAAATTCAACTAAAACTTTAAACGTAAACAAATTGAAGAATTTTAAAATGCTTTCTTCCGTAAAATGTAAGCATTTGCTTAAAACTGATTAGCAAATGCTTATAAGCAAAAGTAAACTTTTATTCACTCAACATGAAGCAAATGCTTTTACTGTTTGCTTTAAGCATTTACTTAATTTTTATTAACTCGACCCATGATCTTACGATAGAGTGGACGTTTGATAAAAATTGTTGATTTTATCTATTAAATTATCAAATAATTCTGGACCGTTCTCCATTTGAAACAAATGGCATTTTTATTTAACATAAATGTGAACTCGGCGTTTGAAACAAACATAATATTAACATGGGTACCTATGCGGGATACTTTGGTGGCGCCGAGATCTGCTAATATAGTATAGGAGGTCATAAAATTAGGCACACAAAATTACAAATAAAATTAGAAGTATTGCAATATGGCATTCAGTTACAGAATTGATAATGATAATTTACCTACTAACATTCCATGCTGACTTTGGATAAATAAATGCTGTTGATGATTGGCCAAAAAAGACACAATAAGATAATTCTACAATTGTATTAACCTTTGCCTGCTCCAATTATAGTATTCCTTCCTTGGCATAATTTTCACGGATTATAAGGTAAAGTATTAAAACTCTTACCTATTAGTACAAGTCTGTTAAATTTTCATAGCTGAAACCTGATGACCACTATCTCCCTCTGATTGTATTAATATCGAACGTACTTTACCTCTTCTCTATGAAGATAATTATCATTGTTTCTTTTAAAATTAGTATTCAATCGAACATATAAATCTACTTAAAGGGAAATTTAAAACTTAAGAGAATTTAAGCGTTAAAAACAATATAAATTAAATCATATAGCACCGGAAACGAAACCTTCTGATTTTAAGAATTTCCCTCCATAGAGTCGATCTATCTAACAGTTAATGAATGCACTTAATATTTCCAAATTTGTCTCTGAATCTCACTTTCCTTCCCTATCCTATCAGTAGATGATTATAATATTTTATGTACTCTTCTCTATGATTAGGAAATTTAAGCATAAATGTGAGATTAACAAAACGCTATTTAAGATTGAATGCGTTTTTTTAAACCGATAAATCGAATCGCATTCTACTCGAAGTACTTACCAATAACTTAACTACCAATTATTATTGTTCAAATGTATAATAATGTAGATGTTTTATTGCCAAGGCTTACAGCTTACAGCACATTATTAGCTTTTACTTAATGTAGCAAATCGAGTCGGTATGTTCCAAACATCCTACATTCTATGGGGTCAGAATATTCATAATTATGAAATTGGAGATAACCAACCTGTAGTTCGGAGTAGCTCTTTCAATCGCAGCTAGTTTCACACATCTACAAAGAAATATCAAAACGTACATAAAAGTTTTGAATGTAATAATTTAAAATTGGAGAGCATGGCCTTCCAGCCTCCCAGCTCCCGGCAGGAAATTCAAAACAGAAAAATTTTGGAAGAATTGCAGTTGAAGAAGCAGTTGCTTTTGAAGCAAGGAGCAGCGGCAGCCCTTAACACTACTCCGATCACCCCAACACCTATTCCCGTGGGCAGCACAATGGTAAGCATTGTGAAATCAAGTACACAAAGAAGTCATATATACTTGTACTGTAACGGCGTTTTAAAATTGTTTATAACGTTTTTTTATTTTTAGCCTTTTACTACTGGAGAAGCTCACACGGTATCTTCAACACAGAGAAGTGCTTTACAGTTTGCTCATACTCAGTCATTCGGTTATTTTGTCTCCCAGGATTCGTTGTTTGGGAATCTTATATTACCAGTGCTTCCTCGTTTCGACATACCTCCTTTTAAGTAAATAAATTTCCGAGTGTAGATGTAGTAGTGAGGTAATGAGGTACAATTTGTGCGCCTTCTCCCAAAATTTTCATTGTTTATTTGAAAATTTGTTGTTATTTAATGAATCCAATTGCAATTTCATGAATAGTTCTGCGTTAGATTATATTCTGCGCCTCTTGTGCCCTCCGAAGCAGAATCAGTAGAGGCTGTGAAAGTTGCTTCAGATTAGGACATTTTTATACATATAATTCGTGAGAATTAAACAAAAATATGGCTAGGTTAAAGTTGCGCGTCTTGGAAGAATACCTGCAAGAGCTTTTTGTTTTTGAGTCTCCTAAAATACACTTAGAACAGTATGTAACCCGACCCCACATAGCATCTCATTTGCTACATGCGGCTCAAACTTCTTTTTCTGACTTAGAAGGGAGATCTGTGGCTGATCTCGGATGTGGTTGTGGCACGCTCACCTTGGGATCTGCTGCTCTTGGTGCGGCGTATACAGTTGGATTCGAAATCGACATTGATGCTATTAAGGTGTTTCGCAAAAATGCCAAGAAGCTTGGTCTGTTAGGTCAGTGGGACAGGAACTATCGGAATAAGCATATTCAGAGCAAAAGTAAACAATGTTTATCATCTGAGTGGGTACGTACATCGTCATGTGCTAAATTTGAAGTATTTGTTCAGTAAGCAACTTGCATAAGTGAAAATTCATTTTATTGAGTTGGATTTTGAGATTAGTACGTGTTAAAATATCGTTCTAAAAGTTAAGTAGTAAATGATTTCAATTCGTCATAAAGAACAGTAAAAATCTTGAAGAATATTAAGTCGACTTGATGTGTTATTTTTGAAAAAAGTGTAGTTATTTATTTTAATCAATTGGATATCTCTGACTTTTTCATTTAATGTAAAGTCGAAGAAAATAAAGTATGCATTCTTTGAAAGGATATTGTTATTCTCATTCTGGTTGTTAATCTTATTAAAATTAGATTTTTAATGTTAGTCATATTGTTGCTATATTAATATATTTTCTTAAAAAAATGACAATTCTATTTTCTATTGTTGCTCTGTCCACAAAAAAAAACAAGAAATCACTTTAAGAACTACAAAAAAATTGAGTCTTTGTTGGATCATTATGTAAAATTTGTCCCTAATAATTCTTACTGCAGAATTTTCTTTTAGGGGAAGCAGTATGATGTAGATGGAAAAGCTTCCAGTTTGCCAGATGAAGAAAAAATCTCTCAACACAGTGATTTTGAAGACTTTTCTGATGATGATAAGGATGGAACTGGATCATCAGATGGTTCTGATGATGACTGCCAATTGCTGTCAGATTCAGCAATTGATGTGGTTTTGTGTGATGTGACTTCTGGTGATTGCTTGGGATCTACTAATTGTCGTTGGCGCAAGGCTTTTGATACAGTCATTATGAATCCCCCTTTTGGTACTAAGAATAACCATGGAGCTGACATGGCTTTCCTGAAGTCAGCATTGGGCATGGCTCGCTGTGTGGTTTATTCATTGCACAAAACTTCTACACGGAGCTATGTGTTAGCTAAAGGCAAAGAATGGGGAGGTTCTGGAACAACAGCTGAAGTGTTAGCCAAATTACGGTTTGATTTACCCATGTCTTATAAATTTCACCATAAGAAAAATGTAGATGTAGAAGTTGACTTTATTCGTTTTGGTCTAAGTAACTCAAGTTTTCAACCATAGTTTTTCCAAATAGCTTTAAACAGAGCTGGCTAGGAAAATTGCAGGGTCTGTGCATAGTGTGCATGCAGAGCATCTTATGACTCAAAAAATTTTTAATAGTAAATATAAATAAATAAAGAAAACTTTCTCTCTAAGATAATGTTCGACATTTTTTCTGATTTTTTTAAATGTATGCTTTACAAGTACAACAAATATTTTTTAGAGAGCACAGAACCTGTGCAAGCATGTGGCCTGGTGCAGTCACACTATTGCCATTGCCATCAAACTGGCTTGACTATAAAACTTAATCAATTATGGGTTTTTTGAGTCAGTCAAGATGTTTAAGTTTGCATATTTGTAATTTTGGCTTAGGTTTTCCGAAATGGAACGTTGAGATGTCTTTTTTTATTTATTAACATTAGTTCTTGCATTTATTATAAAGTCATTAGTAATGTCAGAACAGAAATGAGTAATTTTCAACTTTTCCCCATATTGGCATTTTCTCTACATGACTAACTTTGTACAAGGAAATTAAAGTTTTTAATGAAAATAAATGAATTTATCCTAACTGTTCACTTTTTATTCCCTTTATAAGGAAAAAACTGATACTTAATAAATATTCAGGAACAGATTAATGAATTTAACATTGTTTCTTATAGAAAAAGTCAATTCAACTTACGAACAATCAGCTTACGAATGCATTTCCAGGTATGCATTAAGTTGGTAAGTAGAGGTTTGCCTGTATAATATAGCTACATGAAACAATTATGCAGTGATTTTTTATTTGAGTACCATGAAAAATAACTAGTTCTCAAGAACCTATGGGAAATGTGAACATTTTCATGATTAAAGTTTCATGTTATGCAAAACAGGTTATTTAAAAAAATTATAGTAAATGGGAGGGAATTTCATACTATAAAAAATTGAGTATCTCTCCTGTTATCCCCCAAGCAAAGGTAATGGCAAATATCTGCGGAATTAATGATTCAATTTCAAACTTTGGCTGTTTATTGAGGGTGACATGCATTGTTCTATGGGTTGTTAATTCCATTCACCCAATAACGTAGTACATATAAAAAAATTATTTTCTCTTACTTAATTTCATCCTTTTGAATTATATTTACATGAATGAGTAGTAGTATATTTTTAATTTGCACCTTAGAATTACTTAAAATCAAGATACCAAGTTGCGACAACCCAAGTTTGGAAAATAGAATTGTTTTATTTTCGTATTGTAAAATTTCATATATAGGCCAAATCTGTTTAAATTTTTGCTATGAACTACAAAATAAGATTTTTGAAGTGAAATTTTTGTACCAATAGCAACGTAAATTGTTGCCAGTTACTTTCTCTACTGCCAGCAAGGAGGGGCAGGACAGTGCATATATTGTTGTGAGAGCAACAGAAGAATAAGAGCAAGTGGCAATGCCATAATTTTCTATCTGTAAATAATTTGTTTGATGTTATTTTTCATTATTTGCAAATATGTATCACCATATAACATTTTAACAGCATTTTTCAAAATTTTCATCGGTAGAACTGAGGGCTCTATACTAGTATTATGTTAAATTAAACAAGGGATGTTTAAATGATTCAAATTAATTAATTTTATTTGACAAAATTTCTTTATTTTTCTATAGTTTAGGATTTACTTGCATACTTTAAGGAAAGCCAGTTGATTACACCTTAATATTGTTACTATCAAATCTACAGATGGTCTAATGAGGGTAATGCTACTAGCAAAATATCTTATATAAAGCCCAGGAAACCTGATGAGATCATATTGTATATTATGTCTATTTACATAACTTTTATCTTTGATGGGGTAGGTTGTCAAGATGTAAGTTATTATTTGTTGAACATTTTATTTTCCTATCCTAAGGCAGACATTAAGCTCATCAATCTTCGAAAATGCCCAGTAAGTATATTCTCTAAAAACGTCTTTCTTCCACCAAAATAAATTCCAGGTACAAATATCAATAATATCACTATGAACAAAATATAACAGCCACTGGTAAGATCACATAGATAAACTTTGTTTGAGCACAATAACAGAATTATTTCCCCATGAAAGGAAACATTATTTTTTTCCCAAAAGTGCTGAATGTTGAATAGAAATATACAATATGCCCTTTTAGACCAAGCAAATAAATCATGTATTTTGTATATCCTATTCATCGGGGATCTTTATTTATTGTTATAACAACATGCTCCATTGATGAACCAAGTCACAATAACTTGCTTTCATCATATAAATATCACATACTCTGGTGGCAGATTCAGATACTTCCTATGAGGCATCATCTAATGGTACCACCTACAGCAGTACAAAAAGAATACAGTGCAGATGGAGGGAGATGCTTCTTGGATACACCACAACATGCTTATAAAATATTTTATTGTAATTGACATTAAATGAACGATTTAAGATTTAACTTAATATTTTGTATTCGGCTTGCTTTTCTTTTGAAGTAGGTATTACCTTGATGAAGATGGGCTATTCATGTTTTGCAGCTCAATGAAGTTTAAGTGGCAGTGGTCTAAACTGCCAAAGTACATTAAAGCAGAGAGAGAAGAAAACAGGAATATCATTCGAACAAAGGGTGTAGTAAAAAAAGTATTTCTTCTTCATTTGCACTCATTCTTTCAAAAGTCAATCACTGGAATGCAAAAAGTAGAATAAGCAGTGGCACAGAGATTATGAAGCAAAGGTATAGTGTTGTCCTTGGCTCACAGGTGGTCACTACAACATAACTCTCATCCCACAAAAGTGCTTCTCCCCCTTCCACTCCGTGATGTTTCTTCGAACTTTTCTCATTACCAGTCGGATCTGGTGTTGTCTCTCTGGAAAGCGAACCTTGATGTGATGCCTGCTTAGAATTAGTGTCAGTATGCAAGGTTTGATTCTTTCTTTCGGCAAGTTGGCCATTTACCAGGAGAGGATCACTGTAGTTGGTGTCACCCTGTTTCAGTGGCAACTCGAGAACCACTTTCTGATCAGATAGAAAGGATAGGGGAAGTTCACAGTGAGTGGCATTGTGGCACATAGCTATTGGGTCTTTGACTTTATACACCCTTCTTCGGAGGTCAAAGTGTATGTGGAGGAAATTGGTCTGCACCTCATTTTCACTGTTGAAAACAAAAAAGTAGTAGCCATTTGCTGGCACCTGAAATATAATTGAGTAACATTACATAAAATAAATGGATCAAATTTCAGTTCATGTGGTAAAAATGATGTGCTTTAGAAATAAATCTGACATATTAACCCCTCAAGCATGATTTTAAAATGGCCATCTCTGAATTAAATGCTATAGAATGTAACTTGTGTTATTTTAATTCATTTATTGAGAAATATAAGAAAACAAGATGATCCAAATGGAACTTATGATGCCTACTTTCCATTTAATCATTTATTTAATACCTATATTGGCCTGAATAGATTTAAATTCATCGCGGATATGTAGCTCTTAGTGTTCCCAAATTTCATAATTTAGCATTATAAAATACTACAAATACATTTGTATGAAATATTCTATTGAGCACGCGTATTTGTGTGGCAAAAATAATGCATGTATCGTATGTATTAGAATATACCAAATCTGAGTCCAACAATAGTTGCTATGGCAACACACTCGTAGTGAGTGATAAAAACTGGAAAAATCGCCAGTATTTACATGGAATTCTAAGAAATACAATCAATAAGCAAAATTCTACGATAAAAATTAGAACCTTCATTCCTTTCCTCAGAGAATAGTACAAAACTCGCTCCGATATTACAATTCTAAGATATTTTAATGTGCAAGAGAAAATTACCCTACATGATGGGTTTCAGATTCTCCATGTAAATCAAATGGGAAGGATAGTTCCTGGAATCGAACCCAGGACTTCAATCTTTGCAACAAAAACTATCCTCAGGAGCTTGGCCCATGCAGCAAAAGATTTTCTCCAAGTTTCATGAAAATTTGTGTATTGGTTCAAAATTTAATAGGGGGGATGGACAGACAGACAACGACAAAACTATAAGCCTATTTCCATTCTGGAAAGTAGGCTAAAGAATCCAAAATACTTAGCAATGTTTAACACTATTCACTCACTATATATTATTTTTTTAGGCTGACAGTATGTAATTTTGAATAGATTTTGTACTTTAAACTTTATTCTTTGAAGTTGATGTGTGATACCTTTCATTGCATGGTAACACACCTATGGTAGAATTCCTTAGGCAGTTCATACAGGATGTTTCTTCATTGAGCAAACAACACACTCCCTTAGTCCTGCTCATCTCTTTCCTAATGGGAGATTTTCTTCTAAGAAGTAACGTTCTGTTAGCCTCATTGCATCATATTCAATGCCTGTGGGCTTGCCAATTGTTTCTTTTTATTGCCAATTTAATATAAAATGTTTGCATTTGATACAGTAAATGCCAGAATAATTTCTTATACCAAATGAGTGTTTTTTTCCTCTACACTAAAAACAACTCAAGCAACTGGTCTTTCAAGTCTTCTTTCCCCATATATTTATTGTAATCTATTATGCATTCTCACTTCTTCCTTGCCTTTTATAATCACAGTAGACATCATTTCAATGTGCTTTGTGCTAATGACAGAAACCTCTCTCATATCTTTCCATCTGATGACTACTAATTATCCACACTGCACATTAATTATTTTTCTTTTCTTTTCTTTTTACTTTTTCTATATATGAAATATAGAGGAAGTATTGTTTTCATGAAAAAATCGAATTCGAGATTTCAGTGGAAATTCATGTTTTAAGGTCCCCTGAACACATTTTGACTATTTTCTTGATGATGTCTCTGTGTCTGTGACCAGAATTTTGTGGGCACTCTTAACTCAAAAACTAATAATCTGATCAGCATCAAATTTCATATTTGTCATTTGTATTAGAAAGTCAAGAACTGATTAGATTTCAGCTAAAATCAGTCAACCAGAAGTGGGTATTTACACGTCACATCCATATTTTTATTTTCTCCATATATGAAGTATATATAGAGAAAGTATTGTTTTCATGAAAACAATTGAATTCAAGACTTCAACAGAAATACATGTTTTAAGGTCCCCTGAACACGTTTTCACTATTTTCTCAATGATATCTGTGTGTGTGTGTTTGATCTGAATTTTGTGGGTGCTCTAACTCAAACACTATTAATCAGATCAGTGCAAAATTTTATATCTGACATTTTTGTTAAAAGAAGAAGTGCTGATTAGTTTTTGGTCAAGATGGTGAACCAGAAGTGGGTGTTCACTCTTGTCACATCCATTTTTACTTTCTCCATATGTAGTATAAAGGAAAGTAGTTTTCATGAAAAAAATCGATTTTGAGATTTCAACGAAAATACACGTTTTGAGGTCTCCTGAACACGTTTTGACCATTTTCTTGAGGATGTCTGTGTGGGTGTGTGTGTGTGACAGCTTTTTTGTGGGTGCTCTAACTCAAAAACTATTAATCAGGTAAATGCGAAATTTTATATTTAATATTTTTATGAAAGTCGCAAGAACTGTATAGTTTTTGGTAAAAATTGGTCAACCAGAAGAGGGTGTTTACTCTTTTCACTTATCCGTTATTTTGAAATATTTGCTTTAATATTTGATATATGTAAAAATGTACTGAAATAAAAGTTGTAGGAAATTTAATTTTCCTCAACCGTTGTTCAAAACAATTTTCCATATAATGCATTGTTTACGAGATATCTTAAAAAGTAAATTATTTAGCTGCTACCACCATGCCACCTACAGACGACTATTGTTAACAATTGACGCTTAGTTACATCTTAGTAATGCTCTTTTTTATTTTCTTAATTGTTGGAGCTTTGTGGCTATATCCAATATCAAAAGGCTATAGTTTGAGTTTATTTCTTTTCTTTCTCAGGTCTAAAATTTTCTCTCAGTTTCTTAAAATTATTTTTAATTATGTAACCTATTTGGAATTTTTATAAATATTACAGGTATGGAGAAAGTCGTATGGTGGACACATCAGATATTTTTGAAACATTTGCTTTAATATTTGATAAATGTAAAAGCATGCTTGAATAAAAGTTGTAGGTAATTGTTGATGAGATATTTTAAAAACTAAATTTTTTAACTCCCACCATCTACCGGCGACTATTGTAAGCACTTTGCTCTCCTTTTTATTACTTTCTCCATGTATGAAGTATAGAGAAAGTATTGTTTTCATGAAAAAATCAATTTTGAAATTTCAACGGAAATACATTTTAAGATCCCCTGAACATGTTTTGACTATTTTCTCGATGATGTTTGTGTCTGGGACTGGGATTTTGTGCGTCCTCTAACTCAAAAACTATTAATCAGCTCAACACGAAATTTTATATTTGACATTTTTGTTAAAGGAAGACATGTTGATTAGTTTTTGGTAAAAATCGGTCGACTGGAAGTGGATATTTACTCTTGTAATTTCTGTTTTTTTTTTTAATATTTGCTTTAATATTTGATAAATGTGAAAACGTGCTGGAATAAAATTTTTAGGTAATTTAATTTTCTACAACTGTACTACTGAATTATCCCGGACCCCTATTAAAAATGCTATAATATTTTCATTGTATCCTAGTATCCAAATCCAACCCCCTACCACTTTAACCCAACCAGGGAGGAGGAAATTGGAATGAATCCAACACCCAACCCAGGGGGAGGAGGAAAATGGAACGAATCCAACACCCAACTACTTAACCCAACCCAGGAGGAGGAAAATGGAATGAATTCAACACCCGACCACTAAACCCAACCCAGGAGGAGGAAAATGAAACAAAGCCAACCACTTAACACAACCTGGGAGGAGGAATATGGAATGAATCCAACCCCCAGCAATTTAACTTGGATTTTGGTACTCGAGTACAATGAAAATGTTATAGCATTTTTAATAGGGGTCTGGGATAACCCAGAAGTACCTTTACAACCTTTGTTTGAAACAATTTCTCATATATTACATTGTTGAAGAGATATTTTAAAAACTAAATATTTTAGCTGCCACTTCCACACCACCTTCCGGTTACTATTGTAAACACATTACTCTCCTTTTTATTTTCTTAATTGTTGGAACTTCGGGGCTATATCCAATATCAGATGGCTACAGTTTGAGTTGATTTCTGTTCTCTGTAAAGTCTTTAAATTTTTCTCGCAGTTCCTTAAAATATTTATTATCATTTAACCTATTTGGAATTATTAGAAATATTACAGGTATGGAGAAAGTCATGTGGTGGCCACATCAGATTTTTTAGTATGGCTTCCCTTTCCATCCTTTCCTTCTAGTTCACTTTCAGAAATTTTACTCCAAGAAAAAAAGTACTTTTGTTGCCCCTGCCTTCATTTACAGCTATATTTAGCACTTCCAATCATCAAGTCTTCTCCTCCTTGTTGTCCCCATGGTCTTCAACTGAGGGCAGAAATACTGTAGTAAAAATATTCTTTAGCAGAGTAAGAGAGGAAATATTTGCATAGGAACTTTTCCTGATTCAAGGAGCTTAGAGACATGTGATTAATGGAAGAAACTCAATATATAGAGGATAAATAAAAGTAGATGATGTATGCGACAGCACATTCCATTTCACATGCTTGAGGGGTTAAATGTAATTCTATATTATCAATGCAATTGGAAACATATTAAGCAGTTAAAAAAATACACAGACTAATGAGAACAATTTAAAGAAGAAAATAGCCTTTCTGGAACTTAACTTCCAAATTTCAAAATGGAAAAGAAAGACTAAGTGTCAGTTTGAATTACAACATTTATATTTAGAGCATACTTCTGAGTCACCTACTACTTGTAATTATTGTTCCTCCCTTTTGCTGTGCCGGCTCAAGCATTATATTTTCATTTCTAACTTGCTAATTCCTAATTCAAATTCTGTTGCAAAAACTCAAAGATTATGTTAAATAGGCCAACTTAACTTTAAACTTCTATTGTAGGTTTTCCCAGTGATTAGTGATGATTGATGCTGCTTTCAGGTGGAGCTGCAAAGAGAGCATATTTAAAACTCAACATTTTGCCTGCATTGCAGTGAGCTTCTTCAGGAGTGAAGAAGCTTGCTGCAATGCGGGTGAAACATTGTTTTAAATATGGTCTCTACACAGTTTAATCAGAAAGTGCTGTCAAGCTTTACTTTAAACTGTTATGCTAAGCAATTTAATGGCATTTAATTTTATTTAGTTGCATGAGAGGAAAGTTTTTCTTTTCCCCTTTGTTTAAATCAATATCACTGCTGGAATTATTTCTAAAAAACTTATTTTACTAATAACTGTAACAGCAGGGCTGGACATTTACCATTGATCATTAAAAATTGCATAGTGGTGACTATTTTTAGTAGAGTCACTGAGTAGGTAATATTTTTTCCATTCTATGTATCATGTATGTGTAATGTATATATGTATTTAAATAATCCTGACTCTAAATTACATCACATTGAAATCTACACTGGCCCCGGGATTTTGGAAGGGGCTCCTAGATTTGCACCAGATTTGCCCAGATCTAGTTTACAGTATTAATATGTATTTTGATATCAATAATGTAAATACTTTGACTTTGCTTTATTGATTAATGAGATTTGATGGTGCTCAAACTGAACATAAGAATTTATAAGTTAAGCTATTTTCTGATTGATATTGGTATTACTAGCTAGCTTTTTATTAATTTACTGTACACCTGCAGGGGTCTTACTTGGTAACTTAGCGTGTTCTCTCTGTCTTCACCACGTGCAGTGGTGGTCTCTGTGAGTCCATGTCGCCCATCTGTCTTCGTTGTCTGGTCACTAATTTTATTGTAAGACTTTCCAAAACCTTCATTTTCATTGCAGCTTAGATGTGGTGTAAGTGGCATGTAGAGTACAAGGCCATCACATACAAGAAGTGCCTCCTCGCTACTAGAAAAAGAACTCCAGAATTCAGAGCGAGATCGGTCGTTAGGATCCCAGTCATCAAAAGTACCTCGATCATCTGCAATTCCATCTGGTTTGGGGATATGTCCTTCCTCCAAACTTTCCTGCTCTTCATTTAAAACCTGTTACAAATAAAGAGTGAACTAAAATATATAAACGCATATGTGTGCTGTTAGAAACTTTCCTTAGCAAAATAAATTCTTATAGCAGGTATGCTGTTAATTTATACTAATTATTATTAACTAATGAGAAATCTTTTTTCTGAAATTTTGCATATTACTTTTATTCGTATATTTCATCATTATATTCTAGTTAAAGACTTTTCCTATTATTAAAAACGGTTTTCATTATTTTCACGTTTATATCTAAAAAATATTCAGGAATAAATTTAGGGATCACAGGACATTTACTGCTGTATAATCATAATCTTATGATTTCTAAGGGAGATGTATAGGCATAAATTTCTAGTTAACATAGCAAGCAAGAGATACCATGTTTAAATTAGAATGTTATAGGTACATTAAAACTATTGAAACAGTTATTAAATTTACAATTGAAGAACATGAACTTAATTGATTAAAAATAATTGCTCTAAATAACTTGATGAGAGAATAAGTCACCCTTTCCAGACTATACATATTTCTACCTATAAAAGTTATATTATGATATCCAAAGATCCCAATGCAAGGAAGTTAATCAGAGCATATTAAATAAACTTTCAAATTACTTAATTGAAGATGCATTATGCGATGTTGAATTCATGATAATGAACTTAACTTTGAATTATTGTTTGGTACATTGTGGTTAACACGGCACCACCTCCGCAGTGCCTTGTAGTTCCATATCTCGCTCCTAGGTGGGTGCTGCAGAGGTGGTGCCACGTTAACCACAAAGTACCTATTTTTTACCTTGTTTTCTTCATCTCCAGCCAAATCAAGACTTTCTTGTAATATAGCTCGTCGTGCTCTTTGGAGAAGTCCATCTATCTCTTTGTCCACAATATTTCCATCATTCACTCCTGGAACCTCTCTCTTCAGTCCATCTATCTCCACCAAGTCTTTGGTAACGTTCTTGACGTTCAACTGTTCAGAAGCCAAAGTTGCTGGTGTTTTCTCAGTGACACTTTCAGTATTGCTTAAGCCTTCTTTTTGAGATCCAATCATATGTTCACTGACTTCACTGTTACTCTTGAGAACTGTCCCATCATTCCTCTTCTGCACAACTTGATTCCTCTCCCATGCCTCCTTCACAACCTGCTCTATGATTTTTCTCAAAAGACTCGCTTCTGCACTTTCACTTGTGTCCTTTTTCCCAGTTTGTGACTTGCTGTCCTTTCCACCATCATTCCTCAAATTCTCCTCTTTGTTCTCGACCTGCAATTTATTTTTAAGTTTCTGCAGCACTCGCTGACCCCTGTCACCCATCTGCATTATTCTCTTTAGTATGTCTTCATAAATCTCTGAGGATGTTTCAATGGGTCCAGCTGTGGTTGGTGGCTCCACATTTCTTTCTAATTAAAAATGAAATGGGAATAATAATAATAATATTTATTTTGCTTAAGACATCATACAATATATAGCATTGTCCAAGTACAAAGATAGATACAAATAATAGATATATATTAAACAAGGTTAAATTTAGCTAAAACTAATATCATAAAAATGATCAATACAGTATAAACAGCTTTCAATAAGAATCTATTTAAGGAGAATTTCAAATCTGTTTAAAGTTAGGGCCTTGATATTAAGAGGTAGGCTATTGTATAATTTGACAGATATCCTTTCAAAGCTATTGAGAGTTTTGCTGAGCTTGCAGTAGTCAGTTCTAATGTTGTGCCTATTCCTAGTTATGTATTTATGCACCATGGTATGATCCTCAAAGGTCCCCAAATTTTTCTTAATATACATAAGGCATTGATAAACAAACATTGAGGGAAGAGACGTAATCTTTAACTTAATGAGAAGTGGCTTACAATGCATTCTGAAATTAACACCAGAGATGTCTTATTGCCTTCTTTTGGAGTCGAAATAAATTTATAGATAAGGAACTGTTGGCCCATAAAAGTGTCCCATACATTAGGTGGTTGTGCACATGTGTAAAGTAGACCATCCATATTCTCACATGTGCGAAGCTTTTTTAATCATAAAAATACCTTTAGATATTTTCTTAGCAATGTGATCCAAATGCACCTCTCAGTTTAAACATGAATCGATAAATATACCAAGAAAGTTAATTGGTTCACTGTCATGAATTGCTCTGTAGTTTAAGCTGATTGTTAGATCTTGGCTCTTACTAATATTTAAAGACAAGTTATTTGCTGCGCATCAGTCACTATTTCTGATTTATTTTTTAGTAGTGATGCTATATTATTTGTAGAGTCAGCATGGAGACTCAATCCGAAGTCATCTGCAAATAAGTAGCCATTAACTGAATTATCTGTCACACTCACCAGTAAATCATTTATATATATAATACACAATAAGGGTCCCAGGATGGAGCCCTGTAGGACCCCATAGTTGACTGGGAGGTAATTGGAGGTTGCTTGATTGAAGAGGACAGTTTGTGATCTGCCAGTCAAGTAAGACTGGAACAATGAAATGAAATTTGTTTCAAATCCATAGATATATTAAGCTTTTTTAACAACATATCATGTGACACAGTATCAGTTGCTTTGGACACATCGAACATTCTGGTCTGGCAGCATTCCTTGTTTTCCAAACTAGCTAGGCAGCCCTTAATTAGTGAAAGAACAGCATCTCAGGAATTAATTAAGGTTAGCACGGAAACTTTATTGACAACTAGAAAACAATTTGTTCACCTCAAAATATTTGACCACTTGTTCATTCATAAGGCTCTCAAATACTTGAGAGATTGTTGGAACAATAGATATGGGCCTATAATTATCACATTGTCACCCTTCTTAAAAATAGGAATGACTTTCACAATTTTAAGTTGATCAGGGAGGACACTTTGGGCAATACGGCAGTTAAAGATATATGCCAGTACTTCACATATGGACTGTGCAGCTAATTTTAAGATGACAGTGTTGATGCCATAGGTGTCAGAACAATAGCTATTATTCAATTTACATATGGCCTTGTAGATATCTTCTACTGACAATAAGACAGACACCAATTTAAATGTGGTAGAAGGTCTAGTGAGGTTACCAATATATTGATTACAATTATTTTTTGAGCATGGTAGATCATTAACAATAGAATCAATATTTTGGGTAAAGAAATTAAACATTTGTGCATTTAAGTCCATTTTTAAACATTCTGCTTTACTATTATTGTTAGAATATCTATTAATTACAGACCAAATTTCTTTGGTTTTATTGCTGGAATTATCAATGAGGTTGCTGTTATATTTTATTTCAGCTAATTTAATTTCTTTCCTGTATTGCCTCCTGCAAAAATTGTATTTAACTTTCATGTCGTCTGAACCTGTGCTTTTAAACAAGTTCAAGAAGTATTCACAAGTTAATTTCATATTTGATAATTCCTCTGTATACCACTTAACATCTATGAGATTTTTATTTAATGTTTTGTATGGAAAAGCGGTATCCACAGCCCACATAAAAATATTATGGAAAGTCTCGAACTTGTCCTCAATATTCATACGAGAATATACATCAAACCAGTTAATTTGATTCATTAAGGAGCAGAAGTAGGACCCACTTACAGTATTGATTTTCCTTACTAATTGCTTGAGCACAGGAAGGAGAATGCACACTTTCAAGAGTAATGCTGAGAATGATTGCATTATAATCAGATATCAAAGTATCAATGACTGAGCTAGCCCACCTGTCACAATGAATGGATGTCACAATGTTGTCAATGCAGGTACATCCACGTTGTTTCCCAGGCCTGGTTATGCCTGACAATGAGACTGTAAACTGGAGGCCAAAGCTTACAAAAAGATCACTCAAAACCCTACTTTCATTTGAATTACTAAGTAGATCAATATTGAAGTCGGCACTAATTACTAAGCTGCAATTAAGGTCAGGCAAAATAGATAAAATACCAGACATTCTATCAGTGAAGGCAATAAGGGGATCTGTAAATGGAGAGGACAATAACATTAAAATCTGTCAGTATAGCAGTTGCAACTTCACATACAGTTTCAATTGCTAAAACATTAATCTTAGTAAAAGGTTTACAATTAATGGCATCGTTTACAAATATGGATGATCCCCCATGGATTCGATTTGATCTACTAAAATAACTAACCACATTGAATCTACGAAGCCCAATAGAGGACATCTCATCTGCCTCAAGCCAATGTTCAACCAAACAGATTATATCAATATTATGTAAGTTAGACAAATGGTAGACCTCATCTAGTTTATTGGATAAACATTGGACATTTCAATGAAGCACGCTTATATTGTTCTGGCTTAGTCAACTGGAATCTTTGCCACTTTCATTACAATGATTCAACTTTGGCTAGCTTGTCACCTATACATTGTAAACATTGCATAGATTTTTCATTCTTTATCACTTACCCAGAGATATGGATGCAGAAGGGGGAAGATAAGCTCTTTTTTTTTCTACCCTCGGGGATTTCCATGTGAGTTTCTCATTGAGGATCACTTGACGAGACCGTCCTTTGCTCCTCACACTTTTGTCATCATTTCCTGCTTCCGTTAGGTTCATTTCTGATTCTGCATCAACCAACATCATTTCATCAGATTCTTCTGATGACTTCTCACCAATGTATGCACATTCCCTGAGGTGGCGATGCCCTTTTATGACTATGAGTGCTGCTCCTGGCCACCTGACACAAAGTAACATTTCTAAACGTAGACCTACCAAAGTATATTCTTGGATGTATTTCACAGCAAAAATCTTATTATGTTATAGACTATAATCAAGAGACATGCTAATAGGAGATCAGTTCATTACCCAAGTCACTTTTAGCCTTAATGAGCATATTTGCTAAAGAAATACAGCTAGCTCTTTATGGATTAAAACTTGAAAAACTTACTAATATGCCTGACTTTATGTTTGGTATTTTTGCTACAAGGTAGTCAACTCTATGCATAGTAAAAATGATTGAAAGATGGGGTTTGATGAGGCAGAGAAATTTACAATTATTCCTTGACTTATGCGATCATGAAGATGTGCCCGTAGCTCGAAATTGTATAACTCTAAAGGATTTTTCTCATAAAAATAATGTTATAATTGGAGGTTGCATTCCTAAGCATTCATTGAACATCACTTTTCTATATGAAATTAATGATTATTTCTATTTATATGTATTAAAATAGAAAAATGTTTACTAGAGAATATTTACTTGAAAAAATGAAAGCATTGAATATGAAAGAAATCTTGCCATGCATCTTGCTTGAGATTGCTAGCTGGTGGAATGTGATGAGTAGAGAAATTACTTGGGAGCAGGCTCATCTATTTCAGATGACTGAGATCTGTTTGTTTGAGGATGGCGAGTTTGCCTGTGTAGGTTATGGGCACAGCAGGCAATGGGTTAATGAGAGAAAGTGTGCCTAAGTTGAGGTGATTTTTCTGGTTCATTGTTTAATATAAAATCACATTATAGCAAAAATCACATAAGTTGAACACACACAAGTCGAGGCATAACTGGATTACCATTAATTCTCTTAAATTAAATCATTAATATTTGAATGTATTAGAGATTATAAAATTCCAGTTTCGTTTTTCTAGAGACAGTTTTTGTAATTAATCTCAACAAAAAATAATAAACAACATGCAAGTGTAAGACCAGTCTTTCAAATTTCTTAAAAACTCAGGATCATCATATCAATTTCTTAACCTTTATTGGCTGTAATACCACAAAAATGGTACTAAAATGTGTTCACTCTTGGATATATTGCTACAATTTTATTACCTTTGTTCTGAAACTGCTTACAGATGTTTTCTTTGTCATGGAAAGTTTTATCATTAATAGTTCCAGAGATTGAGAATTTATTCAAACAAAAAATATTGTATTTTTATATCCCAAATTAATTTGGCCACGAGAGACCATGGTGACCTTTAAATTCTGTACAATAAAGATTGATCCTTTGCAATAAATTGCAATTTGATTGAAAATATAGGATTGACATCAATGTAACTTAAAGTTACATATAGCAAATAATTTTTAAAATATGCTCATACTATCTAACAATGAACTTGATAGTGAAATACATTGGAAGCAATATTTAAAAAACCTTTTACTATTAAAACAGATTGTAAAATAGAACTTTTATTCATTTCTTGCAACTTCTCTGTAAAATTAACTAGATGAATCTGAATTATCAATTAAGGTAGGTACATTATTTAACTTAATCTACGTCTGTTAATGAAATATTTGCCTTAGATTTATGTGAAGTAATTCTCTGAACTCACCTTGCACAAGCAGAAATGCTCACAGAAGATCCCTTGAGGAGATAGAAACCCCAGTATTCCTTCATGTCATCATCCAAGTAAAGGGAACGCTGCATTGTCACCTTCTGAGGTTCCTCTTCGACCTGTGGTGTTTCTGGCATAAGGAATGCATTGAAACTAGCATTTGCTTCAACCAACTGTCTCTGCTCTCACCACATGGAACAGAACATCAACTCAGACTATGGACGCAATATAGCATAACAGTGAGTTTGAAAATGACTTTTTAATCTACTTTCAGAAAAAAGCTTATGATTCCTGCTATTCTGCAATGCCATTTTTTATTAATATAGAGAATTTATTATGGAATGGAACACAGAACTTCTAAAAACAACTACTAAATAAAAATGAACTTTGGTTGATAAACATAGGATAAGTCAAACCAAAATAAAACTTTAAATCTAAATATCAATCTTAACTGTATGTGTTTTAAAATTACGATTTTCTAAATGAAATCATAAAATTATATTTCAAAATGTCTGTTTATGAATTACTTTTTAAATTGTACATTCACAGTTTCTTCACTTTAAAATCTAAATTTTAGCCATAGAACAAAATGTTTCATAGTAGAACAAATTTAATGGATTACTTTAATGTTGGTCTTGTCTGGAGTGGTATGTGTGTAAAATGAAATACATAGAGAGGTAAATGCAGGAAAAACTGATAAATTTTCACATGGATTAAAATCGTGTGATCCTGAATGGCATCTAAGATAAATTCAACTATGATTTGTACCTATTTCAAAGATAGTACACTATACAATCTCTCATCCACAGATAATAACGATTATCTTCAGAACTTGGCTGAAAATATTTCTTCACATTAAGCAAGGCAACAAATTTGGTTACAAAAAATTCTATGAGTGAAAAATAACAATTTATATATAATTAATTTTATAATGTCACTAGCTGCCTGTGGTGTGCAAAAATTGCACATTATTATCATCATAATATTATTATACCTGTATTTAGTATAAAACTAACATTTTTAAAAGGAAGCACATTGTCATTTGTTCACTTATATCTGACCATGGTGTGCAAAATTTACGTGCTTTAATCCTCACCATCAGCAAGGGTAACTAAAAAGTGAGCATGAGGTAACTCCATTTTTTTAATTTTGACAACATAAAGGCGAGCCACAGCATGACCAAAGATTCCTGCTTTAAGGATGTCATTGTTGACTAAATATCTAGAGTAAATACCCATTACAATTCAACAGGAAACTTAGAAATGATCCCTAACAGAAAAAAGAGAATCATGAGAAATTCATTGATTTAAAAGTAGCAGCACATGGCATTCCCTTTAAAACACGATCGGCAAAAATGACTGGCAAAACGAATTTAATGCCTGCCTCTCTTCTTTCTTAATATCCCTCCCTGCTCCCTCCCTTAATCCTCCCTGTTCCCACCCTTCCTCCTCCCTGGCACCTCCTTGCCCCTCCCTACCTCACCCTGTTCCCTCCCTGCCCTTTCACTATCTCCACCATACCCCCACCCTGCTGCCTATCTACCAAGCTCATTTCTCTCCCATACCATATACTTCATTCATGTACCTATATACGTAAATCATATCTTCATCAAACTAAAGGCATCAGCTTGCAACAATATATGTTTTTATGTTAACTATGATTTCTTACAAAAAACTCTGAATCACAGGCATTAATTCGGCCACCAAACTAAAATTAGGCATGGATTCATAGTCTCTTTGATGTAAAAAGCATATTTATTCTTTTGGCCTCATTTATATCCAAGTCCCAAGTTCCTATCTCAATTCTAACTAATTTTAATGTTAAACTTGAGAATCGCTTGCTCACAACGTTTCATCTCTTCCCATCAAATGTAGGAAAGATAGGCTCTTAGAATCGAACCCATAAGTTCAATGTAGACGGTGAGCATTTTATAAGTTAAATGTCATGTTGACAAGTAATACCTGAAAGTTTGATAGAAAAAATGGATATTTTTTGTGTTTAAAGCATTTTTCTTATTCTCTCATTTAATCCCATATTAGACTTCATACACAGACAGCATTTTGAACATAATAGATTTATAGTCATTGCTAGCAAGTGAACTATCAATAACTAATGGTGATTAATTATGGAATAGCAAACATTAGGCTTATTTTTTCTTATACCTCCAAGCTTTACCTTTATAACTATGCTTGACGCTATTTTAGAAGTTACATTAAGTTCAGTAAACCCTTGATATTCTCAGTTTTGATCATATGCAGGTTGTTTCTTTGCACACCTATTTAACATTCACAGTTTGGATTATTCGTGATTAGTTTCTCTGTATACTCATGTTACACTCGCAGCATGTAAACTGGCTTATCAGCAGATAACCTGCAGAGGTTTATGTAATCTTTTGCTCTCTATATACATGAAGATTTGTTGTATTTTAAAAATTTGTAACCCTCTATTTTAGGATTTTTCTGCCCTAGGCAATCAGGTCAAAAATTTTGAAATGTTAGTTTCTCTGTTGCTTGCATGTGGGCCTGAGACGGTCTTTCTCCTATAGAGATATTTTTTCTTTGTTCTCTATTGCTATAAGGAAGTTGAGACCATATGTATCCTTCTGGATAACCTTCTCCTGGCCACGGGCGTCGGCAGAAAATCTTGCAAGGGGGGGGGAGGGGCAAAACACAAAAATGCCTAACACACAGGGGCAAATACGATTTTTCAAACCCGTGAAAATTTTGCTTAACCGACCTCCAGGTGAAGACAAATCTACACCAAAAAACCAAATTCTATTGAATATTCTATTGAAATTAGCTTAAGATACCGTTGTCTTGAGTTTTTCACTTTGTGTATGATGATTGTTTTTCCCTTGAAGCACGGTAAAATGTACTCTGACAGGCTTAAAATATATATATATATAATTGATTTGCCTAATTTTCATGGAACGATTAACGTCGAATATAAATATTGCTTGTTTATAATATATTTAAATTATCCACCTTTAACGAACAACCATGAATGTGTACATTCCCATTGGCAGAACATTTTTCAGGTTAAAATACATAATGAGAAAACAACAAATTAAATTCATACAAATTCATTTATTTGCCAAAACTATTAACAAAAACAGAACAGTCGTTCTCAAAATCACAGAAATTAATTTTTAAACAAAAATTGCAAACGCCTTGTGGCAGCACCAAACTTTTCTACTACTTGGTCCATAAATATTTTTTTGTTTTCATTTACATATTTCCTATGTATGCTTAACATGCAGAGCCCAGACAAACGATCATCACCCATAGTTGACCTTAACCAAGTCTTAACTCTCTTCCTTGTACTAAAACTTCGTTCTATCGTACAAGTAGAAACAGGCAATGTTAATACAATTAAAACTGCTTTCCTAATAGCCGGGTAAAGGTCTGTGTGATCGATCAAATCAATTATGCCATTCTCAAACTCAAAATCCACCTTACTTGACCACATATCATACCATGTCATCGCTTCATTTTCCAAATTATCGATTTCATAAATTATGCTTATTGTTAGATTCAAAATTCTGTTTTGATTCAAAATTCTGTTTTTATACTCCTGTTGTCCCAATTGACTCATTTGTTTTGGACAGAGTATAAAAAGATTGAAGTGCTTCTTAATTTTTGGAGAAAATCGGCATTCAAGTGATGAGATAATCGAGTCTAAATATGGAATAAAAACAGAACGATGATAATAATCCTCCACAACATTTTGTCTGTGATTTCGGAGCACTATTAGAAGCTTTAGTATATGCTCATGAGCTTTCAAAATATCCAACTGAATGGCCTGAAGAGCTTGCATTACTGGTTCTAGTATTGATGAATAAGTCGAAATAATAATGAGACTGAGCAAAAAACTTGTTGTGTTTGTGACATTGACTAGTTGATGTGCCTCTTGGGATGCTTTACCAAACTCTGTTTCAGCTATTTGGTTTAATTTTTCGTGAATTTTAAAAAAGTTAGATGTGAAAATCCTAATACTTTTGTACTTAGCACTCCAGCGAGTTTCGCATAGCATTGGTATAGACAGAATCAAAGATCTTCTTTTAGGACTGCCACGAAAATAGTTTATAATAGCTTTGACTGAGCCAATGGTGCTCCTTATTTCTGGCACTGCATTTAAATCGTGTACAACTAGATTTAGTCTGTGTGCAGAACAATGCACGAAAATGGCTTTTGGACATATTTCTTTAATAATGCTCTGCACTCCTTGCTCCTTCCCAGCCATTGTTGCACACCCATCATACCCTTGTCCAATTAAGTTTTCAAGGCGCAGAAATTCTTCTCGTATCATGTTCTTACTGTCTACAAATCGCACACCAAGAGACAATTGTTCTTTACCTGATATGTCAGTGCTTTCATCTGCTAATATAGAAAATCCGACTGATTTATTGACTTCTGCAACGATTTTCTGCCTAATGTTCTCTTCACGGAGTCCAATCAGCTCATGTTCTATTTGCACCGATGTGTATCGAGCATTAGCTGGAGAATTTTCTAAATGTTTACGGAGTGTTTCATCCCCTGTTTTGATCCAAAATTCGTAAAGGTTTTGCACGTTCCCAATATTGCTGGTTTTTCCACGAAGTGCAATGTCGTGTGTGCCACAAAATATGAGAGTGCATCTTTCTATTTTCTTCAACTTTTAGCCTTGATGAACTGTCAATTTGACAAACAATATTCTGTTCTGGGTTTTTCTTTATTTTAAAAAAATTACTGTCATCTATTTGTGCATATTTGTGCCAGGAACTCGAAAGATGATTTTTAGCACTCTGATGAAAATCTTTGTATTTTGTGAATGGCTTATTGATGAAAGCTCCTTGCATGCCTCGATGAACAGCTTGTGGAAATAATATGCAATATTTGCAAACTGTACCTTTGAGATTTATCGAGTAACCAAGCCATGGAGCATACTGATCAAGCCATGTGTAGCGGAAATTTCGTGAACCATTTGAATCTTTTTTAAAATCATATCTTTTTAAAAAATGTGTATGTTTGTTCCAGAAGGCTGTGTTCCTTATCATCCGTCATTTTCCCAGATGAATTTATATGGAACCCATTATCGGTCGAATCACCATTAGAAAGAGCATCTTCAGACTTATCATTAGCAAGGCAACTTTCTACACATTTGCTTGTCGTAGAAGATAAATTTTCAGGTTCAAAATTTAAAACAGAAACGGAACTAGTGCTAGGCAGATCTGAAATTTTTGTGTTTCTCCTCGATTCTTGGTCCTCATGAAGACTTCATTTTTTTTAAAAACTTTCTAATGTCCATTTCTGAAATAAGGGGTTTTCAAAAATCTTAATATAAAATGGCAATTAAGGGTAAAGACAATCAAAAACAAATTTAACGTACTCTAAAAATTAATAAAAAACAATTTAAAAAATAACATTTACATTATGCACTATAAGGTAAAAAATAAATTTTGATTTATAAAATGTCTCAGATATAAAAGATTTTAACTCTTTTATAGTTTCTATCACTCTAATGTTACTGATATTAAAGTAAACTTAAGCAAAAACTGGGCAAATGATGTTGAAGGCCTTAGCGCAAGATTTGCAATTCTTACATATTTTTCCTTAGAATATGCCTAAAAACCTACCTCGGAATGCTAAGCACATATGAATAAATATCAAAACTACCATATATCCGATCTTAGTTTGGCTTGAAATTTTGTTATCAGCAAATATTTAGCTATAAATGCAGCAAAAATTCATTCTCTTGGCACAATATTTGCTTTTTCTTGGTTTATCGCATTAATAGACTTAAGCAAAGAATTGGCCAAAAATTGAAAGGCTTAGCAGAAGATTAGATTTTCTTACATTTCCTTAAAATTAATTCCTGAAAACTTAACACATATGACTAAATTTCTTAACAACCATATGTCCAATCTTATTTCTGCTTGAAGTTTTGTTATCAGCAAATATTTAGCTATAAACATGGCAGAATTCATACTCTTGACACAATATTTGCTAGTTTTTACTGTATACCGCTTTAAACAGTAATTCTTAACTAATTTCCGTAATTAAGTTTGCAAGTATCTATGTCCTGTCACTAATCACACTTGAATAGACTGCTGCAGTAAATATGCAATATATAATTTTAATAGAAAGTAATTACTTATGATAGGCAAAAATACAGGAGTAGATAAAATGAAATCGAGGTTAATCAGTTATATTCATAAAATGTGTGTTACTTGAAAAATCGATTATAAAAGATTATATTTAATATTAACTCAGCTTTGTACAATTTCATTTCGTCATAGCAAAATAAGTTAATTTGATTTTTAAATGTTCCCTTCTAAGAAATTATTATTTGATAACACAAATGTTCACACTATAATAGCTGCTTTTGTAGTGATAATCGATATATTGATATAAATTTCCATTGGTATGTCCTCAAAAATCGCATGAAGCTCATGCTATGGTGGAAGTGCAAGGAAGTTGTATACTGTCGTTATTTTACAGATTTTTTAGTTTTTCCTGTAAACGATCCTTAATGTTAAATCTGTTATGCACATGGTTTTTACAGATTTTATTTACATACAATTCTAAAGTAGATATATTTTTTATTTTTCCGTATATGGAGTTATATGCATGGCATTACAAAAGGTTTTCGATATCTCATGCCTTCGTACGCATTGTACATACTTCAATTATTTGGAATTTGAAGACATAAGCATTTGATTTTAAAATTCACTCTGAAGTTTGCAAAGTAAGTGAAATCATCGCTTTCAAATTTTTCCTTTTCTCTTTATTTCGCCCTTGTGGAGTTGATTTCAATAATTAATAGAAGTTCTTAATAAATATTACTTATTAAAAAAAAATCTTTTATAACATGCACGCTAGCTTTGCATTTAGTAATAGATAAACAAAACCTAAGATTTTGTTAATAAAAAAGATGTTCTTACAATAAAGTGACATGTTTGAATGGTAAAAATTCTCGCCATCCATAGTTAACGTGTTAATTTATTAGGCATTTTCAGTTTATTCCCATTTAAAAGTAAATTTTAATGAAATATTTACGTTTTTCATATTCCCAGGGGGGAGGCAACTGCCCCTCTTGCCCCCCCCCTGCCGACGCCCATGCTCCTGGCCAAATTTAAATGGCGAATTCACTGGTCCTCGGTAATCTCATAATATATCCTTTAATTACTTGAAAAGTATTTTACATTGTCAATTCTAATTTTTTATTTACATTTAAAATATATAAGTCCATAAATTGGTAACTTTTAACCTTATTATGTATTTAGTTTTCCACTTCAATTCCCCTTTCTTGAGGAAATTCTAGATAACATCCATCTTTGCTAAGAGGTAAATCTCAGTTTTTACACTTCCTTGTTGTTTGTATTCCTTTTCTAGAAATGGTTTGTCTTTTTTTATTGCTACAATTGGCACCTTTTTCCTACATGCCTTCAATTTTCACTATTTCGTGGAAGTTTCTTTATGAAACTATGCTAGTTGTTAGATTTCTTTTGCATCCTATCGACTTTAGTGAGGAGAATCCTAACATCTCTATCTATAGTGCTTGACAGAACTGTTTCTGAGTGCTTCCTTGCTTGGATGTGGATGTTAAATTGCATTTTTTGCATAAAATATAATTATTCACAATGGTGCTTAACCTACTGAGACGCAACTGTCTCATTTTACGTTAATCTCTCGTAATTTGCAAAGTACTTGGAATAGAAAAACGATACGATACCTCTTAGGTGACATTGCTGCTGCCAACTGGAAATCAAATATAACACAATGGCAAAATGACAAGGAAATGCTTACAACTATATTGGAGTGATGTTATACAAAGATACTTAATAGAATTGTCCACTTGGAGGGGATAACAAACAATACGAAAAGTAATGGACTAACAGGGAAATCCTCCGCTGGCTGGTTTAAGGCAGCTCTCTCTCTCTTGCTGCTTCCTCGTTCTCTCTCTCTCTGTCTCTTACTCAGGTTCAACACTCATGACTGCCGGCTGCCAGTCCATGATGTTTTCAGATTGGAAGTCCGCTAGTTCGGTCTGTTCTCCGGAAAGAGGGCACACCACTCGCGAAAGTCTATTGGTTAAATCGCACGATGGTAGCGTTCTCCTCTGGGCTAATGTCTGTTGCTTATAAAAGTAAAGACTCTGTATGTACGTGCAAAGCCGAAGCACGAGCGTTTGTAGAAGTACGAGCATTTGCAGGGGTGCATGCATTTGCAGGGGTTCATCGTTTGCTGGAGTTCGTTGTTTGATTGAGTTTGAACCCAAAAACTTCTGGCGAACACGAAAAACTGAGGGGGAACTCGATAAACTGTCTGAGGGTAAAATGCTGCACTACTCTGCTCAGGATTTAAGAAATTTGTAGAATAGAAGGGGCATAGGATGGAGTAGGTCTTCAATGCTGACAAGACAAGATTATTTTTGGATCTTCTTGTCTAAGGAGGAAAACTCTGCTTCAGAAGTTGCTTACTCTTCTCATCTGTGGAAACACAGCAGGTTGATTCATGGTCAAACCAATGGTGGTATACAGGTCATGAATCCTCGAGCCCTCAAAGGAAAAAAATAAGGATCATCTCCCACTGTCCTGGTTTACTAACAAAAGGGCATCGATGACTATTTTTGGAATGGTTAAACAAGTGCTTCATAATGAAGTGGAAAGGTACCTTGCAGCCAAGAACCTAGCATTCAAATTCCTGCTCATTGTAGACAATGTGCCAGGCCATCCATAAAGCCTTTAGTTGACCCACCTAAACATGGAGGTAACCTAATACCTAATATCACCTCCTTCCTCCAACTGATAAATCAGGAAATCATCACGACACTCAAGTAGTTGTTACACACCTCATACCTTCAAGAGAATTCTTGTCCAGATGGAAAGCAATTCCTCTATGTCAATCAGTGATTGCTGGAAAAAAGTAAAACATTGCTGACTGTATAACAAATATAATGGAATATCTGAATGAAATAAAGCCAGCGACATGGAATTTGGGCTGGAGGAAGCTGTTGGGTGATGCAGTGAAGGACTTGAAAGGCATCTCATTGGTGGAAGATGAGGTACAGAGAATTGTGAGGTATGTAGGTAAAAATGTTAGAATATTATATTATATGAAAATCATATGACAAGTAAGATAATTTGACTGTCAGTATCCTTTTATATAAGTAATTAGTACATCACTCCAGTATTTTTCCATCTATACCATATCCTTTCAACTTACATAAAAGTGAAGTATGATTAACCTTATCAAATGCTTTAGCTAAATCAAAATAAACAGCATCAGTTTGAAAAAAATTATCCATAGCATTAAACAAGTCAGTAACATAACAAAGGAGATTAGTATTAACATTTCTACCCTTCATAAACCCATGCTGATCGGGGATAATAATTATCTTAAACATAGGAGATAACATATCACAAAGAATGCTTTCAAATATCTTAGGTATACTAGATTGAATATATATGGGGCAATAATTTCTTACATTAGCTCTGTCACCAGATTTATATATTTGTACCACAAAACTCTGCTACCAGATTTGTGGAAAGATACCATTTTTAAGTGATGCATTAAATAACAAATGTAATGGACGGACTAGTGATTCATGATACATTTTCAATAGGTGTGGAGGAACATGATTGGGACCCATACCTTTATTAATATCAAGACTCAAAAGTTTAGATGACACCTGGGCAGCAGATATTACAATTTCTATAAGATTTACATTATATGCATAATGAAAGTCCATCAATTTCAATTCAAGACTTTCATAAACACTCGAGAAGAACTGAACAAATAAATTTACATTACCATTTTTATCTGGATATACATGGTGAAACAAAGTAGAACCATCACATTTTCTCTATTACAATCATAAGAATATGCAATGTAGACTTTGAGTGAAAATTCACAAACACCTCTGTCTGTAAAATTCCCAGTCTTTAACATCAGACGAACTTTAAATAATTAGATCGTCATCTACAACCTCCTCATCACTCATATCTGATAAAATTTGTGGCGCAAAGTAACCCCAGAGTTCCTGAAAACATAACCTCCAAAATAAAATTGATCATAACCACAGTAAAAAATAGAAGTATATGAAAACTATCAACAGTTTTATGATCAGCATTGAATTTTATGTAAGAAATTACCCCACTCACCTCTTAAGTCTTATGTGTGATGGCAGATTCTAACATTTTGCTGGCTATAAATCCAACATAAAATTGTGTATTCACTTAACATTTGCAGTTACATGGAATGACATGGCTGACTGGTCTAACAACTAACTCCTATAAGGTTAGCAGTGCCACCAATGATTTCATGGTGGAAAATATACCAAATGTTCACTACAGTGCTCACTAGATGCCCCTGTAACATTTTTTAAATTTTGGGGTCAAGCTACCCCTTAAGGAGCATAGTACATTGCAAAGTTTTATGGTAGCACATACATACATATGAATAGTCTATTTCACAAACTTATTCAATTAAAATATGTAATACAAAATTTTTACCTTCATTTACACATTGAAAAATCAATAAATAGTAGAAATATATTTCTCTGGTATCATTTAATATGGCACTTCCAATGATTGGACATGCATTGTCCCCAGGCAGTTTGTATGGCTGTACTTGGGGAAAGCAAGGAAAAGGCTAAACAAACAGACAGCTAAAGCTGTGAGAGCTGTTAATTCAGAAGGAAATGAAAAGGAGGCTGGAAAGAATGACGTCCTCTTAAGGGAAATAATGCTTACATTTCCTGAATTTACATCTTGATTCTAACTTATTTAAAAATGACAATTTAAAATGTACTGCATAAATTTCTCTGTAATTCTCATGAGGAAAAAGCATGTATACAGTATTCAACCCATAATCATAGGGTACAAAATTTCAATGCTTCCCTAGCCCTTGACTTTCAATTTTATATTGGTTGTGCATTCTATGAGAAGTTCACTGACAGAGATTTTCTGCAGGTAGATCATCTATGATGTCTTCAAAAGCCACTTAATTATTGCAGCAACCTTCACAAATACAGCAGTACTCCGATTATCCATGTACAGATTAACCAAGTATTCTGAAGCTAGTTTGAATTCTCCCGCTTATATAAAAAATGAAGATGACATGGACTTCACTGATATCTATCTACCGATAGATCAGTCAAACAAAAGCTGTTTCAGCCAAAGAGACAAAGTTGACGGGGGTTTTAGCCAAAAAATGTAATTTAAACTGATTTACCTTCCATTTTTACCAGCTTTTCTCTTTTATTTTATGGAGAATTTTAATTGCCGTGCGCCATTGCACCGTTAATTCGTCAACGAAAAAATGGAACTCGATGTTTCTCCGATGATTTTAAAAGAGAGTAAATTATAGGCATGCTTTTAGGAATAAAAACACGTTTTATTTCATCTCTCTATTTTTATTCTAAGGAAAGTTATAACAGAACAACAACAGTAACTCATATCAGAGCATTTAGACGCCGAAAAATTACGGCAGGCTGACCCAGAATAGGGCATTTAAATTCCGCCGTTTAAAGGTTAAGGAAATTAAACGTATTTTCTTAATTATAGCAATATTATTTGCTTCAATTACAATTACAACGAAGATTATTTTCGTTGACGACAATTGAGTATCCATGCATGAATTTTTCTAACTTCAAAGCGATTCGATGTTCTTGATAACGGTTACCCCTACGATAAAAATGTATTTGGCAAGAAATAGTTTACTTAGCTAGTTCCACAAATTCTGTTTGAAGACTTTTTCGATATGACTAATATTTGACGAGATATGAGGAAAAGTTAGTTTTTTTGTTTTCAGTGAAGTTGCACCCGTGATTTGGTCTTGTGAATCATTTATGTCATTTTCTTGTCCTTTCCCACAATTCTTAAATACCAAATTTGATGAAAATCCGTTTGTTAGAAACCGAGTACGAACATGCGTACGGATGGACGGACAGAACGAAGGTAATAGACGCATAGGTCGGAAAGGAAACGCGCCTAAAAGGAATCAAGTTCTGCATAGCGAAATTACATCACTAACAAAATCTTATAGAATAAAAACATATTTTTAGGATAAATGATAAATGAATGACAAACGCAATATGCAAGCAGTAAATTCTTTAAAAATCTTTGTATCTTTTGAATAAATGGAATCGGATATTGTACATTGCGTTTCCGTGCCTCTTCGGGTTCTCTAAGTCGAAGTTTTCATGAAAATAGGCATTACATTGCTAAGTTTTATTATTTTTTACGATATTCAATTTTGAAAATCGCCTTTCCGTCGTGGGTACTGTTTTAAACAACCTTGATTGCATAGCAACTTTGGAACATTTGTATATATTGTAGTGATTAGGCGTAAAAATCCTCGGACTCCAAGAGTGTTCGTCTCTCGCGCCTGTGGGCTCCGGAGGCTCTCCGATACGTCACTGAAAGTCCTCCCGTAATCTACGTAAACCCTTTTTCCTAAGGCAAGTGACGACTTCTTCTTGAGTTTAAATCAAGAGAGGGCAGTGAATGATTTTGATTGTTAGCTCGATGCAAATAGATATTCAGAAACAGTGAACCAATTCTTCACGAACGATCACTCATCGACCAGCAGCTGGTAGGAATAAAAGGCAAATTCTTAACCCAATTCGGGCGTCAGTTGGCAAGGTCGGAACGTAAGATAAGATAAAGCTAGGAGCATTTAAGAAAGGTAGAAGTGTTTGGGATACGTATCCAAGCCATGGCATGTTACCGGGCAGTTGGCTTTAGAGATTCAGCTTCTCGTAATAACATGTTCGCGTTCGCAAAGTTTGTGACGCGAGGACATTTTTGGCGTTATGATTCAGTGTTTCGAAAATACATTCCGATATACGAGGATGTAAAAAATAAATTAAAGAAATTCTGTTTCTAATAACCTTAATATTGATTTCTTATTTCGTGTCGATGATTTTTAAACTTTCTCGTCGGGTCTCGTTTTGACTCAAAACCAATAATTTTCTGCAAGAAATACTAAGGTACTTTTATTGATTTCATATCATCATCTTGCATTTTTAATTCATCTGCTCAGGTTCCTTAATTTATGCAAACACGTATAAGTTAAGGAATCACTCAATGGAAGTTATTATTTATAGATAATAAATTATATAAAGAAAATTTTGTAAGAAAACTCATTTAAGTATGTGATTCTTGCAAAGTTGTGAAACATTTGTTGAAGATGAATAAATAAATGACATTTATGTCGCGATTAGAAATACCGGAAAGGAATTTTATAAGCTTCTTAAATGGTATGAGGGCATAGGCAATACTTATAGTAGGGACGGGCAGTGAGCGCGCACATTATCCTGATCTAGTGGTCTCTCGCCCTGTCTGATACAATCTCTTTAAGTGCCATCGGATTCCCTTATCGGTAGCTTCCGGTAAATATTTGTAAACGTCGATCAGGTTTCAGATTACCGCAACTTTGACCTTTTCTCATAGAAATTAGTGGTGAGGGGATACGATCTGACGTCTTTCGAATCGACTAGAGCATGGAGGCATTATTAGTAATGTTTTTACTAATAACAGATTTTACCAGCAAATTATAGACTTTAAGTCGGAATGCATCAAAATATAAGGAGTCGGAAATAATTTGCTATTTTTTGTATTGCATATTTTCCGGTAGTACTCGCATAGACGCTTGATTGCAAAACGAATTACACTTATTATACGTTTAATCAAATAAACCTTCATCATACATGAAACGTTCACATTAGGAAGCAATAACGATTAAAAGTTTTTATAAGAAATCCAGCGAAGAGCCGTTTGCTGTGTGAAGGCGAGACGAGAAGAAAGAAAAACATTTCAAACCGGATATATACGTTTGAATAAGGCTGTCGAAATACCATCGACATGTTTATTCGAGAGAAATTGGAGCAAATATTTCGTGTCACCCGCGGCGAGAGAATACAATCTTCATTCTCAAACGTGATGTGATTTTAAAAATAAAGATAAAGCCATATAAAGGTTTTGTGGCAATAATTTTAATTAAAATAAACAAAATTATCTTTATATATAATTACTCAGTGTCTGTCCGTCCGTCCGTCTGTCTGTCCGTCCGTCCGTCCGTCTGTCCGTCCGTACGTCCCCCCATTTTTCTCTTGAACAGTTTGTCATAGAGAAATGCTGTAAACATCATTTTGTCTCTGACAACTAGGAGACCCCGGGAAAACTATTTTCGTTCACATAAGTGTCCCAGGTTCGGCTCCAGAAGACAATAATAATTTCCCATATGTTTACACAAGAGTTTCGATTTTTCATTGTACAAGGTTTTTTTCATCATTCTGCAGCATTTTCCTACTTTTGACAGTTTTTCGAGTTCCCCATAAGTTTTTCGTGTTCGCCAGAAGTTTTTGTGTTCGAACTCTTTCCTAACTAATTATTATTCACAGTTATCTATTGTGGTCACGTATTGTCCTAGGGAAAAATGACTCCTTATACCTCTCCGTCCTACTATCTATTTCGCGAATCTTGTCCTCATTATCCCTCCGTCCGATATACGTTGGTTGTCGAATAATATCCTTCATTTCATTTACGAATATCTCCGACCTATATTTATCTAGAAGTTTAAGTCTCGCCTGTAATCTAAGATCTTTCAACGATGGCCAACTCAACTCTTCAATGAGTAACGTAACGCTCTGTTTTTTATCGTAATTCTTTTTCACGAATCTAGCTGCTCGCCGCTGTATTTTTTCTAAATCCTTTATGGGTCCCCTCTGATATGGATCCCAAACCGCTGCTGCGTATTCCATTTGAGGTCTAACCAACGATAAATAACAGATTCTCTCACCTACCCGTGCTTTTCCTGACTATCCTACGCACAAAAGCCAACTTCTTATTTGCCGCACCTATCACTCCGTCTTTTGTGGGTGTCCCAAGACAGATCACGATTCAAGGTTACCCCGAGGTATTTCACGGATTCCGAAACAGGAATGCTCTCACCATCTATCGAGTAGGTAAACACGGACGATGGGCTTCTAGATTTCCAAAAGTTTAGAACGTTACTCTTTTTCTGATTGATTTCTAGCTGCCATTCCTTGCACCAAACAGATAACGCATCCAGATCATCCTGAAGCTGACGATGGGGACCACTAATTTCTCTATAGACTACGGTGTCATCCTCAAAAAGCCTGATATTACTTTTTACAACTGAGCTGATATCGTTTATATAAAGCAAGAAAAGCATAGGTCCGATCACACTACCCTGCGGCACTCCAGAGACTACATCTGCCACACTCGAGGACTTACCATCGATGACTACTTTTTGTTTTCTATTCCAAAGGAAAGCGCGAACCCAGTTAATGACTTTAACATTAACGCCAAGATTTCCCAATTTTAATAACAACTTACGGTGGGGAACCTTGTCAAAAGCTTTTCTAAAATCAAGGAACACTGCATCGACCTGCTTATTTATTTCGCCGCATGATAAAACATCATTCACAAACAGACCGAGTTGGGTGTCACAGGATCTACCTTTTCTGAAGCCATGTTGACAGCTGACTAAGAGCGATCTACTCTCAAGATAACGTATTGTGTTGCTAACAATAATGTGCTCCAAAATCTTACATGATAATGATGTTAGAGAAATCGGCCTATAATTTTCGGGGTTTTCTTTGTCACCTCTCTTATGAATGGGTGTGACGTGTGCTAGTCTCCAATCATCAGGAACCTCACAGAGGGTAAGAGATTTCTCGAAAACTATCCGAAGGAAGGGAGCTATTTCTTCTGCTAGTTCTTTTAATACACGCGCGGGAATTCCTTCTGGTCCTGGGTTTTTGTTGGGCTTTATCGCACCCAGTTGCTTCGCTATTCCTGCCTCAGAGTTTTTAATATTATCCATCCGAGTACATCCATCGGGAATAAGGTTATCTTCAAGTCTATCTCCACCTGCCGTGAACGCCTTCGCGAAGTAAACGTTTAGTAGATTAGCTTTATCCTCCCCATCTTGAAGGATGTCTCCAGAATCACATCGCAGGGAGGGTATTGAAGGACCCCCTCCCTTGACTTCTCTTACATAGGACCAGAACGCTTTTGGATCGTCCTTCAATTTTGTATTTAATTCCTCATTCCGGAAGGTGTTAAATGCGTTACGCATGGTTTTTCTCGCTAGTACGCGGGCACTGTTATACTCATGGACTATAGCTGTGCGATACTCATCGGAAGCGGTGGTAGGTATGTTTTTCCATTTTGCGTGGCTACGCCTCTGCCGTCTTAAGGCAATCCTGACTTCCTTATTAAACCAACGAGGTTCTTTCTTATCAGATTTTAACTTACTGGGGATAAATCTATTGATACCTTTTCCTAGTATATCCTTAAATAATAACCATGATGGCTGCTTACCTAATCGTTCTGTCTTTTCACAATAACTGACAAAGGTACTTTTGAGATGTAAGCTGAAACTTTTAAAGTCGGCCTTGGCGAAAGCGTATACATTCCGAAGAGGCTTAGGATGTCTTTTGAGCTTTAATTCGCACTCCGCATACACAGCTCGATGGTCGCTAAGTCCCTCCTCTGTGGATACCTTAGTTATCCTATGCGGGATGTTAGAAGCAAGCAAGTCGAGAACATTGCCCGAACGCGTGGCTTTTCGTACCATCTGGATTAAGGGATATTCATGAAACGTGTCAATTAAGGCTTAACACGATTCGCGTTCTTTACCTCCCGTAACGAAACATAGGTTTTCCCAATCGATTGACGGTAAGTTAAAATCGCCTCCAATTATCACATAACCGTCGTTCATAATAGATCTAAGCTCGGCTAATTGCCTCTCTAAACTTAAAATATAATCAACTTTGGCATTAGGTGGTCTGTAAAATGAGCATAAATATATCTTTTTCGAATTATCCTTAGCTAGGCGGCACCACACGCTCTCGGTCGTTTCATCGATAATAGGGATCTGACAACTTTTCACTTATTGCCAAAAATACTCCGCCACCTATTCTATTGGCACGGTCTTTTCTGTATACTCTATAGCTTTTCGGAAAAATTTCTTGGCTAGCGATATCTTCAGTGAGCCAACTTTCCGTACCTATAACTACATCCGCATGCAACGTGCGAATTACGTGTTCGAGTTCGGCAGACTTCCTACGAATGCTGCGGCAGTTTAAAACTATAATATTTAATTTCTCGTTATCGCCCGAAGCATTAACTGCTGTATTACGGCTTTTGCAGGTGGACTCTCTCACTTCGCTACCAGAAACTGTATTACACTCGATACTATGCGCGAGGCTTTTACTAACTTCCGGAATAAGGTATTAAATAATTATTTGAAGGAGGACCCTAAAGCGTTTTGGTCCTATGTGAGAGAGGTCCAAGGTAGAGGCCCTACCATACCTTCCCTGCGTAATGACTCGGGTGCCGTTATTCATGATAGCGTAGAGAAAGCCAACCTGTTAAACGGTCATTTTGTAAAAGCATTCTCAGCCGTCAGCGACCATTGCGTACATTATGCACCCGCAATAACGGGGGGCCTGATGGACGATATAGTATTTTCTGAGGTGGGAATAGCAAACCAATTAAGTTCCATCAGACATAACAAAGCCACTGGCCCCGAAGAAATACCTGCTCGCGTTTTAAAAGAATTAGCTGAAGAAATAGCACCTTTTCTTCGGATAATCTTCGAGAAATCCATTTCTCGCGCAGAGGTCCCTAGCGACTGGAGGTTAGCGCACGTTACCCCAATTTATAAGGGCGGCGACTAGGAGAACCCAGAAAATTACAGGCCGATTTCTTTAACTTCGATATCGTGTAAGATTCTCGAGCATATACTCGTTAGCAACATAATGCGATATCTTGATAGTAACTTATTGTTAGATGATTGTCAACACGGCTTCAGGAAAGGTAGGTCATGTGATACTCAGCTCGGTCTTTTTGTTAATTGTATACTGAGAAGCGGAGAAAAGAATACGCAGGTCGATGCCATCTTCTTAGATTTTAGGAAAGCCTTTGATAAGGTACCTCACAGGAAGTTAATAACGAAATTAGAAACCTTAGGCGTTAATTCTAAAATCATTAGTTGGATCCGTGAATTTTTAAATCATAGGAAGCAGAAGTTTGTTATAAATGGGAAATCTTCGAACTTAGTGGAGGTTGTCTCTGGCGTTCCGCAGGGTAGTGTAATTGGTCCATTATTATTTCTAATTTATATAAACGATATCAGCTCAGTAGTCAGAAGTAAAATTAGGCTTTTCGCGGACGACACCGTCATCTATAGAGAAATAAGCAATCCGGAAGACCGCCAGTATCTCCAAAATGACCTAGAAGCTATTTCTGCATGGTGTAAGGAATGGCAGTTAGAGATCAACCAAAAGAAAAGCTGCGTCATCAACTTCTGGAGAACCAAGAGTATCTCGTTGGATAATAATTATTCGTTGGACGGAGTAGAGATTCCAGTTTCAGACTCGATTAAATATCTCGGAGTCACGATCCATCGTGATCTCTCGTGGGACACCCACATTCGCCGATTGATAGGTGCCGCTAACAAAAAGCTGGCCTTTATAGGGAGAATAGTTCGAAATAGCTCCGAAAAAGTGAAAGAATTATGTTATTTATCCTTGGTTCGACCGCAGGTCGAATATGCTTCAGCTGTGGGGGATCCCTACGAAAAGGGACTCACTAACGAGATAGAAAAGGTTCAGCGCAGGGCAGCTAGATTTGTAAAGAGGAATTACGATAGTAAACAAAGCGTAACATTATTAATAGAAAATCTGAAATGGACATCGTCAGAGGAACGTTGGCTGCAGGCTAGAATTAAACTACTGGAAAAATTTATGTCGGAGGGACTAGTGAATGAGGTAGTAGGACTTATCAGAAGCCCGACGTATATCGGAAGGCAGGACAGTGAGGATAAGATTCGCGAGATTGACTGTAGAACGGAGCGATATAGAGGATCGTTTTTCCCTAGGACGATAAGAGACCATAATAGGAAAAGATAACGTAGGAAAACTATGGACCCTTGGTGCACTGCACCCCCTGCCATCCACCAAAAAGGTGACTTGCAGGGTATAATGTAGATGTAGATGTAAACGAGAATACCATAAGTGAAGGAAATTTGCGCTTAGACTCGAACGAGATACTTTTGAGGAAAAGGAATTAATAATCCCCGTTTAAAAGTACGTAATGAGCTTACTGCCACGGTAGCTAATATTTTTCATTGTTGAAAACTGGAAAATGTACCCCTATTTTGATTAAAAACGATTTTTACGCTAATTTGGCACGGATTTGAATTTTGTCTTCAAGAAAAATGATTTTTAGGCAGGTTTCCACAGGAAACATAGCCTTATGAAATGGTCTTCTGTGTGTGTCCCCTACTAACAATTTTTGCACCAATGGACCGATTTTCATGAAACTTGGTATGAGGCTCGTACTGCCAGGGCCCACCTTCGGGCTATATTTTTTGGCGAAGATTTAGGCCCGAGTTCAAGGAACGTTTTTTCCCTATTTGTTTTATATAGGAAATCTCAAATTCATTGTGCAGAGATGTTTTCTTTAATACATTAAAATATCTGAAAATTGTGATATCGGAACGAGGTTTGTACTGTACTGTAAATTCTAATTCTTATCACAGAATTTTGTTAATTGATCGTATTTTTTTGAATTTCTACTAAAACATCGTTTTTGCGTTTTAAATCGCATTTTATCAGATTGTTGCCATGGAGACTATTATTACCAAACTCGGCTTGAGCGTAGACGAGTGAACAAATGGGTTATTTTATTTTCCACTCGACTACCCTTCAGCACTGGATAGTTGATTCACACATTAGCGTATGAACAGTAGCATTTATTAAATTCGTTTATATAACGTCAGAAAGTGATTTTGACATTGTTTTTAGTATTTTAAATTTGATAATGCTCTATAAATTTGTTTTCCAATTTGATATAATTGATAAGCTATGAAGTACAAGCGGTATTTATGATATGAGAATTCCTTGGAATGACAAAAACATACTGAAACATTTCCTGTCAATATAAGTAATCAATTCGGGACGTCAACTTTAGGAAACCAGCCTGCATTAGTCCTGGTTCGGGCTTCTTGTTTCTATTTGCTATAGGACTTTTCATGTGTCGAGTTTGTATTTTCATTTTAATAAATTTAAAAATACCAATTTATAAAGCTCTGCGCCTTTTCCCACACTTTTCTAATGGGGGAAATGTGGATATGAAACATAGGGGTCAAAAAAGTCCCTAAAAATGAAAGTTTTCCGTAGGACTTACCCAATGTACTGTTATTATGCCAAATTTGTAATCTGAGTAAAACCTCGATTCAACGGACCCGATCTTACGAACTTAAGATTTTACGGACAGCGTCCGCCGAACCGGGTTTTTGTCCGATCGATACTCTCTAAGAGGAAATTATCATTCGATGTGATTATTCTCTTTGCTTTTGAGGTCATTTTAATGAAAAAAATTTCCCTAAGATTCCTCAATAAATTTTTCTCTCTGCACGCAACATTAATTGGAAAGGGAATGGTGCGAAAATGAAATATCCTTCTCTCCTTATGGTTGAGAGACAATTGACGGTGAAGATGGCGCTTTAGAATCAACAATCGGGAAACTGCCTCCGAAGGCGGCTGCTTTGTAGCGTCTGGTTTAGCCGACTGTTTAACCGCTAAAGTGATTTCTCGATTATCGAATCGAACCCACCTTTGTGTGACATGTTACTTGTATGAAAAATCAATAGAAATTCCTCAAATGTGTCAAATAGATAAAGATTATCGTACTTTAAAGTTAGCATGTATATATTTCAACGCAAAGATAGGAGAACGAAAGAAAGATGACAGCGCAGTTGGAAAATTGGGTTATGGAGACAGAAACAAACGGGGAGACTGATTTGTAGACTGCCGAATGTACCAGCCTCTACATAATGGACTCCTTTAAGAAGAACCCTAACAGAAAATGGACCTGGAAGGCCCACAATGGCATAAAAATGATATTGACTACATATTAGTCAATGAAAATCATGTGGTAGAAGACGGCTCTGTCCTCAACCAGTTTAAAACTGGAAGCGACCTTCGATTGGTGCACTGTAGGATAAAAGTCGATTCTTAAATCGAAAATAGGGAAGCTGAGAAGGAAGCCTAGGCCTATTATCAACGCACAAGTGCTAAAAGAGCGAAAAGAAGAATTTAAGCTTGAACTACGCAATCGATTCAATTTACTAGAGAACCAAGAAGGGGAATTAAAGTTAGCAGAGATACTCAGAGCAATCGCACTATAAATAAGCAAAACTGTTACAGATAAGCCAGATAAAAAGTTATCTGAAAAAACTAGACTGCTGATGAAGAAAATAAGGTAAATGAAAATGATTATTGACCCTAAGGAAATGATTCACTTCACAGAATTTAACCAAACTATAAGGAAGTCCATCAAAGAAGATGTGAAGAAATATAGGTAATTATGAACTACTCGAGAAAACTACAGAAAACAATGAAAGTTATAAAAAAAAATGAAAAAGCATCTTTCGATTAGTAAGAGACAGCTGGTGGCAATGGTGTTAAACTATTGCTCGATTACCAATAGCAAGAAGTTAATTCTGAAGCGAGTAGAAGAATTCTACACAAAACTATATGAAGGTCCATTTACCGACGAGGAAGTAAATGAAACATGGACACCTAAGAGGTTCCAGATATTCTTCCAGAAGAAGTAAGATATGCAATCAAAAACATGAAGAATGGGAAAACATCGGGAATTGGTGGCATCACAACAGAAGTATACAAGACAACAGGTAACTTTATGGACAAGATTCTCTCCAATATTCAAGAATGGTTGCAAGGAAGATTTGAATAATTATCGGCCATTCAGCCTGATCCCGGCAGTCTACAAAATACTCACAAAGATTCTCACTACGCGCTTTCCAAAGCATCTTGATTTCGCCCAACACAGAGAACAAGCTGGATTTCGCAGTGGATATAATACGATGGACCACATTCAAGTCGTCAGAGAGAGAATCAGTCGGACTAATATGTGCGAGTTGCCCCCCTGTATGTGCTTTATCGACTACGGGAAAACATTCGACTCTATTAGAACTTTTTCGGTGTAAAATGCACTGACGAAACAAGGGGTGGAAGAAACGTACATTACTTTAATCAAGAATATCTACAGGAACGTGTGATCGCCTGTCCAGCTGCATGAAGAAGCAAGTGCATTTACGACCGAAAAGGGGGTGGGGCAAGGAAATACCATGTCTCCTAAATTATTCACAGCAGCTCTAGAGGAAGTATTCAAAACGCTATACTGGGAAGAAAAGTGTATAAAGGTAAATGGAGAATATCTGAGTCACTTGCGATTCGCCGATGGCATCATACTGTTCGCAGAAAACCCAGAAGAGCTCTGTGGAAGAACTGAGAGAGAACTGGAGCAGACAAGCCAAAAAGCTGGGCTTAGAACGAATTTTAATAAAACAAAGGACATATACAACTCTTTAACAAATTAATTAATTAATAATTAATTATGAAGCAGGGCCCTTCTAGGAGACAATAATGTTCTTTAACAGTCAGAAAATCAGTTGGAATAGGCGAAAGGAGAAGAAAAAGGATCTCAGCTGAACGTACCACATACTGAGAACCACGAACCGCTTGCTGCTGGCGTACAACATTACTAAGAACCGCGCTTAGATAACATAGGGAGAAGGTTAGGAGAGAGAGTAAAGGAAGGTGAATTTCGGGGGTGGTGGGGTACACCCACCTGGCACCACGTGGTGGATATGTGAGAATCGATGAGGCGCATGTCTGAGGCGGCGAGCGGGAAGGCTTCTCCTCTGCCATATATCCTGTACCTCACGTAGAGAGGGAGTGTGAGGAGCAGGGCGGGCAGCAGAATGCTGAGAAGGCAGAGGCGAGCGGCGCGGAGGGGTCCTGTGGCGCGAAAAATATACACAAATTGAATCAAATACCATACGAATATCACAATAGTAAATTTATTAATTATTAAAATTGTTTGTAAGTTATATAATATCATAATTTCGGTATATATGGGAAAGTTTTTCTTTATTTGATTCTTTCGATTAAAATACTGTTGCATATTGCATTAAATAGCGGCATTTTTGATGTGATAATATAATGATGTAATATTTATAAAAATGCGATACAATTAGATTTATTTCAATTTATTAACTACTAAGGATAAAATATTTGCATATCAATTTTTATTTTTACCTCTACAACAAACTTGAAAACTCGTGAAAAGGTTAATCAATAGGAGATTACAGTTGACACCACCTTTTAAAGGGATTCCTCCCTATCCTCCTTCCACCAGTAATTCCTTCATTTCTTTTCCCTCAATTTATCCCTCGCCTCAAATATTTACTTAATGCGCATTTAAACATTTTTTTCCTTAGCCAGTGTGTGTGTTTGAACAAATTCCTTCCGAAGGGGTTATTTTTCACTGGCTAGACCGCAGGTGGAATATACCTCCAGTATATGGGATCCGCGTGAGACGGACCATGTAATTCAGTTAGAAAGACTACAGCCAGATTCGTTAAACAAAAGTACGAACATATAGAAAGCGTCACATCTTTATTGAAGGACTTAAAATGGAGATCTCTGTAAGACCGTAGACTGTGTCCAAGATTAAGGATTCTAGAGAAATACAGGTTAGAATGACTAGCAGAGGATGTATTGGCAATAAATGATGCTCCAACGTACATAGGTAGAAACGATCATGACTTACTTACAAATGTGAACGCTGCAATTAGGCACGTCCTGGTGGCAACGTATTGCAGTCCCTGGGGCTTTTATCTTTACATTATATGCGTCAATAAAACACCGCAATAATGAAAGACAGTAATTGTGATTATAATTAACTCTGTAAATCGGTACATCATATAAATAATAAACAGTGAAAAAAATAACACATTAATTGTCTATGAAATACCCGTAAAATACCCTGTACCCTCGGAGCCGATGTTTCCGAGGTTTATGACGACAAGTTATGTGACATCGATTGTAGTACGGAGAGTTATAGAGGCTCAATCTCTCCTAGAACAATACGAGACCATAACAGGAAAGTCAAATCTGCAAGTAAAAACTGTTAGGTAGGCCTCAGTGCGTTGCACTCCCTGCCACTCTCCAGATTGGTGAATTGCAGAATAGGTATCGTGTAGATGTCGATGTAATTCCTAGATTGCATTTCTCGAAGTTCTCTACGCTGGACTATTCTAGCGTTCACGCTGAATATTCCACAACCGCAATCTAGAACGGGCAGAGCGCAGTGGCCGTATAATTTCCTTGCGAGGAAAATCAAGATGTTTGATTTTAAAATTAGTGGATTCTCCTCCAAACGCACTCTGTCCCACTTTCCTCCTGCAGTTGGCGTCTTCAAATAGAGAACAGTCTGGAGTTGTCCCAAATACGCATAACTTTTAGATTCCTTGAAATACACTCGATGGATTTCCATCTTATGTAAAAGAGTGGAGTTGCATATGCCCTTAGTTTTACTAAGTTCAGTCAGTCCAGTACATTCCAGGTACTTGCAAAAATAGGGCATGGGAAGATCTAAGGAGTAGGAGTCCAGGTGTATTGAGAAAAACGGGCACGAGTTTAAAATTGAGTCGAGGCCTCAAAAATAAAATATTGCCAAATACTTAGGTATTCTTTCTTTAATAGAGGAGACAGAGATTAAAACGTTATCTGATGAACTCTTTGAAACCCTTACCAAAAAACGTTAAAAATTTTAAGAATAAAGTTAGTTTGATGATATATAATCTTGTATAGAATGTATAGTATTGTAACAGATTACGATGGAGTTGGAAGAAATAAAGGAATGTTTGATGGAATGAAGTACGGAGGAGACCATCGTGAGTCCCTTAACCGCTGGGGTAACTGTGAAGATTCATCTTTAAAAAGTCTTAATCCATATAAATAGGTACCAATTGAATTGAATAAGTTTTAAATGATGTGTTAATGTATTTGTCTATGGATAAATGATCTTTTATTTTGTATATATTGTATAACTATGTGTAATTTTATAACTTAATTAATGCATAAGTTAAAGATATTTGTAGGTTCAATATTGTAGCAGCTATCATTCTAATCCTTCCTGTTTCTCCTCGTCCAGAATATTTATTCTGCGATTCCATCAATTCCAGCCGATCTTATACTGTTCATGCTTTTGATTACGTGTCTGGCTCCTTCTGGGAGAATATCTTCAACCTCTTCAGAGAAGAACTTTATTTCTTCTGTATTTTTATCTACTGTTCATGGAGATCTCATAAAATTTGAAGGAGAAGTCTTTCATTCATTTTAAGATGAACATCCTGTTGCATGTAATCGAACCGTCTTCCAGCTCCGATCCCAAAAACCATCTTTTATCAATCGATTTATATTTTTATGGCTAATATCTTTTATGATTATCAACCACTTCTTTATGGTTATATTTGCTTAGGTAGCTACATAAAAAACTAATAGTTTTCCTCAGTTCTGTGCAATGGATCATATATTTTGGCTATTGACTGTTTTATTCGCATTTTGGAGTGAGGGATAAGTATCGACAAACGTTTTCTGCAATATTTACTAGTAGTCCGTGACGTACGTACGTTTTTAAAAATACAGTTGGTGATTCACATTGGTTGATACATTGTTATTTTATTTTTTGGAAATATTTTTTACAAGAGGCGCTGCCTCTATGCGCGTCAACCCCGCGCGCTCCAGGGACTTAGGCGCTACGCGTCTCGCTAAGCTGAAAATAATTTTTCGGAATAGCTATTATCAAAATGCATATTTTTGGTTCATAAAGTTTTTTCTTTGACTTACTGTTACCGAAATACAAAATTCAAGTATATTAAACGGCCGCCATTTTGTTTCAGGATGGCGGGTGAAAATGAAGTTTTCCTGAGGTCTCCTAATTTTGTTGTTTACCAGCGAAGCGATGATAGTGGAGCGTCTTATGGGCACGTCGCCTCCGTCCGCCCATCCGCATGTTTACTCTCTGAAACTACTGGATGGATTTTAATTAAATGAAGTATTAGTGACCCTTATTAAATTTTTTCGCCAAATTGTGATTTAAATTATAACTTCCACTTTATATAAACACTTAAATAAACGTATACCTCGTTAAATGGTATCGGTCAAACAACAATTATATACCATTTTTTGTCTCCTTAGCACTTACATGATCTGTAAGGTATAGATTAAACAAGTAGTTCTGGAAAGAACTAATCCTCCTACTTTCCTTTCAAAAAATAAAATAGGACAAACCAGTTCAAGATTAACAAAACCAAATACAAAATTCTCTCACCAAAGATGCCATAAGAATTACACAAGAAGAATCCGTTTTGTTTACAGAGTCGGTATGGTTACTGACAACAATATGTAGTATAAATATTTTTCGCCGCGATTCCGATAGTTATGAATCGATCCAAGGGTCGATTGTTACCTCGATATCTATGAATCGAAACACGGCTGGAATGCGCACTCGGCTATGCTCAAGCCGAGTTTGGTTATAATCATCACCTTAGCAACAAATCAAAACAAGTAGGTACACGGGATTACCGTGGCACAGAAGTGCTTTTAGTCAAATTCGCCGTAGTATAATCGTCTACTAATATATTTGCTTTGGCATCAGAAAATTATTTTTCCTTATGTTGTGGTAGCCCTGCTAATTAGATCCGTTTTAAACATGTTAATTTCGTTTTGCCATTCTATACTCGCCCTACAAACGGAATTTCTTTTTGAAATCGGTTCAGCCAATTTCTTCCAAATTCATAGTTACAGAAATATTCTAACCTTGATATTGTGGTAGCCCTTCTTAGTCAATCCGGTTGAAATTCCCTATTTTTATTATTTATTTATATGAAGATTATATATCGTATACTATATCGGGTTGAAATGCATACGGTCAGTTCTCTAGAAATACGTATAAAATAAATATTATTTTACTTTTTACTTTGGTAGCCCTGCTCTTTAGCTCCGCTTTAATCATTTTGATTTCGTTATGGTATGTTTTACAAATATATATAAAATTTAATTGAAATCCCTTCAGCCAATTCCTTCCAAATCTTTAATTACTGAAAGAGTTTAATTTGTAACTGTGGCACCCCTGTTTGACTGATTTGGTTTAAATATACTAATATGGTTTTGTATCTATGTGTATATTATAAATATTGAATTTGATTAAATTGATATGGACAGTTCAACACAAATACGTGTGAAAAGAATTTTTTTATTCCTTGTATTGTGGCAGCCCTGCCTTCTTTATCTATACAGAACATCTTGATTTTGTTATTTTATGTTGCATGCCTCCTTCATGCAAAAGTTCGTCGAATTCGGTTCCGCCAATTCCTTCCCAATTCATAATTTCCGAAAAGTTAAACTTTGAAATTGTGGCACCCCTGCTGAGTTTATCCGATACAAATATGACATTTTGGTAATTAATTTGTGTGAGTATTCTATGTACCAAATTTGGTAGAAATCGATTCAGCCAATTCTTCCCTGATACGTGCGTACGGACGGACATCACGAAGATAATAGCGCTTTGCAGCAATGACGAAAAGCACTAACAAGTGGGGATGTACACGGGTTTTCCCGTGGTACAGAAGTACTTTTCGTCAAATTCGCCGTAGTATAATCGTCTACTAATATATTTGCTTTGAAATCAGAAAATTATTTTTCCTTATATTGTGTCAACCCTGCTTTTTAGATCCATTTTATACATGTTCATTTCGTTTTCTCATTCTATACTACAAACGAAATTTCTTTGAAATTGGTTCAGGCAATACCTTCGAAATTTATAATTACAGACAAATTCTAACGTTGATATTGTGGTAGCCCTGTTTAGTCCACCCGGTGTGAATATAATAATTTTGTTATTTATTTGTATAAAGATTATATGCATCATATTTGGTTAAAATTCATGCCGCCAGTTCTCTAGAATTACGTGTAAAAGAAATATTATTTTACTATTTATTGTGGTAGCCCTGCTCTTTAGCTCAGCTTTAAACATTTTGATTTCATTATGGTATGTTGTATAAATCTTACATACAAAATTTAATTGAAATCCGTTCGGCCAATTCCTTCCGAATCCTTAATTAATGAAATAATTTAATTTGTAATTGTGGCATCCCTGTTTGGCTGATTCAGTTTAAATATGCTCTTATGGTTTTCTATATATGTGTACATTATAAATATTATAATTTGTTTCAAATTGATGTAGACATTTCAACAAATATGTGTAAAAGGAATGTTTTATTTCTTGTATTTTGGCAGCCCTGCTTTCTATATCTATGCTATACATCTTGATTTTGTTTTTTTATGTTACACGCCTCCTTCCTACAAAATTTCATTGAAATCGGTTCAGCCAATTTCTTCCAAATTCATAATTACCGAAAAGTTTAACTTCGTAATTATGACACCCCTGCATATTCGATCCGGTCCAAATATGTCACTTTGGTCATTAATTTATGTGAATATTTCATGTACCAAATTTGGTTGAAATCGGTTCAGCCAATTCTTCCCTGATATATGCGTACGGACGGACGGACGGACATCACGAAGATAATATGCTTTTCAGCATTGACGAAAAGCACTAAAAATGGCTTTCAAAACACCGAAACGAAGGTTTTTGAGAGAAATTCAAACAAATATGATCGGAAATCGTGGTCGTGGGTCAATTTTTTCTAATTTTAATCTCAAAAAGAAGAAAAGCCTGCATGTAAAAAAGTCGATTTTTACGTTTTATCTTATGGGGAATGCAAATCATCCCCTGAAATCGAACCCTGGACGTTTTCGCAAACTTTCCTTCGTCGTAACATTTTTATTTCTTAGTAGATTATCTCTGCCAAATTTAAAGTTTGTATTTGCGTATTAAGTTAGTGAAATTTGGGGTTATTTGTGGCAGGCAAAGATATTAAGCGTTTTATATTGTTAGATGCTAGGTATAGATTTAAAAATGTATTCATATTAAGGACAGCATTTTCCACAAAAAGGTCTTGGGGCCATATAATTACAACTTATAGTTTCGGCGATAAGAATAGGAAACTTGATTAGTTTTCCTTTAGAACAATCTGGATCCGAAGATCGAAAGTAAATTTTTAAAATTTTAATTTGCAAAAGAAAAGAAGCCTGCAAAATGGATTATTACGTGTTTTCTTATGGAAAATATAAATTATCTCCCTGGTTCGAAACCGAATATTTTTTCGGGACTTTTTTCATAATTGATTTTAATGCATGCTTTAAGCATTACTATCTAATCTCAATCTTCTACCTAGTCGGAAAGTTTGTCAAAACATGCTATAATGTTACGTATAGGTACCGTCTTATTACACACGACCAAACACATCCTCAATATATAGGATGCGTTGTTTTGGGTTTTGGAAAATGAGTTGTTTTTGGCCATGTTTTTCCAGTAGTGTGTTATATTGGCAACTTTCGTTGTTTCGTTTCATACGCCACTCTCACCTATAATAGAGACACGGTATTTTTGCACCCTAGGCAGGAATTGATGGAATAAGGCGATTTGAAGATCCTATGCGGACAGGCATAAGCTGTAATGTTGAGATTATATTTTTGAAACGATAGTTCAGCGGCAGAATATCCGCCCGGCGTGTGGAAGACCCGGCTTCGATTCCCAGTCATAGCAGACTTTTTTTTCGTTTCAAAAAATATACCCTAGACAGGGTTAGAAAATTTTGCCTCCCTCCTAATGAAAGTATACAGTACACAATTTTACCTTACAGTAGTTCATTCACAATGTAGAAGTAAGATAAAATATACATAAAATATATTTTATAATATAAAACGTAACACTTAAAAGTTCAAATTGTCATTTGTTGCGCCTCTAAGCGTGCTGCGCCCAAGGCGGTTGCCTCGTTCGCCTAGCCCTTGTCCCGGATCTGCTCTCACCCTATGCTCTCGGCATATCAAGACGAATTCAAATGTTGATGGGACGACGAAACTTTCTAGAATAGGCATTTTTTAATGGAGCCACAAGGTTCAAAGGTTAATTACTGACCTAGTGAACGGATTTCGGACCGACAAACTTGTCTGTCATGTACATTTATGAGGGAAAACTGCTGTCGTATTGTGAGGGGTGGTCTCACCTTTGAGCCTCTTCCGTTTGGGCAGAGAAAAGGGTATGATATTGCTCTTCCAAGGGCCTCCTTCCCGGGCCTCTTCCTGGGCCCCTCCTCCGCCCCACCTCCACCCAGAGGACCCTTTCGCCTTGGGTGGAAGGTGCGGAAGATTCAACGTGGTCTCCGTAAAGTCATCGTCAGCCGCGGCAGAGGGCGCGAGCCTGGAACTTCCGGCTGCGGGTTGGTCCAGGAGGGGGAGGGAGGAGGAGGCTCCTCTCTCTAGGTCACCTGAAGAGAAAAACATTATTAATTAGCGTTCGTAGGTAAATTACGAATAAATTAAATATCTCCTGAACGTCCGGTATAGGATTAAATATTTCAAACAAGTTGTGGCAAGTATTATTATCTGCAATTTTTTTAACAATCAATATGCACATTAATTAAGCCTCTTCAATACTATGTCTTGTATATTACCTATCTGCTAGGAGATAATCAAACTGTATTTGATCTGAGATGAAAAATATAAGAAACCTTCTTTAATAACAATATACCGCTCAAACAAAGAAAAATATATAAATTTTTAATCAAAATTGTATGGTTCAACAGGGAATTATCGAGCCTCGTCTTATGGCTGAAAATTTTCAAGAACAAGCAATTAAAAAAATATATTTGCCTCTGGTATCTCCAATAGCCACGACAAGGTTAAAAAACCGTATGCTTTCTTTAGAACTTTTTTCTTTTAGAATCTATTTTCGGTGAATTACCACTGAAGGCGGCTGCTTTGTAGCCGAAATGCGCATATGGTTTTTATCCTTGTGGCTATTGGAGATACCTGAGGCAAGTATATTTTTTAAATTGCTTTATCTTGAAAATTGTATGGGCTTCTTCCGAGCCTTCACAGAAGCAAAATCATAACGATATTACCGAAATTAATTCTTTCCGGTCCCGGATTTTCGTCCATCTTTTCCAAGAACGAACGTAGCCAACCTTCTGCTGTCTATCCTCTGGGATGCCCAACTCCCTTTTTATTTGCGCTTTTGAAAGAGCACTTTTTACTCTTTTAGTAATTGTTAGTTTTTCTGTAATTGTTTATGACTTTCTTTATTTACGTTCGCCATTACCCATAAAATAAATCTGATGGGGAAAAGAATAAAACAAATGATAATAGACGTCATTTTTTAATGTCTGGAAGATTTATAACTGATTGAAGGAGACAGTAAATGTAGATGGAGATATACATTCCTTTACGGTGAGTCTAGGACCTTTAAGAAGGTAGAAAATTTATTTGGGATTATGTGAAGTTCTGACGATTTGTTTCCATAAATTTTTACCATGGTGGGAGGTCTAAATTCTGTGTTTATCAACAAAAAAGTTTTGATATAAAATAAAAGAGCGCAAGATACGGGTATTGTACGTGGTTATTTAAGCCATTGACACGGATATCAGCAGAAATTTTTGGGCAAATTAAAGGCCACATTCAGTTTTCAGTTGATATATGTGGTCGAAATTCAATAATTTGAACGTTTATAACTCGATTATTTGCTGACTCGAAGGAGACATCTTCCCCATAATATCTCTTTAAGCTAAAAGTAGACTTGGTAGTTTTCGACGTTTATTTTTCCTAAAAATCGACGTCGAATATCGACGTTTATTTTAATACATTTTACTAGGCTTGGTAGTTTTCGAATTTTATATTTCTTAAATAGCGATCACTAATGTCAACGTTTATTTCTCATACAAATCGATGACAAATATCGACGTTCTTGCCTTCGACCTCCAACCTGTAACAGTTAATTTTTCGGGATAAATCAGAAAGTAGAATTTGCCACAAGCGTATGGGATCCTTACGAGGTAGGACTAGATGAAGTGTAGAGCTGCTAGGTACGTTTTAGGAAAATATATAGGAAAGAAGATAGTGTAACCGATATGCTGAAAACGCTAGGTTGGGATACCTTAGAGAGTAGACGGAAAATTAACCAACTAGGAGGAATACTTCAGGTAATAAAGTCAGAACGGGCATGGGTTGATTTAAGCAAGAGACTAGATGATGCAGATTATATAGGTAGTCAGGATCACAAATACAAAATTAAGCTAAGGAAACAGAAGAGTGATGTAGGGAAACACTCATTTATTAACAGAGGGGGTAAAGGAATGGAACGATTTGCCTGAGGAACTCTTCAATCACTTACTAAGAAATGTAAAATTATTTAAAAGAAAATTAAAAACTCTAGGGTAAATAATGGTTTCCCTGCATTCAATGCACCAATGTGACGAAGGATTTAGAGGAAGTAGTGGATTGCTTGTTAGGGTGAAGTACGGCTGGGAGTCAGAGGGCCCTGGTACCGTCACGGTGGCCGTGAAGGTCTATCATGAACCCTGAAAAGTCTGAATCCAGAGGTTATTATTATTTTTATGTGTTTGTACTTGTTTTTTCTTCTATATGTAAGGCTTTTATTATATTAAAATTTTACAGGAATCGTTGCCGCCAGGAAAAATCCCTTCTTGCAGCGAAAAGAATGATGACAATATTATTGTAAATGTAATAATAATAATTATTATAATCCGCCCTTATTTGATGGAAAAAGTTTTAACAATTAGACGATGAAAAGATTCGGTATGTATGCTGCCCAAAATGTATTTTCGGTATAAAATGTAATATAATTCGAGAAATAACGAACGAGGTTGCCTTCCGAATACTTTGTATAAACACATGTTAGTAGTAACTGTTTTGAAATTGATGCATGTTTTGTATTATGTATATTGAGTGACTCGGTTGTGTATTTATTTACGTTGCCACCTGGTCATCCGACCAACTTGAAACTCATTTTATTAAATGAATAAATATTTACTCGTTAATTCGCGCCCATTATTCACGAAATCGTGATCGTTCGTGAAAAAATTAATGTGACGTGAGTATGATGTACACCCAAATGCATGAATCAATATTTTGATAAAAATAATCTTGCCTTGTTGAGTAAAAAACAACTATGAATGCAGAAATAAACCCAGAATGCGTATACAGAACGATGCTACTTTGACAGCTATGCAAAAGAAACAAAGCACGAGGGGCATTCACTCTCGGAGGATGGCATATAAGTACGTATAAATTTTATGACGGAGTGCTTTTTAAAATGCTATAAGGACATCTGACGGTCGGTGCTCATTTTTCAGTTCGGGAAAATCTTTCTTTTTGCCTCTTGGAGGAGGTCGGCAGATCCTGTCGCATAGAAGAGACAATAGACGCCCCTCGACTTTCCGGTAAATGGAGTCCAATGTGCGTATGGATTATCGGATCTGTTCGAGCGTAAAGACAACGCAATAAACCGATCATATCGTTTTGCCCCTTACCATTGGCTTTGGATCCCGCGGCAGCTCGACATGTCTCTTTAAGACAGTGACCTAAGCAACATTAGAAAACAAAGTGTAGTGGATTCCGAACGTTGTGTGGCCGTCAAGTATGAAAAATACCTACGGACTTTCTTTTACGTTTTAGATGCTTGGTGAAAAAATATATTAAGTTTTAGAGTGGAAAACCAAATTTAAAAATCATGACATATAACTTCGTAGAAAATGTAGTGGTGAAAATTGACCCTTATTGTCGACAATTAAGTATCATCGAATTTCAAAGATTTTAAAATTCAATGTTTATCGACATTTATCGATTTAAATTGAATCCTACCAAGCCATCATATAACTTAAAAACAACAACGAATCCAATTTTCTAACAAAAGGTTTGTTTTTGCCAATGCTGGTTCCACAACCTCGCCACTTGTTTACCGATGGTGCCTCGCCACATAATAGGAGTTCCTTAAAATTGTTGATGAGTTAAAAAAGAACATTAAATGTCTTCCATTGAACCGCAAAATCAGTCACTTTCTGCGTTGCCATCTTTCGGTTGCAACTCTTTTTAAACCATTGGCGCATTCGATTAATTTATTGTTAATTATAGTTTAATTTGGTTTAAACTTTAGTAAGAAGAGGTGCTAGTAGTGAGGTGGACCAATCGAGAAACTCTACATTATCATCGTAAAATAAATTATATTTTGGAAGAACATCAGCACTATAACTGGAAATTGTTTCAGCGGCCATAAATATGAAGACGCGGAAAAATGAAATGGTTCCTTCCTTGCTTTTTATCGTATTCCATATAAAAATACGTAAAAAGTGTGTAAATATGTAAAAATAAAAGTTGTGGTACTCATTATCGTCAAGAAAATTCATATTTTATTCACACGTACGATTATAACTAACATAAATATGCAGTTTATAATATCATGAAACATGTACCATGTTATACGAATCTTTTCAGTTACTGAACCTAGTCACCAAATGAGAAAAATAAGGCATAATTATGGGACGCGAGTCATCAGCTTTCAAAAGAGGCGTCTCATTGCAAAATCGGATCGGAAATTGCGGAGAAACTTAGAAAAAAGAAGATGAAAATAAAGTAAAGGCGTTCCAAGGAAAATTAAAATGTTTTTAGCTACAAAAAGTTATCTCTGAAGAGAAATGAATGCGTTCAGCGACCCCTTAGCGATGAATCACCTCGCAGATCCTTTCGAGACTAGTAGAGAATGCGTAGCGGAATACATAGATATGGAACCTAATTTACTGGCTGCATCGAGAAGACAATTGGAAATAAAAAGATATGCGAGAGGATGAAGCAACGCCTTTGTTATCAACAGGATGCGACAAGTAATCATGGAAAAAAAGATGGCGACGCAATTTCTCAAAAGAGACATTCTGATTAAATAAAACGTATACGCGCTCCTATAAGACTTACATGGTTATGAGAAAGTAAGACAGCAAGATTCTTAATATTGCTCCAAAACCAATAAAAATTAATGAGTGTCGCGTAAAACTTGCCAGCATTGACCCAGTTTGGACCAAATACTTTAAAATTATGGCGAACGCGTACCTAACAACCCATCAAAAGACTTTAAAATCATAGGTAAGGCAGTAATGAAACCCTCCTTTAAGGTCTTTCTCTTAAAACAGGGCTCAATACATTTTCTAAAAATCTAGGCGCCAGCTTCAAACCTAGGGAAGAGCGCAGAGGTTACATAATTTTGGCGAATGTTTTTTTATCATCGTCGAAAAATAAATGTTTAAAAATTTAGACACGAATCTGCTACAATAATTAGGACATGCATATTTATTTCTGTCACATTATGTAGCAGAACACAATAAAACTAGGGAGATATCCGTTGAAATTCAACGGGAGAGGTTTTTGTGAAATAAAAACTGAACATAAATATACCTTGACTTTCTTTGGAAGGCAAGATAACAAACTTTCGTTCTTTTATGCGTTCTTTGTTTCAAGTCTCGAACTCTTACGACGATTCTAAGTATCTAATTTTAATATGCGAATGATTAATGTTCTAAATTCAAATGTATTCCTTCTCGTAAATAACGTAACGAATGTTGTTTACATTTGTTGCTATGAAAAGAATTTCTCTCCTCTCTCTCTCTCTGTCGTATTAATTATAAGAGCATTCAAAGCACGCTTTCACCCATAAGGATTGAAATAACAATAGGATTTCGAGGTTTAACAACGTAATTGGTTGGCAAGGCAACATCCCAATTAAATGCCAAGATTTCCCCTAAATATGTAAATTAAATGTTTAACATGAGAAATTTCGAACTGTAGGCGGAAAAGATGAACAAAATTAAAAACTTCACAGTTTTTTCTTTAAAATGAGCTAGATCCAAAGATCATAGGTGACTTCTTTCTAATTTATATCTCAAAAAGAATAAAAGCCTGCAAGTCAAAAAGTCGATTTTTACGTGTTATAATATGGGAAATAGAAATGCCTACCTCGGAGTTGAACCTAGGACTTTTTTGAGATTTTTTCGTCGTCATCTTACAATATGAGAATCGATCATTCCTGCCAAATATAAAAAATGCATCTCGTTCCATTATCGAGGTAATCACATTTTTATAGCGTGACATAAGGAGCCACAATGAGACAGAGGGACAGAAGTAGCCTTTTATCATTGTTAGATGAGCCTTATCTAATACATAGTACATTATAACCGGTGGGTCTCTGCGTCCCTGCATGGGTCATGAACGCAAATAAACGGAACGGTCGGCTCGATTTCGACATATATTTCGCCTGAATATTCCATATGAACTCCAACACATTTTAAGTGGGTAGTCGTCCCCCGGCAAGGCATGGGTTTGATACCAGGATAGTTTTCGTTTTTACTTTCTCCATATGCGTAGTATAGGGGAAAGTATTTTATTTATGAAAAAAATCGAATTCGAGATTTCAACGGAAATACACATTTTGACGTCCTCTGAACACGTTTTTACCAGTTTCTCGACGATGTCTGTGTGTGTGTGTGATAGCTTTTCGTGGGTGCTCTAACTCAAAAACTATTTATCAGGTCAACGCGAAATTTTATATTTAAAATTTTTATAAAACTGATTAGTTTTTGGTAAAAATCGGTCAAACGGAAGTGGGTGTTTACTCTAGTTACTTATCCGTTATTTTGAAATACTTGCTTTCATATTTGATAAATGTAAGAATGTATTGGAATATAGGTTGTAGGAAATTTAATTTCCTACAATCTTTGTTTGGAACATTTTTCCATATAATGCATTGTTTAAGAGATATCTTATATTTTTTGCTGCCACCACCACACCACCTACCGACGACTATTGTTAACAACTGACACTTAGTTACGTCTTAGTAACGCTCCAATTTCTTTTCTTAATTGTTGGAGCTTTGTAAAGTTTAAAATTTTCTCGCAGTTTCTTAAAATATTTATTATTATCTAACCTATTTGGAATTTTTAGAAATATTACAGATATGGAGAAAGTCATGTGGTGGCCACATCAGATTTTTTCATTTGATTGACACGTAATCGGCTAGAATAAGATGTGTAGACCTTTATTCTTTAACATTTTAAAATATCTTACGATCGAGACTTTGACTCGAGATTATAACATTTAACGCAGAAAGAAAGGAAAATTCTTATTCTTACCGCCGATTCTGTTGTTTAATTTCTGTTTGCTCATATTTTAAGTTTATTTTCTATTTTCTCCGGTTTTTCGACATTTCAAAAAGGAGGTTGCTAGGGTAGGCGGCATTGTTCACCTCGGATTTTTGCATTGTCAGACTCGGGCTTCAAGTGCATTTGCACTAAGCTTGCAATAAAACGCGTGAAGGACAAAAACAGATTAAATCTTGAGTGACGTCACCTCCCAGTATAAACGCAAATAAATCAAGAACGATCGGCTCCATTTCGACAAATCTTTCGCCTGAATACTCGGCGCGAACTCTTTCAGGATTTAAGCGGTTAGTCGTCTCTCGAAAAGATGGGTACGATATCACGAAAGTTTTCGTTTTTCCACTTTTATTACATAATCGGCTGGAATACGATGAGTAGACCTCCATTCTTTAACATTTTAAAATATCTTACGATCGAGACTGACTCACGATTTACACTATTTCACGTAAAAAGAAATGACGAAAGATTCTTATTCTTACTTTCGATTCTGTTGTTTAATTCGTGTTTGCTCATATTTCAACTTTATATTCGATTTGCTCCGGTTTTTCAACATTTCAATTGTTGACCTCGGATTTTTGCATTGTTAGACTCGGGCTTTCAAGTGCATTTGCACTAAGCTTACAATGAAACAAACGCATCAAGGACAATAACCGATTGAAAATTTATGTGAAAAGTTTCGTGTAAATTTAAAACAAATTAAATACGTAGCGAAGAAAAGAAACGATTCCAATGCATTGTAATAATGGACAACTTAACATTTCAAATAAAAAGATATTTCACGCATACATTGAAAATATCGTTTCGTTTGCAAGTTTCATTGTGCAATTTAAGCAAATTACTATATTGATAATGCTTGTGAGTAAATCTTTCGGTATTGACGCGTGGCCGGTGCATTGATTACTTAATATTAAACAAACCACAGAAAATACGATATGCTGTACCATCAGAAGAAGTAAACAAAACAAAAAAATTGTGTGCCAGCAGTATAAATCATGTAGGTATGTGTTTTTGGGTATGGAAATTGTGTGAGCTATATAATTATTTTAAGAGGGGCCAGAAAAGTGGTTCAACTAATAAAACTCCTTGTGACAATTTTTTGTCATAGGAACTATTGCATTAGGTCACGTCACGCAAGGGTCTCTAGATGTTTGCAGAAAGCACTGCAATACAGGCCCCTAGTTATATACAGTAATCCCTCGTCAACCGCGGGGGTTACGTTCCTGAAAAGTACCGCGGTTGGGGAGACAAAGATTCCATATAAAATAAGGGGTTAAGGGAAAATAATAATAACTGTATTAAATACGTGTATAAAAAACAAATTAAACTTTATTTTTTGTTTATACCATGACAAAATGATTATAAACTATTACAATACTGATAATACAATTAGAAAAAAATTTAACAAGGTTAACTTAAAATATTTTAAGTTAATTTAAAAAAGTAAAATTAAATAAGTAGATTATCCTTCTACTTTGCATCTTGATTTTCTATGACATCATCTTTTTTAGCTTGAGAATGAGCCTTAGTTTTTTTCTTTACAAAACTCAGATTGGATGATTGTGTCATTTTACTTTTCAACCCCCTTTGCACCTCCTTATAGGGCCTCAGTAATTCTTCCAGCCCTCGCTTAAAGTTTAAGCTACGCTCAGTAACTGGATCAATTTCCATAAAATGCCATCTGCATTCCCTTTGTAAGGTTATTCACAGTAAGAATCCGTTTTTCTATGATCACCTCGTCCTCCTCCTCTTCGCTACTAAAGGATTGAACAGTAATTTCTTTGAGGTCTTCCTCTTTTAATTCCTCGGCCTGAGACTGAAGTATCTCCTTAACATCATTAAGCTGCATGTCGGTCAGCCCCTCGCCTTCCAAACGCCTCGCTATCCCTACAATGCGTTGCACTTCATCAGCAACCGGAGGAATGTCCTATGAGATCTTCACAGCCTCTTTCCAAATTTTTGGCTTCATCTCTTCAATAGAATCTTTTATAATGTTTATGCAATCCTCGAGGTTAAATTTTTTCCAACACTGTGTCACCGTTAGCGTTGGGTCTTTGTCCATGGCATCCAAGATGTGTGTAAAAGTACGTCGAATATAATAACTCTTCATTGTAGCGATCACACCTTGGTCCATGGGCTGAGTAAGTGATGTCGTGTTTGGAGGGAGAAACATAATCTCAATATTTGGATGAGCGACCTATAGTATCTCTGGATGACCAGGTGCATTATCGATGAGAAGTAATGCCTTAAATTCTAAGTTTTTCCTCAAAAATACCGCTCAACCTCTGGGGCAAAACAGTTGCTGAACCAGTCTGTGAATAACACTGCAGTAACCCATGCCTTGCGGTTTGACCTCCAATAAACAGGGAGATGATCCTTATTTTTGCCCTTTAGTGCACGAGGGTTAAACGATCTATACACAAACATTGGTTTGATGAAGCAATCTCCACAAGCGTTGGAGCAAAAGAGAAGAGTCAATCTGTCCTTGGTTGCTTTGAATCCGGGAGCAATTTTCTGATCCTTCGATATAAATGTTCTAGAAGGCATCCGCTTCCAAAACAAACCAGATTCGTCGGCGTTAAAGACCTGCTCCGGTAGGTAACCCTTTTCCTGGATTACATTCTTCAGTTGTTCAGGAAACATTTCTGCGGCGTTGTGATCTGCTGAAGCCGATTCTCCACAAAGTTTTATGTTATGCAGACTATACCTCTTTTTAAAGTTTTCAAAAGCAGCCGTGACTGGCTTTAAATTGAAATTCTTTTGCACTTGAATTCTCCATAGATTCTTTTTCTGAAGTCTCGGTAAAATGTTTATGTAAACCTCTGGCCTTTTCACAAATCACTGCGGTGCTTAAGGGCACATTTTTCTGGGCCTGGTCTTCTATCCATACATTAAGGGCTTTCTCTATATTCTCCAAATTATGATCACGGGGCATGCAAGACACTTTAGAACTTTTTGATGTCCCACATGCAACACTTGCCCTTATGGGTAGCGTCATTCTTCTTGATTGTCCTAATGGTTGATTCATTGACCCCTAAACCCCGCGCCACTGATGCTGGACTTTCTCTACAGGCAAGTCTATCAAGCACTTTTATTTTCTCTTCTAATGTCATAACTTTCCTTGCTCTTTTTACACATTCACTTGTAGCACTTTTAGAACGTTTAGAAGCCATATTAAAGGGATAATTAAATTTATTTTATAATAAAGTAATCTTCAAAGCGTTCTGAAAGCAAGCAAAAATACTTTCGGGTAAAATAGACGTAAAAAACACAGAATTCTCCAGATAAATAGAGAAATGTCCACCGAGTAACACAGTTCGATTGACACTGACGACTGACTTTCATAAGCATAGGTATATAATAGATATCACTACATTGTATACTGAAGCGGGTAATTTTGTCATTATGTTATACTAAGTATCTACATAGTACGAAATATGTAGTAAAATACGTCAAGTTACTCAGATATCAGATTTTTTCTTTTTTTCCCTCTCGAGACAAACTACATATTCCGCATCTCAAACCGCGTATACTCAAAAACCGCGGTTGGCGAGGGATTAGCTGTATATTATTTATATATAATTACTCAATGTGTGTGTCCGTCCGTTCCCCCTTTTTTCTCCTGAACAGTTGTTTGTCATAGAAAAATGCTGTAAACGCGATTTTATTTCTTCCAGCTAGGAGACCCCGGGAAAACTTTTTTCGTTTACGTAAGTGTCCCGGATTCGACTCCGGGAGACGATTATATTTCCCCAAGTTTACACAGGAGTTTCGATTTTTCAAGGTGCAAGGTTTATTTCCTTCATTCATCGAAATACGTAAATGTGGATCGACTGCGTGTCAACTGTGAGAATTTTTAACGACTGACCAAAAGAATAACATCTTCTTTCTTTATTTAAATACTGGAATGGTACCTTTTTCTTAAGGGAGAAGCAATTAAAATTGCACGCATGAATTATAAAAACAAACATGAAATTCAAAACGTCAGTTGTCTAACTTTATAAGGAGAAATGGGCTATTATTACTAGTGCCTGTCATTTCCCGGATCTTTCACAATCCCGGGATTCAAAATTATAAATCCCGGGATCCCGCGAATTTCCTGGGATTCCAATAAACAATTGAGAAATCATTTAAAAAGAAAGGAAAAATAAAAATAAGGTATTGCTTGTTTATGGACCAGGATTGAAATAAAATGTTTTAAAATTATAATAAGAATAAAATAAAAATATTGTTACTTTTTTATGAACAGGTGAATCTTAAGTAATTTTACTCTAGCTTTAGGATTTTTTATCAATTCATTCGGGTTATTTAATGTTTTAGTAGAAAATAATTACATTTTATTTAATTGGACCTCGAATCAGACAAAACGCTTAAATATTGATGTGCTTGTGTTTTTTCCCGTTTTTAATCGCTCTCGAGACCTTTAGAAGTTCGAAGAAATTTGTTAAAATCGTTTACAAATATGGGTTACACGAATAAGACAAAAAATAATTGAAATTAGCATATATTTATTGACCTGAAATTTGCTTATCATCATGATTGTAAAACTATAGTTACCAATACACACGGTATGTAAAATAAAATATGAATTGAAACATCTATACCATTAGCATACATTTCTCACATAGATACAAAATCATATCGACAACAGTGTTCTAATTCTTATTTCCTAGTAATTGATTTATAGTAACTTTTAAGAAAACATAATGTGTTCACACTACGATCACTCAGTGATGTGCATATTTTGGTTATGAAAAGACCAGCTGCAGTTGTGAGAAAAGCCTGAACCCCCAAACAGTTTATCAAAATATGCTCAATTTGGGAGACAATCTGTATACAGCAGGTCGATCGCGGAGCCATTTTCGGTCGATCGCGGCAGTGTTCGCAATTTCCGTAATTTCGTAATTTGTTGAGTGAAATAATAAATTCTAACAGATTTTACAGGCAAATTGAGCATTTTAAATTTAGAACTGCAAGGAAGAAATAAGACCATAAGTGAGATGATTAGTAGTGTTAACGCTTATAAAAATCAATTTCCAATGTTGATCAGCGATCTCCAAAAACAAAACTTTGATCACTTTCCAAATATGAAAGACCATTTGCAAAAATATCCTAGTTTTATTTTTACGTTTGAAAAATACATAGTTGAAATTAAAAGCGTTATGGAGGACTTGGATGTCAGATTCAATGATTTAAAAAAAATCGAAGATGTTGTTCAGTATCTTTCTTTTCCATTTAAAGCTGATTTAAATACAAAGCATATTGCGGAAAAAATTGCTGACATTTTCCTCATGGAAAAAACTATACTTGAAAACGAAATTATAACACTGCAATCCGATCTATTCTTAAGAGCTAGGAGTCAGAAGAAGGCTTTTGGAAGTATGTTAGTCGGGAAAAATATTCAAACATTAGAAAATGTAGTGAATATATCCATTCTTGTTTTGGATCCACATACTTATGTGAATCGGCGTTTTCATATTTAAAGCTAACGAAGACGAAGCATCGTTCCTTGCTTACCGATTCCCATACTGAAGATGCCTTAAGATTGTCCTTGTCGAGGTACACGCCCCACTATGAAAGCTTAGCAGAAGATATGAAGACAAACTTCTCATTAATTAAAATTAAAAGTTATCTTCATTTTTTGTATATTTATATATGAAAATGTTTAATGTCAAAATGTTTATTTTGGAGTGTTCTTCGTTTATTCAATAAATTCAATAAACTTTGTTCTATCAAAACTTGTATATTTTGAAATGAGTAATTTTTATTTTCCATTTATACTCGTATTTAATAATCTAAATTATTTTTGAATATGGAATACATCAATATAGTTTTTAATTAGAGAATATGGAAAACGATTCAGTTGAATTGTAATTGGGAATGCTATAAACGTAAAATCGGGGGCATTTACAGTATTCGGACGTGAAATTTCTGTCGTAAATTTGAGGAAAGCGGAAAATCGCGGAAACGTAAAATCCGTTAAAAATTTATCATTGTTCTTATGGAAAAAACACCGGGACCGAAATAAAAATGCGTAAATTCGAGGAAAACGCAAAATCGGAGGCCGTAAAATCGAAGCTTCACTGTATATATTCCCACAATAATGCAAGCATTTGTGAGTGATCAATATAAACTTCTTCTTTATTATTGCATTAGAAGTGAAACTAAGCAACTCGGAAACAAAGAGAGTCTTAGTGGTCCCTTTAGGAACCGCACGGACGATAAAGGCTAGAGAGTAAAATTCTCTTTATGATATACCGGGAATTCCCGGGATATTGAATGGATTTCCCGGGATACGGGAAAACTATTTTACCCACGGGATCCCGGGATGACAAGCCCTAATTATTACTTTTAAACGTGCAGATTTCTGACTTACTTCGCAAAAGTTTTTGCGGGTGCCACTAGTGTTATATATTTTTGCTCCTGCTGCTGAGCCCAACAATACAATATGACTAGTTCTACCAAGAATACCTAAGCCTATATACTAAGTAAACACTTGTTATATGCACCGTTCATCCAATTAATCGGAAAATGTTTTAATTGCAATCATTTGTAGCCTAAATGAATCGACCATTTAGTATAAAGTTAAACGAAACGTTGCGATAATGCATTTTTCTCTAATGCTGATGAGTTAACCCAGTGGTACCCAAACTTTGTGCCGCGGCCCATTGGGCGCCGCAGCTGATTTTTAGGTGCGCTGCAGAAAACTTAGTTTGGTGAATAAATCAGTGATATGGGTTTGCTTAATAGGGCAATAAATCGTCCTCTAATAAATTGATAATGGTGTGGTACCAACAAATGAAAACATCCAAAGGTTGTAATACTCCTATTTAAAAATGTAAAAACCTTGTTTCAAGGCTGAGGTGCAGCGAAATTCTGTTCATCTCTGAAAGGTTGACGCGCCTACAAAAAGTTTTGGAACAACAAAGTTAATCCTTCGCCTGGAAGACGAACATAGGGCGGTAGGAGAAAGTGGCAGCTCTTAACTGACAAAGCATAAATAATCGGATTCTTTTAATAAGCTCTTCCCACGTTGCTGCGAACGAATTTTCGTTTGTGTGGTCCTCGACGCTTATAATTCTCAAGCTGCATTTCATGCGCATCGGAGCATAAATAAAGAGGACGCGAATAAGCCCCCGTACGACAGTCGTATTTTTCATTTACTATCGCTAAAAAGGACCTTCATGAGTTGTTTTTGTCTGAGGTTGAAACCAGAGTAGAAGTATTTTCGTCCCGCGCAATCTTAGTACCGTCTGGTGAAATTAATCTTTGTTTGTGGTAAAATAGTTGTCTTAAAGAGATCCAATTGACCTCCACCGCCTCCATGTTTGGGTGCTCTGAATTTTAAATGGGAGAAATTTTTCTGAAATTTCGTTATACACCAATATGTCACAACATCAATATGTTACATACGCAAACCGAACTAATTTTAACGCAAGTAACGCTCCTACGTGATATATCTATAAATTAAATTTATAAAGTGTCATTTTTACCAAATGTCGTGATAAGAATAGAAAAATCGAAAAACAATGCTGTTTTTGCCTCTTTAAAATCTAATTTTCTACCGTTCATTTTGAGTGACTATAAATATCTGAAAAAGGAATTTTAGAGCTTCAGCGTGTTTATATTCCAATATAATAAGTAGACATATTTAGAAGTTTTTACATATATCCTTGTTCTTTAACAACTTTTGATACATTTACGAGCGAATCGGTTATCTTATGTACACAAAATCTTATCGAAGATTCGGGATTACTTCCCCGTCTGAGATATATGTGCACCTAAATATCTTCATTGGAGAGGAGACAGACACCTGCTGATGAACGATACGGTTTAGTGTTCTCTGTGATTGTACGCACGGTGGCGATTGCTAATTCCGCAATTATAAGTTTGCGTAACCATTGAAGCACGATGTCTCCCGTGGCTGTTTGCCGCATAAAGGTGAAGGGAAAGAGGGCAACAGGCTTAGATAGATTAAGTCGACTACCGACTAATTTAAGAGCTCCTCATTCATTCCCTTATCTCGCAGTGATTAAACAATTGCCAATTAACTTGTAATTTTGTTCCCTGACTCTACTCAAAACAGACACGATGAAGTTTACCACATTTTCAAAATTTATTTTTAGCGGCTTTTTTCAAAAGAATAGGCTTATGCTATCGGTTTAACAGTCTGTCTGACGCGCCTACTCCTAAACAAATGCAGATAGAGACTTCGTTTCTTTGCCAATCGAATTGGCGTTGGGCGTCTATTCTCGCGGAGGACCGTGTGTCTGTCTGTCTGATGCGCTAACTCTTCAATGAAAGCAGCTAGAGACTTCGTTTTTTCACCAATCGATTAAGTATTCTGTCGTTGTACACGTTTTATTGTGGAGATTTAAGTGACCAGCAGAATTTAATTTTAATTTTTAGGCGCTCTTGACCAGCGAAGCGGTAATAGCGGGACACCTTATGGGCACGTCTGGTCCGTCCGTCGTAACTTTCATCTGCTAAACCGCCAGACGGATTTTAATTAAGTACGTGATCGTTGTTAAAATTTATCGCCCTATTGTGATTTTCAACTGAATCTTTCAATTAGTACTTCCACTTTACATAATTAATTTAATAAACTTTATGTACTCGTATCTCGTTAAATGATATCCATCAAGCAACAATGAAATACCAAACTTTTCTCTCCCTAGCTCTTATATGATCTGTAAGGTATAGATTAAAAACTTTATTCGGATAGAGAACAACATTTATTACAAGAAAGTCCACGAGACTACATACTTACGAGTTATACTTTCGGAGATAGAAATTCTAGAAAAACCCGTGAAAAACATCGCATATTTTGTTTACATCTATCTCTAAGGCAGTTCTCTCAACAAACAACAATTAAAATCCATGTTTACTATCCCACGCCCTTTTATGATCATTGAGGTATAGTTTAGAAAATTTATTCGGATAGAGGACAACATTTACTACAAGATAGTCTACGAGACCACATAATTACGAGTTACGGCTTCGGAGATAAAAATTCGAGAAAATCCCGAGCAAAACATCGCATGTTTTGTTTGCATCGATCGCGAAGACGATTCTCTAAGCAAACAACAATTTAAAATCCATATGTTTCTCTCCCATGCTCTTGTATCATCTGTGAGACATGGATTAAAAATTTTATTTGGATAGAAAACAACATTTACTACAAGATAGTCCCCGAGACCATATAAAATTACGACTTATAGTTTCGGGAATAAAAATTCGAGAATCGCCCAATCTTTCGATACCGTTTCACACGTATTTCCCATTAAGAACGCCTTTGAAATCTCTCTGTATTCCATTTATAGAGTATACTTTTCCATCTTGTTTTTATAAACGTTTATTATATTATTAATAGGTAAATAGCCCGTTTAAAACGGGCTATGAAAAAAATCGACTTCGAGATTTCAACGGAAATATACGTTTTGAGGTCTCCTGAACACGTTTTCACCATTTTCTCGATTGTGTCTGTGTGTGAGAGATAGCTCTAACTCAAAAACTATTCCTCAGGTCAATGCAAAATTTTATATTTAACATTTTCATAAAAGTCAGAAGAACTGATTAGTTTTTGGTAAAAATCGGTCAACCGAAAGTGGGTGTTTACTCTTGTCAGTTATCCGTTATTTTGAAATATTTTATTTAATATTTGATAAATGTAAGAATGTATTGGAATATAGGCTGTAGGAAATTTAATTTTCTACAACCTTTGTTTGAAATATATTTCCATATAATGCATTGTTTAAGAGATATCTTATATTTTTAGCTGCCACCACCACACCACCTACCGACGACTATTGTTAACAACTGACGCATAGTTACGTCTTAGTAACGCTCCAATTTCTTTTCTTAACTGTTGGAGCTTTGTGTATATCCAATATCAGAAGGCTATGGTTTGTGTTTATTTCTGTTCTTTGTAGTCTAAAATTTTCTCGCAGTTTTTTAAAATATTTATTATTATGTAACCTATTTGGAATTTTTATAAATATTACAGATATGGAGAAAGTCATGTGGTGGCCACATCAGATTTTTTTAATAAATCACATTTATTTTTCAATCTTCTAAGTTTCTATTGATCACATCTTCAAAAAGTTCTCTTCACAATATTTTTCGTAAATACACTATTATTGTTTAGCAATTTTCTCTGACTTGATGTATCAGCAACAAAAACTTCAAATTATTCTCATTTCTTGTTCTAGTCACTGCAACATAGAATTGGCCATGTCCAAATACAGGTTCTTGCAAGTACACTCCAACTTTATCAAACGTTTTATAGTCATCACAAAAGCTATGATAACTGGAAATTGTCTTCTCTTTAATATGAAAGGCAAACCTGAATCACTTGTTGCTAAATTTATTCGTGGAATAAACACCCTTTCTCCTTGATGACTTCCAGTCAAAACTTCTGCATCAAGAAAATGTTGATGAGTTCCCCTGATAATTAATCTCGTGCCATTTAATAATCCTTTTCTTGGATTCAAATTTCGAATTAACATCACAATAGCTCCAACCTTTATTAATAACTTATGTGGCTGCATTCCTGATGGTGTTTGTGCATTTAAGAACTCCATTGGGAAGTCTACTCTCAACTGATCATCATTATCTTCTACTACAATTGAATCAACACTTTGACATTCCTTTTCAATGGAATTTATCAATTTCAAAACTTCATTATTCATTTCTGTAGCTTGTTTGATCTTTGGTGTTAAAATTACTTTTGGCGTAAGCTCAGAAACTGCTTACATCAATTTGATTACCATAAATTACTCTTATTTTCTCTGAAATTTCAATTAGATCTTCTGATAAACCATCATTATTTGAAATTGATCCATTTGCAATTCATAATGTCCATTCATTGAATTCATTTTGACCAACTGCATGCATGTTTGCTCTTAAACTTAATACTTCTACAAATCTCCACAGTGGTGAACTTTTAATGCATGATTCAATGATGTGAGCTGTTGTCCCTCTTTAAATTATATTAGCTGTCTGTCTGAAATCTCCCACAAGCAATAAAACTTTATCTCCAAATGGCTTTTCATTTTCCATAATTTCTCTTAACAAAACATCAATACAACATAAACCATTAGATGACAACATAGAGGATTCATCAACGATAATTAAATCAGCTTCTTTCATTCTTTTAGCATCTTGTGAATTAATGCTCATAGTTGACACAGAGGTTTCACTTAAAGGGACTGGCAATTTGAACTCACTATATACAGTTCTTCTTCCTTTCAACAAATCTGCAGCTATTCCAGTTGTCGCAAAAGGCATTACAATTTGTCCCCAGCCTCGCAAGTAACTCATTAATGTATTATACAAATGTTTTTCCTGGTCCACCTGGTCCATCCAAAAAGAAAAATCTCTAGTTTGCATCAGCATCTTCTATGGCATTTATTATATGATCAAAAGCTGCTCTTTATAAAGGATTCAAGTTTCTTATTTTCGCTGCTGATATTCTAACCTCTTCTTTTTAATTGAATTCCAAATCTCGATTCATAACAATTGCCATAGGTTTTGGCAAACCAAACTCATTGCAACTTGTTCTGTGCACTTTTAAAATTTCCTCATTCTCATTCAAAACATGATTCTTTATTACTTCACAACCATCAAAATGTCTTTGGAAATCATCAGCCATATCTTTCCAAAAATCATTCCAAAATTTTACTGGATCATTTAGATTAATGAAAACCAAAATCATTGCAAAATTTTATCTTAATTGAACTGGCATTTTGATAGTGGCAGCTTCTCTCATGCATCTTTCCCATTCTCTATCATCTTCTAGCAAATTTCCTCTTCTTGCAGCTTCTTCAAAAGTTGCACAAACCACATCTTCAACTCTTTTCAAATCATCAAAACTGTGTGCTCCTCTAATGTGTAGTAGCAACAATCTCAAGTAAAATCTTTCTCTATCTGTTGGACTAACTGAATACATTCTTGAAATGATTTTTTCTCCACCTCTCTGTCTTTCTGCCCATTTTCACAAGTATAGTTAATAACTAAGGCAGATAGATACTTAAAACAACAAACTTCACCACATTTCCTATGGACAATACACACAGAACCTAAGTTTATTCACATTAATTTTGTATAATATTTGTCAATATTTGACCTGATAATTCTGTAAAGGCAGATGGTGGTGATTATTCACCGAATCTGGTCGTGTATTACTTCATATATTTTGTGGAAATTAGCAAAAGTTTAATATAAATAAAAAACACTATCTAGCATTGTTCATGTTATTTTATTGCGGAATTCCACTAAGTCTCGGCCTCGTCCATTACCTTTTGTATACTTATCTAACTATATTTTACTTACTAAATACTAGGACAACATGGGAAACAATACATAAATAAATATTCTATAATATTAGTTAAAACTATAGTTATTTTATTCATTTAATATGGGAAAGCTGTTTTAAGACGTCAATCTATCTTTTACATATCTTCTGCGTTTTAGTCGAAATAATAGTACCTACTACTACAATAACTGAAAATAAAAGCTCTACATCGAACTTGTTTTATCAATTAAATGTAATACAAACCTATCCGCCTTCACTCCACGCATTTCAACATCTGAATATTGCTCCCTACGACTTCCAATGTACTGTAAAAGCATGTACGAATCGACCTTGGGCAAATTATCAGATCTGGCTACACAAAACCCTTCAGATGGCATTTTGCAAAACACAAAGTGAAATAAATGCAGGAATACTTCTACCAATATTTCTTCTAAGACGGCGGATAGAGGAAAACAACAGATTTATGTCTTTTAAGCTACTACTTCTATATCGGTACAATGGTTTCTAGCACAGCTAGCATGCTCGTGGGATGCATTGACGTCACTAAACACTCGGCAAACTTCGGCTACCTATCGGATGTGATCGGATTCGGCATTAAATCGTCCTTTTTAAACTGCTTTTTTATAAATATCTGTTAAAAATTTAACGAAAAAGCTTTATATTTGCCTATAACAATAGCCATACAATACAACTTCATAAAATTTTCGGTAATTCCCGATATTTGACAGTCCCCCATTGGATAAATTTTCGAAAACAAACCGATAAAAATATTGTTCTATTTCGCCGAAGGCATAACGTGACAAAAATATATCCAATTGCAGAAAATTTTTCGATGCAATCGTTTCAGAGGTGCAACTTTTGGAAATTTCGTAGTATCATTATGGAAAATATTTTACTTAAAGTTACTACATATAAAGTAATCATAATTAATGAAAGTAATAATTATTTCATTAAATTTCTTTTCAAGTAGAATTATGCTAAAGTTCGCAAAATAGAAAACTGCAAAGTGCTACAATTATAAAAAAGAGAATTTGCCACTACGGGATCGATATATTTTCTAAGAAATAAATGTTTTGTTAGTAGTTTAATATATTATGATGAAGACAACAATCTCCCAGTAGGAACTGCCAGGATCGTGTGCCAAGCGAGAGGGATTTCATTCACCGAGCACACTCGTGCAGCACTCAAGGATGCGCATCCGCCTTTCAACGGTCGAAGGTACGATTCTCTTCGGCGGTGGAATGCCAACTAACGATAGGGAACGAATTGGAATCACGCGCGCTTTGACGACACTGGGACATTTTGCGCTCTGTCTAAATTCCGCAATGTCGTTCTGAGGGGTAGAAAGTTGGCGCGTGTGAGTAAACACTAGAAAATACCGGATTGGGATATGAAATTTCGCTAAGAGGTGAAAGGAAGATTGCAGACTCTGGGATAGGAGGATTACTATGCAAAGGACGCAAGATGCGGGGATGACCGAAAGAAACCTGCGCTCGACTTCCCCATGTAAAAGGTCCACGAGAGAAATAAGAGAGAGAGAGAGAGAGAAGGATATATTTGTCAAACCTAATGGAGTCGAAAAGGAAGAAACGCCCTCGGATCCGCTATTACATTTTTCAATGCCTAAAACGGGATTTCAACTGAAACCACGATCATGGATATCTGTTTCGAGGATTATGTTGATGTCGTTCAAACATTCTTCGTTAATTTCTGCTGCTCTTTATCTTTCAACCGCGGCCAGAGACTAATTATAATCGATACATATTGATTTTCCGCAGGTTTTTTTAATCTTCCCATCCCGATCAGTAGTTGCGATCATGAAACGAGCAGCCATAAATACAGAAACACGCACACGCGCAATGTACAGATAGGCTTTGAATCAGACGGCGATCACGAGCCACGAACGTTAATTGGTCGTGCACCACGTTTGTAAGAATCGTTATTTGAAGAGCGCGCATTGAACCCAATCGCCCGGCTCTTATCTCACCACAAATCATCAGGTTGTTCAACCACTCGCGAAGGGCTTCGCGTATGACCTTTCGACAAACAAAAGTGTACCATATCTTAAGCTTTTATCAGGTGAAGATGAAAGGCGGGTGCGATACACTCAAGCGCAAATTGGCTTTTCTGTTATAAAGCACGACATATATTCGGCGTGACGCTGTTTTGCAGTAGTACGTTATTTTAAAAGTAGGAAATCAGGGTGTCATCCGTCGAATTTGCGAAAATGCTTCGGCGAGAAAATATTATCACTCTCCTGCGTGTTGAATCCAGCAAGTTATAATATGATATGATCACACAAAAAATATCGATCTTACTTAATGGCTGAAATAAAATTGCTAATGTAGAAAAAAATTGGCGTGGTCGCAAATAGGGCCACAGCAACTGTCCGATGGCTAAACTTTTGAGTTTTTACACAATATTAATTTATCTCTCTTAAAAAGCTTTTAAGAGCAGAAATTTCGCTATCACTCCGAAGTTGCTGATTAATACACGCAGTTGATGGTTAGAGAAACTTATTAAACGGAAATTCGACAGCACTCTCGTCTTCTACGGACAATCAGAGCGCAGGTTCAAATTGTTCGTCCTTCAGTCTGTTAAAGTATTTACTTTTTAAAAAGAGTGAAGTCCATTCATAAATCACTTTTGTTGTAAAGACTGTAATTAACAAAGGAATCACACAAACCAGATCTTTGTAATTGCTTGAATTCACTAGAGAATTATCGAACTTGTTTTATGTCTTATGAAAAATAAAAAAGCACTTAATTATCAACAAGATGCGTATTTCGGCTATAATGCAGCCATATTTAGTGGTGATTCGCCGAAATATCAAGTCCAACAGGAAATTATCGAGCTCGTCTTATGGCTGAAAATATTGAACAGTGACTTAACAGGTGGGAATAATTTTGAAACGAGAAAAAGCCTGCTAAGACCGGGAATCGAACCCGGGTCTTCCACTTGCCGGGCGGATATTCTACCTCTGAACTATCGTAGCAAAACAATTTTTCTCGTTTCTGAATGCGGATGTTTTCTTGGTTGGTGCCCCCTCCATAGCAGACTTTTTCTCGTTTCAAAATTATTCCCACCATTACAGCTTATGCCTGTCTGCATAGGATCTTCGGATCATATTATTCCATCAATTTCTTGCTTGGAAATCTCACCATTTGAGAGGGAGGAGTTTTCTTCGATGTATCTCTTAGAGGACATCCGTTGGGGCAGTTTGATACTAGCTTGGCTAGTTCTGCGCCAACCAAGAAAACATTTGCATTCAGAAACGAGAAAAATTGTTCTGCTAAGATAGTTCAGAGGTAGAATATCCGCCCGGCAAGTGGAATTTAGTAGTGGCAAGTGGATTTAGGCTTTCTATACTATACTACTATACTACTTTACTATATTTTCTATACCCTCAGACCTTTCTGGCTTGGATGGTCCTACCACGAGAATTATCTCCCACCAGCATAGCTCTTTGGTTCATAAGAGTACACAAACCCTCCCACCTCTGTAAGGTTATGCAGTCCTTAGGGAGGGTTAAAAAGTATAGAAAGCCTAAATAATTGCCCAAAATATGAATTTAGTGTTTGAATTTAGAGAAGTTAGAAAAAGGAAAAAATTGGTGGTCCACCAATAAACATATTACGTAATTTTAATGACTAAATACAGCGAAACGATATATCAGAAATAATGCCATCGAAATATTCAATCTTTATTTACCGATTTACTTTTTAATCAGTGTTAACCAACCAAACAATCGAAAATTATTTAAAACATACCTCACGTGAGTTCAGTAGTTGTAATATTTACGTTTACGTTCTTTTCTTCACCGTAGATAATCCATTTCCTTCCGCGTAAGGAATTAAACGTATTTTGTAATTATAGCAAATATTATTTACTTCAGTAATCAATAAGATTATTTGCGTTGCATGAATTGTTTTAAGTTCAAAGCGAATTATGACTGTCTTGTTTGATTTTTTTGACAACGGCTACTACTACGATAAAAATGTATAGGAAAGAAATAATCTACGTTACTAGTTCTACAAGTTTATTTGAAAACTATTTTGATATGATAAATATTTACGAGATATAACGGAAAGTTAATTTTTTTCCACCGGTAAAGTGGTACCCCTGATTGGATTACGTGATTTATTTATGTGATTTTCTTATTGTCTTTTACTGTAAGTCCTTTATATCAATTTACATAAATATCCGTTAGGTAGAAGCCGAGAACGAACATACAGACGGACGGACATCTTCTTCTTCATCTAAAGGCTAAGCCTTGTTGCTGCAACCATGAACTCCTGTCCTCTGCCATTCTCTTCAGCATCTCGTATTTCTCAACTCACATCACAGACTTCACGTCATCTAGGTATTTCTTTCTTGGTCTGCCTCTTCTTTTCTTCCCTAACAGTTTCCCCTCCAAGATGTTCACAATTAATCCATTATGTCTAATCACATGGCCTAAAAATTTTGCCTTCCTTTCTTCCATTCCTTTAATGTTTCCTTTCTTCTTTTACTTCTTCCAAAACTTCAAGGTTTGTCTTTCTCTCTGTCCAACTTGTCTTTATCAATCTTCTCCATATCCACATTTCTGTCTCTTCCAGACGGGACCTCTCCCTCTTTCCTAGCGTCCAACTTTCACTACCATAAAGTAAGGTACTCCAGACAAAAGCTTTTGCAAAGGATTTCCTTACTTCCAAATTAATATGACTGCTTGTCAGTAGATTCCTTTTACATTGAAAAGCTTGCTTTGCAAGTGCTATTCTTCTCTTCACTTCCTGCACGCATCTATTGTCTTCAGTGATTGTACTACCTAGGTAGCAAAACTGCTTCACTTGCTCAATTTCCTGATTGTCTGTTTTGATCTACATTACTTTTGCCTATAACCATCAATTTGGTTTTCTTGACATTTATCTTTAATTCCCACTGTTTTAACGTGTCCGATAATACTTCCAGCGTTATATTCATTTCTCTTTTTGAATCACTGAATATTACAATGTCATCTGCAAATCTAATGCAGTGTATTCTAACTTCATTTATTTTTATGCCTTTTGTCTTTTCCTTCATAACTTCTATACTTTCTTCAATGAACATATTAAACAAATATGGAGATAGAGGACATCCTTGTCTTAATCCTTTCCTTATCTTTGCTTCACTCTAATCCATTTATATTTATTCTTGTAGTTTGATTTAGATAAAGCTTAAAAATTAATCTTCTATCCCTCCAATCAATACCTATTTTGTTCATAGTCTTAAACAACAGTTCCTAATTAACTGTATCAAAGGCCTTCTCCAAATCAATAAACGTTAAGTATAATGTCCTGTTCATTCCTAAACATCTTTCCATTATCACCCTGAGGGCTAATATAGCTTCTCTCATTCCTCTCCCACTTCTAAATCCAAATTGATCTTCACTAATATAATGTTCTATTTTCCTTTTTATTCTGTTTTTCACGATATAAATTAAAACTTTTGAGGCGTGCGAAAGTAGTGAAATTGTTCTGTAGTTACTACACTCCACTGCATTCCCCTTCTTTGGTAAACTTATAGTTTTACTTTTTATAAAGTCATCAGGTAATTTTCCTTTTTCGTAACAATCTTTTATAATTTTAAAGAAATGTTCTTCTGCTTCCTCCCCTAAGTTCTTCAGAAGTTCTGCAGGTATATCATCGACACCTGTTGCCTTGCCTGAATTAAGATTATTAATAGCTTTATGAAACTCTTCTTTGGTTATTGTTGGGCCTAGCTCGTCATTTCTTATTTCCTCTTCATTTTCAATAAATCTACATCCATCTCCTGCATCTCCTCCACTATATAATTCTTCTATGTATTCTTTCCACCGAGCACATACTTTTTCATTTTCCCATAGCATATTTCCTTCCTTATCCTTAACTATTGCCGATTTAGTTCTTGGTTTGTACTGGAGAGTTTTAATTTTGAAGCATGCTTTGTCTTGCCTTCCTCCCTTTGTATCTTCCTCAATTTCCTTCACTATCTCTTTCGTCCATCTCTCTTTTTCTTCTCTGCATTTGTTAAAGATCTCATTCTTAACCTTTTTATAAGTTTCATCATTTCCATTCTTCCTCAACTTGTTCCTTTCTTCAATTAAAATTTCATAATAAACTCAACAATTTTTTGAGAAATAGAATTGAATAAATAAGATTAAAATAAATAACAGTAATACATAAAAAATTACTGCTAACCTGTTAAGCCACTTCAAGTAAAGCTGAATTGTTTTGATCACACGATCCCTTGAAAGGTGTTAACACTATATCAGCAGAGACAAAACTGTTATAGTGATTTAATTCTAATCCCGTTTCATACGTACTGGTGACACGACACACGAGCGAGCGATCATGTTTCGTCTTCAGATAAAACAAAACAATGTAATCCTTTAGTAGTGTAGCTTTCTGCGCGGCACTTTTATTGTGCCCAAAACCAGAGTGACACACTGTGACGAATTTGGGCCCGCAGAAGAAAACGATCCCTTCACGGAAGTAGGGCGTAATAGACGCTTAGTGTGTCACATAACTTTGTAGCAGAATAAAAACGCCGCGTTTTTTCAAAATCGCCGACCGATATTAAAGTGAACATATTGGTAACTCAAAAATATACCTGGATTATTATAATGATTATAGTTCAGTAGTAGAAAATGACTCGCGTGCCAGAAAAATTCCATGGCGTGCCAACATTGGCACGCGTGTCGTGTATTTGCCATCCCTGACCTAATCCAAATATTCCTACCATTCTACTATTTCGACTAGATCCAATCACAGCATGAAAGTCTCCCATTATTATTACATTATCTTTATCTTTTGTCAACTTTATAAGTTCTTCTAATTCTTCATACACCTTTTCTACTTCTCCTTCTTCTGCACTACTTGTTGGAAAATACGCTTGTATTATCACTGTATCCGTTGGCACGGTGCTCATTCTTACCATCAGCAACCTATCATTTACGTGATATGTATTGCAAACACTGTTTGCCCATTTTTTACTAATAATGACTGCTATTCCATTCCTTCCTCTCTTTTCACCTCCACTATGAATTATTCTAAATTTATCACTCTAAAAATCTCCTTTCTCTTGCCACCTTGTTTCACATAAACCTAAGATGTCAATCTCATTTTTCTCCATTTCTTTCTTTATTTCTTATTACGGACATACCGAAGCTAATAGGTGCTTATGCTAAAAATGCTTGTCTCAGGTATATCTAATAGCCACTACAAGGTTATATACAAGTTAGGAGACTACAGTGTATCACAAATAAGCTCGTTTCGTACGATGGAGTATTTGAAACTAAACGATACACTTTGAACGAACGCACACCATAAAACAGCTACACACCACGACTCAATTGTCTTACTGTCTACTAAAAAATCTTTCTCCCCTAAGTTGATGCATTAATAAATGTATTTCCATAATTTTAGTATAATGACTAAGTACTGCAAAACGGTATATCTGAAATGATGCCAGGGAAATATTAAAAATTTCTTTACTGATTTCCAGTATATATTCGCGTATAATGCGCTCTCGTGTGTAACGCGCACCCATACTTTTTGCCAAAAAATCCCGACTTTTTCGTGTAACCTGTGTATATTGCGCAACCGAGATTTTGAGGGGTATAAGAACAAAATTTTAGAATTACATATAATCTCATGTTTGGTATTAAATCGAGTACGATAAATAAATAAATAAATACAGACTTCCCGAATAACGCAAGACTCGACTTACGCAAATCTGACTTTACGTAAACACCTCCGAAAATTAATTTATTAAATCCGAAAATTCGGAGTTACTGAAATTTTCTTACAAGGCAAAACGCTTTAGGCTGAAAAGTCAACTGTTGAATGAAGTTTAAACACTTCAATTTATTTTAAATTTATCAAACTACGCGTAACACTTATTTACGGAATACTGAATAGCTAGAGATATTTAATGACAGTATTTAATACGAAATCTTAAATTTCGTTGCGTATCGCGGTCGCCTTCTTCGCATAGTTATTTGGTGATGAAGATGACGAGGAAGATTAGTTCTATGGTTTTTTAATTAATTACATCGTTAATTATATATAATACTAGTTGAAGGTGCTTGCATTCTGAAAGCATTTCATCTCACCTTGAAAAAACATCAATTTTTCAGAGAGATATTTCATCATTGGAAATATTTCTTTAATTCAAAATATTTTTTCTTTGCACCGATTTTCGTTTTTTTCCTTATGGAACAATAATGGAGTAAAACAATCACTAATATTTGCAATTTTATGAATTTTATACCTCTTCCACATTGGATTAATAATTGCACACATTTCTGACAAATTTTAAATTTGGAGTATATTTAAAAGTGAAATAACAATTATCTAATTGTTTAAATTTAAATAATTTTTAACGGCAGCAAAAAAAATTTATGGAAACATTGAAATGTTTATTCGTTTATATAGACTATGCTCTAAATAACAAATATTTCAGTTCCCTATCTCTCCCCGTAGTATCTAAACATTTACCTATTTGTTTAAACTTTAAGAATTTTTAACTGCCAAACAAATTAAAATACCTAAATTTCTATAATCCCTACTTCGTTTTTTTTTACAAATTCTACCTTTAAAAAAATTTCAGCTTCCTAGCACGTTCGGAAATACATAAACCTTAAAAAATTGTTTAAACATTTGCGAGTTTTTAGCGGCCGCATTGTTGAACTTTTTCAAAATTTATGTTTCTTCTATATATAATTTGCTACAAAATGTTTGCAATAACTCCTACCTACGACTTATAGTTTCCAAGAAAAAAATTATTAAAGTTTAATTTATAAATTGGGGTAAAACAACCCCTAAAAATTAACAATTTTCGATTTTTATAGTTGGTTCTGAATAAATTCCTATAATCCTGCTAAATTTCAGCTCCCTAAACCTCTTAGATTGGTCTACACACTGGAATAACTTTTCCCCGTGGTAACTTATGGGAGATTTTCCGGAGCATCTGGAATCTAACTCAGAACAATGTAAGCAAAACCAATAACAATTCCTCGTAGGTATTGTAACCTTTTAGTAACACTCAAAATTTCATTACTCCAGCTTATTGGCAAGTGCCTGAAATTAATTGACAAAAATGGCGCAATGTTTTTCTTATGGAAAAAAACGCAGATTTTGGAATTTCTGGAGTCGAACTTATGTCACTTAGGTAGGAAGTCCTATTTTTTCTGGAAGGTTCTGCATGGCATCTATAAATACAGAAACTTTCAGCACTCTAACTCTTGTAGTTTGGGCTGGACATTAGTATCCTCCTCTGTAAGGAACGTCTATATACAGGGTGTCCGGTGACTTTATGTCATAACTTCGGGATCTTATTCCTTAAGTGATTTTGAGTAAAAAATGTCGTTGGAACATTGGTCCGATTCTCATTTGTTACAGAGTTGCGGGCAAATGAAATTATCTCGTCCTTTGATTTGTACAACTTAATGGTTGAAAAATGTATTTAAAAAATAATTATTCGCATACATTGTTAATTGTTGAAAAATGAACTATTTAAATAATCATTCGTTTACATTGATACTTAATCCATTGTTACAACAATTGTTCAAAAATGCCGTTTTCAGCTTGGATGTACAATCTGGCAATGACAAGTAGTTGGTGCGTGCATTCTGCAAGCATTTCATCTCACCTTGAAAAATTAATTATTTTTTTATAAAGATATTTCATTATTAGACACATTTTTTTAATACCAAAGATCTCTGCACCAATTTTCGTTCTTTCTTTATGGAACAATATTTGATTAAAACAATACCATAAAATTGCAATGTAAAGAATATTATAATTTTTCCATTATTGTGCACTAATGCCACACATCTGCTAAATTTTAAACTTACAGCACATCTAGAAGTGAAATAATATTTTTCTAATTGTTTAAATTTAAAAATTTTTAACGGCCGCAATAAAAACTTCACGGTGGTTTTAAAATGTTTATTTTTGCATATTCACTAAGTTCTAAATAACGTAAAAATTTCAGCTCCCTAGCTTGCCCCATAGTACCTAAACATTTACCTATTTGTTTAAACTTTAAGAATTTTTAACAGACAACTAAATTAAAATATCAAAATTTCTATAATCCCTATTTCGTTTTTTTTACAAATTCTACCTTTAAAAAAATTTCAGCTTTGTAACACACGAAAATACATAAACCTTAAAAATATGGGAACTCTCACCTAAGTGACGAGTTCGACACCAGAAATTCCGAAATTTGCATTTTTCCCATAGGAAAAGTATTGCGCCATTTTTGTAAATTAATTTCGGGCACTTGCACATAAGCTACAAAAATCTGATGTGGCCACCACATGACTTTCTCCATATCTGTAATATTTATAAAAATTCCAAATAGGTTACATAATAATAAATATTTTAAGAAACCGAGAAAATTTTAGACTTTACAAAGAACAGAAATAAATTCAAACCATAGCCTTCTGATATTGGATATAGCCACAAAGCTCCGACAATTAAGAAAAGAAAAAGGAGCGTTACTAATTGTAAGATGTAACTAAGCGTCAATTGTTAACAATATATGGAAAACTATTTCAAACAAAGGTTGTAGAAGATTAAATTTCCTACAACCTTTATTCCAATACATTTTTACATTTATCAAATAGTAAAGCAAATATTTCAAAATAACGGATAAGTGACAAGAGTAAACACCCACTTCCGTTTGACCGATTATTACCAAAAACTAATAAGCACTTTTTCCTTTAACAAAAATGTTAAATATAAAATTTTGCGTGGACCTGATTAATAGTTTTTGAGTTACAGCACCTACAAAAAGCTATCACATACACGCACACACACACACTAAGACAGAGAGAGAGAAAATGGTCAAAACGTGTTCAGGGGACCTCAAAACGTGTATTTCCGTTGAAATCTCGAAGTCGATTTTTTTCATAAATACAATACTTTCCCCTGTACTACGTATATGGAGAAAGTAAAAATTAAATTCACATCGTTGCTAGATGGCCGCAATATCTATTAGGAATTATTATTACTTTTTTCAAAACATTTTGTAGAAAATTATATATAGAAAAAAGTAAATTTTGAAAAAGTTCAACAATACGACCGCTAAATATTCGCAATTGTTTAAACATATTTTAAGGTTTATGTATTTCCGAATGTGCTACGAAGCTGAAATCTCTTTAAAGGTAGAATTTGTAAAAAAACGGAGGGATTATAGAAATTTTGATATTTTAATTTGGTTGTCTGTTAAAAATTCTTAAATTTTAAACAAATAGGTAAATGTTTAGGTACTATGGGGCGAGCTAAGGAGCTGAATATTTTACGTTATTTAGAGCTTAATCCATATGCAGAAATTAATATTTGATAACCACCATGAAGTTGTTATTGCGGCCTTTAAAAATATTTAAAATTTAAACAATTAGAAAAATATTATTTCACTTCTAGATGTGCTATAACTCTAAAATTTAGCCGAAACGTGTGGCATTAGTGCACCATAATGGAACAATTATAATATTCTTAAAATTTAAAATTTTACGTATTGTTTTACTCAAATATTTTTCCATAAGGAAATACGGAAAATTGGCGCAGAGATGAAGTCTTTGGAATTAAAAAAATATTTCTAATAATGAAATATCTTTATTACAAAACTAGTGTAAATGCCCGTTGAAATTCAACGGGAAAATTGGAAGATAATATATTCAAATATGTTGGAAGGAAGTGAGCTAAATCTGACATTTATACGAACATTAGATAAGATAGAAAACAGTTTTTCACTTAATATATTTTTTGATATTGAATAGTAAGACAATAAGAGTATACAATTTTTTAACTAAGTTAACAACATCTTTAGCGTTTTATTCTGAAAAAATTATCTATTATGGACTTACCAGATATGTTGATTTTCTGTATGAAAATGTTTTGTATGTTGCTCGCCAAGGGAACGTTTCAATAAAAATGCAAAATTTTGACAAATTTTCGAATATTTTAGCTTAATGTGAGCGAATTCGATTAAAAAAAATCGACGATAAGAATAAGATTTCTCATTTAATTTCCTTTAAAATGGTTCTTATCCAAAGATCGTGTGTTAATTACTTCTAATTTAATTTTGCAAAAGAAAATAAGTCTCCAAGTGTGAAAGAGGTATATTTAAGATCCCTCTTATTGGAAATCCCATATAGCGTTCCAATCAACCAACCAACAGATTTAGGCTTTTATTAATAGTTTAATTTAATAATAATTAACTTTTCAAGGTCAGATGAAATGCTTGCAGAATGCAAGCACCAACTACTTGTATATGTATATATATGTTCCTCCTCTGTGAGAAGAGTCTATGTATAATAGATATTCAATAACTAAAAAAGTATTTCAATTTGCGTATATACTAGGTTTTTGTTTTCGATGCGTGTTTTGCGGGAAGTCTACCCGGCGATTTTGCGGATGACTACAGCAATCAGCTGATTGGCTAGTGAAATGTGGAATATTTGGAGAGGATGGAAATACAATTGTAAGGAAGTAATTAGGTGTTTGATAAGTTTAATTAATATATGTATAAGCTGTATTATCGATAATTAGCGTGGTTTTCCCTTCAATTCACCAAAAAAGCAAGAATCTGGTGCGAGGTAGGTACACTTCAATTTTTTATTTTAACTGCACAGAAGTGTTACCCGTGTATAACATGCACCCTTACTATAAGACCTAAACATTTGGTCTTCAAACTGCGAGTTATACACGAGTATATACGGTATTTTCTTATCAGATGTAATCAATCAAACAATCGAAAATTATAGAAAACTTACCTCACTTAAGTACATAGCTGTAATATTTACGTTTTGCGTTCTTTTCTTCGTCATAGATAAGCACTCCCTTCCGCTTACAAAGTTCTGCATATACAATTAAGGAAATGAAACGTATTTTCTAAATTATAGCAATCTTATTTGCTTCAATACAACTAAGATTGTTTTCGTTGGCAACAATTAGGTATCCACGCATGAATTTCAACTCGAATTATGACATTCTTGTTTGATTTTCTTGGTAACGGCCATTCCTACGATAAAAATGTATAGAAAAATAAATATTCTAATTTACTAGTTCTACAAGTTTATTTTAAAACTATTTTGATATGATCAATACTTTACGAGATATGACGGAAAGTTCATTTTGTGCCACCAGTACTATGATACCCCTGATTGGCTTACGTGATTCAATTTTGTGATTTTCTTATTGTATTTGACGGCAAGTCCTTAATATAAATTTTATGAAAATTCATTCGGTAGAAGCCAAGAACAAACATTTGGACAGACGGACGGACAGACCGAAGTTAATATGCGCTCATGCTGGAAGCGAAACGCGCCTAAAAACCAGATGTACATTTGGGATACAAAGCAGCCGTCTTCAGTGACAATTGGCCGTACATAGATTCTATCTTTTAGATAGAATTTATTTTCGGTGAACTGTAACTGAAGACTGCTGCTTTGTAGCGAAAATGCTCATCTGGTTTTTTATAACCTTGTTGTGGCTATTGGAGGTATCTGATTGTGGGACAAGCATTCTTAAGTGCTTGTTCATGAATTCAGTAATTATAGGTATTTCTACTGAATTTATGGCAAAATTTCATTTATGAGTATATTTTCACTTAGAGGTGTTTATCATAATTTGATAACTTTCACTGTCACTATCATCACCGGTAAGGATGTTGTGGATTTCTAATGGTCCCACACACAGGTCGTAAAATTCGAAAAATACGCGCTCGTCGCACAGCACTAAAGCGGCGGATGTCTCGTTTTCGCGGCGAACGAACTCCATATTTTCATGCGCACTCTACCGAAAATGATTTTCCTGCCGCTTTTGTTCTAACTCACCATGTAGAAAAAATCAGTTTCTTTTTAGATCGATCTCAATATTACCGCCTGGAGAACCTAAGTAGCAATGGTTGCATAGCTCATGCATTTTTCCAATCACTGTAGACCTTCTCCCTGGTCATCAATTCAATTTGTATATTTTTCCTTTGTATATATATAGGGAGGCATCTGGCTCATAACTTGCTTTCTTAATTCTGAGTCAAATACTTCGTATTCTGTTTGTTTATTCTAAACATTTGTCAAAGGTAGTTTGAGTCGAATTATTACACTTCGTAGAAGAGAAATGGAGGGTGGGTCGAGGAGCATTTGTTTGAAGGGAAAGTCATTGGTGGGCATACTGAAATTCCCTGGTGGCCGCATTTCAGAATGGCTGAATAGTAGAGGCATACAAAGGTTGGGAAAACTGGTGTACATTTAATCTAAGAAAGAGCCGTCATCAGTGGGGGAGCTATAGAATTAACTTTATCGAAAATATTACTAAATTTTACAGTTTACAATGGGGTAATTGCTGTTGGAACTATCGAAACAAATTTTTCATTGTTTCCTCATGACGAAAATTGTGCTGAGTCAAATATTTAAACATTTGGACAGGCTAATTCTGCTTTGAGATGTGAATCAGTTATTATAGATTAATGGCGAGTGTTTTTAGTAGTAAGAAAGCGAGATGTAAGGAGTGTTCTCAAATTATTTCATTTGTTGGCAATATGACACGGTTCCAAAGTCTATAAGATAGCCGCGCGTATGTATTCAGACGTATCTCCTTAAAATATCCGTTCTAAAACATACTCGAGATAACAGGGAGACATTTCTGGTCCATTTAAGCCCTATATACGCATTCACGTGGTCCTCGCCGTGTTTTCATGAGCCTGCTCCATGCACCGAGCTTCGTGCACCATACAGTGACCAGATAAATTCAGGCATGATTCTCAATATCGAATTTTTCATAGAATTTTACAATTTTTGTGAAAGTACAAATATATCCATGTTGTAGAATACTAGGAGAGACCTTATTGCAAGTCTATAATAAATATAGAAATGTGTATCACTTTTAATATTAAATTTGTTAACAGCAAATACACATGAAGTTAAAGAAAAAGTAACATCAGCATAGTATAGGATTGCTAGGCCCCGTATTTCATTGCTTTGTTCCGTTGTCTCGAAAAGGTCTGTCGAGACGAATAAATGTTCTGTATTTGAGAATGATTTTCAAATTTAACAATAAATATTGTTCGTTTTTCATTAATGTTCCAATGTTAAATTCCAGTATAAATTTTCCCAACGATAAGTAACAATTATTAATTATTTGTTGTCTTTTTTCTCCCCTTCCAAAATTGTGTGTTCCGTATTTTGAAATCAAAGATTAATTTGACAGTATATGCATATATACAACTTTATCTTGTGTTTATCTTGGTTTATCCATAATTAAAATTAAAACAAACACTATTTATAATTCTCACATTCAAGACAATTTTTTCGAATCCTTTACGTGTCCCGTATTGCCCCGTATATTAATGAAGAATTTCTTCGTCTCGTATCCTAAAAACCAAAATCTGGCAATCCTAGTGTAGTATACAAGAAAAATCAAATTATAATCATTATGTGAGTACTCAACCGTAAATTACTATATAAATAAATGGTGCTTAAAGCGCGAACTATTTTAATAATTTGCAAATTATTACAGTATTTACTCGCCTAGTATCCCCATTTCCCTTTTAGTTTGACTATGAAACAGGGATGGTGAAATTAAAAGGTTATTATTTTTCTGAAGTGTTACCTTGGTGATATTATTATATACGGTTGGTATGGATTTAAGAAAATTAATTTTATTGCTTTTATAGCTGATACGCTGATCGTGTTAAATTAAGGATGAGGCAATTTATTGCGGTGAAAATCTTAAATTTTCTCTCCAGATTTGAGGGTGGCGAAATTACGCTACCGGGAAAACTATACTACACTTTTAGTAAATGCGGTAACTGTCATGATAAAGTCTCTTTACATTGCATAAATGATAATTACTAAAATATATTTTATATAATTATAATGCTCATAAAAAAGGCAAAACCAGGGAGTAGAATAATTTAGTACGCGCCTTTGCCGATTATTTGTTACAAAAATATGGATAATTTAGTTGTTCAGCAAACTCTTACATTCGCAGGTACTTAAGTTCAAGTTTGAGACTTCTTTTTCAATTTGCTTATTCTACTTTACAATAATTAATTCGTTGATAACGAGGCTCCACTTTGCCTCTCCGCACGCATTTTTGAAAAAAGAGCTGAATTTAAGACCCCAAAACCGTCGTTAAGTATTCGGATATAATCAGTGCCGTAGCGAGGGGGGAGTAGAGGGAGGCAGTTGCCCCCGGGCGCAGGGCTGAAGGGGCGCAAACTCAAGGACCAAAAATTAACGTTTCTCTATATAAACAATAATAATATTATAATACTAGCGATAGGTTACCCGGCGTTGCCCGGGACCCAGAGCAGTGTAAAAATTACCTAATTAAAATAACATGAATATTAATTTATTTTATTTATTTATTTTTTAAACATCTGTAATGTTTATTAGTATAGAGCTTCAGGATATACTACGTTTCTCGTGCAAAATAAAATCAAATCAAGATGTGCAACTTTATCTGTGTAAGTTTTTCCTGTTGTTATGCCAAAGAAACACTCTTACTTTTGTGAATACGAACCAACCAACCAAACTGTTAAAAACAAACAACTATATATTCGATTTTAGTCCTTGAAACTAAATACGTATTAATAAAACAGTGAAACACGAAAACTCTTTTGTAGCTGTGCTTAAAGGAAAGTATATGCGCGTCATTTTAAATTACGATAATGTCATGTTTCTATAAACAGTGTAACAACAATGCAAACATTCTATTAATATTACATATTTATTTTTTTCTTATGCTAGAAAATTACAGTCGGAGAAATACTCATTCGAATGTCAATTGTTATAAAATACAAATTGAACACAATAAATAATTCATTACGACGCCATTGATTCCCTTTAATAGCATAAATTAGACGCGATCGTAACATTTCGTGTATCTGTTCCCATTGAAGAGCATTAAGCTCGCAACCATGGCAATTAACATTTTCCATTGTTGAAAACCGTAAAAATTCCCTTTTTTCCACGATCAAAGTTAATAATTACGCGAATTCAATATGCATTCGAATTCTGATTTCAAAAATAAGAAAAATTATTCTTTTTTACATAGAACTGTTTAAGTTACAATTTCGTATCTTGATTTTAAATAATTTAAAAATGCAATTTTATAAAGCCCTGCACCAATTGAACTTACTTTCCCATGCTTTTCTTATGGGGGAAAGATGCGGTAAAAACAACCCCTTAAATGAAAAGGTAAAAAAATACGCCCAAAGTGCACACCCTCAGGTTTTCCTAAGTACGCATGCCAAGTTTCAGCTTTCGAGGTCTCTTGGTTTTGGAGTTACAGCGTTAACACACAAACAAACACATTTACTTTTATTTATATGATGACGAGTAGTCGGTGCTTGCATACTGCAACCGCTAAAAAATCACCTCAAAAACTATTAATCAGGTCAATGCAAAATTTTATATTTAACATTATTATAAAAGTTAGAAGATCTGATTAGTTTTTGGTAAAAATCGGTGGACCGGAAGTGGGTGTTTACTCTTTTCACTTATCCATTATTTTGAAATTTTTGCTTTAATATTTGATAAATGTAAAAATGTATCGGAATAAAAGTTGTAGGAAATTTTATTTTCTGCAACCTTTGTTTGATACATTTTTCCACATAATGCATTGTTTAAGAGATATCTTATATTTTTAGCTGCCACAACCACGCCACCTACCGAAGACTATTGTTAACAATTGACGCTTAGTTACGTCTTAGTAACGCTCCTTTTTCTTTTCATAATTGTCAACCGGAAGTAAATATTGCCAACGATCCCAGAGCTAACAACATGTAATTTGCCATATAAATATGGAGAAAGTCATGTGTTGCCCACATCAGTTTATTTATATTTACATTGGATCATAATAAAAAATTCCGAGTATCGCTTATAGCGACAGACCCGACGGCAACGCCAAAGAGTCTAGATGCCGAATCATTTTTTATTTTCAGCATTTGTCAGTTGTCACTGTGAGGTAAGCTGGAAGTTACGTTGAACACATAGTGTTTTTGTATCAATTATATGTTTCATGTCAGGCTATTACTCGTGTGTGTGTGTTTTCTATTTAATGACAAAATAAAAAATTATAAGGTTTAATTCGTATGGCCAAGACTAGTGTAATAAAATACATATTTTTATTTACATACAGCGAGTTCCCGTATTTGAATGTGATTAAATGTTTTTGTGATATTATTTATCATCTACGCTCGGCATTGTTAGAGGAAAAACTCTGTGATTTGGCTGTGCTCAGCATCAGTGGGACATAACAAGGAGACTCGATTTTGAAGACATTGTAACAGACTTTTCTAGAGAATGAGAATCCTGATTTTTCTCATTTATCAAGAGACAATTTCCGATTTTTTTTGCTTTTTTTATGTGGCATAAACATCAGTTGCACTGTTTTTTGTTCGAAAAAATTGATAACTTCAAACAAATAGCAAAATTTGAATTCTTCTAAGACACCGTCAAGGCCTGGGTTTTTGGATCATGTCTCTTAGCTAAAGCCAACGCCACATGGTGCAACTATTTTGGCTCGTTTCAGAACTTTCTGCTTCCAAAATAGGATATGCTGACGCCTTCGGTAAATTTAAAAGAGACACGAGACATTTTTTTCATAAGCGCAGTTCCAGGTCATACCGTCTTCTAAAGATAGCACGACAATCTAGTATTTCGTTTAAGTGTCTGACTCATGATCAACGGAAACCGTGTGCACCATTTATAGAAAGCGTTACGCAATAAAATACAATACAATACAATTTATTCCGTCACAATTGTTTAAATATTTTATCAATAAGTGAAAATGCAATCGTGGATTCTTTCGATCCTCTATGTGCAGGAGTGCTTAATTGATGTTGCTCACTTTTGCGGGTATATTACCATAAAGGCTCTTGTTTGAGTAGGGTGGTTCCAATGATAAGAAACGGGATCATAAGAGAGAAATGGAAATTAAGGACCATAAAAGAGACAAACGAAGACCGAATCATTTATAGGTTTTAAAATTACAATTTTAAGATGTATTTCACTTCCGTAGGCCTCATTAAGTCCGGATATTAATAAGAATCAAGAAGACTCCAGGGTAGTGATTTCGAAACTTATTTTTTTATGTAACTAACAAATTTTTATAGGACATTTTGTACTACCTACCTCGAAAATATCTGGTAGATACTTATTAAATACCTTTTTACTGTGGTTCAAATTCGTGATAATATTAAAAATGAAAGAAGTGAAAATTATAAAATACAAAGAAAGACTTAAAAAATTGCTCAAAATCCGATAAATAATGAATAACTATGGCTAACCCCAACAGATTCTATACTTCTCGTGTACGAGTAAAAAGCTCCATGCATTACTAGTGACACGCGTATTACATCTTGAGAAGCTTTGCTTTAGGATAGATAATGAAGTCATTACTTCAAGAATCTTTTTCGATATCCAATGAACACATCTTCGATCAATCAGCCAGGTGGCAATCGACATCCCGCGGCTATAAAACACACATTTGCCTATCACTTCCTCAGTATAACCGGTGCGGCGGTCAACCCTTGTCCTCGCCTCGCCCTCCACCTCACTATCGTGGTGGAGGATTTTGGTTCTGGGATCTCCAAGGAAACGGGATCGAGGGCAAAGCGACATTAACCTCTTTCGGGAATTCGAGCCCCATCGCCTCATTTGCATTCCTCAAGCTCAATCAGGTCACAAACGTTTTGGCAAATAAGATCTACGCCCCCCCCCCCCTACCTCCCTCTGCCCTTTCTTCCCCACCTTTTCCCCTCCCTTTCCTTTCTCCCTCGCCTCCGTCAGGAAGGAGGCTTAGGTGGCGACGCGATACGGACTGTCTCCGGCGCCGAAAGCGCCTCTCCGATCCTCACTGCCCCCCCCTATCTCTCCCCCATTCTCCCTCCCCCTCTCCCCCACCTCTCTTCCTAGATGGAGGAGGAGGAGACACAAACAGCTATTTATACAGCGAACGCGGCGGAAGAATAATAGAGTACGTCGAGGAGTAAACGGGGGCCGACCCTCGAACTCTCGTTTGGGTCAACGCTTCGCTTTGAATGCGATCATCCGCGAGCGAAATTGGGTCCCTCGGTGTTAAGTCCTCGCCCCTCTTTCGGCAACCCCTTTTATCATCGCTCCCTCCTCACCTACGATTGCCGTTTTCTCCGGATTCAGGGATAGTTGAAGACTTGCCAATGGAGGGCGATAAAGTGCCTCCTCTTAGCCACTGAGAGTTCGTTGCTTCGCGAAAAGCCCTTTTTTTCCTCTGAAACGGAATTTTCGACTGTGGTGAGTTTGTGCAACTCATGGAAAGAGGAGAAAGTCGTTTTTATCCACGCCGAAGAACGTCGCTTTACGATAATTGGAGTTGTGTTCGAATGTCGAACATTTGCTAATACTCCATAACATCATCAGTATCATCACTAGTGATTTGTCTTATGACAGGTCCAATATACCAATCATTCGATTGCTTTGATGACTAGGGAATATATGTACATTAATGGTGTGGTGGCTTTCTGTTGCCGTCCACACCGGACACACACACACGCACGCACGTAGGCGCACACACACACAGAGAAGAGGAAAACCTGTTGCCGGGATTAGCCTACACTTTTACGAAGAGCACCAAGGGGACCAACTTATTAACGTCCCTTCTGAAGGACAGAGCGCTGACTTGCGCGGTATTTTCATTTATAACATGCATAGCTCTTTTCCATACAAATGTATCAATCAGTGAGGAATGATCTTATTTTGTTACAATTTCACTTCGCTTTAACCCCGTGCCTCCCTCCGCGAGGCGAATTCGTCCGCTGCCCATGTTCACCCCCTGAACCCCATCCTTTCGGCATATATTTAAGGTAGAAAATTATATTTTCACTGTTAATAACTACATAGCTCCTTACCATACATAAAATTTAGGTAAATAATAACATTTTTAATAATATTTAAAAAATAATTACGTAAATCTTCGTTCTCAAACAGAACAGGCGGAGTGGGTTCGAATTCTACCGCGGTAGGATGTTTTCAATTTTCAAGTGTTCCAAAACATATGTATGTATAGTACCTAAAACTTTCGAAGTTAATATGAAGGTCGGTAAAAATTGTGCTAGATGGGGAGATGCAAGGATAGGGAGAACGAGGGACATGTCTCTTGATTAAGCTAACGACCTACTACGACTTTAATATATAGTATAGCGAGATATAAAAGGTATTGAATATTTATGTGCCTTCGCCTTGTTTTACGAGTACCCTTTGCAAACCTTTCGATTATTTGTGTGGTATCTACTCGTATATCATTTAAAATACCATTTTTAATGTCAAACCAATGTCAAACGAATTTCACTCAGATTTTCTTTGATAATTCTACCTTCTCATATACGAAGTATATGGAAAATTATTATGATCACGGTTAAAATTCGGGACTTTGATCAATATGCATGTTATAGATGATCCCGAGTCCAACAATGTGGCTTTTACAATTCTGTTTCTAGTTTGTTGCCTTTGCACGGCTCTAGATGCTAAACGATTCGACATCGACAGAACCTAAAGAAATCTCGTTCTTGTATAGGGTGTCATTCGGAATTGAACATTTGGCGAAATGAGCCGTATCCCACAATAATGATGGGTTGATCACAGTTGTCGATTGACACAAATTAACTGCATTAACTTATATTTAAATTGGTCCCGTTACAGAGCTGAATGTATTAAACCGCAATGCATAAGCTATATTTTTCAGAAACTAAGTAATTAACGCCCATCGACCTTTAAAATATTGAGTTTTACACCCAGCTTCCACTAAGTGTAGATCTCCTCACTAACAGTGTCGACATTGTTATAACAAGTCATACTGCGAGTATAAATATTATAGTAATTAGATACATTACTGTGTGCTATAGAAGCGTATGGATTTGAGAAAGCTTGTGCAATGTATGTTGCATCGATTGTTAAGTGCTGCATTACAAAATTCTTCAACTTTCTGTGATATCATTCCAAGTTGTATAGAAGAAGCGAAAAACGTAAAATAAATTTTTTATACACAGAAAATAACTACTTGCTGAAGAATAAATTTCTGCTAAAAAATTACTGACCAGATTTTATAAATGACTTGAGAATAGAAAAAAAAATATGTATGGACTATACTGCTTTAAACGAACTTGTAACTCAATAGTATTTGCCAGCTGTGTTTGCTGCATTGTCGTACGTCTGATCTCTACATCTTGTTTTACCTATACCTATTTGTTTTAATGTTTTTAATATTTGCTCATATAATTAATCTGCATCATGTCGTTCGATGGACAAAAGCGCAAAACTTTTCTTTTATTGTCCCAGGTTCGACTCCAGCAGGCAATTACATTTTCCCATGTTTTCCATATGTTCGATTTTTCAAGGTGCAAAGTTTATTTCCTTCATTCATTAAAATATGTAAATATGGACCGAATTTCTCCATTTTTGTTTTATTTGACAGCTAAAACTATAAAATATCTTATGTTTGCAATGTTTAGATGTTACACGAAAGAATTTGTCAGAAACACGCGTTTCTTTTCGAAATTTTGTCTTTTTTGTAGTCTTTCCGGGTTGCCAAGGCGACCTACATTGTTGTCTTCGATTGAATTAGCGGCTATTAAGCCTTAAAATAGATGAAAGAATTGCGTTATTCGCTTAGCGCTTTTTATGAAGCATCGAAATTATGGTCACAATAATATACGGAAATCCTAATCATCGTTAAATCTCCTTTAAGCTGCCCACAAAACAATTTTGCTTTACTCAGAACTTCATATGCATAATTGTTTTGTTTTTATAAACAAAATTAAAATTAGTTATATTATTTAGTTATTAGGTAAAACTTCCGTTGTCGTGTTGGCGTACCCCAGAAATTCTCCAACGTACCCTCGAGGGTACGCGAACCCCACGTTGAGAAACACTGTATTAGACCAACGATTTCGGTCGCGCAGGGTCACCATGACTCGACAATGAAAACTAAAATTTCCCAATGAATATCTTTTGATTTATAATTTTGTTCATTAAAGGCTTTTAATCTGGTCCTATTACTTCCATATTAACTACCGAAAAAACTTGCTTGATGATTTAAAAAATTAAAAACTGATTTAAAGAGGAACTGTGCTGTAAGTATCGGATTAAAAACAACTATTTTAGTATCAACTTTTACAAAACAATCCGATAAAATGCGATTTAAAACGCAAAAACACTATGTTTTAGTAGAAATTCAAGAAAATACGATCAATTATCAACATTCGGTGATAAGAATTAGAATCTAAATTATTTTCTCCTTAGAAAAGTACAAACCTCGCTCCGATATCAGAATTTTAAGATATTTTAAAGTATTAAAGAAAACATCTCTGCACGATAGATTTGAGACTTCCTATGTAAAACAAATAGGAAAAACGTTCCTGGAATCGAACCCGGGACTTCAATCTTTGCCAAATAAAATAAAGCCCGGAGGTGGGCCCTAGCAGCACGAGCCTCATACCAAGTTTCATGAAAATCGGTCCAATTGTTCAAAAGTTGTTAGTAGGGGACACACACGCACGCACATCCTTTGGAAACCAGCCTAAAAACAGGTTTTTCAATAGCACACACTTTTATGATGCACTCAAAAGCAGAAAATAATTATTTTTTGCCTCAAAATTTTCATCGAAATTTTCATTTTGTAAATTTGATGTGAAGAATAGAAGTGGGTGGCCTTTACATATATGTAGTTTGCATACATGATTATCTTCTTGGCCACCCACTTTTATTCTTCACACCAAATTTACAAAATGAAAATTTCGATGAAAATTTTGAGGCAAAAAAATGTATTTTGTACTCAGTAGAAATTTAATTTCCTCTTTGTAGCCCATTCAAGCAGTTTATACAACAAAAATAATTTTCATGGGATACTTCTTCGTTTTAGTAGCTAATAATACTTCTATATTTTTATCGGTAATACCCAATAGCAACGACTATGGATGACACAGCTTGTTTAAGATGCAGGCGTCGGTTCTTGGAATGTGTGATAATTGGTCGATGGAACGAAGTAGACTTGAGAGGGAGAGAGCGGAGGAGAGAAAAAGGGAGAGAGGGGGGTGGGAAGCGCAGAGAGGACCTGGAAGGAAGTTGGTGTCCATTCATATGTGGATATTGCTCATCCATATGTCGTGTCCAATTCTCAACGTATCAAATCAAAACACATAACTTTTGTTAAATGCACATATAGTGGCAGATAGGACAGAAAAAGTTACTAAACAAATAGTGTTATCCAAGAACATTGATAAATTTAAAGCGTTTTTTATTTTTCATGTGGTTATACTGTCACATATTCGGTCAATAGAGCCTCGTTTGTTTTTTAACGGTGGGTATCACGTGAAGGTGAGGTTAGCGTTTAAATTAGATAGGCTTAATAGCTAAATTAGCGTTGTGTTACGCATCACCATTCTACATGAATAATAAATATAATATTTTATATAAAAATATACTTTTTGGATATTTGATACTTACAAAAGTTTAGAACGCAATCAATTTCGTATTACAATTCTGAATGTTTTCCTATCCGCCTTTGTAAAATTTTCAAAATTCAAACTTCAAGAATAAGTGGAATCAATGTGGAAATGTACACTCAAAGTTTCAGCTTTTTGTCTTTTATATCTTCGGAGATATAAGCAAAACAATCGAAAATTATTTAAAACTCACCTTACTTGAGTAACAGTAACGTAATTCTTACGTTCAATTTCATTCCTTCGTCGTAAATTATCCATTCTTTCTCACTTACAAAGCGTTTTGTGCGTACGAAAGGAAAGTTAACGTACATACGACATTCGTACATCACACATTCATTTCTTCGTCGTAAATAATCTATTTCCTTTCATTTGCTATGTTTTGTGAGCACACGAATGGGAATTAAACACATTTATGTATTTGTAGTAGATCTTGTTTACTTCAGTCGCTACGAAGATTCTTTTCATTGACAAAAATTAATAAAAGAATGAACGAAATTTCCTAAGTTCAAAGTTCTAAGTTCTCAAAATTTTCAAGAATAAGTGGTATTAATGTGGAGCTGTATACTCAAAATTTCAGCTTTCCGTATTTTACGCCTTCGAAGATATTAAAAAAATTAAATGAGCCTCTATCCGACCCTGTATATTTCTCAAAATTCAAATCTAAACAAAAATAAATAGCAGCAGTACAGAAATCTACCCTCCAAGTTTTAGCTCTCTCTCTCTCTCTCTTCGTTTACAGTTTCGACACAATTTAAATTTGAGCAAGTGCACAGACAGACGCCAAATTAAAATTATAAGCGCATGTTTTTTAAAAATCGCTCCAAAAACGAGAAAACCAGAAAGGAAAATTATGTCCTTCAAGAGCAACAATCACGGTCGCTTTTATAAAACATTGGGAATCGAATATTGTGGCGATCTGCTTGCCGCCAATCTGAAATGAAAATTTACAAATTTCCTTATGAAAGTATGATTCCCGATAAGCATCGTTCTGTCGCATTCGTCAGGAGCGCTTGGAGCATACATTCTCTCGATTAGTTCCTTCTGGTTCCGTGCCTATCTTTCATGCCGACCTTTTATTTAAGCACCAAAATAAATAAAGTAAAGAGCGAAGAGGTCGAAATGGAATTAAGTAGGGCATATTGAAAGTAGAAATGATCGTATAACGTTATCAAATGGATTTCAAAGGACCGACGAGAAGATGGAAAGATTCTGGAATTCACCAGGCCAACTTGGAAGAATCTGGAGGAGGGGGAAAAAATCAGCCATGAATTACCGAGTTCAGTTATCCGGAACATCAACACAACGAACGCTTTAAAATGTTCGAGCGTCACGGTAGAACACTAAATAAACCTCACGTAACTTGCGCGATCTTTAGATAGTAATGCTATCGCTTAAAACTATTCCGAAAATACGAAGGTTTAAAACTGAAGCAAGTGAGAACCAAAGATGAGATAACAATGGTATATAAAAATCCCGTATTTGTGCTTTTCTTCTCTCTTACGAGGGACATTTCGGATATCGAGATTGGGAGATGTTATCACAAGGCCATCACAAATAGTAATTTTTTCAGCGAATATCCAGGCATCTCTTTTACATGAAAAATAATATCTCGAATTCTTAAGTTTCCCTCAAAAATGGGGCCAAGTCGATTCGGGACGTGGGATTCGGAAATTATTGAGGTTAACATTTTATCAGATGTCCTAATACATCGAGGAAGGTCAGCGTTGATGATCGCGATTTGAATGCAAGACACTTTTGGTTGCAAGAAATATTTTATCAAGTGAGTAGATTTTTATTACTAAAAGTACTTAATATTTGGCTACGGACATTTTGCAAAAGGGCCGCGAGCGTCGTCTCATGTAATCAAGAACCAGGACTATTTGTTCGGTATTACTCAAAGATTCTCAAGTAGCGTCGAATGATACTCAGCTAGTTGAAATACGTGTCTTATTTTTAGTCATTTAATTAAATGATAAATGTTTTGCTACACATCGTTGCATTAGCGGATTTTCCGAATTAGTCTAAAGAATCGATGATCGAAATATCCTCCACAATTTTACAGGACGCACACACTATAGATTTTGGAACAACATTTTTTCTTTCTTCCTTAACTCTTTTTCTAAAATTTGCGGTTGACGAATATAAGTTGCCCAGTGAAAATACATCCCAAATCATAATTACTGGACCATAATTCTTTAAGTTATGGCGGTTTTGGGAAATTTGCACTTCATTAACCCATTTTATGGATTGGGCGATTCGGCCGTTTGTGCGGAATAAATTCTACTAGAACACCAAAACCACTTAGGCGCGTAGTGTATAAAGTACTTGTTTCTTTGAGGCTTCCAGAGATCTTATCTCAATAATATATAATTGAAGGTATCTCAACTGTCACACTTTTTAATAATGCGGTTTTCAATTAATGATTCTAGTAGCTATGACAAGATTGGGATACACCGAGCATTTTTATAGATATTGGAGCTATTGAATATTGGAGTAAATTATCAGTTATCGATAATTCTTTTTTTAATGGAAATTTTTTATAAAACCTATTCTCATGCAAATTTGCTTTTCCTCCTTTGACAGTTTGCTTTGCCATTATTAACTTTAACCAAACGCTTGTCTTATATTACCACCACAATTGCACTTTATTTTTAACAAAAGTAATTGTTTAACAGGAATATTATGAGAAAAGCTTCGAAAAAAGACAAATTGCCCGTAACTCCTGGAATATCCGTTCTTTGGACGGATTGGATATCTCAGTGACAGTTTAGTTGTTTATCCACGTACTCTAGTGCAGCAGTTCCCAACCTTCTTCTGCTGCGACCCTAAACTGACCACCAATAGGACTTCGCGACCCATACATGGACTCTCGCGACCCGTGCTTCTAATTGAGCTAAGATACAACATAGATAGTTGTAAATATGCCCCTGCCAGCGGACGATACTATTGTATCGCTCTACTGCGCCGCAAATTTGGTCGGTCTTTGTCATGAACATTTTAAGAAAAGGGTATAACTAATGTAGCGGGGGTACGGATGGAAAATTTTCGGTTGATTTAGTAATCCTGATTTTCCCCATCTTTTCCTGCATATGTGCTAAAAGCTTCTAAAGGGGAGTGTGGCACGCATCGGCTGTTAAGACTGATAAAGTTTAGGCAATTTTCAATAATAATATATAGATAACAATCTGACTGTCGGGAAGTTTTCTTCTGATGATTCTTCGCGACCCAACTGAGAACCCCCCGCGACCCTGATTTGGGTCGCGACCCCGAGTTTGGGAACCACTGCTCCTGTGTATTGATAACTAAAAGGCAGAGAACTATCATCTCGGATAATCGAATAAAATACAGCTCTATGGTCGCACATATATGCATTTGAGACACTAAAACCGCTGAAATTGAGCGTTGAATGGGCTGTGATAGCAATTAATTTGTGCAGTACTATTTAAAAACACTCTGATTTTGTTTGACAAACGATTTTCTAGTGCAGGGGTGGTCTACCGGTGGCTCCGGAGCTACATGCGGCTCTTTAAAACTTCGACTGTCTTATACATACCATGATTTTCCGATTATAATGTGTAAGGTAATTATTGAAGTCAAAGATTGCAGAAACCTCACTAAATAAAAGTGTTTTGTTATTATTATTGTGTGCCACAGCAGCTACATTGTGTTAAATATATTCTATTATTGCGGCTCTTGGGTGATGTTCATTGCAGTATTGTGGCTCATGCGCTGGCCCAGGTTGGCTATCCCTGGTCTAGTACGTTCCATTAGTAGCAGTAACCAGCTTGCAAAATGAATCTGCCACCTTGCTGTGCTAATCATATACTCACTACAGCATTCCTTTTGTGCGCACGTTAATCTCTTTCCGCTCAAATTCAATTTCAATGCTTCTGACTTCGAAGGCATCGATTTTAGTGATCAGCAGCAATTTTCTGATGATTGTGTGTACGAACTTAGAGAACGAGGCAACGAGGAAACGAAAATGAGGAGAACGCACAAATCAGCGCTCCGTCCTTCGGAAGGGACGTTAAGCAGTTGGCCCCCTTGCTGCTCCTCGTAAGAGTAGGCCAATGCCGGCATCGGGTTTCCCTCCTCCCTTCTGAGTGTGTTCGGTGTGGAAAGCAACGGAAAATCACTGCACCTTTTATGTATATTTCCTGGTCAATTAAACCTATCTAAGGGTTTAAAGCCTATTATTATTATGCTATTGTGGCAACGTTCCCATCACAACGGACGAATATTTCCATCGGCATGTCAGTGGTCCTATAATTCTTTCCATGGGCCTACATCAGGCCTGTCCGACCTTTTGATGTCAGAGGGCAACTTCAAAGAAAAAATTTCAAGGCGCGGGCGATATAGGTACATTGTATTTATTCATATCGACATATTAATATCGTTAAAAATAAAATGTATCCTTACATAAAATGTGGCATTGAATTTTGTCAGCTGACTTGGTGTGTGAAGGAACATATTTCGTCAAAGCTATTATCATACTATCATTCGAATGCTTGTCCGTCAGAATTTATCTGCAACTTCATTCAAAGTTTTTCATACTATAAAATTCAGGTTCACTTATGTACGTTAAAACAAAACATGGATCCAGTCTAAGAGAGGTCCATTTTAGAAGTGGCATTTCATAATATGTATTAAAGATAAAAATTTTGACTGCGATGATCCTGCTTTCATTTGTATGCCTGTTCTCAATTCAATTATATATATATATATATATATATATATATATATATATATATATATATATATATATATAAGAAGTACTTCGCTTGAAAATATTCATATTCGAAATTTGACTGGCTGTATCATCTTGAAAAGGATTTGAAATGATCGCCAAAACATTTATACGATTTTAAATGCCTGCTATTGCTTGGAACTTTATCCTCTTCGTGGGCAACATGTTTGCCGCGAGCTATGCGTTGAACAAATCTGGCTTGTTTTCGTATACATCTATTGCTCCATGTAGAGGTTCTTCAACCCCCATTCCAAATCCTCCGCCTTGTTTCTCAGGTTATTACAGCTGTAGAGTTTCTGCTCGCGCAGCGACGACGTTCCGAAATTCGTTCAACTCAGCACACTGACAGCAGTGACAAGGTGACACTCGCTGACCGCCTTGGAATCAAAACAATGCTCAAATAGCTACAATCTTCCGCATTTAAATGTTTCCCGTCAGAGTTTTCTACATCAGAGGTTCTCAAACTGTGGTCTGCGAATTGGTTCGCATAAGTGATTGAAATAACTAAATGAAAAACAAGAAGCGAATACGATAAAGAACTAGGTCCAAGATCCAAAAGGGTTAAAAGTTGCAGACGGATAATTGATTCAAACCTTAGAAATATGATCGATGTTAGTCTGTGATTTATATATTCAGATCTGGTTAGTGAAGGAGAAAAGGTTTAGAACCCGTTCTACATAATATGAAATTGTCAAAATATTCCAATTTCCTGAAGCAATTCTTCTGTATGCTGATGAAACCAAGAATGAAAATTCTGGCAGAAAGCCAATCAGTGTTATTGACCTTATTGTCTCGAGGGGATTTGTTAATTCCTCTAAAAGCCTTGAGCAACCGCAAGTGTCGGAAATCTTGTATAGCCGCCTACGTCTCAGCACAATAGAGCAAGGGATTCTCTCTTGATCTGTTTTCCTTTCTCTCCACCGTGACATCCGGCGGCAAATTGTTTTTAAGACGTTTGGAGCGACAAAACACTCGTCTGCCTGATAGCGTAACACCTCTCAGAATCCACGAAAGAGGGCGTTCTATTTCTTGATGCGTCTCCTGTTGTTCAGTTCCGAAACCTCTCCGATGTTTTTTTCGGACAGATTTCCCCCGCATGAAACGCGCTCATCAAGCCGCCCCACCCCTTCCAACATTCCCTTTCCATAGCTCCTGTCAACTTTCACTGGCCGTCCTCGACCACTCATCGAAAATCCATCCTTCTTGGATTCCCTCTCTCCCCCTCCTCACCCTCCTTTCCCCCTCCTTCTCTCCCCCTCCTTCTCTCCCCCTCCTTCTCTCCCCCTCCTTCTCTCCCCCTCCTTCTCTCCCCCTCCTTCTCTCCCCTCCTTCCCCCTCCTTTTCCTTTTCTCCCTCTTCTTCCATATTTTCGCAGTCTATTTCCCCACCCTCTTCTCCCTCCTTTCTCTTTCATTTTCCGTATGTCTCCTCAACTTCTGTTACCATATAATTTATCAGTTACGTTAAATTTACTTGCATTTGTGAAATTAATTTGTTTTCGTGCGCATTGTTCTTTTAAAATTATCTCACTCACCCGTGTATTCTCCCCCTCTTCCCCATCTCCCTCTCGCTTACTCCCACTCACTTTGCTCTCTCTTCGTCTCTCTCCCCTCTGGCTCCGTTCCAAACATTATCACGTGGTCTCCCATTATCCTTCATTTTTTCTAGCGCTCGTCAGAGAATCGCCTCTCTGCAGCCGAGGGAAACATGCAGGAACGCGTGGAGAGATGAGGGCCGTCCTCTTGGCTTTTTAAATGCTCCTCTTCTCCTCGACTGGACGACTTGATCTCATGAATGGGAGTGTGGGTCCCACCCCAAGGGCTAACGACCTTAAAGAGAATCTTGGGGCGCTTTGATTGTTGACTAGCAACGTCATCGAGGAATAATTACCGAGTGGTCGTGCGAATAAAAACGTGTTAGAAATTAAAAAATCGGATAATGGGATAAAATTTTTCAGTAAAGGAGTTAAAAATAAGTGGGAAACTAAGATAAAACAGCAAATAATTTCATAAAATTAATAGTAATATGGACTGTTGTAATCTCCAATTTTATCGTCGATATTTATTAACCATTAAAAGAATAATGGTGAAGTTATGAAGATACTTATTTAATACTTAAGTGCGAAAAAAGTTTTATTTCTACGGCTGGTTTATTTTTATGAAAATTAATTTTATAAATTGACCATTACAGTCGTCATTTTGTGGAACTTATTCCTAGTAGAAACAAAAAAATTATTTTATTACTTTAAAGGCTGGTGTAAAAGATTTGTTTTTCTTTCATTTCCGTACGAGTAAGTCTTTTGAAAGTAAAGGTGGAGAAATTGTAAGGAGGGGATTGTGTATTTCCTCATCAAGACTGAGGGGAAAATACGGGACGTGGAAAGCTAAGCGGATAAATACGTACAGTAGCTCTGTGGATAAAATTTTTTAAGTATTACGTAAATGATAAGTTATATAAAGTATATTTAGCGCAATTGTGGAGCCCAGAAAAAATGCTAAAAACGGGGAATGGCATTTCAATAAACAAATCTGATATGAACATAATTTCTTTTTCATATATCGCCATGACAGTAAAGCTAATACGTTGTTTCACGTTAAAGAGGGCAAATGATGCGGGAAAACTTTTTACGTCCAACTCAGGAACGGAAGGATGGATAAAAACGCGATGGGGGAAGTTATGCTAATAAATTCCTCGCGGAAATTCAGAATGATTGCTGCGTCATAGGTAAAATTGCGGAAAATGTTGGATGGACGGGTATAACAACCATGAAATAATAATAATATGCATACGACAAATGTATCGTTCTGGTGGGGCGTAAATACCAAGGGACCCGGAGACCTCAAGGGTCATTGTGTCAAGGCTAAACAAAGGATAGAATTTCATTACTGGTGTCTAGTTTGCCATCGCGAGGGGCTTTTATTTTTAAAAAGAACTCTGTGCAGTTATTGGTTCCTATAAAACTAATACATCCACTTTTTTGGCGATTACCTAATATTCAAAAGTTTGGCGAAACGGAGCCGAAAGTTAAAAAATCTATGGCTTCATTATTGAGGCTGAGAGATCCACGGGTTTGGAAAGGGCTTTGCAAATTTACAGAGAGAGTCTTTATAACTGCTGGCGCAAGAATTTGTAGATAAGCAGAAATTTGGTAATGAATTACCATAATGATGAGTGAGATAAAATCATCCCTAAAATGCCTTCGGTTCTAGATGCGTTTATACCGAAGCAGGGGCGGATTGGGGGCAAAAAATCGGCCCGGGAAAATACTCGGATATCGGCCCATATTGCCAAGTAAAAGTTTTTACCATCTTCTTGTTATAAGGCATACAGCAGTGGTAGGCAACCTTTACACCTATGAGGGCGCAACTTAAATTAATGGGGACGTGAAGGGCGCATAAAGCAACAAGAGTAGATATTTACCAATTTTATTAAAACAATATATATATATATATATATATATATATATATATATATATATATATATATAAAGAAAAAACCTTATCAAAGAATTAATTATAAATCAAATATGAAATATAAATCAATCTGAAACTTGGCACTGAAAATCTTCAGCCAACTGTCACATAACTCTAGTTTCCTGTTCTTAGGCAGTTGTCGAAATTGTAATCGGTGATCCTGGATCGGTACTTTCGAATATTCCATGCTTGGAGAAAGGGAAACAGTAAGAATATATTTTCAGGGCATATTTTCTTAATAACTTCATCAACTAAATTCCAAACGTTTTCATCATTGTGCTCTGATTTTAAAATAATATCATTCTGTATATTTATTATTTCCAATTTTAAGTCTTAGGTGTTAACAATGGTAAAGTAGATTGCAATAATAACAGACTTATCATAGTCCGTAAAATTGAAGGGATTAACCAAGAATATCACAATTGGTCTGTTTAACTAATGTTCTCTTTTCGGCCAGCGGGCGACTGGCAAATGTCTCGCTGGCGCCATGGCGCCTGCGATCGCCGCGTTGCCGACCTCTGACATACAGCAATACCTTTACACGACAGATAGGTTCCTGAAAATTTCGCGCTAAACAAAATTCGCGCAAAACGGGGTCTTAATGTCAAAGAGGATAGGTTCCATGGACGCGAAAACTAAGGTGTAATATTAATAAAAATACGCCGTTAACCTGAAAAATCAACTTCTTGTCGACTTCCATCCATCAACTTCCAAGGCAAATCTTTACAATTTTTCAGTAATTTATCTTTGTCGATAATTTTCAATTGATATAGAAAACTTAAAGCTTCCTTATATTCTGGCAAAAATGTATTATTGTATGAATGAAATCTCAAATAAACGGGGTCGCGCAAAGTGAGGTATGCCTGTACAATGTAAGCTCACATTCAGTGGCGTAGCAAACCTTTAGGTGACAACAGTACAGAATCCTTTTTGCTGAGTCATATTATTATTATTATTTATTTTTTTTTAATATCATCGTTTCGATGAGAAAGCAAATTACTAGACATCGATAAGAGCAACACTGTACAGCTTACGATATGATACGGTGGTAGCAAATAATTTTCAGTTATTTTGGCGAGTCTCGCCAGAAATATTGCGATAATTGAAAACAATTACATGTTGCGCTCTCTCGATAAACGGAAAAATTACGATGACCTCGGGGGTACCTCGAACTACGAGTTGGAATGGATAAAAATAGTCTACAGAAAATAGCTAGTCAAAATATCAATATGACAAAAACAAATATTTTTTATGAAATGCTTATCTGTTTTGCCCCCTGGATCTTTTTTGCTACTTTTCTGTCTACTTAACAATGGATCATATTTACTAAGTAGAATTAGTAATTCTAGAAAATTTCCATGAACTATTAATCTAGTGCATATGCACTTTCGACTGTGCTGCCTCTGAAACTTAGCCCTCGTTTACCAATTAATTTTACAACTTCAATAATTCTTTTCATCACCTGTTTATTGTTTTTTTCTTCTTTTTCTTCAGCATTTGATCTGTGAACAATAGAGGTGCCTTTCTTTGCACTTAGAACTTAGAACGTGAGTGTGTGTGTGTGTGCCTCTAGTTTTCCTATGCCTCTATAAATGCATTGGTTTCATCTTCTTTGTTGTAAGCAAGATATACTGTGCCGTAGAGTGCCTTTTTAGATGTACTGTATGATATCCAACAGCGCTGTGAACCATTTTTTTCTGCATACATTTTTAATGGAATTGGGAAAGAACTATCGTGCTGTGGTTGTCTTGGATGCGAATGAAAAAAGTAAGACCTCTCGCTTGAGTTTGGCTAAGTAAAAAGACAACCATCATCTTCTTGATGTATCTCAGTTCCTCTTTCATATATCTTAGATTCAGTGGCTGGCCCATTGAACATATCATTCTCCTCACAAATGTTTTATTCAATTTCAGCTATTGGTGATTTTACAGAGTTATGATCAACTTGGGAGTTTTCAGTTATTGTGTATTGAATTTCATTTACTTCTTCCTGATTTTTCAATTCAGATGAACAAGTAGCACTGAATTTAATTATATCAGTCAACTTTGAGCACTTCTTTGCTTCTAAAAGAAAAAGTTTCTTTTTCTTTTCGCGGAGGGTTTCTGCTCCTCCTTTACGTTTCTTGTCCATTTAAACCCATGGTCGAGTTGAGTGTTAACCGCTTCTTCCACAAAGTGTAGATAATTAAAATGATTGTAAAAATAATAAATACAAATTTCATTACATTCGTAAAAGAATTTTATATTAAGTATAAAATGTGTATTTACTTATAAAAAGTACAGATAACTAAAAGGAACAAAACTGTATATTTGAATTTAATAAGATTAAAACAGTAAAGTCTTAAATAAGGATGACATTCAGCCGGGAGGATTGTTAAATCTTATCAAAACGAACCGTGGCGGACAGAGACAATGACAAATTATATAAAGCTACATTTAATGTCTTTTCGTGCACACTCAGAGGTTAGTATGTAAAAAGAATCATCTACATAGATTGTATGGACGTAAATACGATTATTATTATTTTTGTGAGCATATTGCGTTTTGTAAATGAAAATGGAATAGATAATTAACGACGAATAACTCGATGTGAACGTAAAGATTACATTACTTTTACTTTACTTCAAGTGAGGTATATTCTTATTATTTTTATTGTTGGTTTATTAGGCGTTATTACATAATTCCTAAAGAACACCTCCAGATTTCATGTTCGAAAACAATTTTCGTAGCAGCTGATGTGAATTAGATCTGCTATAATTATATAAATATATTTAATTTCCAATAGTTCACACCGAATTCAGTAAGTGAAAGTAAAGTATTGACGATTACTGTTTAACGTGTAACATCTAAGTTCAATAAAATTGATATCATTCATTTCTTCCGAGTACTACATCGCATGAAACGAATCTGTTTGTGATACACTATAAATTTGCTTGAATAGTTCTTTTCTACTTATGTCTCTCTTTCCTATTACAATTATTATTCCAAAAGAATAATGCAAAGATTTTTATAAGGAAGACACCATTCTCACCTGGCTGAAAACCCGAGAAAAATTCACCGCATCTTCTAATATGAAAATTACGCTAAGGGTCGGCATTTTGTAGGTGAAATGCGGATCGAGTTTATTCAGTATTTGAATGCAGACAGGGTTAAACTTATAATCTGATAACTCAGGTGATCACCTATAAGACTATCTTACTATGAACCTATATTTAAGAAGACATGAAACACATCATAGGTCCTACAAATGAGCAGAGGGTGTTTCGTGCTGGCAATGTTTTCATCTTGCAAAGAAGCGGGACAGCGAAATGATGAGGCATGCCTTGCTTGAAAACTGTGCCGCCAAAACTTTACAACATATTGTCTCAATTGTTTTGGAGTATTAACTTCATTAGCTAGAAAATTACTTGCATGTATAGTGTATTGTAGCAGTCGTCGCCACATGGCTTGAGCCAACTTGCGACATTTTAATTAAATAAATAAATTAGTTTTCAAGAAAGTTCTACGATTAACGATAAATGGATGAACTTTCAAAAACTACTTTCATGGGAATAATAATAGAGTTTAATTTTATAACAAAAGTCGAGGCGACAAAATACTGAAAATGAGCTTAATTACTGTATTTTGGCAAATTATGAAATGAGAAACTTTAATATTTACGATCCAATACAAACGCCAATACAGGAAGTTACATAAATACAACATATTCAAAACAATATAATGCTGAATAAATCGGGACCGTTGGTCATTTTAAGCAAAGATTACTGTATTTTCAGGCAATTTTCATGTAAGTTATTCTGAGCTATCTTTTAAATGCACATTCACGTTACACGACATTTATCAGGAATACAATTTACCTACGGAAACTACATTCATGGCCGGATTTAACTAAAAGCAATGAAAGGATACGTTGAGTTTCATGCGTAAAACATGCGGCAATTTGTTGGAGATATTTGCAAGAACATTTAATAAAAAGAAACAAATGTTTTAGGTCAATGATTGTAACTTATGGGCCGAAATATTTAGCTGCAATTTGTCGAAATCGAGATTGGTCTTTGTTTTCATACCAAAGAGATTGTCGATAGTATTTCAATGAAATCTTGGCGCTTCAAAAATAAGTTTGCTTAAATACATTCCCTTTCTACCATATCCATCGAAAATTGAATCGATGTTTTAGATGCAAATACGGAGACAATGTCGAACATTATGCGAAGAAGTTCATCACCAGTGATAAAAAACGGCAAGTATTGTCGACAAAATATTGCTGTTGGAATTGATTATTGTAAATGCATGGCTTCTGTTCAGTTCGAACGTTTTCTGAACGAAAAGAAAAAAGAGCGTTACTAGGACGTAACTAAGCGTCAATTGTTAATAATTGTCATCGGTAGGTGACGTGGTGGTGGCAGCTAAAAATATAAGATATCTCTTAAACAATGCATTATATGGGAAAATGTTACGAACAAATGTTGTAGAAAATTAAATTTTCTACAACTTTTATTCCGGTACATTATTACATTTATCAAATATTAAAGCAAATATTTCAAAATAACGGATAAGTGACAGGAGTAAACACCCACTTCCGTTTCACCGATTTTTACGAAAAACTAATCAGTTCTTGTGACTTTTATAAAAATGTGAAATATAAAATTTCGCGTTGATCTAATATTTTTTTATTTAGAGCACCCACAAAAAAGCTGTCACATACACACAAACATCATCGATAAAATGGCCAAAACGTGTTCAGAGGAACTCAAAACGTGCATTTCCGTTGAAATCTCGAAGTCGATTGTCTTCATGAAAACTGCTTTTCCCTATACTACGTATATGAAGAAAGTAAAAATCAGAAGCGACGAGCAAATCCGATGTATGTTGAGATCGATCGCCGGTTACATTTAGTAGGCTATTAGTCGATAGCTACCAATGTATCTCACCAATTTTCTTAATTTCAAACCAATTTTCATTCGGGCTAGTTGTTGGTATTTGTCGAACGGGCCACATATTCTATAAGTACAATTCCAATAAAAGAAAATAATCTAGTGAAAACGAGTTCACAAAGAAATTTAATGCATACAATGTTATGACACTGAGACTAGAAGCCTTAATAATGTGATATGTATTTCGAAATAGGAGATGGTAAATAAAATCATTGGAGAATTTCTTAGTGATTGTCGAATATTCTATTGGCTTTTCTGAAAATGCTACAGATTGAGTGGCACTTCCAAGTTACATATATCGAGGAAGCAGAGTTGGTTTTAATATTTTTGCTCTGGTCTGACCAAGTAAATGTGTAAATGATTGTCGTATAGCCAACTGTTTCGGCCGTTACTTGGTAAAAATTCATAATTTAGAATTAAAAATAACTTTGTAAATTCTTACATTACTTTTATTAAGAGACTATCTAGATTTCGATGCTTTGCGTCATCATCAGGATCCTGATGATGACGCAAAGCATCGAAATCTAGATAGATTCTCTTAATTGTAGGAATTTAGAAGGTTATATTTAATTCTGAGTCTTAAGTCGTGATAAAATCATGAGTCTGTTATTACGGACCATTTCGCTGTTTTTACAAAATTAACATCAATACATGCCATAATTCCCGATGTCCTTTCCTATAGGCACGCGTGTCCAGTTAAATGTGAAGTATTTAACGTTCAACAGATCCCAATACAATTTTATGAAAATATATTTGGAAATTATAAAAAATCAAACAATAGCAAAAATAAATAAAATGCAAAACTTAAATCATGAATACTACGTTCGAGTAACAGACATTTTTATTAAATTTCTGCCGTTCCATCTAGGAACCATTTAGGAAGTGACCCCTGCATTCTTCTAAATATTCTCGGATACTATGACGCATTTCTTACACCGATGGCTTTGATCTAAAGGCGCGTCGTTGATCCTCTCTGGAGCGTTCGATAATCGAATACCCGTCCTTTCTAGAAGCGTCCATAGCACGTACGTGAGTGAAATCATAGTCAAAGTCCCATGGCCTCCACAGAGGAGGTCGGATTGATTGGAAGATTGGGCGACGCAGGGTGCCCTGGTGCTGGGGCACCGGGCGGCCAGAGACTCCCCGAGACGCCTTTCCCACAGAATGACACAATCCGCGCATCGACGCAACCGTGGCAATCAGATTCGATCAGCGCGCGCGCCCCTTAGCATCGTCATCTGTTACCAGAACGTTCCTCGAGTTTTTTTGCCGGTCATTATTTCATTCTTTGTAGGCGCTCGGCTCGCAGAAAGGCGAGCGAGGATCAAGAAGGCCGCCCAATGTGCCTTGCCACCCTTTACTCTCTCTCTCTCTCTATCTCTCAGTTTCCTTCCTTCTCTTTTTCATTTTATATCTCAAACTTCTCTTATTAGCGTATATGGTAGAATCCATATTATCTGCTGTTAGTAGGAAGAGAACTGTGGCGAGCATAATCATAGCAGATGGATAATAATTTCTGAAATACTGGTTCGTACACTAAAATTAGGGATAAAAGCGTTTGTAAGAAATTTCTTCTAAAAAGCACGCGCATTCGATGTGATTTGCGTGATCGAGGTTCAATTGCTCTAAATGTAAGATCGTGAGGTACGCTCGTCGTGAAGTGCTCTTTCGAAGAAGACTTGGAATTACATTGGTGTTTATGGAATGCGGATTTTATTGGGCACTTTTTGAGAGTTGGGGATACAGAAAAGTATATTTCCACTCATTGAACAACACGCTTACCGTACTTTTTTCTTAATTAGTTTCATATCTGTTCTTAGTAGGACTGTAAGATTCGCATCTATAAGTATATATCAGTATATATATGGTTTCATTTTTAAAATTTGCTTGTTTCCTTCGTTAGCTCGCGGTTTCTTCCAAGTAATGGGCCTTCACAAAAATGTTAATAACGCCCTCCAAAGCACCTAATGGCGGCAGTTATGTTACCTTGAGAAAGGACAATGGAAGAAGCACACAGCTACCAATAGCACCTTACAAGGGATTGAATGCGCTTAAATTTATTAAAGCTTTTAAAAAGTGTAAGTTCATTACATAAAAATAAAACCATGTGTTGACAAGTAATTAGAAAGTAAGACAGAGCGCAATTATTTGAAACTTTGAATCATGGATGAGAAATATTAATTTTATTCTAAAATTAAAGAACAGAGGATGAAGAATTTGTCACCCGACAAGGAGTGAGATTTAAAATATTGATGATTAGCAGGAATTTGAATTAAAAGATTCGCGTGGCGGGCTTCACTGCGCTTCAATCAAAGTAGTGTTAATAAAATTGGCCAAGGAGACCGCAATTTTGAGAAATTGCGCTTTAAAAAATATTTCATGCATGATTTGGAAATAAATTCATAGCTCGTATTTTATAAAATAAATCCATTTCCAAAATCATAGATTTTGTACTAAGTCGCATTACACTAAATTTTTAAAAGCGTGCTGAAGTTTTTTAGAAGTTGTTATTTCTAAAAAAGAATACGAAGGGAGACAAGGTATTTTCAGCCTCGTCAGTCTTATAACTAAGGATTTAGAGATCTACCACTATTCTTGAAAGATAAACTTAAAAAACTTTTCGTCAGTGATAATATTTATCCCAGCGTCGCAAATTGATGACGGAAATTCAGCGAAGGCGGCCAGGCGAAAATCCGAAACTAAGGAACGACGTCAAATAGGAATAAAGATGAATGAAAGTTACATGTCCACTCACCGGCAGAATTGAAAAGAGATGCACGCTCCATGAGGAACCCTTTGCAGCTGCATCCGCGAAGCTATCGGCATCGTCTAAGAGTTTCTGAGTCGCTGTAGCTCTCTTGGCGCTAACCTTGATTACGAGAGGGGAAAGGGATAGGTGAGTGGAAGAGGGAGAAGGCAAGTAAGGGGGCGCCACGAGGCAGAGGGATGATACGAGAACGTGCCTGATAGGGGCGGTCCCCGTTTGTCGGGGGCGAGCGTACGCATACGACACCCCTGTCGCAGCGGTGGATGCACCTCGTGACCTCCGGTCGGCGGCGGAGGAGGCGGGCGGCGGGGAGGAGGTGTCAGGTTGAGGCAGTTGAGGTGATGCCGTTGGTATTCGAAAGGGTGTCAAGGGGAGGGGAAGTTTGACGCGGGACACCGATGAACCGAGTCAATCGCGGGGCGTTGCTTCTTTGTTTCTTTTTATAGACCTACCTATATCTGTGCATAGGCCCCACGAGGACATGCACCTCGACTGCGATGCTCTCGTGAAATATGTACATATTTGATGTGTCGGAGAGAAATGCCATCGAATCGTACTTCTTCGGCAAATAGACGCGTCAAATAAATCCACTTCCCAATCCTCAACTCGAGAGTTTTTACTGCGTCCGATTTTCGCCGTATAGTTACCGAACTGACGCCCAAAATGGCTACGGTTTTAGTGCCAGTTTGCCGCAGAAAAAACGCTTACGTGAACATTATGCGAGAATGTATTTAAATGCTACATGTTCTAAATTTTCGGCTTTAATACAACGGAAGTTATACACGATAAACATTAAGACGAAACGTTGGTTCGCACCTAATAGTAGGTATATGTTCGGTTCGTTCCGGCGCCGATATTCTTCAGTGCATAATTATTCGATTAAGGAGTAAATGATAACACTGAAATATCATTTAATACAAAAATATTATTTCGGTTCCACGAATGTAATTAAAGACTCCCTACATGTGATAACCCTCCCTAAGGACTGCATAACCTTACAGAGGTGGGAGGGTTTGTGTACTCTTATGAACCAAAGAGCTATGCCGACGGGAGATAATTCTCCTGGTACGACCATCCAAGCCGGAAAGGTCTGAGAGGAAGAGTCAGACTAAGAAGCAGTCTTGTGGGTTTTACATCACCCTGTGCAAGGCCAGCAGCTTGCACAGTACCTCTGTAGGTGGTGATCATGTGGATCTGAACAGCTACAGATAAATAATCACTCTTGTGAAACTGCGATGAGGAAAGCAAGGGGAAACTGCCTCATTATATTTCCATGATAGGCTAAATAGCTGCAAATACCTCTATGGATCTCTCTGGGGTAAAACATTCCGGAGGTAAAATAGTCCCCCAATCGGATCTCCGGGTGGGGACTACCCTAGGGGATGCACAGAGGAAATGTAACATTAATAAGAAGAAAGAAAGTAGTGAGAAATCAAGAATAGGCACCAGGAATGTTAGGACTATTCAGGGGGTAAACTAGAGAACTTAAGAGGGAAATGAGAAGGAATAATGTAGGTATAGTAGGCCTTAGTGAAGTTCGTTGGGAAGGAGAAGGCTAGATAAATTCAGACGAATTTTAGATTATTTACTCGGGAGGAGAGAAAAAGGAAAGGGGAGTGGGGATTAAAATGAGAAAAGAGATAGCTGAAAGAATTTGCAAGGTAGTGACAGTTAATTATAGATTAATAGCCGTAAAACTTCAGATGGGGCCAGTGGAAATGCTTATAATTCAAGTGTATATGCCAACAACTAATGCTGGCGACGACGAAGTAGATGAAATGTATGAACAGATTATGGAGATATTGGAGGAGGGAAAAGGAAGGATCACCACCATAATAATGGGAGACTGGAACAGTGTAGTCGGAGAGGTACAGGAAGATAACATAGTGGGAAAATATGGACTAGGGAAGAGAAATGAAAGAGGGCAGAAACATGTGGAATTCTGCCATAGAAATAGATTGATTGTAACTAATACATGGTTTAAGCATCACCAGCGGAGACTTTACACATGGAGAAGCCCAGGAGACCAGATACGATACCAGATAGATTACATACAAGTCAATGAAAGATTTAGAAATAGCATTAAAAATGTGAAAACACTACCAGGGGCAGATATCGATTCCGATCACAACCTTTTGGTACCAAATACACAATGTAGACTGAAGAGCGTTAAGAGAAACATAAGAGTAAACAAAAAATGGAACTTAGAGGAACTCTTTAAGAACAAGGAGGCTATCATGACTGAGTTGGAGGGAAGTTTGGGGGAGAGAGCTGAAGAAAATAGGAAGAATGTAGATGAGGAGTGAGATAGATCCATAGCAACATTAAAGATGTAATGGAAAAGAAGGTAGGAAAGATAACGGGTGAAAGACACAAAAAACCCTGGGTCACAGCAGCCATGCTGCAAGAAATGGAAGAGCGGAGAAAGTGGAAGAACATAAACACTAAAGAAGGCCAAAGAAAGTACAAGGAGTTAAATAATGCTTTAAGAAGGAAAACAGATAAAGCCAGAGAACAGTGGATAAATGAGAAATGCGAGGAGATTGTCTAGTGTGAAAGAATTTGTAGAACAGACCTCATGTATAGCAAAATAAGGGAACTATTCAAGAAAAAGGCAAGAAAGATAGGACGTAAAGGAATCATGAACAAAAGTGGTAAAATAGTCTCGGAGCCAGACAATGTAAAGAATCTCTGGAAAGAATACATTGAGGTGCTGTATGACAAAGAAGGAAAGCCAAGAAATATTGAATTAAATGAAAAAGAGGATGTGGAAAAATATCAGCTAGGACCAAGTATTCTCGAGTCTGAAGTTAAAAGAGCAATTGATGACATGAAAAGAAGGAAGGCTGTTGGGAGTGATGATATGCCAGTGGACGTTCTTAAGATTTCGGAGTCGAAAGCAGTTAAGCAACTCACAAAATTCTTTAACCAAGTATATGATACTGGTATATGGCCTGAAGATTTTTTAGATGTTGTTATGGTACCACTGGAGAAAAAGAACAATACAAAAAGTTGTAAGGTTTACAGAACTATTAGTTTAATTTCTCATACAGCTAATGTTCTAACCAGACTCCAGTGGGGCGAATTCCTTTTCCTATAAGATAACACGTAAAAAGCGACTTTTTAAAGTGTAGGCTTTTATTCTTTCGGAAATTAAAATAAGAAGAAATTGAAGTACGATCTCCAAATTGAAGCTATATTTTGGAAAATTAATGAAGATTTTTATTCTATTAATCTTTTTTAGCCCACCTTTCGAATTATCTCATATTAAACATTAAAATAACATATTTTGGGAAAATGTCGGCCATTTAACGGGATGTTGCCTTGCCGACCACATCTTTATTAAACTTCGATAATTAATTGTTGTCACAACCCGCATATGTGTAATATATACGAGTGCATATATTGGCTTAAATTGTCGTAGGATCTTTCGCGAAAATACGTAATCCTAATGGGACTGATATTTAGTTTGGATTCTTTTGTTTTTTTAAACGACCGTGTCATTGTTAAACCTCGAGATTTTATTGTCGTCTCAATCCTTATACTATGTACGTAAGGAAAGGGTACTTTGAATACTTTGGTAGGAGAAAGAGGGAGTGAGAGAGAAGAGAAAGACAAAGGGAGATAGAGGAGGGAGAGATACATATATAGATAATTTTCGTAATTAGGGTGAGATTGAGACTAGGAAGTCTATTATTCCAGAGAAGGAGAGAGAGAGTCTTTATTTGGGCGAGATTGAGACTACAAAGCCTACTTTTCCAGAGGGGGAGAGGGAGGGAGGGGGATTGATTGATTGATGTGGTCTTTATTTTGGGCGAGATTGAGACTAACAATAAGAAGTTCCATCTTCCACCTAACCCTTCGTCATGAAACATATATAATAATACATAGAACATTAGCAATGTATATACAAGTAACAATAAAAATACAAGTATTGGAAAAGAAAAGATGTGATTTTGCGGGAAGAAATATGGACTTCTGAATAATGAAATCCATGTAAAAAAGCCCACTGCAGGAAAACACCCACACAAGAAGAGGGGTGTTAAAAACCTGCGAAACCTACTGAAAATCACTAAAGACATCAATAAATGAAATTTAGAACAAAAGATAAAGAAATGAAAATCATAAAGAAAAATATTTGGCACACACGAATAGATCATTGATAAAATAAACATAAAAATGACAAAATGAATATATATTAACATTGGTATGTCTAAACAAAATGGAAAGAAAAAACAAATAAATGAATAAAATACAATAACAAAGTATAAATCATGTACAGTAAGTATTGTTTTGTCAAAATCAAGATTTAAAAAATTGAAGCATTAAGCGTGTTTAACTGTTCCTTTGAAAGGATAAGAGAGATTGATTGCAGTGTCGCTTGAATGAGGAGAGCGAGCGCGAATTTTTTATTGTTTGGGGAAGTTTGTTCCATAGTCTGCAAGCAGTTACAATGAAAGACTTGTTGAAAATTACTGTTCTGTGATGAGGAATAAGGAGTTTATGGCTCCCTCTGGTATTACGGTTTTTACAGTCTATACTTTTAAATTCAGCGGCAAGATAATGCGGATTGTTGGAATTAAGTAATTGGTATAGCAAGGAAAGCAAATGTAGGCGTCTACGAGACTCCAAGTTTAGCCAGTTTAGTTTGACGAGTGACTCAGAGATGTGGTCTGATTTCTTCAGATTAGATATATATCTGATGCACGCGTTATGTATTCTCTGAATTTTTAACGAAAGCTCTTGAGATAAATCTTGGTATGCTATATCAACATAGTCAAAATGCGGAATAACTAATGATATTACCAGAGGCTTTTTTTTAGAGAAACCGGAGTACTGCTACTTAACTTCTTGAGTGAGTGAAGAGATGATGTTGATGATTTGCTATGTTGATCGGGATTCTTTGGGATTGATTTAATAGCTGCTAATATCTTAGGGTAACCAATTAAGATTGCCTGTGATTTTTCTGGATTGATACTAAGAAGGTTTTTATTACTCCAGACCTGTAGCGTTTCTAAGTCTTTATTGATATTTGTTAGGGTTTTGCGGGATCGTTTACGGTAGAACTTGTGTATAATTGAAAGTCATCTGCATAAAGGTGATGATTGCAGTATTTAAGTGACATTTATGTATAAAGAAAATAATAGGGGACCCAAAATTGAGCCCTGTGGGACACCTCTTCCGTTTATAAGCCAATCAGATGAAGAATCAATGGAAATAACTTGTTGGGAACGATCGCTTAAATAAGAAGATATCCAATTTATGGCCGAATGCGAGAAGTTCATTGTTAGAAGACTCTTCTGATATTGGATATAGCCAAGAATCCCCAACAATTAAGAAAATAAAAAGGAGCGTTACTAATTGTAAGACATAACTAAGCGTCAATTGTTAACAATAGTCGCCGGTAAGTGGCGTGGTGGTGGCAGCTAAAAATTGTAATCTTATCTCTTAAACAATGGGAATGGGAAAATGTTTCAAACAAAGGATGTATAAAATTAAATTTTCAACAACATTTATTCAAATACTTTTTTACATTAATCAAATATTAAAGCAAATATTAAAAATTAATAGAATATCTCCTTAACAATGCTTTCTACGAAAAAATGTTTCAAACAAAAGTTATATATTATATAATATTATCTATGAAGTTTATAATAGACACTATTTACATTTATGAAGATTTAAAAGAGTTATTTGCCAAAAACCAAAACATGACTAGAGTAAACATCCACCTCCGGTTGAGCGATTGTTGCCAAAACCTAATCAGCCCTTCATTATATCTTTCTAAATATAAAATTTGGTATTGATATGAGTAAGTTTTTGAGTTAGAGCGTCCACAAAATCCTATCACATACAGACCGGCAGACACACAGACATCATCGAGAAAATAGTCAAAACGTGTTCAGGGAACCTTAAAACATGTATTTCCGATGAAATCTCTAATTCGATTTTTTCATGAAGTCCCAAAATCTTGAATAATTTCTCATTTGTTCCGCGTTGTCCTTCCCATCGCGCGAAAACACGGCTAGTTTCGGAAGAGGATCGCGTATGTATGAACCAAATTTACTTGCGCCAAAGATAAAAGGTATCGAGGGAATTTGCAGTCAGAATGTTTGGAATGGACTAAATTCTAAAAAAAAACAAGGTGGACTTAGTATGTTGACAGAAAAGTATCAATGAATAGTGAGAGGGAGATTTAATAGCGGTTGTTGACCGTGAAGTACCTCGAACATTGATAACATCGTCGGGAAAATGGAGATTAGGAGCTCTAAAGTCGACGACGTTCGATGTAAATCGAGCGATTGCACAGAATTCCGGCGCTGCGCTTTCACAGCTGAGAGGATTTTATAAATTAGATCGAAATGAGGGCGCGTCAAAACGTGTTGTCCAAATAGACGAAAAGAAAAGTTATAGCATCATTTTATTTTTCGTTTGTTTTTATGAAACACTTTCCCATAGTTATTGCATTAAATTCTTACATTCATTAAGCAATATAAATCGCAAAGGTAAATGTGATTCTACGCATAGTTTGAGCCTTCGCATATAAGATTTTTACCATATAAAATATAAAATCCTAGATGAAACACGCAAATATTTTACTATTTCTATTACACTGCTGGTTTTGAGTTCTTAAAAACACCAGTATCCAATGCGAGCAAACTCATTTTTGGAGCTAAATGTTCGGGAAGATACCGTGGTGGTGTTGGGCCCACGACCACATGCTCCCCGCCTCACTTATTCGTGGTGTCCCTAAACGTTCCCTACCTGTTGATCCGGACATCTTGAGGCTCCGCCTCCGTCCTTCAGCCTCTCTGCTCACTCCCCGAAAGAGCGACACTTTTGGCGGGTGCAGCGGCGTTAGTTACCAAGCAACATCTCATGTCATAGACGGAGATATCTCCCTCCGCTTCCCTCCGCTCGTCTAAGGCGAGAGCGACACGGAAATATAACTGAGTGCGCGCGACTGTCATCGCGTCCGACGGCGAGATGCAGAGGGCGCCCTCGTAAGCCCCTCGTCCTCTCCGATCACGTGCCTCGATCCACCATTCGAGGCACCCTTTTCCTTTTTTCTCCCTTCGTCTATCTCTCTCTCTCTCCTTTCTCCCGCTTTGGCGGGGATAGATCGAAAGAACCAAGTGCTGTGACATTTGCATTTCCCGCTATAGGTGGCACTTCTGCCTGAAATGCTTGATAACTTCGGAAGCAAACTGTTCGCTCGTTTTCCGATAAGGTCGCCTCCGTCGGACCACTTGATCAAACTCGTTTCAATATAACTTAAATGGTTTCACTTTCGGACAGAAGAAAACCAGGTTTTCCACCAGTTCTTTTGACGCAGACTTTAAAGGAGAATGAAAGTTAACAAACATTTAGTATTGATACTGATAAATCAGAATCATCCAAAAGTCATTAAATGGTTGTAAAAACCAAATGCGCATTTCGTCTACGAAGCAGCCGTCCTCGGTAATAATTCAACGATAGTAGATTGCTCTTTCCAGAATCCATTATCGGTTAATTATCACTGATGACGGCTGCATTGTAGCCGAAATGCGCGCACTCGAAAAAGGCATAATAAAATGCCCAATTGCAAGAGAAATATGACTTAAATTTATATACTTATTTCCTTTTTTATGGATGCTGAAGCGATATTTGATAGCTTAGCCGCAATAAACTCCTGAGTATATTTCTTATAGGTGAATTATAAAATAACATCACATATGGTGTTTTTTACAACGTTCTCAAAGAAAAATGTATATTTTTATAATGTTTTCATAACCAAAAATACTTAATTCAAACTGATTGAAGTAATCTTATATACTAATAGTCAATGGAGTAGAAAACAAAGAACGGACCGCATTCGTGATATTTGGTAAAATAATCATGTAATAATTGCTGATCATATCACACCGTTGTTACTTTGGTGTTCTTTTGAATTTCGTGCGCTAGAAATGCTGTCATATCATGTTCAAGAAATATCTTAAATGAGTAAAGATGGAGACTACAGCGAATTTGATATTAAATAGAATTAACTCCTTAACCGTAAAATTTTACGGTTAAGGAGTTAATTCTCTTTAACAAGAAATATCTTGGTAAAAATTATTAAATAGTGAATTCCGATGTTTGAAAAATTCGTGCAACATACATTGCACAAACTTTCTCATATCTGTATGCTTATATTTAAGGAGTTAATTCTATTTAACAAGAAATATCTTGGTAAAAATTATTAAATAGTGAATTCCAATGTTTGAAAAATTTGTGCAACATACATTGCACAAACTTTCTCATATCTGTATGCTTATATTTCAAGCAATAATGCTACTGCTTACATTTATATGCATTTATGTGCAGTTTTACTCGTATACTGGGATCATTATAAGTAGCTACTTTCCCCACCCCTAAGGGGAGGAGACATTGTTGCCCAGTTGAACTTTTATTTATTTATTTGTTCAAAGAAAATTACAATTAAAAATAGTTTTGAAAATTTTCTCTGAAGGTATTTTGCAATTTATAGATCCTATGTTTTTCCAAAAAATATTATTGCCGGTTTTCATTAAGATCCTATTCATTTCATAGATCCTAGAAAAGGATCTGGAAGGAAAATACATAAAGATTCCTTCAAGGGTATGAGCTCAGTGTGGCTTCATTTGAGCAGGAAGAGGATAGAATTCTCAATACCAACCACATTAACAGTAGATTGTCTCTATCAGATATTTTCAGTCAATTTCTCCCCTTCTCTGGCCTTAAAAATTTCTTCTCAAAAGGATCGACAAAGAAAGTGGTCAAAATAGGAACTCCATGCACTTTCAAAGGAAACAACCAATGGAATTTCAGTACTGTTATCTCCCCTGGGGGGTGGAGTTTTCATTGAAATAAGGCACGAAAGTATCTTACAGAAGATTAGGGTGAAAAATTCAAACCATCTCTCTCAATCTCAAATTTGTGACAGTATGTTTAAGCAACAGGTGAGTTAAATCAATAACTGTCCCCTAAATCTACAAGCAATGAGTTTTGATTTTATGATAATTGGCTTAAAAATATTTACAAACATGATATTATAGTATATTATAATATTAACAAAAATCCAGATATTCTATAAATATTTTTTTTATCTTTATATTACTACCATGCATACCCAATGGAAACCACTGCTTGCAGCACCTGTATGCCTTGCACCCTCATTACAGGCCTTGAGCCAGCCATGCTACTGAGAGTAACTCCAAAATATTTGTAGTAGGTGATTTATTTTAATTTTATCCCAGACATTTTTATGGGTAACAGATGAAATTCCTTGAATGCATGGAACAAATTGAAATTATGAATTTGTCAAGCACCAAGTTGGCAAATGAATATGTTTTTCCTAACCATTCCCCTCTCCTCTTAACCATGTTATCTCCCCCTTAATCACTTCCAAGTACTCATGGCTATTTTCTTTTAACAGCCTACTACCCACCAGAAATTTTTGAAAAGCACTAGCTGTACAGCTAAAAAGCACTAAAAAGCGCAAAATACAATTTAGAAAGCACCAAGAAAACATGGAAATAATCATCAAGTAATCGGTTAAGAAAAGTAAAATAATTACACATATTAAATGTTATTTTTAATTAAAATACATAAAAAGTAATTTTACATTGAAATAATTTAATCATCAATTTCCAAAACTTTCCAATCAATTTTCTTTAAAATATCATTTGACAACTTATAATTGTAACAACATTTACCATTTCTTTTAAGTCCTTACTTAACAGCTAAAACCTCTCTTTAGCTCTTTATACATAAGTAAATGCGCAATTTTGACTTTACGATATTCATGTGGCTAAAAAAACTTTTTCCACATCAGCATTTGAATGTGGTAAAGTCAGCACTGTTAATGCTAATTGGGATAATGTTCAAATGGGTTTTCTCCAGTAGAATCCCTATATGATGCAACTTCAATCCAGAAGGAAATTGTATCTGACACCTCTGTCCATTGTATATTTCTTAAATTCTTCCATTGGAAATCAATGCGGGTCAGGCTTTCTGCATCCTCATTAAAAATCTTTGCAAGCTCTAAAATTTCAGGTTTAATGGGTTTCAGGCATTCATTTACCCTAAAACAGTTCATTGATCGCAGCGCACGAAAATTATTAGGAAGATGCTGTCTTATTTGCTTCATTAGTTCGTCAACAAATATTATGAATCTGGCTCTAATCTCTCTCTCTTCTAATTCAGAAAACTTACACTCTGAGACTTCCTTCTCAAACTGATAACCAAGGTATGACTTTGGATCTAAAAAATCTTTGACTGAATCACTCTCATTTAGTTTCTTTCCAGGTATTAGAATGACCGAGCTGAGTGAAAGAATAAGATGCTGAAGATCATTCAATAACTTAGTGGGGTATTGTGTTTCTGCTTCAAATTTTTTGTTTACCCTTTGCACTTCCCCAAGGATTTGCTTTAAAAATACAACACAAAACGTTAAATAAAGAATTTCAGATGTATAGCACCGTTCTTTATTCCTTGCAATGTCAAAATGGGTTTTCAACTCCTCCCACTGTTGCAGACTCCTCACTACAGCAAATTCAATTGACATCCATCTTGTTCTGCTAGGCTGGATGAGCTTTAAAGGTTGATTTCCTTCATTTATAGCGACAAAAATTGTTTATATTTAGGCTGATGAACCGATGAATGGGAAAACCAACTGTACGTGTCCTTTATTATGAAATCCAAATTCCTGGGCAAATACTCAGCTGCAGCATGTGACACAGCAAGTTGAAGCGAATGTCAAATACATCTTATAAGTATCAGATGTGGAACTTCTTTTTGTAATGTTACATATACTCCATTGTTTATACCTGTCATAACTGAGGCATTGTCTGTTCCTAGAGCAACCAGATTTTGCAAATTAAGGCCATGTTTTTTAAGCATTTCTTACATATATACACGCACACAGTAAAACTTCAATAACTCCAATCTCAGAGGAAAGAAAAATAGCTCGAGAGATAGAAACTTCAAATTATAGAAGTTCATTTAATGAACATTGTTGAGGTTAGGAAAAAATATTCCCTTCAACTAATGGAAAATTCGAGTTTTAGACGGTCGACTTCTGGAAGTTTACCTGTGTGTGTGTGTGTATATATATATGTGTGTGTGTTTATATGACTATATATATATATATTATATATATATATATATATATATATATATATATATATATATATATATATATATATATAACAGCTTACGGAAAAGGAAAGGTAAAATGAATATATGGATGTCAACAAGGTGTTGGGATGAGGAAACCCAGTGAACACTCACCAATCAGACGACTTCAGGTTGGCGAGGCACCGGGGATGTCGAAGCGACACACGTAAAAGAACACTAAAACACAGAAATATCACAAACGTAGAAGCTTTCGGAACTACTCCTTCTTCAGCTACAGAGAGAGAACGTTTGTGCCTCGCCAACCTGAAGTCGTCTGATTGGTGAGTGTTCACTGGGTTTCCTCATCCCAACACCTTGTTGACATCCATATATATATATATATATATATATATATATATATATATATATATATATATATATATATATATAAGCCCAGATTTTACCACTTAATCTAATCATGCACTCACCACTGAGCAAGCCAACTTGAAATTTTCTCTTTATTTCTCAACACTGATTATAGCGTTATTTCCATTAAAATCTCCAAGTCGACTTTTTTCATGAAAACAATACTTTCTCCTATACTGCATATGGAGAAAGTAAAAATAATACAGACACATATACAGTGCCATACATGGCCGGCCCGTGAGATTTGATAGGTGTTGGTAAGATTTGATTTGGCCACCCCTAACAAATCAAAATTTCCTTGCAACCTTTTTTTAGAGGATAGGTTAGCCCTGTTTCCATGTAACTACCTATCTCTCTTATTAGATATTATTACAAATTTCAATAATTGCTAATTGTCTGTGCTTCCGTCAAGTATAAGGGAAAATCAGCCACAGTTTGAGATCAGTGTGCAATTGAACTTTCATATCACTAGAAATAGCTTTCACTCTTCTAATAGTTGTGCTATTTAAGTGTTTTAAATTTTGTATCACTGAAAATATTTTTATTTTTTTAAGAAGCTATAAAAAAAGTTGCTCATCACTTGCTATGAATGCTTCCTTCATTAGCTCCCAATCTAAAAACGTCTTTTTCTTTGAAGTTAATAAATTCGCTATTCTGAATGAAACTAGTGTTGCTAATTTGAGCTTTTTCAACTGACCTTATAAATACTGAACGCTGTGCTAATAATCTACTTTTCATATCACTTCGTTTTTCCTAAGTTCTGATCCTAATGGATACCGTAAAACGAGGTGACTTTGTGACAAGGTGGGTTACTTTGTGACACAGCATAAGTTTCCTTAATTTCAATTCCCCCACCTTAGTGGCCTGTAGTTCTGCCAAAACAGGGTGGTAGCCTGAAGCAATGTATTGTGCTGCAACGTACTGGCACTCTAAGGAATGACTGGTTCTATTTCCTTTTCTGCTAGTCATCTTTAGTTTGGGGCCTACTTTCTACTTTGCACATGGTGACATTTACATGCAAACATTCATCTGCCCACTCCAAACTGCTGAATTGTTTCCAAAAAAGTTAAGGAAAAATTATTTTGATTGACTTAATATTTCTAGTGATAATGTAACGTTATGCAATTTTTCCAACTTCCAGTGGTGACTTTGTGGCAGCCTTTGGCCTGTCACAAAGTCACTCCAGAAGTGGTATGGAGGAAATTCCATGCCAAGACTCCGAGGATAGCTTGGGCTTCAGTGACTACGAAGAAAACCCAGTCACTGAACCTCAAAAAGTTTTAACTAAAGATAACGTCATGAATTTTAGACTAGGAGATTATGTCTTGGTGAGTTATGATAGTGAACTTTATCCAGAAAAGGTAACACAAACTACACAGAATGGTGTTAGTGTAAGTGCCATGCAGAGAAGTGGAACTGTGAACTGGAAATGGCCTCAAACAAAGGATGAACTTGAATACGAGTACATACCAAGATATTGTTCAAATCATAGAAAAACCAAAAACATTTGTTGGGTATTTTTGAGGTGCCGGAAATAAAACTTATTATGATTTACAATGAAACTAAGGAAATTTTGTGCTTTTTATTTGTTTGGTTGTTTGTTTTCTTATGGTTTTTGAGGTTATGCTAACATTCCTGGTCCATTTTTTGTGTAATTGTTTATTATTCATGTATGTGTAAAATGTTTTTTTGTAATGCAAATGATCCTGTAAAATATTTCCATGGGGTGAAATTGTATCATTAAGACCTACTTGGGTCATAATAATGGAAACGGAGAGTGTCACAAAGTCACCCTGAAAACTGGGGTGAGATCGTGGCAAACATATAAGACTCTAGCGATTGTTGACATTAAGATAAATTCAAAAACTTGTCACAAACAAGTAACTGAAGGAAGGGACTGTATACAGTATAACTATTAGAGGTTAAAATCTAATACATTTTTAGATAAATAAGAAAAACCTCAAAAAGTGTTTACGGTAATTCATTTCGAATGAGAATTGAGTCTTGAAATTTATTTCAATGTTTTGCCTCTTAGACAATGCCACACAATTAGAGCATAGTAAAAGAAACGCATTTTCACTTACTATCAATAAAACTCCCACACATTTCTAAAATTGTACATTTTTGTTTTCTTTTTGTCTGACATTTTATTGGCCATACTTTATGAACACTATAAATAGAAAAGTAAGTGAAACTTACATTTGAATAGTTTGATTTGGTCTGAAGAGGCAAGTATTGAAACTGATCAATATCCAAAAATATTGTAAAGGCTATGTGCAGGAGATCAATTTTTTAAACGTACATGGCATTACTTCACAACTCTTCACCTTAAATAAATGCACAGACACTTTAACAAATTACGGTATTTTTATCATGAATTATTCCAAACCGAAGAAAGGAGAGAGATTAGAAAATTCACAACGCACCCAAGCTATGTTAAAATCCTCACTGGACTGGCTTCTTATGTCTCATCCCTGGTCAAAGAACCCAGAATCTCATAAGAGAAACAGCGTATCTCTATGAAATATGAGCCACTTGTTTATAGCAAGTCTGTTTACACTCTCTGTAAGCAAAACATTGGTCGTGAACTCATAGCTGTTGGCTCTTTGATTAAAATTTTCAACCATGATCCTAAGATATTGACTATGGCTGAATTGAGGGAGAGTGCTATCGAGAAAAACAGGTGCCTTAAGAAGAATCAAAGGTTCCTATCGTTAAATTCACAGAAGGCGAGCGTCCAGAGGGTGAAAATAATCAAGTTGAGTTTGTTGGATGGGAAGAGATGGGCAACCCCTGGCGAGGATCCACCCTGGGCAGTTGCCCACCTTGCTCATGCCTAGGACTGGCCCTGGTGCCTTGAAATCAAAACATTGGCTCTTCTTGGCACCCCTCAATCTCTGGCACCATAGACAGTTGCCTGTTTTGCTACCCTTTTGCTCTGCCCTTGCACCCCCTCTCCTATCACTAGAGGGGAGCTGGTGGTGTAGTGGTTAGAGTGTTGGCCCCGCCATGATCTGCTAAAGATTTGTTAAAGTAACATCTGGTTCAAATCCTTCAAAAGAATTTTTTCAGAGGATGCCCAGTCCCCTATTTGTGCATGTTGGAACTAAGGAGACAAGGATGAGCCAATAAGAAAAGAGAAAATGAGGAGCATGCTCAAATCAACACTCCGTCCTTCAGAAAGAATGTTAAGCTGTTGGCCCCCTTGGTGCTCTTTGTTAAGAGCAGACTAAGGCTGGCACCAGGTTTCTCTCCTCCCTTGCTATTCGGCTATTCATCTATTCATTGCACTATCTCTTAAATACCTATTGTGCGCGGGTAGAGGTGAATCAGCAGGCCGTAAAACATAAATCTATCACCAGATGATGCCATATCATAGTGAAACCGGTAGTGGGAAAAATATATTGTGAAAAGTACGATTTTTGCGTTATTATGAATAATATTAATCACTTCCATGAAGTCATGCCTGATAAGGTTATTTATACTTCAATTAGAATTATTACAGAATCATTTATTCATCCTTATTTTATGGAAGTGTTTTTTATTGCCTAATTTGGCTTTGATCTCTGTTATTTCAAGAAATACGGTAAATCATCATTTAAATCTTGAGTCCAGAAATTGTGCCTTAAACATAATAAAGCTCTTACTATCAGTATTACCAAGACAATGAACTTTGACCCTACAAACATGAACAAGTCTAATTTGAAAAGTTTCGTTTTAATTTTGCAAAAGTTTATTCACATCAGTTCTCAAAAGAGGTACTTAAAACTCCATTTTTAATCCTAAATGTATAAAAGCTTTCTTCTGTCCTTTTGTTTCTCCCACTGTCATGCTTCGTAAGCAGAAGCGAGAGTGAGAGTTGGTAGCTTTGCCCAGGAGAGGAGGAAGCATTCTTAGTATTGCAATTCATGAGAGCTGTTGACGATTATCATATGATTGAGGAATAAAAGGTACCGATTCAGAAAAAATAAATGTCAATTGGAAGACAGCTCTCCAGAGGAAGAGAGGTTTTCCATGCTCCCCTCCAATCATCACCTCTCTTCAATGCTCAAGACGACCATACTCGAGAGTAATTTCGTAGGGTGCTTTAATCATGTATTAAAGTCAATGGTGATAAAAAACTCCAAAAAAAGACCCAGGTTCAACTACAAGATATAATTTCTGTTTCCTGTAAGATAACACGTAAAACGAAATTTTCAACATGCAGCCTTTCATTGTTTTGCAAATTAAAATTAGAAGAAATTGACCATCGATCTTCAGACTTAGACTTTTCAAGAAGAATGATTAAAGTTTCTTTTTCTTATCATCAAATTTTTCATCAATTGTAAATCACACAAATTTATTGTTTGAATCACATATTTTGAAAAAAATGGCTTTCAACCATTTACTACCTTGGCAACCATGTTGTTGTCAAAACTCAAGCTTCTATTGTTGTCTCAATTCTATTGTATGTACAAAAGAGGTTATTATGATTTAACAGAAGAACATTTAAATTCATGTTCCATCAGTTTTGACGGGCACTTACTCTTGTGCGGGGGTTCTCAACTTGTGGTACGTGAGCTAATGCAAAGTTGTAAGCAAAAAAATAAAAACACATAGTTTTGCCTAAAAGTAGCTTAAAATATTGTTATGTTATATTATATTTATGTAATTCAGTTACAAATTGATGTACATTATTATTGGCACATAATATTATTATAATATTTGAATTTAAATAGATTTAAATTGCTGGCAATCTCATACTGGTGGTACATGGACATTTTCCTTTTTGATTTGATGGTACAAAAGTAAAAAAGGTTGAGAACTCCTGCTCTAGTGAGACTTAATGTAAAGTGGATGTTAATGCTAAACCCTTTCTAGTCTGAATTGTGTAATACTGGCATTCTTATTATTGCTAATATCATAATTATTGTGGATTACAACATAAAGTTTTGTTTTCACATTTCTAATTTTGAGGAAAATTGAAAATTCTTTTAAATTGATGCTGGATATACCTGGCCACAAATTTCAAGTATTTCATGATTTTTAAACATTGATCATGGGGGCAGGTTCGAATTTTGTCACCACTTGTAAATGGAATCTTCTTAAACTAGGTACTTGACTTTCAATCAGCCTAAGAGACAAGATTGACTACTGTAATTATGGATCTGATTAATAAGAGGAAGTTTGGCATCAATATATGATCCTTGTAAGATATAAATTTGGTGTTTAGTCTGGAAGTTGCAGAATATGGAATTTATTTCTTTCAAGAAACATTTAACTGGAAAAGTAGCCTTGTAGACATTTACATAGTAACAATGTTTTTCTATCTCATATGCTTTAATTTTATTGGATATTCTTTTAAAGTTGAGATAACATAATAAATTACACTGCATCCCAAAATCGATGAATTTAGAAGACAATTTTAATAATTTATCTAGTAGGATAATCATTGATTTTTTCAGAGATTGGACAATTGGCCAAACAAATTAAGTTAAAAATACGTGACTGTATGGGCCTTCACTTACTGGTATTCCATCTTAAAAAACATGACAAATATTAACTTTTACAACATCAAAATTTATTTTTTAAATCACGACTTGTGTTCGATGCTTGGCATAATTATCATATTCTATGCTTGCAGGATGTAACTGAGCAGGCAAACAAAGTGAGTGAGAAGAAGGGGCTCTGTTAGCCTTCCCTGACGTCACAATGAATTCAGGTAATTTAACAAATCCAGGCAAATTAATGAATCCAGGCAATGATGAATATGGGCAACAAACAAATACCCCAGACACTCTCAAGAAGAGCAAGTTGGTGAAATGAGTGAAAAGAAGGGACTAAGTTAACCTTCCCCACTTCACAATGAATCCAGGCAACCAACAAGTCCAGGCAAACCAACGAATCCAGGCTAACCAAGAATCTAGGCAAACTGGCGAGTCCAAGAACTAAAGACAATGAGTAACAGAGCACTCGAGCCCAGTATACAGACACGAAAGTAATTATTTCACACGGTGATTTACTTTCAGCGAGTATTGCTCTCAGTGAGTTCTAGGCACAAAGAGTGTAGGAGGTTTATATATAGCTCTAATATCATGCTCTCTGTGGATACTTCTCTAAATGATTGAAAAACAATCACGAATTACTGACCTAGTCCAACAGAAGGCAGTATTTCAATTTAAATGCTGGAAAACTTTTGAAGTGTTACTGTGATATAATGATAGGAAAATTTTCATAAATGTAATTTCACACAGTTGCATAAAGCTGCTGATATCAAATACATATTAATAAGTAATGCTTATAATAGGCGAATTTTGTATAAATAGCTTTTATATTACATTAAAAAATTACTCCATTGCCCCTAGATTGTTGGTTGCTCAGCTCTATCAACCTTTAAAAACATGCTAAAAGAAACTTGCAAACAAAATTTCTTCTTTGATTTAATGAAATAGCTATGTAAAAATCTTCAGGAGTTCAGTTGGCATAGGATGTAAGATGGATGCTTAAAACATCATCAGATCATATCACAAATGTGGCAAATCTTTTTGAGTAATTTTTGTCAATTTATTATGCTGATGATAAGAATATTCATCAGACGATAATTTTCTGATGTTGTAAATGTGGGCACCTGCAATAAATTAAAATGTGTAAATGAGCATGTGACTTTTTCGTTTGCATTTTAAAATTATTTAAAATTGTCATACAAATTTGCGACTTGAACCAAGGAGCGCACAAAAGAATGTAAATTATTTTGCTTACCATAGATTTTAAAATACTCTGCAAATCTGTCCAAATGTTATTTTGGGGACGAAAATTTTAGTTATTTTTTGAGAAGAAAATCATGCTGACGAATTCATAAAATTACATAATCTGAATAGGAATGAGATATTTTTTTTAAAAATTATGAGTCGTTAAGTGTTAGATAGCTGTGACTTGGCCCTAGGAGACCTTTCATAAGTGGTAATTATTGAGGTGAAAATAATTTTTTATGGTATTTCGAATACTAACCTACACCATCAAAGGAAAAACTTTAGCTTGTGGATAGAATATATGCATTGAAATATGAAAAAGAACACCATGAATTTAGACAAACCTGTCTCTTTATGTTCACTAAGCATATGAATGAAATTCATCCAAATAAATTATGTTAATGAAAATATATGCTTTACAATTGTTTATGGTTTTAAGATCATTGCTGATTCTTATTTAAGATAAAACTGATTCCCAACTTTACATCTTATGCCTGTCTACATAGGATCTTAAGATCACTTAATTATATCAATTTATGGCTTGGCAATCTCACTATTTGAGAGAGAGAGAGAGGTTTTCTTCAACATATCTCTTAGAGCAGTGTTTCTCAAACTGTGGGCCACAGCCGCCAGGGGGCGACAAAATTATTTCGGATGCAAGGTGAAATGCCAAAAAATAAAGTTTTCACGATTAATAAAATTTTATCAGGGAATTTTTGTAAAAATGATGAGATAAAAATTATTTATAGTTACTTAAAATGGAGAAATTTGCAATAAAGTTTCTTATTTTTGCTATTTTCAATTCAAAGGGGCCGCATGAAATTCAAGGGGGTCGTGACAATTGAAAGTTTGAGAACCACTGTCTTAGAGGACGTCCATTGGTGCTGGTTGATACTATCTTGGATAGTCCAGACACAACTTAGAAAACAGCTGCATTCAGAAATGGGAGAATTAATCTGCCACGGTAATTCAGTGGTAGAAAGTGGAGGACCTGCGTTTGATTCCCAGTCATAACGTAATTTTTTCTCATTTCATAAATATTCACAACTTTACAGCTTATGCCTGTCTGCTTAGGATCTTAAGGTCACTTCATTCCATCAATTAAGATCACATTGAGAACTAGGAGACATTGCAGCAAAGGCATATAGTCTTTCATTTTAACCATAACCATACAAAATCACTTTCTGAGAATGTCTTATAATTTTAATTTTTACAAAATGCATATTGGTTACAGATTTAACATCATAAATATCAAACAAATTAGTTGCATGACAAAGTCATCACCTTCAAAATTGCTGATTACCTTAAAATGTACAACTTTCTTCATTTTATCAGAGGATTGACACAAACTATATCTGATTCAGTCAGAAATGATTATAAGATAGTGAAGATTTTTATTATATCTTGCTTGAAGCAAAAAAGTATAGGTGTATTCTAAGTACAGCATTTCTATCAAAAGTCTGATCTATATGAATTTTAATTATCGTTACTTTTTGAATTTGCTTTAAAATGCAATGGAATAAATCTTCGAGGATTTTTTTAACATAACTTACAGTTTTAAGTAAAGTTTATAAAACCAAGTATGTACTGAGATTTTAAGTGGCTCCAATCTATACTATATATACTCCCATTGTAGCTTATCACTGAGAAAATAAAAATCTTGGAAAGTGGATCATGTTCATTACAATAAAAGCTTCTTCTCTCTCCTAAATTAACATGAGGAAGAATGCAGGTGATAGCTCATAGATCCCAATTAACAACAGATACTGAAGCAATAGCAAGGTAATTATGTTTCTAAGGAACAACTACAGTTAAAAGAAAATTTTGAACAACTTCTTATCAGAGCTAAAGTCTTTTAATAGGCAATTTGGAAAATTATCAGGAAATTATATTAGCTACTGTCTTTGCAAAAAGTCTAGAAACCCGAGTTTGAAGCAGTATATCTCGAAAACAACTGCAATGATATTAATGGGGTCAAAAGTATCTGGTAGAGAATTTATTTCTACGTTAATTGATGTACATCTTAAATATTTTTTATTGTGCTGTATTTGAAGAAAAACACAGTTTTTATCCCTGGAAATCTGATAACACTAATTTGAATGTTTACAACACAGAAACCCTACATTGTATCAACTTGCAATTGTAATAGCACTTATCTAAAAATATTATAAATAAGTATCTGGAAGTGTTATTTTTTAACTGCAACATTATTACCCGATTTTGTTACATTTCTGAAATTCTGCTATCTTCATCATTCCTGGGTTGTTTTCAAAGTTGTCACTGGACAAATGCCTATATTATTAATATGTAAAAAATAACATCAGAATATTACTTCCCAAAATTATACCGATTTTTATTTCATCTTCATTCCGTCTATGCCTTATAGCTATGTCTGGCTTAGCAAAACTGGTGGGAGAGAGGAGGAAAGTAGCAATTGCAGCATGCACTCTTGTAACTTCTATGTTAGTGAGTCATTTACATGACTGGACATGAAATTAATGTAGAGGAGGTGGCAACAGCATGTGCTGCCTCCTTCTCTCTCCCACCATTTTACTGTCAGACGTAGCTATATTTTTTTAGAAAATGTTGATTGCCAACTTTCATTAACCAAACGTACATGATATTGGGCAAAATTCATTTGACATCTTGACCCTCAAACCAGTTGAGAGTCCCTATTTGTGAAAGTATTGTAAGTTTCTTGTAAATCACTGTGCCAGCCAAGTCTCATAAAGCATTTTTCTTCATCAAATGCAATTAAGATTTTATGAATACTTGGCATATTTTAAAAAGGCGTTTGATAAATGTATTAAATTTTTTATTTACATGTTCTCTGTGATTTGTTGAAATTTACTATCTGCTAATTTTGGTGGATTTCTAAAAGTGCAAATGTGTGTGTTAAATTTTGAAGCAAGCTTCTAAAGATAGGCCTGCATCACAGTCTTGGCACCTATACACCATGTATTTCCTCTTACCTTTAGCTGAACACACTGCAGATTTTCTTTGGAGTTTAGATATTTTATCCATTAGTGGTAATGTGTGATGAAGTGCCTCTCAACTTAATGTTGCGGTGATGGACTTAGAGATGGTTGTGTGGCACACATTGACTCTAAGGTGCTCCCATATTTCTATTTTCTCCATATACGAAGTATAAAGTAGTTTCATGAAAAAAAATCAAATTCGAGATTTCAATGGAAATAGATGTTTTAAGGTCCCCTGAACACGTTTTGACTATTTTCTCGATGTCTGTGACAGATTTTGTTGGTGCTCTAACTCAAAAACTATTAATCAGATCATCACGAAATTTAATATTTGACGTTTTTGTTAAAGGAAGAAGTGCTTATTAGTTTTTGGTAAACATCGGTCAAGCGGAAGTGGGTTTTTACTCTTGTAACTTATCTGTTTTTTTTTTTTAATATTTGCTTTAATATTTGATACATGTAAAAATACACTAGAATAAAAGTTGTATAAAATTAAAATTTCTACAATGTTTGTTCTAATCATTTTCCCATATAATGCATTGTGGAAGAGATATTTTAAATACTAAATTATTAGCTGGCCACATCAGATTTTTTAGTTGTTTTATAAAAGTTAGACAAAAATTCAGATGGTTCATTTTATGTGGGCAACTATTGTACATTATTATTGCATTATGAACTGAAACATTAAAAAGCCTTTTAAGAATGAAAAAATTAGTTTATCCAACAAAAATAAATAGTGATTTTTATTTGCTTGATATTTATTTAACTTTTCTATAAGTTATAATTTATTTGTCTTTGATGCTCAATTTCTGTTAAGAGTAAGAATATTTTTAATTTATACCTATTATGATACTGATTTAAATGAATGTTAGTTAAGACCAAAGACTACTCCTCCCAACGGTTATTACTGCTTCACAGGTGAATCCTGTAAGCGAAGGAATAATTGCAACAAGGCCATGGCTTAGGGCTTTATTTCAGCTAAAACAAAAAACTCAAGACCCAAGGGGTGCCAAACAAATAAAATTGTACATTTCAAGTAGATCTTTTGTGAAATATTATAAATATATATATATAACTTCGCGAGTTGAGAATGATATTTTTCTGTGCTAAAAAAATTCAAGAACTACTTATTAAGAAATACTTGACCAAAATTGTCAGTGCTATAATTCCTCTACATTGAAAGCTAAGAAGTTCAAACTTTAGATGTAATAATATAATAGATAATCGTATAGCAGAAAAATGTACAGAAGTTCCTCTCAAACTATAATTTTATCATTTTGTACATGAGTTTTTTAAAATTCTGTCTTCGTTTGGTTATTGTTTACAATTATAATTTATGTTCTAATGTTGAACTTCTAAGATTATTTTATTTACTATTGTATTTTTCTTAACAGTACGTTAAATAAATAAAATAGGAAAGAAAATGATTTTATCTGTTGTATTTCTTAGCAGTACATTATTGCTGTGGCCTACAGTCTGTAAACTGGATAAAATGACCCTACTGTATTTATAATAATAATTTACTTCTTTATTTTTTTGCCAACGCTATATGAGAGAATGAAAAAACCGCTTATAACTCGTAAACATTACATTCTTTTTCGACAAAACTTTCAAGAATTACATGGCAGCGCCACTTAAATTTCGGGCCGTCAACATTGATTCGATCCCAGGAGCGAATATTTTCAACATTTGATTAACACGGTGATGAATGTAGCACATCAATTATTTGCATTTGAAAATTACTCAGAATCATCGTTAGAATTCGAGATTTGAAACAACAAACGCCTAAAGGAACAAAATTTTGTTTTACTGCCGTTATTTTCCAATAGGCTTGAATCTGTCCACAAATTAGTTTTTAACGCGGAAACATTATAATATAGTTATATTATAGAATAAATAGAACATTTTGTTTTTAAAACTCGATCGTAACCATATTCTGGATTGTATTTATAACAATATATTTCATAAAAATAATATATATGGAGTTCCTCTTACTGCTTATTGAAGATAGTTCTCTATATTACAAATAAATATTATAAGAAGATCCTTATTTTTTTATACATCCCACTCAGCTACTCATTTCAACAAGTAACTTAAAATTGATATTTAGTCCGAGTTGTACTATAATTGATTCCAGTAGATAAAAAATGAAAAATTCCATCTTGAATATAAAATAACAACTAAAAATAATGAAACCGCAGAAAATTAATATTAAGCAAATCTCAGCCTAAAAAGTATTTATTTGAATAAACATGGCGACTTTACATCACATGACCCTTCTCTTTAACTTTCAGAGAGAGTGAGACATCTTCAGACGGCTCGAAGAAACAAGTGCACTACTTACGAATAACATAACAAGGACGGTTTGACTTCCGCAATAAACCAGAATGGCTACGATGGAGGGTTCGTTAAGTAAGTGGACTAATGTTATGAAAGGGTGGCAATATCGGTGGTTTGTGCTTGACGACAATGCTGGTCTGCTCTCCTACTATACCGTGAGTATCATTTTAATATTATTTGGCGGGAAATCTCTTAATTTGCCACTAAATTTGCGCAAGCAAACGAAGTTTATGCGTAGCAGACAGCTCTGATTTGGTGGACTACATAGTCTGTGTTCTTTCGCTATTGATATAGTTGGTTGACAGTTAAGTTCATGCGTTTAAAATATTTAAAAACCCTTGCTCTTAGGCATGTAGAAATACTGTAAATTCGTTTCATATGTGGATGAAATTCGGCGAAATTCATACGTTATTCGCTTCATCTCTTGAGGGAAGAGTCGTTGATAAAGAGTCGAAATTAGGTTGTTTAGGTATTTGTTAGTGAAAAACTATTTATCATTATCAATTATAATTTTTTCATCGCTTACAGCTGTTTAAACCATTATATCTTGATATTTAAATAAAAGAAAAAAGAAAGATTATCATGTGTCGTGGTAAATGTTGTTTCGGTTATTTGTTTTACTTACAATATGAGTTAAGGAAAATAATTAAAGAGCTATATGGCATGAAAAAATTATCAGTTCTTACGAAAGAACATCTAGAGTGAGTGTGCAGATTAATATGTTTTATTATTTCCTCTGCTGTATAGAAAACGCCTTATCCAAAAGTGTAAACATTGCTAGATAATTTTAAATAACCCTATTAAAGAAAAGATATTCCATAATTAATTTACCCTTTTTGCCGTATTTTATTTTTTAGGTTTCACCTTAGCGGAATAACTCATTTTAATGTCCCCTAATTCATTATAACCATTTATAATAAAAAAATTATTTTGAAAATATCATCTAGGGCTCATCTTCATCAGTTAATCGAGGCGGTTAGTATCGTTGCTAATTATTTATACAAAATACTGCTTATTTAATTTACGTAAGATGCCATTAAATCTTTTTATGTCATTAATAATGCCGAAATGGATATGGAAACATAATTTGTGTATCGGGTATCGGAGCGACAAATTTTCTTACTCTTAAAAAAAGTAATATTTTTATTGTTCATACTGTTTAAATAGGGATATTTTTGTTATATTTAACTTCGTGTTTCCTTCTATTGCATATTCCATTCTTCCAACCTTGTGTGCATAGTTGTAAAGTTTAGTTTGATCTTGCCTTGTTCAGTTAATTCTTTCGTAGTTGAAGTTGTTCCAAACTCATTGATGAACTGAAGAATGTTGGAAAATATTTTGCATGCAATGGTGTTTTAACATTGTAGTTGTTATATCTACAAAAAATTATTCACAAACCATATCAAATAAACAGGTATTGAATATTTTAGTGAATAAGCATACAAGTTTGCCATTTCAAATAAGTAGTGTTTTCCTTCCTAGATATTTCTGTATTTGTAATTATGGCTAATCAACTGCTTGGGTTATTTTAGGAATTTTTCTTCATTTAGATTTCTTGATTGACCATAGTGTATTGCTTTAGTTTCCAATTCTTCCCTTACCCCTGTATCTCCTTTCAAAAATTATATATTAGCTAAACTAAATCCTGGTGTGCATTTTTTATTTTACCATCTCTAATTGTTGTGTCATTCTTTTCTTGCTCCTGGCTCTTCTCAACTTATGGTCCTTTTCTAATTACTTTCTCTGTTCAGTTTATTTAATGGCATTGGCTTGCATTAGTTTTTGCATTTCTTGTTAGATAATCTTTATTCCTAATAAAGATATGAGGATATGTCGATAATAGAAAGTGAAATAACTTCAAATAACAAGTTGGAATGTTGAGAAATATTGTTTTGTGTACCTGAGTGCATAACGCTAAACACGAATGTGTATTTTCGACTTAGTTAGTTGAAGCACCTACACAGAAAGTGAGAGACTCGGGTTTGATGTCAAGTCCAAAATTTTTGTCCTCAAAATTCACATTTCAGGATATGTCATTTATAATAGCAAAATATTTATAGCTATTACTCTTTGTGAATTGTTTAAAGTTTATTTTTGTCATTCAAAGAGCACAGTTTTAAAATTTTTTCTTTTAAATCGTATTTATACAACAGAGTTACGATTTATTTGAAACAGTCAATATATTTATTAAGTATCTTCAAAATTTTGATTCAAAATTAGTTTATATATTCTTAGGACATTTTACTATAATGTATATCAGCTGTTCCTAACTTATATGCATCCATGACCTTATCGTGGCCCCCTTGTCCCCATCTATTTACCAATAAATGAAAAAATGTTAAATTAATTTCAAAATATTATAAATATTTTTTATATATGCAGAAAGATTCTTTTTTCTAAATATATCTATACATAAAATTAATTTATTGGTATCTAATTTAGGTTACATATAAAGTCCTACTCATAATTGATTTGGGATAACTTGAAGTTTAAATATCAGGGAGAGGTCTTTTAGATGAAGGTTGTTGTTGTATTGAGTGTAATGGGAGCTAGAAAAATCTAATAGGTGATATAAGTAGTAGTCCATTGCACACAATTTCTAAAAATGTATATAACGTCTATTTATTATAAATTACCTTAGTAAATTTGTTACTGATACAAAAATGCTACAGGAACTTATAATAATTGCCAAAACTGATTCTATTGAGTATGATTTTATCTGAAACATAATTTGTGGTTTAATTCAGGAAATTAAAATCATTTTGGTGAGTGGAAGTGCATTGTATAGTTGTTTTCTAAGTATTAGCAAAATGTTTGCCAGCAAACGTCAATGTCAATGCATTATTTAAAATACTATCACTCTATGTTTGTTGTTTTTAATTTCAAATGCAGCTTAGTTGCTATTAATTTCAGATATTTTAGTAAGCAATCAAAATATTCTTGTTATCTTTGGATCATTGCTTCTATGATAGAATTTTAAACAGGTTTTTAGAAATACTTTCCCTTATAAGTATATAATTTAACCAGTCTTTCTTCCATCATTTTAAAATACATATGGATGTAGAATTATGAATATTAACAGACATTAATTGAAATTTTATAAAAACACAATTATTAATGTTGAAATATTTAGAAATTAATTCCCAAAAACTATTTAAAATTTGTTAAAGCGGTCATTAAAGTTTTTAGAAACACTACATGAGTATTCTAGTTAAAGAAATACTACAAGGCTTAAATGCATTTCACGTTTGTGGTGCCACTGCTATTTTTTTGTGGATGGCTTTGGTATTTTTGGGGAAGTGTCAATTGCCTTCCTTACTTCAGTTGTTTATAAGATGATGCTTTCAGCGAAGCACCGTCATGTTAGCAAAGGATTTATTAGTTACATTAAACTGGCATTCATTGTGGATGTTACTGAGGCCACTGTTAGTGTGATGCAGTTTTACTTATGTTCATGCTTTTTACCTTGTCTACTCACAACCTTTTCCCTTTCTCCTCTGATATTTTAACTCTTAAACGAAAATTATGCGGATAATTTTAAAATTTATCTAGAAAATGGTGGTGTCAGTTAGTATAGCTTGCCGAACACATTCGTTTAATTATTTTTAAAACTTATGCCATTTTTAAAAAAATTAATTGCCATACGAGCATGATTATGCTATGTTAAACATTGTGGTAAAATATGATTTATTCCCTCCGCAAATAAAGGGTAAGGGAAAATAGGCGATGAGGAAATAAAGCATCAGATGTAGGGTTTGCATGTATGAAGAACGTCTATGAGACTCATTTCACGACTCCGCATTACTCTTCAGTTAGGAATCTTGCACTTTTGCTTCACTTCTGTATTATTTTCCCTCATTCTTGTTTTTTTGTTATTCAGTCGATATTCACGCAGCTTGGACTAAATCTATAGCGATGGAATGCTTTCCGCTATTTGATAAGCGGCGATTGTGGTCGTTCTTGTGGCGGCGGTTGTCGCCGCAGTGTTTGCTCTGTTATCGAAACATCCGCCATAAGCGCGCCTTACACGATAAAAAAAAAGATTCTGGAAGTGTTTATTAGCCTAAGGCAGGGGTTGTCAATCTGTGGTATGCGTACCGCAAGTGGTACGCGAGCTAATCCAAAGTGGTACGCGAAAAGAAATTAAAAAGCATGGTTTTGCTTATAGCTTAAAATATTTTTATATTATATTTACGCAATTCAATTACAAATTTACATACACAATTGTTGGCACATGAGATAATTATATTATTTGAATTTAAAATGATTTAAACTGACGTCAATCTCACTCTGGTGATACGCGAACATTTTCGTTTATGCATTCGTGGTACAAAAACAAAAAAGGTTGAGAATCCCTGGCCTAAGGCATCTTTCGGAGTTTCTTTACCTCGGTAATTAGGACCCTCGAATAAATTATACTTCATTTCGCGATGGGACCGTTCTTCTAAGATTTGTTTCCTATAAAAGAGGTCAAATAAAATTAGCGACTTGGAAATTCCTGGTCTTAAAAAAACAAAGTGATTTTTAGTCCTTATGGACTGTAAACAAATTCCGTATTAAAACATTTTTTCAAATATTTATACTTTCCATTTTATTTATTATACGACAAAATATTTTTAAACTCTTTATATATTTTCATTTCCGAGTTACTGTTAATATTGAGGTTTTTCGTAAAACTTTGCGGTTACAGGGAACGGTCATTCAGGGTTCAGTGTGTTCTTGCGAAAAACGCTCAACTCTCTCACGCTGCGTGTCATGGCCAAGCCGAAACAAAGACGGCCGATTACAGCCGTTTTGAGTAACCGCTTTCCTCCGCGGAAAAAGTTATGCTGCGTGTTATTTTGATTGTAACCGGCCGCAATCAAAAACTTTGGAATTTCTCGAGTCCACGAAAACATTTCCAAAAGATTGTTCGGAGCCAAAAATCGTGAAGTCTAATCAGGAGACCTAGGTTTAATAGGTCTCCTTTTTATCGTGCACGCTGGGAACTAAGCCTCTCGCGTGGAGTGATTCTTGCACACACACACACTCTCTCTCTCTCCAGACATTCACATCTTTGTGGTTTCGATGTGGTGTTGTTTGTTGAAAGTCGTAAGGTTGATGATATCTTAAAAGTGTTCTAAATTAGCTATGAGAGTTTTTGAGTGGTTAAAAATTATATCTGTTGGTGAATTTCCTTTTCATTGTCATAATTTTTCTCGAATATACAGTTACAATTGTTGCAAGAATTTCTTTATCGCAAATAATTATTTTAACAAACGCGGTATATTTTTTGGATAATATACTCACTAAAGATTGCAGCAAAAAAATGCCAAGTTAGGGGGTCGATCGTGACGTCATTATCAAAACGCGACGTTTGAAAGCGTTTCTGCTATAACCTTGTTCCTTGTATCGCTAACAAGAACGGTTTACCTCTGAATCGATGGAATAAATATCGTGTCATTCACATTCGCCTTCCGGCCTCTTTTCATCCTCGGAAACCGCATCGATAGGTGCAAACCGGTTTCTCACGAAACTGATTATTAAGGCAATTCCGCTTCTTAACTGGAACATTCGTATAAGGAAAGTCGTAATATGCACTCTCCACAATCTCCTTAATTGCGGTAAGCCGCGGAAAATTTTAATCGAGTCGTTCTCGGACGGTTTAAACGACTCGTAAAATCCGACTAACTACGCCCCACAAGCACTCGCGTCTCTTTCGCGGCGTCGAATAATTTTAAACGTGAAATAGAGATCACAGAGAATGGAACGCGAGATTCCCGTTTATCGATGCCAAGTTAATGAAACGTTTTGTCCGTTCCTCACGCACTTATGTCACCTGCGTCGGTTTCATCAACTCGTAATGCCAACGAAGGAAAAAAATCGGATTTTATCGGCTCGGAACGTCTTAAGTTTTCTCCCTCTCTGTTATTTTTTTAGTCAGTCTTACAATTAGTGTTTTTCACTCTCTCTCTCTCGATGCCCCCGCGGTCGCATTGTCGCGGCGACTTCAAACCCAGTGAGGCAGTCGTACGCCGAGAGGAGTGGGAGGCTGTGTGATGCCACTGATGGCATTTTCCTCCTCTCCCCTCTTCTCTCTCTCCTCTTCTTCCTCTCCCCTCTTCTCTCTCCTCTTCTTCCTCTCCCCTCTTCTCTCTCCTCTTCTTCCTCTCCCCTCTTCTCTCTTCTCTTCTCTCTCCTCTTCTCTCTCCTCTTCTCTCTCCTCTTCTCTCTCCTCTTCTCTCTCCTCTTCTCTCTCCTCTTCTTCCTCTCCCCTCTTCTCTCTCCTCTTCCTCTTCCCTCCTCTCTCCTCTTCTTCCTCTCCCCTCTTCTTTCTCCTCTTCCTCTTCCCTCCTCTCTCCTCTTCTTCCCTCCTCTCCTTCCTCTCCCCTCTTCTCCCATCTTCTACCTCACCTCTCCTCTTCTTCCTCTCCTCTTCTCTCCCTCTCCTCTTCTCTCCCTCTCCTCTTCTCTCCCTCTCCTCTTCTCTCCCTCTCCTCTTCTCTCCCTCTCCTCTTCTCTCCCTCTCCTCTTCTCTCACTCTCCTCTTCTCTCCTCTTCTCTCCCTCTCCTCTTCTCTCCCTCTCCTCTTCTCTCCCTCTCCTCTTCTCTCCCTCTCCTCTTCTCTCCCTCTCCTCTTCTCTCCCTCTCCTCTTCTCTCCCTCTCCTCTTCTCTCCCTCTCCTCTTCTCTCCCTCTCCTCTTCTCTCCCTCTCCTCTTCTCTCCCTCTCCTCTTCTCTCCCTCTCCTCTTCTCTCCCTCTCCTCTTCTCTCACTCTCCTCTTCTCTCCCTCTCCTCTTCTCTCCCTCTCCTCTTCTCTCCCTCTCCTCTTCTCTCCCTCTCCTCTTCTCTCCCTCTCCTCTTCTCTCCCTCTCCTCTTCTCTCCCTCTCCTCTTCTCTTCCTCTCCTCTTTTCTCCCTCTCCTCTTCTCTCCCTCTCCTTCTCTCACTCTCCTCTTCTCTCCCTCTCCCTCTCCTCTTCTCTCCCTCTCCTCTTCTCTCCCTCTTCACTCCCTCCTCCATCCTCGTCCGCTCCTTCACTTCCCTTTCCTCTTGAGGCCTTTTTGGTCGTGTGTGTATGCTCGCCTGTAGAATCGGCGGAAGAGGTGGAAGACGACGAGGACGTTGGGGATGAAGGCGAGCGGTAAACAGGAGTGGACGGGGCAAGATGGGGCGAGGGCCTGCGCCGAGTAGACCACCATCAAGCAGAACTGCACCTGCGAGGAAAGCGGCAAAAAATGAGGGACACCGCGGGACAATATCCGGAATATCCTTTTCTGGGAAAACGAACTTCCGTCCGTGCAATAATTTTCTTGCAAATTTTTTTAGCAATTCAGATAATCAGACATTGGTCCGTTCGACTATTCTCCGTTTTACTTTTTCATATACGTAGCATATAGAGAAAGTATTGTAATCGCGAAAAAATTCGACTTCGAGTTTTTGACGGAAATACACCTCTTATTGTTAGATGTCTCCGAGTCCAAAAAAAGAGATTTTCACAGACGGCGAGACACTTAAGCCTAGACGGTTCAACGAAATCATATGATATTTCGTATTTAGTCATAACATTATCCAGAATAGAAATTCTGAAGGTATGAACGATATAGCGCAACAATGAATGGTAGTTTATCCTTGTTGATTTACACTATCATCATCATCATCATGCTTCTATATAGATTTATTCAAAAATGGCTTAAACGATTTTAATTAAAATTCACTTAATAGAGCTTGTAGTCATAAACAATACTGCATAAGCTACATTTCTCAAAAGTAACTATATATTATAATATATAAATTTTTACGCCAAGCTACCACCCAGCACTCCCCAGTTCTCTCAACAATCTTCGTCCAGCGACTATGTGCCCTCGTCTATCTGTAAATACTTGACATTTGTGTATGGTATAACTATTTATCATATTTGACTTTCACTTAATATATTAATATCATTTACGTGCAGAAGGCGTTTTCCGCGGTTTTGTTTTTTTTTTGTAGCAGTAGGAGTTCCTTTCAGCCAGATGCATACGTAGTATATGAGAAAATTGTGCGCATTGTTTATTGTACCGACTTTTTTGCATTGCACGGATCAATATGGAGGTAAATGTGTGAAAGAGATGTGTCGGTGTTCGAGAGTGGAATTCCAATTGTTGCGCCGTATGGATGTTGTGCTACTTATCGGATTTCGCGACTTCTAAAATTTGCAGATAAGCAATTGTTTGGGATCTCACGTTTACTCTGAAAGCTATGACTGTTATGAGATGATAAAACACTTTTCCTTTTTCAACACAAATTATAGTTGCCGTGTAGGTGTTTTTGCATGTATACCGATTAAAACTATGGCACGTTTTAAATTGTGAATACGAATGACGAAAAATCAAATTATCAGTCGATTTTAAACATTGATGTTCGGATAATTGGGCGACTTTTTGTAAAGTGGAGATTTCTGCAGTTACTTTTGATTCGTTTTAAACATGGATATCTTAAGACTTGAGGAAAATATTGTTAATTTTTCATATAGAGCATATTTATTTCAAAATTGACCGCTTGTTATAATTTACAGTTTCTCAGGGATGTTCTCTTGCGTGATCGTGATGCTGCGATGTAAGCCGCTTTTGTAAGTGGACGAGGGCGTAATATTCGCCACTGCTGCCCTCGTCTTCCTGCCGCGCTCTCTCCCTCCCTCCCTCCCTATATTCCTCACTCCCCAGCTATCTCCCTCCCTCCCCATCTTCCTTTCTCCCTCTCTTCCTCCCACCTTCCTTCCTCTCTTCTTTCCTCCCTCCCTCTCTTTCCTCCCTCCCTCTCTTCCCTCCCTCTCTTCTTCCCTCCCTCCGTCTCTTCTCCCCTCCCTCTCTTCTCCCCTCCCTCCGTCTCTTCTCCCCTCCCTCTCTTCTCCCCTCCCTCCGTCTCTTCTCCCCTCCCTCTCTTCTCCCCTCCCTCTCTTCTCCCCTCCCTCCCTCTCTTCTCCCCTCCCTTCATCTCGTCTCCCCTCCCTCCATCTCTTCTCCCCTCCCTCCCTCTCTTCTTCCCTCCCTCCCTCTCTTCTTCCCTCCCTCCCTCACTTCTCCCCTCCCTCCCTCACTTCTCCCCTCCCTCCAGCTCTTCTCCCCTCCCTCCCTCCCTTCTCCCCTCCCTTCTCCCCTCCCTCCCTCACTTCTCCCCTCCCTCCCTCTCTTCTTCCCTCCCTCCCTTACTTCTCCCCTCCCTCACTTCTCCCCTCCCTCTCCCGATCTCTCTCTCTCTCTCACTTCTATCCGCCTAGAAACGACCCCTCATCTCACAGATTTCCATTTTGGGTGACCTTGTCACCTTTTTATCAAATTTTCATCACGTACTGTAGTTTCGATTATCCTACCGTTGATTATTCCGAATCTCCAATTCTTGGGCGCTGCCGTGAGATTGTGAAAAATGCCTATTTTTAGTGTTTTTATTTGAAAAGATTATCCGATTCAGTTACAAGAAAGCGATTCTCATTTAAAACAGGCATCAATCGTTCAGTTCTTTTCTTAAATTGATTACATTTTATATTTTATGTATTCTGTTGCATTTTATTGATTAATTACTTCTTTAATATTTTTAAAAATGTAGAAGATATTCGTGCAGTTATCTATTTGAGTCTAACATTTTTAACGATATCCACTTTTCCACATTTTCATTATAACTCTTTGTCTTAAATAGTTCGGATAATCGGATATCTCCTACATGTTTTCCCCCGGCTTATAGATTTCTTATCCTTTACATTACACACCCCTACATACCTCTGTTTTATTAAAAATAACATTTCTCCTAGTCACAAGAATAGCCTTGCGCAAACATTCAGTTTTTAAGAAAAAAATGACGTAACGGTGTAATGCCGATGGAAATGCAATCTCAACTACCGCTCGAGGTTCGTATATCTTTCTTTAATGACTCACGCGTATTGTTTCGTGACGATACAGTTTGTTGAACTTTCTTGGAATTTTTAAAATATTGATAAATAAAGTACTTGACTTCCGTCTGATCTTTTAGGTTAGTAATCTGAAATTTGCGTGGACGTTTTCCCAGCACAACACACACAATAAACATTTATGTGATATTTTTTCTTCAATACATTATTACCATTGACGGGTTATTCATTTTCAGCTTTTCCAAAAAATAAAATAAATTGAAGCTGAAAAATCATAAAAGTGGCATTTTTCTACGAAGCGAATAAAGCAGCCACTTCAAGTATATTTAAATATGGCACGATTCATGCACTAGCTTGACTGTCGACGTCACGTGCGGTGACCGTCTCCCCGTGACCCTCGGGGCGGAATTCGATTGTCGCCCTTTCCCTTGTGACATTGCGGGCCTATCTCTATTGCACTTACCATCTGTAGGATCGTGAGATACTTCTTCCACGGGGCGAGGAAGGTCCGAATTCTGTAGCTGACCCCGGTGAAGAGGTAATAGAGATACATGAGGACGTGCACCCCACAGTTTAGCAAGATGTGCATTGTGGGCATTCCTCCTGAAAAAGAGAAGTCTCTTATTGGCGTGCGTGCGGACGCAAGAGTCCTCTGGATGCGTGTCTCACGCTTGGGAAAATGGATCGCATTTCGAACGTTCACGAGGTTTCCTTTTGAGACGTATGCGTCCCGCATTGGAAACTCGTTTCTCGTGGCACTACGCGTATTCCTTTAAAATTTCCTGTGCCGAATAATACAATTTTATTCGCTTTGCGTGGGTTGGCGTGGCACCGGACGATCGATGTGAACGATATTCATCTTTCCCGTTAACGGTCACATTTTTATTTATTTCGAATCCAGCCTGTATTTTATTTTTTGTCTTTTCCGCTGCTGTTTTCTTTCCACAGCGCTCTTGCGTCTGTGGCGCTTTTTAAAGCTATCGAATGACATACCAGATCTCATTATTTACGGAAGCGGCGTCCGCTAATTGCCGTTAAATTAACAAGTGGCTGGCGGAGAAATGCGACTGCCGATTTTTTCTTTAATCCAAAGGGAAATAGAGGGAGAGGACACAATGTCGAGCATGTTTGAACTAAATCCTTAAGCCACGCCAGCGAACGAACTAACTCGGATTATGTGAGTTTAATGGAAACGATGGCGCCCTTGGTTTGGATCACGTCCCGTGTGATCACGTGATCAAAACGCTAAATCCTCGATTTTTGCGAATAATTTTTCTTCCATTTTTTTGGAATTATCGGAGTAATCACTCTGGAGAGCCAAGATCGCAAGAGCAACTACCAGTGTACACAGGAACACGTTACTTACTTACGTGTCGTTATGTAACTATTTAAATCGCAAAATGATCGCGGGTTGCGGTGGCGGAGTAGCTAGAGTGTTGGCCTTCCACGCAGCGGCCCCGCATTCAAATCCAGCGGAGGTCGTATTTGTCAGCCTGCGATCGCCCCGCGCCCTACTTGCGTGGTTTGAGGAGACCGCGAAAGTCAGCGCTCTCTCCTTCGGATGGGACGGGAAGCATTTGGTCCCCTTAGTGCTCTTCGTCAAGAGTAGGCTAATTTCCGGCACCGGGTTTCCCTCCTCCCCTCTTTATAGAGTTAAATAACGGCGATGATAACCCAAGAGGCTGATTCGCCAGGGAACACACAAGCGCGCAAAAGACGGAGATACTCTTAAAGGTTGTCTCGCGATTTTACTGGTGAGTTCTTCTTTTTAAATTTGGTGGTGATGTCAGAACAGCATTTAGAGCTTTGCAAAAGTGCCCGTCAAAATATTCGTGGTCGGTGCAGATGGATTATGTGTTATAATATTATCTGTTTGATAGTAAATATGATTTTTGGCGGCTGCCTCGAATAAGCATTAAACCCCCGCGGGTAGATTTTTCGCTTTTATAAACATCGCCTGAATAAGCGATTGTGGATTTAAAAAAAGTTTTTCCGTTCTCTATATTACGCAAATTGAGCTGCTGCACTTCTTTCAATTTTTAGGCTCGTTTCGTTTCCATCTTAAGCGCCTATTAGCATCGTTCTGTCCCTACCCATCTTCGTTTTTGACTCATACTGAACGGTTTCTCATGAAATTTTTTATCTAGGCCAAGAGCAATACGAAAATGGCATAAATGGTTTACGCAAACCAATCAGCGGTACCACTTGACTGGAAACAAAAATCGATTTTTCCTCGTATCTCGTAAAATATTAGTCATATGAAAAAAGTCTTCAAATACAATTTGTAGAACTAGCCAAATGAATTTATTTTGTTCAATACATTTTTACTTTCTCCCTGCGTAGATAGGGGAAAGTATTGCTTCATAAAAAAATCGCTTTAGAGATTTGAACAGAAATACACGTTTTGAGGTCCCCTGAACACGTTTTGACCATTTTCTCGATGATGTCTGTATGTATGTGATTGAAATTTTGTGAGTACTCTTAACTCAAAAACTATTAATCAGATCAATGCGAAATTTTATATTTGATATGGAAGTAGGTGTTTACTCTTGTTGCTGACCCGTTTTTATATTTGCTTTAATATTTGATTAATATATAAAAGTATTGGAATAAATGTAGGAAATTTAATTTTCTACAACCTTTGTTCGAAACATTTCCCCATATATTGCATTGTTTAAGAGATAGTTCAAAAATTATATTTTTAGCCGCCACTACCACACCACATGCCGGCGACTATTGTAATCAATTGACGCTTAGTTACGTCTTATTAGTAACGCTCCTTTTTATTTTGTTAATTGTTGGAGCTTCCTGGCTATATTCAATATCAGAAGGCTACGGTTTGAGTTTATTTTAGTTCTTTGTTAAGTCTCAATTTTTCACGCAGTTCCTTAAAATAGTTATTATCATTTAACCTATTTGGAATTTTTATAAATATTACAGGTATGGAGAAAGTCATGTGGTGGCCACATCAGATTTTTATCGTAGGAGTAGCCGTTTTCAATAAAATCAAACAAGAAAGTCGTAATTCGCTTTGAACTTAGAAAGTTCATGTTTTTAACGTAAACAATCTTCGCAGCAAGTGAAGTGAATAAGATCTGCTATAATTACGAAAATGAGTTTAATATGTATATGCATTTTGCATGTGGTGGTATATCGATTATCTACGACAAAGAAAAGAACGTAAAAATAAATATTACAATTACTCGTACTTAACTCAAGTTAGTTATGTTTTAAATAATTTTCGATTGTTTGAGTAATTACAACTGATTAGAAAATAAATCGCTAAATAAATTATCTATTTCTCTGCCATCATTTCTGATATATCTTTTTGCAGTATTTAGACATTAAAATTACGTAAAAACGTTTATTAATACAGCAATTTAGGTGAGGAAGAATATTTTAGTAGAAATATTTGAGACGTGGTGGTTCGCTGTTTTATATTGGGCGTTCGCTCAAACTATATCGTTTAGTTTCAAATACTCCATCGCACGAAATGCCCCTATTTGTGTTACACTATACACTTTCCTAACTTGTTACTTTCTCCATATACGAAATAGTATAAAGCAAATATTGTTTTCATAAAAAAAATCGAATTCTAGATTTCAACGGAAATACACATTTTAAGGTCCCCTAAACACGTTTTGACTATTTTCTCGATGATGTCTTTGAGTGTGTCTGTGTGTGTATCTGTGCCCGGAATTATGTGGGCGTTCTAACTCAAAAACTAATAATTCAATCAGCATAAAATTTCATATTTAGTATTTATATTAGAAATTCAAGAACTGATTAGATTTTAGCTAAAATCAGTCGACCGTAAGTGGATGTTTATTCTTGTCATTTTTCCGTTTGTGTCTAATATCTCCTGTAATTCTTCATTTAAGTAATCGTATTTAATAGCCTAAGTTATCGATAATTTTATTCTCTACGACTTTTGTATTTAATGATTTTTTGTAGAGCCAATTATTAAGGAGATATTTCAGTTCAATATTGACAGCAATTCCAGCGCCGCCAACTCGTAAATTACCAACTACGTATGGAGAAAGTTATGTGTTGGTAACATCAGATTTAAAAAACGGAGTTGTGTCATTCACTCATCCATTGTACCTACTAGGCAACCGGCAACTTCGTGTCATCTTTGCGAAATATCGAGTTAGCTTTTTCTATGGTTTTTGTGCTACGTGGTATTATATTTCGTTTTGAGCAACCATAACAGTTATGTCATCGTTAATATCAACCGAAATAATATTTTGAATGTACTTCGATCGATTATTTAACTTCACTCTGTGCGATGTTAAACGGCAGCTTTCAGAGTCTGGTGCTGTTCAAGTTCGTGTTGGGCAAGCGTGTGGAGATGCCCTCACCTGGCACGAATTTCACCATGATCCATGAGAAGAGCAAGGTGGACACGTGGTGGTAGAGGTGCAGGAAGGAGGCCTGCTCGAACTTCTTGCGGAAGACGAAGAACACCTACATCGATTGGCGGGAGAAGATGAAAGAGGCGGTTGTAATCACTCACGCTATAAAAAGAACTTACACCTACGATAAGAGCGACGCTGCGAAACATGCTTTATATATATCAGGGGTGGCCACACTTACTTACTCTCGGAGCCGCACACGATAATCTTCAGAAGCTCGAGAGCCGCATGAAAAAAATTCCGTGCTCATTTATTTACAAATAGTAAAACATAACCTGCACCCGAAGCAATTAAGATGTAATGCATGTCTTATAGGTATCCCCAACACGTCTCAAGTCACACAATCTCATTTTGTTTTGTAGTGAAAACGTTGACAAGCCTCCGAATGGAAATTTTAAAGAACCGCATTCTAAGTTAAAAGAGCCGCTTGCGGCTCGCGAGCCTCGGTTTAGCCACCCCTGATATATATGAATGGCAAACTCAAAATGTGAGCATCGTGGTCAGTTTCGTTTACGAATATCATTTTCTCGGATGATCGTACCTTCATTCCATACGTCCATAATGATAAAATGATGGCTTTGCATCGTTTAAAATATAAAATTTTGATGAAATATTTGCGCATTTACTGCAACCCATGCAGCATTTATTATACAGTTACACCTCACTTTGCGCGACCCCCGTTTTAAGCGGATTCGTTATAACGTGAATCAGTCAGTCCCGCACTTTCCAGATGTTCAAAAGACAAAGGTGGCCGACAATTGATGCGGCATAACCACAAATATATTATAAATTAAGTTTTTTACAGGATTTTAGTAAAATCGTCTATGAATCCCAATTTAGGTCCAGAATGTGGCACACCCATGCTATAAAAGAAACATCCAGGACGGAACACAGTTTTTATCACTCGATCGACGCTTATTTTGGGGTTATTATTTCTAAAGAAAGGTGACTTTCAGAATAATACTTCTTCGCTGATTTATTTAGTATTTCAGTCATACGGGGAATATTTACATCTGTGCCTGAATAGAATGAAATCTTTAGTTTTATATACCTACCATTTGAAAATTACTGATGAAGATAAGTTATTGAATAAATGTAAAGATTTTCTCCTGGAGTTGATGGATTGAAGCCGACAAGGTGTTTTTTCAGGTTAACAGCATATATTTATTAATATTACACTTTAGTTTTCGCGTCCACGGAATCTATCTTCATTGACATAATGACCCCGTTCTGCGCGAATTTCGTTTAGCGCGAAATTTTCTGTAACCTATTTGTCGCGTAAAGCGAGGTATGGCTGTTTTTGTGTCTGGATCGCAAATTACGTCTCACCAGTATCCGAAACGCATCACCCCGAAACGCATTCGTGGTGTTTTTGCGCCTCTTCAGGACGACTGTGTAAATATTGTGGCGGAAGCTGTTCTAAAAAGAGTCATCGAGCAATCGTTTCTGCTGGAAACCGATTGACAAATTGGGTATCACCATTAGCCATAAAAAATCACATTCCGGTCTTAAAATCTACTTCCGATGAACTGGTCCGGTCCAAAGTACGCGTATTTTGGCGCCTATTTGAAATCTACACGTTAATTTATTTATCGCTCCTTAAAACGAGTGATAATGTTTGAAACATGAACGTTAAAAAAACAATATAGGGATTCCGGCCGTTTTAGTCAGTTTCGTTGCTAGTCAACATTTATTTTCTTGTAAATAATTTATTCGAGTACTGTCAGAAAAGCGGCCGAAAGATTCAGGCGCTGTGCTCACACCAAGGGCTTTTCCTCTCGGTTAACCGCCGACGATGGCTGCTTCGTTCCCGAAATACGGATTTGGTTTTCTCGATCTATTTATGGCTATTGACGCTTCCTAATTTATATTCCGGAAGTGTTGCTTAGTACACCGGAAGGTCCTCGATTTAGTTTCGTTCGGTGGAATCGCTGTAGGCATTGGAAATCTGGCCGCCGCTGCTCTAAAAGCGATGATCCTCGAAAAGGAATCCGGAGGGGAGGGGAAGAGTGGGGGAAAGGCGTGGGAAGGGGAGGGGGCGAATGCGACCGCGAAATGGTAAAATATTCGGTCGTCCGAGAGGTCATTTGTCGTTCGGGCGAGAAGAAAAAGAGGCGGCGACCCTTGTCTCGCGGAGGAGGAAGGGGCATTGATTTTTTCTCGCTTTCTCGGGGCCGCGTCGACGGAGCGTCTTTGTTAGCAACTGAGAGGTCGCGGGTCTCACCACGTGTAAAGGAATCGCGTGAAACGTTTTTCTCTCCTTCGGATCCTCGGAATGGATCTGAATACTTTCCCCTTAAAAAATGAATTGTTGCTCGACCATCCGATCGCTTTTCATCTTCCCGCGTCGACTTCACACGGAGATAAAACATCGCGGGTTGGCACCCATCGGCGGAGCGAGATTATTGCGGGGGGAATGAAGGAAGAGGGAGGGGGGAAGAGAGAGACGGAAAGAGAATCAGAAACAGAGGTCTGCGACCCGCTGTATAGGATCCACGAGGTTGACCTTGAAATTTAGGCGATTATCACTCAAAACGTCAATTCTCCCTATTTCGCGGATGCATCCCGCTATCCGCAGATTTTCCTGACTTTAGTCTGCACTCTGTACTATCATTCCCGCTGGTTGTTTTAGTTTTTCCCATAGGATGGTTTCGCGCAGCACATTATAAGGCGTTTCTGGTTGGGCTGTAAAAGCTCATCTATCTAATTTTGATATTTCTTACTCCCATTTGTATTTTGCAGATCGTTGAAAATAAAGAGTTATTAATGCATATTTTGTGGTTAAGTTGCTCATTCGAGTTTATTTCGAGTGATTTTTGTGAGAACTTCAAAAGTTATGGGCTATGTAAAACTCGAAAATAAAATTTAGATGTCAGGAACTCTATGTTATCTTTTAGCGGTTTGGGATTTGTTTCAGGTAAGGTATTTCTTAAGATATTTTAAAATATATTTTTGTCTCCGAGACTTTTTACATTTGTATTATTTTTCTCAAGGGAATTTTATTTAATTCATGCGACGAGAATTTTAATGCTAATTACCCCTTGTGGTTCATTTTAGTTTGTAAATTTTAGTTTCTTAAAAATATCGAGCGTAGAATACTCTTCTTCTATTGGCTCGTTATGTTCAATCTTTGACAGGGACTTGGGATTTGTGCTCTCTGGTATTTCTACGCTTACCGTTTCTAGTAGTTCGAGCATCTTAACCATCATGGTCCACCAGCACAGCTCCGCCATCTGGAAAATTTGTCCACAAGCGGTAGACGAACAGATAGCATTAGCATTTGTGGCAGCGGTTTTTTGTGCTTATTTTTATTTTACTTAAAATTAAGCATATAAATTTAATTTGAAATAAAAATTATGTGGTGTTATACATAATTTTAACTTACGGAATTTAGTATTCAGCTGATCATCTAATATATTAGAAAAATGTATGTATTAGGCAAACGCCGTTTGTAATTTTTTTTTATTCCACGATGATTAAAATGATTTTAGAAGCATTGTCGTGGATATATTGCTAATAGATAATAATTTAAATTGGTTTGCTTTGTATTATTTTCTCTCGTATGAAAAGAAAACACGTTTACGTTCTGGCTTTATTCGTCCGTAACCGTGAACAATCTAACACATCTTACAGCGATGAAATTTTCATGGTGCGCCATCCTCCATTTAGGAAGAGGGAGTCACGGTAACGATTTGGCCATCATCCAATAATAATTTGGAATAATTTGTATAAGCGCTATGCGAAACTTGCAGCGCAGTTGTTTCCTCTGTTGTTTATTGGTGGTATTCGTCAATGCTGAAAAGCACTGTTATCTTCGTGATGTCCGTCCGTACGCATATATCAGGGAAGAATTGGCTTAACCGATTTCAACCAAATTTAGTACATAGAATTTTAACATAAAAATATGACCAAAATTACACATTTCGACCGAATCGACTCAGCATGGGTGCCAAAATTGCAAAATTAATCTTTTCGGTAATTATAAATTTGGAAGGAATTGGCCAAACTGATTTCAACGAAATTTTGTATAAAGGAGCTGTGCCACATAAAAAAACAAAATCAAGATGTTTAGCATAGCTAACCAAACCAGGGCTGCCACAATACAAGTAATAAAAAATTTATTTTTTACAAATCAATTTTAACCAAATTTAATATTTATAATGTACACATACATGCAAAAGCATATTTGGATATTTAGACCGAATCAGCCAAACAGGAGTGCCACAATTACAATTTAAACTCTTTCAGCAATTAAGGATATGGAAGGAATTGGCAGAACGGATTTCAATAAAATTTTGTATATTAGATTTGTACAACATTCCACAATAACATTAAGGTGTATAAATCGGACCACAATAATAATAAATTCTTTTACTCGTATTTCTAGAGAACTGACCGCATGAATTTTAACCAAATATCTTCAATATATTTCTTCATATACATAAATAACCAAAACATCATATTTCAACCGTGTTGACTAGACAGGGCTACCACAATATCAAGGTTAGAATTTTTCTGTAACTACAAACTTCGAAGGTATTGACTGAACCGATTTCAAAGAAATTTCATTTGTAGGGCGAGCAGGGGCGCTTTAAGTTTTTTGGCGCCCCTAGACGAATTCAAGTGGTGCGCCCAAAATTATTTTTCTTGAGTATTAAAAGCTATACTACCTTACAAAAATATAAGGGAAAGACAAAAGGCTTTTGTTGAAGATCAAATTTATTTAAGTTCAAAATTATTATATTTACATTATTTTAAAAAGAAACACTTGGTTCGCTTGCGCAACTTCTTTTTCCGCGCTTTCAGTTCTGCAGAATTGTTTATGACATCTCCATAGTCCAAAGCATTTGTCATGTCTGCTTCAATACTCATTATTGACAGAGCGTTAAGCCTCTCCTTCGTCACTGTTGATCATAGATAATTCTTGAATCTTTTTAGGGTTGAAAATGACCGCTCACCGCTGCAATTGGACACCGCAGTAAATAAAATAATACGAAGAGCTATATCAACATTTGGAAATACATTTTGCAGTGAATTCTTATACATAACTTCCTGTGGTAAATATAAAAATGATTTACGGCAGAATTTCTGCCTGAATAGAAGAAGAAAGTACTTCTCTAAAGTGTACATACTCATCTGGAAAAGTATCATCTAAATCGTCGCAATATTGCTCTGCTAGTTCTAAGGCTCGTTGTTTTATTTCCATTGTTTCAAGCACTTGAAGCCTCAACAAAAAACCAAATTTATTGTCCAGATCCGCATTAGCGCGTCTTCGTTCCAACTCGACCAAAATAACAATAAAAGCATTCTTGCGAAAAATGTCTCTATCTTCGTCGACTGAGGTGGTTTCGGAAGAAGAGGGTTCAGCTAGTACTTCATCTAAAACTGTTTTCGCTTTCTTTTGTCCGCGAATGAATAATGGTTAACCCCAGTCATGGCTATAGCTTTATTCTCATTTTCGGAGTAATTATCTCGAGCTTGTTTGACGTAACCTGCGAGCGATTCATATAAAGCTGCGACCACTCCTATGTCAGTATCTGCGCTTGGCAACTTTTTGCTCACTGCCGAAAATCTTTGCATCGTGTCAGACCAAAATATTAATAAAATGCAATTTTATAATGTTTCCAAATTCTCGACAACCCTCAATGCTTGATTCCCAGTGCCAGGTTTTCCGTTACTCTCCTCAAAAAACTTATTCAAACAGGCTATTATATCGCTATAAGAATCAATAATAGCTTTTTCAAGCTTCTGAGCGAGCTGCTCACCACATATCCGAATGAGATTTCACTATGTTTTGCCCGGATCTCAACCTTTCGTTGAGAACTTGCCATCTTCGAGTCGACGCAGAAAAAAAGTTATAAATTTCTTGAATAAGGCCAAAAAATGACACTACTTCAGGACAACATCCTGCAGCATTAACCCTTACTAAGTTAAGGAATGCGCTGAGCAAGGTACATAGATCGCATTTTGATTGTGTTGTTTAATTATTGCTTGAAGATCACTGTACAAGCCACACATATTGAATGCGTTGTGATAGCTCTGCCCACGACATTCTTCTATTTTTATTGAAAGCATTTCCGAAAATTTCAGTACAGCTTTCTCTAAATCTTCTGACTTATGACTGGAGTTAAGTATAAATCCTAAGAATCGTTCCACTGGATTTCTGTTTAGAAGAACATAGTGAATAATAAAGGTCAGCTAGTCAACATGGGCAATATCTGGTGCGGAGTCCACACTTATGGCGTAATATTTAGCTTCTTTTATCTCACAAATTATTTCTTTCAGAACCTTTTTGCCCATCAGTAATAAAAATTCTTCGCAGGTGTTATAGGTTAAGTATGATATTTTTCCCTTACCGATGGAGCAATATCTAGCTATATGCTGGCTCATATAAGGGCCAAATTCAGCAATTAGCTCGAGGGAAGCTAGATAATTTCCATTCTGAAGAGATCCGAAAGAGTGCTCGTGTCCCCGAAAAGGTAGACCTCTAGAAGCGAGAAATGTAACAGTGGCGACGACTCTTTTTAAAACATAGCGCCAATACTGCACATCTTTTAAAATTTTAGAACACACTTTCATCAATGCGTCCTTCGACTTTCCCACGAGCGATAAAAACAACGGAAGCTGACAAACGTTCTGTCGAATTCTCGTGTGATTTAAGTCAAGGACATTTAAAGTAAAATACTAAATACATTTTTGTTTGGTTTGTTTCTTTAATTCTTTTACTTGCTATAAAAATTTGTCTTAATTCGCTTTTAAAAATTATACATTTTGGCGTCCTAGGCGGCCGCCTACTACGCCTTATGGATAAGGCGCCCCTGAGGGCGAGTATAGAATGGCAAAACGAAATTAACATGTTTAGAACGGATCTAAAAAGCAGGACAACCACAATATAAGGAAAAAATAATTTTCCGATTTCAAAGCAAATGCATTAGTATACGATTATACTACGGCGAATTTCACGAAAAGCACTTCTGTACCACGGGAAACCCGTGTGCATCCGTACTTGTTTTGTTATTTATATTCACTGAAAAATTGGAAATCTAAATTCGTTAGCAAATAATTTTTTCTTCAATGACTCGCCAAAAACAAAGTCGAAGCGCAAACGCTATATTAAATGCAGCGCTGCGACATGGGAATGCGAAGCTGAAATAATTCACGTATCGTGCCGTTCTGAATTATATCGACTTTGCGTTAAAGTTGAAGAATCAACAATGAAAATTTCAGTAGGCATCAAGCTTGGTTGTGTATCGAAATGAATGAAACAAAACATCCGACTGTCGAATTCGGTGTTCATTTATATAGCAAGAGCTTTTGTGGGGCGGAATAAACAACGAATGCCATTAACTCGTGCGTTTGTCATTGTTTACTAGCAAATATCAGTAAATACATTTTCATGCGTCGTCGAAGAATGGGCGGTCTGTGATCCCGTGGCGACTGATGAACATAGAAGCGAAAGAAAAAACCGTGTACGTGTTTACCAGTGGCAATTTCTGGTCAGATAAAGCTTACCCGTATGGCCATGGGATCGTTGGAGTAATCTACGGGTTGACAGCCCAGAGTGTAGTGCGATAGCCATCCTGCGTTGAGAACCTGCGGGCGAGTATGCCAGACGTCAGTATATGGTTATGAAATTGACATGCGTAATTCAAAAGTTTGTAAAGCATTAAAGAAAAATGATGTAAGAGCGTTTATTTTGGAAACTAGGGGCTGCGCCCCAGACACCTTACAGGGCCCAACCCCGTATGCCGGGGTTTGCTTCGCTCGCCTTTATTTTCTAATTAACTTATTTTGCATGAATTTAATAAATACCTGAAATATAAAGTAAATTTATTTTCATTTCTGGTTTTATGCCAATAATTAAAGGGAGTGATGTGGTTTTTTATATAAAGAGGGTTATTCGCGTGTTTGTGGATTATGACGTCGTCATATTTTAACGTCGTTTGTTGAACTCAACGGTATCGTAATGAAGCTATCAATTACCATTAAAAGCATTAAATCAATGCTATTACGGTATTATTTATATATATTTTCAACAATGATATAATGGAAATATTTATCTCTTTATTAAAGGAGAAATATTGTTGATGGATACCAAACAAACCACAACGCATAGGTAGTTATCAAGATTTATTTCGTAAACAGCACAGTAAAAAACCATATTTTTCCTTCCCTATCTCTTAAATTATCTATTAGGTATCTAGTAAATAGATAGAGCAGAAAACTAGCCACAGAAAAGTTTGCAATAGCTCATAATTACGTCATTTTGTCTGGCCAAATTTCCGTTCCATAATTTGATTTTTTCATTTATTTAAAACCGATCTTGAATTAGTTATTTGTACAATTACATGTTTACCACTTGAAACTCACGTGCGTCAGTGTTTTCTGAACAGGCTATAGGTAGGTACGTTCTCATCTACGCGGTGTGGACGTAGAGTACGGATCGATAACTTCTAGCCTTTTCCAACTAACAGTTGACCGTAGTAATGCTCACCTCGTACATCTCTATCTTTCACTTTTAATTTTGTTCAGTCTTTATGGTCGTTCTTGTCGATAAACTTTTTTGATATTGAATTATTAATTGTAAACCCCCTTTACTAATCCCTAGATGTGCCACTGAACTTCAGTATGTGCAATGTTTAAAACCGTTCGAAGTATATGATATAAAACGAGTTTTGACTGAATGATACACATGCAAACGTAAACCAATGATAATGATTAAGTAACCTCAAATAAAATGTTTATCTGATACCTTACACTGGTAAAATGTAGCTCTTAACTTCGCATAAATTTAAAGCTATTCTAGATAAATTGTACGTAAATTTATAATAATCGATTTTTAATAATTTTGTCCTGGAGATCACGTTGATTTATTTACGAGTTTAGATCTTGGTGATGTTTTAAAACTCATATATCAAACCTCAGGTATCTAGAATGTAGTTAGAAGTCATTTGGTCAATACTGTGATTTATCCTCTAAATTTGACTTCCGGAGTTATTTTGCACGATGTAGTGGAACATATTCGATGGAATAATAATTCGCAACCTAGGCTGTCTTTTCAGTGTGCTAAGCCGTGGAAGTTCGTTTGGCAAACGTGAGAGGTGTTGTAGAAGAGAACTGAATTGGGAGAATAGTGGTTTGGGTCTCACCAGACTACTCCAAGGGATTTCTGCTTTTTCGTCGGGCCAATGTTGAAGTTCTATCGAGCGGTTTGCGTGATGAGAGATACAGAGAGAAGGTTAATACACGCCGAGATTAGGAAATGGTTCGTAGAAGGGCACAGTTAGACACATTGAGTCCTCATACGGAGATATTGAACGAGTTTGGACCGGGACCGCTGTAAAATAAGTCGGATCAGTACAAGGCCTATTTATCTAAAGTTAAATTATGCGATTACCAATAATTTAGTGACTTGCAGAAAGTTATACCTATTGGTTGGCACTCGGGAATGAGACGGTTGTCCACAAAACTCAAATATTCTTCTCATCGTTCTTCTCTGATGCTATTGGGATAGTCGATAATTTGATGAAATAAGAATTTTATGCGGAGCATTGTTTTGGTACTAGACACCTATTGCTGCACGGAGTCAACAACTGCGGGAAACATTCAAATTAAAAAATGCAATTTAAGTTTAACCGCAATTGAAATTCCGTTTCTCTTTTTTGTGGTGACATGAATTTGATGTAAATCTTTGACGACGTAGTGAGATTTAGATTTGCTGTTAGGAATATTGAGAATAAAATTACATTTTCGTTCGCAAGGTTTGCATCATCGATTTAATTTTAAAAGCAACTTTATGTGCAATACCTGCGAACAGATCTGATACAATTTGTCATATCCGTAAATCTGTGTTTTTATTTTAAAATAAAAAAATTTATTTATTTATTTACAGGTTTAAATGCTACCATAAAATATTTATTAAAAGCAAATTACTTTGTTAGGAATCTAAATTATTATTTTGGGCAAATTTCATTGTGGTACATATCGATTAATTACTTAAGGGCCTAAGTTAACTAATTGCATCTACCTGTATGACGTTAGTAAGTCAAAAAATGTATCCAACGAAGGTTGAAAAACTAAATAAGAGAAATATGTTATGAAATTTGTTTTTATCGTAATGTTCAACGTTCCAGCCTACAACTAAAGCAATTTATGGATTTATGTGTAATTTCGTATTGAATGTCATGTTGCCAAATCACTAAGAACGCATTTGCAAACGCTGTTCTGCTTCATTGATTACACTTCTCAACACTTGTTCTATTTCAAAAGCGATTAGTTAAATCTTGGTATCTTTACATTCATGTCACAAACAACTGGAGAGATCTTTTCAAGTCTCCTTTTATTCGGGAACAGTAGTAACTGTGATAAGAGTAAGCATTTGAGTTTGATGATTACATAGTCTATAAGCCAAACCTGACTAGTCTACGATGAAAACTCATAACAGGATCACCTGACTCGGACTGGGTTAATCGCTTGAGCAGTCTCTTCTTCATATCTATATCCCCATTGACATTTTACCATGCGGATAGTCTCTATTGATTAGTAATCTGCATGTTTTTAATTTCCCATGCCTCTGTTGTAACTTGTTAAGTCAAGAAAATTTAATGACTCATATTATCGTGAGCATTGGAATATAGTTTTTGTCTCCATGAATGTGTTTACGATTTTTATTGATGCTGATGAAATATTTTATGTTGTAGAGATTAAATCGAATATCAATAAATTGCTTTCTACTGTGGAAAGCTTTTTTCGCAATTGGCAAAGAGAGCAACATTTTACGTTATTTGTTCGAAAGAGTTACTCAGAGTGTAGTTTAATTTAAACTTTTAGTAGGAAATGACGATATAGAATGGATGTCATTGGTCGCCCTAAATAATCATTAAAACTAAAAATTGTGTGTATTACCTGTAGGATACTCTCCATATTAAGACACTTGGTCCCAGTTATAGAGATCGCAGTCGATTTATACCCCTTCTGGGGTGGATTCGCAAACTTTCCTTCAAAAGAAGAAAAAAAGATGACTTACGCCGACGGTGATGACGTAATTTGCCCAAACTTGAAATACGTTGTAGATTGCGATAGGAAAGCGGAGAGACATGGCTCTGCGCCCCTTCATCATCAGCGGCCCCAACCACAGCACGAACGCCAGGTAGAATGTGAGGATGGAAAGCAGTGGCCACGGTCCGCTCATCAGAGGCCAGGGGCGGACACGGGAGTCTGCGCTCGCGTCACACAGGAAAAGAGGAAGGAGAAAATGATAGTGTTTATGCCCGTGTTAAAATGAAACACATGAACATGGATAAAATTAGCGCGTTTTTCTTCTATTATTAAATTTGGTAATACTTAGTGTTTTATTTCACCATGAAGATTTCGCCCATTAACCTAATTGACAAACAGGAGAATTTAGAATGTTATCACATGTTATATACGTACATTTATCTTATCTTAATTTATTTGTATGTGGCTATACCGTCACATATTCGGTCACTAGAGCCTCGTTTGAAAGTGGCATCAATGTGGAAATGTACTTTTAAAATTTCAGCTTTACATATTTTGCACCTTCGGAGATATTTATTAAATTGAAATGGGCCCCAATCCGATCCTGTATATTTCTCAATACTCAAATCTAAAGAAAAACAAATGACAGCCCCACAAAAATCTACACTCCAAGTTTCAGCTCACTCTCGTTTACGGTTTCGTCACAGTTTCAATTTATGCAAGTTCACAGACAGATAGACAGACGCCAAAGTGAAACTACAAGTGCATTTAAACAAAACGCGATAAAAATCTAAAAATAACGCCGAAGAATTGAAAAGGTTAAGATGGCTTGTTACTTCCAAGGATGAATTTCATGCAGATAACCTCACTCTTGATTGTTTCACGTGCAGAGATGTGCTATTTTCGTGATTTATCGATGCATTTTAATCACTTCTTTTGAGGCAAAATTTGATAACTCCTTGAAAAGATTATCTTAAAAATTTTCCATTGTAAGAAGAAAGAAGCGATATCAAGGTTTTAGTTATTAAGAACGGTGCCTTAAAATAAACATTCGTGCGAGAACTTTGGATAGAGGAGAAATAGACGCGAACAATTATCACCAAAAGGAAGAGATGAAAAATAAATACAATGTGATGAAGATGTGTATCAAACGAGACGGTTCTTGAATAGGATTTCGCAGATGAAAATCGACTGGCTTTTTTGATACCGCGAGATGTGATGCACCTCAAGCTATTTAATGGTACTGCTTAGAAAAGGGAAACTACGGTCCACGCATTGATTTCTCCTTTCCTCTTATCCACTTCAGTATGCCATGCAGATTCGTATCTGCCCTTTCTCTGAATTTTTTTAAAGATTACGATCGAAATTCCGGCGGCATTTCGCACGAATTATACATGCTTAGATTTTTTCACAGGTGTATAATGCGTTAGCACTCTGGAAAAAATTCTCCTCACTAGTACATTGATTTTTGTCACTTGGCGTGGTCGTACGTTAGAAATATCATAATTGACCAGCTCAGCGATTTTAAATGCCGCATATGCGGTCTTTTGATAAAAAGTTTGGCGACTTGAGAGAGAAGAGAGTAGTGTGTTTAGGGTAATACGGAAGGATGAGGCAAATGATGTCCTTCGGAGGAGAGAGCCTAATCATTGCCATCGGCGTTGTGCAGAACTAGAGGCGCTTCTTGAGTATGGCTTATTTTGGGCGCGATTGAAGGGGATGCTTTGAAGCGATCGAAAAGTGGATTCAAAGCCAGGACGAGAGGGAGGAAAGGACGGAGGGCGTGGAGGGAATGATTCATGGCGCACTTGATGAAAGGCACCACCACGGCGATTCCATTCAGTCGATTATGAAACTGTCTATATATACACCGTTATGGTCCTTTCGCGGTTTCATCTCGGCTCAGTTGCACTTGGCACATCCAACTAGGATATTTCCCTTTCCTTAACGTAACTCTTATAGCATGCCGAAGCCCTCACGGCATTATCTTTTGACTGACCACTTTGTGCTTTTGAAAGAATTCTTTCTTATACTTGCCGTCAAATTGTAAACAAATATTGTTCTTTTTATTTGAAGTTTTATGATTTTATGTAGTGTTTGATGTAAAGAGAATTTCCCTTTTAGAAAAGAAAGTTGTGCTGCATTTGAACTTCGCCGCAGTATAATCGTATACTAATGTATTTGCTTTGAAATCAGAAAATTATTTTTCCTTATATTGTGGTAGCCCTGCTTTTTAGATCCTTTCTAAACATTTTAATTTCGTTTTGCAATTCTATACTCGCCCTACAAACGAAGTTTATTTTAAACCCGTTCAGCCAATAACTTTCAAATTTATAGTTACACAAAAATTCTAATCTTGATATTGTGGTAGCCCTGTTTAGTCGACCCGGTTGAAATATGCTATTTTGGTTATTTATTTATATGAAGATTATATAGGTATACCGTATTGGATTAAAATCCATGCGGTCAGTTCTCTTGAAATACGCGTAAAAGAAATATTATATTACTTTTATTGTGGTCGTCCTGCTCTATAGGTCCGCTTTAAACATCTTGATTTCATTATGGTATGTTGTACAAATCTTATGTACAAACTTTAGTTGAAATTCGTTAAACCAATTCCTTCCAAATCCTTAATTACTGAAAGTTTAATTTTTAATTGTGGCACCCCTGTTTGGCTTATTCGGTTTAAATATGCTAATATGGTTTTGTATGTGTATATTTTAAGTATTAAATTTGCTTAAAATTTATTTGGACAGTTCAACACATTCGTGTAAAAAGAATTTTTTTACTCCTTGTATTGTGGCAGCCCTGCTTTCTATATCTATACCATTTTTGGGAAAGTAGGCTAAAAAAAACAATGTTCATGAAAAAATTTTCCTGGAAGTCTTTGACCGCGCTGATTACAAAAATGATGTGTTTTATCCCTTGACCTACCCCTAAGAGCAGAAACATTTCTTACGCCTCATTTAAAGTGTCCTCCATTGGTGTACAGGCACATGTTGGTTCTCTCGACGAGGCTTCGCGTGCATGTCAACTCCAACATCGCAGGCGAAATCATTTCCACACTTCGTGTGATTTCCGCCTTCAATTCTTCAATGTGTTCAAATCGTTTTTTAAAACTATTTGCTTCAAGAATCCCCAAAGCAAGAAATCACACGGAGTGAGGTCTGGACTTCGCGGCGGCCGCTCAACCTCGGCACCCAACGAGATGAGCTGCTCCCCAATGACATTGCATACGAGGTTCCAAGTTTCTTGAGCACGGTGTGCTGGTGCGCCGTCCGGGTCTAGGAAAATTCACCGACCACAATTCATCGAAAAACAATTCATCGACCACAATTCACCGAATCACAATTCATCGAAAAAGCAATTTATCGAAACACAACTCATCGAAATGTTAATTCACCGAACCACAATTCATCGAATGTATTATTCATCGAAATTTTCAATTCACCTTATGGAGATAGGGGAAGGGGAGAGTGGGAGTAATATAAACGGAATGTTGGCTACATGGACGTCTTTCGACTGATTATAACAATATGAAAAATAATAATTATGAATAAACCATTACCGTTTAAGGAGGGGCGGGTATAGGGAGGAAATGTTTAACCTTCCCCCTTTCCTCCCTCTGCCTCCACCCCTGTGAGATCAAATTGTTTATTCATTGTTTAAAATGTACTTATATACCATTTATTGGTAGTCGAAAGGCACCCATGATGCCAGTATGTCGTTATGAAATGTTTAATCTTCCCCATTTGCTCCCCTTACCCCCACCACCGTGAGCTTAATTTGTTTATAAATTTTTTTTATTCATGTACGAGTTATTTGCAGTGGAAAGACATCCGTGATGCCAGTATTTCGTGTTGTTATATTTAATCTTCCTTCTTTCCTCCCTATACCCACGCCTCCTTAAACCGTAATGGTTTATTCTTATTTATTATTTTTCCAATTGTTATAATCAGTCAAAAGGCGTCCATGTTGCCAACACTCCGTTTATATTACTTCCGCTCTACCCCTTCCCCCATCTCCATAAGGTGAATAGAAAATTTCGATAAATTTTATATTCTGTGAATTGTGGTTAGGTGGATTTAAATTTCGATGAATTCTTTCGATGAAATGTGTTTCGATAAATTGCTTTTTTGATGAATTGTGATTCGGTGAATTGTGGTCGATGAATTGTGTTTCAATGAATTGTGGTCGATGAATTTTCCGTAAGCCGCTCCGTCCTGCGTGAACCACACTTCCTCGGGCTGGATGTTGTACTTTAGCAGGCCAGGGAGAATCTGCTGTTGCAACATCTCCCTGTAGCTCACCCGGTTAACGTTCTGATCGGAGAAGTATGGTCCAAACAGGTGCGTTGCAGTGATTGCGCAAAACACCGTAACACCGCGCTGGTCCGTTGAACGATGCAGCCGCCCATGCGGATTTTCGCTGCTCCAGTAAAACGCATGACTAGACTAGACACAGCCGTTCAGGAAAAGCTTGGCCTCGTCGCTGAACGTCAGCTTGAAGAGCAGCATCGGATCTTCATCGAGTTTTCCTATGAGCCAGTTGCAGTAGAAAACACCCTCTCCATAGTCACCCTCCTTTAATTCTTGCACCTGACGGATCTTGTAAGACTTCATTTCAAGTCTTCAAAATTCGCCTAATTGTTGTCCTCGGTGTGTCCATTTCCTCGCTACGGCGTCTTAGCGATTTCCTTGGAGACCCAAGAACGGGCACGGCAACACGTTTCCGGTTTTCTGGAGTGTTCTGTGTTGAAAATTCACCAGTTACACCCTTTACGTTCTTGAGATGTTCACTGCGAAAACAGTTCTTTTGCTCGAACTGCTTGTAGAGACGAAGGATTTGGGTGTTTTGGAGCTTCAAATTCATTTCGCGGGCGATTCTCCTGGCTGCAGTGACAGAATCACCTTCTTGGATGTAAATCCTAATAAATCTCGAGGGTAAAACACTTCATTTTTGTAATCAGCGGGGTTGAAAACCCCCAGGAAAAAATTTATGAACATTGTTTTATTTTTTCTCTTAGAGAATTAGGGGTGGGTCGGAGGTTAAAACTGATTTCATTTTTTAAATAAGCGGGATCGAAAACCCCCGACCTCGACATTTCTCTCGCGAATTCCAAAAAAGATTTCTTTTTCAAAAATTAACATGGGAGGCCCATAAGCCTCCGTGACAATAATTGGTTTCACCCCCGAAATGGGGTGAAATCAGCAACACACCAACTTGGCACCCCCCCTTGCCCAAATTTTAGTGTTCAGGGCAAGGGGTGTGCCAAGATGTGTAAATTCAACAAAAACTTTTACATATCATCCGTGGCCCACTCCGTATATTGAATTAAGTACCCGCATACACAATTATTCTTACATTGCCAAATGTTTGTTTTATGTTTCCAGTGCTGTCGTAAAGTACATCTTTTGTAAATGAAATTGATTTACCCGTGAAAGTCTTTTTTATTTCTTATCAGAAAAAATAGCTGCGAAATTAAATGCATGGGTTAATAAGTATTTTTTATTTTGAAAATTAGATTAGACACCTCAAATTAAGCGTAGATGCGTTCAAAAAACATAATTCCTGTAATTACCTATGTTAATGCCAACCAGCTTTATTATATGTACCGATTCATTATCTCCAAACTGCGTTGTTGTCGCATGTTTACAAACTTATTAAGAATGATAACGGTAGTGTTTTATTTTAAAAATTGCTTTTGATATTTGCTCAAGGCACATTTTAGCTCGGTAAAATGTCCTAGAAATGGAATAAGCGTCTGCAGGTAGACGATAACAAACTCGCAGCAATTTATTGCGGATTAGAACTTGCTATTCTCCAAAGCAAGATTTTTTTGTGCTTTTAGGAACGGCGTACATTTTTTGCGTTGTTCGCGTAGTCATTGTCATTTTCGCTTATCACTTTTCAAAACAAGGATTCCCCGTATCGCGGACGTCGCTGATATCTCGTCTCGATGGTCGCCTGGTCACACAGACATTAGAGACCCGACGAGATCGATTGTTTTGTAACCATCCGCATTATTCCCATGTAGCACCTATGTGCCACATCAGATTCCTTTTTAATGACTCATAATATTTTCAATCGAGATTTTGAGCGCTTTGACTCAACCTATTTTCATCAGAGAGTGGTTACTGTTCTCTTGCCGCTCTGTGGCACAAAGATCTCACTTTTGACTATGTATTAATCATTAGACCAAACTAAATAAAACAATTTCTTATTATTAATAACTTATTGACTATCGCGGGTATCAGACATATAAAACAAGCTAGTCAGATGAGAATGGGATCACAAAAAAACTTCAAACGTGACTCTTAGACTAAAACATTCTTCTTCTTGTCTTAGTAATTCAAAACCACGATCAGGAGACTATTAATGGGGAAACAGGATTATGATGGGGAGCATACCACGAAGGTTGTCCTGAAAACTTAGAGACTGGAGCCCTTCCTTGATACACTCTTTGAGAGTTCATCATTGGGCGTGAAATTGTGACCGTTGTTTCTTATTTCGTGCCATGGAATACGGAAAAGTCATCCTGTGTTAGACAATGGGAATAAGATGGGTGACTCATTATTCCAGCCCATTCCGCGTCTATAGTCCACTTATATGCAACGTGCGACCTATGAGTTAACGAGTTTCAGGATCCGCTGTATTTCCGCATAACACTTAGCCTTTATTTTTCTATCTGGATATGAAGAAAAGAATCCTATGATTATTTCGACAATTGTGGAGTGATTGATAGTGCTTGAATTGCACGGTCTTCCGGAACGCGGCTAATCTTGTTTTTCAGGAAACCCTTGAAAAATGACTGTCTCACCTGAATACGCTTCCATCGATTTTCCTTAGGAATTTTGCTCGATGACACGTAAAGTTTGAAAGCAATTTCTCTCTCTCTTGCTTAAATTCCATGTCTACCACCGTCTTTACACTCCACTTAAAAGCAATTGAAGCAGTTGCTTATCCATCGCCCTGGGGCGATGCCTGTTTCCCTTTCTTCAGGGTGCCCCACAAAAGATTGAGTCTAGAGGCCTTAAAAGTATGGCATAATGGAGTTCGCTTTTAAGTCCTAGCTACGCCGCTGTGTTTAAACTTAAATTTAAGTAATCCGTACCGGCCGGAGAAAGTTCAAACTTAATTCCAATGAATTAGGAAACAAAACATGAATTTTGGCAGCGCTGGTCTCAGACCTTGTAAAAGCGAAAGAAAGATTTCGAACCGTCGCAAAAAAGAGGTGATTTTATTCGAAAACTTTTTCCTCGAGGTCCATCTAGGGAAGTATAAACCATCTTCAAGTGATAAACATACTGTTCCGTTTAACATCCCCTCAGTCATGTTCTATTACCGATCTGCTCTCACGTCTGCACTTAACAACGGTTGTTAGAGGCGCGCGTTTCATCCTCGATTCAAGTGATTTGTTCCATTCCTTCGAAAGAGCCCGAGTAATTTATTGAAAATTAAATGTAACGAAAATCTGCGAGGTCGCTTATTGGAATAAGAGGACAATTCGCGACTCATCTCACCTGCTATTTCCTCGAAGAGTGTTGCGTGGGCGATTCTTAGCCTTTCCAGCGCGTCCATTGCAGCACCTATGACACTGTCCCTGCAATCTCTTCCTCCTGCCGTGTCGGACGGGTGGTTTGGGGAATGGGTTCGCGGGAGACAAAGGGGTTGCCTCCGGAGACGAGGGTTTCCTCCCTGCCCTCTGGCTGCCCCCGCCATTGTATGCAGAACCGCCCCTCTTGCAACTCTCCCCTCAACCTCTCCCTCACTGAGAGCCCTCCACTTCCCTGACCTTGAACTCCTTCCCGTATGCTCCATTCTTTTCACCTTTTTCGCCCCTCTCACCCGCCCCAGCAACTCTCCCTCTCTCTTTCCAATTGATTTTCCTATCGTTTGACAGACGCATTATTGTAAAGGTGCCGCTTCTTTCTTTCTTAGCTCTCAAGTTTCGAAAGAGATCGTTTTCCACGCAAATAGTAACAAGTTTTAATGATCGGAATTTGGAAAGTAGGTCTTATTTCAGGTTCCTTTGTCACCTAGAAGTTAACCGTAAGGATTTTTGATGTCGAGCGAGGAAAGTATTGTTCGGCAAGCTCGAGATCGAGGGTTACGTTTTTTTGGTTAATTTCGAAAAATATTCGTGAATAATTCATATCCTTTTGCTGTGCTTTCAGATAGAAGTGTAATGGCGTTTTCGGATTTGGTGTTAATTTAATATTGAATGGCTTGTTGCTCACTTTTGAACACGTTCTCTGGTTGGAGTGTGTCGTATATAATTGCCTACACCACTTCTACGCTAGTGTAACTGGCTGTGAGCACCAAAAGTTCAAACTACTAAAAAATTATTCGATTACCAAATATGATATTGAAATTTGGCGGCGACATTGCGTATTTACGATCCTGGCTGTCCTCGCATATTTGTTAACCTAGCTTACCTGTTTGTCGTCATTCGTAGGCAACCGGCAGCATTTCTGTTTATATAACTGCCGCATAATATAATGCATTAGGGCATTTGAAACAATCATATCCAGCGTTTAAATCAGGGCCGGCTTGATGGCGGTGCCAACAGTGCAACTCCACCGGGCTCCGCGTTCTCCAAAAATATTTGTGCATGTGAATTATATTTTTTTAAAATCGGAAAATATCTAGTATTCTCGGAATTAGAGAAAATGTTGCTTTATATATTAAAATTATATTAATTTTTTTGAATCATTAGAGTCCCCGTGCGCACCCCGCCATTTCCCAAAACGACTCGGATTCAAGTTTTTTTATTACAATTGAAATTTACTGTTTGGTTACTTTTTATGCATATTTAGTTTTATTATAAATTGCCCTGGAAATCTATACATTTTTACTCTTGCCAACGTTTGTTTCAAATGGGATTGATTTGCGATTGCCCGATGTATCCTCGTCATTATAACCTTTACATTTACCGTATACACATGTACCAACATATAGTCACGGAGTCTAATCCTCGAAACTCAAACCACTACGGAGAATAACAATCTCAACGAACTTCGTTTTTAACATATACGAATTCGGACGGTAAAAATTTCTTCGTCCAATTTGGGATATAGGCCATTCGAGTTGGGCTTCTTCTACCAATATGATCTGCATTTTGCAGTGAATGTAGACGGGTGCTTCACATCGTATTGGCAACAGTCACTTCCTTTGGTGATAAAACTAATACTGGGTAATGCTATTCTTTTTTATCGAGGTTTGCCCAACCTGCGCCACATTTATTAGTTTGCGGGATGAAATAAGGGAATAATAAATTTTAAAATGGTTCATTTGTACTACAGCAACGACGTGCCATTTGCTAAATTTCGTGATTTTTTCAACGTAATCAGAAAAACTATATGAAACGTGGAATGCGGACACATTCCAAAAAAGGTTAGCATCGCCGGTTTATTTATTTAATGTATATTTTGTTTTCTTTTCTGGTTTTGTAGTTATATTTTTTCATTTTTCTTTTAATTGTCATTTATTTCCAAGTGTGAGGTCGAAAGTTGAACGAAGTGTAAGAAATTGATATCCGAGAGATGAAGTTCAAACTGAAAGAGAACAAATTCTGAAATGGATCATCTGATGCACGAATCTTTTTTTTTAGCGACGTTAGTGGTTCTCCTGACGGTTTTAACTAAAGCAGCTGAACACATCTCACGTGGTGCGATGTTTCTTACGGTATGGCTATCTTAACGGGGTAACGTTATTCCTCGCTCTCCGGATTCGCTCCACTCACCGTCCTTCATCTTTGACGCACGAGTGTCGCCCTAAAAGTGCCTCTACGCGCTTGGGCCCCCGGCAAGGGATTCGTGGAAGGTTGGAAGAGGAGCCGTGTGGGGCGGGGAGGGGACTCGTGGGGGCAGGAAGGGGACTCGCTGGGGGCGGAGAGGAGACACGTGGAGAGAGGGGAGGGGAATAGTGGGGGCGGGGAGGAGACTCGTATGGGGGGGAGGGGAATCGTGAGGGCAGGAAGGGGACTCGCTGGAGGCGGAGAGGAGACTCGTCGGGGGCGGAAAGGGGACTTGCGGGGGGTGGAGAGGAGCTCCCTGGTGGAGGGGGGACTAGTGGGGGCGAAGACAGGGAGGGGATTTCATCTTTCGCTCCGTTTGAATGAGTGAATGGATCGTACGCAGCGAGAGTAGGACACGAGGAGAAAGGTGAGGGGGGGGGGGGGCAGATGGTCGATGCGGGCTGCTTGATTGATATCCGCCCCCAAAACGCAAAAGTGAGAGGTCCCTGCTCGTGTAGGCGGTGCCCCAGAACGGATGCCGCGTGCTTTTTGAGTGCAGAATTCGTTCTCGGCCCCGTCATGATCCCTCGATATAGGTGTGATTCACGTGCGTGTTTCATTATACATAATCCTATTTATCGCTATAAGCGGCTCGGTTTCCATGCTGGGAGTGGATATTTCACGTGGTAAGAAGAGGCCGTCGCCGCTTTCTTGCCCCCCCCCCCCCTCCCATCTCGTCTCCTCTTTCCTTGTCTACTGCACTTGCCTCGGCCTTCCTCTCCTTGGTTAATTAAAAATAGAACATGTTAGCGCTGCTACCATAATAAGGAGCTCTCTGATTTGTTTCTGTAGGTCACGTGAGTGCACTTCGTTGCATCACCTAAATATTTTAATTCCTAAGAAAAGATGTGGCATAAGTTCACTGTTAGAGGTGTGCGTATCGTCTTTGCCGAAGAAATAATTGTGACGACGACAATTTTGATACACTGAAAACAAAGAGAAAAATTTAATATTCGGCTCAAAAGATACTCGAGTCTGCAGAAGAAATAGTAATTCTGAGTGAATGAAGTATGTTTTGATATACACATCTTGTAATGCTTAAGCTAATGTACTTATTAAAATGCTGAATGTTTGTTATCTTCACCACCTAATTTTTCTTCTTGTTTTCAGGTGAGTACTTCTGGCTCTTGTTCCCAGACATGATCCCAATCCCGCGTGCTGTCTCCTTGCACCCAAGGTATGCCCACGCCCACCAACCACTTCCCCAACTGCACCTCGCGCGTCTCGCCTCTGGCAGTTATTTTATTGGTCTCGTCAAAAGTTAACTCTGCTACTTATTTATGAAACTTAAACCTGATTGATTGCATTGAACGTGCGGGATGTCACGGCGAGGTGATTTTATTTTTTCCCGCTACCAAACCCGCATTGTCTAAAATTCTCTGCAAATTGGGAAAGATTTTAGCCAACTTATGACGCCCAATAATGGCAACTGTGCGGCCATCACGTTTATCTTTTTTGTTCTGTACAGTCGTTATTTTATTTAAATATGCCTTAGTGTCGAGTGTTAATTGATTTTTTAAATTTTTAATCGAATCTGTGAAAATGTGTATAATCCATCTGAGCGATAAAACAAAATGTTTCATGATAGGAAATTCATATTTAATTCTTTGCAACTATTTAAACCGTTTATAAAATGCGAACCAAGTGTATTCGATTCGTCATATATCGCGCTTGTGATATTTCAGTCATACTGTTATTGAAAATGGGGCATATAAAGAGGTTATAAATAGCTCGAGTTCAGCTAAACCTTTCAATAATCTAAAGACCGTCACGGTTGAAGGAACTTTTTAATGTTGGTGTTGAATAAACAATGAACACAATGGCAAACAAATGAACTTTATTTATACATTTGTTACTATCACAGCCGATGCTACACTTCACGCTGGAAGAAGTCGAGAAAGGTTAACGATTACCATCCTCAGTGCTTGTACTAACTTTTCGTTCATCAGTCACTTACGACGGAGAATTTAACAAGCACAATAGGAAAGCCACGGCTCTTTTGTCACTCTCTCGTGCCGCGATATGACACCGAATTGTTCTTATCGCATGACGCCACTTTTCGCGATTTTAAGGAGCGTCGCTCGGCACTCGACGCACTCACCAGATAAGGAAATCTCTGCGTGTACACATGCACTCGCTCGGCGAAGCCAATGACTAGATTCTTTGATCTTGGAACGTTCCCCACGCGAGCCGCTTGAGCGATCGCTTTTCCGTCCATCCAGCCGCGCTCCAATAGAATTCGAATACGTTTGCCTCCGGCTCCTTTGCCGCGAGGATCAAAAAGGAACGTCTCAGTCGCCTCCTGTCGTTTCCTTCCCGACGTCCACAGGTGCGTTCCTCCCTTCGGAAAGGGAGCGCCCTTGCGCCTTTGGTTCGCCCTCCCCCTCATTTCTCCCACTTCTCAGCTTTCTCGATTCGCCATCACTCTCTCCTTTTGCATTCTCTTCCGTCCGTCATTTCTGGTCCCTCAGCGGAGTTGAGGACGGTTCGTAAGCTCCTCTTCCCGCACCATGTTCTGTTACTCGAAGCTCACCTTCGAACAAAATGCCCGCTCTAGGACGACAACCGTTCGCCTCCTATTTTCCGATTTTCACTGCGGTCGGACGGTGGAGTCCGAGGGACCGTCGTGCCGCCGTCGCGGTACACTCGTCAGCGCGAGTTATCGCGGGAGCAAGTTTTAACGGTCCAGTTCTTTGCCGACACGTTCGCCTGAATTAGGACGCACTTGAAACACTGAGCGAAATGCTCTGCGGAGATTTCGGGCGAGTTGTCCGTTTTGAATTCTATTTGCGACGAACACCCGTTCAGTCTCGTAGGCGCGCGCAGTCCCTTATCGCCGTGTCGGGAAGCTGTCACTCGCCCTTTGAACTCCCAGGAGGAGCTTCTCGTCTCCCGTTGTTTCCCCTCGTGTACGATTTTCTGTAGAAGTCGTAGAAGAGCAGAAAGGTGGCCATGATGATGGGCGTGTACAGCTTGATGATGAAGCGGTTGTAGGAGCATCCGGTCACCAGGGCGTGGACGTTCTGCACCCAAGTCACCACGAACTGTGTCTGCCAAAGTAGGAGAAGATTAAGTGTCAGCAGTGTGAAAAAACGTAGTATCATTACTCATTGTTCAAATTTCCCTGAAGTTTGCTGGATATGGTGTTTACTTATATCGTTTTTTGTGAATGATATATGTGACTTCCTTGGCCAAAAGAGCTGTTGAGCTCACCAATTTTACAATTAAGAAAATCGGCCAATCGGTCATTTGCCGTTTGTTGATTCTAAATAGAACATCTAGTTTACTCGACAATTTTTTGGATAAATGAATTACTCATTTCGCCTTGCTTTATTCAAGGCCTGATGTCATATCGAATGTTCGCCGTTTAATTATTTATTTTTGAATATCGGTGTTTGTAGTTCCGGCATGTAGTACAATCTGTTTCCGAACCTTTCTCATTCATATATTTAAATTAATTGTTTAATTGCAGAATTGTGTCTAATAATTTTTACTTTCTCCATTGGGGAAAGTATTGTTTGCATGAACAAAAATCGATTTCGAGATTTCAACTGAAATACACGTTTTGAGGTCCCCTGAACACGTTTTGACCATTTTCTCGATGATCTCTTTGTGTAATTGATAGTAGCTCAATAACTTTGGCTAAGATTAATAAAGGTGAAGTACTCCTTTATTTTGTCTTTGTGTGTGAGACAGCTTTTTTGTGGGTGCTCTAACTCAAAAACTATTAATCAGGTCAACGCGAAATTTTATATTTGATATTTTTGTTAAAGGCAAAAGAACTGATTCGTTTTTGGTAAAAATCGGTCAACCGGAAGTAGGTGTTTACTCTTGTCACATCAGTTTTAAAAAAAATATTTGCTTTAATATTTGGTTAATGTAAAAAAGTATTGGAATAAAAGTTGTAGGAAATTTAATTTTCTACAACCTTTGTTGGAAACATTTTCTCCTATAATGCATTGTTTAAGAGATATCAAAAAAACTAATTCTTTAGATGCCACAACCACACCACGTACCTGCGACTATTGTAAACATTTTACTCTTAGTTACATCATAGTAACGCTCCTTTTTATCCTAATTGTTGGAGATTCCTGGCTATATCCAGTATCAGAAGGCTACGGTATGAGCCTATTTCTGTTTTTGTCAAGTCTTTAAAATTTTCTCGCAGTTCCTTAAAATATTCATTATCATTTAACCTATTTGAAAATTTTCGAAATATTACAGGTATGGAGAAAGTCATGTGGTGGCCACATCAGATTTTTGTAAAGGTAAAAAAAAACGAGATTGGAAAAATGTGTTTTGAATTAGAGGTTTATAATATTTTACGATTGATGCCTAAATTATTGGCTTCCCTAGTAATAGCGCGAAAGTGCGTCGTTTTGTTCCGTTGGTGTTTACTCTAACAATAAGAATCACCACTACAACTATTCTCCGTTAAAGGAGATCTTGGTTGGCTTCGTTCCATTTGTTACATAAAATGATTTTGCTTTCATTTTGCGTTTCATTTGGGAAATTATTAATCGTGTTATTTAGGCCAACAAAATGTATCGAATTTGTGATCCATCATAGCTTACAAAACACCTTAATTATCCCTCGTAAATGTTAGATTGCTTAGAAATTCATAAATTGCTATTTAACGATGTATTTCAACAATTTTTGGTCGACGAGATTTACAACATGGCGCGAAGGCTTTGCAGTTCCTTCAATTATTGTTCGGCGTTTCAGAATTAAATCGATCAAAGTAGGTAGTTCACTGTATATAAGAAATATTTGTGTTAAGGTTCGTGTATAGGATGCGGAAAGGCTTTTTGGTTTAAAATTATAGGAAAATTCAATGTATTTGTTTATAGGATAAATAAGTACTCTACCAGCAGTTACCGACAGGGTCGAATTTAACGCCCTTTAGGCTCATAAGGACCCCCAAACATAGAACTTAACGGGTTTTCATTTGTGAATTTTTTAGTGTGCGACTGTTATATATCTAATGAATATTTACGTTCATATTTAATTAATACTCTTATTAAAACTCTATTATTCGTTTCGCATATAATTTGGGTTTTTATGATAAGAATTATATGCAATTTTGTTGTAACTCGTGATATTAAAATAAATTCCTTGTAATTTATACATTGAGTTTTTCCTCTTTTTATTTTGGGAATAATTATGTAGCCTTGTACAGGACGCACCCCGTTCTTAAGTCCATAGTTTTTTGGAATAAAACATTGCGTCCCATAAACTGGTATTTACTATATTCATTTCCGTAGCTCTTAACAGCATTTCCTAGGCCTTTTACTGAAGAGCTTTTAAAGAGTAACAAATACAATCGTAGATATCCATTCCAAAGCAGGATTAGAACCCGCGACCTCAGTGTTGTGAGGCAGACACGCTACCCACCTCATCTATGAAATGAAATTCAGCCATTTGCAATTTTCTCAGTTTCCCATGTCAGTACCCTCGCGCTGAAATGTATTCATATACGAGAAGTCCCCGACCCCGGCCTTCCTCCAAACGGCTTGAAATCGGTGAAGTCGCTCGGAAGCGTTTCATTTCATGCTCGAAAGCACTCTCTCGAGTGAAAGAGGAGTCCCGAGGCACGTTATAATCATCCTCGCCTCGTGCGAGTGCTTGCCGTTTGTGCTCTATGTATAAGTAATGATTGTTGAATCTGAATCGTTGAAGGAATACGAGCGACCTCTTTCCTCTGGCGACCTCCGGCGAGCGATAGCTCAACTAGAAGCGATTGCCACGGGGCATTCTAGAAAGCACGAAAGGATGTTTCGCGGCATTTGTTAACGTGCTTTAACATTGTTGGTGCAATCCCGATTTCTTCTTTCAAATGAGAGGACATTTGTTTTTTTTTAGTTAGAGATCGTTGTAAATGGAAACGTTTTACCGCCTGACTTTGCTGAAAGTAAGTTGGTTTCATATCTTGTGCTGGACAAAAATTTTCCGTTAACTTCCTTCATAAATAATGGATACAGGTATTTCGATAAGTATTTACTCTTTGTATTTGATTAAACCAAAACTGCTGAGTCGATTGATTTCAAGTTTAGGATACCAATTCTTAACAAGTGGAGAGCATCCGTTGAAAATTTTTAACTTTCTCGTTTCTGCCATCAAATTGTGTGGCAAGTTAGGGAGCGTAAATCGCAATTTTATGCTATACATCAGCGGTTCTCAACCTTTTTCACCTGGCGAACCTCTTGAGCTAACCTATTTCTCGTCGCAAACACCTTGGATTAATCTTTTTTCTTCGCGAACCTCTTGAGTTGCAACAGTTTTGGCGGCAAACCCCTTATATTGGAGAGTAAATTTTGCAAAAACAAATCTTTTTGAATGCATTTAATTCATGATAAATAAAGTTTATGTAGCACATAGTACGTAATCGTTCACAATAAAATCAGAATCTTTGATATTGTCATCCGTTTCAGTACCCTGAAAAATTCAAATATACTTCTTGAAGCATTAGAAGAAATTGAAAATAAAACCATGCAACTAATTTGAATGAAATTAAAAGTATTGGTTAGAATTGTAGAACCAAGAAAGTGAAAAAGACGCCATTACCAAATTTTTCTCGCGAAACCCTCAGAATTATTTCGCTAACTCCTAGGGGTACGCGAACCACCGGTTGGGAAACGCTAGTATACATGAAGGCTTACGCCGTACTGCAAGAATCAATGTAAAGTTGGAGACAAAATCGTGTGTCCGAGAATTCGGAAAAATAAGAAATCGTCTGTTGATTTCGTGGTTGAATATCCGTCCTGCATTCGGAAGACCATTGTTTGATTCTCGGTCTAGAAATTCTTTTTTCCTTTTTTCCATAGATTAAAGCTGGGCGTTGTTGGTAAACCTGGGTTCTTTTTTCTACCATCTGTTACATATTATGACTTGTCAGAAAATTACTAATATCGATATTATGCAATTAATATAGACCTGGCTGATATCGTTAAAATGCGTGTCACGCCAGTAATAGAAACTTGGAGGCGTGGGCTGGGTAGTTCCAGTTGCTATTTTGGGCACTTTTCTTTGCAAATGTCTCTCCAAGTTTCAATATCCGGTGACTGCCCGAAATGTGCAATTTATTTCTGTCGCCTTTGGCACATGTGGATGTTAGACCTTTCGGACGTTAGCCGCAATATATAAAGATAGGCCTTTGGTGTCTACAGAATTGCGGAAAGAAGCAATGCGCGATCTCTTACAGTTAGTTCTGGGGCTCGCTTACCATTTGGGCGGTGGTGAGGTACTTCTTCCACCACAGATAAGGCTGCACTTTTTGGCCCATTGCCGCCAGCAGATAATACACGTACATGACGACGTGGACGAAGGCGTTGAGCATCTCGGTGAAGGTGCCATGGCCGCCTGCTCCCGTGCCATACGGTGTCGCCCCGTTTTATGTATATATGGAAGGGGAGAATAAGGGCGAGGGATCAGTGGGCTCCGTGGCGTATAGTCGCATCGATAATCGTCCTCCATCTCCTCCCAGCCTCACCCCATCACCAATATGTTCATTCCCACCTCTCGAAGTTCACCTCGCATTCAAAAAGCGCGAATTTTTCCTCCGGTAGAAAGCTACCGGATGTACGCTTACATGATCTCATTGTGAATTGAAGTTAATGGACGAGAACGAGACTTCGTGGAATTCCATTATGAAATCAAAATGAACAGTACGAAAAATATTTTTAATAACTTTGGCTAAAACAAAATGAAACAATTTGTGTGAAATTAGCCAAAGTTATTAAAAATATTTTTTTGCTATTAATTGTGATTTAATTACGAATTTATCATTTCTGTCATTGAAGGCATGAAATATAGCAAGTGCACAATTCATTTATATTTCATGCCTTCAACATTTCTGTTGAATTCTGTTTTCTCGCTCTTAGTGGTTTAGAGTCGTGTGGTCCATTTTATGCCAAGTTCCCAATTCCAAAAGTGAGCGTCTGCTGGCTTTTTTTAAAAGGGACATTACCTATTAATCGCCAAAAACGATTTCAAGAAATTAACGGTATTTTCGATAAAATCTACATTAAAAAGTAAATTTCTCTCTTCTTCCTTTGATGATTTATTTTCACCACATGTTATAAACCACCAGTATTATATATTTATCTGTTGATGTTTTCAGACGATGCCTGTTTAAAATTTCCATTTAGTCACAGCTTTTAGCGAGAAATTCCTCTGCCAATTCCAACCTTGCCACTCATCTCGCAAATAGCCTTAGTTATAGCATAGTTTGATTGATACATACCGGGTGCATATTTAGATACCAGCCACGAGAGCCACAGGGTGGTGACGTGATGGAACAGGTGCAGGAATGACGCCTGATTGTCCTTCTTTCGAAGTATGAAGAACACCTTGGAAATGAAAACTTGACTTTAATCGCGAATTACTTTCGTTAATCATAGCCATTTGATAATTGGTCGTGGAACGATACATAAAATCTTCATTTAAATTTTAACTTAAATTTAATTTACTGGCCATATTTTACTCAGGTTTCTTTCTTCTTGTTTTTTTCTATAAATTCCTGTCTGAATTTGAACTTGAACCTACCGTGTCCATCAGGTCAAAAAGTTTGACAGCGAAGAACACCCAGGTTGCTCGCGCCATCTGTCGGAAGAATAAAGAGTTGAAAAATTATGGAAGGGAAAAAAATTATTTTAGTGATTATCGGTTGAGCCTAACTCAAACATTACTTCGGATCCAAAGTATGTCGTTTTCTGTCACTTAATTGAGATAAAGTACGTAAACGCGTGTGGAAGTTTGAAGCAAGGCGAGATGGGGAAAGGAAAATTCACGTAGATGCATTACAAACAGGAGAGTTTTTAAATTTCAAATGATCTAAATATCCATATTTCTTTTTTTTCCTCCTTTAGAAATGAACTACTCTGCTGGTATCATTTGTTGGATTTTCCGAAGAATATTGAAACTCCTTCCGTATTCTAAAGGCTAAATTCATCTTTAATATCTCTTTGCAAAAAAATTGGCTTAAATCGCAATCATCTTTGAAATGTTTCATAAATCCTCTTGTAATCAAAACATTCCTTTAGTTTAATTAAATTACTCATTTTACATTTCTGAAATTTGGCAAAATTTGTACGCGTTTCGATTATTGGTTCTATTGATAAATGGTCTTTATTCTGGGTCACTTCTATTTAAATAACGTCATTGCTTGTTTAATACTGTTTTCCTTTGGAATCTATGTACCATTACCGCGATTTTGTTTAAATTCGAATGTCAGATGGTGGTCGCCTCTTATTTTGTAGTGAGAAGGGAGTGAAAGTCCATCTTTCCACCTTCTCGCTAGGGTAGAAGTTTTAAATACTTTCTCTCAGGGTACTTTTTATAGTCTTAACTTACCCTTACAGCTGTTGGATCCATGGAATCATCCATTGGTTGGCACCAGAACGTGTATTGTCCAAACCAGCCACAGTTGCCCATCTTGCTCAAATAAAAATTGATGCATAATAATTACCAAATAATATAAAATTAATAAAAAATAATTTAGGTAATTATATTTATTCGAATATGCTAATTATTTCTGGTTCTGAACCTTAGCTTTTTTGTTTTAACTGTCATCAAGCTGTGATTTATCTGAATCATTTCTATGAGACATTAACAAAATAGGATAAACAACAAATCATATCAGTTTTTTGTCTCTCTATAGAAAAGCAATTACGTCAATATTTTTTTGAATAAAATGGAATAACGATTCTTGTATATCTTTGAAAATGTTTATGTATACAATACATATTATATCTTAATCACAATATATATCTTAAATTATGTTTTCCTAATTATACTTTGAATGTGAGTTATTGTTAAAAACAATCTATATCATGTACGATTACTTGGTGAAATTTTGTAATAATCACAGAAATTACCATCAGAATTACATTTCATATTCTTTGATAACTCATAAAAATCTTCACGTAGAATGTTCTCTAATTTATTTAACAACCAAATCATCGAGGATAATGGAAAGTGAAAGAATAACTAGCTACGCTGAAAGCTGCATTTTCGTGGCTTTGTCTTTGGATAGAATTCGTAGGTATAATGCGGATCAATTTTGAAGTATATTTGTGTTATTCTTCATTATCCTCCATTCTAAAGAAAAAAGAAATTTTTAGAGCCAGTCGAAAATAATTTGCCTCGTGATCGTGGAAGGATTAATACTTCAGGTATTTCTGTTTCGTAGACAAAGAGAAGAATCCGAATTGAACTGCGTAATGTTAGAGTAACTTCGTATTTGATTTGAAATGACAACATATTCTTTCAGAATTAATGAGACAATGCGTGAGTTATAAAATTACTATAACTTATATGACCTCGTCTTTGTGAATTTTGGTTTCGCAATTATCCATTAAAAGTTTCCTCGGTGTTATACTTAAGATAAATTCGTGAATCGATACTGAACTCTGTTTAAAATCAAAACATGTGGTTAGACGATACAACTCTCAAAATATACTGGAGCATAATGATCTTAATGAAAGAGTACACATAGGGTGATTCATTACTTTATGTCAATACTTCAGGAGCTTGTTCCTGAGGCCATTCCCAGTCAGAAATGTCATCTGAACATGGGTCTGATTCTCAACGGTTACGGAACTATAGATATTTGAAATTAAGGATTATTTGAACTTAATTAAGCTGTTCATTTAAACAAGTTCTTACATTGTAAAGTTCAGTTCATAATAAATGTTCAACATAGCCGCTTTCTGCTTAGATTCACATCCTGACTCGTTTAACTACTGAATATGTAACGCTACCAATAACTTCCGCATCATTTATGCGTCTTGCAGCATCTAAAATTCGATGAAGTAGTTTATCTCTTTTGTCCACTTTGCGTTCATGCACCATGGCTTTCATGAGAGTCTAGCGGTCTGAGGACTGGTGACCTCGGTGGCTAACTCTGCGGACTTCCACGACCAAATACGGAAGAAATACGACGCGTAACTTTCGTTTCTTCCAGACAGTTCGCTGATATTTTCCTATTCTGATTAGAATCTTGCGGATTCTTGAGCGGCAGGAAGAATTCACTCGACGGCTATTTAAGAGTTTTCATATTCTAGTCATGTGCGGATTCATGTCCGAACAGATGGGATTTTTGACTCTGTAGAAACTAATACCGGAGGGCTGTGCTCCGTAAATTTCACTTCCCGTTCACTCCCTCGACATGTACGCATTGGTGTTTCCAGGAAGGGAGGTTGGGGTTAAACCCTTTCCCCCCACTATGAGTTTTCAAAAATCTAATTAAGTTTCCGTTCCATGATAAGATTTTCTCATATTTTACATGGCGATCAAGAATTAGTTATTTACAATTAAATGTTTACAACTTGAATTATGCATGCGTCAATGTTTTCTGAATGGGCTAGAGGTACGTTCCCATGTACGGGGTGCGGGCGAAGAGGGCGGCTTCGTAAAACCTGGTCATTTTCATGAAATCGACGAACGAAGAAGAACTAACAGTTTACTGTATTAATGCGCTCCACGTATATCTCCATCTTTCACTTTTAATTTTTTCAGTCTCTATGTGTGCCCTTCATTAAATTATTTGAAATTGAATAAGGAATTAAATCCCTGTGGTTGTCATGGTTGTATGAGTGAGATCCATTTTCCGACCCAAAATGACGCTTGTTTACGAATCCGCGGCAGTGGATACGAGTGACCTCATCATTTAAGAAGCCATTCCCGAAAGCGTCATTGGCATGAGAGAATTTTGGTTTCCGAGCGCAGCGACTCACCTCCCAAACGATCCACACGTTGACCAGTACCTGGAACACGTTGACCACAAATATGGGCCTCTTTAGGGAGAAGGGCTTCCTTGAGGCCATGGCCCTGGGTCCCACGACGGTCACGAACAGGAGGTAGGCAGCCGTGATGAGGGCCAGGGGCAAGGGGCTTCCCATGAGAGGCAAGTGGCGCGTCTTGAGATCTAAGAGTGTAAGAACCCTTTTAAGTTCAAAAAACGATCTAGCCTAAAGGATTTTAAATAATTCTTCGAAATCTCTGAGAGAGGAAAATTGGGCTTCGATTTTTATTCGGTCGCGACTGATTTCTATCGGGTGCATACAGAAAATTTTTTCTTTGTTCCTCTTTTTTAAACATTTATACAATCGTATAAAATGGAAATGTATAATCAGGTAGCGTCGCGGAGACGACTTTAAGGGTGTTCGAGTTTTATATACAAATTGACATTTAAAGGGTATATTTCTCTATTATGCAGTTCATGTATTCCTGTTGGAATTCTGAAGTAATGACAAATTTAATCTGCCATTATATGCTTTAAAATTCGAGCCGGTTTCATTTTTATGAGCCATGCATTTCGTCGTGTTACTTGGGCGAATGCCAACTCGTTTATAGCGTAACGTGTAAGTCTTACCGCCCATTCCGTGCACCACGGCGCGGCAGTCGTCCTTCGTCAGCAGGATGTCTCCCGCACCGTTCGCCATTTTGCCGGATGCCTGCGTGAGAGACGATCATTTGTGCGTTAGATCGCGCTGCGGAGAACATGAGCATTCAGGGGAAATTTATTAGTAACGACAAGATTTGCTGCAAAGGGTTTTTATGGTTTTATAGTCATTCTACTGCCGTTAGAATTCGGTTGCTTGTTCTGCTGTGGGTGAGGAGTTAGGGGAAATGATCACTTTACGTGCGATGAAAATTTCTTTTTCTTCACACTGGTATCTCTTTATGAATTCTCAATAGTACATTAGGTCCAATGTTTCGACTTAGAAAATAATCAATGCTTGGAAAATATCTCTTCTCATTATTTACTTAAAATATAGTGTCTTACTGACAAATTATTGTCGTTGGACGTATTTTTAAACTATCCACGGAGTAGAATGTCGTTTGAGTGATTTTGGTTCCCCTCCACGTTCTCCACTCCCCCTTACTCATGTCGTTCGATCGAATGTACCATTACGACAGAAACCAGCTTGATTTTGCTCGAAAGTTTCTTTTTGCTCTACTATAACTATATTGATTCGGCGTATAAATTATCAACCAAGCCTTTAACGCCCCAGAATCACTTTGCAAAGAGACGCGGAGATATTATTTTTTATTCTTAGAGAACGGCAGGTCCTTTTAGTTTAAAAGAATATTGTATCGGAGTAAGTCCTGGTGGCTGGAAATCGAGATACATCCTTCCGAAGGACGCAGTAGGAAATTGAAGGTGCAACGCAACGCCGAGGCGATAGATGTTAGATGTCGAAGATGCCGTTTACTTTTTATTGGAGTGCACGCTCTCCTACCTGCTGCTCCAGCGGTCTGCTGCAGATGCCGCTACTGGTGTCGGTACGTGATCTTGTTGCCCTCGGACCCTTGCGGAGAGGTCTCGACAAAATGTCCGTCCGTCGTTCGGAGGTTCCTTCGAGGAACGGTTCGCTCCGTTAGGCTGCGGCCTCTTTATATACGACCGCACCTTTGCGGACTGTGATGGTGCCGTATGCTGCCGTGTGCGGTAGGGAGGGGATGCGGCGCCAGGGGGCAGGTGGTGGGCCAGAGGTTGCGTTTGCAGGTGTCCCGGAGGCTGACTAACATCCCTGCCCCAGACTCCGCCCCCGCCACTGCACCTGCCCTTCTGCTCGTACGCTCGCATTCCGACCGGGCGCCACTTCCTTTTCGATCTAGCGCGAGCAATTTTCCCTCGAATCGCGTTCGCGGTTCTCCAAAAATTCGTCATAGACGCTGAAAATACCTGGACGCGTTCGCGATATTGCTTTGACCTTGGTTTGCACGTATTTGCGATTTATTTACTAAAGATCCGCATGTCCGTTGTTAACTGTAAAGTTTTGCAACGCACTGTGTTCGTTAAGGTATGTCATTCACCATTAAGGATTGTTCGCGCATATGGCGTTCCTCTTTGGAAACCAGTTATGCAATCGCGTTGTTGCCGGAAGTGTGTTTTGGTTTCACTACGCGTAGGAGTCGTGATTTTAATTGAAATAAAATTTTAAATTTCAACTCGGTAATCCTTTGATAGAACTTTATTAGATTTGGTATTTAAAGATTATCATGTAATATATTTATATTTAGTCGGCTTCCTATAAGCATACCTTTACATTTTAGTTGCTTAATATACTGAGATAAACGCGCCAAATTTAGGCTTTACTGCTGGTGTGTATTACTTCTACGCCTTAAGAATGACGTTTTTGGTAGAGATCGCTAACAATTGAGGCGTTTTATTTTTTATGGCGTTCTGCAAACATTTGTCATAAAGGAGACCGTGTCTTTAATGTGTGTCTTGGAAGGATAATTTTAGTGGAGTTGCACTTCAGAGCACATATAAAACTTTCCAAAAGCGAAATGAACGTTAAATAGCCAAAGTCTTTGAGAAGGATTTGTTGTTATATCCATCAAAATGATAATTATTAAAAATAAAATTTAGGTATGAAAACATTAAGGGTACAAAATTAATTTGCGAGTCTAGTGTTTTTATCTTTAAGAGAATGACATAACGTTTGCCGTTCATTGTTAGCCTTGGTAGAGGGGTGGTTAGGATGTCTACATCCCAAGGGTTGCGAGTTCGAATCCTGTCTAAGGCATGGTCGTATGTGTTCGACTGTTTTATCGTTGCTGCGTTCATTGAAAAATATCGTTAAGTGCTATTTATGAGTTCGATATAAATAAATATTTGCTTGAAGTAGCGTTGTGATTCATTATATTGCTAAAGTAACCTATAATATTTACTTCAGCTTTATAAAATAATACAAATTTTAAAGATAAACAATCGATACTCCCACATTAAAGCATATCATTTGAAAAAGGACTCGAAGTAGAGGGATTTCTTTTTCGAATTATGCATTTGAGAATTTAATTTTTTACAGTAAATTTTATTTTTTGAATGGTTCGCTGGGTATATAGGATGTGCGTTAGGAGAAACTTAGACTATGCAATGAGCGTGAAAGAAGTACGCTCTTGAATCTGGAGCAACTTCAAATAGTTTTACTTTAAAATGCCCTCGTTTTCTCGTGAGCGAATATCAAAATTTACTTTCCATCTTTCTTCACATTCTTTGAAAAAAGAGCAAAACCACGTAAAATAATGTCATTTTTAAAAATATTTTTAAACAAATACTCCTAATTGTACTTCAGTGATTTTTTTATTATTTTTGCAAGAATAGGTGGAGTTTTTCGTTTTATGACTTTCATTTAAGAAACACTGCTTTCAATTAACACTCGGACGCCGGACCTAATAGTAATAACACGGACTCCGGAGCCGGGTCCCAAAGGACCCAACCATTTTAAGTGTAAAATATTTACAGTTTAACAAAATAAAACAATTTATGTTTTATAAACATTTTACTATTAAATATAAGGAATTCCGCTATGGATCATATATGTTATTCAAAATTCAAATGAAGTATTAATGTAAATAACGTCATCCAGTTAAAATTAAATCATTAAAATATAGACCTCAGAAGTAATATTAGGAAACAGTGAAAGCAAAATCATAAAAGTGATAACATTGGAACATATAATTATAACAATGCTATTCTAAATCATCTGATTCACATGTTATTTTGACGTCTTTTTCCGAACGACAGAGCTGTGTCTACCATAACCCAGGCGGGAATAAACGTTTGATGCAAAGTAAGTTTCTAACAATGTTGCTTGTAAATACCATAAAAACGAAGCTTACTTTCTTATGAAAGAATAGCATAAAACTCAAACTGTAGATAAAAATTACACTTAAAAAAAATTATGAGAACGGGGTCCTTTGTGACCCGAGGTCCGGCGTCCGAGTGTTAAATGACTACTTAACCTAATTTATCCTATTTAAAGTGTTAAAGTGAAAAATATAATATTTGGTTTAAGTCCTAAACACAAAGAGTGGAAGAGCAGAGAAATAACTAGACAACTGGTTTAAGTAGCATTTTAAGATGAAAGTTAGAGTCAGTTGCTGCAAAATGTAGGACTGTGGTGTAAAAATATTCTTCCTTAGGCGACAAACAAAATGCCACCGCCGGTCATTAGCAGAGGAGATTAAATGGACGGGGACCAGGGAAAGTACTTGTAGCGGTCGCCTCTTTGTCTCATCTCAAATTTTCAAGAAAATTACCTCCTTTCACGCACTTATTTCGAGCAAATTAATCTTTGAGGTTCCGATTAGATATATCCATAGAGGGTAATGGTGGTAGAGGAGTGGTTAGCGTGTATAGCTCCCAATGCTAGGGTCGAGGGTTCGAATCATGCTGAGGCAACAGTTATACGTGAACGTTGTTGTTATTGCTCTTATTGTGAAATGCCGATAACGGCTCTTAATGAGCTATTTATAGCATTACGATTTCCTTTCTCTTGAACTGCTGCCTTTGGAAATGTGGCTTTTTGAATAGACGCTACATAGCAAATGTACTTTATCTTTTTGGTTTTCTTGCGATTTAATATTTTCCCACCCACACCTCGTTATTTTCTGTATCTTTATTTCCGTTCCCTTTCTACTCGTCCCAAGCTACCGCATCAAGCGAAACTCGATAACCGCTGTTCATTTTCTCTTGCGTGGTGCTCTCGACTTGCCATTCGTTGTCGAAATTTTCGTATTGTTCATGTATTGTCGTTATGTTCGTAAAATGTGCGGTATGGAAGAAAAATTCTCAATGTGAGATGTTGGATTATGTCATAGAACTTACATTTGGCGAAAAATACTTGTGTGCAAAAATGACTACTATCATTTACAGTAAGCGTAATGTTTTTATTCATAGGTCTATGCTGGTAGTTGGTATTACTTCTGGTGTAGGAATTGATGTGATATAAGTTAATATCAAGTCCGTTTTTTCTTCCATAATGAACACCGTTGTTGAGCTGATCTGAGGTGTTGATGCCGAGTAGAGACCTCTGATGTTGTCCTTACTCAGGAACTAAGCGAATTGGAAACAAATAAATAGTTGTAACTATAGTGTCATACCCAAATCACAATCGAAGAATCATCGTTATGCATTGGGAGCATGTGTTGTAAAGGATAGCCAAGAAATTTAGATAAACGATAAATTGTCATTCAGGAGAAATATTAAACTTTTAAATATAAAAACACCTCATCTCTTAACTTCTAGGTAAAGTTGAACATTTTGACTGTCGTCGTAGTCTTAAAAACCAATAGAATTTATATTAAAAGAAAAAAAAATAATTTTAAGGATGAATCATTCTGAGACAACAATTAACATAAACGCGGACCTTAACGGATTTCCGTCGTATCGTAATCGATACTTAGCATTAGCCCACTCCGCTATTGCCTTCAATGCATGCGAGGTCCACTTATGTAATTATTCAAGGGAAGAGGGCTTCATCCGACCGCCATCTCTATCCTTAACATGTGCGTCATTCCCCTCCCTCCATTTCTTCGCCCCCTCCATGTCTCTTCACCTCCCTTCATGTCTCCTCACCTCCCTTCATGTCTCCTTCTCTCCCTCCATTTCTCTTCTCCCTCCCTTCATTTACTCGCCCCCTCCCTCCACTTCTCCTCCCCTCTCTCCACTTCTCCTCCCACTCCTTCCATTTCTCCTCCACTCTCAATTCCTCCTTCCCCTTCCTCCATTTCTCCCCCTCCCTCTATTTATCCCCCTTCCTCCATTTCTCCCCCTCCCTCCATTTCTCCCCCTCCCTCCATTTCTCCTCCCTCCATTTCTCCTCCCCAACTCAATTTCTTCTTCCCCTCCCTCCATTTTCCTCCCCCTCCATTTCTCCTTCCTCCCCCTCCATTTCTCCTTCCCCTTTCTCAATTTCTCCTCCTCCCTCAATTTCTCCCCTCCCTACATTTCTCTTACCCCACTCTCAGTTCCTCCTCCCCCTCCCTCCATTTTCCTCCCCCTCCCTCCATTTCTCCTCCCCTCCCTCCATTTCTCCTTCCCCTTCCTCAATTTCTTCTCCCCTCCCTCCATTTCTTCTCCCCTCCCTCCATTTCTCCTCCCCTCCCTCCATTTCTCCTCCCCTCCCTCCATTTCTCCTCCCCTCCCTCCATTTCTCCTCCCCTCCCTCCATTTCTCCTCCCCCTCCCTCCATTTCTCCTCCCCCTCCCTCCATTTCTCCCGTCGCTCTAATTTTTATTCTCTCTCCATTTATCTCTCTCCCTTCTCCCTCCCATCACGTTTCTCGTTATCCTCTTTCCCACTTGCCTCTCTTCTTCACCCTCTCTTATACTCGCCGACTCTCTCTCTGTCCCTCTTTTCCGCTCATCATTCCCTTCTGCATTATCCAAACCTCACATCTTGTATTCATTCCTCCGTCTTTGCATAGTAATGGGCTCTCTGTTGCTTGTGCAACACACGTCTGCGGTTTTCCGGAATAGATATTATCTTACTTTTTCCCCGCCTATCTCTATCTTCCTCTTTCTCTCCGACTCTCTCCCCCCCTCTCTCTCTCTCCACTCTCCCTCCATCCTAAATCCTCAGCCTTCTTCCACCTCAATTCCTCTTCCTTCTCTCCCTCGACTCCTTTTCCCCTCTCCGCTCTCTTTCTCTCCCTTTCCTCACCCTCATTCCCCATCTCTCTGTCCATCATTGTCTCGAGAGCTCTCCATCGCTTGTAGAGCATCCGATGAGCTTTTGTTTCTCCTCCCATGGCGTTTGCGGCTGTGGATTTCCTTTTTTGCATTTGAATAAGCTCGAGGGGCTTTTGGTTTATCCGATCTGTTGAGGAAACTGGGTGATTAGTCTGATCAATTAGAGGCATGGACTCATCTTCAATCCCCTTTGCCTCCGCTCACCGATTGCTTTAATCCTGATGATAACAGCGCAAAAATACTCATTAAGGCATTAGTGAGTTCTCTTTTTTGGCATTAATCGCAGAAATCGAAGGAAGGCCATTTTAAGGGTCAACTACGGGGCTTCAGCATGCAGCTTCTATCAAATTATCTTGTAAACAGCTTCTATCTAACAGTGTCGTATACGAACAATCTCTCCCCTGTCCATTTCACGGTCAGAAAGAGGAAGACGGCAATCCACTTTATAAGCGTATTTGGCGTGCAGTCGAACAGAATCAGAATTATTAATGGAGAAATCGAAGCGAGAGAATTTAGAGGCGGACATTTTAAAGTGTCCGCAGTTAAAGTAAAACTCCAAAATTTAATTTTTCGTCGAAATTGAAATTACTATAGATTGATAAGGAAATGATTGTCTTTCTAACATTAGTATATTTGATTGAAAGTATGGATCTTCAAGTTTTTATGCTTGAAAACATATTCTGGACGGCCATAGTTGATGGAAAGAAGGATTCTACATTGATCGGGAATCGAACCCGGTTCGATTTGAATAACTTACGGGTTTCCTCTGATTGATTTCCGCTCTTTTCCCAATTTTCTTAACGCGAACATTATTTAGCATTTCGGGTATTTTTCCTCCGATTTCTCCCTATTCAGAACAACCTCTAACCTCGTATATATTATTAATGTTTTGGAATTGTTACATCCCTCGCTTCGTTTCTTAAAATTTGCGCTTCCATTACGTTGAATTTTCTTTATGGTTATTTCCGGCAATTTTCCACCGTTTATGGTGTGCTCGTTTCAATTTCCGCGAAATTCCACGAAAGGCACTTCTGTACTATATTTCCATTTTTCTTGAGATGACTTTTTCGTATCGGAAATCACTGGGGCATCACGGGTGCTGGTCTTAAAAAAATCTTACTCCAAGACCAACTTTTGTGTTTAACATCAGATTCCGATGACATTTCCCCCTGTAAACGCAGCCCACAATACTCATTTCCGGTCGCCCCGCGGGCGCCTTTCCTCTCTCCATCTTTCTCTCCCTGGAAAATGTATTTCCATCTCGAAATGGGAAAGAATTCGATCGTGGGCGCGAGATAGGCGCCGCTTCGCTATGGTTTCTCAACGACCGCCGCTCTCGGATCCCCATTGCGAGCTTCAACTTACGGATCCCCCCCCCCTATTCCCCTATTCTCACCCCACCTCCCCTCCTCTTTTCTTCATATCACCCCTCTTCTACTTTCCCTCCCACCCATTTTCTCTTCCCATCTCCTCTTCCAATCTCCTCTTCCAATCCCCTCTTCCCATCTCCTCTTCCCATCTCCTCTTCCCATCTCCTCTTCCCATCTCCTCTTCCCATCTCCTCTTCCCATCTCCTCTTCCCATCTCCTCTTCCCATCCCTTCCCCCTTCGAATGCAGTACCGCTTCGGTTGCTATTCTAGGTCACGCCGCACTTCTATGGCGCTCCAGCGAATGCCGTTCTTCCCGTCGCACGCATTGTCTGCTCCGATTAGTTTTACTTCATCATCACCGCGAAATTAACTCTTGCCAAATTATTGACCTGTTGTCTGGGTTAATTTCCCTTTTTAAGTGGGTTTACCTCCAATTTTCTGCCACCTTCTGCATCCGCACGTGGAGGCGGTTCCCATGCGAAGGCGACTGTCAAAGTCGAGTTGTCCCCCTCCTTTCCTTCGTTCTCCTTCTCTCCCCCTCCTTCCTTCCCCCGCTCTCCTCTTAAGTCCCTCCTCCAAACTGCATTATTGAATTCTAAACTTTAGTTCTTCGGCCCTGACATATGCGGTTCCTACGTTAAACCCAAACTATTTAGTAACCTTGCAAGATAAAGAGACTTTGTCCGATTCCTTAGATTACGATGCTCAATCAAGTAAGTTCGGCCAATATGTAAATATTAAATGCGCTTTTGAATAATTAAGTTCAGTTTTTTTTCCTAGTAATATTTAAATTTAATGCGTTTTAGCAACATGAACCGTAGAGCGTAGGATACAATTAATCAATCTATCAAAAAGAAGTGGTTACATCTTATTAGTGGAATTACGCTGGTAAGTCAAAATTCGTGATTTTCACGAGCAGGGTATAATGGCTCGCATTCGTAACAAGGAACCTCGCGGATGCAAGATATTAACATAGCGGTGGCTTGCGAGAGCCGATCGGAACACGGTGGAGTGGGAAACGGAGTCGTTGCGGGTCTCGGTGGGGCAGGTGGGGGTGGTGAGGAGTAAGGGGCTTGGAGGGGCGGGAGGCTGCGAAGTGAGGGGCAGGGGGATGGAAAGGGGCGTGGTAGGTGGAGGAAAGGAGGGGAATAGGTTCATAGGACACGAACGGGAATTCATTGTCACGTGACCGATTGGAAGCGGAAGTGTCGGCTGCGAAATTGTTCTTGCCGGAAATTTTTGGTAAGATCGAAAGAAATTCTTTCGAAGATACGTTTTGGTTCAAATGATACTAGCTATCCTAAAGAAATTTTAATAGAAGCTCTTCTGTGTGTGTGTGTGTAGGTAAATATAACGTAGTAGAACCACTAATTAGCGGTTCTACTAAGTTATCTTTAAAATTTTGTAGCATATCAGTAATTATTCGAAGTGTGGGCATGGGGAAGATATGTGAAAGAGTACAAGATGAGGAGGCGAATGAAGAATAGGATGAAGGAGATTGATAACACAAATGATATGAGAGAGGAAGAGAAACAGGATCGGAAATTTAATGAGGAGAAACTCCATGATTAAAAATGTGATTGAAGGCAAGCTTGAAAGCATAAGAGGAAAGAAAAGGTTTCACCTGAAAGCTTGAGTCATGAAGAATTGAAGGAGGTTGCGGAGAATGTGGAGAATCCGTTTTAAATAAAATCAGACCTGTCTGCAGACATATTATTAATAATGATAGTAATGGTAATTATTAGCTGTACAAATATTTTAAGAGTTTTTTGCAACTATTTCGTCACTGGGTCTCTCTTTCTCATAACTCATTTTAAATACTAAAATTCAGTAACTATTCGCAGAAATTCGACATTTATTTGGAGAATCATTCCCTTGAAACCGGAACGTGTAGAGTATAAATTTGGGTCTTAGTCTTCGTTGGCAACGTATTCTATATGTTTTAATCAACATCTAAGGCTACCGTGTCTGTGGCGTATTAGATAAAACGCGTTCAGCACCTATTTATTTATTTATTTTTATGTACTTTGTAGCATTTTGGATGTTTGAAACTGAAACTTTCAAAGAGACGCGGAATTGTTAGTATAGTTGTTTTTTTTTACTCGAGGCTTTTACCTATTGTTTCACCGGTGGTAATGTTTATGAATTTCTTTCTCTGCCCGAAGCTCGTGATAAAAGTAACAAAATAAGAATGAGCTCTACGTGTAATTATGGGTAATCCCGTTCTAAAACATACGAAAATTCCTCCCCAAGTCCTCCCCATTACTTTTTTAAATCCCGCAGTGTGGTTCAGATCGATAGTTTTAGTAGAACGAATAGCGAAACTCTCGTGAAGAGGTCTTCATAGACGACGCGACTGCGCGCCAGCCAGAGCGACGCGTGGGCGAGTTGCGCTATGCGGCACGCGTGCTGTCATTCGGACAACTCTCCATACATCGCCCTCGCTAATTTACTGCGCGCTGTGGAAAATTTTGTCCCACTCTCCTTCCCTCCAATAACACGAGAAATCCGCATCGTTATGGAGCTCGCCTCGAACGCCCTTCTGAAAAAGAGACCTCTTACGGTACACGGTCGGACCATCGACTCGTTTGCGCTGCTCCATAAGAGCGTACAAGGAAACGTGCGTGTTTGAACTGCCTGTAGTTGTTTGTCTTTTGTCGACGTGAATGTGCCCGTTGTGAGGTAGTCGACGATGCCAAGGGCACGAATCGATATCAGCCGGAAAAGGTACTCTTGTTGGAGTATTGCGTTCGGGTAGTTGCGAGTTTTTTACGGGCGAAATTCAAGGCTAGTTCGATCAATCCGCTGAGAAATTGATTTTCTAAATTTCGGTTGTGCGAGCGATCATTGAAAAAAATGCTTCTCGCCGTCCATTGTAGCTTTCGTGCTAAATATTGCCCTATTATTCCTTTTCCAAAATGCTGAATGTTTTTTTGTAACCCGCGCTGTTGCGCGCCTCTCCCATTGCCTCATTGCATACTCCTCACTCTCCCTCTCCCCTTCTCCCCCCCCTTTCCTCTCCTCCCTCCTTTCCTCTCCCTCTCCTTTCCTTTTCCTCTCCTCTCCCCCTCTCTCTCCCCCTCTCTCTCCCCCCTCTCTCTTCCCCTCTCTCTTCCCCTCTCTCTTCCCCTCTCTCTTCCCCTCTCTCTTCTCCTCTCTCTTCTCCTCTCTCTTCTCCTCTCTCTTCCCCTCTCCCTCCCTCTCTCTCCCCCTCTCTCCCCCCCTCTCTCTCCCCTCTCTCTCCCCCCCTCTCTCTCTCCCCCTCTCTCTCTCCCCCTCTCTCCCCCCCTCTCTCTCCCCCTCTCTCTCCCCCTCTCTCTCCCCCTCTCTCTCCCCCTCTCTCTCCCCCTCTCTCTCCCCCTCTCTCTCCCCCTCTCTCTCTCCCCCTCTCTCTCCCCCTCTCTCTCCCCCTCCGTCCATTCTCTTCCTCTCACTTCCCCCTGCTCCCCCTCACTCCCTCTTCCTCCCCCGGCTCTTCACTCTCTCTGCACCCCTTTCTCCCTTTTTCCATTACAGGTATAAGGGGTTCGTGGCGTGAGGCCTTCGTATCCTCTTTCTTTTCACATGAAGGTTTTATTCGTATGCCTTTTAAAATTTTCTGAATTAAAATTTGTATTCTGAAATTATCGACTGCTATCGGCGGTTGTTGATTAACTCCTTCATAGAACACGTTAAGTAAGAGTATGTTGCCTCGTTATCGGCCGAGATTTATGGCCTCATTGTCTTTTCTCTAGTTTCTCCATTTACCTCGCTCTTTTTCATTTCGCTTTTCCACTGAACGGGGTTTCGCGTTCGTCTCAATAGTTCTCTTCGCTTTCGCTCCTTTCGCGGAATCGCTCCGATCGCAAAAGGACTCGAACGCGCGCCGCGTGAATTTAAGCTCGCGTCTCGTTCGACGAATCGATCGATGCCATTATTCCTGGAAAATTATCCGTTTCAGTTTATCGTATATGTTTTTTCGCGTCCTTTGATGTTTTCAGTTAAGAAAACCAAAGTTGAGATTTGTGTCGGGATCTATTTCGATCCTTTTACCCGCGTTCCGAATCCCATAATTTTACTCATACTTTGGGGAGAAGTTGTTCTCATTAACCGAAGCGGATTTTCGATTGCTCTTGTCATTTATATCACAACTAGGAGGATGGCCGTTGTAATTCAACGGGAAAGTATTTTTTATGAAATTTCATGAATATATGCGGCACGAAGCTATTATCCAAGTCAATGGTACCCAATTACACGAAACCGGCAACAATGCGAATCACTAAGAATTCGTCTAATTCTCGCGTTAAAAACTGATCTGTTGATCGATTCGACGCTTATTCAAAAATCGATGACAGGAAAACAAACTTTCGTTCTTTTAGGCGTTCGTAGTTTCAAGCCTTGAACTCTTACCGTGATTCTAAGTAATTTTAATATGCGAATGATTAATGTTCTACAGTAAAATGTATTCCTTCTCGTAAATAACGCTACGAATGTTGTATACATTCGTTGCCATGAAAATCTTTTTCCTCTCCTTCCCCCTCTCTCTCTCTCTCTCTCGTATTAAAAGCATCCAAAGCATGCTTTCAAGTAACAATAGGATTTAGAGGTTTAACAATGTAATGGGTATCCAAGGCGACATCCCGTTAAAATGGTAAGATGTCTCCAAAATATGTGAATTAAACGTTTAACATGAGTAATTTCGAACTTTAGGCGGGAATAGATGAACAGAATAAGAAGCTTCATAGTTTTTCTTTAAAATGGGCTAGATCCTAAGATCATAGGTGGATTCTTTTTAATTTAGATGTCAAAAAGAATAAAAGCCTGCAAGTCAAAAAGTCGATTTTTACGTTTTATCTTATGGGAAATGGAAATGTCTTCCTTGGAGTCGAACCAAGGACTTTTTTCGAGATTTTTTTCGTCATCACCTTAAAATCCAGTCCAGTTAAAGTCCAGAATTCCTACCAAATTTCAAAAATATATCTCGATCTTTTGTCGAGTTATTCGCATTTTTATAGCGTGACAGAGGGAGCCACAAAGGGAGAAGGGACAGAAGTAGGCTTTTATATTTGTTAAATAGGCTTGATTTAGCGCATTAAAAACCCAGTTAAAACGAGAAAATCAATGGAAAATTTGACGTTAATCTATACCTTTTCGATTTAAATTATTTATTTAAGTTAAATTATTTCATTTTTATAAAACAATTACTGTAGGATTAGATCGGTTGAAATTATTTAGTATCTTCTTACATATAGTTTTCCAGTTCTGTGTCTGTGTGAGGCGCTGACGTTATAAATGGCATTTTTTAACGCGTTATTAAAATACTTCCCGATTAGGCGGAAGGTTGAAATTTCGCAGGAATGTTTGACTCAGATATAAAAGTTAAATTTCGGAAATAAAACACGAAAAAAAACCAGGGTTCTACTCCAGGGGGCGATTTCTATTGCCCGTAAGATAACCCGTAAAAAGCGGAAACATAGCTGTAAGTGCTGCAACGTGCTGCTTTGGTCCTTTCCGTCACGCCATTAGTTGGACATCTATCTAGTGAAAAATGAGCAAAAATACATCATGTTCGATCTGTAGAAAGACGCTGAAAAATGTAACAATCGTTTTTTTGTGAAATCTATAGAGGAAAGATTGGATATTTGATACAATTTATCTCGGTTGTATTTGTTTTCGCGCTATGAATGCAACTTTAGGTGAAATAATTCCAGAGTAAATCATTTCATGAAGTTATCGACTTTCTTACAAGTGAAAGCCATGAAAAATCTGTTCGTTTGTAGAAGAATGTTTTGACTGTGTATTGGATACAGATAAAAGTAAACTATGTATCTTCCACGAAAATTACATTCATAGTTTATTTTTATCTGTATCATGTGTAAATTCTACAAAGTAGAGCCTGAATTCGTTTATTTACTTATTATATTATTATATTTCATTTTGCATGGGCGTGCGAGTGTCAAATTATACCGAAATTTCACAGGTTAAAGGCAATAATTTCTGTAAAAATTTGACGTTTCCTTGATATGTTTTACAATATGCTTCTAAAATGCATGGCTAATATATCAGTTGACTTAAATTTTAATGAGCGCATTGCCTTTGGTATTACATATAAGAATATATTATGTTTATATTGAGTTGTTGTAAAGAATGATAAGCATCGCTGTCGAATAAACGTTCATAGCCCCGAAGTTAAATGAATGATCATCAGAAGGTGGCTGTCCTTTTGAAAGCTATTCCGGCGCCTATCGACAAAGATCTCTCCTCTAAAGGTCGTAGTTGAAACGGCGACGACCTTTGAAGGTATTCCTATAAGGGCGTCCGAAAATTATCAATGGCTCTATGTCAACCTAACATTTGATCGTTCACTCTTCTGACTTTTTGACTGATATTCACATTGTTGATTTATTGACATGGTTACATATTGAGCCGTTTTCATGCGATAACAGTACAGAAAGAACTTCCTAAGAGGTATCCCAAGAACCTTTTGTTTAACTTTAGACACTGTTGTAACTATTCATTGAAACTTGATTAAGGTTCGTGGGAATGATTTTCTTGCCTTTTGGGTTTTTTTTACTTTCTCCATATACGTAGTATAGGGGAAAGTATTGTATTCATGAAAAATCGACTTCGAGATTTCAAATACACGTTTTGAGGTCCCCTGAACACGTTTTGACCGTTTTCTCGATGATGTCTGTGTTGGTGTGTGTGTGATAGCTTTTTGTGTGAGTGTTCTAACTAAAAAACTATTAATCAGGTCAACGCGAAATTTTATATTTAACATTTTTATAAAAGTCACCAGAACTGAGTAGTTTATGGTAAAAATCAGTCAACTGAAAGTGGGTGTTTACTCTTGTTACTTATCCGTTATTTTGCAATACTTGCTTTAATATTTGATAAATGTAAGAATGTGTTGGAATATAGGTTGTAGTAAATTTAATTTTCTACAATCCTTGTTTGAAACATTTTTCCATATAATGCATTGTTTAAGAGATATCTTATATTTTTAGCTGCCACCACCACACTACCTACCGACGACTATTGTTAACAACTGACGCTTAGTTACGTCTTAATAACGCTCCAATTTATTTTCTTAATTGTTGGAGCTTTGTGGCTATATCCAATATTAGTTTGAGTTTATTTCTGTTTTTGTAAAGTTTAAAATTTTCTCGCAGTTTCTTAAAATATTTATTATTATGTAACCTATTTTTTCATGAATACAGTACTTTCTCCTGCACTACGTATATGGAGAAAGTAAAAATTGACACGCCAAATGATCCAACAGTTACTGTCTTATGCCATGAGAATAAATAAATCGCAAGGCCAAACCTTAGCCAAAGTTGGTATTTTTACACCTGAACCTTGGTTTACACATGGAAATATGTGGGGTGTTCAAGAATTAGAACAATAAATTGTATACAAAGAAATTTTGCAAATTAAATAATAACACAATTGAAATAAGCCTCTAGTTTCCTTAAATTTACTAAATGCTTTAGGCGCACGAGAGGAAATCAAACGTACTTATAGTAGATCTTGTTTACTTCATTTGCTGCGAAGTAACACAGCGGCAAGGTTAAGAGTTGAAGATCGCTCCCCTCCCTCCCCCATGGGTCCGCCGATGACTGCGGCTGTTCTTATGTTGAAAAAGTGGCTCTTTTTGTCAAAAAGTTTGCCGCCCCCTGGGCTATGTGAACCATTTATATAATTTTCTTATTTTATTTGCCCTAAAGTCTTAAATACCTAATTCCATGAACATCCGCCCAGATGTTTCGGAGATGAAATATGCGGACGGACAAAAGGGGCGTGCTCATGCGGCGTCCCGCTACTATAGCTTCGCTGGTCAAGAACGCCTAATAAGCTTAGCTGTCTCTGTTACTAGGTCACGCTCATCTTATGCATCGCCAGAGACATACGATCCAGAAGCATATAACAAACTATATAAATAATGAGCTGTTTGTGATTCCATCGCACAGAGGGAGAAAGCTAATTTTTGAGGGGAGAGTGAAAGGGAGAGGAGGAAACGGGAGAGAGCGGGAGGGAGAATGGGAAATGTTTACATTTTAATTTATCGCTTAATTCATGCATACTGGTTATTTTTGACGAGCAATTACACTAGTTATGAGTAATATACCATTACGTTCCATGTTAATTGTAGAGATTGCTATGTGTGGGACAGTGGCGTCGCGTGCCCATTTAGGTTGGGTGTGCTTTTATTGGGGAGGGGGTTATGCAACCCGAGCTACAAAATTCACGTGTTAATTTGAACGTACGATTGCATTTTTATCGACGTGTGAAAGTTTGAAGAGAGCATAGCGCAGCAGCGCTCTTCTTAATTGGTCTAATGCAATTAATCTTAGAATAATTTTGAATACTTTAATTTACTAACTGATATGATTTTAACTATACAATCCATAATTATGGACAACACAAAGGTTCCCCGTCAAATAGACTTGAGCTATGCATCACGCGCGCCGTTTTTGTGAGAATGGTTAACGCTTCGTTGTGAGAAGATACTAGAGTGAGGTACGAATTATCTGTATTTTGTTACGATTTTTAAATATGTACAACCATATAATACGCACAGAAATCAGAAAAAGTAATCACTTGGGAAAATATTATTTTCCGGATTGAATCAAAGAAAGGCTTAAAAAACTCATTTTACTTATTTATACACCAGTTCCAATCTCCTGTTTTGCCTTAGGAATTTTGTTAGCACATCATCATAAAATGAAGGTCTTTTCTTCAGTTCCACCAGCAATGTCTTTTCAATGGCGAGTGAACTTAGGCCGCATAACCTTTCCTGCGTTTGTGTTCCTCTATAACACGTATGTATTCTCTTCATAGCCGAAAAAGAACGCTCGACTGTAGCAGTAGAACTCGGAATCGTCATGATAAGTTCCGCTAATTTATAAATCTCCTTGAATGCAACCTGAAGCTGATTTTCTTGCATGAATTTTAATAGGTGATGCACTGGTTTCCTCGCAAATTCATCAGAAGAAAAGAGCACTTTTAGTTCATTTTTTAGGCGAACGTAGTCAAAAACAGGTCCGTAGAAATCCTTTAATTTTTCTAGAATACCATCAGGAAAAGTTTTCGCATACTGATCATATCTTTCGCTACAAAGGAGTTGAAAAAACTCAAGTTTCGAAAGTGAAGAGTATCTTTCTTCCATCTCCAGGCACATGCAGTCGACTATTCTCTGGTATAATCGAAGGCACGCGCTCTTCTTCTCTTCTATAGATCCTTTTCGTCTTTTAGGCTTCGACGACTCAACCGTATGCTTTTCCTTTGCAGAAACCCAAATATCATCAAATCCTTGTCATTCCTAAGCTGTTTCATAGTATCATGCACTTTTTTACAACAGTACAATATGTCATAGGATGATGTTTGCAATATATTATTCAAAACATCAGTATAGCCAAACAGAACAGAAAAATTTTCTAGCAAAAAAATTGTTTGAAAATCTTGCAAGAAATACAGAAAACCACGAGCTTTGATTACAGCATCCACGTCCCAATCCCCAGAATTCTCCACAATGTGTTAAAAAAATGCAATAAGTTGACTTCTGTGGCGTTTTACTGTGTTTGATAAACGGGAAGTAAAATTCCATCTGGTTGGTGCGACGGAGGGTAATTTTTTAGCTACAAAATCTTGCAAAGCATTTACTCTTTTCGATGATTTAGAAAAATATGCTGCCAATCCACTGATAGTTTGGAAAAACAATCTACATTCCTTGATATTCAATAGGCTTTGCTTCAGAAATAAGTTCAAAACGTGAGCGTAGCAATGCGTAAATATTGCTTAAGGATAGGCCTCGATAACTTTACTCTGCAACCCATTAATATGTCCACTCATTACACAGGCACCATCATAAGTTTGGCCGATCAACTTGTCCTTAGTATTAAATTCCTCAACTCTGTTTACAACTTGTTTAAAAAGACCACTAGACGTTCTATCATCACTTACGTCTGTAAATCCGATAAACCTTTCGTGTATTTGCCCATTATGGACAAAACGGAAAACAGTTGATAGCTGCGATTTCGACATTACATCAGAAGTTTCATCCAGAAGAATGGCCACAAATGTAGCGGAAGAAATTTCTTTCTTTATAGCATCTTTAACCACATCAGATATAGCGTTAATGATATCATTTTGTACTGTGGGAGAAGTTCCTCGAAATACAGTCGATGCCTTTAAATGACTGTCTAAAAGAGGATCATACTCACGGAGCACATTTAAAAATTCTATATAATTCCTTCGGTTGACTGAATCTTCAGACTCATCATGACCTCTCAAAGGAAGCTCTTGCTTAGCCAAATAACATACAGCATCAATTAATCTTTTTAAAACGTCTCTATTTTTCTTTACTTGTTCATTATGACGACTAATTTCAATTTTTCTTTGGCTGTCAACGAGAGTGTCAATTCTTTGTTTTCCATACATCTAAAGATTTAAAAATGACTGAACATGTGGCTGGGAGCGCTCATGTTTTTGCATTGCTGCAGCTAAATGATTAAGATCGGAATACCCGTGCTTATTCCAAACACCTTTCTCTTTGGAGAATAATAAACAAGGCCAACAAAAAAGTCTTGACAGCACTTCACATCCAGTTAACCATTCTACTGAATCGTATTGTGAAACAGAGAAATGTCTCATGTACTCAGTTTTTGCATCTCTGTGCTTGCACAGTAAATTTGGAAGAGGAGGACGAGGCTTACCTTCTTCGACTATTTTCATACAATCCGCAAAAGCTCTGGCAGAAAACGGGGCATTCAGTACATCGTCAACACTTTTTACCATTGTAAATATGGGCAAAAAGTTATAAATTATATCTAAAAAATTATAAATATATGTTAAAAACTTGTCTAAATCGGTGTCATAAACACGTCGGTTCACACTTTACCCCACGCACGCAAAACAGACGAAACTCAGAAAACAAAAACAGCATCTCATGACAAGTAACAACGTTGAATTGGATTGCTTCACACAATAGCCAATCACAACCGCTAACTACTTATGGGTGCTGTTGTCTCAGCGCACACCCTGCCACGCCTTCTGGACGGTTTAAATCCACAAGGTGGCTAAGAATTTGACCCGCTGCGCCATCTGTACGTATGTTTAAAGGGCTCAAAGCTATCCGTATTTCTTACCGCACACCCGGGCTATTAACGTGAATGTGATACAATGTTTACGCGCCGAAACTTCTCCTCTTCATGAAATATTGGATTTGATTTTAGGAATCACGCGAAGCCAGAAAACGATTAGGGGAGTCTTTAACAGGAATAAATGCAAAAATATAATATCTGTGACATTGCGAATCCGTGGGTGTGCACCGCACACCCTGAATATACGCCTCTGGTGTGGGACAAGACGCTAAAACGCTTTTATTCAAAAATACGTTTTTTGGGCCAAATTCTTCACTTATAGTTAAAAACACGGCGTCGAAGGAAGGGACGCTTCGAGTCTTTCCATCTCTTGCAAGACGTTGAGTTGGGCATTTTGTGGGCTTCCAGGGCAACCGAAACGCTTGTTTAAAATTAATTACGGTTCTGGAAGCTTATCGTCTTATTCTTGCTGTTCCTAGAAGCCACGATCTTGGCTCGCAGAGCAGTTTATATAAACGTCTCGCGTCGTTTATATTTTTCTGTACGGTTTCATGGACGCGTTAGTACAAGAATAAATATAATTATTGTTGGTCTAAAGCAGTGGTTCCTAACCGTGGCATCGCGGCACCCTGGAGTGCCTAAGCTGATTAGCCAGTGGTGCCATGAAAAATAAGTCCACGATTTGGAAATGTTGATAGGTCATTCTGGCAACAATTTTTCCTCTAATAAATTTACGATGATTTAGTGCTAAGAGATGATTGCGTCCAAACATTGTGATGGTCGTAGGCATAAATTTACAACCTTGTTTCGTAGGTTGGGATGCCGATATGTTGTTTATTTTTGAAAGGGAATATTGGGAATCACTGGTATGAATCATGGATTTAAATTTTATTTTAGAGTGAAAATTTTTAGCCAATGATGACATCTACATCGCTTAGTTATAAAACACGTTACTGTAGACGTGTTATGAATTCCTATTATCTGAAACTGTATCAGCAGCTTCCAATTCCATAAAAACGCTCCACTATCTCTTTCTTTCGTAAATTTTAGTAGTATTTTCGCTGTAAAGGCGGTTGCCAAATAAGATTAACGTTGTTTTGATCAAAGAAATAGAGCTCTCGTTTATATTTAGATGAATATAACGTGTCTCTTCCATCTCTTTGCCGCTGTGGTCTTCTTAAAGGCGTCACATTTTTGTGTTGATTTTTAATGAAGAAATTAATGAAGTTGAGAAGGTTCCTGCAATCGCAATTTCAAAGCTGAAGTTCATCCACTGTCGCCTTTATGTATATTATAGCGATAATATCACTTCGAATTTATTGTAGCGCTAGGAAATCGTGGTAATTAATTTTTAGCCTATTTTCTGTCTTTTTCCCCCTATTGACCTTTGAACCAATTGACCAATTTTCATGACACCTGGTGGAAATCTCTTGCTACTGGAGCCGAGCTCCCTTGGATAGTTTTTGTTACAAAGATTGAAAGTTCCGTGTTGGATTCCAGGAAAGGTAATTCCCATTTGATTTACATGGGAAATCTGAAATCCATCGTGCAGGGTAATTTTCTCTTGCACATTAAAATATCTTATAATTATAATATCGGAGCGGAATTTGTACTATTCTCTGGGGAAAAGAATGGAGATTCTAATTTATATCGTAGAATAGTGCTTATCAATCGTATTTCTTGGAATTTCGCGTAAATAACGGCATTTTTGAAGTTTTTATCACTCATTACGAGTGTTGGCATCGCAAGGATTATTGTTGGACTGGAATTCGGTAAAGTCTAGGACATACACACGTTATTTTTGCCACACAAATACACGCGATCAATTTAATATTCTGTTCGAATGTATTTGTAATATTTTATAACTAAATTATTAAATTTGGGTACACAAAACGCAACATATTCGGGGTGATTTTAAAGCTATTAAAGGCAATATAAGTATTAAATAAATAATTATGTGGAAGGTGGGCACCATAAGTTCCGTTTGGATAATATTTTTGGCTATAATTTGATCATTTCACCAACTTTAATTGCATGTTTTTACTGCGGTATGCAAATACTTCTGCTAGGAAAATGATCAGCTCTTATGTTTCCACGATTGTTTGCGGCTCTGGAACGTTGTCCTAGTCCTGAAGAAGTGCACTAATCATCTCTGTTACTTTAAGATTAGATTCCTACTTTGCAAACACTACAACGAATTATTCGGTTTAATGTAACTGCATCATCATTCACATCATCACAGGTAGTCTGTCCGTAGACATGTCCGTGATTAATCATGGTTAAACCTGGTTCTCCATGTACTCCTATTTTCATCTCTCCTCTTCATATCTTGATAACTCTCTTTCCCTTGCGAATCGTGTATCAGCTGAAACCTTTTCCTACCTCTTTCCCTTTTTCCATCTAGTTTTCCTTCTAACACTTCTTTAATCATACTCTCTCTCTCTCCTCAGGTAATGTCCAACCCAGTTTGCCTTCCTCTTTCTAATAGTCTTTAAAATCATTCGCTTCTCTACTACCCTTCATAGCACTTCAGCGTTTTTCATCATATCTGTCCATTTTATCCTCAGCATTCTCCTTCAAGTCCACATTTCAAAGCTTCTAAGCATTTGATTTCATTTTTCCTTAGCGTCCATGATTCTGCCCCGTACAAAGCTATACACCATACATAGCATTTTATGAACTTCTAGTGGACATCTTCCCTATATTCCCCTTAAGTAGGTGTTTCTTGCTTCTGAAAGCCGCTTTTGCTTTTCCTATTCCAGTTCTGATCTGATCCGTACATTTTGCTCCTCTTGTTATGTTGCTTCCAAGGTATTTATTGTCTGAAACTTGTTCTAAATGCTTTCCTCAAATACTTATGTTCAGATTCTCTTTTTTACACGATATTCGAATGATCTTGAATTTTTCTGTATTTATTTCCATACCGTATTTTCTAGCTGTAATTACTAATCTATTTATCATTTTCTGGAGTTCCTCTACCTTTGTTGCTACAAGTACTTGATCATCCGCGTATTTTACTGTTCTTATAATCCCTCCTCCAATTTTCAAATCTCCTGTGGCTTTTAATGCTTCTTGCAATAGACATTCTCCATATATATTGAATAGGGTCGGTGGTAGGCAACAGCCCTGTTTCATTCCTTTACCGATATTTTCTCCGCAGGTCTCCGCATTCTCCAACCTTACCTTTACAACTTGATTCACATATAGAATCCTGATCAGTCTCCTGTCTTTCCGGTCTACACCTATATCCTTTAATATCTTTATCAACATTACCCAATTTATTCTATCAAAGGCCTTCTGCCAGTCTAAGAAACATACGCAGATATCTTGACTGTACTATGTTGCGCTTTATGATATGATTCTAACTACCCCTATCGCTAGTTCCTCGTCCTTTTCTGTAACCGCATTGATCTTCCCCTAGCATATCTTCTGCCTTTTTCTCCAGCCTTTTATTAAGAATCCTCGTGATGATCTTCGAAGTGTGTGACAGAAGGCTTATCGTTCTGTAGTCTTTACACTACATTGCTTTTGGCTTCTTCTTAAGATGAATTATTGTTACTTCTAGGAAATCCCGAGGCCACTCTCCCGTGTCGTAAATCTTATTAATTAATTTCGTGATCCCTTTGAGTCCTTCTGATCTTATGACTTTAAGTAGGTACCTCAGCCGGAATTCCATCGCTGTCCGTGGCTTACCCTTTCTTTAGCTCCACTATCGCTTTTTCTACTTCGTTCTCCATAATACTTGAGCCTAAGTTGTCTTCTTCAATGTTTTTCTCATCTTCCAGTTCTATTTTTGCCGACCTGCCTGCTTGCTGTATAGTTCCTTAATTTATTCTTCCCTTACCTGTGCTACATCCTTTGTTTCTGAGACTATCTTCCCATACTTATTCATAATTCCTTTACCACGAATTCCATTAGGCTTCTTATCTTCTAAATCCAGTGCCCTAGCGTACATGATATCGTACCGACCTAACTTCTCCATTTGTTCTATTTCATCACATTTTTATTTTTTCCAATTATCTCTATCTTTATCTGTTACCCTTCTCAACTCATTGTTTATACGTCTGTAGTCTACCTTCTACACTATCAACGTTTTTCCATTTTCGTCTCTCATTCATTTTCTCCAGCATTTCCTTCATGATCCATGGTTTTCTGATTTGCTTCTCTTGTTTTCCAATCTCTTTATCCAAGGTATCCTTGATACTGGTTTTAATTTCTTCCCATTCTATATCCACGTTCTTTGGTTTGTTTTCCAAATTTCTTAGGCGATCTTCCAACTTCATGCTGACTACATCCTGCCTTTCTTTAAGTTTTTCTAGGTTCCAAGTCTTTCTTTTTCTTCTCGTTTTTCTTATTTGTTTGGGCTTTGTACTCACGTCAACTATTGGAAGGCTGTGATCTGAATCAATGTTTGGTCCTGGTAATGCCTTGGCGGTCTTTATGCTGTTCCTGAATCTTTGTTTTACTAAGTTGTAATGTATTTGGCATCTCATGCTATCCCCTGGGCTTTTCCCTGTGTATAACCTTTGTTTATGGTTTTTGAACCATGTATTAGTCACTACAAGGTCATTATTCATGCAGAACTCTACCAGTTTTCCCCTCCTCGGTTTCTCTTCTTAATTCCGTATTGCCCGACAACATTTTCTTCCTATCCCTCACCGACTAGTGTTTTGGGTTCCCGGCGATATTTTTTCCCGGAAAACGGGAATTAGATTTTCAAATATCCCGGGAACCCGGGAGGAAGAATGATTTTGTATTTTAAATATTTAATACAACATTTTTCATTTAAACGTGATTATTTATTATTAATCCAAATGTAAATACATAAATCTTGAATAAATTCCGATGATGTGATACATTATTTGCGACATATTGTTAGCAGATTCTATATTCAGACGTAGTTTGAATTGCGCTACCCATCTTTCCTCGATGTTGACTATGACGAGATAACAAGAGACCATTTACTAATATATACTATGTTGCAATTCCCTCAAAGTTAAAATTTGGGGTAGAAAATGTTTGAAAGAGGTTTAAAAACACTTTAAATCTATAAGAGCTATCTTCTGTCCCTATCTGGCTCCCTCTGTCACGCTATAAAAATGCAAATAACTCGATAAAGAATCAAGATAAATTTTTGAAATTTACATATTTTAAGGTAATGACGAAAAAAACTCGAAAAAGTCCTAAGTTAGACTCTAAGGAAGACATTTACAGTTCCCATAAAAGAACACGTAAACAGACTTTTTCGACATGGAGGCTTTCCTTCTTTTTGAGATGTAAATTAGAAATAATTAACCTACGATCTTCGATTTCAGCTATTTTAAAGATATAATTATAATATTTCTTATTCTGTTCGCCTTTTTCCCCCTACAGTTCGCAGGTCCTCATGTTAAACGTTTAATTCACATATTTGGGGGAAATCTTGCTATTTTAACGGAATGTTGCCTTTCAAACCAATTACGTTGTTAACCTCGAAATCCTATTGTCATTTCATTCGTTATGGGTAAAAGCGTGCTTTGAATGCTTTTAATACGAGAGGAGAGAAGTAAGGAGAGAGAAATGATTTTCATAGAAACAAATATAAGAAAATTTCGTTGCGTTATATGCGAGAAGGAATACATTTGAATGTAGAACATTAATATAAAAGAACGAGCGTTTGTTTTCCTGTCATCGATTTTTGAATATGCGTCGAGTCGATCAACGGATCAGTTTTGACGCATTCTTAGTGATTTGCATTTATGCCGGTTTCGTGTAATTGGGTACCATTGATTTGGATAATAGCCTCGCGTCGTATCTATTCACGAAATTTCATAAAAAACTTTCTCGTTGAATTTCAACGGGCATCTTCCTAGTTTATATATATACTTAATTGAATTGGTCGGAGTAACTAATTTGGTCGATTAGGGTGGAGGGAGGGGGGAAGGGAGAGGAATAGGAGGGGGAGATTGTTCACTTTGGCTCCTAGTTTCAGATTCATACAACATACAACCATTACTATTTTACCTCCGGATTGTTTTACCTCGAGAGAACTCACATTGTCCAACCATATAATCATTACTATGGATTGTAATGTGGTAGTTTCCCTCTTGCTTTCCACATCGCAGTACTGTAGCCGTTCAAATCGTCCCGATCACGCCTACAGCTGTATTGGATATAGTCCCAGCCAACATCACTTGTTTTTGGCTCTATACCATACTTACAGTAGGTACTGCTGCCTACTGCCAGGCACCGATGATAGTTTTTATTTATTTATTTTTTAAACCTCCATTAGCGGGGTTTGAACCCCGGAACTTTGTAATGGGAAGCCGACACGATAATCACTACACCACCAGTGCATCCTCATAAAAACATAATAAATTTTATTTGCGTAAATTCAAAAAAAAGCTATTATCGATGTATTCCACCTGAGTGGATAAAATATTTGCAGTACAAGAAGTAGAAGTGAACTCAAACCCTTAATAGAATTCTTAATTGGTTGCGTTAACATTTAGCAAAAATGGACTCGTAATAAATTCCTATTAAAATAATTCCGTGAGGTATTTGTGTGAGGACTTTTATTCTATCGTATTCCGTGATAGATAGATAGATTGATTAATTTGGAAGCGTTAAAGGCTCTTCGATACTAATTGGTCAATGAAACAGTCATCAGCTTTTGGGCACTTAAATGGCCTCCGTTTCCATCCACCCTCGCCTGCGCCCTTCTCCTCTCTTCACATTACGGCGAGACATTTCTCACTCACTTCCCCTCTTCTTCTTTCTTCCTCTTTCTATCTCTCTCTCATCGTATCAAGGCGGTGAGCCTAAGTGATGCGACCTAGGATACAATTCATTCCAACTTCAGGAAGCTCGATTTCAAATGAACGAGAGAATTTTAATTAACAGCGGTAAAGTGACTTTCTATTTCGGGTCCTGTGGAAGCGAGACAAAATGTGAGATAGCGGTTCCTATGTTATTATACGCTAGAGATACCTCAAAATATTTCATTTGGGGCCAAGAGAGACCACGAATATTTGCTGTTATTTTTTAACTTCGGCTTATATGGAAATTTGAACATTTTAGGGCTTAACATTATCAAAGATGACGCGTGCGTATGATATTTCGTTGTCACAAAATATTCTTTCCCCCTTTTTAAAGTTTTATTCGTTTTTAGCTATCATAACTCCAAAAGACCGTGGATATAGAATGGGAAGTAACTAAAACCAGTATCAAGGATACCTTGGATGAAGAGATTGGAAAACAAGAGAAAAAAATCAGAAAACCATGGATCATTAAGGAAATGCTGGAGAAAATGGATGAGAGACGAAAAAGGGAAAACGTTGATAGTGAAGAAGGTAGAACCAACTATAGAAGAATAAACAATGAGTTGAGAAGGGTAACAGATGAAGATTGAGAAAATTAGATAAAAGAAAAATGTGATGAAGTACAATAATGGAAAAGTTAGGTCGGTACGATATCATGTACGCTAGGGCACTGGAATTAGAAGATAAGAAGCCTAATAGAATTCGTGGTAAAGGAATTATGAATAAGTATGGGAAGAATAAATTAAGGAACTATACAGCAAGCAGGCAGGTCGGCAAAAATAGAACTGGAAGATGAGAAAAACATTGAAGAAGACAACTTAGGACTAAGTATTATGGAGAGCGAAGTAGAAAAAGGGATAGTGGAGCTAAAGAAAGGGTAAGCCACGGGCAGCGATGGAATTCCGGCTAAGGTACCTACTTAAAGTCATGGGATCAGAAGGACTCAAAGCGAACACGAAATTAATTAATAAGATTTACGAAACGGGAGAGTGGCCTCGGGATTTCCTAGAAGTAACAATAATTCATCTTAAGAAGAAGCCAAAGGCAATGCAGTGTAAAGACTACAGAACGATAAGCCTTCTGTCACACACTTCGAAGATCATCACGAGGATTCTTAATATAAGGCTGGAGAAAAAGGCAGAAGATATGCTAGGGGAAGATCAATGCGGTTACAGAAAAGGACGAGGAACTAGCGATAGGGGTAGTTAGAATCATATCATAAAGCGCAATAGAGTACAGTCAAGATATCTGCGTATGTTTCGTAGACTGGCAGAAGGCCTTTGATAGAGTAAATAGGGTAATGTTGATGAAGATATTAAAGGATATAGGTGTAGACCGGAAAGACAGGAGACTGATCAGGATTCTATATGTGAATCAAGTTGTAAAGGTAAGGTTGGAGAATGCGGAGACCTGCGGAGAAAATATCGGTAAAGGAATGAAACAGGGCTGTTGCCTACCACCGACCCTATTCAATATATATGGAGAATGTCTATTGCAAGAAGCTTTAGAAGGCACAGGTGATTTGAAAATTGGAGGAGGGATTATAAGAACAGTAAAATACGCGGATGATCAAGTACTTGTAGCAACAAAGGAAGAGGAATTCCAGAAAATGTTAAATAGATTAGTGATTACAGCTAGAAAATACGGTATGGAAATAAATACAGAAAAATTCAAGATCATTCGAATATCGTGTAAAGAAGAGAATCTGAACGTAAGTATTGGGGGAAAGCATTTAGAATAAGTTTCAGACAATAAATACCTTGGAAGCATCATAACAAGAGGAGCAAAATGTACGGATCAGATCAGAACTGGAATAGGAAAAGCAAAAGCGGCTTTCAGAAGCAAGAAACACCTACTTAAGGGGAATATAGGGAAGATGTCCACTAGAAGTTCATAAAATGCTATGTATGGTGTATAGCTTTGTACGGGGCAGAATCATGGACGCTAAGGAAAAATGAAATCAAATGCTTAGAAGCTTTGAAATGTGGACTTGAAGGAGAATGCTGAGGATAAAATGGACAGATATGATGAAAAACGCTGAAGTGCTATGAAGGGTAGTAGAGAAGCGAATGATTTTAAAGACTATTAGAAAGAGGAAGGCAAACTGGGTTGGACATTACCTGAGGAGAGAGAGAGAGTATGATTAAAGAAGTGTTAGAAGGAAAACTAGATGGAAAAGGGGAAAGAGGTAGGAAAAGGTTTCAGCTGATAGACGATTTGAAAGGGAAAGAGAGTTATCAAGATATGAAGAGCAGAGCGGAAAATAGGAGTATATGGAGAACCAGGTTTAACCATGAATAATCACGGACGTCTACCTATGATGACGATGAACTCCAAAAATCTACGTCGAGATCATTTCCTATTTGAAGAATGTTGTGTACTTATAGTCGGTACATGCGGTGGGAGGAAAAGGTGTGATTATTGAGAGCATGTTAGATTAACGGGTCCATGCCATTTCTACGCAGGCCAGTTCGACGCAGGACAATTCGGCGCAAGGCTAGTTTGGCGCTGCGTGGAACGCCCTGCGCAGAACTGGCCGCGCCGATCTGGCTGCGCCGATCTGTCCCATTTCCTAGATTAGCAGAGCCTTAGCAGTAGCAGGGATAATGAGAAACTAAACGCGTCTTCGTTTCAACGACAAGTACAGACGTTATAATTTTTAGAATTGAAATTGAAAATCGTCATGGTGGGCGAGGTGGCGCTTCGGGCGAGGGACTAAAACGAGTTGATGGCATAATTTCCTTAGACTTTTTTTTGCCTGTGGCTCTAATGTGGTATTACTGAAAAGCGAACCTTTTGGGAGAAAGGAGAGTAGAACAAGCGTTGCCGTCAGCCGCCTCTCCCACATTCCCTCTCCCTCCCCATTTCCCCCTCTCCCCCTCCCCATTTCCCCTGCTCTCCCCCTCCCCATTTCCCCTTCTCGCCCCCTCCCCGTTTCCCCTTCTCTCCCCCTCCCCGTTTCCCCTTTTCTCCCCCTCCCCATTTCCCCTACTCTCCCCCTCCCCATTTCCCCTACTCTCCCCCTCCCCATTTCCCCTACTCTCCCCCTCCCCATTTCCCCTTCTCGCCCCCTCCCCATTTCCCCTTCTCTCTCCCTCCCCATTTCCCCTTCTCTCCCCCTCCCCATTTCCCCTTCTCTCCCCCTCCCCATTTCCCCTTCTCTCTCCCTTCCCATTTCTCCTCTCTCCCTCCCCATTTCCCCCTTCTCTCCCCCTCCCTCTACTTCCTCCTCTCTTTCTCCTTCCCTTTCTCCGCCCTTCCTGACTATATTTCCATTCTCTCGTCCTCTCCATTTCCCTTTCCCTCTCCCTTTCAATATCAACCTCTCCCCATTTCTACTTCCCTCACCCTCCCAATTTAATCTTCTCTCTATTTCACGCTCTCCCCATGTCCCTTCTCTCCCCATCTCTCTTTATCCCTCTTCCCTTCCACGTTTCCCCATCCAACTTTCCCCATACTCCTCTTCACCCCGATCCTCCTCCGAGGGCAATATTTTCATCGATATACGATTTTTGGACTGTTTTTTACTTTTCGAAATGTCTGTCGACGTGAGTGCTTTTAATTATCATCAATACCTTTATATAGGACGCACTGTTGCGTTGCATTCCAAATTCTTTGTGCTCAAAAATAGAGCTCATCCTATACAAGGGAATATAATTTTACCAAATCAAAGCAAAAACATCAGCTTTGTAAACTATTAGAAATGTATTTTAATGTCATAAACACCAATAAAATTACATAAATTTTATCATAAAAACGCAAAATTGTGCGTGGGACGAGCAGTAGAAAGTTTTAGTAAGAAAACTAATTAATTGGAACGTAAATAGTCTGGTATATATCGGACGCTTATTAAAATTTTCACAAATGACAATCCGTGAAATTCTGTTCTGGGCCCTTGGCGTTCGCCTTTTGCGCCTAGTGAGCGGTAAATCAGTCCGTCGACGACTGTCCTACATTGGCAGAATACACGTGTGCAAAATCCCGTCAATCTGATATGAAGGTATATATTACGTTATTTACGTTAAATTCCCGTTCTTATTTTTTTTTGAAATTATTTATTCATAACTTTAAAATGTGAAAATTTGATTCCAAATAGCAATATAAAGTAATAAGACCCCAATTTATTTGCCAATGAAAACGACAGTCAATAACGTTATATGTCAGTTACAAATTTATCATTTAAAATAAAATTTTATTCGATCTTTTATCCACGTACCTAATTCGTGCTGTGACCCTCAAATGCAAATGCAACATACACCATACCCTTGTGTTGTTTACATATCGCAAATTGTTATATATTTATGCTCATTTCACATCATTATTGATTTCCTTCCTTTTTAGAATTGAATAGCAATTGAAGTCATGTCATTCATTTAAGCCTAGCTCGAGTATTTGTCCGAAAATGCCCCTCTCCTTCGTCATTCCCTTCTCATTAACTTCCTTTCTGCAAGACTTCCTCTCAATCCTTCCCTTGTTTTAATAGTTTCACCGTCTGTAAATTAATCACCTCGTTTAAAATGTCGATGCAAACATTTGTTTAAGTGGCCTGAATCTGTCCAAACTGTATCCACCTTGGTCCATTAACATCAGTTCAATCAAAAAATCTATAACTCTTTCTTCACCGAGACAATTGCTATATTTTTAGTGTCATTTACACGAATAATAGAATAAAAAAATAAGGTCGGTTAAGCGAATAATTAATATTTTTCCAGTATTAAGGAATTAAAAGTACGCTTTTACTACGAACTAGTGTATTTCCCGTCATATGACGAGTGTCAGTTACTATATGGTTGAAAAACCCGTCTTAAGATTGGTAATCCTACTGAAACCATAAATCTTAAGTAATCGTAACTCATTAATATGGATAATCACAAAATTAGTTGATTTTTCTAGTGTAATTTCCCGTTGAAATTCAACGGGGAACTTAGAAATTAATAACAGCTGTAATTATTGAGTAAGAGCCGGTATAAAATTTGCCAAAATAGATTTTCGGGAGAATTTCTTTCTCATTCTTGTTTTCTCCAATGAGGAGCCCCTTTTCAAAAATGCGGTAATAATAATAAATAAATAATATTCCCTCCTTCCCTCTCTCTTTCCTTCTCTCTCTCGTTCCTTCCCTCTCTCGTTCCTTCCCTCTCTTTCCTTCCCTCTCTATTTCCTTCCCTCTCTCTTTCCTTCCCTCTCTCTTAACTTCTCTCTCCTTGCTTCACTCTCTCTCTACCTCTATCTTCTCCCACCACCCCCTCTCTCATTTCCTCTTTTCCCAATCCATAGCTCTCCCTCTTTTTCTCAGTCTCCCTTTTTATCTCTTTCCTCCCGTCCTTTTCTAATTCTAAACCTCCCTTTATTTATTTATTATTTATTTATTTATTTGTCCCAAAAACAGCACAATGGCCCAATTACATTGGACACAGTAAACAAATATAATACAATAATATACAATATAATATAGTAAGTAATAAAATAACATCAATATAATACATAGCTTGACATTAAGAGAATAAAAGTTCTGCTAACTGTTTTTTGAAGTAATTATAGTCGTTTAGATAAGCAATAGAATCCTAACTAAATCTCATTCCCATTAGGATTATGTAATTTCGCGAAAAATTCTACGATAATTTAAGGCAATCTATGCACTCGTATATATTACACGTATGCGGGTTGAGACAACAGTTGATTCTCGAAGTTTTACAATGACGTGGTCGGCAAGGCAACATCCCGTTTTAAAGCCCATATTTTCCCAAAATATGTGTAAATCACATATTTTGGGAAAATATATTTAATATGAGCGATTTCGAGCGGTAGGCGGAAAATGATGAATACGATAAGATACTTCATTAATATTCCTAAAACAAACTTCAAATTCGAAGATCGTACGTCAATTCTTTCCAATTTGAATTTCCAAATGAATAAAAGTCTGCACTTTAAAAAGTCGCTTTTTACGTGTTATCTAACGGGAAATGGAAATAGCCCCCTGGAGTGGAACCCGAGTCTTTTTTTATTTTTTTTCGTCATTTAATTTTTATATCTGAATGAAACATTCCAATTTCAACCTTCCGCCTAATCGGAAAGTCGGTTAAAAACGCATTAAAAACTGCCATTTATGACGTCAGCGTTAGGCACAGAGTAAGGCTTTTATTAGTAGAGACTAGCGTAATTGCCCGTCAAATATGACGGGTATGTGCAGATTATGTATTAAAATTAAGATACTTCCCATTCTTCCTCTCCTTCTCTCTGCCTCCCTCCCATTCTCTTCCCTTCCTCTCCCCCTATTCTCTCTCTCCCTCCTATTTTCCCTGTCTCTTCCTTATTCCGATTCTCCATCCCTCTCCCTCTATTCTCTCTCTCCCTCCTATTTTCCGTCTCTTCCTTATTCCGATTCTCCATCCCTCTCCCTCCTATTCTTCACCCTCACTTTTTCCCATCCTCCCTCTTCTTCCCTCTCCCTCCTTTTCATCCTCCTCCCTTTATCCCTCACATTCTCCTTCTCATTCTTCCCTCAAAAATATAGTTATCTCTCTCAACGTGATATATGTAGATACAAATCTTTCATAAAAAAGAATATTTATTTGTTAAAAATTACGCTGGACACCGTTATCTGGCCAAAACTATTTTAACTCTCTGGAACGTACTATAATGTGAATTATATATTTTTTAATTTTCATTCCGCATAAAATATTGTTTCATAAAATTAACATTTATAAATTTTACTTCGGAGAAAGTGCAATATATTCCCCCTCAAAATAGCGCAACAAACGGACATTTATTTCTTAAATTACTGTCAACCCTATATAAACAAATTTTGATTAGCTTATTATATAAATTTCTGCCAAATTTCAATTTTCTATCAACATCCTTGATCGAGTTATTCGCGTTTTAATAGCTCGATACTCAGACAAACGGACGGACAACATAGTAATAGTATTTCAAACGTAAAACAAAATATAAATATTATAAATAGGACTTACTTTAAATAAAAGGTTACAGTGAGACAATAATAATTTAAATTATTTATTAGTCAAATTAATCATTACTTTCAAACACTAAATTTTAATGTAATACTTGACAGTTCATTTGTCCAAGTAGCGCACTGAAATTTGCCATAAAATCCGTACTAACAATAAGTAGCAGTAGGAGTGGGTGAGAAGGCGCAAATCATTATTGTGTATCACTGTACCCTTGTTTTTGTGTAAAGTCCTCTTTATAAAAAATATTTTGTATTATGTTGCGAAAAGGCCGTTGTATGTAAAATGTATGTAATTTAATAAACTAATAAAAATTGTAGACAGTAGACTGAGCATCAATGGCCGATTCGCCACAAGTGGCGAGTGGCGATGGGGTTGGACACCACTGGTGTAGGTGGTATAGATATGAGTCCTATATACGAGTACATTGAGTTTTCCTAGAATTTTACGCCAGAAATCTTCCTCCGTCCTATACAGGAGTATTTGCGGTATTTCTCATGCCTAGTTGCAAAGCATTAAATCTGTTAGTAAAGGCAAATGCTGGGTCATATGGATAAAATTACATTCATTTGAATTACGTGGTAACTTTAAAGTTTTAGACAAAAATCGTGTTTGCCCACGCGGATACGGAATGTAACTGGTTCTCGCTACGGTGATCCTCGAATCTCGGCGAATGTGTTGTGCTTTGGTGAGGGAAAGGGGAGTGAGGAGGGGAGGAGGGTGGAGAGATAGGGAAAAAGAGGGAGAGAGAGAGGAAGAGAGGAGTATAGGTTGAGGAGAGGGACGGAGGGAGTTAGAGACTAGACGCTCTCTTTTCCCATCTAATAGGAGGGTAGGTGGAGTTAAAAGGGAGTATGTCAGAGGGATGAGAAGGTGTGAGATAGGAAGAAAATTGTTGTTTGATATTTGACTTTATTTAGGCGAAGATGAGGCTAGTAAGTTCCCTCTTACACTTAAATCCATTAGTCATTCGCACAAAAAACCATTAGAACAGAAATAGAATTTTTAAGTTAACACAGTAAATGAAAAAGTGCGTAAACAGTTACAGTTTTGCAATTTAAAGATGCATAACTATAGCAACCGAATATGCAGAAAAAGAAAGGCTTTATATTGGGTGGGAAAAGCAAAATATGAAAACAGCTGTGGGAGGGGAAGGAGAGAATGAGAGAAACAGCGAGCGCAGTCCGTCTCTTCTCTCCCTTCATCTCCTGTCCCACGTGGAATAATTTAATATTCTAGCTATACAATTAGCTTTGTACGTTCAAGTTACAAGTTTTTCTCATGGAATTAGTGCTATCATTTCTCTTTGAATAGTTATCCTCAATCATATACTCTCCTATTACCTTGTGTTGGTGTGCATGTGTTCGTGTGATTTTACCCCGGTTAAAATTTGGATTTTCACTTTCAACAATGGCTTGGTCCTCCTGGGAAATATTATTCAGCGATATTTGCAGTCGACGCTCAATGTTCCCATGTAATCGCTGTAGTCACGTGGAATATTCAAACTTCGTGGAATAAGAATTGATTAAAAACTAAATTTCTCGTGATCCGCTTGCTGATTGAGCCATTCGAAAGACATGCGTCGTAGATATGGAGAAAGATGTTTTTTTTTCAAGCACAAAGCGTGGAGGGGGGAATTTGATGAAGATGATTGTTCACGAACAGGGGCAAACGTGACCTTTATGAAGCTTTGTCGATGTTGGAGACCCGAGATCGAAGTCGGGAGTGAGATTGGAGGCAGAAGGCCCTCGGGGGGCCGCAAATGGACGAGGAAGGCGTGATGAAGGACACGCGCGGGTGAGGCGTAAGAGACGTCTTCCGTTTCCCCGGTTACTCCTTTCGGGTTTTCCATCGTCCCTTAGATCGTGCGCCCTTGAATCCCTCCTGCCGATCTGAAGGCGCGATAATAGCTACAGAGGCTGCAATCGAAGTGAGACACGCTCATATGTTAACGTACGAGCGACGCGTCCTTCTTTAAGTCGCCTCCCGCAACTCTTTTTCAAAGGGGATTTGTTATGCTGTAGTAAAAATGCTTCTCGTGCTAAGTGATACTATCTCGTATGACAAAAAATGAAAGGGATTCTTTAGTCTGCCTACCTAAAGTCAAATTGTCGTTTGATCATAAAAAAGACAAAATAAGTATTCAAGAGAGCCGAGGGAGGGAGAATCGTCTCAGAGAATAAGTGCTACTTTTGGTAGTATTTCAAATTGAGATTTTCTGTTGGTATCTTTCAGATCACTAAATAACTTATGTAGACGAAGTTCGTGGTGTTTTGGCCTTTTTATGTTTATGTTAATTTTTTGCTTCTAAAGACTCATTTATTACGAAATATAGTTTGCAATTTTGTTAGTTTATGGTTAATATTTCTGTTTAAATTTTTCATTTGTGTGGTCCATGACTCAAGAAATTTCAGTCGGACGATAAAATATTTTATACAAATTTAAAAAATTAAATTTGGATGATGAAATACATTCCTCAAGTTTCATTTTCTAGCTGCCAGATAAAATTGAATACCGAAAGCTCTTCTGGATCTCTGGATATTTTCTCTTGCGACGATCTTGGCATTGTAAATTTGTCGCATTTCTTTCTTTTTACAATCGCAGGTTAACTTTTTTTGACAAAATTTAACGAACGAGCACCTCGGATAAAAGGAAGCGAAACTAAAAAAATGAAGCTATTATTGGAAAAGTGGTTTCTATTCGAGGGGCTAATAGTTGGGTGAGTGGTGACTAAGAAGGATTTTGAAGTATGATTCATCTGCAACTTTGGCGGAGGATTCGCGAGGGTTTTACCGGAGCCTATTCCTATTGCTCTACAGATTCAACAATCTGAGAATTCATCTGTTCAAGGAGTTGAAGGAAATGATGGTATACGTGGGTGGAGCGTAGTTGCTGTCAAGATTTAAACCCACGTAGATCATCATCATAAATCTGCCAGAGACGTTTATACTGCCTCGAAGAAAGAGAGTTTTCGTAAGAAAAGCATTTATGGTAAGTTATGTACGTATGCTTGTATGCATCTATGTATTTGTATAATGACTAGCAGAGATAATTCAATCGTATTTAACCATAATTTAATTACGTGGAGTTTATCTATTTTCCCGGATGAGTTTTCTATTCCTTTGCTATTAATGCTTATCGATTATGTGAATTTTCGATAATTTGATGGAGATTTTTCTCCCTTCCCATTTATATACGTTAAATTAGAGTTCTATAACTCGATTTTTAATGCTTACTCGAATTTGAAAAGATGTATAGGCCACAGGAATTTTATTAAGCACGATAAAGCATTCCAAAAGATTTTAAAATACATAATCTAAATCAATTTCTATTTCTTAAAACACAGGGTAATTAATATGAGTACAGATAGCGATGCTCAATGCCTCACAGCTTAATGCAAAAAAGTACCATTTAGGGTTAGTTTTGCGTACAAACGAGAATCATCCGGAATTTATATTTTTTAAATCATAATGTGAAATATGTTGGATTTTATCAGCTAGTTTGGCGTTTGAAGATATATATTTTGTCAAAGCTGTCTTTGTACCATCATTCAAATATTTTTTCCGCCAGCATTGACCTTTATCTTGGTTTAACAATTTTCACACCAGAAAAGTCAGATGGTAAAATAAACCTTTTTCTTAAGTCTTGGAAGTCTTGGATGATTGAATAATCGCCTCGCGGACATCTTGGAGGTCTTACGTTGGCGACATTTCCTGCGAACTATAGGTTTGCAGGTCGTGTCGCTGGACTGTCGGCGGTAATCGAAAGCTGTGGCGCCACGTGCCGGAAATCGAAAAAATGATAGGATTAGGTGCACTTGGAATTTGATTGGATGGCGGCGGATGTCATCTGTCGTGGGGCTGGAGCGGTGGAAGGGGGAGGGATGGAGGGGGGAGGAAGAGGTGCAGGAGGGGTGTTGGTGAGTGGAAGAAACTCGGGAGAAGGTACTTTAATCGACTGTTCGCAATGACAAGAATGTTTCTTCTTCGGCATCTCGTATCCCTTCCCTTTTATTTGAGTTTCTCCGTCATCTACCGTTAAATGAACTAATTTCCATTTTAAACTTCTTAAAATTAAGAGGTAATATTAATTTTCTGATCAATAATTTGCATATTGGCCATATACTCGGATTGTTTCAGGACGAACCTTATATCAAGAATTTTAGGATCGCCTTGGAAGTGCTTCCATGTACAGGTCGGATGTCTGCTTCAGAAGTTACCTAGAGATACTGTCGTATTATATCAGTCTAATTAATTAGGCGGCGTTAAAACTTCACCAGTATATGAGACCACGATTATTATTTAAACAAGTTAGGAAAGTGTACAGTCTATCACATATAGGCGAGTTTCGTGCGATGGAGTATTTGAAACTATACGATATAATTTGACCGAACACACACCATAAAACAGCAAAACACCACGATCCGATTATATCTCTTTCTATTAAAAATGTCTTCTCCTCCCTTAGTTGGTGCATCAATAAACATATTACGTGATTCCAATGATTAAATACTGCAAAACGATAAATCAGAAACGATGCTAGGGAAATATTCAATTTTTATTTACCGATTTATTTTCTAATCAGTTTTAATCAACCAAACAATCTAAAATTATTTAAAACATACCTCACTTGAGTTAGGTTTACGTTCTTTTCTTCGCCGTAAATAATCCGTTTCCTTCCGCTTACAAAATCTATCATGCACACGGAAGGAATTAAGTTAATTTTGTAATTATAGCAGATCTTATTTACTTCGGTAAATATAGGTATATGACCAAATATTTACTAGATAAAACGGAGAGTAATTTTTTGTCACCAGTAAAGTGGTACCCCTAATTGGCTTACGTGATTTATTTATGTGGTTTTCTTATTGTCTTTGGCTATAAGTCCTTAATATCAAATTTCATAAGAATCCGTTCTATAGAAGCCGAAAACGAACATACGGACCGACAGACGGACGGATAAACCGAAGTTAATAGGCGCTTATGCTGGAAGCGAAACGCGCCTAAAAATTTGGTTTTATAAAAATTTAAAGGTTCGCTTTTTAATAATACTTTTCTTTGCGGGCTGCATGCGGCCAGCAAGAATGAGTTGCAGAAATCTATTTTAGGCGAACGGATTTATTATTCTCATACCACTCAATAGTGGACTTTTTTTGCTCAAAATGGTATTGGTCGCTTGGACATTATTTATCCTGATTCTTATGCATCCCTCTCGTATGATGTGCTACATTCCTATCAATTTGCGTGGAAAAAGATCCCAAACATGTGGTCCGCGGACCGCATGCGGCCCCCGGTCCAGGTTCAATACGAAAGGAACAAATCCTCCGCCGAGTATTTCGAAGGACAGCGATTTCGATCGAATATCCGCCGATTCCATTTCGACAATCCAATCAAACCGAGGATTAGCCCGTTTTAAAGTAAAATTTGTCTTCGAATTACATCCATGGTTAGGAAACGAGAAGGTCTCCTTGCAGGTGTTAGAAAGAATGTTGGAAGCGTCTTGGGTGAATAAATAGTCATCAGTCTCTTAGGAAGTACGTATTGATGTGCTGATCACATCGACTTGTTCCTTAATTGTTTTAAATTCTTAATTTTTGCTGTTGGTTATAAAATAAAACTTTCTATCCTTAAATCGTCTATTATATTAAAACATTGAGTACACCATTCTGTATACGTTTAGCCAGAATTTGGATGTGGTTTCCTTAACCCTCGAGTACTCGCGTATGGGTCGAATCGACCCGGACCAACTTGAAATGTTCATATCTTTTTACTAAGATGTGTCTAGCTACATTCTTATAGTAGCTGAGTTTGATGATGCTTTAATCGTGTTAAATGCTTTCATGGGGAAAAGTTAAAGATATAGAAGTGCAAATAAGGACACGCTAGGCGCAATAGAAATTCGCACGTTAACTGGAAAATATCAACATGGCAATGGCAGGGAAAGCCTAGGAACCTCCCTAAAACCGCCCAATACAATCCAGAACAAGATAAAACAACATCTTTTCTTAGACTACGGTTTAATGTTATTTGTGCTTATCTTGAGCCCGATATTGGTTTTAAATAAAGATTTCCAAATTAATTGTTGATGAGTTATTTAAAATTAATTAAGCTGTTTGTTATTTTGTATTGAGTCGTTTTTAGAATTGCAAATCATTTTTAAAAGTATTCTGTCCTTTTAATCACTCTTTCTTAAGCTTTAAAATACATGGGTCGATTCGACCCAGCGCGAGTACTCGCGTCATAATTTATAGGGCGCGTATTCAAGGGTTAAGACGTATTCTTCAAATGCCAACTTACATCGCGATTTTGATTTCATTTGCACTTCTTTCAATTTTACTTATAGTTGACGATATCATTCCGATAACTGATGGAAATGGTAATGACAGTGACACGAAGCGCTACATCGAACGGTTTATTATTGACTGCGATACGGTCAGTTGGATTAACATTCTCTAACGTCATTGGGATTTTACATTCCGTGTCCGAATGGCGAATAAATGTGCTGCCACCTAAATGTGCTAAACGATAAGGATGCGTGCGTGACTATCAGGGCAACGGGGAAAAAGTGAAATACAAAAATTGTAGATTTTCATCTTTATTGTATATTATCAATATGATTTCCATGCACATAAAAAGTCGTAACAAAAACGTATTTTTTGCAAACAACTCTCTTGATTGTTTTAATATCCGTCTTATGGCCCGGGTTAGTTCGCCCTGGCGGCGCGAGTGGTTCGGCCGTTGAGTCATCACGACCGAAATCCTCGCTAGGGCGAATTTGTCCATATCGTCACAGTGTTGGGATCTATTATCTCTCGACTAGTGCTATTCTTACTCAGATACCTTTCCGACCTCATCGGCTGTTATCGACGGCATATACTTTTTTAAGTTTTGCCTCGAAATTTCGATTCCCCTTCCCGTGTTTATCGATAAAAGATGTCTAATAAACTTCGAATACTTACAAATTTCAAGTAGCCGATCTATTTTAATGATTGGATTTCAATACTCCTTGACCGCAAGCGTCGTTAATGTCGCTTCAATAGCATTGGGGGAGACGTTTCTTGCTTTGAAGTTCGTTTGGAATGTAAGAATCTGCCCGTCCTGCGTGCAAGAAAGAAGACTACCATCGACGTGTGCCCGGCGCGCGCATACTCGACCTCTGACATCGCTCCTGGAAGCCTCCGTGGGTCCGAGCCGTTGTTTTCACGTGCACGTACGGGTCCTCGTCTCGATCCACGCTCCGCTTCTCGTCTGCTCCCCCTCCCGCCACTCCCTCACCTCGCCTCCCCATTCCCTCGCCTCCTCACTCCCTCACCTCGCCTCCCCACTCCCTCACCTCGCCTCCCCACTCCCTCACCTCGCCTCCCCATTCCCTCACCTCGCCTCCTCACTCCCTCACCTCGCCTCCTCACTCCCTCATCTCGCCTCCCCACCCCCTCACCTCGACTCCCCATTCCCTCGCCTCCCCATTTCCTCACCTCGCCTCCCCACTCCCTCACCTCGCCTCCCCACCCCCTCACCTCGACTCCCCACTCCCTCACCTCGCCTCCCCACTCCCTCACCTCGCCTCCCCACTCACTCATTTCGTCTTCTGCTTGGATCTTACGTCTTCCGCAGTCTTCCTCGCCGTGTAAGATTGATAGTAGAAGTTGTAAAAGAGAATGAAATCGGCGAGCACGATGGGCAAGAAGAAGTATATGATGTACACGCAATATCCGCAGTCGGAGACCATTCCGTAGAAGTTCTGAAGCCACGTCACCACGAACTGGATCTGAAGAAGAAAGAGGACGGCCTTTAGAATGGTATACCTTCCTCCGCACGCGCCGTCGTCATTGAAAGCGCTGCTCCGACGAGAGCTAGCGACGGCGCGTGCCGCCTCGTTCTTAGTTGAACGGCCGAGGGGAGGAAAATCGATTTCGAATGAGCGGCGGCGAGTGAATAGACGGCGCGAATGTGTGTTGTGGTTACGTGTTTTGATTTCGTCGGCCGACTAGCGCGGCTCGAATTCCCCTTGAGCATGGAATCAAATCCGTAATCATTTCCGCCGACATCTATGCGCGAGTTTTCTCTTTCCAGAGATGGGTTTCGTGTCAAGCGCCGTGCTTCGATCACCCTGCTCCTCGTTCGAGATCTCCTCTCCACTTCCCATCCTCCCACACTTCCCTCCACTTACCATTTGGACGGTAGTTAGGTACTTCTTCCACCAGAGGTACGGCTTAACCCATTCCCCCATCGCAGAGAACAGGTAGTAGCCGTACATAATCACGTGCACCACGGCGTTGAGGAGCTGCGCGAAGGTCCCCGTTCCTCCTGTGGGAGAGCGGATACCATGGTGAACGTCAGTTAATATTGGATGGGTGTGACGTATTTCCGCCCTTGGTTGACGCAGCGTGCGTTATTTGGCCCAATGGAATGGAAACGAGCAATATTTCGGCTGCCAGCGATAAATTTTCTTATAGTCTCGTGAGCGTCCGAAGTATTACTCGCCCAAACAGAATTAAACGTGCAAGCAGGACCGGCTCGAGCTCCGGACGAGTCGGGCGGCTGTCCGGTGCGCCCAAGTTTTGGGAGCGCTATCCCGATCATTTATCTATGCATTACTTGCAAGTGATTAAATATTGGATAGAAATTTATATCGAAGAACAGGCTAGAATCTTGATGGCATTTCTTTTAACTTTTCATTATCAATAATTTTTACAGGGCGTTAAAATAATTAACATGTACTTTGTAAATATCTCAACAAAAATTAACGGAGGTGGGTGCTGGAGTGCTATCTCGCCCGGGGCGCCAAAATTCATCGGGCCGTTCCTGCATACAAGCATTCGGGAACATTCTCCTGCCTCCTGTTAATGCAATGGAGTCGGAAATTTTATTGTAAAAATATCAATGTTGCGGTATGCGTATTTTTAGTTAATGGCAGCCATAGTGTTTATTTGAATAGAGCAAATTATGGAAATGGCAAGTAAGATGGACGCGATATAACAACGGCAGTAATGTATTTTTTTATGAATAACATATATTTTGAGATATGAATATTACTACTGGTTCTAGATGTCGAATGAATATTTTGTCTTTTTTAATGTTCGGCAGTTGACATGTCCTGCGTAAAAATGTCAATCAAATGGATTAAATATAAACTTCGTAATCGATAGTTTGGTGGGATGCCATGCCCATCATGTGGTCCATTTTCCTCACCTGGGGCATACTTGACCACGATCCATGCGAGCCATAAAGTGGTCACGTGATGGAAGAGGTGGAGGAACGTCACTTGACTCTTCTTCTTCCTGAGCACGAAGAACACCTAAAGAATATATGCATATTGGACGTTATTATTTACGTACTAGCAGAAATATTTGTAAAAGTTTTTCCAAATTTAAATTTTTTGTGATTAGTGTAGGCATGATTCATCACAAATACCTTTATCGAGCTGAAAGTTTTGTACTTAAGAAAAAATCTACCTATAGTTTTCGTTTTGTTTTGGTGAAAATTATAGCAAAGGTTTTCCATGTGATTTGTTTTCAATAATTAAGCATGATTACCTAATATTACAACTTTTTCGCTTAAACTTAAACAGCGAATTTGTATCTGGAAGATTTAATATAAATATAAAAGTTTATAAAAGTAATTTTAATTTGTATCAACACGATTAAAACCCTAAAGGAAAATTTGGTTTGGCATTTTTATAAAAATACAAAATTACTTGGGCAAGGAATAACATTTCCAAAGAAATGACACGATCAGGGATAATCGTGAATGTATTTATATTCGGGTTGAAAACTTTTATTTTCTTAGTTTCGAACGGAGTTAAGCTAATTCCATTGCCATAGTTTTCGCACGAAAACGATTTGCGAATAATTGATAGATTTTATCAATCACAAAACTTTCAGGACGATTAATCTCTATAAAAAAAATTCACCGATAGAATTTGTTTCACGAACAAAGGTAAACATTTGCGCCCCTTTATCCAAAACTCCCTTCTTTATTTTTAATATTTTAGCGATAAGAACTTGAGAGTTTCTTCTCGGGAGAAAGTGGCGCGAAATCTATTCGTTTCGGCTACTTTAGATTTTTCTTAGATTTGCCTTTTATTTCTGGGTCGGAGATATTAAGTTTTGAACCAATGAAAAATTTACCGCAGCCTCCATTTCGGTTGGTCGCTAATTGAAGGCTCTTGATGGATGGGACCACGGTTTATCCCTCGCCCAAATCGACTCCCCTGGCGGGCAACGCCGCTACTCTCTGGGAAGGAGGTGGGGAAGGGTGGACGGGAGACGGGCGGAGGATGAGGGAGGGGGCCATGATTTCGGCGCGAAATGGATATAGGGGAGCCATTTTCTGCCTCGAAACCCATAATCCCTTTTAGAATCTCTCTGACGTGTCACATCGCCTTAGCGACATTCCCTGCGTCTGTCCCTCCCTCGCGCCTCTGCCCCCGGACGGGCGGTGCCCACTCCTACCGCCACCTCGGGGGGTGTGGGTGTGAGCGGTCTGACGGGTGGATGCGACACGCCGCCCTGAGGGTCGATAGTTCGTTTCCCGCCTTGTGCGCGGGTGTTAGCGCGGCCAGCACTGTCTCCTACTCGAATCCTCGCGGAACCTGATTGATTAGGGCTGCCAGTATTTTTGTCTTTAATAAATAAGTCTATTTCATTTTAAACTATCAGTAATACAATTTTATCAGTAATACAACTAACGTTGTGGATTACTTGGAGGGAAATTTTAAATGAGAGAGTAATCGCGAGATGAGTTATATTTTAAAGAGCTGAACCCATAGTTGGTTTGAACATGTTCAAGAATAAAATTAATACAAAAATTTCAGTGTTGGCCTTTACTTGGTGGTACGAGCATGTCATTTTTGTGATTTTTAATACAGAAACATTTATGTATCGAGGAAGTCAATTTGGAGGTCGATTAATTATTAAGGGCTTAAGAATACAATTTCTTACTTAATGTAGTCTCATTTTAGACCAAAGTACTGCGGGGTGATTAATTGATATTGAATTAATTTCGCTTCCGTCTGTTTCCCGATGAGACTGTTTTTTCCTTCCTTTAACATGCTCTTCGCCCCAAACCCTCATTTTCTTTTCACGATCGGTCGTATCTTTTGCCCGTCCAGTTCATCGAGAGCAGTCGCAAGAGTTAAAGGGAGTATGGAGGAAGAATGAGCGACTCACCGTGTCCGTGAAGTCGAATATCTTAATGAGGAAGAAGTAATACACGGCGGTTGCCATCTGAAAAGAAAGAAAATAGAGCGAATCAGGTTTCCATCGTTGCCTCTTCTGTCGTTTTTATATAACCCAGAAAGCATTTGATTTGTAAATTGTAATTTGGAGAATTGGAATTCATTAAGAAGCATTTGGCCAGAAAAATATCGCATTTCAATTTCCTCTAGAAATAATTACGTTTCAAAATTTTACATTTGCATGTTATCAGAAAATATTTGTTCATTAAGCGATTGTTTGCGCTATTGCCTTTATTCATTTTTTGTCAACAACTTTGAATCTTATAAATACAACATAAAGTTTCCTTGCGTAGATTGAATAAGAATCTTCGTCGTTTCATATAAAATCCAAACATTTAATATCATTTGCAATAAAACTTTAAAAGTTGGCCTCTTGTCGCCCGGGCCTGTGGCCCAAGATCGGTTTCGAATCATGAGGTGAACTTTACGATGTATTTTTGATCAATGTACTTTATTCGACCAAATGGGAAATAACTCGAGAGATTCTGATATATCGCTAAGAAGACTTTCGAGGGTCGCCCCCACATATCCGCGGACGGACCCATGCAGCCGCCCTCTCCGTGGGCCGCCCCTGGAGAAGCCAAGATGCGACGAGGTCAATATCCCCTAATATTCTCTTGCTTAGGACTCGATCCCTCTTGGCCACCCGATCCTCTCCTCTGCTCTCCACATCCTCGTCCTCCCTCTTCCAACAACCATCCACTTAATCCTCACTTTCCCCTCGTCCCTCTTCTTTCCGATCTCGGAGGCCGTGACCCTTTTGCCGCCTTCTTTCCTTCTCTCTCTCCCTTTATCTTCCTCCCTCCCTTTCTTTCCCTCCCACCCTTTCTTTCCCGTTCTCTTTCCTCCCTTTATATTCCCTCCCTTTCTCTCTTCTCTCCATTCCCTTATCATAGCATGGTTTTGACATCGCCCTTTCCTAAATCACGAACAGCATTTAGAATGCATCCATCACGCCCCAAATCTTTGACTCGGAATCGATTTTTATACTTTTCTCCTCGATAGCTTTCCTTCCTTTCTTAGGCCATTTTTCTATAACTTCGGCCTTTAGATTGGAAATGGTGGATCGTAACAGATATCTTTGACCTCGTCTAGTATCCACCGCAAATTTTTCTTCGGCAATGTGACCGAATGATTTGCGGATTGATTAGTCGACGATCAATAATTTAGAGTTTTGAAGTCGATTGCATCCTATGGAAGTGTGTGTACTTCGCGGGGGAATGGAATCGTTTGTGCGAAGTGCTTTCGTGGCCTTTGGCATTTGTCCCCCACCTCACTCCCCCTTTCCCCCATTCTTTCCCCCTTTCCCTCCCCCTCCGGTCCCTCTCCCTATTCTCCCTAGGCCGTGAGCTTTGTTCTGTTTTTCACCGTCCATCAGTTGCTACTCGCTGTCTGGCGCCAAAAGGGTAATCCTCGCTTTTCTAAGAGCATCCTAGCGATTGCCAGAAATAGAGAAGCGACCACAGCATCGGCTCTTGTTTTGGAGCGAGTCCGGCTTTTGGTTCATGAGTACGTTTTTTGAGATTGTTAGTTGTGTACTGACGTTTCTAGATGAAAATGCCATTTCAGTGAATAGCATGTTTCTGAATCACTCGGGGCTCCGTGAGACGCGGTCTATTTCGGTTTATTCTCGAGACGGTGGCGTCTGTTAATTTTTTGCGAGACTCGAAAATCGCGAGAAGGCGACCATTGGCGCGCATTTAATGGCGGACGACTTCGAAATCGAACGAGTAAAAATAAAAATATTGTTGTATCGATTGTATGGAAATTAGATGGAATACGCGAGTATTATTGTATGGCTGGAACGATAAATTGGTGCTAAAATTGGTCGACGTTCAATCGCGTGATAAGAATCGATGTAAAATTATGTGGCGTGCTGCCGATAGGCGTCGGCCGGGTAGAACTCGGACGTGCAAACTCTAAACAGTTACGATCGATCGAATCCGTTCTGTGATAAATGATTCTAGCTATGGGTAAGCTATGCAGTTTTTAGTAATTCTTTCTATTCAAACAGTACGGTCAATATTCGTCTACATTTTTGTGTTACTCTGGAAAATATTTGTCTATCATTGAAAGGTATTCCGTAGCGTTTCATTTTAGGCAAAATTGCACTTTATTATTTTTCTCCGTAAGAGCGTCGGTTTATTGCTCTTTGCCCGCTAATAAAGTGAGGAATTTTCCACATGCTGATGATATTAGATTTTAAAATAGGTTTTCATTTAAATCAGTCTTTCCCCATATTGTTAGTTGTATTTTTTCGTTGATATTTACTGTATTTTATTTTACGAATCCATTACGATTTCTCTCATCCAATTCTGTCCATTACACTGAATATATTAAACCTGTCTTAATTGTCGATGCATTTTTTCGTATTTCATAATTATCCTATTTATGGAGCAATGTTCAAACTGGAGTTTGTGAGCGCTGTCGACTGCTGTATAATAAACTTACAGAGTAAACTTGTTACAGCTGACAGAAGGTGCAATATAATTAGCGATTTTGGAAGATGTCATTTGTATAAAATTTGATGCTCTATTTCTCTTCAATTCAATCCAATAGTATGTGTCTTTTAGCGATCGTGCTTTGAAGCTGTACTGCTTGCCGGTTAAATGCAGAAATATTTTCTTGAGAACTCCCGTAGTTAATATTTTCACGGAATAGAAATGATGAGTGTTGAAATATTCGTGGATGATGTATATAGTGTTATGTTGCAATGGCCGTGGAGGCGAATATGACGAATGACATTGAAAAATGGAGACACTTCATTTTGACTCATACATATGCGTATATGTTGATATAAATACCCTATATTAAACAAGTCGTCTGGGTTGCATGACACGAAGGATATATTATACACGGGTCTATTGAAAATATCTTGTTTCCTGTTTTCAACCTCCCAAGAGCAATGTTTCGGCCTATCTTCTGCTGCAACGATCACCTGTCGCTTTTCTAATGAAGTTTAGCGAATTGTTGATCTATTCACCTCGCTGAACGATTATTTTCAGTTGATCTCTTAGTAAATGCCCAAGTTAGAACAATATGATTTTGTTGTCACGCAGATAACTCTTTCTGGAATTTTAAATTAGTGAAGAAATATATTTAAATGATATAAAACTACGAAGGTTAATATTATAAAATTATTATCTAATATTGTTTCTTGTGTCATAAAATCTCCAATAAATTAGAAAATACTTACCCTGGTCGCCAGAGGGTTCCTGGAGTAGTCCACCTCTTGACACAAAAAATTATAATGCTTGGCCCAGCCGCTCACCAGCATCTGTACGAATAATCGGTGAAGAGAGAGAGAGAGAGAGAGTAATTAATTTTTATTATGCAAGCTGAAAAGAATGCATCGATCAAATCTGTGGATAGGAGTGACATGAATTTTCTACGCCTTAGACCTTAGTAATATCGTGCGGCGGAATTTACGTTTATGTGTCTGCATGGTATTTCTAAAGCTCACCTCGTATACAATCCAAAGGTTGGCGATGATCTGGAAGGTGTTGACGCAGACGAGCGTGCTACGGAGAGAATAAGGTTTTCTGTTCTCCATGATCTTCGGCAGCACCTTCGTCACTATCACCAAGTACGCTGCCATCAATGCGAAAATGGGCCACGGACTGGCCACCAAGAACCAAGGCCTCGTGCGTGGATCTGCTCGTAGAATTAGGCAGATTAGTGCTAGTTCTCCCGAAAGCAGATTACTCGATTATTTTATTTTATTAATCGTTGGTATTAGAGTCTAACGACCCGGCATTGTGAGCCTGTCGGACGTTCTATTTCATTATGACCCTTTAATTAGAGTGGGGGACATTATGAGGGAAAAACGATTGCCGAAGCATGATTGATACGCTTGCCTCTTTATTCGTACCTGGCATCTCGTAAATAAACTTTGAACGGCTAAAATTTCGAATATTTTTCCGTCGAATTAGGATTGTCTGTGGATAGTAGTTTTTGCTATTCCCACCTGCGACATGTTAACGTCATGCCTGCTAAACTCTTGATAAACGGGACACTTTCTGGAGCATATCCAGATCCGTTCGGGTGGGCCCCGGACATCACATTATTGAAGCAATGAATGATTACTTGACAGTTCAAAACTGTCGTACAAATTGATTTCTTCGGTAATTAATTGAAATATAGATTTGTTCATGAGCGCGTATACTCTTTGAAATGCGCATACTTCTGCAGTTTGGTCAGTTATTAAACTATTAATTTATTCACCGCTTATGATGAGACATTGGACCAGTGATTAAGAAATAATATTTTCGTCTTTTTAAATAATATAAGGAAATTTTAGAAATCGTTATCTTAAACTAAATATATCGTTCGGCTTAAGATGAAGGACGGGAAGACTGTTTAAGCAGCTCTGAAAACGGATAATATAAGTAGGATTTTTCAATTTGAAACTAATCCCTCTGTATCGAGAATTCGCGTTGATGCATGGAGTATTACGAAAGCCCAAAGGGTGGGGTGGAGGAGGAGGGGAGGGGGGAGGAGAAGAAAATGGGAGGGGGAGGAGAGAAGAGGGAGGGGAGGAGGAGAGAAGGTGGAGGTAGATAATCGTTTTAATTCGGGCGAAATTTTGACCATAAGGTCCATTCTTACATTTAGGGGGGGAGGAGAAAAGGGAGGGGAGGAGGAAAGAAAGCGGAAGGAAGAGTGAAGGGGAGGAGGAGAAAAGAGGGAGGGGGCGCCGATTATATTTTTCCCTTACCGTCTCTCTCGTACACCACCTCGTGGTAAAAGGAGGCGATCCTCTCGAACAGGGCGCCCTCCTCAGCCCCCATCGCAGCACCTGCCGTCGCCCCTGCGCTACCCGACGCAGCTTCGGCCCCAGTACGCCCCGCCATCTGGACCCAAGTGGTAATTTCCTGAAACCAATGATACATAGATAATGTCAACTTTAGTAATTTTACGGTCTTATTCGCCGAATGGCATTAAAGTTGATTTTAAGTTGATTTGTTTTTGCCCAACGATTGGTTTGAGGGTACATGTTAAGTATTTGCAATGGCCGGAATTTGAAGCCCGATCTCTCATCCTCGTTTATGGTCTCACTTGATTCGGAGAATACAGTCGTAATGCCCTTTAAAACCCTTTGCGGGACCAAGGTAAATGACGAGTTGGGACGAATGCCGCCATCTCCCGCCACGCGCGAAAGTTTTGGTGTCATCCACCCGAATGAAGGCATCATATTAAGGCCATAGTGAGGTCTTTCTTTATAACAAACAGTCTAAAAGCAGGCTATCCCGATTGTAGTACTTACTAGGAAGTCTTCCTCGGCTCACGGTTAATGATAAGAAGTTTAATTTTTAATTTATTTAGTGGTTCCTTACGAGTATGCAAGTTTTAATTCATCCAATAAAAGCCATCGTGATACTTTTTTGCTACTTTAAACTAATAGTGTTCACGCATCAAATAATCAAATGGATTCCAAAAGATATCAAAACGCAAGAGAAAATCTAAGGGAAGCTGGGACTTATTGAATAACGGAACGTGTATATCTGAAAACTCCTCTCGTTTCGATGAAAATCGCTCGAAATTTGATTCCCAGAAGTGCAGATTTTGCAACTCGGCCGGGAAAAGATAGATTGCGGCATTATCTATGGCGATTTCAACAGGTTTTTGCCTCAGTAATCAAACTGCGAAGTGAGGTGATTGCCCAGGGAAGAAAGTATGATAATTCTATTTTTGGACGTAGCCCATCAAAAGGAAAAGTTGAACGAAAACGATGTTTTTATTATTTTAATCTTTAGCTCTTCACGAGAGCACGTGGACGACCTAGCTATTGAAAGATAGTCTTCCAAGAGTTTCTGTGATTATTTAGGGAAATTCATGGTTTTGTTGACTTGTTTTATTAAATATTATCCATCATTCATTGCTGTTTCGGTTAACTTATTTCATTACACATTTAGACTTGCACGTTGTTTGTTCGTTTTTAAGACCGTTGCACGTCTTACACAAGTTGTATTGCTTTCTTTGTTATTGGAAATTAATGTTATCTTCATGCTGCATTTTTATTTGTCTTTATTTTTTAAGCTATAGATGGATAATTTCAGTCGTAAAAGTGTAGATGTATGGCCAATTTATAGACAAGTGTAGACGTTTAATAAGCAGAAGAGAGTTCTGGAGTGAACATTTATTATATCCAATATAATTACTGTTAGTGTGTGGTATTAAAGAAAATTATGCATCGATACCGAACAGAATTTCTTAATATAAAAATTTCTGTATATATTGTAATAATAATTTACTAACTATCTTTAAATAATATCCTTCCAAGATTTGGAAAGAGTATTTCAATATTTCCTTATAATTCATCTAAAAATCATCAGTGCATATTTGACCCAAAATCAACGATCGATGCCTAACATGACTTTTCATTTTAATGGATTAGGAAATCTCTTCGGCATATAGTTGCTTCTTGTGATATTAAATAAAAAATAAAAGGATCGTGCGATTCATTTGATTCCCGTCCTTTCTCCTGCCCCTCCCTCTTTCCCCTCCTAACATCTTCACTCTCCACTCTTCCTTCCTCCTTCCATCCTCATTTTTCCCTTTCTCCTCCCGCTTTTCCAGTCGCCTCTACTAATTTTTTCGTCATATTTTTCTCATTATATTTGATTTTAGCACTTTTTTCTGTTCCCGCCATTTTTATTTATTCTGTTCTCAGGATGACACCTAGATTCATCGTAAAAATTACCCGCGGAGCTTGTTGGGAACAAAACGCGTCAGTTTAAATGCTTTTTTAAGAGTTGCGTAATTAAAAATTATTTCTAGCCTCAATTAAGTTTTAAAAAAACTGTTCTGATGAAACACAGTAGCTAATTTTCCACAAGATATGTATTTTTTACTCAGGACCGCCTTCATCTGACGAAACCGATTGTGAGTAAAAATATGTATATTGTGGAAAAGTAGGTACTGTGTTTCATTATGAGTAATATCATTAACTTCCACGAAGTTATGCCCGAGACAGTTAGTTGATAAAAACAATTACTTATTTAGTTTGCATGACAGCATATGAGCAATGTAATTTATGAAGCGCTTATTTCAGGATTTTCCGCCCTCTGACGAGTTTTTGATCGAATAGAACAAATGGCACGTTCATCCGAGATTCTGCATCGCAAATGAATCGTTCGTAAACGGGTGAAGGTCTCCATTTATCAGTAGCTTGGTATAGTTAGGTGTATTTTTCAGTTATATTGCGGGAAATGGCGTGAACTGGCTTGACTTAAGTGAGCAGTTCGCTTTCGGTTTCGGACGATGCGAAAAGCCTCGTTCGCATCCGACCAATTCACTCCATCTGTCGGACTAGCGCCTGCGGAGTCTCTTTGCCGAGGCGGCTGCGGGAACCGTGGCGGGGAGCGGCCCAATTGTAAAGCCTTTTCAGCGGGACCGCATGAAAGACCTCGGCAGTATTGGCCGCGAGCATCTATCGTGAGCGCAGTCTTCCTTCCCGCTCTCCCATCTGCTTCCCTGCGATGTTTAGCCTCATTCGCGGGATCGTGTCTCTCGTTCCTCTCTCTTTCCCTCCACTAATTCTCCTCTCGTCTTCCTCCCTCCCTCTTCTCTCTCCCCATCTCTTTCCCCTTTCCCTCTGCACACACTGCGTTTCCGCTCTCCCAACACCAGCGATCTTGGCAGGTTGCCTCCGTCCTCTCGGCCACCTCTCACTCTTTCGTTCAGAGACATACCCTTTAAGGCAGCGAGTGTCCTATACGCCCTCTCGCCAATCCCAATCTCCTTTCGAGGTCTCCCATTCATCCTCCTTTCTGCCTCTCGGCCGTATTGCTTTCGCTTTGGGGCTCCTCTGTACGGGGCGACTGCGTGGACGCTCGCATGATTGCGGAAGGAGACTTCTTGGACGCCCGTTTTCTACCCATGGGCTTCCGCCATGGCCCTCTTTAATCCGTTGCCTTTTAGGGTTCCGATTGGTGGGGTTTTGTTTTAATCCGAGTCCGTGTTGATCGCTTCTTCGTGAACTCAGTTCTGTTTTTTCTCTTTTTATGGTGGTTTGGGACTGGTATGGTGAACTTAAATTTAGAATCTCTTATAATTACATCTACCCCGTTTTTCTTCTTCGATTCCGCCCTCATGTCCTCCGTTTTACCGCTTCGTGGCGTCCTTGTCGTATTATGTACTTGAAACGTCGAAGCGTTTCGGAAGGTCTAGTTCACGAAAATGAGCGCTTTCTCAGACAGAGCAAAACTTTTCGCGATGGATGCGTTGCCGAGAAGCCATCATTCGTTTGCATAGCGATCCGCCTCTCCTCCTCCACTTATGTAATATCCGCCGCCTTCGGTTAGAACAGAACGAGCGATCGGACTTAAACCCCGTCTCCTTTGGTTGCATCGCAATCCGCAATGCAAATATCGTATCGATGTCCCGCACTCTGGGTTTATCTTATCTGCGAGGCGATAAAAAACGCTAGGCTCGGGAAAAAATTTATTTTGCGTTTTTGTCGCGTTTATTAACTCGTTAGATCGGAGAGGTGAAATCGGGTGCCATTCTTTTGTTATCATTCGCCGCGTATCTCGCGCACATCCCGAGCGAACCTAGATTTGACGTCTTTTTTCTTCGCTCCTGTGACGTCACGGTTTGCCCCGAGAGGCCGTTATAATTTCCGCCCGTGGAAACTGCGCGCGCCGGAATCGGCCGAGAGGGAGAGTCCAGTTGGCGACGCCGATTTGGCCGAAATAGAAAGAGCGACGAGGGCGTCGGAAGGAGCGTCGCGGCGCCCGTGGAGCGGGGGCGGCGGTGGCGAGAACCTCTCTGCCCCCCTCTGGTTCTCTCTCTCGGCGACCTTCTCCTCCGATCGCATGACCCGATAGGAGACGTGGAATCGATCGTTCTATTACAGTAGGTCCTTTTCCACCAGTCACGTGCAAACCATTATTCTGTATGTTACCGCACGTTGTCTCGCCGCCGGGAGTGGCACGCGTGCTCGATGCGTCTGTCGTAAACACTTCCTGTCGCTCGACAAACACTCTGAAACCGGAACTCGTGGCGCGCTTGCGTATTTCAACCCAAAGGTAGACTCGCGCGATTTATTTAATTCGCGTGCGTCGTGACCACGTACCTAAGGTGTCGTATACGGAGGGCGTCTCCCTGCTGGCCCTCCTCGCCCCTCCGCTTCCTCCTGCGTGGGTGATGTCTCCCGTGCGCACTCTCTCTCTCTCTCTCCTTCGAGGGTGCCGCGGTCCCTCTCTTCTGCCGGCGTGCGTGGACGTCTTCTCTCTCGATGTGGAAGAGAGAGAAAGAGAGAGGGAGGGAGAGTGGGGGACTGAGGCAGCGAGGGACGCTGCTGCGATCGCCGCCGCCCAACCGCTCAAATATACCGCCGTCGTCTCCCTCCCCCCTCCCGCCCCTCGCGCCCCTCCCGCTCCTACGATAAGGAGAGAGAGGGGGGGAGTGGGGAGAGGGAGGTGCGGCCGCCGCGGCCTCTCCGCCGAGCAACGTCGTGCAGCCGCACTGCGCCTCGGAGGCCGCCGCGGTGCGCGGCTGAGGGCGTGGGGGTGCATGATCGGGGCGCCACCCCTCTTCTCCCTCCATTGGGTCGTGCGGGTGACTGATGGCGTGACGTGGCGGGTGGGGGGGCGTGCTCCCTCCCAATCCATTCATTACTCGCCTCTTCCTCGCCCTCCCTCTCCCCTCTCCTTCCTTCGGCCCGTGGGAAAGTCGGAGTCGGCTGAGAATCGCCTCTCCTTGCCGGGGTCCCGGCTTCGAGGCTCCTCCCGCTCCCTTTGTCGAATTTCGGCGGTTTTTCCCGTGCGTTATGTACGTCGGCGTATCATTCGTAGGGAGCGAACTTTTATCGGCTCATTGTCTCGAGTTAAGGAAACGGAAATGATGGGAAGTGAAAGTACCGTGTTTCTAGTATTGATTGCGTCGGTCGGCGTGCCTTCTCGTCCGAGGAAAAATCACTGAGAATCGATGGTTCTTCTTTCTTGACGTGGAAGAATGCGATCGCCCCCCCACCTCCTTCGCCACTTGATTTATTCACTCTTTTATACTAAGACGTTATTACTAATACGCGAAGAAAACACAACACGCCCCCGCTCCCTTCCCCTACCATTAATCTTAATTCTCACCCTGTGCTTTCAGTCTGCGTTCTCATTCCACTGATAATTTTTGTTTTTGAAGTAGGAGACCATTATTTTCTAAACAAGGAAATGCACTCCTGCGATAAATAAGTCGATTGGGCGATTGCCCCTCGAGTAGGTACCTCTCTCACACACGCTCTCGGGAGCCTACTCGAATCATAAAGAACCCGCGTCCGCGGTAGAGTCCATAGAGGAACCTCGAGATCCATTCGGCGGCACTTTTATTTCGAAGGGGAAGCCCAATCAATTTCCTCCTCGAATCGTGCACTGTAAATACGTACGCCCTTCGCATCCGCGCACTCTCTTAAGATTCTCGGCCGTCTGGCACCAATCTCCTTGGCCGCGTCGGTTGCGCGGGTTTCTTTTAATGTTTTCTTTTTTCCGGGTTTCAGACCGCCAGCCAGTGTTTACCGCCTGCTCGGCAGGAGGGAAACCTCTCGACGACATCGGGGCCCCGCGCGGCCTCGCGGAATCTCTCTCGGACGTAATCGCATTGCGCTCTATGGCATTTTTCGACAGAATCGCTCGGGAACTGATTTTAGATGGCAACGATTTACGTATCTTCGACCGACGGCGTGTTCTGATACGCGTTCTTTTTTCGGAAAGTGTAGTGTCAATGGAACGCAAAGGGAGGAGAGGCGAAGGTTGGGGGACGGCTCTAAAGGGTTCAGCGAAACTTGCCGAAGAAGGAGAAACAAAAAGTCATTGCATTTTATGCGGATGCAATACGCCCACGAAAGGAATCGCGTGTCGTGAAAAAGGTGTTGGTATTTGCTTCGCAAATGAGGAGATATTATTAAAACTGATCGATCCTGAGCGAACAAAAAGACGCCGAATAGGTCTTTTTGCATGTGTGCGCGTATTAAATCGAATATATTCATTACTAATTATTAGGAGTAAGCAAGTCTTCGGCAAAACTCGTTGCATTCATTTCTGAAGTCTTGTGTGAAACGCATTTTTTGTTTGATTCTTACTTTGTCGCTAGGCGTGCAGTGGCCGCGGAAGCAAAAATAAAAAAATCATCAATACAAAAATCTGCGATTAAATGAAAAGAATGTTTGTCCTTGTTAAAGAGATAGATGTTTGTAAATGCTTATTTAAATTGTGTTTGAATAAAGAAATATTTTTCTGTGTACTGCTTTATAAGTATTGAGTGGTAGCCGTTGTGAAATGTCATATGTCGAACACAGGCATTTTATCATCTTTTGTTGCATAACACTTCGATATATATTATACAAATGAACGAGTCTTCAATTTTTAATGCTTATATTTGCATTTAAATCATCAAATGAAAGTATGAAGTGCGGTTCACATTTTACTGAAAATTTAAGAGAGAGAGAGAGATAGAGAGGTGGGAGGAGGAATCGGAAAATGTTCACGCATTTCTTCCACCATTTCTTCTATTCGTACTTTTTCGGTAATAAGAGGCGTAAAATCGATAGTATTTCTGTGAAAACTGGCGTCCCCTTACCACGTCGGGCCATTCGAATGTTACGGGAACGCTTTTCTACCGTCCTCATTTAGCGCTCGCCTTTTCGATCTTATCGATAGAGGGCGCGCGCGCGCCCTTTCGATCGTCATCTTCGAGGGGAGAACCTCCGGAGGGTCGACACAAATCAATCGCCGACTCATTTTCAGCCGGCTGTAAGTACATCGGCAAATCACTCTAGAATCACTCTTGAATCGTCCCATCATGTATTTGCGCCTTCGATTTGTTTATTCAGACATGCTTGTGTGCGTTGTAGCCTCCTTTAAAAGGCATGGACCACGTTGAAAAAAAAAGAATAGGGAGATGTCGAGATAACTAAGCACTGCGTGGAAAATACGATGAAAATTTCAAGGCGATGGCGTGTCGCGCTTTCACTATGCGAAAGGGAGAGGAGAATACTCTGTACCCGAGGGAGACCCGTGGCGTTGTGAGGGGAAGGAAAGGGGAACATGGCCTAAATGGAGAATCATTAAAATGCAGGCTCTGGAAATTTTCTAAAATCATCAGAAACAATTCTGAGTTAGGTTTAGATCAGGGGTCCCCAAACTTTTTGAGAGGAGGGCCAAATAGGAATATTGAAAGTGATGGGCGGGCCGGATAGAAAAAAAAAAGTTTCAAAATTTAAAATATTTTATTCTATAATTATCTACCTAAGCATACATGCATATATAACTATAAGTAAACGTGAATAAATGCAAGAAAAAAATCTAATGCGAACAATGCGCCTGTTTTTAAATTGGAAACACTGATTTTATGATGTTTAATAAAATTTCCGCGGGCCGGATAAAACCCTTTCGCGGACCGGATCCGGCCCGCGGGCCATGGTTTGGGGATAACTGGTTTAGATGAGACGCGTTATTGCGTGACCAACGCGTTCATCCTTTTTAAGTGTTAAGTTGTAATATTATTGCGCGTAGAAGGCACAAAACTACACGCCAGCAGAGTAGAAGTACTTACCGCACTTACACGCTTAATTGCTCCGTTTACTCACGCGATGTTTTACACTAAATGAAGCTTAAGGGGCAAATACTCTGTTTCCCCCTTATAATAAGAAAGCGATCTTTTCAGAATCAGGTGTGCCGATTTAAAACATTTAATCATATAATGTCTCTGCACAAACTGGTTAATAAAAACACTCTTGACTTTATTTTATGGAATCTTGATAATGTCTTCAAGTGAGTCATGCAGCGTAAACAATGATATCCACCATGGCAAAGTATACGAGGGGCAAAGTTGTTACTCTGTGTAATAAGTGTGAGGTTGTCGTTTTAAAATCTGTTTCTCTTGAGATACAAACTCGACATTTGTGCGTAAAAGAAACATTTTGTCTAAGAGAGAAAATTATGCGGTGCACAAAATAAACTTTTATTTCTTCCTTATTATTCAGGCTAGGCAATTACGCGGTGGAGGCAATTGCACAAGTAAATACGATTTATGCTATTCACTTCAGCTGAGGAAGAGCAAAAAATACTGAACCTTATGGTTGAACCTCGACTTTTTCAGAACCATTAGATTACGACACTTTCACAGAAGAATATACTTGCGACATGTTATTGGTCTTCTGTCGCGAATATAAGCAACAAGTTGGGATTTCTAATAAATCATTTTTTCACAGTAACTCATTGTTCTCCTCTGTCATCTTGCAGATTATTCTAAATTTCGTCAATGATCATCTTTCCCTTCCATTATAATTCTTTTGTTTTTTACATTGCAACCTCGTACGTTAAATGCGTCGAAATGGCCTTCAGCATCGTTTCTCTAGGAATCCTGCCCTACGCCTTTGGAATATTATTAGCAGTGAACGGACATTTTTAAAGTTAGTTGTATATTCCTTTCTTTGGTTAGACATCTTTCTGCAATTGCCCTTTCGAATATATTTGCTCTTTTCCTAACTTGTCCTAAATGTAGATATCATAAAAATGGACTATCTTCATCAGTGATTTCCAAAATGTGTGTCGCTATATGCGGCGAGGTGTGTCGCGAGATGTACTAAAATGGACCAGAAAATTTTAATATGAAGTATAATTTTTCCGGTAAAAACAAAGAAAAAGCTACTTAAAATATATAACGATCTCTAATTTTAAGAAACACTAAAGACGAGACGGGTATGATTTAAAACGCTTGACGAATAAATGCGCCTTAATTTGTCTACTAGTCGCCCAAACTTAAAGACTATATGTGAGTCTCACCAAGCACATGCATTACATTAAAAGCAAAACAAATTGTATTTTGTAGAAATTGTTTTATTTTTAATCGGTTAGTTATCCCAGACTCAATACACTGCAGCATACATACACTTTTTCTTCTCGTATATAAATTTAACACATTTTTAATGCTTCTCAGAATACCTAATTACAAATGTGCAAAATAGAAAAAATGGAGGATAGGGGGAGATGGGCGCGTTAATTTTGTTATGTGGCTTAAAGTGCCACCATCACAAAAAGTTCGGAAAACCCTGCTCTACATCAAAGTAGTTTAATTAGAGATAGCCTTTTACACCATAGAATTTTATTTTGGTATAAACTATACTTTAAACAAGTTTGAATTGTTAAATATAAGAACTATTGCGTATCTGTTCGCAGTAACTTATTAGTTTACATCGATCCGATTGTGACCTTTAGTTTACGCAATAAACCGAAGAACGATGTGATTTTATCCTGGATCTTATGCAGCGCTATATACACTATTGGGTGAAAAGCCCTCGATGCATACGAAAAGGATTAATGGAGGGTCGTTGCGATTCAATAGTGAGTTCCGGACAGGTATTTCTGACATATCATTGCTCAAATAGGCCCACTCGTGCTGAACATAGGCTAACTTCTTGCAAAAATTCAAATTCAGCTATTGAAGGATATTCAACCATAGCTTTAAGCCAAATTCATTCAAAGTTATCACACTAAATTTAAGTTCAAGTATGCGATAGCTTCTAAGTTCTATTAATTTCTATCGTAGTTTCAGAGTCAATTCCTTGGATGATTCTGCTGATGAAAACCTAAAAGAATCTCGGATCTAGTGAAATTGCTCTGTACTTCTAAACTTGAAATACTGATTGAGTTTTTCGGAAAGAATACATAGATGTTGGTATATTACACTTAAGAAATTCTTGTCGAGCCATACAAGTTATTATTACATCCTTGCAATTTTGTTCAACTCATTCAGATGTTCAAAGATGTCGGTCATGTACGCCAACTTCGCTAACCAGTTTTCATCTTGAATAAAATCGGCAAGATAAATCTCATTTTGTGTTGTTGTCTTGCTTTATCTCATCCTTTATTTCGAAAACTCTTTCTAATATTTTATCTCGAGGAAGCCACCTGATCTCTGTATGAAGAAGCAAGAAATCTGCTCCCATCTCATTGCAAAGAATGGAAAAAAGACGTGACTTGAGTGGTCTCGATTTAATAAAATTAACTATTTTACCACATTATCTACAACTGACTTCAGTTCATCCGGCAAATTATTTGCCATAAGAGCCTCGCGATGCAGAAAACAATTTGCACATTCGGGCTCTGCTTTTTCAATTTCGTTACAAATCCTTAGACATTTCCTGTTATTGCTGCAGCACCATCGGTGCAAACACGCATTTTTGCCACTGTATGCTGTTGCTACTCATGTACCCATCAGTGATACGGAATATTTCAACACCTGTTGTTCGGTGAGGAAATCTTTTGCAAAACAAAAGTGATCTTTTATAAGTATAATCCTCATCAGCAAAGCGCACAAAAGCAATAAATTGCGGATGACCACCATTATCTGTAGATTCGTCAACCTGAAATAAAAATTTTCCAGCTGCTTGCAACTTCTCGATAAAGGTAGCTTCTATGTCACCAAACATGTCATCTATACGCCTCCTCGCGACATCGTCTGAAAGTGGTACTTTGCTAACTTCTTTTACTGCTCCCTCTCATATCATAATACGCATAATTTCTTTACATGCTGGTTGAAGTAATGTTTCGCTTATAGTGAGTGGCTTTTTTCTTTGAGCAATTACTCTTGCAACATTATAGCTTGTCTCTGTGGCCGTATCTGACACTCGTGCAAATTTTCAAGAAAACACTTTGTTTAAAGATTTGCTCTTGCAAGCGTCTAAAGAAACTGATCTTTTTTTCTGAGTAAGAAGGATGGTTAGAGCGAAAATGGCGCACTAATTTACTCTAGAGCTCTGCACGGACCTGATTTTCTAGGCCCGGCCCAAACATATTCGGACCTGGCCCGACCCGTACGTTGTCGAAGAAATTGTAGGCCCGGCCCGGCGCCCGTTTAAAGCCCCTCGACACGAAAAATGTAATTATTGCATTCCAAATTTTCTACCAACATCCGTGAGCTGTTCAATGAATTAAAAAGGATTTTTTTTATTCCAGATATTCGTATGCCTTGAAAGATCACAAACAAAATAAATTACTATATAAAATACAAATATAATGTTATAGGCATGATCTAAACAGAACTTATGTTGCCTACTTTCCATTTAGTCATTTATTTAATACTTACATTAGTTTTAATAGCTTTAAAGTCATCGCGGATATGTTGCTCTTTGGGTTCCCAAATTTTATAATTTAGCGTTATAAAATACTACAAATACATTCGAACGGAATATTAAATTGATCATGCTTATTTGTGCGGCAAAAATAAGGCGTGTACGTATTAGAATATACAGAATCTGAGTCCAACAATAGTTGTTGCTATGGCAACACTCTCGTAATGAGTAACAAAAACTTCAAAATCGCCAGTATTTACGCGAAATTCTAAGAAATACAATCGATAAGCAAAATTCTACGATAAAAATTATAATCTTCATTCCTTTCCTCAGAGAATAGTACAAAAGTCGCTAAGATTCTAAGATATTTTAATGTGCAAGAGAAAATTACCCTGCACGATGGATTTCAAATTGCCCATGTAAATGAAATGGGAAGGATAGTTCCTGGAATCGAATCTGAGACTTCAATCTTTGCAACAAAAACTATCCTCGGGTGCTCGGCCCATGTAGCAAGAGATATCCACCAAGTTTCGTGAAAATCGGTCTATTGGTTCAAAAGTTAATAGGGGGGGGGGCAGACGGATAGACAGACAGACACATCGACAAAACTATAAGCCTATTTCCATTCTGGAAACTAGGCTAAAAATATACGAGTCATACTCGTTCTTCACAACCCCTGGGTTAATGTGGGGGAGTTTACTTACAATACCCATGCCATTTTTTTTGCTTGAACCAATTCAGTACGTAGAACTAATGTGACTCGTCCTCCGTACTGAATGGGTTAAAGAAAAACTTATGCAAATCGTATACGTAAATTTCAGACACTGATAAAAATATTTTGGCCCGTCAAAGCCCGAAAATTTTTATAACTAGGGACTCCGCCCCTACGCGCTACACGCGGCAAACCCTTGCCTCGCTCCGCGAGGTGAATTCGTCTGCTGCCCGTGTGCAACCCTGAACATCCTCATTTCGGAATTAAAATTAAAAACTCATAACCGTAAAATAATCCAGATGAGCACTCGCACGTCGTTAAGAAGAGAAAATGGAAAAAAATTAAAATTATACAAGTTTGTAGGACGATGGCGTACAGGGACCTGTTGTCGAAAACTAGCCTAAAGGAAAAGAATAAAGCACAATCAGTCGGAAAAACTCTGGAATGCTCGCTAAATACGTATCTCAAGAGCTAAGCTCTCATCTTCAGTAGCTGAAGTCGTATGGATTGTTTGGGTTTTGTCATGTGTATTTATACGTTCCGGGTAAAAGTGAAAGGAGGGAAGGAGTGGGGAAATTCCTAACGGTTAGCGTGTAGAGGGGCGAGTAAGGGATATGCCCACCGTCTTTATTCATTACCGTGTCTTGGTATTTGTTTATAAAAATGCTCTTGTAAGCGTCTAGTTTCCAGTCAGTTTGTGTTGATTTTAAGAGACCCATGTTTTCGATTTTAATCGGATGATTGTTTTCTTGTATGTGTATTGCGACTCTAGACCTGTTAAGCCTACCTCCCGATTTTCCAAACTTCTGCTTCCCCTCATTCTCTCCCTCTCTCTCTCTCCCCCCCTTTTCGTCTTTCTCTTCTCTCTCTCTTTCCTTCTCTCTTTCACCCTTTCTTTTCCTCACACTCCTGTCGTCCTCCGTTTTCCCAATAGGGTCCCATATAATTTTATGAGTACGGCAACAGTGCTGATTGTCCTTGGCAACGAAATATTTTATTCACGAAAAACTTAAAATTTTCGTCTTCAAAACACTTTTCTGTGTCAATTAGAATCGTATTTGAAAATCTACGGTAGAAAAATTAATTTGCGTTCTTTTGCACGTACTGTGGTTCAAGTTTCTAATTTCTACGACAAATATAAGTAATTTTAAATAGCAAAAGAAATGTCTTACATTCATTTACGTGTTATGCTTTCAAAGCGGACATGATGGCAACAATCCTCGAATGTTAATCTTAGAGGAATTTCTTGAATTAAATTTTTTTTTGAGGCTCTTGAACTTAAAAACTTTCCGTTTCCGCAATTTTCCCTCTCTTTGTCAGTAATGAATAATCAGTCTGAATGTTTTCAGCATTCTAGCTCATATGGAAGTAAGAAATAGTTTGCGTAACGCACATTACTACGGTTATAATATAGAGAGACAAACTTGATATATCCAGCAATTTTTAAAGCCCGGCCCGGGCCCGTAACGAATTCCAGAGGATCGGCCCGTGCAGGACTCGAATTTACTCGGCACCATTGCTTTGTTAGCTAACATTTCCTTGCATAAGAGACACACTGGTTTTGGACACGTTCTATCGCCGGATCAAGTAAAACCATATGCCAAGTAATCTTTGTATTGACTTTTCAGAACTTTTGCTTTTTTTTCTTAGGCTCTTCTAATTTAGTATTCTGCTTTTTAGATTCATCTGTCGCCACAGTTCCTGTTGCCTCGGTTTTAAGTAAAACTTTTCCATTGTGAAAGGCTCCTAAAAATAAGAAAGCAATAAGGATCTATAAGAATAAAGTGTAATGAATATTTCTTTTTTGATAGCTACTTCTTTCAATTGTAATAATAGGTATACCGGTAATCTTTGGTATATATTCGGCTTAAATTGAGACGCGGTAATTAGGGTAATTTGAGTCCCTCTTTTTCAACGTTAAATAGCTTGTCATTCCTCCAGTTATTATTACATGATTAATGAATCTTTAACTTCAGGAGTTTCGTGTCCTTTGAATGCATCTGGTACAGGGGTCCCCAACCCGCCGCCCGAGGGCCAAATGCGGCCCTTGAGAGCTCTCTATGCGGCTATGATGAAGAGGTGATCGATACAATCTGATGTAGACAGTTTCATATTTTTATATGATAATTATCGTCTCAAAACCTTTTCTGGTGAAGCTTTAGCACTATTAATTTATTTAGAATTGATTTTCGCTAATATGAGACCACAGAATCCCTTGGTAACTTTTAATGTAAACACTCATCCGCCTCTCCGAAGCTCTCATGACTTTCAATGCGGCCCTCCGAAGCATTCACAACTACGAATGCGGCCCGCCATGTAAAAAGGTTGGGCTCCACTGATCTAGTACAAGCGTTGCTCTTTTTCTTAACAGTGCTCTTGGTCTTCTATTCGAGACGACGTAACCGATCAGCTCCTTTGACATCCATCCATTTTCATGACATAAATATTATTCCAATAGGCATTTGTTCCTTGGACATTGTTTTTCGTTTTAGGATTACATAGGGTGATAATTTCGCTCCGTCTCTAAGTAAGCACAAACTCAATTACTTGTTATTTTAATTTATGAAAGCGACCCTATTTTGGACCACTAAATGATTTCGGACTAGATTTTCAAGTTTCTGTTTTAAGAGTTTCCATCTATGCACATTTGCTTCAGTGACATTGAATTTTCTACCGATTTCACAGTTATTGGTTTTCCTGCATACTTTATCAGCATCAGTTTAAAATTGGCGTCATAACTACGCCTAATTCCTTTGATATCTTCCCTTTGCTGCTGTACCTCTTATCTCTACATTATCATCCATTTTAAAGTTGAGGGTGACGCATTTAAAACGGATATAAGATAAAATCACAATTATAGAATTCATGGCTTAAAATTGTTCAATGGAGGAATCCCGATGTATTTGTTTCAACATCTACAAAATACAATAAGTAGGCTTGATAGGATTCGATTTAAATCGATAAACGTCGATTTTTTTAAATTTTCAAAATCGACGTAAATGAATAGTCGTCGATAAGCGTCGATTTTCCATCAAGATGGAAAAGTATGCGTCTAAAAACCTATTTTATTCTGAATTCTAATATCGAAGTCGTTTCTGTATACTTTTTTCGCACTATTATTACCTACCTACGATTTCGTTCCTTTTCTGGGCTTGCATTAACAGTGGGACTGAAAGAAGGGCATTTCCTTACACTTAAATTTGCGTCTTTTGAAAAGCTCACGCTTCTACTCTGAACAATCAGGTAACCTCAAGGCCCTAAAGTAGTTTTGAGAACGTATTTCTTAGCCATTTTGAGGTTTTTGAGATTATATTTGCCTACCTAATGGTGGGATATTCCACTAGCCTCTCTATACAGTCATTGAAATGCCCTGCCCTCCTCGAGGTTCGGAAGAATCGTTTTCCTACCCATTCCACGCATCTACCCCGTAGAGTGTATTCCTAGACCAAATGTTTCTCGATTTCTTGCTAGGGTTTTTCCTATAAAAAGACGTATGCACTTTCACCTCTCCTCCGTATGCAATGAACCCACACTTTTGGCAGTCTTTCTCTAAAAGTTATCCAGGAAGGATTGTCCCGTTCTCTTGCTTTGGCTCATTCATCCTCTGTTACAGGTTAGTAAATTTCCATTTATGTCATTATCACCATAGGTATTCTTCCGTAGACAGGCCCGTGATTATTAATGGTTAAACCTGGTTCTCCATCTACTCCTATTTTCCGTTGTCCTCTTCTAGTTGTAATTACTAATCTATTTATAATTTTCTGGAGTTCCTCGTCCTTTCTTGCTACAAGTACTTGATCATCCGCGTATTTTACTGTTCTTATAATCCTTCCTTCAATTTTGAAATCTACTGTGTCTTCTAACGCCGCTTGCATTAGCCTTTCTCCTTATATATATATATATATATATATTGAATAGGGTCGGCGATAGGCATCAGCCTTGTCTTACTCCTCTACCGATATTTAATCCGCAGGTGTCCGCATTCTCCAACCTGACCTTTACAACTTGATTCACGTATAGATTCCTGATCAGTCTCCTGTCTTTTCAGTCTACACATTTATCCTTTAATATCTTCATCGACATTATCCAATTTACTCTATCAAAGGCATACGCAGATATCTTGACTGTACTCTATTGCCCTTTTTGATATGATTCTAACTACCCCTATCGCATCTCTAGTTTCTCGTCCTTTTCTGAGACCGAATTGATCTTCCCTTAGCATATCTTCTGAATTTTTCTCCAGCCTTTTATTAAGAATCCTCGTGATGATCTTCGAAGTGTGTGACAGAAGGCTTATCGTTCTGTAGTCTTTACACTGCATTGCCTTTGGCTTCTTCTTTAGAGGGATTATTGTTACTTCTAGGAAATCCCGAGACCACTCTCCCGTTTCGTAAATCTTATTAATTAATTTCGTGATCGCTTTGAGTCCTTCTGATCCCATGACTTTAAGTAGGTACCTCAGCCGTAATTCCATCGCTTCCTGTGGCTTTCCCTTTCTTTAGTTCCACTATCGCTTTTTCTACTTCGTTCTCCATAATACTTGATCCTAAGTTGTCTTCTTCAATGGTTTCCTCATCTTTTAGTTCTATTTTTGCCGACCTGTCTGCTTGCTGTGTAGTTCCTTAATGTAGTCTTCCCATACCTGTGCTACATCCTTTGTTTCTGAGACTATCTTCCCATACTTATTCATAATTCCTTTACCACGAATTCCATTAGATTTCTTATCTTCTAATTCCAGTGCCCTAGCGTACATGATATCGTACCGACCTAACTTCTCCATTTGTTGTATTTCATCACATTTTTATTTTATCCAATTATCTCTATATTTATCTGTTACCCTTCTCAACTCATTGTTTATACGTCTATAGTTGGCTCTACCTTCTTCACTGTCAACGTTTTTCCATTTTCGTTTCTCATCCATTTTCTCCAGCCATTTCCTTAGTGATCCATGGTTTTCTGATTTTCTTTTCTTGTTTTCCAATCTCTTTATCCAAGGTATCCTTGATACTGGTTTTAATTTCTTCCCATTCTATATCCACGGTCTTTGATTTGTTTTCCAAATTTCTTAGACGGTCTTTCAACTTCATGCTGACTACATCCTGCCTTTCTTTCAGTTTTTCTAGGTCCCAAGTCTTTCTTTTTCTTCTCGTTTTTCTTATTTGTTTGGGCTTTGTACTCACGTCAACTATTGGAAGGCTGTGATCTGAATCAATGTTTGGTCCTGGTAATGCCTTGGCGGTCTTTATGCTGTTCCTGAATCTTTGTTTTACTAAGATGTAATGTATTTGGCATCTCATGCTATCCTATGGGCTTTTCCATGTGCATAACCTTCGTTTATGTTTTTTGAATCATGTATTAGTCACTACAAGGTCATTATTGATGCAGAATTCTACCAGTTTTTCCCCTCCTCGGTTTCTCTTCCCAAGACCGTATTGCCCGACAGCATTTTCTTCCTATCCCTCTCCGACTAGAGTTTTGGGTTCCCGGCGATATGTTTTTACCGGGAAACGGGAATTAGATTTTCAAATATCCCGGGAACGCGGGAGGAAGAATGATTTTACATTTTTAATATTTAATACAACATTTTTCATTTAAACATTATATTTATTATTGTTACAACGTAAATACATGTTTGTGCGTGCGTGCGTGTTTACTGTGCATATTTCGCATTAACACGCTGTGTACCGGATTTAGATTCCCGTATTACACACAGTTCCTAGTCTTTTTCTCATAAATCCAAAAAAGCACGCAAAATCTCGTGGCCAGCTCAAATGTGATTTCCTTGGTTAATAGTCACGATTTAATTAGTAAAAAATCAAATTAACGATTTAAATATATTTCTTAGCTTGTATACTTCGTATTGTATACTTTTCTTACTGTAAGTAAAACATAAAATAATATTTTAATAAATAAAAAATAAACGTCGAATTCTACCGAGTAGTAATTTTAAGTGTCGGTATTCGTCGAAAATCTCTCGGGAGAATTATGTCGATTTAAATCGTCAATTAAAAAATAAATAAACGTAGAATTCTACCAAGTCTTGCTATAAGCCAATAGAGAACGAAACTTGAGTTCACTTTTGGGAATCGTTCGCAAAATAATTGTCCTTTGAACGTCATCTTTCAAAAATAAAATTCCATGGTTCTCTATTTCGTTAAAGAACACGTAATTTGTACCTATTCTGTATATTGGTATTACGAACATACGTATTCAGTATAGGTATAGTTAGTTCATTCATTGAAATGGTTTGTTACAAATTTTTGTTTGATAAAAAAAACAATTTTTGAAATGTATTTTTTAAAATTAATACTCTATTAATTGAAATCCGGATCCCGAGTAATGAAACATTTCAGTAGATACAATAATTTTATCAAATGTTTCATTTGTTTAAAAATATCGATTTACTTCGTACTCGAATTAATACGACCCTCGATTTTCTCGAGTTAAAATTCGGAGAAAAACCTCGTCTTGGATTCGGGTAAATACGATAATTTATTTTAAATAGTAGAAATTCCGGAAATAGATGTTTAACCTGTAAGTTGAGTGTAACTGAAGGATTTATTAGTCATTATACTCAGTTTCAGTCGTTATGGAGCCGTTAAAATTAGGAATCCCAAGAACATCGAAAGATCTCTCACGAATTAACATATGAAACGAGTAGCTCAGAAGTTTCTGAAAATAAATTGTCTTGGAAAAGTACAAAAATCTTTCCTTACGTCGCGGCATTGAATGTGAATAAGGAAGGTGGGTTCGCTATTCGTAGATTTGCCGCCTAAAACTAAACCTCCAACGATTTTGAAAAAGAATAATGAATAAGTTTTCCACCTCAAGCTAAAGCTCAGAAAGGTTTTGAAAAAATATGAAAATACAATCAAGTTTTATTTGTAATAGGAAATTAAAATACATTTTGACGAATTGGTATACTTCGTTTCAAGTCAGCAACTTCGTCTATTCATTATTACTTCTTTCTTATTTATTTGTAGCATAAAGAAGATTTTTCTGTAAACTATTATTTCTTGTTTTAAAAATGTCATTAACTTTTCTCGTTCTAGCATGGAAGTAAATTCTGTGGAATCATAGAGCCTCGATAGAAAATTCATTATAATGAAATGCTCTGATTTCTCTATTTTGACTCCTAATAGATTAAGTTTTTCCTTCCAAATGTCGCCTTTATCCAGCAATTCCTTCTCGAAATTGGCATCGGTTAATTTCAATAAAGCCAAAGATTCCGTAATTTATTAAGTTTTTCAAAAACACACCATCCTTCAAGAATTATGGTAGGTTACTTATTTATTCGTATCGCTGAAATAGTTTGTGCGATAAGATTATTTATAATTTTGACCAAAAAGTACGAACTCGTTAAATAATACTTAGCTGCTAAAAACTTTTGTTAACACAATATTGAAAGAAATGAAAATAAAGGTCAATGTGATGTAAGTAAAAGGCAGCTTGTCTGTATTTTAGTCACTTTCCTAAGATAACTGTTTTTGTGATGATAATGAATCGCATCGCAGAACATTTTCCAAGGTTGGAATATTTTTACGAGACTGCTATCACGTAAACATCTGAACGAAAGGTTAACCAGAAGTCCCACTCGAATTAAATTAGAAGTTTTCGTGAAAGACAGCGATAATTATCAATGAAATCTTTCGTGGCTAAATATAAAAAAGTTTATCTGATTAAAATTTAGGAATTCATGATGAAAGTATAAAAAAGTGTGATAAAGCGTACGCCACACACAGTTTCGAAATGCTTTCTTTGCGATTTGGAAACATTGTATGGACTCGTATTTTATGTAAATCGATTTTTCCTGTACGTTCATTAATTGGTTTAAAAAGTGTAGGCCCGGAAATAAAATATAATTTTATCTATAATAAAAAAAGATTCAAAGTAGGATAAAAAATATGATATATATTGTTGTTTTTATTTGTTGGAAACATTTTTGATCACGCTTATCGTTAACGAGATACCTTTAAACGTTCATGAAGGTCCCTACATAAAAGTTACGTTAGAATTTTACGAAATGGTCCAAAATGAATTTCGTGCGACAACTGTTAGCGTTGATATCCCGTACAAAATCCCATAAAGATAATTTTAGTGGCTTATGAGATGAAATTACGGGGCAAATGGAAGGACACGACCTCCCTTATATGCGTTCACATCTTAACGGTACGTGCGGAGAAACCATAGGAACGAAACAGTTCATCTTTAATACTTTAATTTCACTTCAAAAATGACGGGTAGGAATTAAAGAAGTTTTTAATTAACGTTTAATTTTGCTTAGCATAATTTCAAAATAGCCACTTAAATAAAAAAATCCAATGATCATATCAGCATTTAATGAACCTTTCAAAATATATATTAATTAATGCCCGTCATAAATGACTGTTATAAATGAAAGGTAGTGTTTAGTGGTTAAAAGACATTTGATCATAGGAATAGTATATATTTTATTATACTTTCCAGTAATGATTCCCTCTATCTCTTATAAATAGTTCCTTATTACATAGAAGGATATAGGAGAATAATGATATAAAACCTAAGATACTTCTAAAACATCTACAGATCTTAAATTTAGCATGATGATTGGTCAATGGTTACAACCGACGGGAAAACTCCAAATTCCAAGCATTTTTCATTTTTAGGGCATTTTTTTCGACCACATTTTTTCATTCCTACCCATAAGAAAATAATGATTATCAGTGCGGGGCTTTTTAAAATTGCACTTTTTAATTAGTTTGGTTGAAATCAACGGGATTATAATGTAGCCTATTAATTCCCATTAAGCATTAAATTGATGCTATTAATTCACATTTAAAAGCATAAGACTCGTTGCCGTTGTGATCAATATTTTTCTTTTTTAATTCCCCTTTTTTCGATTAAAATCAACTTGTATGCTAATTCGGCTCGAGTTTGAATTTTATCTTCAAGGAAAATAAACCTCGTTCATTCAGCTGTGGAACGGTTCATGTCCCGAGTTCGTGTGTCAACTATTTTTAAAATGCCAACGAAAATATTCCAGTCATTCAGATGTTAATCAAATAGAAAAAGTAAATTTCTGGAATCAAGTCCGTACCCTTAAACACGGAAAGTGACCCGTTTAAAATCGGCGAGAACACTCGCCGAGTATTTCGCGAAAGATTGATCGTTATCAAACTGACCGTTCGTCAGTTATTCGCATTAATTCATAAAACAGAATGAGGTTGGCTTTTATTATGTTAGGGGTTCCACGTTTTCGACCAAAAGTTTTGCACATGCATTATAATAGATATGTATCTGACCCTCGGATAAACGATTGGATTTAGAAGGAGAGAAGTTCCAAATGTTCAACTTTGAAAATGGCCAATCGCCTGCATGGGAGAGTGGAGGCGACACATGTACTGCTACATCATATAACATTAACCTTTTATACTTTTGAAAATAGCTGTCGATTGATATCTGCGTCAGGGCTTGCTTACGAACTTTTTCCATTCTTTGCTTGCTATCACCTTTTAATATAATCGGCCAGTCTATAAACAGTTGACTATTTTCCACGGATATCCAATCTTCGTCTCCATAGTCCCGAGGAGAATCCACTCGGCGCGCCATTCCGTCCTCCCCCTTTCTCCTACGCGCAGTGGCCCTAGAAAGAAGTTTGTGGGCTATAAAACACATTTACAACGCAGTTACAAAACCAAATACCCTTTGTTCATTGGCATAGGACTCGGGTAAGCAACACGATTTTGCTCTCCGAAATCCAGGAAAATCCGCATACCGTTGCGGTCTCGTTTTCGAGACCGATTCGAGAGACCTTCGGTGAGTCGTTTACAAGGGAAGTAAAACAACGCAACATCAAATTCCGTGTCGTATTTGACCCCGTATGGAGGCGCAAACGCTGTATCGTCCCTCACAATTGTGTCTTTTTTTGCTGATGTTTTCGTAGAACCAATCTCAGAGATGACCGAATCAGGAGTTTGGTCACTGCGAGTGGCAGAGGGTGTGGATAGGAACAATCTCATCATCGTTGTTCTCCCCCTGCCACTCACCATAAAACGGCGCCGCTGCCCCGCGTCCGCGGCGGAACGTCGAGTGAGGGAGGTGGAAGGAGGGCACGCGACCACCGCGTGATGGGGTGCCTCGCAACTCCCCCTCCCTTCTCCACCCTCCCCCTCCCTTCCCCCCTCCCTTCCCCGCCCTCCCACATCCTTCCCCGCCCTCCCACTTCCTTCCCCGCCCTCCCCCTTCCTTCCCCGCCCTCCCCCTCCCATCCCCGCCCTCCCCCTCCCATCCCCGCCCTCCCCCTCCCATCCCCGCCCACCGCCCCTCCCTTCCCCGCCCTCCCCCTTCCTTCCCCGCCCTCCCCCTTCCTTCCCCGCCCTCCCCCTCCCTTCCCCGCCCTCCCCCTCCCTTCCCCGCCCTCCCCCTCCCTTCCCGCCCTCCCCCCTCCCTTCCCCGCCCTCCCATCCCCGCCCTCCCCCTTGAATGAGGCACTTCCTTTGAGATCGCGCGTCTTATCGAGCACCAATGCGATCTCCTTCTCCTTTCCCCCTTCCCTCTTTCCCTTCTTCCCTTTCCCCCTTCTTCCCTTTCCCCCTTCTTCCCTTTCCCCCTTCCTCCGCATCTTCCAGTATACGTTCATAGCGCTCAACTTTGACCTAGTAAAAGAGGAAAAAAGATTCCTCTCTCGCCGACGATTTTCTCAGCGTTTTAATTCTGCGTGAACTCAAATGAAGCGTTAGTGATAGAGGCAACTCTCGATTCCCAGCCACGTGATGCAAACTCCTCGGGAACTTTTCGAGCATGCACTGATACCCTAAATTATAACAGCATGGTTTATTATCGGTTTCGTGCATATTCTTATCTAACTGCTGCCGTTTCTGCGAGCACGTTGCTGTGCAACTGTTTGCTCTGTCTTTCTCTCCTAATGCCGTCTCTCTCTTTTCGCCCAACTCTGAATCAATTCATCCGTTTCACATTCTCAGTACTTACCCTCTTATTATTAATCACCTTTCTGCATATCATCTGAGCCAGTGTTACTCAACCGGTGCTCCGCAAACATGAGGCAGGTGCTCCGCAAGCTTTTTAAAAAATTAAAGTGAAAAGTGCAATTATTGGAAATATAATATTAAACTGTTTATTAGAACGAAGTTTAAAGACTTTTGTCTATCACGTTACGATAATCGCAACACTGCTTTGATTATAAAATCTACTTGTTCTGCCTTTTCTTTCCGAATATGTACTACGTTTTCTTACCCATCCCCCAACCTCTTCCAACTTTCTGCCTCCCCTTTCCTACTCTCCAATACCCTCCCTTCCCCATCTTACTTTGTTTACTTAGAAACATATTCACTCCCTTTATTCCTCTCTCCAATTCACGGACCTTCTCCTTCCACATTGTATACATAAAAGAACATTTTATTGCCCGCCAACCAACCTCTCCTTCACCATTACACCTCCTCTCTCTTACTCACCGATTCCCTTCCTCCCCCTAGGTGTAACATTTGCTATAGATTCTATATACTTGCATCTAATATCTGAATATTTCTCCAGCAAAGATATCGATATTTCAAATTGTGATTCGATTTGTACTGACGGTGCAGCAAATATGACAGGTGTACATGCAGGATTGGTTGCAAAATTTAAAGAAGTAGTGCCAAAAATTAAAGTTACACATTGTATTATTCACCGAGAATTATTAGCATGTAAAAAGTTAAGTTAATTTCATTTTGTGGATCGTTTTCATGACAATGTAATATTCATGTACTGTAAAATGTAAAAAAGTATATGCATACATACAGTGCCTTACTTAATTACAGCAACAATTCAGATACCCTTGACTACAAAAATTTTTCGTCTAAAATTTGGCCAAAATTTCTTTTTAATAATGAATTTGCGGAAGGATTCGACGCGTATTCGAAAATCAATGGCCGCAAAATGAATCTCCATTCTTTCAGGCGTCGTTTGGTTCAAGTGCCGCATTCATAGAGGGATTCTAAGTGATTTTAAAATGCGAATGAAAAATATGCTGCATCGCATTTGCTCCCATTTAATTTTATGTCAACCTATAGGGAGACGAGAGGGTTTTGATTTTATATAATAGAAGGATTTGGTCTGGTGCTCCTCCTAAATTAGGGGATATCGTGGTGTGCTCCACGGTCTAATAAAGGTTGAGAAACACTGATCTGAGCTATGGTTGCCACTTACTCCGGAATTAGTCCACTGTAGATAAATCTCTCCTGGAATCCAGAACGACTTGCCAAAATCATCCCAATAGAGTAATTTTCAGATTTACTGCTCTTTTTACTTTGTATTAAATTGAGATTTTGGTAGAATCGTTACCTTTGATTCAACTAAAGTACCACTTGATGTGGAAATGTATTCTTTACACAGGATCATGCTGGTAACTACCTCTAAAGGGTCGCCTAATTTTGACAACAATTTAAACCTATCTAGAAAAATTCATAATTGTTTTTGATATCATTTATTACTTTGTAAAGAATGTTGCAAATACCTGCCTTTTAACTGGTTATACTAAATTGACCTTGGTTTTTGTAGTTCCATCTTTGTAGAGAAATCCCTACATAGACAAGGAAGGGAAGGAATAAATGATTTTATTACAGAATTAAAGGCACATTATTACTTGCCTCACACGACATATGAAACAAGTTTTAATCTTCTCATTTTCTTTTTTAACCTATAAAAAATGTTCCAGAATTAACTACTCATAAAATGAATTTCTCCCAGAATCAGCAACTCATAAGGTGGCAACCCTAATCTGAGCCTTATATTACTCCACACATCTTTTTCTACAACATATACGAGGATGAATCAAAAAGTTCCTGGAATTATCATATAAAAACAAAAGAAACTCAAAAAGAACCATTTATTTTGGAGTTATTTTCCAACATATTCACCATTTAACTCTAAACACTTTTCCATTCGATGTCGTCATCGTTCTAACCCATTTCTGTAGAAATTTTGATCGTTTGAATGAAACCAGTTCAAAACTGCTTGTTTGGCCTCAGATATTGATTCCCAGGGAACTCCCTTGATGTGCTCCTTTCATTTGGGAAACAGAAAAAAGTCCGAAGGAGCCAAGTCTGGACTGTAGGGTGGGTGAGACAACGTTTCCCAGTGCAATTCTCGAAGCACAGCTCTTGATACCGTAGATGAATGTGCTGGAGCATTGTCATGGTGAAGCAGAATTCGCCGATGCAGTTTCCTAGGTTTTTTTTATAAGCGCAGCATTCAGTTTTTTAAAAACTTGTTCGTAATAACCTCCTGTTACTGCCCATTGCCCTTCAAGAAAATTGACCATGATTACACCTTCACTATTCCAAAAAACAATTGCCATAACCTTATTGATTGATCGTTCAGCTTTGAACTTGATTGGTCCACTTGACCCCCTTGGTAACCATTGTTTAGATTGAATTTTGCTTTCCGGATTGGCTGGTAGATCCATGTTTAATCACCAGTCACTATTCGGCAAAAGAAATCTTCTGGGTCTGCATCAAATCGGTTGAGGAACTCAACTGCATGCTCAGCTCTCTGAGTCTGTGTTCAGGGTGCAACGCTTTCGGTACCCATCTAGCAGAAAGCTTGCTTAATCCTAAACTATCTTTGAGGATTGATTGAGCTGAGCCATATGAGATGTCCAAATGTTTGGCTGTCATTTGCACTGAAACTCGTATATCTTATTTATTTATTTATTTTATTTATTTCCATTTCCATCTTATTCCACAATCGATTGGACGGCGACCACGGTTTCTTCGTTGATCGACGTTGATGGTCTTCCACTTCGATAGTCATCTTAACGTCTTCTTGTCCAAGCTTAAACCGTTTAATCCATTCATAAGCTGCAGTTTTCTTAGATGCATCATCCCGTAAACTTTTTGCGAGGTCTGAACAATGGAATTCGATTTCCAGCCAAGTTTTGTCAAAAAATTTACGTTTACTCTAATCTCAAACTTGAAGTTATGCATACTCATGAATTAATTGGTTAGAAAAACTGCTTTTATATTATAACAAATGAATTAATTGTTACGAAATATTGTATTGTTATGGCTAAGATGATGCTAGTTTTAGGCAACAATACTTTGTTATTATTTGGAATGCAGGAACATTGTTACTGAAACTTTCCGGGAAATTTTTGATTCACCCTCGTATATTCAGACTGCTTTGTTTTTATGTAAAATTTAGAATTTATATTGAATAATTGATACATGGTGTTCTATGCAGAACACTTTTCCAAACATTCATATATTTACGTTTTAAGAGGGATAATTAAATTTTGCAGGCCGATAGTTTCCTCTACAATATCTCCAGTTTTGCATGTGCTTTAGCATTTTTGTTATACACAAAAATTCTCATGTTTCCTCACTTCTTCTTTATAAGTTTTTATCTGAACAAAGGTCATTTCTTTATTTACCAATTGTGCCACTCCCTTATTTCTATTCGCCCAAAACTGTTTTTACTCTATGGAACACTCAATTATGTGAATTTTATATTTATTGCTTACTTTTTAGTGCATATAAAAGTTGGTTTCATTTATTTTTATTTCAGTTTTAACTTAATACTTAATTCATGCGTTAAACATTGTGTAAAAAACCAAATAGGCTACTTTTACTTTTTTCTATTTCTTTCCTGTCTAATAGTTCATAAGTATTTATGACTTTTGAGTCTCTGTTTTATTTCTCTTTACCAAATTTTGAGGCTCCTCTCTACAGTGAGGCCCTGGGCCAAGACCCATGTGGCCTCCTTAAGATGGCTATGATTTCTATTTCTCTCAAATGAGCTGCAAAACCAAATTCTGAATGGAAAGAAAAACCAATTGAAGCTGTTTGAATTGGATTTATAATTGTAAAATTGCTGACAATATTGTGTATGTGCAAGACAGCATCTTACTATTACAAGGCTTTCTGTTTCTATGTGCCATGTGCATCAACCCTGCCCTCGGCTCATTTCACTTTCCCGAGGGACCTCAGCACTATGTGCCTCACATTTAACTTTGCCAAGCTCGGCAAACTTAGTTGTCAAAAATGAGAAGCACTTGTGTAATTTTTTTGACAATATACAAATAAAACATATGTAAATAAAACATATATAAATAAAACCTATATAAATAAAACAATAGAATAACAAAGCCTCTCTCCCTCCATCTCTCCCACTTCCTCCCTTTCTCTCATACCCTCTCTCCTTCTTTCTCCCTCTCTCTCTCTCTATAACAAATTTATGAAAACCAGATGCGAATTTTGGCTACAATGCCATCTTCAGTGTTTGAATCACCTTGTTATGGTTATTGGAGACTTTTTGTAGTATTTGATACTTTAGTGCTTATTCTTGAATTAGCATGTTCTAATAATCGTTAGGCAGATGTTCACAATCCATAACTGCCACATTTAAATAATTTATTCTTCTACCATTTCATTATTACATGATGATGGCTTTTTTCTATATTTATGCATTTTTACAGTTTAATATTTATTTTTAAAATTAATGAGAAGAATTAGCTAGAAAATAAGCTTTCTTTCTTCATCTTGTCTTCAAACATCAACATTGTAATATATTTCCCAATCAATTAAATAGAAATTAGAAAGTCAAGACTGTAATATGGTAAATATCAAACAGAAATGGAAAAATATTTATTTTAGTTGTAAAAAAACTAGGAATAATGCATTATGTAAGAGAAGTATGTTTCCCTCATTGTGTTTATTAGTTGAGGTTTTTTCTTGTAAAAAAATGGCACCAAACAAATATCTTGTTATCCTAGGGAATTATTAAAAATTTCTAAATAATTAATTGAAAACCATCATATTATTTAGAAGATAAAATTTCATATTTTGTGTCCTGTATTATTGCTGCCTGTTCATTTTATTTTCCTCTACAATTATAAAAAAATGTAAGTTGAAGCGAAAAGTTCATTTTTTGCTTTAGTTAAATTGGGAGCTCTGATTGAGTGGTTTAACCTGAATGTGTCATTTTCTTCTTTTACTCTACTACATACATACATACTAAATTTCAAATTTCATTTACATAAGTCCAGCCTTAAAGTAAGTGCATAATATATGCAGAAAGTCAGACCAAATAAAATAGGCACTTTTTTATAAAAAAGGAGTGTGGCTACAAATAGATTGATTGTCCATTATTTAACATACATGCATCTTTTGTGATAGAGTCGTGAAAAGATGATGAGAGGAGTGCGTCGAGGCTGTGTTCGACTCAAGGGTGCTGTGATTGGAATAGATGATGAGGACGCCAGCACTTTCACGGTAACTGTGGATGGGAAGACGTTTCACTTCCAAGCAAAACATCCAGAGGAAAGAGAACGCTGGATCAGAGCCATGGAGGATACGATCCTGAGGCATGCACCACATTACCACCCTAGGAACCATCACCAACGTCACCATTCTCCTCCCCCTCCATCCCTGACACAACAGTATCAGCAATCTGCGGTAAGTTCACTAAACTTATTAAATTATTTCACACTCAGATTTTATCTGAAATATGATAAATCTTTTTATATCAGGTGTCTCAATTCAAAATACACTTGTTTATTTTAACTCTCATGCTGTTTCTGCAACATATTTCTCTTATACTGTTATGTTGGAAACTGCCAAAAAATATAGACATTTCACTTTGGTAAAATGTAAATTTTGCTATAAAAATTATTATCAAACAGCCAATCTATTTATTTGCCCACTGTGATAATCATTATTTAGTTTCTTTGTTAGAATTAGGGTATAGGTACTGGTGAATTAAATTTTCTTATCTTTCAGCTGGTGGGAATGAATTCTTTCTTTCAAATAATTTGAATTTGAAATTTTCTTGTCCTATTAGTTATTGCATGATGTTCCGTAAAGTTCGTAATGGATATTTTACAATATTAACAAAATTATGCAATTTTAAATACTTAAAATTTAAATTTTTTCTTAATTAATTAGTTGTTCAATTGATCATATTTTTACCATGAGTGATTTTCCAATTATAAAATATTAAAAATATTTTTAAAAGTTTTTCTAGTATTTTGACGCAAATTTCGCAAAAAGGTATCATTGCAAATTTTTCGGTTGCATACTCTCCAGGGGTACCTCCACGCAAAGTAAGTTCAACCGATGTAGTAGATGGATCATCGAAATTGAAGCAGTCTATCATGCTTTAGAAGTGTTTAAGTTAAATAAATATTGCATGCAGGCAATAAACATCAAATGAACAAATGTTACTCATACAATTTCTATGTACAATATCTATAAAACTTTTTATCAAAAAAGTAAAACAGAAACAAACCGGTATTTTCAAAGTTGATATCATGGAGCATATTTGGAAGCGTTCTTCTATTTACATTATTTACAATATGTACACAACTGTCACATTTTTAGCAATAATCAGCCTGTGTGTGATATATACAGAAGCACAATATAAAGGACTACCTCAAACCGAACTCTATCACAGAAAAAATAAATCTGAGTGCATAGGGGAAAAAAAGAGAACTTCAAAGGGTTCTGTTCTTCGTAGGCTCCTGTCAGCTTTCACTTTTATGAGAGTTTTGGGACTGCTCGAGTGTTTGGGGCTTTATTGCAGCCATGTGCGCAACATGTTTCCGGTTCGTAGCTAGAGAAATTTTACTATGCAGTATTTTTGTTTTGGGTTAGAAAATCATGTATTACCGGAAAGATTGTGACAAAAGCATTTAGACAATAGGTTATATAAAACAAATTTTAAACTGTCATACTATTTTATCATAATATACAATCCGATATGAATAAGATGCTGGGAAAATTCGTTCAAATATTGTGCCATTATGACATGGTCTGACTAAACAAGAGTGAGTCTAAATAGTTTGTTTTTGGGTTCTACATAATTTTGAAAGAATTCAGTATATGGCAAGACTCCCCAGCATAAGGAAGTAAAAGATTGTGGGGTTATCCGCTTTCCCCAATGAAGTAGAGGAATTTTTTCGGAGAGCAGATATATCTGTGCTTCCCACCACGGAAGCAACTTTGAGCGGCGGATATACCGCTTACCCCAGTTAAGCGGTTAAGGTGAGGTAAATATAAGATTTCATGTTTAGCTGCTGAACCTGTCTACTTGAAGGGAGTGTCCATTAAAAGATAAAAGTACAAATACTATTTGGAACACTCGTCATTATGGTTAGCAGCAGTGTAAATTACCTGAAATAATGATTATAGTATTCAGGCATTGGTAAAATCTTTATGGGTCATCTAAAAGTGCAACCTTAAGCTATCTGTGCTCAAAAAAAGGGAAAATTAGAGCAAGATGATTTGAGAAGAGTAAGTATATTAAGAAGAGTTAGACAAAGTTGTTACTTTTCAAAGAAGAAGTACAGTACACAGGAGATCAAACATTTCGAGGATGAAATATTTGATCAATGAAATCTATGTAGCCAAGTAATTCTGACAAGAAAGGTAAAGAAACCTCAAAAAATGGTTAATAGATTAGTGATAACCAGAATAAGGAATGGGATGAAAATAAATATAGAAAAATCGAAAGTTTTGAGAATATTGAGAGGGCTTTAGCATAATGATTGATAGAGAGCCTCTAGGAAAAGATTGATCAGTATAAATATATACCTTGGAAGGCTTATTATAGCAAGAAATACAAAATGCATAAATGAATTAAGAACTAGAATTACAAAAGTGGGTACTATCCCTATCCAGACCCACAATTTCCGAGTGGTGAGATTTACAACAATGGTGTCATGAGTGACGAGAAATGGAACTACGTGGAGTTTGCTTTGCTTCGAGCTCCGTATTTCTGCTTGCATGGAGAGGGTTTAAGGACGGGTGCTGTAGGCATCCAACACGACTCTAATCTCTATCCAACCCAATAACAATAATCTTTCCATGGCATCTTTTTCAGGTTTTAATCGCTGTGCAATTCCCGCATTAGCTTTTTGAAATTCATATCACATACTACTGTTTCCATAACAAACTCCATGTAATTCCATTTCTCGTCACTCACGGTGCCGTTGTTGCAAATCTCGCTGCTCAGAAATTGTGGGTCCGGAGAGGGATAGTACCCAAAAATGAAAGCCATTTTCAGAAGAAAGAAATTTCTGCTGACATGTAAAACAAATGAAGAACTAAGGAAGAAGTTGTTGAACTGCTGCATATGGATTATCACCTTGTATGGAATAGAAACATTGACTTGACACTTGAAAAACTGATATACAATACTTAGGAAGCTTCAATATGTGAACTTAAAAAATGCTGAAAGTGTGATGGATGGGTACAGTAAAAAATGATGAAGTGGAATATGAGGGAAGAAATAGGTAATAGAACTGATTAGGAAGAGGAAGATAAACTGGATCAGACATTTCTTGATTAAAGATGTCATTGAAGGAAAACTTGTAAGCAAAAGAGGAAGGAAATTGTGTCAATTAATAGACAACTTTAAAGGGAAAGAGGGTTTCCAAGAAATAAAGAAGGTTATGAATGATAAGAGAATGAGAAGAACCTGTTTTAATGCATAATTATGAACCTATATTTGGACAGATTACAGCTTGATTTGTGAGAGATAGAAATCATTCTGTTTATGTATGGGATGAGGAAATTAAGTCCCCTTTATATGGAAAGAGCAGTGTAAGGGCTAATGATGGGTATGATAATTTGGTAGAAGAGGTAAAATTATGAATAATTTTTCTTTCAATTAAGTAATTAATAAATTAAATGTTCATGATATATTTAATGAAATTAATATGAACAAATAATATAGTTTCAAATCTTTCTTTTCTGACATTTTATATTGGCTTTAGGATCTAATTTATGGCATGTGAAACATCTTGTGTGTATATTGTTGCCACTCATATTTTTATCAAGCTAATTCATGATGAAATAGTATTAATGATTTTAATTATAACAAAATATTTGTCATTTCAGAAAAAAGAAGTGGAATTATCCTTGCCAACTATTCAAGACTTTGACAAGAAGGTAGTAGAAGCTGATACATTCCTTCAAATTCTCATTGAGCAAGTGAAGGTAAGACTTTTAGCTTTACTTAAGAGGTAAATATAAAAGTAATCCACCCTTCTAGGTAGCTTCATCATTATAGCAATAACTCTTTGTCAGTTTTTTTTATTTTACATATTTGATTGTGTTCCAGAAAAATTTTCATGCTGACTTAAACTTTTTTATGTTTAGCCATATAATTTCATATCCTTTAATTCATTAAGCCTAAGAGGCTCCCATGCATGTAATTTTATGTTATGACAAAATCTTCTATACTGTTAAATATAAATGAAATATGGTTAATATGGATAATACTTTAATGATATTTATATGCCCAAGTGGCATTTACCTTATTTGTATTTTTGCTCTTCTAAGCAAAAATATATTCCTCAAATTAGATCCTGCTTTTCCTTTCAGATACCGTTCATTGATATTTGGACATGGGAGTTTGAAAATTGTAAGGGTACTTTTTAAAAATTATCTGGAAAATTGTAGATATTCCTGTGTAGTGGAATGTGCTATGCGTGTCTTCCCATCATGGATTTATATATTTATATAATTATAATATTGAGCTGTGTGTTTAAAACATTCCAAGCCATATTTGTGAATTACATGGTGCACAAATTGCAAGTAGTATCTGGAACTTTTCAGTTTCTCCCTGTTTATCATAATACTTGTTATGTACTTGCTGGTAAGCCCATAATGTGTGAAGCAACCTATAGTATAACTAGTTAGTCTCTTTTTCTCAGAAGAGAGTTTTATAGCCTGCATATGCAGCTGCAAACATTAGGGTTAGGGTATTATATGTCCTGCATGGTTCCTGAAGTACCATAACACCTTAACTAAATATGGTAATTCCTGGAGAAATGCTTTATGTAGATGCATTTCTTACTTGAGTTACGGACCAATAGTTCTTTTTTTTCAGGCTCTTGAAAGCAGGATTGAAAAGCTCGAAAGCCCAGAAGAGAAAGAGAAACTGGTGGACATCTATGACATTGCTAATGTGAGTATGAATTTTTTTAATCTAAAGCCATTACAAATAGTAATTGATTATTATAAGTCTAAGTTATGTTATTTTGCACATTGAGAGAATTATTGAAGGAAACATGCTATTTTATGGATATTTTTTCAGAGTTATGACAGCTTTAGATTTTCAAGTATTTTATGATGGTGCAGTAAATTATTTTTATTAACTTACATTTTGGCATATACCGTATATACTCGTGTAATTTTCAACTTTTTGAGACCTATTATTTTGCCAAAAATTAGGGGGTCACAAATTAAATGAGGTATGTTTTTGAAACGGTGAAATCATCTCGTTTGGAACATTTCTAAGTGTAGCCTTACCCATAACATTGATCTGAGGTCTTGCCTCACAAACTTCTAATTTTTAAGTAACTTATTATTATGTATGTAGATTTAATAAATTTCTCATATGACCTTATTTAATCTTTCAACCTCCATTATGAAAAGAAAAAGAAATATCCATAAAATTACCAATAATTCATAAATTAAACGTAAGAATAAATGTTTGTTTACATGCAAAGACCTCAGTAAAATTGGGTATCCATTCCTGCAACACATTCTAACATTTATGGTATTAGACTGAGTTGCCAAGTGTCAATTTTTTAACCATTTAATATGAGTAAATGAATTTTTAAAAAGAAATGAGAGGATGGTGGAAAGCATTTATGGCAACATAATTGTGTATGATTGTACAATAGTTAAAGATGCACTAGTAGGCAAGCAGTTGTTTGGCTCTTACCTGTTCCTACTACACAGCTTTCTTAAAACATTTCTGACTAGTGAGCTACGAACTGTGAGAATTACAGTTATTCACTCTCCTTAAGACTCAAACTCAAATCGTGTGGGTCACATGTTGACATTGCACTAAATCCATGGGCTGCATTTCATCTTAATAACATTCTTTTGTACTGTAGCTTTGTAGAGTGTTTTAAATGGGAGTGAAAAATTAACTGCAGATATTTTGGAGATGTTGCTTTATTACATTTCTTAAATTTGTTGGATTATTGAAAAATATTTTATAAGAAATACATGCGAATTTGGGCTACATCATAGTGTAAAGTATAGTAACTCCTCGAACAACGTACTCCTGCATATCGTATTTTCGCAATAACACAATTTATTTTTTAGAGACAATTTTTCACATAAAGTGCCCATCCCCGCAATAGCTTGCAAAAAATTGGGTGGCGGACTATTTCGCAGAGTGGTATAAGTTGGTGTAAAATTTTAAATTTTGGGATTTTTATACATATATATATATATATATATATATATATATATATATATATATATATAATAGCTGCTTCTTACGGAGGATATATTATATATAATGATATAAAACCTAAGGTACTTCTAGATATTCCACAGAGCTGAAATTTGGAGAGAACCTTTGGTGTTAGTCCAAAATCATCAGGAAAAATCGAAAATTCCGAAATTAAATTAAAATGGGGTCATATTTCAAGTCCTATTAGAAAACCATTTAAATCCATTCGTCTTTTTATAATTGCATTTTTAAATTACTTTTAATTAAGGTACAAACTCTGGACCTGAATTAGAAGACGGGAAAAAGAACGAAGATTATTTTTCCTGAAAGTAGAACACGAATCCATGCCAAATTAGTCCAATTATTCGATTTTTACTGCATAAAAACGGGATTTTATACAATTTATAACAATGGCCCAATATTTCTGTCATGACTACGAGACAATGCTTTTCTTCGGGAATTTATTTTACATGTTAATAAAGCTGAACGAGACCTTAGTGCCACGAACTGAAAAGTAGCTTAGTGTCATGACGTCACTCTCAGACCGTGACATTTAAAAGCAAAGGGAAAACATTATTTGGTGCGCAGACAGTACTAAGAGGAATATTGCGCTGAAATTTTTAGGGTTTGTAGATGTCATGTGTAGGCCTATGGATAATATGAGACATCTTATGTAGGTATCCTCGGTTTGACTCCAGGCGCTCCCAATTCTTGCAGTATGCAAGCACCGATTACTAGTGTATATACACACACACACACATACACACAAGCATTTATACACACATAATATAACAGTTGGAATATTTTAACTTCAATCCTCAGATCTAGATAGAGAGTTGTGTTGAATCATCCTGCTGAATGCACTATACGATTTGCATGCAATAAAATGAATCGCAAAAGTTACAAATGCACACGCTAGCTGCACACACAGTCATTTTGTGCTGTTAGTTATTTTTGTTCTATTGTAAACATTATTATCCCTTATGATTAATGGAATCGCATTGATGTCAATGCAAAAAAAATTACTAATACTGAATACTACTTAATAGATACATACATACAAGCATGCTAAAACATATTTATACACATGCAAACACATACCATACATGAAAATAACTATAATAAAATGAAATAAAGGTGTGAAATGACAACCGAAAAAACAGCCCATCCTTTTTCCATTATTTTTAATGGGAAAATTGTCCCCGCTTAAAGCGTTTTTCCTTAGTGTACAAGTTTTCACAAATGTAACTATCTCGTTATTCGAGGGATTACTGTATCTCACTTTGTAAGCCCCATAAATGCTCTTTGCAGGCCACATGAGGAATGTTTTCTTCTTTCCTTATTCTGAAACATTTACCCTTTGAAATGCCAATCCATTGGATATTCTTCATACAATTTTTTCATTTTAGGAAAACATGGATTTCTTTTTCTAGTGCAAGATGGAAATAGAAATCCGATAGTTATATTTCATTGAAACAGAGGGGATAAATTTTTCCACCTTTCTCTGATTGGGAAGTCCACACCCTGCTTCCTTGAATTGAAAATTATTGACATAAGCAATGTTGGTGAATTTCATTTAAAGAAGAGCTCTAGTTCAGTTTAAAATTAACAAAAATCATTCATTAAATAATGTGTACATTAAATAACATTTACATGTCTTTTATAGATGGTTATGGACTACAGTTACTTCTGTTTTCCTTAGTTTTTCTTGCCAAAGAAGATGTATTTCTATGTACACATAATAATTCAGAATCAAGACTTTAAAGTATGTATAAGGACAACTTGTCAATAATGTTTGAAACTTTCAAGCAATGAGGGATATTCCTAAACTTCTTTTATAGAACTCTTAATATCCATTCATTTTTCCACAGTAAAACCATCCCATTGCATAAGTAATTTCCTTTGTGTTAACTATATTTTATCATGCAACACCTTCCTTTAGAAAGAACAAAATTTGACTTTTTCCTTAATTGTATGATACTGCAATATTTCATTTGATAATTTACAGAGGAGCTAAGATCAAATATTACTCTATACATAAAATTTTAATTAACTAAGAGGAATCAGTAAAATAGTATTGTGAATTTAATTGTACAAAACTAGCTATTAATAAATAATTTTATTCCTTTCAGGAAATGCTCGAATCAATCAAACATTCAATTGTATTGCTTCAAATAGCAAAGGTATGTAGTGTGTATTTTTTATTTTTCCTTTTTCTGTTATCAAGACTGATATTGTGTTCAATTTATTAAGAATGTAATTTTAAAATACTGTATTTACTCACAAATAAGCCACACATTTTTTTTCAAGACAAACTAGGAAAAAATATAACTGTATTTTAGCTGCAACCCATGTTTTTACAAACATTTCTTTAACCCTTTAACTGCTACAATCTTAGTTTCCTTACCATGCTGCTGGTGCTATATGCTAAAACATACAATATGCTCCCCACTGCTGAATACTTTTTTCAAGCTTCCCGCTTTCAACTAAAACATTTGTATCTACCTTTTCCTTAATTTTAATGAAAAATAAAAATAATGTATAATAATGATAATAATTAATTATTATTAATTAGTATTAATTATTATTAATAATAATTATTAATTTGAGTGATTTGTTAATAATTATTTATTTAAAAAATAAAGAATTGAATGTTCAATTTATTATAAACTAATATATTTAGGCCTATTTTGCTAAAAAAATCTAAAAAGTGCTTAATGTCTTCAGACCTTCCGTCCCTATGTTCATTCTCGGCTTTTACCAAACAGATTTTCATAAAATTTGGTATAATTTTAAAGAATATTTATTTCCCACGATTCTTTTAATTTTTAAATTGGTTGCTCAATCAGTGCTACCAACATAGGGGATTAAAATTTATTTATTACATAATTATTTCTTGGCTTCCACTGAACAGATTTTTGTGAAATTCTGTATACTTATATAAAAATATCTTGTCCAGAAAAACAAAGTTTTACATGCACTGATGAACCAGGGGTACCAATATAAGGGATTAAGTTGTTTTATTACATAAGTTCGATCTCCTCTCCCAATGAATGGATTTGCATAGAATTCTAATGCATAAAAAAGAAAACATTATGCTCACCTCTTTTTAGCTTTTCTTCCATTTTCACCATTTCTTTTCTGGTGCATCTCACAGTACCGCAAGCATTTGTTGATCATTTGTATGGGCAAGAAAACAGTTGGGGGCTTGTGTGCCAATTGTCCACAAAAACACTATGACCCATTTGCACATAAGGACTAATAAGTGTCGCAACAACATCTTCTTACTTATCGAGACCATGATCATCAATGTCTGTAGTGGCACCAGTATAAATTACAAAATCCAAGACACACAACACAAAAATTTTTATGCCAAACCTGTGTCTTTTTGAAGGTATATATTGCTTTATAAACAGATGACTTTTGAACAACATGAGGCTTTCATCGATCTGTAGATTTTCATATGGAACAAATGATCACCCCTTAGGTGATCGACAATGGGACGAATTTTCATCAGTCTATCACCATCATGTGGATCTTCATTGTTTGAGAAGTGCAAAAACCAAAGGAGTAACAAATATTGATCTCTAGACATTATCTCAGAAAAAAATCAGTCTCTCTAACAATTTGTCCCTAGATCAATAGTCATTCACATAGAGTTTTTTAACCCAAGCCATCAGCATACCCACTGCAAATAAAACATAGAGCTCGTCAGATGACGAATCAGTCCATTTCTGAGCTCTTGATTTGGTTGACATGCCTTCATTCTCTATTTTGAAAAGGTAATATCTATTCGTTTTGTCTGATATTGTCTTCATTATTTGGTCAGGGAAAAAAATTAAAAAATAATCAATGAAGCTAGCTCACCAGAGAGCCAGGCACACTGTCATCATATGGATGCCATTTCGAAGTCCTTTCTTTTTTCCAAACACGTTCTTCAGTCCTAAGACTCTGATGACACTTCATTATCAGAATCTGATTCTGAAGAAGGCAGCGATGGAGATGGAGGCAGTGCAAATCTGTACGACATTGAAGTTGACACAACTGGTTGATCAGTGGAAGATGACGTTGATGCCACTGGTGCAAGCATTTCCATCATTTGAATAAGATTCAGAAGAAGGAAAAAAAATCATTTTCATTATCGCTTTTCTTGAGCAGTTCTAAGAGCTCTTCCTCTGTAGAGTAATATTTTCTCTTACCCATCATTTTTCACACTGAAAATAAATATTTTTTAAATTAATTAACGTAAAGCAGCAATTTATATATTTTATTATTACTGAAAATTCAGTGAGAAATCATTAAAACTATTTCTTAGGACTATGAAATTAGTTTTTTTCTTTTATTTGTTAGTGTAAAGAACATTATTATTATAAGTACATATAAAGTACAATATGCCTGGGTGAATCAAAAAGTTCCGAGAATGAGTAAGAATGAATAAAATTAAAAAATACAAAAGTTTAGCAACATAGAAAGAATTGCATACTTGCTACCAAATAATGTATTCAATTGCTTAGATGACATTTATTTCAGAAAAAATAGTTTGTTATTACTTGGAATGTGGGAACAGTGTTTTTAATATTTTCTAGTAACTTTTTGATTCACTCATGTAGTGTACATGTTGTACTCAACATATCTTTCAGTATGTACAAACAAGGTAATTGATTAATATTTTATCAGAAAAAGATACATTGAAATTTGTGGATGAGAACTACTTTATGGTCTTAGCCGAAAAACATGTTTTCAACACAGGCTTCACTCTTCTAATGCTGCTGAACACGTAACAAAAGGTCTTCCCTCTTCAAAAGCTAGAAATCAACTGAATGAACTGAAAATATCTGATACCGTGTAAGATTTGTTTCCACCAAAAGGGGGAAACAAAGGGTAAATTTTATTTACATTACATTACATAGCACGTCTCACACCTAATGTCTTTAGACGTGCATAGCAGTTAAAGGATTAAAATATTCTGCACTTGGAAATACAAATAAAAAAGAAATATAAACTTCACATAGGTATATAATTTTACCCAGCGGGTAACATTGGCTATATGGCAATAAAAAAATTGGGGAGGGTGTAGGGCTATATTGCAAGCATGCTGTGCAGGACATTACATGTAAGCATAAGCTCCATCATACAGAAGCTGCATGAATTGTGCGCTGTGCATGACTCTACAATAAACATCAGTGCCTACCAACAGCAGTCTCATGAACTATGTTTGTGCCATCGGCCAGAAGCTGTGTGAAGTTGCAATGGAATTTTCTCAATTTGCTATATAAATCACCATAGGTCAGTCCAACTTCGATGAAACTTTAATAATATTACTCAAGAGTTTCTGATCTTTGTGAAGTATCAAACAGAAGTGGAAGAAAAAATATTTTACATTTACGTCAGTCCAGCTTCGATGAAATGAATTATAATACTCAGCATTTTTTACCTTTGTGAAATATGAAACAGATGTGGAAAAATATTTTAAACAAATAGAAGTGAAAAAAATGTATTTTACAGGTACATATTTACTTGATTACTATAAATCATTTTTTTTGTTTATTAGAATTTCTGAGCAATGCCAGGTACTTCCAGCTAATCTCTAATAACTACCATTGAATGTATAAATATTCTTATAAATTATTATTATAATAGTAAAGTGAATACCTGAGGCTAATCAGCAATATATTCATATCTTGGGATTTAAAGAAAAATACAGTCAAAAGAGATAGACAAGTTATGAAGTATTTTATACAAACATACTTTATGTGGAAAATACAGATGCACAGCTAGAGGATTAATACAGTACTCCTTCATATATAATATTCATGTCTTTATTTTGTGGCTTTACACATGGCATGCACTCAGGAGTATAATACGTGGAGACTGCTTTTACTTACCTAGATAAAATTCTCTGATATGAGACAAAAAAGCCACAACTTAATTTTGTCAAGGTAGCATTTGGGGAAAAATGTCGTGTATATGTGAGTAAACACAGTATGTTTTAGCTTATTTTCTTTGATAAAATTTTGGAAAATTCAACCAGTTCTTCCTTACCTCTATTATATAATAAGACTCATTCATTAAAATTAGTTGATGCATTCATTTTTAGCACTTTTTCTTAAAAGACAAAATGTGCTTATGTGATCACTCTGTCTGTCCATCTGCGGACAACAATGTTTTGTTTTAATAGATATGTAGAAAATTCTTTATGAAGTAGATAGCTCTTATAAATCCATTAAGTTTCCATTGATTGAACTTGAATGGTAGTTCGTAGAGTTTTCGCTAGATGGCTTCAAATTCAGAAAATTCAAAATATTGTTGCCAAACTACTGGAAATATTCAGAAAATTCTTTTTGAATTAGATAGCTCTTATCAATTTTCCGCCGATTGGGTTTTACATCTAGTTCATAGATTTTTCACTAGATGGTTTCAATTTAAAAAATTTTAAAATTTTTAAGCGGTATTGTATCCAAACTACTGAAGCTAGAGGAGTGAAGTTTTCATGGAAGGGAAAATTCTAATGAGGATCTTCATTTCATCGGTGTGGGTTCTCCTCTCCTCATAGGAAGAGGCAAACCAAAACAATGAAAAATTCTAAGAAACCGTGCTTCCACCTCCTGCTTTAGCAAGGGTATCTTACTTAGCTTTAATATGATTTATCATTTTTCTAATATGTTTCATGCTTATTAGAATTTTCAATTAAACTATCATCACCATGGTAAGCCATGGTGAAATGATTAGCTTGAGTAGATTACAGTAATTTTTATCTAATAGCACGTAATATGACTAGTATAGCTCTATGATGCTAAACCTATATTACTTTATTTGTCTGCAGATAAGATGCATCTACAGTAGATCCTTGATTCTACAGACTATATGTGGGGAAAGGCTGTCTGGATTAGGCAATAGTACGTAAAATCGGGATGAAAAGCATATGGTCAAATAAATTGCTAAAATAAGTTATGAAAAACAGAGCTGAACTGTATAAACTGTATATACTTTTTTCAAGTACGAAAATCTTTATTCATTTGATACATTAAAGCAAGGCGTTTTGATTTATTTTCAAACAAGTAACATGTCACACATAAGTGGATTCAATTCAATGATCGAGATAATCACTTTAATGATAAAGCGGTCAGGTATACCAGAAGCTACAAAGCAGCTGCCTTAGGAGACAATTCATCAATTGTTGATTCCAAAGTGTCATCTCAATCGTCAATTGTCTCCCAACTGTAAGGTGAGGTCGGTAATTCATTTTCGTTAACATTCTCTTTCCAATTAATGTTGTGTGCAGAGTGAAAAATTTATTTAAGAATATTAGGAAAAATTATCCATTAAAACAATCTCAAAAGCACAGATAATAACCAACTCAGACGATAATTTCCTCTTTGAGAAGATCGGTCAGACAGATAACTTGTTCGGCAGGTGCTTTTTGTAAAATATGAAGTTCGTAAGATCAGAATTCATAGAATCTAGGTTTTACTGTAGATTTAAAAACAAATTTTTAGAAGACATTCTCATTGCAAGTTAAATATTAAGTTACTTATTGGAACAGAAACAGTAATGCATAACACTAAAATAGATACATAAAATGAAGTTTATTTATCATAGAACGCCTTGTTACTCCTAAACCTACATCAAACAATATATTACTTTGTACATGAGCTTTCACGAGTAGTCATGTCCCAATGGCTGTTTTAATACACAATGTTTCACCAACATTGCAATTAACTTCTTCAATCATAATATGATGTTGTAATAATAATATGATAAACCTCTTAGTTATTCTTTGTGTATGAGAGTTAGAACTCGTACTTTAGTTGTTATCCACATTCATTGTTGAATTTATCTGCCAAGCCATGTGTGTGTAATTTATTATTTTCAACAGTGTGGGGAAAGGCTGTCTGGATTAGGCAATAGTACGTAAAATCGGGATGAAAAGCATATGGTCAAATAAATTGCTAAAATAAGTTATGAAAAACAGAGCTGAACTGTATAAACTGTATATACTTTTTTCAAGTACGAAAATCTTTATTCATTTGATACATTAAAGCAAGGCGTTTTGATTTATTTTCAAACAAGTAACATGTCACACATAAGTGGATTCAATTCAATGATCGAGATAATCACTTTAATGATAAAGCGGTCAGGTATACCAGAAGCTACAAAGCAGCTGCCTTAGGAGACAATTCATCAATTGTTGATTCCAAAGTGTCATCTCAATCGTCAATTGTCTCCCAACTGTAAGGTGAGGTCGGTAATTCATTTTCGTTAACATTCTCTTTCCAATTAATGTTGTGTGCAGAGTGAAAAATTTATTTAAGAATATTAGGAAAAATTATCCATTAAAACAATCTCAAAAGCACAGATAATAACCAACTCAGACGATAATTTCCTCTTTGAGAAGATCGGTCAGACAGATAACTTGTTCGGCAGGTGCTTTTTGTAAAATATGAAGTTCGTAAGATCAGAATTCATAGAATCTAGGTTTTACTGTAGATTTAAAAACAAATTTTTAGAAGACATTCTCATTGCAAGTTAAATATTAAGTTACTTATTGGAACAGAAACAGTAATGCATAACACTAAAATAGATACATAAAATGAAGTTTATTTATCATAGAACGCCTTGTTACTCCTAAACCTACATCAAACAATATATTACTTTGTACATGAGCTTTCACGAGTAGTCATGTCCCAATGGCTGTTTTAATACACAATGTTTCACCAACATTGCAATTAACTTCTTCAATCATAATATGATGTTGTAATAATAATATGATAAACCTCTTAGTTATTCTTTGTGTATGAGAGTTAGAACTCGTACTTTAGTTGTTATCCACATTCATTGTTGAATTTATCTGCCAAGCCATGTGTGTGTAATTTATTATTTTCAACAGTTGAGTGTTAGGCGTACATTTACTGAAATAAAGTTTTCATACTAATTAAATGTAACAGAGCATTTGTTTCCATGTTTAATTACTATCGTAACAACAGTAGAACATATAGTAGTGATAGCAAGATGTAATATACTTGTAGTTTGATTTTTTTAATAATATAAGTTGCCTATTTTATTGACTCAATGCCTGCATGATACACTCTTATTCTCATAGGTATTATTGACTTTATTTTATAATATAAAATCAGATAAATCGTGTGTTTATTTTAGATTGTTTGCCCATGTAATTTTTATACGCAAGGCAAATTAAAATAACCAGTTTAGTGGATAAGATACTGAGTAAACAATATACTCAGATAATTTTGTGTTTTGCAGGATTATGTTATATGAGCAAGTTTTAACTTTTAGTAGTGGCTCAATTGAATATTCCTTTCAAAGAATAAAATTGGCATTCTATTCAGATTTACTGAGATTACTGACTCGTGGTTAAAGGTAGAGCGATTCAATGAGATTAGTTTTCATTAACCGTATATTTTATCAAACCTTCAAGAATTATTTTTCATAGCTGTAACTTATATTCCCATAATGTCAAAACTGAAAAATGCTGTGTACTTTTTATCAAAAACTTGACAGGAATTAATTTGTTTAGAACATCATGGTCTCATCTACATAATTGATTGTTAAATAGATGAATTTAAAAAATGTGAATAAATACTCATGGCCCAGGTTTGTATAACTGTTGTAAAGGAGGGAGAAATTGGCCTTGGGTGCTACAAACAATGGGAATAATTTTTACTCTTCCCTGATGAAGACAGCTTTAAAATGCCAAGTTACCATATTTTTCAGTAGATAACGTGCACCTCAATATTTTCATCATTCATTAAAATGTATGCATAACATGCAGGCAAAACATTTTCTGCTGATTTAACTCCCAGAAAAACGTTAAGTAACTAAAAAAGGGTGCAATTTATTTAATCTATTTCTCAGTTTTAAAGATCGCTGCCTAAAGAGTCTGTTAGTGAATTGCCATGTTTAAAACTTGACTGTGTTGAATACAGAAGCATTTCATGACTCCATCTGTATAGTATGGAAAGTATGTGGTCTTTTACATTTTAAACTTTTAATTAAAATCAAGCTAAAACTCAAGACTTAAATAAATACTACCCAAATGAGAAACATTCTTTTTTAACAGCTTCTTTTTTATTATGTTTTAAAACTGTAGTAAATTATTTTTGAACTTGAAAATTTTATATTTTAAACTATGAAAATCCGATTTCAAATAATTGTGTACATCAAGTCTTTAATCTTTATCGAACTAAAGGGAACTTAAGTTTCCATCAAATGTAGGATCCAAGGGACTAGGGAACTTGAGGTCTCAGGAGTTTTGTACTTGCATATTTTATTTCGTAAAAGACTATGGTTTCAAGTGTCGAGCCTGCTCCCAGTTTCCACAAAAGTCCTGTTAGTGGAATGAGTCATGATCTTGTCTGTATTGCTCAAATAGTAAACAATATCCAAGTGAGAATACTCTCTCTTTTCTTCTCATGAAGGTGAATTTGTTTTTGTTGTAAGCATTCAGTCCTTTCTTAGCTTGTGTAAAGGAAAGGTTAATCTTCTATGTGGGCAGAGTGTCTTGATTCAGTGTGTATTTTTTGCGTAGTAAATAAGTATTTTTGGTTAAATGTTGTAACTGTAAAAACCTATGATTGTTTATGTTTTCTGCTCAATCTGTAAATATGTGACAATGGCAAAAAATTGCAATATCACTCGTGCTTTTTTCAAGTAAATTATTTCCCTTTTGCTTTAGCCGTTCATGAGTGAAATTCCTGTAATGAAAAAACTAAGAGAAAAAGTTATGGAAAAGGAATTCATAGCAGACAAAAGTCTGCAGAGTTGAATTTAAAAATATGTAAAAAAAACTCAGTCTGCAAGTGCCTACATTTGGATTTAAATGCAGTACGATAAAGGTTAAAAGAAAATGAAATGAATTATTAATAATTAGTCATCAAGATGATGAAAAGCATCACAATGCTTGAGATAAATAAAATTTTATTCGCTTTTAAGTTTTTCATTATTACTTTCTCATATACATAGTATATTGTCTGTTGGTCTGTTCGCTGTTCTAGGGCCCAAATGCATCCATAAAATCAAATGTGCAATATATCATCTTTAGCAGACCCTTTTTTCATAAAAATGATATTGCACAATAATAAAGGGTAGTTTATTTTTGGCGAGTTTTAGAAAAATTTAGTTGACTCAAAAAAGGCTCCCGTGAATTTGATTAAAATCAATCCAATTGTAGAGCCTGATGTCACAAATAATACTACGTAAGCCATATATCTCTTAAAATCACTATATAGCATCCAGTGGCATTCAAATGTATGCTAAGCTACCTTACCTAAGCCCTATGATGTCATGCCTCCGCCACGATCCACTGAAAATCTTATTTCAGCCAAAACAGTTAAACTAAATCGAATGATATCTCATATTTGTGGATAATATCATTCATAATAGGCACTATGAAGAGATAAATGATATTGTGCAACAATTTAGGGTACTTTATTCTAGGATATTTTGAAAGAAAATTCGATTTACTCAAAATGGCTATAAGGATTTTGTTTAAAATCCATCCAATCATACAACCTGATGTCACAAATAATACTAAATAAGCCATATGTACCAAAAAATTAATAAATATCGACCAGTGGCATTAAAATATATGCTAAACTAGGGTAACTTTGATTTATAAGCATTTTTCTTTTATAAGTGTGCACAGTCGACCAAATGTATATATGTATGTATATGAGAATGTTTATGCAATGTATATTGTGCCGTTTATTTTCTTATGTATTCTGTGCATTACCATTTTTACCAGATTTAGAAATTTTTTGTGTTAATAATGCATGTGTTATCCATCGAAAAATATGATAATAATAATCCAGTAGTAAAAATGCTGAAGTCTCTTGTTTAGCATTCTTACAAAAATTTTAAGTTTTCATTTCAAAGCATGTATCATGATATGATTTTTCCAATATCTTCTGGACAGCTCATTTTTCCTCATTCACAAATTCGTTGGTAATGGAAACTTTTTCCAGCTGAATAGCACTAAGGATATTATGTAATATATTTTTTCAATATTTCATAGTATTTTATGCAGGATGAAAGTTCAAAGGGTGTTTTTTGTAACAAGTAAAGATACCAAGGATTTATAAGCCATATCATACCCATTACCAATGAGCTTCAGTATGATGAATGTACTCCATTTACCTGAATATAAAACACTTGAAATTCTGTCCTATTACAATGAAATATGAGTGAAAACTCAGCATTAATGAAGGAAATGTATGATGCTGGCAAAGATAGAAAAGCTGAAGTTTTATGGTTCTATGCAGAAAGCTTTTTGTGGGTCTGAAATAGGTCATTACAAAGAATTAGATGAGAAAATGGTGGAGTTTGTATGTGAAAACTTAACAGTGGGCTGCTAGTTGAATAGTAGACTTGAAGGATGATGGCCTTGGAAATGACAACAATGTTCAAGACACCACAACAGAGTTTCAAGGCAATGTTTTATATACTACATTGTGGAGAAGTACTTTTGATATTTCTTGATCTCCAAATAGAAAAAGATGTTTCAAACTTTTTATTAGCACACATTAAAATTGGACTTCACAAATTCCAAACCTGCAGGCCTGCTGCTACATTTTTCTTTATTGGATATTTTTATTTTTGTACTGTTATTGGTTAAATTGTTACGTAAGCATTCTCATAACTTTTGGTAGCACCTCGTGTATGACTGAAAAAGTAGAATATCAAAGGCACTCCATTATTTTATTATAGTCAGTGTTTTAATTTTGAAGGAGCAATAAATTAGTCGTTATGCATGTTTCAATTTCTTCTTAAAAGTATCTAAAGAGGTGGCAAAATGTAATCTTACTGAGGTCGCCAAAATACCTCAAGTTTGCTTCTGATGGCACTGATGCTGTCATTATCCATTAACCTTTATCATATGGGATTTAAATCCAATTTTTAGGCACTGGCAGGTGGAGTTTTTAAAATAAAACTCTGCATCCTTTTGAATTCTTTTCATTATCTCTCATACTATAATAGATAAAAATTTGAAATAAAAAGCATCTTAAAATAAACACAAAATGATGATTTTAATTGTATGTTCAATTTTGTTTTAAGTTTTTTCATCAAAATAACATAAATAAAACTATCATCATTCTAGAAAAATGAAATTAGGTTAATGATTTATACTTGTTTACATGTCGATTTGGTAGTCACCCATCTCCTCAAATTGACACAAATTGTGTATCACAGTCCAAACAAAGTGATTCTATCATCTCAAGAATCAATGAAAAAACTGAATGATGATGACAAACAAGCAAATCCAGCTGAGTGAGAAAAAAGAGTGTGAGAATTCCCATTCTACACAGAAAACTCTTGAGCGAAGTTAGAAATAGTGATGAACTTGATAACTGAACCTGATGACTTGTAGTATCAAATATATGAGAGGCCTAAACTTGTGAAAAATTAAGTTCCCTTTCATTTCTTTGACCCTACTTTTTAAAGAGAACTTTTCAATGTTGCAATTGTTTCATCAGTCCATGCATGAGCTAGAGTACAAATTACATCCTTAATGCTGAACACCTTTTTAAATGCATTGACTCTCAACTGCAAGCAATAAGCAATTTCTGCATAAATTGTTTTCTGTAATTACATTTTAGTGATAGTAAAATTCCCTGGTCCATAAACCGACTTATAGAAGTCCAGTTTGATAGTTTATAAACAGCATGTACATTACCCGATGCCAAAAGAGATACATCAGGGTTGACAAGACAGTTATCTAATGTCAAAATAATTTTGCAGTTATCACATAGCCCCTTAAACTTGTAATGGACACATTCCTCTAGCACAAAACAATTCCAAAAGCAGTCAAATGTTATTTGTAAAGTTATCCATGCACATTTGTTTGTATGGTAATGGGCAGGAAAACTCTTTATACCCTTTAACCTTTTCTACTCATATGCTGTGGGAGTCTCGACATTGTGAATTTCCCATTCCATTCGTGTGTCGGGGAAGCCTTGACATAATAGTCACATTTTTTCTCACCAGAAATCTCAAAGATTTTCTCATCGTTATTCATGAGAAACTTCTATAAATTGTGGTATTTTTTTTAATTTATCAGTGTTGTTCTATCTAAATATACATATTCCACTACTACAAAAATGCTTTAATTGCTGCAGTTGTTTCCAAATTTTTAACAACAAATTGATATTGCTTTATTCTGCTGAGTTTCAGAAAAATATTTCCACAAATCTCTATTATTTCAAAGTTTTGAGATTACTCTTTACAACTCTTTCAGTATTATTATAATAGTTTAGGTGGATGGCAGAACAATGTGTCATATTACGGACGAAGATATAATAGACGTTTTTGATGACTTACTACTGAGTTGAGTGATTATGAACACATCGATAGTGATGCATTTTCCAGTGAGGATGAAAGTGCGTGCAAAGAGTGATAATGAAAGCAGTGGTAAGACGATGATAGTGAGACAATAGCTACAGAATCCTGTGATGAAAAGTCAGATAATGGTATTTGGAGGGTATATGTATCATGAAAATAATCCTGATTTTAAGAAAATTAGGTTTTCTGAAGATTCAAGTTACAAACCACCACTATGTAATAAACTAGAGGAAGAAATCCATTTCTTCCAACTATTTTTTAGTGACATTCTTAGTGAATTCACTAACAAAAGTAACAACTATGCTAAAAATAAGATTGTGGAGAAAGGCACTTGAGAGTTGTAGATCTCTGTGGAATAATTGGAAGGAAATCCCTATAGAAGAACTGGAAGCCTTTCTTGGAGTTATTCTGAATATGGCTGTGAAACCTCAACCAGATCTACAGGATTATTTTAGTGAAGACTGGGTAGGTGTCTGTTTTATAAGAATGTTTTCCATCGCGATTGATTCATGCAAATTTTTTGAATGCTACATGTTTGCCGACAACACAGGGGTGTGTTGAAGAATTTCTAAAATTCATAATGTAGTTGCATATCTCGGTTCTAAATTTAGGGAGTTCTATGTGCCTATGCAAAATGTATCAGTTGATGAAAGTACCTACTGTTGGATTCAGAGGAAGGATAGAATTAAAATGTTATGCAAAAGCCAACAAAATGGGGGCTTAGGGCATTTGTTCTTGCAGATTCAGTAACAGGGTACATTGCTACTCTTGAGCCTTATTTTAGGGCACATACTACTGCTTCGTTACCTCGCTCTGAACCCTCATTTACTGCAAGAATTTTTTTACATCTCTGTGACAAATTACTGCAGTCCACAAATAATGCAACAGGATATTGTTTTCACTGGCGAATATTACACAGGATATGAACTTGCAGTTGAACTACTAAAAATTGGAATCCACCTAACAAGGACAGTAATGCCCAATAGAAAAGGTCTGCCAGATGCTGTAAGGAAAAATTGTGGCATGAAATTGAAAAAGCATCAGGTTCCCGCTTTTAGAAAAAATAACAACTTAAATATGCTGTTGAAGAAAAAAAGACTTGTGGTGATGTTGAACTCGTGGCACAATATCACCACACACAAAATCAAAAGTAAAAGAAAATGAAATATTTTTGAAGAAGTAGAAAAGCCTGCTATAAGGAAAGAAAATGGTTGGAAAAACATTGTCATATAAAGTTGTTATATAAACAATAAATGCAAATACAACATTATTTACTTTTTGGTGGTGCAGTTCCCACTCACTCCCACAACTGACATAATCTCTGTTTACTCATTCTCCTTGAGAATATGAGAGGGGAACCAGAGGTAGAGCCATAATACTTGAGAGAGAGATAATTTCTGAAGTGTCTTATGTCTCCCCTCTCCTGAACCTTTGACTTTCGGCATTTTTACCTTGGCCTGGCATGATGTAGTTGCTTCTGAGGTGTTCTCTTCCCAAGCACCTGATTCCAGGTCAAATACAGCTATTTTGGAACTAAGTGAAATAAATATAATGGTATGTTAGGCAGCAAGTGAATACACTTGATGGACCCTTTTTTTTCTGCATGGTGTTTAAAGATTAATGCACCAGGGCTTATATGTTTACCAAACACCATTAATTTGAGTTTGTTCGTGCCTGCTGCATTTGTGCATACAAGGACCATCAGCCTCTTCTTTGACTTATTCATTCCACATGCCATGCCCTCATCACCAGCTACAAATGGGTTATAAGGAAGACTGCAAAAATAGCCATTTCATTGGCATTATTGATTTGCTCAGCAGTAAGATTTTTATCCACAATGAACTTGAAAGATTCTTCAATAAATTTCTGTATTTCAGTATCTGAATCAGCACAAAGTTTTTGGCCAGACCCTCGTATTTTACATATACCATGATGAATTATGAATCAATTTAGCCAACCTTGAGAATAATTGTAGGGTTTAGTTGTTTTTAAGTCATCATGAACTTTTTCTCTTGCTGTATCAGCATTAGGCCTGGAACAGATACTCCTTCACTTCTTTTTGCCAAACCATTCAAAAAATATTCTTATCAACATCCTTTACTGGTTTAGTGTTTTACAGATACTCATAGCTATAGGTGTGTCACTGTCTGCATACATTTTTAATAGTTCTTTTTTTCTTCATAGACAGTAGAACTACCTGTCGTACTCTTCACCAAAGTGCCTTTTTCAAGCATTTCTACAATTTGACTTTTTTACTTGTGAGAGTTTTGTTTACATTTCATAACTACTCACAGGAGAGTTTTCTGTTTTTTTATGCAGGCATTTCAAGGTAAATTTGAACAAAAGTAATAATAACATAACATTAACAAAAAATGCACAAAATGCTACAAATGTAAACATTTCACTGAATATTGCCATAAGTGGGTATAACCTGAATCTCATAAGGCAGGCATGACAATGGAAATTGATGAAACACCGGAGTAACTGAGTAATTGCTGGATTATAGAACTTTTTCAAATCTAAAATTTTCAAAAATTGTCGGATTTTTGAGAATTCCAGATTCATGAGGTTTTGCTGTAGTAAGTTTTATGTTAAGTTCTAATTTAGAAAAGCTACCGGTAATAGCTAGCATATAGTACACAAGTAAATCCCAGCCTCCAGTCTTTTGGGACAGAGCCTGAAGGCAGTTGAGGCAAGTTAGTTGAATCAATGACTGTTTGAACTGCAATTTTTGATGCTAATATTGGTCAGGCTTTTGCCAACCCATATTCCCTACTTGTAGAGAGGATTCACTACCTTTGGAGTTGGTTTTGCCACCTAATTGTGGCTACTGTAGAACATGTCGATGATTAGCTTTCTGTAGCAGATTTGCAGAGAACCATTCAATCTCCTTCAAGATCCTTTTCTTGGCAATCTGAAACTTTGAGGAAAAGTATCATAGTTTAATGCAGTCAAAAAATGAGTGTTTTATTGTAGATGTAATGACCTAAGAAAATCTTGTTAATTTGCCCAGGTGAAACTAAAATATCTTTTAATATAGGCATGTGCATGATTCATTGTTGGTGCATGTCAAGTGCTTTGCCTCTTTTACAACCATTTATGCTATAAAAGACAGTAATTTGTTGGTGATAGAAAAGTACACTTATCAAGAGAAGATTGTGACCCTCTGTGAATTATTCTATCTTGGTCGTGTTAATAAATATTTTATGAATTAAAATTATATTTATGCCTATGTTGTGAAGAATTGACTGAATCTATAATTTATGTGAACTTTTTTCAGAACACAGCACATCCTGTAAATGGCATTTACCAGGCTTCTGAATCCAGTATTAGCACAGGCAGCCATCCTTCACAAGATTTCATTCCCTCACTTTCATCAATGTCTATTACTGGTCAGGCAGTAAATTCAAATACAGAGGATGCTCCAGGTGTTAGAATAACAGATTTGGGCAGGTTAAAGCAGCCACCAGGATTCATGGATAATGCCAAGGACCCATTACTACGTAAGACAAGTGTAGTTTGCTGGTTTACATTCATTTGCTACTATTTTGTATAATGGTTGATAGATATTTTAATTTTTTAGTTGGTTTATTATTTGAGAATACTGAAATGTGATCTAATTATTATAATTAATGGCATAATTATCAATGCTGATGTTATTTGTTTAATCTTTAAACACTGGATTTATTTTGGAGAATTTTTTGTTCATTTTATGGAAAAATGATGCATTTTATTGTAAAAGCAATGAAGAATTGCATACTTCTGTTTTGTAGGGGAAAGAAACATGTTGGAAAAAGATTATGAAAAATATACATGCGTGAGGTATTGCATTTAGTGTGCCTATATGGGCACATTCAGCGTTTAAGTTTAAGTTAAGTTTGTTGCCCTAGAAAAGCGCATTATTATTATATTATATTTATAATGCTCATTATTAGCAGTTTTTGAAGTAAACAAATATGATAACTCTCAACTTAATTATTTTGTAGCTCAGCTTGAACTTCACTTTTTATGTGAAACTTCAGTTTAAAATTTAATGAAATGCCATCATTTTGGAATGTAAGGTTTTCATTTACTATTATCTTTGTATTTTGAACATAATTTAGTGAAATGTTATTTTGTTTTGTTAGGTTTTCCAATTTTTATTACGAATTTTTAATGGAAATCTAAGAATTGCTATCATCTTGTAAAGTAAGATTTTCTGCTGCATATATTGAACACGATTACTAAAAGTAATTTTACCACTTTAATGCTCATTTTCATTTTTTGTGACCTATTTTGAACATTTAAATAAATTCGATCACTTTCTTATACTAGGTTTTGATTTTCTGTTACGCATTTCAAACGTAATTGATAAAAGAAATGTTACCACTTTATAATGTTATTGTTTTTTTTGTGGATTGGAAATGTTTGTTTCAGAGCCTAAGAATACATCTGTGCATCATGTACTCAACATTCCATTTCAGTAGTTCATCAGTTTAAATTAAGAATTTCCTTGGAATGAACAAAAGAAGATCGAAAATCGCATGTGAAAATGCACTTTGTAATGCTGGCTTTTCATTTGCTATTACCTGTTTCGAAGATAATTAAAAGAATTTTTTTCACTTTATGATGCTAGGTTTTCATTTGCTGTTATGTTTTCTTTTATTTTCTGTTAAACTGCATTATTTATGATAAAACAGTGGTATTATAGGTTGACTGGGAACCATAATCCCAAAATAACATTGCATCTTATGGGAAAAGAGGACTTGCATTTCATGAATTTGCATTTCACGTCAGTTTTCCAGAACCAATTATTCACAGAGTTCAAAAAGTTGGTGTAAATGTATTTTTGTAATTATTGCATATCTTATTTACTTCAGTAACCAATAAGATTGTTTATGTTGAAAACAATTACGTAGCTATGCATGAATTTTACTAAGTTCAAAGCTAATTATGACCTTCTTGTTTGATTTTCTTGATAAAGACTACTACGATAAAAATGTACAGGAAAAAAATACTCTGCTAGTTCTACATGTTTTATTTGAAAACTATTTTGATATGTCCAATACTGTATTTAATCTTATATTACCTGCATTTTTTCCCCAAAAGTTCTCATAAAAAAAGCTGGGTGCGGACATTAAACGAGATTTGCCCATTCATCTGTTGAGAGTAGGCCACCTGCGAAATGCCTACCCAATACAGGCATGCTTCACTTAGCACAAGAGAGGCGTTCCGAGACATCTGTGCACTATCCGAATTTGTGCTAAATGAATAGTTTGTAACAGCACATAACCCAGTTGATTTTTAGTTTTCAGAAACTTTACTATTTTTGGGGTGTTAACAAGATAGTACCTGGGGCTAAAAATGATAATAAAAGCACTCATAGCCATGCTTCCATGCAAAGTTATACCAGATTCTGTTAACTTTATGAATGAACGTGACCCTAAAGATTACATCATATCCCAGAATTACTTCAATCTCCAGCATTATTACCTTGAAATGAACAAAATAAAGATTGAGAATTGCAAGCGAATATGTGCAGGGGGATAAACTGTTGCTATAATTATGTAAATTCATTAATTTCCTTTTCTTTAAATTTATCGTAAACCTTACGTTTTACGGGAAAAAATTATTTGACAAAAAATGTCTAATTATTTTATTCTACTTTTGTTCTCAATATTTTTTGCTCAGATGAGTATTTAACGAGATGCTTGCAGGGTGCATTGTAAAATACATGTAGATCTTCATGTCAGGTGGTCGTTATTATCATCATCCAATTTTAACTAAAATTGGAATTGGTCGACCAATTTTAGTATAACTCCCCAATAACAAATTTCGTCAAAATACATCCAGTGGTTTCTGAGTTGAAACATGCGGATGGACAGATGGAGACAATCTCCCCTATATGCATTCACTTCATGAACTGTGTAAAGTGCGCAGAATAACGATTGAGAAATTTAAAGTTGTCATGGACCTAATGTAACCCTACCCAAATATTCATCTATACCAAACCCAACAAAAATTAAAATTCAGTCATTAACTAATGTAACCCAATCCCAAGCAAAAACCTGTCCAAAGCGAACCCAACCCTGCACATCTCAACAGTAACATTAACAAGTTGAAAACTTCCAATCACTGCAAAATACTGGGGAATTTCGGCAAACTAATCTAAAAAACTTAGTAAAAGTGAAAAATTGAAATAGAAGTAAAGCTAATAAACGTATCAATAGCAACGAATTTGTCTTTAATTAGAGTGAAAAAACTATGACTAAACAGAGAATGAAGTATGAATGAAGGTAAGTGAGAAAATGTTGGGACCGTAAGATTTAGGAGCTTTATTTTAAAAATTTTCAAAAATTAAAATTTTATTCCCAATATGGCAACCGCGCTATATCAAAAATGCGCAAAAACAATATGCGCTAAATGAGGCATACCTGTACTGCATGCTTGGCATGAGGTAATGAGTAGGAGTTTTTTTTTGGTAGGCATAATATGCCATGCATTGCATTTCCCTGATTTTTAACCAAGGTAATTTACAAAAATGTATGGAATTATATAATAAGGCTGAAATTTATCAGGTATTATTTAAATTCCTTGCCAGCTGTCAGTAGTAAACATTAATCACGTAAATATTCTATGTAAATAGTTCGAGAGCTACATAATCCATTTCTACACTCATCGCAGGCCACATAGCCCGCTTCCTCCCTCTTCGCAGGCCACAACCAGTCGTAAATAAAATTGAAGAATAATTTAAGGAAACTAAACTGTTTAGTTGTGGGTCTATTTACCTGATTTCTTTAAATGTATTTTTTTATTATGGGAATAAAGGGGTAAAAACAAAATATATCGTTTTCATTTACTGTTACATTGTGTCCTTTAATTGTCAAACACATTGCAGGCTGGATGTGGCCCATGGGCCATAGTTTGGGCACCATTGTCTTAACCCTTTGAGTGCCAGGCAATTTTCTTGTAGCTATGCTGAAATTGTCAGATGATTTTTGTCGAATTTGCAGCAGTGCAGGAAAAAATTACATCTCCCTCAGTTTTCAAGGTTTCTTTTTTAAATTTTTACAGAACTTTCAGTACATATAGCTTTCTATCTAGAACATAGGAATTAAGGACTAGATATTATACTACTAGTATAAAAGGAACGTTTAACATTAAAATTACCTTTTTAGAAAAACAAAATTTGTTTGAAATTAAAAATGTTTTTAAAAAATACTTGACTTGCATATTTGTGAAGTAGTGCAATCGTGCTCTTGGCACTTTAGGCGAGAGTTGCAAGGAGCGCTATCATGCTCCTTGGCACTCTAAGGGTTAAACAATGTTTTATAAAAAATGTTTTATCAAAAGTTGTAGACAATTATATTGTTTACAATTTTAATAATAATAAATATTTACACAAATTAAGTGCCCATGGAGATATTTAGGAAAAATGGAAAAATAACCAGAATAAATCTCCACTTCCGGTGAACCGGTTTCAGCCAAAACCTTTACAAACCTTGATTTACTAATAAAAATCTTAAATATAAAGTTTTGTGCTGATCTGATAATTACTTTTTAGTTTGGGCATCACAATATTTGTATCACACGCACACATCATTGAGAAAATAGTGAAAACATATTCAGGAGACCTCAAAATGTATATTTCTGTTGAAATTTCGAACAATTTTTTTCACGAATAAAATACTTTCTCCTATACTACATATGGAGAAAGTAAAAATTCAATTTACAGAAAGAAAGTTATATATATATTTTGTAAATTTTTAATTGAATTAGAAATGTCATTTGGTTAATGTAAATAAGGATTTAGTTGACAAATGATGCACAGATGAACAAAGATAATCTGTATAAGAGAACTTCAGAAATTTATAAATGCTATGTCTGAGCCTTAATGTACTCCATATTGCACTACTTGGCTATGTATATGATAAATTAGAACTGACTTAATGTGCTAAGCATAATGCCCTGTTTAAGGCTGAGCACTTACGTCATTAGTAAAAATTTGTTAGCGGAAATATACAATTTTCTTTTTCATTTACATTATGGAATCTTTCCTTTTGAGTATAGTTAATGATGAAAATTTTTTAAAAATTTGAATTTTCTTTTAACGACATGATAGTATTTGTGTTGGTTGCATGCCTTTCAATTTGTTTACTTTCTATATCCTAGAAACTTCCTATCTAATACTGTATTAGCATTTGAGTATTTATATCGAATTTGTCATTCATCATATTTATCTTTATATTCTTACAGGTGATTTAAGTGATGATAGTGAATCTTCCTTGCATTCGAAAAACCTCAACTCTGGTGTCTCTTCTGTCATCATTCCTGGTGTCCAGACTGGGATTGAAGTAGGTGCAGAGTGCATTGAAGGGGCTGCAGCGACAATGTCCCAAATGAGATCCAGATGTGAGTTCCTGTGTCCACTCTATCTTGTTCTTACTTATTGTTGCCATTAATCCTACCTTACTTGGACCTGTTTTAAAATTAAAACTGTTAGGAGCTTATAGATCTGCTGGCTTCCAATTTCAGGAGTGGTGAGTTTTTTAGTTTTAATTTCTTTCGGCACTGAATTTATTGTTTCTGTGTGGTTTGTCTTCATGCTTTGCCAATGTCTATTAATTAGATAAGTAATTAAATTATGCCTTCAATGCCATAAGACATGCATGTACTTTTTTGAAGTATTTATTTAACTGCCAGATGGCATCTATTATAATAATAGTCTTGATTTGTTTGTTTGTGTGTTTGTCTGGAATGCTCCTCTGCCTGGGAAGGATCTTTAGTGATATAACTCAAGAACATTTGGTATAATTTTGACGATTTTTGTGATATACATACATACATCTCTTGCACCTTTTAGGCAAGTCTTGGTCTAAGGATCAAGGATTTCATTTGAGTAGCATTTATTTTATTCATTTAACATGGTATTAGTGTGGTATATATATTAGTCATTTGCATATTAAAATTACTTAGAATCATTATAGGAATTCAGAACATGAAACAAAGAATGCCTGAAAGAAGGACATTTCATTTACCTGCCATTGATTTTCCAAATAAACGTCAAATTGGTAAACAAATTAGTTTTTAACTCGAAAATTTTATGTATTTTTACATATAAATTTTTCGTCATCAAGGTTATTTGCATTGTGGTTGGTTTTGTATAATTGCTAATGATTGACTGGAATTATAAATTTTCATTGCATCTGTCCACATATCAGTGGTGGAACTAGGCCGGGGCCTGGTCTGCTACCCACTTGATAGTCTATTATTAGTATCTAATGAAATAGCTTTGAGAATCATTACACGTATCATTTACACATCTGGCGCAGTGCAGTGCATCTGGAAACAGAGTGCCCTTACTGTACTGTCAGATATCGTTGGCAATGATATTGTTCAAGTTTTCACGGCATGTCATGGCACTGACATAGACAGTATTGTTGCCATCGGACTGGCAATGTGTGTGGCATCCGCAAACTGCAATATGGTCACTGTTTGGATATGGCACGGCTGATGTGCAGACATGTAAATACTCGTGTTGGCACTGGTACCACATGGGCCCTTATTTGTCTTCAGCAGTTTATCTAATTCAATCATATGAATGAAGCAACATTATTTCAAGGTTAAAGATTAATTTTAACCTTAGGGATCTTTTATACCAAAGTGACTCATGACGATTTGATTTTGATATGACGGTAACTTAAGTCACTAGAAGTCATCGTCACCTGAACTTTCATTCCGAATTGATTCAATTTTGACATGATGCAATATGTAACTCGTGCCAGTTTCAAAGATGTGTTGATGATTCGCTAGAAATGGACCAGTTGCTAACCAAAGATCAAGTTCAGGTAAACAAAAATATTTGCAGAAATACGTTAACAAGTATTGCCAAAACATAATTCCTTCAATTCAACACTTTGTGAATGTACCATATCTGTTCGAATACAAGCTGATGTTTTTTGTCAAGATCTATCATGAAAATATCACCTCTCGGCTTAAATGCGAGTCCGAGAAAAAATTTAGGGTTAGGGTGAAGTTTCGTAGTCACCCATAGATGACAGCACGTCTCTCATTGCCATCACGTTCAAATGATAGTACTATATTTTTCATAGAGTAAATATTTGACCTACAATGAATATTAATGAATAAATAATAAAGCTAGAATATTGAATTTAGCAATACCTGTGTTTTGTTACCTGTTCTTTCGTTTCTAAATGCTATTGGATATTTTCTTTTATTCCTCATATGTATCATTAAGAATAGTTTCAATTTGTATTATTTTTCATTGGTCATTAAAAGAAGTTCTTATTAGTTTTACTTGGCTATTGTATTGCTATAGCTATTGCAATGTTTGTATGCATGTTAAAACCTCATTCATGGAATTTATCAAAATTACATACATTGACTATGTAGGCGATTACACAAAGTGCGATGATGGCTTTTGATGCTCAACTGTTTGAATTTCAGTAAAACTTTACATGAACGTGTATAATTATAAAAATGCAATTTCTTAAGGCAATGTAAATGCTAATTTCATTGGAAATAGACTCGGATTAAAAATTATCTTGGCGAGATCGTTATTGCTTTATATGACCTTTTGTGAAAATGAAGATGAATGAAATTATCATCACTGAACGTGGAACATTATTCAACAATGCGAAATTATTAATTAGAGTAATATTTCAAAATGTCAACAACTAAACCATTTCCCACTCTTTTCTTTGATCTTGAATAATGTATTCTAGGCCGTGCATGCATGCCCAGCACACATCAGCATAAAATCTACGAAATATACTGTCAAAAAATGATGGAAATTTTTGGGGGGTCAGCTTCTATTCAGGCAGATATAGTAAGTTCAATCATAAAACATATGTAAATATGTATTGTATGAACTTTGAGTTACCCCGTCATATTGCCAGTGCGTTACCGTCAACCTGGTATGAAGAGTTACATTTAAAATCATGTGCCATCAGAAAGCAACTAAAGTTGCCCTCACATCAAAATTACCATATATACTCATGTACTGCATGCCCTCATGTACCATGTGCATCCTATTTTTGGGACAGTTAGGAGGAAAAAATAGTAATTCGTGTCGGAATAAGGTGACATCTGGAATTTAAAAAAATTCGGCCTTTTCACCAATTCCCTTTCTCTGAAACAAGGTTCGCGCATATACTTCATAGAATTCTTTGTCTTTTGCAAGTATAAATGTAGACGCTAGCATGTGGCAGTGAATTTACTATTGACACTCGCAATTTATATAATCTGTTCAGAAATCCTCATATAAGACGAGCAGTCCCTTTTTCTTACTGACATTTAGGGAAAAAAGTTGTATGCGTTGCACAAAAAATTACAGTAAATCACTGTCACTAGCCACCTTGGTATAAAACACCCCTTAGAGTACCAGTGTCTATTAGGTTGATTACATATATCTGTTAAAAATCCGGACAGAAAGAAATCAATACAAAAAGTTAAACAGTCCAAAGTCATGAAAATCAGTATGGTTGGTCACTTAATGGGGCCTTCTGAGCTTTCTTGCCTCAGGGCCTGTTGCTTAGTTGTTCCGCCACTGCCACATATTAAAAAAATTTCAATGCTGGTTTTGAAGTTTATGATGGTTATGATAAATAAAGAATGGCAACAAAAATAAAAAAAATATTCAGTTATTCGTTTATATTGTGTTAATGAAGTCAGATATAGAGGTTGAAATTGATGAATCTTTGAAGGTTTTTGAGGACATTTTCTATGAAGGCTGAGTAATGAGTAAGTTTTTAGTCTTGGGCAAAAATGGAAAAATTAAATTTATTTGATCTTGGCATCTAGAATAAACATACTCCCTGGTCTCTGTATACATGTTGTGTTTAAAACCTGAGATGACATGTTAAATTTTTACTAAAAGAGACTAAAAGAACCATATGGAAGTGATTTTCTCCGAGTCTGTAATAAATCCAAAACATTTCTCAGTGTAAACTCATCGCAAAAGTAGGAAATTACCAAAAATTGTGACTTTTCCCTCTCAGCTATTTCCACTACTCCCAATGATTGTCTTCATTTCTTAAATTCTCTTTCCCTTCACCATGCTATAGGTTTCGAAAGAGTTGGCACTATATTCTTAAAGAATTCTGCACCATCCTTAGCCAAATCTTTGTCAATCGTCTACAGTAGAATTTTGACATTTGAGAAGGAGAAAAAATCCTGTACTTGACCAAGAATCTACAGTATATGCTACTCAGCTGGTTATTTTCCCTCTTCTTGAAAATTGGCAAATCCATCTCTATAAATCTAGTGACAGAAGATCCATCAATGTTTTACCGCCTTGCCTCATTACTCCTTGATCTGGCAATGATTTGCAAGTGCATCATTGTAATACAAATTAATAAGGAACTCTACATAGATGTCATATATGGAATTTAATGGTACTTTCAGGGTATTTAATAGTTCATGAATTTTTAGCTACTGTGCAGTTATAGCAAATTGTTTAATTTCTTCCATTAATGGGAGGTTTAGTCTTAAACTTTTAGTTTCGAAGAAAAGGAGAAAATTTTGAACTTGACCAGGAATAAAACCTGGGCCTTCTACTTGCCAAACAGATGCTTTAATCAAGTAAGCTATCAAGTCAGTATGATTCTCCATTTTCAAATTAGGACATTTCTAGTAAGTAGTCAACCATACCACATTAAATGTCCTTATTGAGAAATTACATAAAACTTGGTTACTTAATCTCAAATCAGTGAGATAACTGAACTTGCCTTACTCCTTTGATTACCAAACAACTGTAGTTGTTTGTTGTCTGTGACAAAAGGTGTCAAGTGCCTATACTAGGTATGTAGTTATTCATATAACACTGTAAATAAGCTTAAATAATTTGTTTCAATTTAACAAGGAAAGGAGCTTAAGGTATCATTTTATAGAAAAAGTTTATAGTTACTAAATCTTTAAGCATATTATAGGTGAGTCAATATTTTTGATGAAGAATTTTCTAATTTCACACTGTCTGAATCCTTGCAATATGGCCTCAACCTTGAGGAAATAGTTTATTAAGGAGATGATCACACACTTTTAGCATAAAATAACAACTCCATTGTTTCTAATATTGTGTTAATACAGTAACATTATAATATTTTATTCTTGTGCTGATGTTATTCATGGCTGCATGAATTTCAGAACTTCAAAAACAAAGAATTGAGAATACCATTCAGTTAATCATATAATAATATTCAATTATTTCATGTAAATGGATTAAGAGAGTTTAAGGTAATAATAGCTTTATTTTAAGAGTTTTGCATGTAAAAATTAATACCGTATTTCTCGGCATATAAGATGCGCTTTTTTCCAGAAAAATTACCTCCTGAAATCAGCCTGCGTCTTATACGCCGAAGGTAAGATTATTACTGTTTTCAGTACTGACACTAACAAGCACACTTATCCCTAAAATGGAATAATTGGCAGTTATTCATCACAAAAACAATAAAATATACATTATTAATAATTAATAATGAAAAATTTGTTAATATATACAGTAATACCTTATACAATGTGAATTCCAAGGATGCAATTTCATTATTACACTTTAATACCTACATGTCTGCTCACAGTGATTACAATTTCGGCGTGTTTGCGATGTTTTAATTTCTTATGAGTCCGTTGAATAGCACAATTAATGCCACAGAACAGTAGAATTTGTGTAGCTGTCATAAATAATTATTCATATGTAGGATAAATAATGTTATGTATATTGAGATTGCAATGGCTATAGGAATAAAAAGATATGCCTATATTATTTACTATAAGCTTCAGATGATTCAATACACAAAAACACACACAGCAGCTTGTCATTTCGTTCCAGCTCCCACAGAAAAAAATGATCCGTTAATGTAAAATAAGAAGATAAACTGTAGCTGATGGGATAAGAAAAACATAGTCTTTGTAAGGTTGGTCTTAGATGGCCACTACTAGAGGAGGAAGTGATGGATAGTAGATCAGAGGTAGTTTGGTATTGTTGTATCGATCAAAATCATTATGTACTAGGCAAAAGAAAAAGGACTAGTTGAGCATATGCATCATTATTACATATGCATTATATTTATTATTCATCCCATTAAATTAAAATATCATCTTGCACTTTTAAGTTTAAGTAAGTACTATCTGTACTATCATATAAATGTGATATTTTCTATTTGCTTAATTAAACACCAATTAGGAAAATAATAGCCTTTCTCATAAGTTTATAAGGTTTTGCTGGGAAATCAGCTATTACTTTATTTTTAAAACTAAAACTTCTCAAAAAACGTTTTTTCAGGGCAAAATTATTTATAAATTACCATATTTTTTGGGCTATAAGATGCACTTTTTCCAGAAAAATGATTCCTAAAATCAGCCTGCCCTATAAACTGAAGGTAAGATTATTAGTGTCTTCAGTATTACACTCATGAATCCACTGATATGCAAAATGGAATGATGGGCAGCCATTCTTGGCGAAAACATTAAAATGTACATTATTAATAAATAATAGTGAAAATTTTATTAATGTATACAGTAAAACTTTATGCCAAGTGAATACCTACAGCATATTTTGATCATTGTACAGATAGTCCCTGCTTAGCATGAGAGATATGTTTCTAAGATTGTCGTAAGCAAATGCATTAAAACCTTAAGAAACCATGTAAAAGGTGAGAGACATGTGTTCGAGGGAGAGAGAGAGAGAGAGAGATCGTCCAAGAAAGCAAATACACTACAAGTATTAATGTGCATTTTACTTATGTACTTACCAAATGCAGGAATCAGTACAATATAAATAAATTACAATACATAAACAATATGCATAACACATAAATAAACAATAAATACAGCTCCATATGCTAATTCTGCAGGATCCTTCAGTCATGAATGACCATTCCTTTAATGTGCGACCGCTTGATTGAACTGAAGATTCCATTCTTGCTAAATATGTAGGATTTGATCTGATGAATTCCTGGTTTTAAATCAATCTCAAATCAGTTTGTAAATGAAACCAGAATGAGATGGGAAGAATGATAATAGGGGACTTATAAATATCGGGAATTACCAAAACTTTTTTGAAGTTGTATTGTATGGCTATTGTTATAGGCAAATATAAAGTTTTTTCGTTAAATTTTTAACAGATATTTATAAAAAACCAATTTAAATGGGCGAGTTAATGCCGAACTCGATCACATCCGATTGGTTGCCGAAGTTTGCCTAGTGTTTAGTGATGTCAGTGCATGCCGCAAGCATGTTAGCCGATGCTAGCCATGCTAGAAGCCATTGTGCCGATAGAGAAGTAGAAGCTTGAAACACATAATTCTGTTGTTTTCGTCTATATGCCATCTTAGAAGAAATATTGGTAGAAGTACTGCACCTTCCTGTATTTATTTCGCTTTGTGTTTTGCAAAATGGCATATGAAGGGTTTTGTGTAGCCAGATCTGATAATTTGCCCAACGTTGATTCGTACCTGTTTTTGCGGTACATTGGAAGTTGTAGGGAGCAATATTCAGATGTTGAAATGGGTGGAGTGAAGGCGGATAGGTTTGTATTACATTTAATTGATAAAACAAGTTCGATTTAGCGCTTTTATTTTCAGTTATTGTAATAGTACTATTATTTTGACTGAAACGCAGAAGATATGTAAAAGATAGATTGACGTCTTCAAACAGCTTTCCCATATTAAATGAATAAAACAACTCTAGTTTTAACTAATATTATAGAATAGTTATTTATGTATTGTTTCCCATGCTGTCATAGTATTTATTAAGTAAAATATAGTTAGATAAGTATACAAAAGGTATTGGACAAGGCTGAGTCTTTGTGGAATTCCACAATGAAATAACATGAACAATGCTAGATAGTATTTTTTATATTATATAAAAGTTTTGCTAATTTCCACAAAATATATGAAGTAAAGCACGACCGGTTTTGGTGAATAATCACCATCATCTGCCTTTACGAAATCATCAGGTCAAATATTGACAAATATACAAAATTAATGTGATTAATTAGTTTCCGTGTGTCTTGTCTATAGGAAATGTGGTGAAGTTTGTTGTTTTAAGTGTCTATCTGCCTTAGTTATTACCTGTACTTGTGAAAGGAAAAACAGTAGAAGTGTTTGTCATAACTGCATGTCTGCATTTCATTGTTGCTTTTATGGCTTTTTTCTCCCTTTGAGGTCAATAAGGAAAGACTATGTTAGTAATGATGTTGGATTTGTTAAACTGAAGCGAGAAGGAAATATTTGTATTGTTAAAGGCAAGATTTACCCTGAACACGGAATAAGATAAAGAGGTTATGAAGTGAGTGTAGTTGTAGATGAAGAAGATGATTTAGTCATGTCTGTGGAGTGTCATGACTGCCCTTATTTAGCAAAACACGGTCCTTCAGAATACCATGCTGTCGTGGATATTATGGGAACAAATTTATTAAAATATTTAAATTACAGAACTAACTTAATATGTAACATTTGTAAAAGTATTTGCTTAAAAACTTGGTGGGTACTTAAATATATGCGCTGCAACAGTAATTATTTGCTTAATATGTAAACCCATAGCCCAACGATTTCCATAAGTTTGATCTTACGTATATAGAATAGGTATATTACATTATGGAGGTTTTGTTAAAATATATATGCTAATCTTTGAAACATAAAAATATAATTAATCTTTCAATATTCTCCAGAAATATATGCATCATGTCAGTGTAATTCCGACATAAGTTGGTATGGTATGCCACTCCATACACGATGTTGGTTTGGGATGTATGGTCAGCCTTCTTGACTTCTTGAATTTTGCTTTGGTGGGAATGTCCAAAAGTGCCTTGGCTATTTCAGCAATTTTGCATCAATCTCTAAGAAAAATCACATACACACTAGTTATTAATATTCTTGCCTGATTCTTTCAGTAATTGCACAAATGATTACAAATATTAATTATATTAAGGGAATGTTAAGAGTTCATCTTGTGATTTTTTGTTTAAAAATTTTTTTTAATAAAAAAATAAAAAGTCAACAATATTGAATTAAGTGTGGTATTTTATTATTTTCGCTAGTATATTTAACTTATTTTCATAAAGGCAAGACATCCAGGTAAAAACATTGAAAAAATCCGCAAAAAATATTTAAAAATGAAATTAAAGAAAAATATTATTTGCATAAATGCAATTCATCAGTCTCTATGAAAAATCACATACATGCTATTTATTCATATTTTTACATTTTTCTTTCGGTAATTGCAGAAATAATATATAAATCATTACATTCTATAAAACTATATATTCATAACGTTTTTATTTATAAAATTAAAAAATATTTTGCTATGATTTTACATTTGAAAAAAAATTTATTCTCAAATATCTTCCAAAATCTTGAAATTTTCGTACTCTATATAACATTTGCCATCACTTAATGAGTTTATATAACAAACCAATTCATCATCCTCAATTCTAACAGTGAAATTATCTTTGACTATTGAAGCCATCTTGAAAGAATAGAGGTAATATTTTGCAAAATTGAAAAAAATCATAACTCAACAAATAATCAAGGTGAACCAAAAATAACAGAAGATATGTGAACTACGTAGTCTCCTCTTTCGATTGATAGCATCATCTTTTGCCATCTGTTATTTGCATGTGGAACTATTACGAGTTTACACTTACTCAGCATGGTCGACGATTTTGAATTTCATGTTTGTTTTTATAATTTATATATATAATTTTAATTGGTTCTCCCTTACGAAAAAGGTCACATTCCAGTATTGAAAGAAAGAAAGAAAGATTTTTTCTTTTGGACAATCATTAAAAATGCCCAAAGCCCACAAAGTTTACAGAATAATAATAATCTTCAATTATTAACATTGCAATCTCGTTGCTTCATAAAAGCGTGAAGCGAAGAACACAATTCTTTTGTCTATTTGAAGGCTTAATAGACACTAATTCAATCTGAGGCAACACCTGGAAAGAGTACGAAAAAGCCATAAAATTTTGAAAAGAAACGCATTTTCCTGAGAAATTCTTCTGTGTAACATCTAAACATCACAAGAATAAGATATTTTATAGTTTTATCCATCGAATAAAGCAAAAACGGAGAACTTGGGTCCATATTTACGTATTTTAATGAATGAAGGAAAAAACCTTGCACCTTGAAAAATCAAAGTTCCTGTGGAAACATTTTGGGAAATATAATTGTCTCCCAGAGTCAAATCCGGGACACTTCCGTAAACAGAAATAGTTTTTCCGGGGTCTCCTAGTTGGCAGAAACAAAATGGCATTTACAGCATTTCTCTATGACAAACTGTTCAAGAGATAAAAGAGGGGACAGACGGACAAACAGACAGACATTGAGTAATTATATATATATAAAGGTGTATGATAAAATATCCAAAAATGGCAACTCCTCGAACATCTCTGAAATCATCACCCAAAGTTTCTTCCTGAATCTTCAGCTAAATCTCTTTCAAAATCCTCTGATCCTTTCATCCTGCCAATAATTTTTCTTCTCCACTCGAACAACTCATGAGCAATAGCAAGTAAGTGGAAAAATTATTTCATACAAGAAATTATTTTTTAAATAAGTATTTAATCATATGTATTACGTCTCTCTGCTTGAATTTGTGCTTACATGCTTAAATTTTATGTTTATTACTTTATAAATGCAATGCTACAATATTCCAGCAAAATTTTGGATGAAAAAATTCATAGACATGTACATTTATAACCTGTTTGTATGGTAACTTGCCATCTGCTTAACGTATGTGTTTTCAATAATGTAACCTGTATGTTAAGCAGACGCTGCCTGTGTCTCCCATAAATGGCAAGAATTTTTAAAATTAAGTGCATTTAAAGATAATGTAATGCTTTTTATAGTGCAATTTTTTGTATGGGAAAAATATGTCCAGATGATGTTGATTCAAAACTGACAAATTTATAAAATATGTCACTTCAGCTGGTACCGAAGTTATATTGTCAACATCTAATATCCCTTCTTATTCATGGTAATCCCTGTTATTTTAAAAATCAATGAACAACTTTTCACTAAGCTATATTAAAAATGCCCATAGGGGTACATTATAAAACAAGAAGTCCAAACCAGAACTAATGCAGGCTGGTTTTCCAAACTTGACGTCTCGAATTGATTACTTTTATTGACAGAAAATGTTTCAGTATGTGCTAGTCATTCCAAGAAATTCTCATACCATAAATACCATTTGTAATTCATACTTTATTAATGATATAGAAAAATTGGAAAACAAATTAATAGAGCATTATCAGGTTTAAAATACTAAAAGCAATGTCAAAATCTCTTTCTGGCATTATATTATTTTGCACGTATTTTTTTAAATAAACGAACTTAATAAATGTTACTGATTGTACACTAATATGTATGGATCAACTATCCATTTCTGAAGGGTAGTCGAGTGGAAAAGAAAATAACCCATTTGTTCACTCGTCTATGTTCAAGCTGAGTTCGGTAATAATTGTCTCTATGGAAACAGTCCGATAAAATGCGATTTAAAATTCAAAAATGTTATGTTTTAGTAGAAATTCACGAAAATACAATCATTTATCAAAATTCTGTGGTAAGAATTAGAATTTATATTCTTTTCCCCTTAGAACAGTACATACAAACCTTGCTCCAATATCACAATTTTAAGATATTTTAAATTATTAAAGAAAATATCTCTTCACAATGAATTTGAGACTTCCTATGTAAAACAAAGAGGGAAAAAACATTCCTGGAATTTATCCATAGACTTTAATCTTCGCCAAATAAAATATAGCCCGGAGGTGGGCCCTGGCAGCATGAGCCTCATACCAAGTTTCATGAAAATCGGTCCATTGATGTAAAAGTTGTTAGCAGGGGACACGCACACATACAAACAGACAGGACCATTTCATAAGGCTATGTTTCCTTTGGAAACCAGCCTAAAAAGGGTTGAAGGCCCCTGCTTTAGCGCTTAATTTTGCTCAAATATGGGATTTTACTCATTGCAATAATGGGAGAGAGTCCATTTTCCTCACATGTGCAACTTGTAACCCAAGTTCCCCTCTAATCAAATATCATCCCTTTTGATGACCATATCCCTACAGGCAAAGGGACTTGCTTACTGTGAAAAGGTTAGCCATTTTTCTTTTTAACTTCTCAACTACTCTTCTTGAATGTTAACAGTTTCACTCCAGTTCTCACATTTGGGTAGAGAAAAAGACTCTTAGTGAAACAGTTTTCTCTGTTATTTCCCTAAAATTTTCCATTATAACACCACAGCATGCCATCCATGAGTAACAATTATTTCAAAATATGTTTTTTTTCTTAAATAGTTTCATGTCTAAGATTGGTTGGTTGAGCAGAGACAAAATTAATTTCTTGCATGAAATTTTAGCATTGTTTTTTGCAGATTAAAATTCTAGAAAGATATAAATGTGTAAAAAATAAGATAAAAGCCTTATTAATGAAAGTGTATAATTTTGAATGAGCAACTAATGTTGAAACTACAGTTACCATGAAGTATATTAAGAAATAGACACTAAGCATAAAAAATAAAAAAATAAGTACATACTTATCTTATGTATCTCCAATAGATATAACAAGGTTACAAAATCCAAATGTGAATTTCAGCTACAGTTAGGGCTACCCTGGATCCTCATTTTTCCAGACATTCTCATTTTTGCCATTCAAATGTCAGGAAAGAGTTCCAAAAAGTTTAAAATATTCCTGGAATTTTAAGCATGTGCCAGATCCAGATATTGTACACATTTTGAAATATTTTTAATGTATTCCAATATTTCAGCAAAAAAAATCAATAAACTTGGGGAAAAAGATGTCCTCATTTTGCAACTCTGAATAGAGTAACCCTTCCTACAATGCAGCCATCTTCAGTGATGAATCACCAAAAGTAGATTATAAAAAAGAACATGTGGCAGTGTTTTTGTTTTTATACCTGTGCATGAGAGGGAGGATGGGTATCCATTAAGGTTGCACGTGAAGGTCTGGGATGTTTGAACTTTGTAAGGGAAGGTATGTAAGCCATGAGAAATGGGAGGTTTATCTCAGGGGGACGTGACTCGGGTTCTCCCCAAGGATTTTAAGGAAATTGGTATCATTTGATCTTCCAAGAAATATAGTCATATTTAGTGAATTGAGATTATGATGTCATCATGTCTAGGTTGTTGGTAGAAATGAATGTTATTATAATTTGAAAAATAATGAAATAGAAATGAAACAATGGGGTCATAAAAAACCCCTAAAAATGAAAATCTTTGAAATTTTGGATTTTTACTGTTTCATAAAATGGTTTATCATCATGCCAAATTTCAGATCTGTAACACTTCTATAAGTACCTTATTTATTTAAAAAACATTGCAATTTGGCCAGGTGGCAAGAAAAACATAATATATAATTCTAAAATTCCAATTTTACAAATATGTTTTACATCATCCTATATCTTTCTCATATGTAAGAGTCAGCTATTTATAATATGACGATTGGGCCTTAAAGCTTCCAAAATCCAGATAACTTTAAAAATCGTCACCGGTCACGCCTCTAGGTAACTTGATTTTGGATGTCCAACTGTCCTGCCAAACGGTTCTTTTTTAGAATCTACTTTCAGTGAACCACCACTGAGCTGTGCCCAGACATTTTACTGTCTGAACCAAGGTATAATATGACACTCCTTTCATTATTTTATGCATGTACCTCAGTTGTGAAAGATAAAAAGTAGTAGTCTTAATGTTTAATAACATTTGTAATATATTTATAAAGAAAATAAATAAATAGCTATTGTATCATTGTTTTACACTTCATGCAAGAATGTTCAATAGAAGTCCACAGGCTTTTTTGCTCTGTTTTACATATGCATACCGAGAACTTCTGGTACAATAATGCTACTGCACAGCCCAAAGTCAATTCAGCATAAGCACTTAAAAGACAGTTCTTTGCAAAATTAAAAATAAGTTTTTCTAGGAATAAACAGTATCGAAAAAAATTGTTACTATTTATGGAATGATTTTCATTGTCTTATTTTGGCACCCCTTTCAAGAGGTGTCTGAGGCGGTTGCCTCACCTATCGGCATGGCCCTGCTGAAGATGGCTTCATTGTAGCCGAATTGCGCATCTAGTTTTTCATAACTTTGTTATGACTATTGGAGATATCTAAGATAAGTACTTATTTTTTCGATTTTGGATATTTAAGTGCTTATTTTTGGATTTTTTTAAAACCATAAAATAAACTAAATAATTCTCTAGTGTATTATATATCTATTTTTTATTTTCTATAACAGCTTTCTGAGAAGGGTGATTCATTGATTTGAATTTTTCTGATAGTTCTGTTATGGATAAAAATTATTTTCATTTCTGGAAATGAAGGGATTAAGAGGCTATTGCACTACTAAGTAAGCAGGATTTCATGTGGCATTGACGTTAAAGTTTTATGTATTTGTCACAAAATATTTCAGCTCACCTTTCCAGCACAGCTGCAGGTTTTGGAATTCCTGAAACATCATATTCTTCATCGGAAGGAGAAGAAGATGAGGATGATGATTTCTATGATGCTGATGACTATGGTAGTCCAACCAGCCCCACGTAAGTGGAACAATTTTGAACATCAGTTGTATTCATATGATGAGGGGACATGAATTTTTCAAACACCAATTTTCTATTTGAAATTGTGCGCGTGGAAAAAATCCTGAAAATATTGCAGTCTCAGTCATGATATTTGTCATAGTGTGATATTCCTGGTAATTGATTTATCTTTTCTATGATATATTCATAATTTCAAACAAATTAACCATGAGTGAGGTTCAGTGACATAGGCAATGCTCAAATAAAATTGTTTCACGCATCATGGTAACTAGAATATTAAGTTTTTAATTTATGCACAATTCCCAAGTACTGTGATGTCTTGCAATTACACCTTACATTCATATCCTCTTCAAACGAGCAAAATAGTCGTCCAATGATTTGATTGCTATCATTGTGTCAAACAATTTAGACCAGCAACTGTGAGAAAAGTGATCATAACACAATAGAATTTTAACAATTTCTTTTCCTCGTGCTACAGGTTCTTAGGTTAGATTTTAAATAAAAATAATTTTTTTATCGAATGATATGCTTCTCTGTTTTATGCTTGTCCTTATTCAGATTGAAAGACATCAAATGTCTTTCAGATATAAGGTGATCCTCATGCTGCAGATATGTTGATTTAATTCACTTTGTAGCAGTAGCATGCCATCGTGCCATGCCAAACAGGCAGAATTGAAGCAAACCATATCTTTATAAAGTTTTAACATAAATTGAACCATCTCTTGAAAGGAGTTTCAAGGTCGAAAAAGATCCTAAACCGTATAGATTATTTGGAGGAGTTTCAAGGTGAAAAGAAAAAGAAGACTTAAAAATTCGATAAAACAAAAAAAGAACATATAAGAATGAAGTGTAGCATGGAGGACGAATAACCTCTCCAAACTTAAAGGATATCTCAAAGAAAAACAAAAAAGTTGGAAAGACAGATCCCTAAAATAATCCATCTTTTCTCTTGAAGGATTTACGCCGGCGTCATTTTTATTGATTTTTCATGCCCACTATAGATGAGTTAGTGACGCATGTATTGGAAGAGAAGCGATGTTGACATTGGATCCTGAATGAAACGTACTGTGTTATTAAAGTTTCACCGAGCTTCCGCTTGACATGGAGGGGATTGGGAAATGTAGGAGAGAAGTCGCGGGAGTGGTAGCTGCGTGTTCGGAGTCGATAATCGATAACTTTTATGATATATAACCCACATCATTTAGGAGATGGCTCGGAAAGACATTTCCATAAAATTGATATTTTCCGCAAATTCCTGCGGTGCTTCGTTTGTGACGGAGTCATTTCTCGACTCTCGAGAAAGTAGTCGGCGACTGCATCGCCGGATAAATCGAGAAAGTACTCCTAAGTAATCGAGTGGATAGGCAAACATTCTCGGTTCTGATTTTTCGTATCGAGAAAGGTTTAAAGCGGAGGATATCGATTTATTGAGGCCATGTCCTTACGCCTTTCCAATACCAGCTCTCTGGTTTCGAAAATTGTTAACTGACGAACTCCGGCCTCATTTGCCTTGATTTTCGCTGCACCCTTATTGACATAATATGTATGAAGTAGGCGTTTTATTTTGTATCTTTCACTCTTGACCTGGTTATTTGCCGCATCACACCATTTGGAAACCGCGTTTCTAGTCGATTCCCTGCCTTTGCGAGGTAATGACGTGAACATAATACCATTGGTGGCCAAATCCGCCGAGCCTCGCACGAAAATTATGCAAATTAATGAGTAGTATACGTAACCTATGTTCGAAGCAATATAGAGAAAATACGTTTCCATTCATTCTCCAAAATACCTCTCTAGTCACACTGCGTTGTTCCGTTCGGCAGTGAACGGCGTTTCCACATCTCGGGATGGGAAATTTATTTTTCTGGAAATGTTAAGGCGCAGCAATTAAAGTTAAAATTGCCGCATGCGGCTCGCGAACTGCGGTTAAGCCACCTAAAATATATCCCCTCGCGGATAGGAAGTCAGAGGCTTTAGGAAATAGGTCACAGTCAGAAGTAATCTGTTACGGTGATTAATTAAGGGGAGATTAATAATTAAGAAAATCGGAAGAACGAATGCAAATAATTAGTGGGTAGGATGAAGCTAAAACTAGATGGAAGTAGTGCAAAGTTTTTTAGGAGCGATACGAAGGCAATATACTCATCTGCTTGACGACCGCAGCGAGGAATACGCGATGGGAAGAAAGGCGAGAGTGATGATCTAGGTTCATGGCCAGCGAAATATATTATTCCAGTAAGGGCGAGGCATTGAGGTCTAGATTAGGTGTGAAAAGGAGAGAGCTACTCGTGTGAAATTCGCTGTTAAATGTTTAGTCACAATCACTTCGAAAAATTAAAATATCTTCATTCCATAAAACATTGTCCCTTATGCTGTTTTAGTTCATAGTAATCATTAAGGAGGGTTTACGGCACTGACCATTATTCATTGGCATGACAGAGAATGGGAAGGAATTTAATATGTGATTTTTATCTTTACCCAGAAATCTCTGATTATTTATCAGTTCATAAATACCATTATGGTGAGTAAGCGACTGGTTCTATCATCAGTTTAAGTTATTGTAGGATTATGGATAAGACGGTGATTTCTGGTTATTTGTTATGAAATAACATGTTAGCACGCTATTAACACTGCACTGCAAATAAATCATTAGATGATCATAATTTGTCTCATAGATTTTGTTTTAGTAGATTAAAAATGTAACTCATTTTATGAAAAAATTTTCCGGTTGGATATAGTTGGATTTAAAAAACGATAAAATGCCTTCAAAGGTTTCTCGATCGAGGTTGGCAAAGTGTTGACACTCTCGAGTCCATTGTGAGATTGTCCATTGAAGGAGACTATTACTTAATGGCGATCTATCGTTATTTTAGACCTTTTCATGAGGCACTAGGAGGATATAATTTGCGAGCCGAGAGGATGTCCATAGGCGATTGATGCTAAGACGGCTTCGTTGAGTCGAGTGAAATTGGAGCATTTAAAATTCTTTGGGTGTGATTAATTCTACGGCTCAACTGGACTCGAGGGCACAAATATGTCTACGACAATATCTACGGCGTATAGGAAGTTTAGCAGGAACAAGCTAGTTCATATACCACAAACCGCACCATCGAATATAATGCGAGATTATTTGTGATGGTGTGTTTATTTGGAAGCCGGCAGAAACCAATTGTTGATTGTTTTACTTCTTTTTAAGTAACTGGATATGTGCTGATGACCTTCATAACCTCAGAATTATGTTAACCCGCGACCTTTTATGAGTGAAGGTTAGCCATCCAACTCGATGTCAAGGTCGGTAGACACACGAAGGACTAATGACTACCGTGGTTTTATAAGTTAGAATTATTGGCAAGAAAGAGATGTAGAGAAATAAAGCTTATTATATATATCTGTGTGTGTGTTCATATAAATTGTATTCGCTAATTTGCCGCGGACTCGCGCATTTTTCTCCGTTGTAAATATATCACTTCCAGAATTTTGAGGAAACATGATATTTTTCTCTACATGATTTCCCCATTTTTGCTCCCTCTTTAACCAATGTGGTTTCACAATGAAACCATCAAAAGATCAATGTCTTTGACAAATGAAGCACTGGCTTTATGTTGAAAACATCTTACGTTTTTGGTTTCGTGATTGCACAGTAGTTTTTGAAATTCTCTCAATTTCAAGTTATTCTGCCATAAAACAATTACAGAATAAAAAGTAGAAATAAAATTATTCTCCAAAACTGACTTGTCGGTCAATGGCTTAATGCGGTCTACTCGCACGTCGATAAATGAATTTCATGCATCAGATCGCAAAGTAATAAGAGTTTTTCTTCGTGTTCGTACATTTTTATGGGTCTTTGTGTTGACATCGTCATCCTCACAATTGTTAAAGATTATCACCTTGATTTTCCCCTTCCTTTCAAATGTCAAGTACAACTCCTTTAGCCATAAAGATTATGGAAACCCGATGCATTTCGCCCACTAAGTGGGCATCTTCAGGGGTGACTTCATCGGACAGTGACTGAAAGTCGACAGTCGACTTTCAGTCACTGTACGATGAAGTCACCCCTGAAGATGCCTGCCCACTCTGTCGACTTTCAGTCACTGTCCTATGAAGTCATCCCTGAAGATGCCCACTTAGTGGGCGAAATGCATTAGGTTTCCATAATCTTTATGGCTGAAGGAGTTGTACTTGACATTGAACTAGCCATAAGTTTTAACTAAGCCACCAACTTTTCACTTCCTGTGTCAAAATTGAAATATTGGCGAAAATAGGGGGAATAGATATTATGCGTGTAAAATATCTCTTTTTAATAGTGTGGCCCAATTATGAATTAACGTTGAGGATAGAAGGGGGATGAGAAATCGCTGGCAAAAGACTCGAGGCGAGGAAGTGCCGCGCGCGGCGGGGAGAATTATCGATTGATGAATCAGCGGAATATGACACACACACTTGAACACCACATTGTTTGCCGCATACCATCAAGTAAACATAAAATCGTCGAGGGATGATTGCTGCCAAGACGGCTCCACAAATAACCAGCCAATTACCACCGTTTTTACTTGCGTAGCGATTGTAATTCCACGGAATAAGATATTGAAACCACTTGTTATTCGGTAATTTTATGTTTCAGGATAATATTCAATATAATGTGATTAAATGCTTCATTTTCGAAGTCACTGCTTGTTTAAATAAAGGTAAATATCTGGATCTTGGCTTTTGATCGTGGCAATAACTAAAGTTCATCTTCTAAGAAAATGCTCTTTGATTTAAATGTTAGATCTTTGTCTAATTGGCACAATGTCGTTCTCTATCGGAAGACGCTTCTCAGGTTATCATTCATAAATAGCTTCAATTATTGTCAGCCATTTTATTGTGTCGCATAGAGGCAATTAATGTTTATTTTTGGACTCGTATTTCGGAAGAGGATCTGCTTTGTTTCCATTTTAAGTGCTGGGCGATCTGTTTGGGATCAAACACTGCATTTCCCTATTTACAATGTTTATCGTGTTTTCCATCTATTCTTCCATACTGTTCATTTTTCCGATAAATATCAATCCCATGCCATTTTTCAACGCGATACATTTTTTTAGATTATTACCTCGTGACAGCTTCAGAGGTTGTGTAATTGTTCATTTATCCATGTTTTTGCTCTTTAACAAGTTTAAGAGCTATAATATTTTTACTTTGAGCGAAAATAGCGGAAATATCATATGCTACTTTTTTCTTAGGGTGGTATTATGCATAAGATGTTATTCTTGAGCTCTCGAATGACCATATTCTATCATGGAGAATGTCTATGCGATGGGGATTTCAAAAGAGCACAGGCCTGTGCTTGGCGCCTGTTTGCGGCCCTCATGTACCACCTTTTAAATACAACATTAATATTTCATAAATACTATTATTCTGCATGCAATAGCAGTTTTCACGGCTCATTAAGCCATAACACAATGATTTTTCTTAATTATTGCTCTTAATAAGTAAATTATTGCTCTTTTTAGGAGATCAAAATCTGTTTTTCTTCACTGTATCCCTCCTCAAAGACGTACGATGTAGATGCGCCCCTTAAATCACAAATTTCTCATCAATGCTTCCCTGATGCCCCACGGGGTTAGGCATTCTTGGCACAAGTCAATTATTCGGCATATTACCTCCGTCTTGTCCTATTTCGCTTTCAGATGGTTACACGGATGACATTCTAAAGAAAATGCTCTTCAAGTAATTCTACAGGGTCCATATTTCCTCTGAAGGTGTCGTTCGATCACTTCCGATGTTCTTCGACAAGGCTGCGATCAGGATTCGATTCTACTCCGTTTTTACGCGATCGGAATGCCATAGTAACGGGGGGAAATCATAAGATGTAAAAATCAAGTCACCGCTTTTATGCACCACAAGTTTATTCAATTTCATGTCATAATTATATGCGTTAGGTGCCGCTTGTTTTTATCATTGGCTTTTGTTATCTCTTGCAGAATTCTAAAACCTAACAAAGTAGAAAACATATTTCCTCAGCATAATATGATCACCTCCACCATCTTTTGTGATCTAATTTTTATTAGCTCAAGAAAGCTGAAGATTAGAAATTAATTATTAAATGACTCCGCTTATTCTTTTTCGGCGACATTGTGTCAGCCATTATTCGACAGCGTTTGTTGTTTGTTTGCACATCACGCGTGAGCCTCGCGGCATTCGCATTCGAATTTCAGTTCGCAGGGATAGTTTTGTGACAATTTCCCTCGTGTTCAGAACTTACTAGTTTTTCGAATAAGATTGCCTCAGCGACGCAAAGAGTTAAAGACAATCGCGGTATAGCCGAGGACACGATTGTATTGTCCAATACAGCTTGTACATCAAACTTTTTTATTTAATTCTTTTGTTATTTGCGCTTTTGAAACTCCACTTTTTACTCTTTCAATAATTGTTAGTTCTTCCTTAAGGGTGTACGACCTTCTCATACTTCCGTTCGCCATTGCCCATAAAACAAATCCGAATCCGAATAATAATACAGGGCAATTCTGTCTGTAAATCTCGCTCAAAAATCAGATAATGCACCAATGTTTAATAGAACAGAGAATAAATCATAACTTGGATTTTAAAAATTCCATTCACTTGTTTTTCTTATACTAGAGTACTTAAAAATGACAGGACTTTCTTTTCAAGAAGCGTGGAGGAAGAAAGACCCGCGGTATAATTGTCAGCGTTATAACCGGGAAGCGGTGTAATTTCAAAATGCAAGTCTGTCGGTTATTGCTATCAACCGTTACCAATTCAAGGGAACCCAATGTTGTAATCATATTACGCGGCATCTATTGCATATGATATCCCTGTCCCGTAATGCTAAAACGGAGTGGAAAAATCATCTAAAACCCAAAGAAGTTTCGTCGTAAAAATTCGTAAATTTGACGATTGTTATTTGTTCCAATTTTAATTTATGGTCAGGAATTTTTGACAGAGATTTCTGTGAGAAACCATATATTAAGGGATAATACCACGGCATATTTTCGCTTGTGTTTTTTATAATATAACTCTGATGTATTGGTTTAGATCAGCGGTGCCCAAACTACGGCCCGCGAAGGGCTTTTGTTCGGCCCGCGAAGCTAAGGCGAAAAATCAATTCGAAAAATTTAACACACAAATTCATACATTTCCCAAACGGGGGGTCGCGAAGACGATGTTTTTGTTTTATTTTTTAATTTTATATATGGATTTATTTAAAAATTAAATTAAATTTTTCGTAAATTAAACAATATTTTGACGTTGGTAAAGCTCAATTCACTTATGGCTCAATCAAGATAAGTTAATGTCCAAAAACTCCATAAGCCATAACAATGTTTACACACCGATGCATTTCGCCCACTAAGTGGGCATCTTCAGGGTGACTGATTCCGGCAGCGACCATTAACTTAACATTACATTTTATATTTATTGGTAAGCGGATGGGGTTAAGGGGTTCGCAGGTGCATTCAGTTTGAGAACCGCAGACTTTTAGTGGATCATAGGTGAATATTCAGACGATGTTAGTATCTGGCGACGTCTTAAAATCCGTTTTAATACGAATTTTAAGTCTTAATAAACTACGGCTTGACGTGTAAATAGCAGAAACGCCAGAATTACGCTTTTGTTGAGGTTAAAGGTCGGGTGTGTCATCGCTCTTGCCTCGCCCACTACATATTTAATGCCATCCCAAATTGGGATTCCCAGTTCCTGCGACTAAAACATCGCCGTTGCGAAATCCTGTCGAGCGCATCGGCATATGTCGTTCGTCTGTCACCGTGTGGCAGCCCTTCTTTATTTTCGTTTTCGAGTCGGTAAACGATCTCGGTAGAACTCTTGCGTAACGTGCTTCCGTGCGTTCGAATTCGGAGTCGAACATCAAAGATACCACGCGGTGGCACGTTTCGTTCGTGACCATTGTCGACTGACTGGAGCCGTTTCCCCTCCTTCCTCCTCTCCCCCCTATTCCCCCCCCCCCCCCCGTCGCCCGCTCTGTTAATTTACTGATGTCTCCGCAGCAGCAGCACCCGAAACAATTGCATCGATCGCGTCGGCAGCGAAAACGGCAAACGTCCGAGCCGGATTCGATTCCCCTAATCAAACATCGGGAGTCGGAAACCCCGACGGGGCGAGAGTTGCGTGCGCGTTGGACGACGCGCCTTGGGTGTGCATGCGGCGTGGTGCCGCGTGTTACCCTCTAATTAGAAAATATCTGTCGGCTCTCGATACGTAGCTGCCGCTCCCTCCTTTTCACGCCGAAGAACACTGCCACAGCATAATATCCACGCCTGAGCGCGTCCTAGTCATTCGATCCTCTCCTCGCGGACTACCTCGCTCGTTTTGCCTTTTATTCTGCCTCCAACTGCCGCCATTATCCTCATATCTCCTTTATTCCGCCTCCCTGCCCCCGACCCTCACTCTGCAGCTCTTCTTCGACCCAGAAACGATTCCCTCTCCCCCCCCCTCCGACGCATCTCCCCCCGCCGTCCTACCTCTTGGCCCCCTCCCTCCCTCCCACGCTCCCCTCTGCATCCCCTTGCAACCCTTCGCGGCGGACTCTCTCGCCCACCCCCTCCAATGTCCCCCTCCATTGATCCTCCGCTGCGACTCTCGGAACCTTCCCTCTTCCACCCTCTCTACCCGTCCCCTCCCCCCTACGCCCCCTCCCCACTTCCCACCCGCTCCTAATCCACCCTCTCCTCTCTTTCCCTTCTCGGCATCTCCGCCTTAGTACCGGGAACGCGTCAATAGCCCCTCGAACATCGCCACCTATCCGCGCAAGCGCCATCACCCCTACACACCGAAGGGATAATGTAGCCATCTCGTGTTTTTCTAGCGGAAAGAAGCGGAATGTACTACTCATCTTCGCCGTTTCCTTTCCCCTGCCATTCATTCGTCTCGGCGTCTCTCCTCGCACCTTCCCATGTCCGTCCTTCTTCCGCTCCCCTCCTTTTCCCCCCTTCCCGAAACCTCTCCGCACCACCTCCGCGCATCGCGTCCTCCCCCGCGCCTATCCCCTCGCCCCACCGCCCCTCTCGCGCGCCCCGCTGCTCCGCGCCCTTTCTCTCTGGATTCCGACGCCAGCGTCTTCCGGATCGGCGCCCTGCGTCGACGTCTCGCTGCGTGTGCGGCTCCCGCGTGAGAGGGGGGCGTGGACACGCGTTTCCTCTTCTTCCTCTCTGCCCCGCCCCCCTCCCGCCCCCGGCGGGACCAATTTTCCCTCCGAGCGTGCCTCGCTCCGGAACGGTGCGGTTATGTAGATGTGACACGAGGATAGACCGAGTGAGTGTCCGTCGTGTGCGGTACACTTATTAGTGCGACCCGAATCCCTCTGTGGCAGGCGCGCGCGCGCCTCCTCCCGGTGCCGCCCCCCTCACATTGACCTCCCTCCCCCTCCCTTCGGACCTCTCTCTCTCCCCTCCATCCGCTCCGTGCCGTGCACTCTGACGGCGCTCGTCACGGCGTGAGCGCGAGAAGTGAGAGCTGCGCTCGGGTGGAAGCGGTGAATGGGGATGCGTGGAGTGTGGAGGGGGGAGGGAGGGAGGAGGGAAGTGGAGGGGAGATAGAGAGGAAGAGAGAGAGAGAGCTCTAAGGTGTCCCGCCGTCGCGAGGAGGAAGGGAATAGGCGGATGTGGCGCGCCGCCCAGAGCGCGCGAGATCGCGCCAGCGCGTGAATGCGCGAGCGTGTGCGTGCTTGTGCACGCCGCTCTGAGTATCGCCGGATCTTTTCCCGGCCGCCTCCCGTGTGCCGAGCGCACGAATTCTATCCCGCTGCAGCTTCGCCCGAGGAAACTCCGGTCGTCGCAGGCATGTTCCGCAGTATCTCGTCTCGGTGGCCCTTCCGAAGGGGCAGCAGCTTCAGGTGACTCCACCCCCACCACCCTTTCCCCGCCGCCGCGATGATTCACGCCCCCTCGTTATCGCCATTCCGTCACACTCGAGGCTACAGCTGGGACGAACTCTCGAAAAATACGGGTTCGATATGAAGTTGTGTGTCTGTGAGTTGGTGTGCGTGCGTTTGTGGTTTTACCGCTGAGCGAGGTGTCGATAGTAAGCGGCGTCCACTGTCCTTATCTCATTTTCCCGCCTCTCCTGCCCGCCATAAACACGAATGTATCAGCGAGGCCTGGCCTTCCGGCAGTCGGTGTCTTTCAGCCCGCCTTTTTGTGGCAGACATAGCTAAATATCTAGGGAGTCTTTTATGTTTTCTAAAATCCTTGCAAGATTTTTCACGTGGTCTACTTCTCTTAGATTGTTATGGTTAGGCGGTATCTTTGACGAATGCACTCTCATATCCGTCGCCAAATCGAGTTTTCTGTTTTTCACATAAGTATTGCTATTTAATTCTATTGATTGGCTCCCTAATTAAATACACCAGATCGAGAGCATATTTTCCCAGACTTTTTCTCATTTTATTGAAATACTTCGCAATAAATATCCTTGATTATTGATATCGATTTTTTGTTGTATTCCTTTAGTTATTGAGCTTCTCGGTATTTCACATAAAGTCGACCATAAAACGAATCTTTAAAATGCAGTTTCCGTTATTTGGTAGGAACATTCCTCTTATAAAGTATCCTATAACTTGTATTATGTGGAGAGGGACATTCTGATCTCTAATTTCTGTTTTGGTTGAAATAGAGCAGCTGTGCACTTTAGGTTGAGTTCAATGACCAAGTTATTTATGAGCCCAATTTGTCTATGATACTGATGTGCTATGAATAACTGTATGGCCTATCAAAAATAAGCTCTGGGATGTGTACCTATGTATCATATGCATGTATTGGTATTAACAGTTTTCCTTTTTTTAATGATGAACCTTTATCTTTAAAGACAAAATCTATTCAATTTCAAAATAAAAAATATTTAACAGTGGTGGTAGGAGTTTATAACTGCAACTGGGTATCATTTGAAGAAAAGTGATGACAATAGACTGGTCTTAATGTGCTATAAAAGAGATGTAACTAACTTAGTTGCAAGGAATGAGCACTTCCTATAACAAAAGCTCTAAGGAAACAATGTTTTCTTTAATGATAGCTATGGTTTTTATTTTGCAGAACACAGAATACTGATTTACAATTCTTTTGATGCTAGAGAAAATGTGTGATGAATAATCATTTAATCTCAAGCTTCTGGTGTACCAGTGACTTTGAGCCATTCCAACATGTCTTACAGCATTTTTAGAAGCTTTGTTTCATAGGCATTTTGAAAAGGATAAACACATGAAATCACTTGAAATTTTTGTTGTGCATATAAATGATGCTCTAATCAACAAATATTTTTATATTTGATTGTTATGAATTTAAAAAAATTGTTTCTGGTCATTTGTTTCGAAGTACTGCTAAACTGAAAAATGGTGATGTTAATATTTTCCTTCCAGATGGAAGGTGAAAGTTTTAAACCATTGTTTCTCAATCTTTAGTCAGATTTTATTGTGGTTTGTCTTTGTTTGGAATGAAAAAAATGCAACTAGAACCAATGCTTATGAAGGTTGACTTGTATCTTTGATCTAAAAAGGTTAATAGTTTGAGACAGATAAGAGATCCCAACTACTAGGTAAATGTGGCAGTGGTTCATGGTTATATTCTTCTCTGGTATGTGGCCTCCAAATGAGGAATGCTTGAGAATTCCTGTTTTAGAGAATTCCAATCTTGTTCTTGTAAATATAGATTAATTCTTTAACTGTTATACATGAACTGTGCTTGGTCAGCCATTTTTCTCCTACTTCCAATTCCTTTCAAATTAAATTTGTATTGCTCTTTCAACTCCTCCTCAAGGTCAAGTTGAATGTTTACTTTTTGGGGCCATGTGTCCTGCTGTGATGCTTTCAAGATAAAATAACTTTATTTGCCAGATAGCTTATTTTAGTAAGTTTGATATGCAGTTATAGTCTTGAGAAAACATTTTGTACAGATGGTTATCAGAGAGGATATTAACAGGGAAGTTGAGATTTTTATTGATGAATTTCTTGGGAATTATATATTTTCAGATGATTTATAAACTTGAAAGAATGAAGGCGACATGTTGTATAAAATTATGTGAGACTGCGTGATGACAGATGGAGTAGTACCCCTAAAGTTAATAAATTACCATTTAATTTCTCATAGATCTCAGAAAGGAAAATTCATAGAAATGACTAATATAATCCCTTTGGTTTTATGGCCAATAATAGACAAAAATGTAGTGCATACAAATCTTTATGCAGCACAGTTCACCTGCATTTGCCAACAAAGCAATGAATTTGCAAGTGGAAACTCACTTTTTATGATGAAATTGTGGATGTTTTTCTTTAATCCTCTTAATACTGAACCATGTCAAAAACACCACATGCTGTTTTTACCTAAAATTCATGCTATTGTTAAACAATATTAATTCACCACAATTTTGGCTCTGCAAAGATGACTCCTAACATGGACTAATTAATCACAAGTTGACCTATATTGCATTTAAACTTTACAAATAAGTTTTAAATTTGATGTTTGGGCATTTTCATATTTATTGCCATTTGAATCTTTACATTATTATTTTTTGATTGGCATCAAATTAAAGAGTAGAATCACAATATTTCATAAGTCAGCATGAACAATTATTTACAATACAGGCTGCTCTGTATTCCTTGGGTCAGTCAGCTGGTGAAATCAAAAGAAGGTGTTAGGTTTGTGATACTCCTATTACAGATCATGATCAGGGAAATATTCTGACTTTTTATCTGACTCCCATAAATCTCTACTAGGACCTATTTCATTTTCTATATCATTAACACAATTTCTTGACGTGCAATATTATTTTCAGCAGTATTTATTTAGGACCTGCTACTATTTAAAATTTTGAAGAGTTTTCATTTTTAACTCTTGAACATCCTACACATGGTTCAATTTCTTTGGCATTGATTGAGATTTAAAAGAGATTTGAAAATTATCCATTTCTTTTTATGTACATCAGCAATTAAAATGATGCAAGATATAAGATGTAATGTAATATTTTAGATACTAAATTATTCTGTAGACAATATTATTTGTAACTTGCTGGATTCACTTCTAATATTAATTTACTAAATTAAAAACAACAATTCATGTAATAATTATTCTTCCAGAATACTCCATATATTAGGTTTATCCTTCAATGCTATAATCTTTGTATATAAAATGCTAAGGCAATACGTGACACACAATAACATTGTATTGCTAATCAACAGGATATATAAACATCTGAAACAGCTGTCGCTGAAACATATCAGATCTTTTATCATAATGTTAGTATTGTATTGTAAAATCTGTATTAAAGATTATTATTATTAAGTGGATATTACTTTTTAAAATTAATTTGCATACAATGTTATATGGTAGATTATATATCATTACGAGCTGTAAGTCCATAAAAAATTACGGAACTTAAATGATTAAGCGTTTTCATCTACTTAATAACCTGAATCCTTCTTGATTGGTCAGAGACATTTTTGTTCAATGCGAATTTATAACACATAAGTAAATTATATCATTTAGCATTTCAAGAGATACAGAATTTTTCTTACCATTGTAAAGTACATACATAATGAATAAGCAGCATTGAACGCTATCATTACTTTTCTTATACAAAACAAATTATCAGCTACTACATCAATTTAAATAACCACAATGACCACACTATTTTGGCAGAGGTGCATCACAATGCATCACATTTAGCCAAATCTTACATGTTAAATTATTAATAAAATTAAATATTTATTTTTAAATGCATATCATTCGATATAGATACATAACAACCAAGTAGAACTACGTCAACTTAAATAGAAATAAAATATTTGCCACTTAGAAGTAATACATGATATTACTTTTCCGTATTAATATCGCAACCAAATAAACAATGTCTAATGTTTATTTACTCAATGTCTCTAGCAACGTGATAAACAGCTTCTGTACATCACATTGAAATACAGTATAAAGTTAATACCATTTGGATAATGTTTATATGCAACTATGTATTAATTAATTAAATTAATATTTAAATTGTTTGCTCAGAATAAAAGTAATGGCTTCAAGAGCAACATGTTACGCTGATTATAATGTGAGGAGAAGAGCGGAACGAGCCAATCAATCTGTTGAAGAAGCAAATCAATGAAGAAGGGAGGGAGACAGAGGGAGGAGAGAGGGAGAATGGAGAGAGGGAGGGTGGAAGGGAGGGAGAGGGGAAGGGAGGGAGAGAGGGATGGCGAGATCATTTGACTCTCTAACTATTGTATCAGCAAATCAAGAGATCGAAAATTGTGTATAAAGAAATTTATGATACTGAGCAATAAAGTACTAGCGCGCTGATGCTCTGCGCAGGTAAAGCTAGTTTATATTTAATATGTAGTCTTCCATGTTTTAAATGTAATAATAATTATTATAATTCTTTCATTCAAATTACACGTGCAAATGTGCAACAAAAGAAATTGGCATGGCTAGGGAGCAGTTCTTGCACTGCACATCAAAACAATCTATTGAATTGAATATATTGAATCACTTTTTGATGATTCTATATGACTCTCCAAATCAGTAGGCAAATTTCATTCAATGATTGTAATACCATTAGTGCACAATATGTGCATCTTCCAACTTCTTTCTACACTGCCATGTTGTCTCTCAGGCACAAAAAATGCTTAGTAAAAATATCAAAAATAAAGAGAAAATGTTTGCAACTGTGAAATCTATGGCTGAATTAAAAGAAGAAACTTGACTATCAAATGCACCTCTTGGTAATGACATCTAATACAACAGAGCTCTGATTATCTGGACTAATTTGTACCAAGGGTGGTCTGGATAATTGAAAAACCAGATAATTGGACAAAATTAAAAATTGTGTATGCAGTAAAGGAGGTAAATGTATTTTGAATATTTGTTTTAAAATACATAAACTGTACTTCTGTATTCCCTCTTATAAACAGAAACATTATGAATTGAGCTGATATTTTTTGTCAGATATTGTTTAATATCCAGCACCGTATTTCTCTTCTAACATTATACCAAATTCATCATTGTTTAATTTGTCACAATGAAAGAATCACTCTTTTGCATTTGGCAGACATTTTCACCCCGGCAAAGAGCAACATTGTTATTGTTAAAATAATAAACGAGTTTAATTTTTGAGGTAACTTAAAATATTGCTATATTAAATACAGACTAAATTTGCCTGCAAAAAAAAGAGTCTACTTTTACAGCAATTATTTTTTCAATGCCACTTCTTTGCCTCCTCCCCCCGCTTGCAGGATAGGCAACATTGTTTTGAATTTTGACTAGACTAGACAACATTTTAAGACAAATTGCATTAGCCAACTTTTTCTGAACAAGTATATGTCACTGTTCAAATTGGAAGTATGAGAAAAGTTTCATGGTCGACTTTGTAGTTAGAGTGACAGCAGCTAGGGTATATTTTGTCTTTAAATTAGGGAAAACTTTCTGGAATTAATATAAATTTTGATTTAGATAATCAGTTCAGATAATGCGAATCCTACAGCACATGCAAAAGTAAAGTCTGCCTCTGACAATTAGATCTAGACATACAGGCGACCCTTGGTTAACAATGCCCTCGGTTAACGACGATTCGATGTTACAACCAAACAATTAATATAAATTTTGATTTAGATAATCAGTTCAGATAATGCAAATTCTACAGCACATGCAAAAGTAAAGCCTGCCTCTGACAATCAGATCTAGACATACAGGCGACCCTTGGTTAACAATGCCCTCGGTTAATGACGATTTGATGCTACAACCAAACAATTAATATAAATTTTGATTTAGATAATCAGTTCAGATAATGGGAATTCTACAGCACATGCAAAAGTAAAGCCTGCCTCTGACAATCAGATCTAGACACAGGTGACTCTTGGTTAACAATGCCCTCGGTTAACGACGATTCGATGTTACAACCAAACCAAGAACAGTTATTTTTCAAAATCGCCTTACGACGTCGCAGTCATTACTTATGACCAATAAAAATGTAATACAATATGTAGCAAAGATCGATTATTAAATTAAGATTAAGAATATAAAAAGAATTATTTATCAAAATCTAAAAATTATGTACGAACGTTAAATAAAGCAGTCAGAAATGACAAAAAATCGAGCATATTAATAATTGCAATTTTAACTTGACACTTCTCTAATGAGGCTTTTATTTCGAATGGAATATTACAATCCAAGCTTGAATCACTTCATCGAAATGAATTACATTTCTAGAGAATAAACAATGATGAATATCTAAGAAACAATTATTATTCAATGAAAACTGAAAGCAACAAAAAGAAGTACAATATACTAAAAATAAATGATAAAACACTTGCTAAAATAAATTATGTAAAATAACCCAAGAAAATCTCAGAACTTACAATTTGCGCTATTGAAATAAGTTTATTTCCGTTAGCATAAGAAAATAGTAAACATCTACTAATAGATAAGTGGAATTTTAACAAGGGTCTTTCACATGTCAATGTTTATTTCACGTTTCTCTTAAAACGTGATAAAATTTGACTGATAATTGGGAGTTTACCGTATTTTGTTGAGTCGCATAGATGTTTTGATTCATTCCATAATGTTTATGTTCATTATTTCTTTTGGCAAACTTCCTGCTGGTTTGTCCAATATACATTTCATCATAGTCTCCACATGAGAATTTCTAAACACCATTTTTTTTCAAGTATGTCCAAATTTTCTTTAGCATTCACCAGTAATGTATGGAGATTGCAGGTGATTTGCATTTCTATATATTGCCATTGTAAACACTTCAAATCGTCTGATGATGCAGTTGTTACTGTGAAACAGGTTGAGAATTTTAATGTGGAAATTTACATAGTGAGTTTAATGTCATTTGTATAATGTTGTTGGTTAATAATATAAAAAATATTTTTCACTCTTAAAAGAGAATTTGTGGGCATAATTTTTGCCAAAAAGATTTGGGGTTTAGACATTGATAAATAGAAGTAGATAGGATATTGTGAAAAGAGAATGATTTAACATAAATGTGGTTGTGGCCAAATCAGATAATAAATAGAAAGATTTGTATTTCTTCTTTTTGTTCTCTGTGTCTGTAGAAACTTAATATGTGTTTATACTTTGTATGGGATATTAAGTAAAGATGAAAAAGGACAATATTATGTGCTTCTATATACTTCTGTCACCATCCAAATATTCTGGTTAATATACAAAAGTATTTAATCTTTAGAAGACCTGTAGCTGCTTTTCTTCTTTTTGAAAATTCTTGGTATATATCTAAAAAACTGAGCAATACCATGTCATTTGTAATTTAGTTGTTGGTAATCATCCTATTTTTAGCTATCCTATGCTATTTATACAGGTATGCCTCGTTTAGAGCATGTTCTTTTAGCACATTTTTGATATAGTGCAGTTGGCATCTCGGAAAAATAATGCTCCTAAATGCTACGGTCTTTTATTATACTCCCAACATTTTTCTCACTTACCTTCATTCGTACTTCACTCTCTGTTCAGTGATAGTCATTCCACTCTAATTAACGACAAATTTGTTTGTATTTATATGTTTGCTAGGGAGATGCCCATTGAAATTCAACATGAAAGTTTTTTGTGAAATAAAAAATGAACTAATATTCCTTGACTTTCTTTGGATGGTAAGAAAACAAACTCATTATTTTAGGCATTCGTTGTTTCAAGTCTTGAACTCCTACGATGATTCTAAGTTACCTAATTTTAATATGCGAATGATTAATGTTCTACATTCAAATGTATTCCTTTTTTGTAAATAACGTGACGAATGTTGTTTACATTGGTTGCTATGAAAAGAATTTCTCTCTCCTTTCTCTCTCTCTCTCTCTGTTGTACTAATTGTAAGAGCAGTCAAAGCACACTTTCACCCATAAGGATTGAAATAACAATAGGATTTTGAGGTTTAACAATGTAATTGGTTGGCAAGGCAACATCCGAATTAAATGCCAAGATTTCGACAAAATATGTGAATTAAATGTTTAACATGAGAAATTTCAAACTGTAGATGAGAATAGATGAACAGAATAAGAAACTTAATAGTTTTTTCTTTAAAATGGGCTAGATCAAAAGATCATAGGTGAATTCTTTCTAATATAGATCTTAAAAAGAATAATAGCCTGCAAGTCAAAAAGTCGATTTTTACGTGTTATCATATGGGAAATGGAAATGCCTATCTCGGAGTCGAACCTAGGACTTTTTTCAAGATTTCATTTCGTCATCATCTTACAATATGTGAGTCGATCATTCCTGCCAAATATCAAAAATGTATCTCGTTCCATTATCGAGTTATTCGCATTTTTATAGTGTGACAAATGGAGCCACAAATGGACAGAATTAGCCTTTTATTATTGTTAGATTAGCTTTATTTCTATTTCACTTGTTCACTTTTATTGTTTTTTACATTGGTTTGCTGCAATTCTACAGTATTTTGCAGTGACGCTAACATTGGAAGTTTTAAACTTGTTAATGTTACTGTTGAGATGTGCAGGGTTGGGTTGCTTTGGATGGGTTTTTGCTTTGGATTGGGTTACATTAGGTTCATGGCTGAATTTTAATATTTGTTGGGTTTGTTATAGATGAGTATTTCGGTTGGGTTACATTAGGTTCATGACATAACTTTCTCAATTGTTATTATGCACACTTTACACAAAGTGAATGCATATAGGGGAGATCGTCTCCATCTGTTCATCTTCATGTTTCAACTCAGAAACCACTGGATGTATTTTGATGAAATTTGTTGTTGGTTATACTAAAATTTGTTGACCAATTCCAATTTTAGTTAAAATGATGATAATAATGACCACTTGACATGAAGACCTACATGTATTTTACAATGTACCTCACAAGCATCTCATTAGATCTGAGCAAAAAATATTGAGACCAAAAGCTGAATAAAACAATTAAATACACATTATTTGTCAAATAATTTTTCCTGTAAAATGTAAGGTTTACGATAAATTAGGATGGAGTACACCTTTCCATTGTTGTTCATTTGTTATTCTGATGTTATTTTGCTGTTGGTACCTATGCTACAGTTATGTGTCTGAAACTGCGGCTGTGCCGCTGAATCATTATTACACTCGTATTCCATTTTGGTTTATTTTTGCGCTGGTCAATCTTTGTCAAAGATCTTCAGTTTATTATTTTTCCGTATAGATGCTGCTGTTTGAACTTCTAGTAGATACATGAGCTATATTTCCATTCTTCAACTATTTAGCTTTGTTGGATTTCATTAGATGTAAAGAAACGTGTTGGTTAAGTTTATCATAATCATGAAGAATTTTAGGAAATATTTATGATATTTTGTATATCTCATTTATTTTATGATATGCCTTTTCATAGAAATTGTTAATAGAAAATTGTGATTTTCCATCATAAAGAATTAGTTTTTTGAAGGTGTTGTATGTTCATAAAAAATAATTATTTAAAAATAACCATCATATATTTTGTTTTCTTGACTTTAAATTAAAATATAAAAATGGTCTATCATTATATAAGTTGCAAGATAAAAATAGTAAAATTTCTGAAAAGTAAAAATCAATTGTGTTAAGTGCTGTTACAAACTGCTCGTTTGGCCCAAATTTGAACATCGCATAGATGTCTCAGAATGTCTCTCTTGCACTAAGCAAGGCATGCCTATAATTTATATTTAGCTTATTTGAATTTAGTTAGAATATGACCAAATTTTTATTGCCATTCCAGTGGGTCGAGACCATTCCAGGATGCCGTGGAAGACCTTGGAGGGGAGGGTGCGGTGGAGTCTTCGGGCGGCTCTGTGACTGGGGGTGGAAAAAAGACTTTGCAAGGGAGTGAGGGGCAGGATTCCATTCCTGTTATTGCTGAGGCAGAGGAGAAAGCATTCTATAAAGATGGAGCCCTTGATTATGATGGTATGTTTTCATCAAAACTTAGTTTTGGCTAACTCTTTGGCTACTCTTCATTTTGTTTATTTAGTCCACTCTTTTGAAGAACATTATTTATTTTAAAAGCATTCAGGCATTTTTTTGGATAAGTAATATAAACTGAGAAAGTCATGTCATGCGATATAAGACTGTTGCTTTGAAAAAATTGCTTTAATAGTTCAAAATAAGATGTAGTCCTTAATTCTGTAATCTTGCAGCAAATATTAATTCTTTTGGCTGCCATGCATGTACATTTCCTTTTTTATGCAAAGAAGCAACTCAGTATTCCTCAACATTCATTATTACTTTATATACGAAGTATAAAGAAAATATCGTTTTCATAAAAAAATTGAATTGAAGATTTCAACAGAAATACATGTTTTAAGGTCCCCTGAACACATTATGACTATTTTATCGATAATGTCTGTGGGTGTGTGATCGGAATATTGTGGGTGCTCGAGCTAATAATCTGATAAGTATAAAATTTCATATTTGGCATTTGTATTAGAAAGTCATGAACTGATTAGATTTTAGCTAAACTCAGTTGACCAGAAGTGGGTGTTTACTCTTGTCATATCTGTTTTTTTTTAATATTTGCTTTAATATTTGATAAATGTAAAAAAAGTACTTTAATAAAAATTGTAGGAAATTTAATTTACTACAACGTTTGACCGAAACATTTTCCCATATAATGCATTGTTTAAGAGATATTTTAAAAACCAATGTTTTAGCTGTCACCATCACATCACCTACCTGCGACTATTGTGAACAATTTATGCTTAGTTAAGTCTTATTAACGCTACTTTTTATTTTCTTAATTGTTAGAGCTTAATGGCTATATCCAATATCAGAAGGTTACAGTATGAGTTTATTTCTGTTCTTTGTAAAGTCTTTAAAATTTCCTCGCAGTTCCTTAAAATATTTATTATCATTTAAGCTATTTGGAATTTTTTGTAATATAACAGGAATGGAGAAAGTCATGTGGTGGCAACATCAGATTTTTATAAGGGGTTCAGTAACTCTGTTCCACTGGAAAGATGAGAGTTTGATAGTGATATTTAGTTTTTAGTCATTTTTATTCATATTAATACATACCTTTATATTGCTAATGAGTCTAGTCCAGGATGTCACACTCAAAGAGTGCTGCATTAAAGCGATAGATGTTATGGGTGGGCTGCATTAGTATTACAGTTGTTTAATAATGTCCAGATTTGGATAACTAAACTTTATCTAGAAGATAAGGTATCTGTTTTGCCATTAAAAACAATAATATAGAAAGCATGTAACCTCAGTAACTATGAAAAACTCATCTCCTTTTCACAAAAGTAAAGTACAGTATATCATCGATTATTCGGCATTCTAGGAGGGAAGAGGTTGCCGGATTCTCGCCAGATAATCACATCAAAGTTTTTATACAGCTCATTTTTAAACATTCTTTTACAAAATTGTGTTCAACATTTCAGAATGATTGCATGGGTATCGGATGATATAAACTACACAATGTAGTGGTGATACGGCATATGTTTCTGCTGGATCGCTGAAGAAGTGGGAAGCAGAGAATGCTATTGACCCTCAACCAAGCCATTGCTTTGTCAGTATTTTAGCTAATCACTCAAATTAAGATTACAGAAAAAGAATTTTTGATTACCAAATAAAGGTTACAAAAAATTGAACTACATGAATGACCCTGATTGCTGAGGAATCCTCAAGAATAAAGGGTACACAAATATTTCAAAGAAAGAAAATGCATGGAAGACAATAGCGAATGAATTTCTGTCTGAAGAAATGTGCAAGAAAAATGTCATTAAAACTTTTCACTAATTGTATATGTATAAGTGAGGGAAAATCTCTCACAGGACAGAAGAAGTCCTACATATAAACGAAAATTACTACAATTCAGTTATGTACAATTCAGTATGTGTAGGTATGATTTGGTGCAGTGTTTTGCTGGGGATTACAATAAAAGATTGATAAACGAGTATTACCCATAACTGGGTTATGTATAACCCAGATCTTACTGTACTACTCGCGATCATCCTGAAATGTTTTGGCACCATGCAGTGCTCTATCGCTCTATCTTTGATGTGAATCTCCAGCAAACTCCATATTACAACTTTTGCCGGATCGGCCAGGACCACCGGATAATGTTGGAAGCTGGATAATCAGTCGTCGAATAATCAATGATCTACTGTATTCATATAAACTCTTGTATGATTTAGTTAAGAAAAAATTGATATTTGGGCTGCAATGAGGGATTAAAATGGCCAACTGTGGCTTATGGGCCACCAGTTTGACATGCCAGGTCTATTTGTATATTACTATTTATTTATCATTATTATTTTTTTATTTCCATATTTCTTTTACAGCTCTCTATGAAGATGATTCGGAACGTGACTGTGAGTACAGATTTCTTTTTCTATATGTAGCTTTACTGTTGATTTTTTTTAGAATAATCTTAGATGATGGATATTGGGTTTCTCTTTGGAAAATATCTGCATACAAAACAAAGATGGTTGCCATATTGTTGCCAATCATGCTTAAGCAATAGGTTGGCTATATAGGCATTAATTAAGCCACAGCATTTGGTTTTTGAGCATGGGAGAAAACTTGGAGAGTATGTTGGTTTGTTCCATTACATATCTTGTATATTCTATTCTTCTATATTTTTTAAGGAAGCACTTGTTTAGAGGCTCCTTACTGCAAGATCAGAGAACTAACAGACAGCTCAAGGAAATGTTATTTGTTACATGGAGCTGAGTGAGAGTTGGTTGTAAGCATTTTTATTATAGAATGCTAATTTACTAAAAACTTTCATGTTGGTAGAATGCCATTTACATTATCTCTTTGATATCATTTATTGTTGTTAGCTTAAAAATAGTATGCAGATGATTTTAAAACTATGATATGAGCATTGGGGGGGGGGGTGAGCTTTATGATTTTATTATTTTACCTTTTAGACATTTCCAATTATTATTAATTATCTGACTAAAATTGTGCATTTAAACGGTGTATGGAAGGAATGAGACATGCTTGTTTACAGATGACAAATGAGACAAAATGGTTCCATTTAAACGTGCATTCTTTCACCTACGATTGTCTTCTCATAAATCATCTAGGTTCTTATAATCACTTTCAAAATCCTGTCTCATCCTTTCCTCCATTGCTCGTAATTGAAAGAGCCCTTGCAAAATTGTCTCCCTGTAAACCCTGCTAAGATTATTGCTGCTACTTGTAGATGTGTTGGTGTATAGCATCAGATGAAAATGAAATAATATCATTTACTGTTACTATGTTAATATTATAATGTAATTTATTTTGTTTTCCTATGAGTGCAGATATACGCTGCAATTACAGCCAGTCGCTAGAATTAGGTAGATTGTTAAATCGATTCACTAGATTCGTAGGTAGTCACTGTGGCCTTTATTTAGGTGCTAGTTTGAATCCAAAGTCACTAGATCTAGCTAAAAATTCGCTAGATTGGCAACAGTGCCCATTACAATCCATGCCTTGCGTTCTTCCTTCATGCACATATTTAGTTCCCGCTCGCTTACGAAAACTGCTAATGTAAACAACGAATTTTTTTTATTAATCTATGGGGACACGTGCATAAGTGCCGTGATTAAGTCCGTATCCTGCAACATTTACAGACAATATTCAGGTGTGATAACAGTTAAATATAACATTTTAGATAAACTTCATTCGTAAAATAAAGAGGGATGATCTAAATCATAAATAATTGCTTTGAGACTGGTATAGCTAAATGTGCCCTGCATGAACTCGGCAGCATATTAATTAAATCTGTCCAAGTGCGCTGCACACGTCACATGTATCAATACTCTTTACCGATAGTATTTACTTAAACTTAAGCTCAAGATGATATTTTAATATAATGGAATAAATAATAAATGGAGTGCATATGTAATAACGATTCATACGCTCAACTAGTCCTTTTTCTTCTGCAACTCTTTTTGCCTTGTACATAACGATTTTGATTGATACAGCAATATTAAACTTCCTCTGTTCTATTATCCATCACTTCCTCCTCAATTTATGGCCATTTAAGATCAACCTTACGAAGACCGTTTCCCTTATTCCTTCAGCTTCAGTTTTTCCTCGTTTTCTCCATTCATTGATCATTTTTTTCAGTTGGAGGTGGACCAAAATCATGTGCTGCTACTCGGTTTCTGTGTGTTTTTTGCATATTTAATCGCCTGAAGCTTATAACTAATAGCATAGGCATATCTTTTCACTTTGTAGCCATTGTGATCTCAATACACTTAACGTTATTTATCGTAGATACATATAAAATATTTATTGCATCTTCACGAATTCTACTGTTTTGTGCCATTAATCGCGCTATTCAACAGGCTCATTAGGAACTAAAACATCACAAACATGCCAAAATTGTAATCACTGTGAATGGACATGTATTAAAACGTAATAATGAAAATGCATCCTCGGAATTCACGTTGCATATATCAGCAAAATTTTCACTATTAATTATTAATAATGTGTATTTTGTTTTTTCTATGAATGACTGCCAATTATTCCATTTTGGGGATGAATGTGCTTGTTAATGTCAGTATTGAGAGCAGTAATAATCTTAGCTTAGGTATATAATATGCAGGCTGATTTTTGGTGGTTATTTTTATAGAAAAAAGTGTATCTTATATGCCGAGAAATATGGTATATTAATGAGTGATATGGTTTACTATTTTTGCATATTGTATCATCTTCTTCATACAGTGGGAACTATGGATGGGTCTGTCGTCACACATTTGCTATCGCAAATGAAGATTGGTATGGATCTCACCAAAGTAGCTCTCCCCACTTTCATCCTGGAGAGGAGGTCATTGCTTGAGATGTATGCCGATTATTTTGCTCATCCAGACTTATTTGTCAGGTGAGAATCTTCACAAGCTGAAATTCATTAATATCCCAAGATCTGATGTGCATGATTTAAAAGGTCCCTTTCTATTTTCAATACAGTATATAGCTTTTAGTTAGTTTTTTGGTAGTAATAACCTTGAAGCTATCATAAGTCAAAATCTTCAAGTGGCTGGGAAACATTTTGAGCAGGATCCCAGGCAATGATCCATTCTTGCACCAGAAAATTTGTATGAAGAGATTTTTTAAAATTACACGTTCATATGTTCCTGTTCACCAAGTGATAAAAATAAAAAATGAGTGATGAAATTATCTATGAAATTATTGAATTGTAATAATTTAGATGCAGATTTTAGCACCAGACCTTGGAAGGAAATTACTATTTAGGACAGTGGTGCCCAATCTTTACCCATAAGTCAAATACGACCCAATGGGTCAAGCGAATAAAAATTAAGCAACTGTTTTTACTTCTGATTTCTAGGATTTTTTAAGTAAAAGCTTAATTAATAAAAAAATAGCATTTGCTTTTGCGTGAAAGAAATATCATTTGCTTATTTAAAAAAATTTCCTGTAACAAATGCTTTAAAATGTGTGAATAAAACTGCTTATTCTAAATTCTTTAAGCATATGCTGTGAATTTTTTAAGTGAGGTGAGGGGCTCACTAAAGATTTTTCAAGTTCACTTTTTTATATTTTGGTGATAATTTTTCCAAAATTAGTGATATGACCGACTTTATGATTCCACAAAAAGTGAAAAAATACGAAAAAAGACTAATGATAATAAATATACATATATACTGTTTCACCGAAGAAAATGTTGCATGTAATTCAAATCTATTTCTATGACAAAATCAAGAGAAACTACAGTTAAACCTTGATAATGCAAACTTGGTTAATATAAAATGCTCATTAATAAGTACTGTAATTCAGTCCTGTGTAAAAACTTAGGTACATGCACATTGTAACGAATTTATTTTTACAAAACGCATCAGTACAAATCATGAAATTTTAGGCCCCTGGAATTTTGTACTAACAAGGTTGTACTACATATATTTGTTTTAATTTATAGTAAATTTGATTAATTAATTAATTTTTTTAAATATTACCCAAAATTTATAATAAGATGTAACTATCACATTCAACTATCACTTGGTTTTTAAATGCAAATAATAAAAACAAGAGAATAATTGCAGAGGAACTTATGTAAGGCACCTTTTTCTTTTAAAAAATATAGGAAACATTTTTATGTAAAATAATTAATTTATGCTTCAATTTTTCCTCTAAAAGCATATGATAACTAAACAAAGACGCTAACATTTCAAGCAAAAGGCAAGAAAAGATTATCCTGAAAATTTTAACGCTTTTAGCATTTGCTTTTAATGTTTTCTTTAAGCATTTGATTAATTTTTGTTCACTCGGCCCAATTACTATTTTTGTGATGCTCAACTCAAATAAAAGGAAACATTGATGAAGTAAAATGAAAATGGAAAAGCTTTATGAAAGTTCAATTGAGAATTAAGCAACGTGAAAGCCAGTTGAAGCATCCATTTTCTTTGAAATTCATGAATTTAATTTTTGAATTTTTTATTTTTATTATTATTTTTAATTAAAAATAAGAGCCTTTTATGCTGTTAACTATTCATATAAAGTAGATGGAACTATTCTTGTGACTTGTCTGATTTAGGGTTGAACTTTAAAGTGGTCTACAACAAAAATATCAAGCATTATTGATTTTGGATATATATAATGCTTGGGTCAAAAGTTGCATTTATCCTAGTTTTCAGTCAGTAAAAATCCTTAATGGTTAGATTTTTCTTGTATCTTTGGGAATCCAGCATTGCTGACTTCACTGATCCTCGAGACAGAATGGTTCAAGTGCTAAGGTGGTACTTATCTTCATATCATGCGGGTCGTAAAAGTGCAGTTGCACGGAAGCCATACAACCCAATTTTAGGAGAAGTTTTCCAATGCTATTGGGATGTTCCTCCATCATCAAATACTCAGGCACCTGTCTTGTCAGAGCCACCAAAAGTTGCAGAGAACAGTCCTCTGGTGGATGATGGTCCTGTTCCATGGTGTACACAAAATCAATTGACCTTTGTTGCTGAACAAGTGTCCCATCATCCTCCTAGTAAGTTGGAAAAATATTTTTCTGAATACTTAATGAAGTGCAGAATTTTAGCTTCTTTTGAGAGTAATAAAAATGGGAATACCTAGAATAAATACCTTATTTACCTTGCAAGTAGGAATAAATCATTACTTTTGTCTTTTCGGCACTTGTCAACTGATTATGTTGTTATGTTTAATGTTTGGTTACAAAGTGATTGTCTTCCTTTACAAGGGTGATGCTTATTCTTTTCTTGAATCATGTATCAATAGTATGAGAAAAATTCTCTCATTGACAAGGAGTTTTTTCTTACCTCTTGTTAGTGATTGATAAAAATTTTTCGTAAAATTTTTTCATAAGAAATGAATCTTATTAGCCATCATATATGGTATTTACATTCATTACTTTCTATGTGTCACTTTGCCAATTATGAAGATTGAAAGTGTTGCAAACTTTTGGGATCAACAAGCCAATTTCATTGAGGTCGGGTCTAATTTCAGCACTTTAACTGTATCTCTTATCAAGAAAGTGAGAGTAATTTCAATACTTGAAGTAAATGTTAACATGGTGTAATAATTATATAATTAATGCTAATTTAAGTATTAACACTTAAATGTCCAGCCATTCAAATATGTAAAACATTATATGCTTTGGGATTCTTAATTTTTTTGCCTGCTGACTTCCACGATCACCTAAATCAACTAAATATTTTCTGTAAATATGAAACACCATATATTTACAGCATGATAACAGTTAAATATAATGTTTTAGATAAACTTAGTTCATAAAAATAATAGAGATGGTCTAAAACATAAATAATTGCTTCAAGGCTTGTATAGATAAATGTGCATTAACTTGGCCAACAGTACTCACTTAAACTTAAGTGCAAGATGATATTTTAATTTAATGGGATAAATAATAAATGGATTGCATAGGTAATAATGATATGTATGCTCAACTAGTCCTTTTTCTTCTACAACTCTTTTTGCCACACAGAATAATTTTGATCGATATAGCAACTTCCTCTGTTCTACTATCCATCCCTTCCTCTTCTAGTTGTGGCCATTTAAGAGCAACCTTACAAAGACTTATGTTTCTGTTTTTCTGTTGCCTTTAGTTTTTCTTATTGTTTTCTCCATTCATGCATGATTATTGCTGTGGTAGGTGGACCGAAATGATGTTGAATCACCTTAAGCTTATAGCTAATAATTTAGGCATATCTTTTTATTTATTTTATATGATACTGGCATATGGGCTGAAGATTTTTTAGATGTTGTTATGGTACCACTGGAGAAAAAGAACAATGCAAATAGTTGTAAGGATTACAGAACTGTTAGTTTAATTTCTCAGTAGAATTGTAGAATTAAAGGTAAAATAGAAAAGGAGCTGCAAGATAATTAGTTTTATTTCAGAAGAGGAAGAGGGACAAGATATGCTATAGGATGTATGAGGATTGTGATATAAAGTCAATATTTACTTTTGTTTTGTAGATTGGGAGAAAGCTTTGGACCAAGTGAAATGGGATGAAATGTTGGGTATTTTAAATAAAATAGGAATCGATTGGAAAGATAAAAGATTGTTTAAAAACCTTTACTTAGATCAAAAGATTAGAGTCAGGGTTGAAGTGGAAGAAACAGAAAGTACTTCAATAGGGAGTGGAGTGAGGCAGGGATGTCCTACTTCACCAGCGATATTTAATATTTATGCAGAAACAATAACAGTAGAAGTGTTGATGGAAGAGAAAGGTTTTAAGATAGGAGGTGCAAGTATTACCACCATTAAATACGCAGATGATCAGGGCTTAATAGCAGAAGGCGAGAAAGAGCTTCAGAGGATGACAGACAGACTAGTGGAGGTTGGCCAACAATATGGAAAAAAAACGAAAGTCATGGTGGTTTCAAAGGAACATAAAGAATTAAATATAATGGTAAATGGACAAAAATTGGAACAAGTATGTAGTTTCAAATATCTTGGCAGTATTTTAGCGCAGGATGGAAGTAGTACACAGGACATCAGAAGTAGGATTGCAATGGCAAAAGCAGCATTTAACGAGAAGAAGGAGCTTCTCACAAGCAAGAAAATAAATTTAGAAACAAGGAAGAAATTAGCAAAATGCTATATATGGAGCATAGCTCTTTATGGTGCAGAGACGTGGACGGTAAGGAGAAAGGAGGAAAAATATTTAGAAAGTTTTGAGATGGGGGTATGGAGGAGGATGATGAAAGTGAAATGGACAGAGAGGAAGAGAAATGAAGAAGTATTAGAAATGGTGGGAGAAGAAAGGATGCTAATAAAAACAATTAGGGCACATATTGAGAAGATAGTATTTACAAAGGATGATTTTAGAAGGCAAAATTAGCGGAAGAAGAGGAAGGGGGAGAAAAATAATAGGAATATTAGAGAATATAAAGCAGGAATATAGTACTTATGGAGGTATAAAAGAAGCTTCTAGGGAGAGAGAGAGATGGAAGCAGCGATTCAGCTAAAACCTGTCCTCAGACAGCAGCATGATGATGATCTTTTTATTGTTGTAGCCATTGTGATCACAGTACACATTACAATATTTATCCTAGATATATATAAAATTTTTATCACATCTACATGAATTCTTATGTTCCATAACATTAATCACATTATTCATCAGGCTCATTAGAAATTAAAATGTTTGAATAACATCGCAAATGCACCAAAATTGTAATCATTATGAGCAACCACGTAGTAATCAAGCACAATAATGAAAATGCATTGTCACTATTCATGTTGCATGAGGTTTTATTGTATATGTCAACTATTTTTTGCTATTACTTATTAATAATGTATATTTTAATTTTTTGTGTCGAATGACAGTCAATCTTCTTCCATTTTGGGGATCAGTGGATTTGTGAGTGATTACACTCACAAATCCACTGATCCCCAAAATGGAATAATTGACAGTAATAATCTTACCTTCCATTTATAAGATGCAGGTTGATTTTGGGAGTGATATTTCTGGAAAAAGTGCATCTTATAGCCAAAAAAATACAGCAATTTTATAGATACAAGTGCATAATCTTATTATAACAGTATTATATATGTATTATAGTAAAAAATAGTAGTGAAATTTGGTGATTAATTAATGTTTTAAGTCCAAAAGTTGCAGTTGGTCAATCCATTGACTTCAATTTTTTCAAGAACATATTTAGGGTGCATTGGGGAACTGAGCATTAAATGCATCTGGGCATTACAAGAACAAGTGCCATTCTTTTGGACAATTTTATATTAATAGTAGTGTAGTAGTGTAATCACCATTACAAAAAATGTCATTTAAGTTACCTTCCGTTATCACATAGAGCAATCCAATAACAACTTCAGTTTTGCTGCAGTTATCATAGAATGTGTATAAAAGAGAAATAAATATGATGAGTGGTCTGGGAAGATCTAGTGAGGCTGGTTCCGGCACTGGATTCGGTCTAACGGAACGAATCCTTCTGGAATGACACAACACTACTCTCCAGCTCCCACTTTCTCTCATATTCTTTGCATAATCTTACATACTTATATTTGTATTAACTTTGCTCTCTTTATGTACAAATCTCTATTTTCAATTTACTTTCACATTTAAGAAAAATTGTTCTGTATTTGTTTACTTTTATTTGTTTTTGTTAGCATTTTTAAAAACATTTTAATTAGGATGGTTTACACTTTATAAAGAAATCAAGCACTGAATTCACATAATAATAATTTTATTTACCTGGATTAATGTTTTTTTTTATTCAATTGTAACCTCTTTTCCTTTTCACTCTTACTACCTGATATTTCACCATTACACACTTGTTCATTAGAACTAAAACTAAATTCTTCATCGGAATCAATTGTATCCATAAACTTAAGAATGTCTTTGTTGAGCACGTTTTCATTGCTAACACTGGCCATTATGGTAGAAGCGTGTCAAAAAATTATATGAAAAACAGTACATTCTAGTAAAAATAACTACATAAAATTTATATCAGGGGAAGAAAAAACTGATTAAATATGAAAGAATAAACAAAATACTTTTGGGAATTTTAAGAAAGGATTGTGGAAGAAATTACAATGCTAAGTCAAGCTCGGGTATACTCAAGTGCAGCACTGAGGTACCAATTTCCTCTGCTCAAGTATACTTGAGCACAGCAGTGAAAGCATTATACAGATCTTATAAAGGTGTATTCTTAAATCATATTTCTGTTGACTTGTATTTAAATTAATCATGCTCACACTTTACATTTTCAGTTTCTGCCTTCTATGCTGAGCATTATGCAAAGCGAATAAGCTTCTGTGCCCATGTGTGGACCAAATCGAAATTCCTAGGCCTCTCTATTGGTGTGCACAATATTGGCCAAGGCTGTGTTTCCCTCCTTGACTATGGGGAGGAGTACATTCTCACTTTCCCAAATGGATATGGAAGGTCTGTCATATTTATTTTCTTTAAACTTTAAAATTTTTCTGTTTTTACTCAAGTCTCTTCCTGATTTTATTTCATTTTAGTCCTTAGATTACTAAAATTGGCATATTAACTCAATAGATACTAAAATTAGCTTATTAACTCAATAGATACTAAAATTAGCTTATTAACTCAATAGATACTAAAATTAGCATATTAACTCAATAGATACATGTAAATCTTAAGATTAAAATTTTCATAATTGTTTTATTCTCTCTGTGTCATGGCAGCATCTCATTTAAATATGGTAAACTCACTTCATTCATGTCTTTGATTACTCACTGCTGTCTATACATATTTATATTTATATTCATGGTATATGGTGCAACCTGTGATATCATACAAGTTGTTGCTTTCAATATGTAAATATCTAAGTTGTTATCTCACGATATTCATGCGTATATGCTTTCTATGCATCAGCTTTTTTGCATCAAAATGGTCATATTTTTAGGTGGATTTAATCTTTACATTTTTACTTTCTCCATATACGAAGTATAGAAAGAGTACAGGCATGTCTCACTTACCCCATGAGAGGCATTCTGAGACTTCTGTGTGCTATCAGAATTTTTGCTAAAAGAACAGTTTTTAACATAGCACTTAATGCAGTTGATTTTTTCTCTTTTTATCTTGCAGCTTATATAATAATAGGACATTTTTATATATTAATTTAAAGTCAAGAAAACAAAGTACCGTATTTACTCGTGTATTACCTGCACTTTTTCCCCCACAAGTTCCCATCAAAAAAGGGGGTGCGGCCATTACACGATATTTGCCCCTTCATCTTTCGAGGGTATGCCACTCGCAAAACCCTTACTAACACTGCGTGCCTGTTGTGAGATGAGTATGCAGTTTTATTGCGAAGGCTTCCATGGTGTGCCTGTACTCATTCCATGTTTTCCGGGTTTCTACCGCATGTTGAATCTTTTAATGATGACTGTTTCGCAACCATTCCAGGTAGCATCTTCAGGTTTTGTCGTGTGCAGAAATCAGGCTGTTCTTTATACCTGCATTGGTTGGATAGATAGATAGATAATCGTCTTTATGAGGTGTGTCGTGATTGGCTGTTCGTTTCTTGGGATCTATTGGTTGTTGGAATACTCTCTTCCACATGTTTGAGAGAATGTATCCATCTGTATTGAAGTTGCTTGGGTGTTTTAGAATCTCTATAGATTCCCGTATTATTCTGGGGAAGTATCGGCCCTCTCTATGGATTACTTTGGTGTTATCGACATCTATGTTGTGTCCTCATTCAGAACACACATGTTCAGATATGGCCAAGATGCGGAATTGTTTTTTCTCCACTGCCCTCTGATGGTCTTTTAGCCTGCACTTGATGGATCTCCCTGTTTGGCCAATGTATGATTTGCCGCAAGTGCATTTAATCTGATAAACCCCTTTGTACATGTGTGGCGAGATGCAGTCCTGAGTCTTTGGTAGGATGTCCGATGTCTTTTTGACTGATGTGAATCTGGACTTCACATCATAATTTTCTAGGATCCTGGCAATCTTCTCGGTAGTGCTGCTGACATATGGCACCGTCGCATATGCTGCGGGTTTTCTCTCCTGCTCCCTGTCCATATCTTCCGAAATGGCCCTTTGCAGGGCCCTTTCTGTTCCTCCCGTAATGGCCCTTTTCAGAGTCCCTTCTGCTTTTTCTCTACCCATTTCCATCTTTTTTCGGATCAAATGCTTAGGGTAGCCATTCTCCTGGAAAGCTTTGATGAGGTGTTCTTTCTCCTTGTCCAAGGAAGCCGCGTTGGAGGTGGTGTATGTGCGGTGAACTAGGGTGTTTATGATGGAAGTCTTCTGCATTGGGTGGTGGTGGGAGGAAAGATCTAAGTAACAGTTGGTATGAGTCTTCTTGCAGTATACCGAATGTCCTAAGGTTCCATCCAATCTCTTAGTCAACAAAACATCCAAGAAAAGTAGTCGGTCATTCTCTTCTATCTCCATCATAAAGATGATGGCTTCATGTTGAGAGTTCAGATCTTCTAAGAATTTCTCTAATTCTTTTATGCCATTTGGCTATATGACAAAAGTGTCGTCAATGTAACAGACCCATAGCGAAGGTTTCTTAGGGTAAGACTCCATAGCTCTCTCCTCAAATTCTTCCATGTACAAATTGGCTATCACTGGTGATTGTGGTGAACCCATGACTGCACCTTTTGTTTGTTCGAAGTACCTGCTGTTCCATAAAAAGTGTGTGTTCTTGAGGCATAACTCAACAAGGTCCGGAAAGTCTGCTGGAAAGCCCACCGAGGTGAGCCGTTTGATAATCTCGATGGTGTTGGTAATGGGCACGTTGGTGAAGAGCAATACGACATTGAAGCTAACCAGTAGGTCATTTTCTCCTACCCTTATGTCCCTGATGATCTGGGTAAAGTGTGCAGAATTCTTCACATATGTGCTGGTCCTCCCTGTGTAAGGTTGGAGTGTCCTCACCAGAAACTGAGCCAACTTGTATGTTGGGGCATCTATATTGCTCACTATGGGTCTTAATGGTATTCCATCTTTGTGGATTTTTGGGAGTCCATAGATCCTTGGTGGTTTTACTGCTGAGGGAAGCAACTGGCATTGATTCTCCGGTGGTATTGATAACTTTTTAATGGCCTCCCTTGTCAGACATTCTATCTTGGTGGTGGGGTCAGCCTTTAGCTCTTTGTAAGTGCCTTCATTGATGATATTGTCCATTTTGTTGTCGTATTTATTCTTATCTATAACATCGGTTGCGTTTCCTTTATCAGCTGGAAGTTTGAGGAACCAGTCGTCATCCCGAAGATCTTTCAGAATTCATCTTTCTGCTGCGGTGGTGTTTGGTTTCGGGGGTTTTGCCTTTCGAAGCAGCCGAGTGATGTCTTCTCTTATTTCGTCCTCTTGGTATTTGGGGAGTTTCCATATGGCACATTCATTGCCTGTTATGATCTCTTCTTTGGGGATGAAATTCGGTGTGACTGCAAAGTTGAGTACTTTGGACAGAATTGAAGTGGCTTCATCACTCAAAGGATGATTAGTCAGGTTTACTACCGTTTGGTCCTTTTCAGGGCCACGTATGTCTGGGTGTTGGGTATTGGCTAGTCTTTCAAACTTGCATTTCTGGATTTCCTTTGAACTCTCAAGGCTCTTGAGAGATGAGTCATAAGTAATCTTTTCGATGTTTTCCCAGTCGATCATTTCTAGTGCTCCACTTCGTATTTCAATGGAAATGTATGTTTTAAGGTCCCCTGAAAACGTTTTGACTATTTTCTCGATGATGTTTATGTGTCTGTCTGTTGGTCTGTTTGAGATAGGATTTTATGGGTGCTCTAACTCAAAAACTTACACTCGTATCAATACCAAATTTTATATTCATAAAGAGTATTATATAATGAAGAGATTAGGTTTTGGCAACAATTGCTCAACCGGAAGTGGATGATTACTCTAGTAATGTTTTGGTTAATGACAAATAACTTTTAAATCTTCATAAATGTAAATGTTGTTTATTATAAACTTCATAGATAATATTATTCTCTATAACATTTGTTTGAAACTTTTCTTTGTATAACACATTGTTAAGGAGATATTCCATTTATTTAAAATATTTCCTTTAATATTTGATTAATGTGAAAAAGTACTGGAATAAAAGTTGTAGAAAATTTAATTTTTTACGATCTTTGTTCAAAACATTTTCCCATATAATGCATTGTTTAAGAATACTTTAAAAGCTAATTTTTTAGCTACCACCACCACACCACCTACCGGTGACTATTGTAGACAATGTACGCTTAGTTATGCTTTACAAGGAGAGGCTACGACCTTCGAGTCACGGATTCTGATAAAACTTGACCAGGAGATTCTACGTCGAAAATAAGGAGACCCGTGTCTCTAGGTTTTTGTGAATGAGCTCTTGAATTCAAGAAATCAGCTTCGGAAATATCCAAAAAACATCGTATGAAACTTAATAGGCTTCATTGTTGAATTGTTGGTAAGAAAGTGAGTTGCTGTTGGGTAATAATTGTCTTCATGGCAACAATCCAATAAAATGCGATTTAAAATGCAAAAATGCTACGTTTTAGTAGAAATTCATGAAAATACGATCATTTATTAGCATTTGGTGATAAGAATTAGAATCTACATTCTTTTTCCCATAGAACAGTACAAACCTTGCTCCAATATCACAATTTTAAGATATTTTAATGTATTAAAGAAAACATCTTTGCACGATGGATATGAGACTTCCAATGTAAAACAAATAGGGAAAAAAAGTTCCTCGAATTGAACCCAGGACTTCAATTTTTGCCAAATAAAATATAGCTCTGAGGTGGGCCCTGGCACCATGAGCCTCATACCAAGTTTTATGAAAATCGGTCCATTGGTGCAAAAGTTGTTAGTAGGGGACATACACACACAGACAGGACCATTTCAAAAGGCTTTGTTTCCTTTGGAAACCAGCCTAAAAAGCAGGACAAAGTTAAAAAAAGCATGACTGTCCTGCCAAAAGCAGGACGTCTGGTCACCTTAGCTAAGGGTCATGCCTTCATCAGAACATTTAGAATCAATACACAGCACTGGCAGTTTCTCAATTTTTTTCTAATACAATGCCATGTGATCGTGTGAGTTTCTTTACAGTTACGGCAGTGGTTGATTCGAAGGAGCTTTTTAATTTGTCTTTATTTAACTTTTAAATGCCAGATTAAAATTCCAAAGTGCTCCACTTGCTGCCAGGATTTAAATGAAGGTTTTTAAATGTCACAACATGCATAGATACATACATTCACAAATATATGTGCTCAAATCTCAAAAACTAGCATTCAGAAAATATTTACATAAAAGTCAGTTATAAGGAAATGTAATTGGAAATTGCTACATGTAGTGCTTGATATGGGAAAAAAATGCGAAACCTGTCATTTTTATTAAATTGTGTGGAAGTGTTTCATTACATCTCATCGTCGGTGGGTCGGTGAGTTTTATCACTGGCGATAAATGGAGCCATAAGCTAATCAAGCCACCAACCTTTATTACATCTCATAATGAGCAAATTCCACAAGGTTGAGCCTGATTTTATTAATGAATTAACACCAAATTATATGCGCCAATAAAAGAAAGCAGATGAGCACAAGGTTTAAAGTGCTCGAGAGTTCTCTTGGCCCAATGCAAGTTCTGCAGACAAGGAGACAAAACTTCTCAACTGTGCTCAAACAGTATCACATGAAATCTCCGTCTCATTTCCACTCTGCAATATCCATTCCACTCTCATCTCTTTTACTTTAGTACTAATACGCACAGCATAAGAGATAATGAGAGACTGAATGGTTGTCTTGTGGTGTAGTGGAGAACTTTCTTTCATTTGTATTGTACTGGCCGCGTAACCGCATAAGACCAAATCAAAGATGCATAAAAATAAATTCCAGTAGCAATAAGTTTGCTGCATAATAGCGAACTCACATAAAGTGAATCCGCATAAAGAGAGGGAAACCTGTAGTTAACATTCTGTTCAGGACATTTTCAATTTAGATGAGGCAGGCATTTTTTTCATTCTGTTACCAGATCGTTCATTGGGCCTCAAAAATGTTAAATTGTTAAGTGTCATTTTAGTAGAAAGAGCAAGGAGAGACTTACCATAGTCGTTTGCTGCAATTCAAATGGCACAGATAACTTCAAGTTGTGGGCCTTAGGAAAATCCAAGAACTCAAGATGTTTAAGTAAATTTAACAGTCTTCATTTACCATGTGAATATAACCACCACAAGCAAGCCTTGATCAATGCAACTTCATTTCAGGAATGGACCATGGATGTTATGATCATTTGAATATTAGTCCAAATCATGAATTTGTGATGTTTTTAATAATCATTTATTTAACACATACAGGTTAGCATAATTACCTATGTTATATGTATGTACATAAATTTTAGCAGAAAATTGTAATATTTTTCCTTTTTTTCATATATAATTTGGTTATTACGAACTCAATTAACACAAACACATGATTTTATTTTCCCTTGGAGTTCATGCTAATGAGGGTCGGCTGTATAGGATTTTATTTTTTAATTAAAAAAATAAAAACTTTTCCTGAGATTCCCATTGCACTATATTGAAATTGCGCTCAACAGGCATGTGCAAAATGAGGCATGACTGCATTAGTAAATTGTTTTTTTTTAGAAATACCAAGTAGGTTTATGTTTGATTGTTATATTATCATAATTCTATGTGAATATTTCTGAAAAAGATGTGCCAAATGTTGTGGAATTTTATAGTTAAATTTTCATGTTAATATTTTATTTATTCTTATAAAAATAATTATTTTTTATCAATCATTGCTGTTTTATATTAATGCTGACAAATTTATAAGAGAAGCCTGGGAAGTTGTAGGTACTGGGATAAAGGTAAAAAGTAGCTTTTTGAAGTCAGATTTACAGATGACAAAGCATAAGTTAAGAATTCAGAAACGGAGTTGCAGATGCTAGTTAACTCCTGTGAAAGTTAATAGGAAGAATATTAAAGTCATGTGATTTACCAAGAAAACGGACTCAAGGTCATTGCCACAGTGGATGGGGAAAGGCTGGAACAGTTGGAATATTTTACTTATTTAGATAATAAACTTACTTGGGATGAAAGAGGCACAAAAAAGATCAGAGCAAGAAAAGTGAGAGGCATTTAGGAGATGATGAGCTTTTTTGACTATCAGTTTGAATAAAGATGTTAAAAAGAGGTTAGTAAATACCTTGGTATGGAGTGTAGCCTTATATGAATGCGAGACATGGATAATGAGAAAAGAAGATGTGAGCAGATTAGAGGCATTTGAGATGTGGGTATTAAGTAGACCGGAGAAAATTAGTCAGGGATAAACAAATGAGGAAATTTTAAACACAGTAAGGAAAGATAGAAGCTCAATTAGAATAACAAGGAAAAAACAGGCGCAATGGGTGGGTGAAATTTTGGGAAGTCTTTTGAAAGAAGTTATACGAGGCAGGATGGTAGGAGAGAGGCAAAGAGGTAGGAGGAAAGGAATATTAGATGTCTGATTTTGCTCTTTATAACTATCAATATAATAATTAAATGCACTTTTAATTACTACTAGAGCTGGAATTGGTTTCTGAATTAAAGCAATTTATGTAGTAATTCTAATTTAGTCTCTTACATTCAATATGAATAAGTGATTATTTTCATTGGTATTAATTTCATATTGCAGGTCAATACTGAGGGTGCCATGGATAGAACTTGGTGGCACGGTTAACATTTCCTGTGCCCGAACTGGTTACTACGCCACAATTGAATTCCATACTAAGCCATTCTATGGAGGAAAGCGACATCGTATTACTGCTGAGGCCTTCTATGCACCTCCAGATACCTCTTTCTCAGGAGGGGCTCCAACTCCTGCACCATCATCTGGGAAGTCTTTCCTTACTGTTACTGGAGAATGGAATGGTTTGATGGAAGCAAAGTGGGCAGATGGGGTGAGTGTTGTACCTGTTTTCTATTCCTCAAGAGTATAGCTGTAGTATTTGATGTCTTGGAAGAATTTTTATTAGATTAATACAGATTGTGGGTTGGTTAGTATATCTGATTACCAATGCTAGAAAGGATGTTGATGTAAACATACATTATCTCAATCATTCAAATTTTAATCTCAATGTCAACTTGCAATATCAGGATCATTAAAGTTTATTCTGTGTACAAACAAGCAAGCAATACTTATGTAATATCTGTAAGTCATTGTAAAATGAATAACAACTTATTAGCTGCTTATAGTTGAGTAAATGTCTGCTTTTTATCAGGAATGAGGAAAATTATTTGATTTTTTAGTCAGATTATGTCTTCTGTTAATATGCACTGTGCCACTCAACAGTAGAAGATAGTTTATTCTGATCAATTTCCACCAAATATCCTTTTACTCAAAAAGAGCTTTCAAAATTTTGATTTCATTCCATTATAAATTTCAGCATCATAAATGAGCCCTTTGTCTAAAAAATATCTATATATAGTCCAGTGACATTATGATACATCAATTTTTATGCCCCATTACCACCAAGCTCTTCCCTCACTTCTTAGACATTTATGAAAAAGAAGTACCATAGGTGCTTATAGGCAGGAGCAACCCAAGGTAGTTTGGTGCCCCTGATGAGAAACCACTTTTTAAAAGAACTTGTTCATTTATTCATTGCTCTGTGAAGTAATTGATAGTTAAAAGTATAATTCATTTCATCTAGATTCCTGTCTGTTCTGTGATATAAATTCATATCCAATACTTATTTATTCATAAGTAAAGTATAGATAGATGATCTGGTTAGCACCCCCAATACTTGGTGCCCCGGGCAGCCGCCTGGTTCGCCCATAGCTCGAGCCGGTCCTGCTTACAGGACAACATTTTCTCCTTCACTACTCACCACATGTTGCAAATTGGCTGCATATGTGAAAAAAATGATTGCCTTCATTGATTCTACTTTTTCCTACTACCAATACATTTTGTAAAAAAGCAACTTTAACAGTCAAGGTGCACTATTTTTATTAATATTTCATATATTTTAAGTAGTGTGGCAAATAAGCTGACCAATGGGATGCATTGAAACCCTGTTAGAAACTGCTGTTATTAGTCAAGTCTCTATGGTCTTGATATTTGCTTGGCTACATGAACTTTTTGTAATTAATGCACTTTCATTGTTTCGAAGAGGTTGGCTACTTTTGGAACTTCTCCTTCAGTTGGTTTTCTTCTTTTTTCAGCATGCGGAGACATTTGTGGATGTGAATGCCTTGACAATAGTGAAGAAAATTGTTCGTCCAATCTCAGAACAGGCCCCAAATGAGTCTCGAAGGTTATGGAAAGAAGTTACGGCTGGCTTGCGGTATTGACGCTTTTTCTATTTGACTGTCCAATTTTTTAATTTAGATTTCCATTTTATTAAGAATGTTTCTCTTCCATGTCTGTTTTTATAAGTAGTAATGTTGGTTATTCTGTCTTACTTGAATACCAATTTGGGATTAAATTTAAAATTCCTGTAGTGTAAAGAAAAAACATCAATTTTTTGTGTAAGCATTGAGCAAATCTTCCCATTAATTATCCTGCTGAATGTTGAAAAAGGCAACTAAAAATGGAAATATATCCTTCTGTCCTTTCAAAGGTTGAATGACATAGAGCGTGCTACGAATGCAAAGTGTGCTTTGGAACAACGTCAGAGAGAGGAAGCAAAGGACAGGAAGGAGACCGGTGCAAAATGGGAAACTAAAGTAAGTGTGACACTGAGGCTTAATCTATTTTCTATTATTAGAATAAAGTTCTCTTGCCCATTCAAATGTACTGGTGGAATTAAACTTGCTACAAATTTCCACTTTGTGGAGGAGTGGGAATTTGCATTATGAATTTGATGAATGTGTATCCCCCTGCTGTAGCAGTGATTATGTCTTGCATCGAATATGTCTCACAACAAATGTCTCGCAACGAAATTGTCATACGACGAATGTGGAGTGATGAATTGATGCACCATGAATTGAAGCATGATGAATTGATGCGTGATCAATTGTCCGCGATGTATTGAAGGTACTTGAATTTAAGATGACCCCTGATTTTCGCAAGCTGAAATTTGGATAAAATCTTGTCTTGGATTTGGGTAAATACAGTATTTCATTTACTTTTCTTTATTATGCAGTTTACGTCAGTTGTTTCAGGAGTAAAATTTTAGCTAGAGAAGAGCAGTCAATGATTTTACGATAAATGAAAAAGCTGGTTTATTATAATATCAGTTGATATTGAATTATCTGAGGCTGCTTATATATATGCTACAATTTTTTAGATCATGGTCTCACAATAAGTGTTTTCTACTTTCAAAGACTAATTTTAAGATGCATGCTTTTTTACAAAGCAGTAATAGAAATATTTGTCTTCCTCTAAGGTCTTTCATGAAGCTGGAGAGCACTGGGTGTACAAGAGCCCTCTTGGAAGTCGCCTCAGCAGAGAGGGTGTCTCCTCCCACCAACCAAATGGATAGGAGTGAGACACATTGTTATGTGTCCCTCCAGAAGGATTGTCCTGGCATTGCCCTTTGCCTTTCTATCTGTGAGCCTCCACCAGGGAGAGGATTCAAAGGCTGTTGCTACTTTTCCAGTGCCTCACCCCTCGCAACCCTTTACAATCCTGTCCAGAAACTCATCCTCTGTTAGCCTTTTGGAGGGTTAGTTTGCCCTGGAAGTATAGGATGCCATAAAGTGTTTGGGAGGAACCGTCTTGTACTCTCCTCATGAGGTGCTACATTTTGGGGTGCTTCGCTCGGGGAGATGATGAAAAGCTATATTTTTTCTTAGCTGAAGAGAGAGAGAGAGGGCTCTTTTCGAAGTTCACTTGTAGACAGATGTTGTTACCTCTTTAATATCTTCCTCTTCCATGCAGTTTTGTGAACAAAGTCTGTTTAATGCTCATGATATGGTGTGATATCCTCAAATTCCAAGTATTAAGGTGGTTCTTGAAGATATTGTGATTGACTACTCGTGTGTGGCTCACTAGTTTTATAAACTATGACTAAAGATATAACAAGCTTAGTGAAATTCACATCTGGTATGAAAAGTTATAGTCGTCGTTATTGGTCACCAAGTGCTGTATAATGGAGGTATAGTGATTCTGTGTATTTCTTATCCAACATCACAGATTTTTTTAATTAGACTTCCTGTGTATATGCAACTATTATTTAGGAGTTTTTGGGTTACTCACCTTTTTTGGGAACTGGTGGGACATTGGTAACTAATTCTAATGGGTTAATAAAAGTGCCACTTGTGTGATGTCCGAGTCCCCCATCCGTCCCGAAGGACCCCGAACTGGCCACGCATTCCCTTGTTTTGCGTGTTCCTTGCACAATAGGCAGTATCATGTGTGGTTTCAGGAGTTATGTCTGATTTTGTAGAAACCTGCTATGAAAAATTATGCTTGCGTTTAAAACCCTATTACCTCTTTTTAGCATGAATTTTGACGAGACCAAATAACGATCTACTCAGCATGACAACAGAAATATTTTATATCTAATATTTCCATATAAAGCCAATTTTGGCCTAATAACTCTTTTTGGAATGCCTTGTTAGCTACATACCAATATGGGTAATAGTAGTATATGTATTTATTTCAACTGAAGGGTTGTGTGCAGTATCAGAATCTGAATCTGACATGAAATTCAAGCCTAAAAAGCAGATAAATCTGTTAACTGCAATAAAACTAGCTTTCTAGAAATCAATTGACTAATAGGAGAGTTGAATAAATATAAAATAAATTATTTACATCAATTAAAGAGTGGGATGGAGGGATTAAACCCTAAAACCAAAAAAACGTTGTTATATTGTTAAATATCACAAATATAGTCACCAATAAAAATCCAATCAAAATATTAAGTACAAAATCTTATCTTTCTGCTATTTTATTGATGATATGTATGTGGCAAAGTGCAAATTTTATAATTAAAGCATTTAATCACACATTAAACATTAATGAAATATATAAATACATCTACCACCTTACTGAAACAGTATCTCTCAACACAATTTAACAGCATATATCAAAATTTATCTCCACCAAATTGCAATTACAATGAATTTTTATTAAATTAAGGCTTCATTTAAATTCAGCCTTCATAATTTTGTTCAGGTATGAGGTTATGAATCCCCACTGCACCAAATTATATCAATGACATTGTTTACATTTATTTAATATAGTTTATCTAAATCAAATTTTATGATATTTTTCATTTATACTTCATCTCAGTATTTCCTCAGATTTTTCTCCTGTGACATCATTTTCCTCTACATGTATCCTATGATTTACAATTGACTCATAATCATTTGATTGTTTTATTTTGGCACTTCCAAGGTGACTATTCTTTGATTATCATGAAATGATAGTAAAGACAAGAGTGATGACATTTATATCACCAAAACCAAGAACACAAAAATAGACTCTAGCACTCATGTGTTGAGACCAAACTGGGCTTACATGTGGATTTAATTTTATGTGCAACATATCTGGCAGCACTGTTGCCCATTAAATATAAAAATAGCTGAGCAAATTTTTGAAGTAAATTTATTTCAGTAGTAATCTTATTTATCATTTAAATCTCTGAAATTAAACTTTATTTTTAAACTTCACTTTTGGTGTAAAAATATGTAAATACCTTTGAAATAATAGATATTAATCAAAGAGTTTTTGTTAATAAAAATAAAAAATGATATCAAAATCTACGGAATACCATGGCAGTAAAACCTCATTAATTAATTATAAATAAATCACAATAACCCTATAATAGAGCTGCTAGTATGCATAATTGGCTTCTTTAAGTGTCAATCTGTTTAATTTGAAATGAGTGCTTATTAATTTAAGAAAGGTTTTTTGCTTGTATAATATATTCCTTCACTAATTTTGGGTTAGGGTCTAAATCTTTATAATATCATAGTTCTGGATATCTTTGCACATGAATATTATCTTTAAATATACCAAAGGTGCTATAAAATCCTGTAATGATGCAGACATTTAATAATAGGTATCACTTTCATATTTATCAGAAGTAACTTCATAATATTCCTTTCTTACTAGAAAAGTTTAACAAAATCAAATATTGATGCATACTTAAGATTATGAAATAATTTTCATCCAGTTAGATATAATGATAACACTTAATCCAGATTTTCTGGTTCCCATTGGTTTAAAAACTAATGAGGTTTTGCTGCAAATGTTTTTAAATAAACCATCAAATTCCATTTATTTTCTTAAATCTGTAGATGTTAATCACTGTGATAAGTTCTTATGCAAAATATTTTTGCATCATATATTCAGTTTGATTTGTTAAATATATTAATAATTAATAACAATATTTATATAATAAGTATTACAATGAACTTCAGCAAGGCCATAAAAATCATTAGATGTGAGTTGATTTGCAGCTTTTATATGTATGAAGATAATATTTTAATTTCACTTCCTGCATAAAAATAATCATTTTTATATCAAGAAATATTATTTAAGGGAATTTGTATTCTGAAATTTTTTAGAAGTCTACTTTATCACCTGTTAAAATAATGCAGAATTTGTTAAGATGTGTTAAAAGAGCAATACAAGTGTCAAAAATCTTTAGCAACAACAGTATGTTTTTAATTTTTTTTCTTTAATGCCCAAATGTGACCATTCAACTGAATCATTTACTTGAAGATGCCTTTGTTAATGCTAAAAATTTTTTGATTCATTGCCAGATTATGACATATTTACTGTACTAATAAACAATATGGTGTCAGTGAGGAAATTCTAGTTAAAGGATTAAGGTGTGGTATGATGTTAATGTTTGGTTCAATTTTTTTAAGATTAGTAGCTCACAGCAGTATAACAATCACAAACTACTTCTGTAAAATTTGTACACAAGCAGCTTTTTCCATTATTATTATTTGGTGTTCATGTTCACCTTCTCAATATCAAGTAATATTGTATACAAAGAATAAGCAAAGTGTTATCTACCATATTTACTTTAATCCAAGATGAGATTTTTTCCAAATTTCATCTTGCGAAAATCAAGGGTCATCTTAAATTCAAGTACGAAGTTGTATACCATCAATACATCGTTGTCAATTCATCATGCGTCAGTTCATCACATGTCAAATCGTCACTCATCAAACTTGTGCATCAGTACATCGCTTGACAAATTCATCATGAGAAAATTTGTCGCAAGGCAAATTGGAAGGCGAGATGCCATGACTGGTGTACGGCAGGGGGAGACACTTTTAGGTGTCTCCCCCTGCCATACACCATCCAATGTGTCTCGCACAATTTGCAAAGAGAATTGCAATTCATTCTGGTTTTATTGAAATATAAAGAAAAATTTTGCTGTGGAAAAGTGTCTCCCCCTGCCGCCCTGTCTCGTTTTCCAATTTGTTGAGCAATGAGTTTGTCATGCAATGTTTTGATGCGCGACAAATTTTTCATGCGACGAATTGATGCGCGACGAACTGATGGCAAAGAATTGATGCATGATGATCTGAACACGACGAGTTGTCGTAAAACTGTAGGAAGTATGGTTGTGTGTTTTATAGATGTTTTTAAAACAAATGAAACGAGATAAAATAATTGTATCTACGGAAATTTTTGTTGCAAACTTACGATCCGGATTTCAGTTAATACAGTATTAATTTAAAAAAATACTATTAAGAATTTTTTTTCTCACAAAAATTTGTGTAAATAAGTATTTCAAGTAATGAACGAATTATGACTATACTGAATACATGTTTGAAATATACATTAAAATACATTCAGTGAGAAATTAGGTCATAAAATCCTTTATCTGTTATGAAAGTCTGGTAAAAGGGTGGGGTTGTCTTGGATTTAGGTGAATATGGTATTTAAATAAAGTTTGTTGCCTACATAATGCACCTTTTAATCATAAGTGAAGCTTAGTTAAACCTTATGTTATAGCTCAACTATATTTGCACAACACTACGGCAAAGAATAAATCTAACCTAAATACATTTTTTTAAATTAAACATCATAATAAGTCTAAGGCCTTTTCTAGACAACTTCGTTCAAAAAATTTCAGATTTCAATTTTAAATCTTATTATTTCCTTGGAAGAAAATTTTGTTATTAGCCAGATTTATCTATGCAGATTCTCATTAACATACCATTGAAAGTCTTCATATTAATTCAATTAATTTATGTTTTTGAATTTTATACAATTTATATACCGAGGTCGGAAGCAATCATTGCATAATTATTTGTTTTATTTTATTTTCCTCAGTTAATCTATAATCCTTCATCACCATGTGTGAAAAATGAAGTAAGGAATACACCCTAGAGTTTAAATTATGTAATAACTATTTTTCTAAATAATTTGCATCTACTGGACATGAACAATATAAATTATAAAAATATTTTTCACTTTAATAATATTCAATATTAAATGAAATTATATAAATGCTCTACAATTCATTCATATTTTATAAATAGTTCGGTTTGTATTTACTACTTTCTCACATTCTTATTTATATTTCCTTAAAATGACACTTTAAGGAACATCAATGCAAGATTTTCTTTTAAAAGCTATATTTTTAAATAATGTAAACAAATTAGTCTTTTTATTGTCTTTTGTAATATGCACTTCATTTGCTTTTATATTTCAACGTATTTAGGTAACTTGGGTGAACTTTTCTCATGTTTCCAGCCTGGTATGTTGCATAAATGCAACATTCATTTTATTGGCATCTGTTTTACTACTCGCTGATTTTGAGAACATCACAAAGTTTACTAAAAATCATATTAAGCTAATGTGAAGAACAAGGACTTGCAACATCTTCTAGAGAAGAAATTTACATATAAAGAAAATAAAATATAGAATTAACAAAATCTTCCAATTGCATAATTATCTTCTGCCTGCTGCAGGGACATTAATCTAAAGTATTTTAAGTACTATATGGATCAATTGTTCACTCTAATAAATCTTAAAAGGCTATATTTTAGTAATGGCCAAATGTTCTAGCACGAATGTTTCAAATATTCATCCTATTTAATTTCTAAATGCTTCATGCCTGAAACGCGTTTGATTTTTGGGACTATTTGGAATGGAGTTGTTCATTCTACAGTTAAAACAATTTATTCTCTCTGCAGTGCATTCTTCTGACTTCTGCATTTGTAACTTGATTTTAACTCATTTCAAAAACTTTGCGAGGGATCTTCTTTTGTCATCCTTTAGATTGATTAGGTTCAAGGTTCATAATGACTGTAAATTCATATAATGAATTCTCAATCCCCAGGTTTACAGTTAAAACCATGTAACAACCAACACCCAGTGGTGTCCCAATGATGAAATTGAGCATCAATAAAATGAAATTAGCCTTTATGATATGGAATGTTTTAACTTCATATACATATAGTATTGATTCTACCTCCATTTTTAAAAATGAAGATGAAGCTAGTAATAACCAATTATAAAATAACATAACTATAAGGCATTGATTCTTGAAACTAGTACTGGGTCTCACTTTGGTTCACTCAACTTTCTCTCTGATAACAAAAGTCTGCTTAAAAACTAAATTTATACCATTTTTACTTCTAAATTTAAAATAGTTAAAATTGTGGGAATACCAAAGAAAATAAGGCATTCTCATTGGGGTTGTGCCATCTTGGAAGAGACAAGCTCAGTCATTTCATGAGTCACTAATTGGAGATGCAAATTCAAAAGCATGGTACGAAGGGCAATAGATTTTTACAATATGGTTTATAGAAGTGTACCTCCTGTTTCGAGGGAAGATACAGAATGAAATACCTCATTGATACTGTAGGATTCTCAGCATAATGGGAACTACGCAACAAGACAATATCTCTCACATTGCTGATATAAGAAGCCAACCTTCATACTACTAAGGGGAGCACACTATTCTCCACATTCATATGTGTTGATATATATATAAATGATAGCTGATGCACAAGTATTACGAGGACCTGACACCTCAGACATTCATCCAAGAAAATGTTACTGAATCCAGTGTAAACGTATCATAGTATTAATCCTTGAGCTTCTCAGCATTTTTTGCATATAATTGGTAGTATTGGGTGCTTAAAAACAAACATTTCAGTAACATAATTCAATTTACATCTAACCCTGCAGATAATAAATTTTAACGGTAATTCGTCTATACGATATTAACGAATTAACAGCTGCGTAACGTTTCTCAAACTTTTCAATACTGCGGCCTTCTAAAGATACGGGTAATTATCCGCTAACCATCTTAACCCGTAACCACAGGCGGCGGTCTCTCAGACTGCACGAAAATTTCAATCGTCTCATTTAGGGTTCGTGAATCATCTCTGCCGTTGAGATTTTGTTTACCTTTGTATACTTCAGGTGGCTTTGTTTACTGTGTGGCAGTTGCCTTCTAGCTTTGGACCTGTGCGTACTAGAGCGTGTTTAGTTTCGTTGCGAGAGATGTGTTCACGTAATTTTTTCGGAAGTTCTTTTTCACGGTTTCGGAAATTTCTGAAGATATGTCGCAGTTAAACCGTCCTGGACCGTCGCACATCCGGAAAAGAAAACAAAAACTGCCTTTCAATGTTTTATTTGTAGCAGCTAAATATGTTTGAAATGTTCAGCACCCGCTTGAGGAGCATGCGCTGAAGTGACGAAGTTTAGGGTCCTCATTTTTTGTTTTTCTTTTTTAAATTCTTTTATATTCATGTGTTTAAACAAACCCTCTGCAACAGACTAAAGCAAATACTAAGTTTCTGTATGAAATTAAAAAACGTAACCTATTAAAAATTAGAGCCTTACTTTTTTGTTAAAAATTTTTCATTTTCATATATACTAAGAATAAATTGCATACTAAGAGCTCATATTGTTGTGTTTGTTCGCCAAGACCCTATTTCAAATATAAACATAAGAAAACTATATACAATTTTGTTTCTTCTCACATTATGTTTTTTGTGTGGGGTCTGAGATACCGCATGCGTGTTGGCGCGTCAATTTCTGATGCCTGTGGTTACAGATTAAATAGATGTCATTTTCCGCGGCCCAATAAGTGCAAATATAGGCAGGAGAAACTTCTATAATATCGACTAAAAGTAGCTGTTCCTTTAAAAAAATAAAACAATTTAATAAAAAAATTAAAAATTTAATAATTCCCACTCCCTAGCTCACCTCATCCTTTTACGACAAACTTTTTTCTGCCATTTCAGCCTTCATTTGCTTCCTAGGCGGGAAAACTTAAGTGGCGCCATATCTTAAGAACTAAGCAGATATTTGAGTTTTACCGGTTTTTACAGTTGAGTTATTTAAGGTATTTGAATTTATTTTATTCTATCAAGAAATGATTGTTAATGGATGGACATTTGCTGATATTTTTCATGCTCAACTCGAGAAAGGAATACTCTGGTTATCTGAAAGATTTGATTTAGTTTTCAGAGTACAATGGCCGATTTAGATGCATACTGTGACAGCGAAGAAGAGATTTTTTTCGGTCCTGTTACCGAGAAAGAGAAGAAAATTGCTGATCGTTTGCGAAGACGAGCAATTCTTCCTCAGGAACTCAAGTAAGACATACTAGGTGTGGGTGATGTTTACTGCGTAATCACATAGCTCGTAAGTGTTATGAAGTGTTACCAATAGTTGCAGAATTTTAAACGTTACATTTGAAACTGTCATAATCAACTCTTATATGAGAATTTCGAATAGAGGTAATTGTCATATTCCACTTTAATTTAAATCAGTGCACATGGCCAATTATTAATATTTTGTTTACTATTTCTGTGTTGACGTTAAATTCAGGGCCTATTTTAAGAGAAATTTAGAGCTGCACAAATAATTCTTTTGGTCTCATTAAACTATTGGAGGAGCCCATTTTTGATTAAAGTTCGGAAAACTAATATTAGAAACCGCGCCGTCACGGCAAAACGTGATAAAAAAGATCCTTGTGTGATCCACGGTGTGCCCATACGTTAAGGTGACACACACAAGGAAAATCACCTGAAATCTCAGTAATTTTATGCAGAACTCAAAGAAAATAATATAAATAAAATCACGGTTATTAACTGTCTAACAAAAAACTTAAGATATTGTTAATTTAAAAAAAAGTAGCTAAACAAATATTCTTACAAAATTAACAATCTTAAATATAAATCATCACATAGTAGATCACACTAAAGGGCAAGTTAGTTGTAATAAAAAAACGATAAATATTATATTAATAATATTTGTGAAAATAGTCAATGAAAACTTTTTATTTTTTTTTGTGGCTCACTGTCTTCATTTTCTGGTGTTCCTGATTCGGTAAATTTCATTTTGAAGTATGTACTCTTGGCACTTAGTCTTTCTGTTTGAAACATTTTCGTAATGCCTTCGTTTTTGCTTATTGAGCCACAATAAAGCAGTTTTCTATGGATCCCAATCCATGACACTTGGCACATTAAAATGTACATATGTAAATATTTAGTTTCGATGCTTGAATTCATAGAGGACCTTAATGATGTTTTCAGCAAGTTGGTGGTGGTAATGCATCTTTCAACATCTGCAGCAGCTAATATTCTTACCAACACAATTAAAATTTCCTTATAATTATCAGTAGATGTGGACAGTTGATCCTATGCAGACAGACATAAGCTGTAATGTTGGGAATAATTTTTTAACGAGATCTTTAGATCGCTTTATTCCATCAATTTCTTGCTTGGCAATCTCACCATTTGAGAGGGAGGAATTTTCTTCGGTGTTTCTCTTTGAGGACATCCGTTGGGGTAGTTTGATACTAGCTTGGCTAGTTCTGTCCCAACCAAGAAAACATCCGCGTTAGGAAATGAGAAAATTGATCTGCTAAGATAGTTCAGCGGTAGAATATCCGCCCGGCAAGTGGAAGACCCGGGTTCGATTCCCGGTCATAGCAGACTTTTTTCTCATTTCAAAATTATTCCCTACATGATTATTAAAAAATTATTTTATTAACTTGAGTAAGTTACATCTATTAAAGTTCCATTCGAATTTAATCTTTTATCATCGGTTGATTTAGATCAATGGTTTAAAACCTTTTTTTATCAAGGAGCCAGAGTATTTATTTTTCCAAGCCTGAGATCAGCTTTGTCGATTATACCGATTCTGCCAGGCTTACTAGATAAAATTTTAATATGTACATTACGAAAAAGCGAATTATGAGTTTTAATTAAGAATAAATTTAAGTGGATATAAAAACTCCAACCCTAACAACAAAACCATGCAATGTTATGCAAAACATTGCATATTTTGTTTACATCGATCGCTAAGACAGTTCTCTTAGCAAACAAAAATTAAAAATCCATAAATTTTTCTCTCTAACTCTTATATGATCTGTTAGGTATGCATTAAAAAATTATTCAGATAGAGCACTTCATTTACAATGTTGAAGTCCATGAGATCACATAATTACGAGTTATAGTTTCAGAGATAATAATTTGAGAAAATCCAGTGCAAGACATTGCATATTTTGTTTACGTTGTTCGCTAGACAGTTCTCTCAGTAAGTAATAATTAAATACCATGTTTTTCTCTTCCTAGCTCTTATATGATCTGTAAGTTATATATTTAAAAATTATTTGGATAGAGGACAACATTTGCTGCAAATCAGTCCTCGAGACCACATAATTGCGACTTTAATTTCGGGTATAAAATTTCAAGAATCTTTCGATGCCATTTGGTATGTATTTTCTATAAAGAATGGCTTTGAAATCTCTGTGTATTTCATTTATGGAGTATACTTTACCATCTTGTATATATTAATGCATTCCCAAATAAAAGCATGCAACAGTTTTATCAATATGTTATAAAAAATATTTTTATAGTAAAAAATGTTGAGTATAATTTTTGTTTTCTACTTTCCCTGCTTCAGCCTCTAGTTTAAGATCTTTTTGATGAAATGTGTACAATTTATCACTTCTTTTATTTATTTGATTAGTAACAAAATATAAAAATGTTGAAATAAAAAATAATGCTTTTTAAGTATAAATAATAAAATCTAAACCTGTGATTTTCCTCATATTGTAGGAAATAGATTTTTTTAAAACTCTTTGATCTATCTGGCTTAATTTTTCAATTCAAGGTTTTGTATTCTTTGTTATAAATCAATAAAAATTAAGAATAATTAATATTGAGTTTAAAAGGGGCTTTCAAGCACTTTTATTCTACCTAACAAAATCATTAAATATATCATTAAACATAAAGACTTGAAATTGATGGAATGATATGATCCGAAGATCCTATGCAGACAGGCATAAGCTGTGAAAGTTGGAACAATTTTTGAAACGAGAAAAAAGTCTGCTATGACCGGGAATTGAACCCGGGTCTTCCACTTGCCGGGCGGATATTCTACCCCTGAACTATCGTAGCAGAACATTTTCTCTCGTTTCTGAACACGGATGTTTTCCTTTGTGGGACAGGAACTAGCCAAGCTAATATCAAACTTTTTTTTTTTTTTTCTCGTTTCAAAAATTGTTCCAATAAAGACTTGAACTCAACTCCAAACTTGAAATTTTCAACAATGTTCGACTCAAGTTGAAAATTTGGTGTTCACACATCCCTAATTTTTAGTCATCCTGCCCCCCTCCCCCTCTCTCCCCCTACAGCACAAGCTGGTCCCCCCAAAGTCCCTGTATTGAGGTAATATATTTTATGTCAGTGATAGTTTTTGTTTCAATTATTTTTTCACTTTTTATGTTTTCTTCAGGTCAAGTTTGGATGCTTTAAGTAAAAGTTCCCAAGATGGGGAAGAGGGACTCCATGCCCTTGCCATGGCAGCTCAAATGCTCAGCATATCTTCTAGTGAAGAAACACATGTGAAAGAAGAAGTTTGTTTTGTTCCAGAATTTAAACAAGAGAGAGAAGAGGGTGTATGCTGTGACATCCCTCCGTCTGTAGGCAGTTCAATGAGTTATGATGTAGACAATAAAAATGAAGGTTGTCCTCTGGAATTGGATGCTGTAAAATTCCTTGCTCAGCGTCTTCCTGAAAACCAAAATCACTCTGGATTTTCCATAGATCCTTCTAGATCTCCCAGTAAAACATCTCCTAGCTCTGGGCCCATTCATTATACCAGTTTTGCTTCAGTAGAAAATAATTCTGATGAAATTGTTTACTGTTTGAATAATGGTCTTGATGTGGAGGATTCTTTGCCTCATGGTTTGAATATCATGGAGGCTGATGTTAAAATAGAAGATATCAAGATGGATAGAACAAATAATTTAAGCTTTGACATCATAAACATTAACAATGATGGGACAAAAATTGAAAAATCTGATAACAAGTTAGACTCTATTTCTAAAGCAGATCAGCTGACTGAGTTAAAATTCAGTAACATTGACTGGGAAGATGCAAATGAGATAAGCAAGAGTGATTTTGAAATTAAGACTTCTGATAATGAGGAAGAACTGGACAAGGTGGAAAGAAATCTAAAAGTGGAGGAAATAATAAAATTTTTGGCTGACGAAGAAGTTAAGACTGAAGTGGAAGGAGAAAGGAAAAGTTGTTTGGAGAATATGACAAGACATTTAAAATCTCCTTTGCAAGATGATATTCTGAATGTGTGTCACAAAGATTCGTTCGATAGTGAAGTAAAGGGAAAGGAGATTCTTGAAATGGATAATTGCAAAAACGTATTTGATGTTAAAAACTCCAACAAACATCCTTGCAAAGAGTCAGAAATTAAACTAGTAGTACCAACTAATTTAAATCTTGCTGAGACTAAATATACACATGCTGATATAAATCTTGGGAAAGTAGACCAAGTAACTGACATTCATGAAATGAGAGATTGCAAAGATAAAATTGATATTACAAACTCAGGCAAAGATGTTTTCAAAGAATCTGAAGTTAAATTAGAAGAACCAAATAATTTTAATTTTGTTGAGATAGAATCTACACATGCTGATGTAAAGCTTGTGAAAGAGGACCAGGGCACTGATATGATTGAAATGAGTGATTGCAGAGATGCAATTAATGTTACAAACTTGGATAGACATGCTTGCAAAGAATCAGAAGTTAAATTAGAAGAAACAAATAATTGTAATGATGATGAGTCTCAATCAGCAAATACTGATGTAAAACTCAAGAAATTAGACAGAGTACAAGACATGCTAACAAAGAAAGATGATAAGGTGGGTGTGAATACCATAAACTCATCAGTGGAAAGCCAAAAGTTGAAAAAATTGAAAACGCCAAAAAAGGTTCAGCTTAAACCACTTCCAGGTGGACCTAATTTAATAAAAAATTCTCAGCCTTATGAGTATTCCCATTCTCCAATGGCTGGTGTTGATGGGAAGAGACATCCTGGCACGCCTCGTCCTACAAAGAAATCTCCAGTGCATGCTCATATTCCATCTGGAATTCCATTGCTGCAAAGCGCTAACACCACAAATGGGAACCATTTCAAAACACCAACTTCTAAGGTGAGAGGTAATTTTTTTGTAATAATTATCATAAAGAAGCTCTTAAATTTGTTGTAAATGGACAAAATTAGGATCACATTAGTTCAGTGCTGGCAAAAAAAGATTCGTTACAGGCAAAAAAGCAATTTTGTTTTTTGCTATGCTAAAAATCTATATTTCATTTTCCGTTGTTTAACGTTATAATGAAATAATTCGGGAAAAGTAATAGTGTAGTTACTTTTTATTTTTTTTAGAGGTTATGTATCCACCTTAAATATGTGCTTCTCATTTAGAATACTAATTTATAATCACTTCTAAATATATGCTGCAGGTCAGGAACGTTTTTAAGATTTCAAAGTATTCGGCACATTTTTCGTATTTGATGATCATGTAAATGTGAAGGTTTTCTAACGAGTTTAGTGAGTTATTGGCTGAAGTTATCAATGTTAAATCGTTTACGTGTATACTATGACCTGTTTCAAAGATGTGGTTGGCAACGCTTGATTTTTCAAATTTCACTAAACTCGTTAGAAAACCTTCACATTTACAGAAACCGCGATACACTTATGAACACGGACACAGATTTCAACAAAACCCTATACAAACTGACAGATTTAAATAACACACACGCCAAAAAATCTTTCCGCGCTTCACTTGTTTCTCGGTCGTCTTCTTAATACTTTCCGTTTCAAACCTTGCAGTTGGCTCCCAGTCACTGTTGAAACAGGTTTTACCCCTGACGATGCCCACCTTGTGGGCGAAATGCATTGGGTGTTGTAACCCTCTAATTGTTTGACTAAAGGAGTATTTCACCTTTATTGTAAAAGTTAGACAAAAACTCAGATGGTCCATTTTATGTTGGCAACTTTTACATTATTATTATTATTGCATTATGAACCGAAACATTTAAAAGTCTTTTAAGATTGAAAAAACAAACAAAAATAAATAATGATTTTTATTTCTTTGATATTTAATTTATTTTATCTTTTGACGCTAGAGACTTCTTTAAATCTAAATAACCTATGTATATTTTGAAAGAGGAAGCTTTGTACTTCCTATCTATGTTTGTCCTGTATTTTTTCTCTATTATAAAATATATATTCAACGTTGAATTTTGCGATAGAATTTTCAATTTTGCTATGATATGATGGTGTTTCTCCGTATAAAAGTCGCTTTTCAATGCAGCAAGGAACCTTTCCTTGGTGTTTGAAATGCAATGTAGGAACTGTGTATCATTTCAAAGGAGAGCACGTTTTTTCTCCTCTTTTTTCCTGGTGGAGATATTTGGCTTATGTCATGCGACAAAGGAAAACATCTTATGTCTTTCTATGCACAGCTTATTACAAATGTTTACAATGCAATTGATGAAGAATGGAATTAGTTTGAGTAAAAACATTTCTGTAAACATTCCCTTCCATTACCATGCGATCCTTCGTTCATCGCTTCATAGGAGAGTGTCAACGTCAAAACAGCTGATTTCAAAATCCAAGGCCGACATTCTTCCGATAATTTAGTGCCACGCCTCAAAGAGAGGCATTTTGTGAGAAGGATAATATCTGTCATATAATTTTAAAGACCTTTAGAATTTTATTTTAATCTCGACGAAAATTGCGGGGAATTGAGTATATCTATTTGTAAGTATTTGCTTACATATGATATAGGTTTAGTTTTGTGATAGAATTTTAGTTTTTACCACGGACCTACGGATTTTCGGTTTCTAAAGTTGACCCATAAATACCTGAGGAAAGGAAACCCACCAAGTTGGGTTCCTTTTCTTTGACACTTGAAAGAAGACGAGGTCTGTTTTCCTCTTCAGATAAGTGCTTTTCTGTTGTGCTAGCAGGGCCAAAGCAGCGATGAAGCGAGTAGGCAAGAAGAGGACACGCCAGCAAAAATCACGAAAGCTCTTCCATATATTTACACAATAGATTACTAGAAGTGTTTACTAAGCTATAAGGCATTTCTTGCTGAATCCAATTACGCAGGTGTAAATTTTCTGAAAATATTTGGGAAGGACCTATAAGCTAAAGTTTTCCGTGTTTTATACAATGTCATATCTCCCTTTCCAATGAACGAAATGCAACCATTTCTTCTATGTGACTTCTGTAATGACTAAGAATGATGACTGTATAACTAAAACGTTTATATTATAAATAAATCATCTTTTAATAAATCAATAATACTACATTTACTTAAAAATTTCCAGTCAAGACATGAAAAAGTTGAGATGCGTAAAACTTTTCACCTAATTGGTTTAGATGGGTAGACTTGTAGAATGAAATAGTTACTAATTTAAGCTATTTTTTTTATTAAGATTGCACATCAATATCTTCTATAGATTTTCTGGAGCTGAATGTTATATATAAAGTGCAAATGCATGCCGGAAAATTAGCGATTGATGTATATTCTCTTCTACTCCAACAATCTTTGTATGTAAAATATTTTAGGCAAAATAGATATTTACAAATTTCATGTTTTTCATAAATCCACAAAAAATCCAGAAAAATCAAGAGAAAACCTCTCAAGTTATGATTATTTTAATATTTTCGAACGTTTTTGCAATGCAATCGTGAAAATTTAAAAACCTCATCCGGCCATACGGGTGGGATTTAATAAATCTCCTCCGGGCTTGAGGGGTTAAGCGAGTATAAGAATTACATGTTAAAGGGGGGGAGGGTAGGTTCCAGACTCAAGCCTAAACATGAGTTTTTTGCCAATAAAACCCCAAAAGTTTTATATTTAGTACTAAAATCATTAATTAATACATAGTTCATAAATAGTTCAAAATGCAAAGAATATCGTGATAGTGACAGAGTTGTTTCGTGGCTGGCAGTTTTCTTGAGTCACTAAAACTTTGAGTGTTTCGAAATCCTTGGTCTAAAATTCTTGATGAAAAGTTGATAGCGGAGGAGGAATGGAATGGAAATAAAATAAAATTCAACAATTCAGTTCGGCACCATGAGAACTCCAATAAATAAGCTTGGACCAGCAGGTACATTCTTGCGTAAAAGCGTTATACAGATGATTCTGTTACCAAGTAAGCCTTGAGCAGCAGGGACAAATTTCCATGTTTTGCACATTTAGTTTGCTTTTATCTCTCAATCAGTGTAAATCATAAAATATTGATTTATATTGAAATAACAGCATAACAGAACCCCTAGGCCTGTTGCATTTTGACAACATTGGTGCCGATCCTTTAATATTTTCCAAAATAATGTCTTTCTGTTTCAGTATCATGTTCACAGTTGATTTAGAAAAGTTCATAGACCCTCCAATTTCAGTTATTCAAATTCCATTATCATATTTTCTAATCATACTTAGTTTATCCTCGAAAGTAATTGCTTTCCACACTTCTCACAATTAGAGGCATCACCAACACTTTTCTTTTTACTAGAAGACATTTTTAATTATTTAATGGCTTAAATATGTAAAATGTATCCAGAAATCATAACTCGACCTGCACCCAACTGAAAACTAATGGAGAATGCATTTTAGACAATCTTCCAGAGCAGAAGTATGCAACCTTTTTGCATGGTGGGCTGTATTCATAGATGTGTTTTGTCGGGCCATATTATAAGTCACAAGCACCTTGGCGGGCCGGATGAGAGTTTATATGGGAACTTACTCAATAGATCATACGTGATTTTTAAAATAAAAATAATGTCTAAACAATTTTTTTAGCATTAAATCTTTTCTAGGCAAGGTTTCATGGCTGCAATTTTAATTAAAGTTTACAAAATTGTCTGGATTAAATATCACGGACCGCATCCTAATCAAAGCATCACAGGCTGTTTAAAATGCTCTCATGAGCTGGATGTGGCCCATGGACCGTAGGTTGCACGCCCTTGAGAGCTCACATTATGCAGTTTCTGATTGGCCAAAATTTGACTTGGCATCAGTGTACGCTTTATCGAAGTTGGCATCCTGTACCTACGAGGTGCTACCCAAAAGTTCTGGGAATTTGAATGGCGCATGCGAACCGCTTGTAGTATGGCCACTTGCTGCTAGGTAGTGCTGGCAGTATCCTTTGTGAATAAGTGTGCAACATGGCGGCTAGCTGAGTGCACGTGTTCGCAAGTTCTGTGCATTTTTGTAATGTTGTTTGAGTGGTTCTGCGAATTCGTTTCGAACTGAAATGGCTGATGTTAAGGAGCAAAGAATTTGCATCAAATTCTGCTTCAAACTTGGCAAAACGGCAGCAGAAACTCACAGAATGCTTAAACAAGCATTTGGTGATGATGATGTTCCTTTGGTACAAACATTTCAAGGATGGACGGACGTCTGTCGACGACGATGAGCATTCTGGTCGACCGTCGACAAGCACAACTCCAGAAAAAGTCGCAAAAGTGCATGAGGCTATCCTGGCAGACCGAAGGCGAACAATCCATGACGTTTGTGATATTGTCGTACGGGATGTGTCAACACATTTTGTCGGAGGATTTGAACATGTGACGCATTGCTGCAAAATTTGTTCCGAGACTGCTGAGCAACGACCAGAAAGACCATCGCATTGATGTCTGCGGGGAACTTCAAAATGAAGTTAGAGATGACCCCAACTTTATCTCCAAGGTCATACCGGGTGATTAATCTTGGGTTTATGGTTATGACCCTGAGACAAAGCAGCAGTCATCACAGTGGAAGTTGCCAAATTCACCGCAGCTGAAAAAAGCACGTCAACTTCGCAGCAATGTCAAATCCATGCTGATCATTTTTTTTGACGTCGACAGGATCATCCCCAAGGAATTCCTCCCACCCGGTCAAACTGTCAATGGAAAGTTTTACTGCGATGTTTTGAAGCGGCTAAGGGAGAACGTCTGATGCAAATGCCCAGACAAGTGGCGCAACAATGACTGGGTGCTCCACCATGACAATGCGCTCGCCCACACGTCACGCGTTATTAGGCAGCTCCTGGCTTCCAAAAACATGACAATCATCCCCCACCCCACCTACTCTCCTGACCTCGCCCCCTGCAATTTTTTTCTGTTCCCCAAAATGAAACTCCGGCTGAAAGGGTGACATTTTGACACGATTGAGATCTGGGTAGAATCGCAAGAGGTACTTAACACGCTCACACCTGGGGACTTCCAAGGATGCTTCGCATCATGGAAAAAATGCTGGGAACGCTGTATAAAAGCCCAAGGGGACTACTTTGAAGGGGACGTTGGAAATTAGGACAGCGTAATTTTTTTTTATGCACAAATTCCCGGAACTTTTGAGTAGCACCTCGTACGTTGTACAGGGATCTAGGTATCAATGTTATAAGTACGTTATAGCGAAAGTATGTTGAGCAAGTGTACGTAAAGTGGGGTGTACCTGTATGTGACTTGCACACTCTTTTGGGCACAACATCACAAGCTTTCTTCAATTCCATATTACACTTTTTGAGGGGCTAAATTATGCAATAAATAATGGAAAATCAATAAGGAGATTAGAGGTGATGGTAATGCTATTGAAACTGAAAAATGAATGACTAGGATTTTGGCTGTATGCACAGCAGAATCGGTCTTCGCAGCAAATGATAAGTGTCTACTGTGTAAACATGAAACAGGGAATGGAGTAAATTTTATCATTGGTCACATTATGTGTATACGTGAATCAGCATAATTCAAAGCTACGTAACTCGGGTTCCCACTATTTCTTGATATCCAGTGAAATTTGTGTAACATGCATTCTGGATAGCATATAATTTGCCATGTATTGTTTCTTAACCCTAGATTACTAACCTTCATTTGACAAACTGGATTACTAACCATTCGTCTAACAGACTATCTCATACTAATATTTTTTAATAATAGAAAAAAGAGATACACCTAAATTTTTTAAATACTTAACACTCTCTGGTACATTTAAATATACAATACTGTATTAAATTTTATCACAGCATTCCAAACACATGTTTCCTCTATGTTCTCCACAAATAGCGCGTGAACATGGACTTTAGTGAAATCTTGTTATTCTTATCTTCTTAGATGGATAAAATGCACATATCGAACATTTACTCAGTTCTCCCTTATTCGGGCTCTCCTGAGGCAGCTCTATTTGCAGAACATTAGTGATCATTTACTTAAGAGTACAGTAAACTCTCGATTATCCATGCAAGGGTTATCCGGTTTGTGGATTATCCGTGCTGTCTCTCTCCTTATGCCTCAAAATTTTATTAATACTCTGATTGCAAAGAAATTCATCAATGTGAGACAACATTTTCGTAATCCCATTATATTAATGTCTAAAGATTTTATTATGTGCAAAAATGATAAGTTTGTAAATACATAGAATAAATAATAATAGATGATATTGCTTTTGTAATGCTAGTGAGTTTCATGATAATATCCCAGGACTCGGCATGCGACTTCCGTCAGTCAGTTGTTTCTTCACGGTGATGCAGTCACTTTTACCGGTATGCCACAGTAAGCGTGATCAGATTATAGATTCTCCTATTGTTGTTTCATCTTGTGTGCAGCTCATTGTATTGTGGTTTTTGTAGTGATAAACTTTTATCCCACCTCTTGTTAAAATGGCCGAGAAACGGAAGAAAATTGTTCTTTCTATTATAAAAAAAACTCGAATAAATTGTGCGACTTGAAAAAGGAGACTGTGTTGGCAGACGAATATGGTATTGGCATACAGACCATTCGTGATATAAAGAAAAACAAAACTAAGTTGATGGAGTTTGCTACAGTTTCTGACAGTGGTGCTGGTCCCTTAAAACATGAGTATGAAAAAATCAACCTACGAGAAAGTAGATGCAGACTTCTGTGGTTTAATCAAAAGCCAGCTGATGGGACTCCTGTCTCCGGTCCCATGTGTGCACAACAAGCGAGGTATTTTCATGAATCACTAGGGCTAGAAGGGAACTTTAATGGTTCATCTGGGTGGTTTACTCGATTCAAACAGTGATACAGTATACGCGAAATGCCATTCAAGGAGAACACTTGAGTGGTTACGTGTCAGCTGCTGATTCATTTTGATTAGAATTTCAAAAATTTGTGAAGGAAGAGATGTTGACACCTGCCCAGATATTTAATGCTGATGAGACAGGATTGTATTGGAAAGGCCTCCCAACACGATCCTTGGCATTTCAGAAAGAAAGTCATGCTTGTGGCCATAAATTACACAAAGAGCGAATTACAGTGTTATGCTGTGGAAATGCGGCAGGCAATCACAAGTTGAAACTTACTGTGATAGACAAGGCCAAAAAAACCTCGCTCATTTAAATGCGCTACTTTTCCTGCCAATTAAAACTACCAGAAGGATGCATGGATGGACAGAAATATATTCACTGATTGATTCCACAAGAATTTTGTGCCTGACGTTCGTTCTTTTTTAAGCAATGAAGGACTACCACCAAAAGCAGTGTTGTTATTAGATAATGCTCCCTCACATCCAAATGCAGCCGTTTTAACTTCTGATGATGGTCTTATCTGCACAAAATTCTTGCCACCAGATATCACGGCATTAATACAGCCCATGGATCAAGGAGTGATTGCATCAATGAAGCGACAATATCGGGCTGGTCTTCTAGAGACTCGAGCTAAAGAGGATGTAAAGTAATTGGAATTTTGGAAAAAAATGTCGCTTCTAGATGCAGTGCATGGTATTTCTCAAGCATGGGCCTCTGTGATGCCTGTGACCCTAGTTCGGTCTTGGAACAAACTTCTTCCTGATCTTGAAGAGAACTTTCATGGTTTTTCTGAATAGGAAGTTACTACAAACTCCAATTTGATTAAACTAGTGCAGGGAATAAATGGTTTTGAGGATGTGGACTGCGAGAGTCTCAGTGAATGGTATGATTGTGATAAGCTTGAATCTGGATTCCAGCATATGAGTGACGAGGATATTGTCAATGCAGTAAGGCAAGAGAAAGAAAAAGAAGAGGTTGGCAGAGACAAAGAATGCAGTGATGAAAGTGAAGGGACTGAAATTGAACGCATCAAAAATAGTACGGTTCTTCAGTGTGTCGAAACTTTGTTAGATTATATGATTTTGATTACTGCGATGTCATAGCAGTCAGGAAAATATGAACAATCATAAAAGAAAGTGTAAAGAAGTCCTCAAAACAAACTAAAATTACAAACTTTTTGAAAGGACCATTATAAAAGCCTTCTTTTCTAACCTTTTTGTTACCATTGTAATGGGAATTGAAGCATATATTTTGAAATAAACCATTTTTGCATTATCCATGTTTTTCACTTATTTGTGCATTCTCCAAACTATGTAAATACGTATATTGTTTTTTCAATGTTAATGAATTTTATGACAATATGATGGAAAACAGCATGCGATTTTCACCAATCAGTTGTTTCTTCGTGGCCAGCAGCGCAGTCGCTTTTACTTCACGGCTGGCAGCGCAGTCACTTTTTTCTAACCTTTTTGTTCGTGAGAATTGAGGCACGTATTTAAAAAAAATCATTTTTGCATTATCCGTGTTTTTCGATTATGCGTGCTTCCCCATACATTCATTAGGCTGGATAATCGAGAGTTTACTGTATGACTAAATTTTAGGATCACCAAGTAACGTTCAGACTAACCATTCGTCCATGAGGCGACCTCAGTTGCATAGCATAAAATCAAAGCAAATAATCCCTTGTGTAAACAGTCACACTAGAAGAATATTAGCTAAAATGTGGCTATAAAAAAACCAAACCTAGAACTCAATAATATGGAGTAGGGGGAGTATATTTGTTTTGGTTGACGTCTGCCAGATGAATGGTTAGTAATCGAGGGTTAATGAGTTACAATAAAAGAATTAACATTAAGTGAAAATTTAATTTCACTGGAGAACATTGAGATTTGAATACATATACAGAATTCTATAAGAAGTAGAATTTTGCCTTGTCTTTTAAATATTTTATTCAAAACTTAATTTAGAAGTAAAAACTTATAAAAATATGCTGGTGGACTTGAAGAATTTTTGTTAAAGGTTTATCCAGTGTCTTTGTAATATCATTTTTTGGAAATTGTTGCTATTAAGACTTCTGAAATGAAATATGTATCTGTTTTTTTGGCAGTCAAAGACTGTATTGATGTCCAAAATTCCACACCTACGATCTCCTGCTACCCCGTCGCCAAGAAAGAATAAGAAGTTTGCTGGGATAGTCAGCCCTGTTGCCCAGTACATTCATGGGAATCCAGTTTTATTGATAGCTAACAAAAAACCAGTGGCAGGACAAAACATAATGCCTTGCTCAAAGCATCTAAATCCAGATACTGCTGCAGACAAGGTAGTGTGCCATTAGATTTACCTTAATATAAGGGGAGGTTTTTTCTAATTTTATCATTTGAATAACCAAGAAACATTTAATACACGCAAAATATGAAATTGGTCTGTATGGATTATTTTGTCAAGGCTCTGTGGTACTGCAATTTGAATTTACCCAAGTGAATATTTAAATATGGCACATTCACAGTTCCTTACTTATTTTTCAGTATTTCTATTTACTTGTCATGCTGCTGTAGGTTTTCATAAAAATGTCATAAATTAGTTATAACCAGGGCTCCAGAAATACGCTCCTCCACTCGCTGCAGGAGAGTCAAAGAAGGACAGTGATGAGTAGATTTTTAGCCTAACCCATAACAATATGAATTATGGGCGAGTGGAATTTGTCAAGTGGTGAGTAAGTTGTGGTATTTTTTGAATCCTGGTTATAACATTCCCAAAAGAAAGGATAAATAAATTGAAGGGTTAGAAATTTCATTAGGCACCTTATCTCTGTATGGTCAGTGTGACTAATTCATGGATTTTTAAAATTATAAATTGTCTTCATTTTATCTCTTGTCATTGCAGTTGGTGTCACCTATGTTTCATGAGAGGGGTGCAGAGAATGTTGATATGAATAATGTCTCCAATGCATCACTGCCTGGCAACATTAACTACAAGAGTGCCTTGCCTGTAAAGATTGTGAGTGCCAATCAGAGAAACTTTAAAAGTGCTCTTCCAGTAAGCTTGTTTAGCAGAAATAAGGGAAAAAATAACTCTTGCTCAAAATAATCAAATAGTGTAGTATTTCCTGAGCTATGTGTAGTAGTTGTTTCTTTGTTTTCTATTTGCCATAGTTATATCTATTAGTATTATTTGTAGCAGTTTTAACATGATCTTGCTAGCATTGATTTATTTATCATTTGTGACTTTAAAAATCACAAAAATAAGACCTAAAATATAGACTTAACCAAAGAAAGGTGTAAATTCAAAGTTATTTTTTATTTATGGATCAAGTTTGTTTTTTTAATAATAAGTTATGTCCCAAGACACTGAATAGTATGGAGTTGGTAAAGGGTATTGATCAATTTTTTGGGGCAATATTATGTATTAAACTTTTTATACAAATTATGTGCTTCAACAATTGTGAATACTTTGTATTTAGGTAGCTTTTAAAATGCAGCTTCATTTAGGAATCGTTAAAGCATGTTTGTGAACTCAAAATGTAGGAATGAAACAATTAAAAAAAAAAAAATTTATTCCATTAGTTTTATTTTTTTAATATTACTTAATGATATTGTTTCTTTCCTGATAGAATAATTTTCCTTAATTTGTACTACTGTATATATTGGGTTTTTTGTCATATTGTAGACAGTTATTGAATGTACCGTATTAGTCCGAATATAGTCCCCCCCCTTTTTGGCCAAAATATTAGTAAAAAAGTATTCGCACAAAAAAATTAGCTAACAAAAATATCGCTGCCGGCAGTAAGTATAGGTAACAATTAATGCCCTCACTTGATTTGATTGTTTTATGGAGAATTTATTGATACATATGTCTCAATAACTCGATTCTTTTTATTCACTCTTTGGAATCCTTGCCTTAAACGTTCATATTTTCATAATAGTGGGAATTGCAGAAGTTTTCACTCTGAAAGCATTGATTGCCCAACTTCATCCCTTCCCTAAGCCACGAATATGCAAATATTGATATGTAGTGGTGCCACCTATCATTATTTTAGAGAAAATGTCACTACGACAAAAGAAATTATCTTCGTTACCTGTCAATCCATAGGGTCGTAGACAATTCTGTCAGCTGATCAGACTGTCCAGCTTGCACAGCTGTTGATTGTATATAATGCAATCGCATTATAAAAGTATTATTTACGTAAATCAAACCGAGGTGTTGAAGGTGTTTCAACTATCTACAGAATGTATTCCTTGATGTGATATTCTGAGGCATAAATATCGGAAGTAACAAAGATACAGGTAAAATAAATTATGAAAAAAATATGTTAAATGGAAGTCTGGTGATAATTACTTTTTTATAAAGGCACGATTCAAGTAGCCATTGTCAACGGCATCTGAATGATACGAATGGAATTTAAATAACATTCATAAATCAAAATTTTCGAATTTAGTTCAGTAATACTTGATACATATTTAAATTATGCCTGCAACTATAACACGCAAAACATGATGTCATTTATAGGGGCAGAGATATAAAGCGAGAAAGATTTGAAAGAAACACATATACATATACACCCACTCCCCGCTTAACACTGTTTCGCATAATGTTAAAAATAATTTAATACCTTTTTCTGAATTGTGCTCACACGTTCCACATTAATGCTCTTCAAAGTTTCTGGTGTAATTTACGAAGGCCACTGTGCAGCGCCTCTGCGCATTTACAACACACATGACGTCAGTATTTGCAGTTGCTTGATGGTTCAGTGTACACTTGTTGATGTTTTTGTAGGTCAAAATATAGAGTGAACTTTGTTTAAATTATATTTTCCCTTTAAATAAAAAGACCATGAGTGATAACCGGCAGTCAGAGGAGAAAAAGAGGAAAACTTAATTCTTGAGGTTAAATTAGAGGTTATACGGAGACTAAAAACTGGAGAGGGCCAACATTTGTTTGTTTTTTTGTTTATTGCTCCCTTTTCAATTGTTCAATTTAAAAAAATGTAATACCAAGATATTTAAATTCTTCCTTTATTTGGTCTCATTCCATGTTCCTTTATTTATCAAGCACATGTGATAATTCTTTTATGAATCAATATTTCTTTATTGAAACGTAGTAAGGTTTCGATATACGATTTTGTTTTTGTCTTATTGGTTGCCTTCACTTAATTGAACAGTATCTTCAGTCATGATGCTTATGTTATTATGTTCCAATTTTTTTGTGTTTATAAAACTGTGGCTGTATAGTGACTATTGCCTCACCCTGTATATATAGGTAGACGCAGGTATCTTCTTCTACTCTAATTCCTATTCCTTAATGTTCCAGCACGATTTATTCAGTGTGAGATCAACATGTTCTGTAAGATGCATTCTGTTCTTCATTTATATTCAAGTTTTACTGTTTAATTTTAAATATAATTGCAATGCAAATGACTACCTATTCTACGCTACGCAATATGGCTGGCTAACAAAGAATACTTCGGTGTGTTATTTATATAATACTACCTATTTTCATTTTCATTAATAGAATCTTGGGAACGAATTAAATCTTATAACATCATTTCTTATGGAAGAACGTGTTCCGAATAACACTGTTTCAATTAGTGCTCGATTTTTCTGGCACCAATTAAGAGTATTAATTGGTGAGTGGGTGTATATAACAGAGTAAGTTAAATAAATGTGTATAAAAAAACCGGTGATTCACAGAAAGGCAACACCTACCTCTATGGGATGCAGATTAAATTAGTATCGCTGAAGTATTTATGGTATAAAAATTACGGTACTGTGTGCATAACTGTGGCAAAGGTAAACAAGGCGCAGCTAGCACTGGGGATGCTGAGAAAGCAACGAGAAATGAGACTACCAGTAGGAAAGGCTGAAAAATTGAAGACAGATGTAAATATAAGATTGCGAGGTTTGTATTGAAAAAACATAGGTAAAGGGAGATGTATAATATTCTTTATTGTAACATTGGTGGTGCTATTGTCGCTTTGTTTACCTTTTGCATCCTTTCCTTTCACATTCACATTTGCCCTCACTGAGATATTGTACTGTCTCATACCTACATATTACAGATATTTGAAACACGAAATATTACGCTTCCCCACCGGGTTGGATTGGTTAGGGGTTATCTTGGTTTTCCTTCTACGTTCACATTTGCACTCTCCGAGGGGTAGGTTCCTCCATTCTTCATCCAAAAACGTACAAAACACGGATTTCCTAGGACCACGTAGTACATCTTTTGGCCGATTTATCGTCAATTGCGGTGCCAGCTATCCTCCGTGGTCCAACGTCAATTTTGTTCTCTGTTCTCCTTTACAATTATAGCTTCTGAATGAGCCCTGGGATGAAATACGAAGTCTATTCTGAGTCATTTGATCTATTACAAAGGCATATACAATGTAACGACTTTTGATGTTATGCACTGGCACTGTGGGAGACATTGGACTGCTTCACTGCTACTTTGACACAACGTAGTTATATCGTACTAAAGGGAACTTAACATGGAACTTAATGGATCAACACATATTGAATACAAAAAAATTCGTTCAACTACACCTGAAAATCTGGAGTCTACTTATACACGAGTTATATGAAAAAACAAAAATATTCATGAAAAATTCGGGAGTCGACATATACACAAAATCGACTTATAGAAGAGTATATACGGTATTACTTCAATTAACAATTTCGTGTTGTTGAATTATGTTCCACATTCAGTGACGATAATTTCATTCATCTTCATTTTCATAGTAGGTCAAATAAAGCAGTAACGACCTCACCAAGATAATTTTTCATCTGTCTATTTCCAATGAAATTAGTATTTAAATTACCTTAAGAAGTTGTTTTTATAATTATACACGTTTTATGTAGTTTTACTGTTCATTCATGATCCAAATCCTCATGCTTTGCCGTGCGTAGCCGCTTCCGTTTCGGTTCAAACATGCTTCTCTCAAACACAGATGTTATTTTATCACGATTTTTTATAATTGTTGACAATGTTGAAAAGGGAATTTTGAACTCTTTGCAGATGTCCGTTTTGGTTCTATCACCGCTATCAACTGCTTGTAGGAGCTGCATTTTCACTTTCAGCAGTATTGCTTTTTGCTTACGCACTTTACTAGCCATTTTTATGTGGGTCTTTCATCTTTTATAAAAATATAAAATCACAACTGAAAACGATCACGAAAAAGAAAGAACTTTGCTCACAGATTCGTTTCACATTCGCTAACCGTTCCACATGGAAATTTAGAATCAACTGAATAAAATTGTTCTGCATAGGGGTATAGAGACGAGAGCAAGGGAGGAGTTGAGCGTATTGAAAGACGGGGAAATGGAAGGTACAGTACAGATAGCAATCTGCACCTCCAAATCCTTCCTTTCATTCGAAGATGGTAGTTCCCAGAATTTAGTTTATTGTTGCCAAGGAAATTTCAGTAGCAACCCTCTCAACGAGGGTGCGTGAGTTTCTCTGAGGTCTACCATGCCTATTGAAAGAGAGGGAGAAGGAGGTACAGCTGTGTTTGTGAGATTATTCATATGTACTTCTATGTTAAGAAGCGAGTGTGTCGTTTCGTGTTATCCCAAGAATTTGACGGGGATTTATTTTCAGGGGACCGAAAAAATTTTTTCGTGATAAACGAAATTTCTTGTTAACCATTTCACGTAAAACGAACTAATATACGTTGAAATGTATAGGCACCGGTAGGGACCGAGCCTGCATTTCGTGTTAACCGATATTTCGCGTTATCCGTTTTCGTGTTTAGTGGTTTCCACTGTATTCTTAAATTATTAACGTTGCAATCTATTAAGTTTGACATTGCACAAAGCGAATAGCACAATTCTTTCATCTATTTGAAGGGTAAATAGATGCTAATTCAATCGGAGGCAACAATGCGGGTCGCCTTGGCAACACCTGGAAAGAGTATGAAAAAGCCATAAAATTTCGAAAATAAATGCGTGTTTCTGACAAATTCTTCCATGTAACATCTAAAAATTGCAAGAATAAGATATTTTATAGTTTTAGTCATCTAATAAAAAAAAATGGAGAAATTCGGTCCATATTTACGTATTTTAATGAATGAAGGAAATAAACCTTGCACCTTGAAAAATCGAAAATCCTGTGTAAACTAAAATATAATTGTCTCCCGGAGTCGAATACGGGACTTTTTCCAGGATGTTTGATTTTTCTAGAGACCACCTCATGGGAGTTTAACAATTGTGAAAGTTTCAGCCCTTAATTCCATTGGAAAATGTCTAAAAATACCGGGACAGACAGACACTTGAGAATTATTATATAAGGATTTTGCTAACTGTTCTTAATGATACATATGTATAGCCCCGAGAAATGAAAGAAAATATCCAATAGCATTTAGAAACGAATAGACATACTCTTAAACATAAATGAAAAATTTAAATTGAATTACTGAATCAGGTACTATGAGTATGTTCTACATAACTTTCTTCTTCTTTACTGGAAGATTGGTCACTGGAATCATTGTCCCACTAGCTGCTTATTGCAGCATTGATAAAATATGTGGTTACTGCCTCCTGCCACGATAATATAATACAATGGAAATCAAGAATATGCAAGGGTTTACTTTTTAGAAATGTATTTCAAAATTCTACAGAGCCTCCTGGTCGACAACTATTCAAATGGCTCGGACATACTTGCTTTTAATGTCAAGTGGAAATTTATATCAGTTCCTTGTACTACAAAGAGATGGCAGTAAGGTAAAAATGCACAAAATTAATATTTTCTATCAAAATTTTCTGTTCAAATTAGGTTTTACAACAAATGCTACTATTAGATACTCAGTACTTTTCTGTTTTAATGTTTTATGCGATATTTGTTATCAAAATAGGGACTATAAATACTTTTAAAGCAATTTTGATAATGTAGCTAATCCTCCGGTACTCGCACGGGGTAGATTTCTACCCCACTCCTCACATTTTATGATGGTTTCCCTCCCGTTTGCTTTTCACTGTCCCCTCCTTTTCAATAGCTGGAATGACACGTGTGGAAGGTTTTTAGGAAAAAATGTCTAGTATTGTGTCAACCGTTTTTGAGTAAGGAAGCTTTTTCTTAGATGATGCACAGCGATTTGAGACGAACATCTGTGATATACCTCCTTGTGTGGAAAATATTGTTGCTGTTTTGGTGAATTAATTTTAAATGCAACAATTGACAGTTTTTTCATGTATTTGTTCCTCACTCAACAAATATTAACTGATACCTATAATTTCTGAGGTGAGGAAAAATACTTATGATCATTTCACTTTTTCTCTGCATATGCAATATTATTGATAGTAAATAATTAAATTTTTATACACTGATTGTCTTACATTAATTAATTTATACTTTGTGGTTGTGTAGACATCTGAGAAAAATAAATGTGTATGAAACATCGGACAAAATGAGGACTTTTGAAAAATAGTAAAATTATTACAATTGTACTTTTATAAACATTTATGTATTTATTATATATTTATATTAAAAGGTAATTGTAATTTAACCATTTGTTACCAAATTTCATTTTATATTTTGTTTTCGCATGCCAAAATATATTCGCTATTTTTGACCTTATAGAAATATTGACTTAAGTTTTGTTAATTTTTATTTTAAAATAATATTCTTAAAAAATTATCTGTTGTGTTTCTATTAAATTATATATATTTGTAATTTTTTGTTGACGAATGAACTACATTTGGCATGCATTTTCAATGTGATACATATGGGGTTAAAATCTACCCTGCGCGAGTGCTCGTGTTTGTAAAACCCGTGCGAGTACTGGAGGGTTAACAGGCAATGGATCAGTGTAGTCTAATAACCATTCAGGGGCAAAAGCTAACATTAATTTGTCACAGTGGAGTCAATCCTGACCACATTGACAAATGATGAATGTGTGCCACCTTTGTTCTGTTGTTGGCATATGGACAAAATGCACTTAATATATAGGTTTTATACAATATAATCAGTTCCAATATCTTGGGTTCAAACCCTCTTGAAAAATACATTATGTACTGTATTTTATGGAACTTTATAGTGATATAAATGTTATCAGAACATTAATAAATCAAAACCATACATTAACACAGAAATTGCATGAAATAAACAATTAGTATGACATGACTACATTTTAAGGTGCATAAAATCAGAAAAGGTTATATTTCACAATAGTATCTCTAATGACAAGGAAAAGGAACTATGTAATACCATTTCAGTTAAATGTAGTCATGCGAATTTGCTAGAAAGTTTACAGAGAACCACAAACACTTCTGTGAGGGTTAAATTAGCAAGGATGTGGCTCAAATTCCACTTCTTTTTTTGCAATAAACAAGTCATAATTCACATTAGCAGCTTCATGGGTGGGGCAAAGTTAAATTTAAATCTAAAGTGCCCGACTTGCATCTTGTCTTAATCGGTCCCAAATGACTCTTGCCCAGGGTCCCGAGAACTCAAAGGACACCACTGCTAAGTCAAATATTGTCCCGATTTTTTTGCAGTAATTTTCAACAGAATCGCTCACACAATCTCATGAAGCTGGTGTTGCTTACATGGCTTGCAGAACATTCCACTTTGACTTGCTCTGGTTTGTTTCTACCCCTAGTATTGCAGACTTGACTAGAAGTAGGTTTTAGGACCTTGTTAGTGAAGCTATGATAGCGTGGTGTAGAACAGTGATGCCAAACCTACAGCCCATGAATGGTTTTTGTGTGGCCCATGAAGCTATGATGATAAAACATTTAATATTGAAATCGTAACCATAAAAACATTATTTAGAATTGATTTTCACGTCCTGTATTTACGCGTGTAATACCCATACTTTTTTTCCCAAAAGTTTCCACAAGATTTGCACATTCATCTGTTGAGGGTAGGCCACCCACAAAATGCCTACTCAATATTGCATGCCTGGCGTGAGAAGGCATGTTTTTTTGGCAGACGTAATATGCCGTGCATTTTATTTCCTCGATTTTTAACCAAGGTATTTTTCAAAAATGCATGAAATGTTATAATAAGCATGATATCAGGTATTTAAAAAATTCTTTGACATCTGTCAATAGTAACTCTAAATCATGTAAATATTCTATGTAAATAGATGTGTCAGACAGAGTTCATTCTCATAGAAAAGGTGATCCAAGTACAACTGAACTGCATATATTTTTGATTAAATACAAATGGATTCTGTTAGATTGTCTTGTAATTCGTGACATGCTTAAATCACATTTACCATAACTGCATTTTTTGGGTTCCTTTTACGTTATGCAATCCTAAAAGAATATACTTTTATTATTCGGTATAAGAGAAAAAAACAATCTTGCGATTGAAATGTGTCACTAAATAGTTGTTGGAGTTATTCGTTTGTGCTTTCTGAAAGCTGTAAGTGATACATTTTATCCTCAGGAACGTGAGAAACACTTCTATGTAACTGAGTCATATTGTGTCTTTTTGGTACTGTGTAAAGTCTGGGGGATTTATTTTGAGCATGAATGGTTTACATTAATTTCTGTAAAATTTACTCTTTTTCTAGGTGGAAAGAGGCTGAGTTAGCCTGATTTCGCAAAATTAATGAAAATTGCTTATTTTAAATTAAATAACTTGAGAATGTGCAACGGCTCAAAATTGAACCTTTCTGTGAGATTAAGGAGCTATTATCCAAAATAGGTTTTCGAGTTGTCTCTGTGTAATATAATGGCAATGGATGCCAATTTTTCATGATTACGTACATTAAAAAAGTAGCAAAAATCATTTCTGGAAGTTACTTCTTAAATATTTGCCTTTTTGCAGTAATTGTTTGATCAAACTTGGCTTCAAATAGATTATTCAACCGATGTTGCCGTCAAATATAAAAATCGAAATTTTGGAAGTGTACATGAATTCCAAATTTTTAGCTGTAAAAACAGGGGTCTGGGCATTACACGCATGTGAGTATTACACGAGTAAATACAGCATATGGCACCTCAGAATGTATAGGTAACTTCCAATTTAAACTCGGATCTGGCCTGCCAGAGAATTAGCAACTTCCAATGTGGCCCGCCGAAGGATTCACAAACACCGATGCGACCCGCCATGTAAAAAGGTTGGGCACTACTGGTGTAGAAGATTAGCTCTGCTTGCAGTATTTGGTGAGAAAAATTGTAAAAGGTAAAATTTTGCTTCAGTGATGCAAATGACCGTGCTAGTTTATTACCCCAATATTTTGAATAACCCTGTCTGAGAAATCTAAATTCTCTCTCCGTATGACACTAACTTCAAGAAAGAACTGAAAAAACTCGGTTGTGTTTTGAAAGGAAATGAAAAAATACAGTAGCTCGAGTATACTCGGGCTTGTCAGAATTTAACCCTCACCTCGATCCAAGTATACTTGGGATAATCAGTAAAGTTCATGTCCTCTTCATTTTTCGTATAAGTGGGGAAATTAAAACTTCAGAATGCTCAGTTAATCTGCACACTGATAATCAGGGTTCAGTTGTATTATGATTGCATTCATTTTTGTGCTAAAAATGTAAATCTGTGCCAACTGTTGGATATTTTGCATTATAGAAAAATAAAGTGGAAGATTTTAAGCGATTAAAAATCCCTCCTTCCACATTTACTTCATTACTCAAGCACAGTAATAGCCTGTTTGATCAGCACCCTTTTCACAAGGAAGCTTGCATGATTGGCATCTCTGTTGCCCTGATGTTCCCTAGTCTGGCGATATATGTCGACAGTTGTGACTAGCAGTATGTACTATAAAACTTGCATCACAGCATCTTCTACTCCATGAAGCTCCCTAATTCATTCTTAGGTTTCAACTTAGTTGTTACACATTACAGTACAGTAAGATTTATGCCTTTCTCATTCAAAATAATTTTGAAGTATTACTTGTGATCTCAGAATACCCCAGAAACCATGAATAAAGCAAGCAATGGCAGAGGTAAGCAAAGGAAGTGAGTGATGCTTACGTTGCAACAAAAAGTGAAAATGAAGTGGCAAATGTAGCAAATTAGATTAAATACTGTTTTTCAATAATGTCTTTCCAAAATCTATTATTAGATCTCTTAGTTATCAATTTACAATTAAACCTCTCTTCTACGATACTTATGGTGCAAATGATTGTCCTCATAAGAGAGTTGAAAGGAGGGGAATGTGTGCGTGTATTTTTGGCTAATCAACCTCTTGGATTATTATAGGAGGGAGGGGAATTCAATGAAGAGTGAACAAAGAGTAATGATACAGTGATTTCCAAATGTTTGTACTGACAAATTATTAGACAAGAATGTTTATGTAAATCAATAGATGCATTATAAGGATCCAAAAAGTCTATAAAAGAACTTTTATTAAAATTTATCTAGCAAACTCCTGACCAAACCTTTGCCAGATTATGGCATTTCCTGGGTTTTTTTGTCCTTAGCTGAGTATTTACATACATATAATATTAAAGAATCATTAAAAGTAAAGAATACAACAGTTTTATTTGTTTCCCAAATCATTGTACACATTTCTAATTACAAATTACAATTATAATTATTTTCTTAAAATTGAAATCACAATTGCATCTTTATCCTCTTCTCATAAAACCTACTTTACTGTATTTTCCTGTTGATAATGCACACCTAGTTAATGAAGTGTATCTTAATATTTTTAACATCTGTTAAAATGTACAGATACTGTGCAATCAAAGATTTTCTCTTAAAAATAAAAAAAATACTTATAATCGTGGTAAACTCGGGACTGCCTAAAAGCACATTCTTTTCCTAACCGCCGATTTTTTAATATGCATCAAATATGTCTGTAAATCTCTTTTAAACTAGAGAAGGTAAAGGTTTTATGCAGTGAATAATTTTTACATTATCCAATTTCGCTACACTGTACATTCAAGCTGTTAAACAATGATAAAATATATTGTGAATTTGTCATCAAAAGGACAAGACTCGAATAATATTTGTAAATAAATTGTTTTTAAAAGGCCACATTTTATGTATTTACTTCTTTTCCTTGGTATAAGTCGTTTTTTCTAGATTTGAACTTTTTTGTATAGATAACGCATGCTTTAACCTATCAGAAATTACGGTCATTTCATTTTATATTGGATTCAGATTATTGCTATGTATTTATATAGGCAAAATAACAAAATTCAACATATTCCAAAGAAAATCTCAGGACCTATATAACAAATGTAAATTTGAGAGAAATAAGGAAAAGATTTTCAACAGTTTTTCCACCATCAGAGTGGATGTAAATTGAAGACTTGGCATTTTATTATATGGCCTATCTAAATACATAGCAATAATCAGAACTTCCATGAATGTTTTTAGCCATGATTATGCATTTTCGCAGAAATATTTGTGTCTTGGTTCATTACTCCATGTGGGGGTGCTGGTGGTGTAGTGGTTAGGACGCTGGCTGCTACTCGCCCGCTGCTCGAAAATGCAGCAGGCACGAATCCTGCACAAGTAGGATTTTTTCTGAGGTTGCCTGGCCCCCTGTTTGTGTGGTTTGCGGAGACCGTGCAAATTCAGCATTCCATCCTTGGGAAGGGACATTAAGCCATTGGTCCCCTTGGTGCTTTTCGTTAAGAGTAGGCTAATGCCGGCACCAGGTTTCCCTCCTTCCTCGTGAGTGTGTTCGTTGTGGAAGGAGTTATGGCTATAATAATCCAAGAAGTTGTTTAGCAAAAAATTCACACACAATACTCTGTGGCTTACCAATCATCAAAATTTTAAAAAGCAGGAATGGGCAACCGGATATCTTTCCTTGTAAGAAAATGTTAGATTTATTGCACATTATAGTGTACATGTGTATATCGAAAATGCAGCATGTTAAAACAGTAATGCTACAAAAACAAAGTTCCAAGTTAGAGAAATAGTGCACTAATTTCTAATTGGTACAAGGGCTTGAGCTCAGAGTATAGCTGGATTTCAGAACACTGAATAAAATGTCCAGTACTATATACAGTCATAACTCGACCTACGACTTCCCGACACGAATTTTCGGACTTACGATTCCGTTAAATTAACACCCATGTTCAGACTTATGCTCCGAATTTTCGGACTTGCGGCTTGAAAGTCGAATTTCAGATTTACTTAAAGTAGCCAATGTGGGACACAAAAAAACAACGAAAACATACAGCTAAATGCTGGATGTCAAAAGCAACGGACTCAATCTTGTAAACGATACTTTCCTATTTAAATTGGGTAAAATTACCAGAATATTTTCTCCAGATCATGAGATTAATCGAGATTTGGACTCGGATAGACTGATTGCAACACTATACACCACATTTGGAGAAATAAATGTGAGAATTTGCGAAGATCAAATCTCGTGCTTATCTCAGAGTAAAAACTGCCTGTGTGCAACCTTAAGTTCCATTTGATTGTTTATGAAGTTTTTAAATGCTCTGGTAGCTCGAATCATAACTCTTAGCGATCCATTTTGTAATGCTGTAAAATATTAATTAACTTATTGTTAATATTTTTAATAGTTTAAATGTTCAATACTATCTTATTTTATGTTCCTTTATTGATTTTATAATAAAAACAATAGAATTATAGTGTAATAGGGGTTAAAATATTGAAAAATTGGTCTGAGCCTTGAGCTCCAGAAACATAGCCCTATACTTTCCATGTTATAATAAACTCGACTTAGGATTTTTGACTTATGATCCATTTTTGGGAACACATTAAGTCCAAGGCACAACTGTACATACATCATTTTGGAATGTAAGGTTTTCATTTTATTTTGAACATAATTTAGAGAAATGTTATTTTGTTTTGATAAGTTTTCATTTTTTATCACAAATTTTTAATGTAAATCAAAGAATTGCTGTCATCTTGCAACGTAAGATTTTCTGCCGCATATATTGAATGCGATTACTAAAAGAAATGTTACACATTATTGCTTTTTATGACGTATTTTGAAAAATTAAAGGAAATGTTATCACTTTCTTATGCTAGATTTTGATTATCTGTTACGCATTTCAAACGTAATTTATAAAAAAAATGTTTCCACTTTTTATTGCTAGTGTATTTTGCGGCTTGGAAATGTTTGTTGCAAAACCCAAGACCAGCATAACAAGTTGCAAAACCACTCAAAAACTGCTTTATCTATTGCTTGTCCATCACAGTTGGGCAAAAATTTATTTTTTATTGGTATTGCTAATCCACAGATTCATTATTTTTTCTCTTTTTTTTTCAATACAGGCATCCAATTTATGCGAGAGTTGCATTTCTAGAAATCGTTGCATAAAACAAAAACATGTAAATCGAATATATTTTTCCATTGAAACTAATGTAATAGGTGTTGTTTACGTTACTGAGCAGATGTGTTCTACTTAGAAACGTCCTTAAATTTGATTTAATTAGTGTTCTAACCCAACAAGCATGTACAACGATGTATGGTATCCTTTGCAGCGTCCACTTTTACAATTTTTTAATTTTGTGTGTGTTGAGTTTCTGGCATAAATCACAGATGACTTGAAGTTCCTTCAATCAGAGAACCTTCCTTTACAAATATATTCTGCTCACCCAACTCCACTAATATTTTTGGGAGGGCTTTCCCTCATACAGTTGTTGACTGCTAACAGTGCATCACTTTCGTGAAGAAAACCCCTCTTCCAGTCAAAAAAGGGTGGGTCCAAGTGTGTTGTTTGCTCAAAGAGGGGAATAAGAAAAGAGACATTCTACTGCCATAGGAACTACCTGGGAAACCCTGCTGTCGTACGATGCAATGATTGGTATCATTGTATGGACGATAAAGGTAAATAGTAGACAGGCAAGAATCTGTGAAATATTCAGTAAATAATAAAACTATTAAGGGCACATACTGTGCGTATAATGAATCGTATTAATGCAAAAACATGGCATGGCATGTTGAAAAATAATCGTAAGAGTAAAATCTCATTAATGCGAATATGTGATGCGTATATAGAAAAATGTTTGTAAAAATAAAATCGCGTATGTGTGAAAATGCATAAACGGAGTATATGTAAATCGAGGGGTACCTGTGTTTCACTCACTTGGGTTTTATCTGTCTTAAATATTCCAGCAAGCTTTCTGATCCCACATTTTCTTTATCAGACTTCTAGAAGTTTCACCTTTTCTTCTTGAATCACGGCGTTTCCTTTAGGCATAATTTGTAACAGAAACCAACATGAATCAAACAAACACACACACTGTACACAATCTACACCAGAACAGAGTAAAATGCACAAATATTAAATGGCAAATTCTCTTAATCACACATCTTTTTGGATGGAAGCATGTTATTGGATGTGGGATTCCCTTGATTTACAGATGTTGTACTTTCTCGAATTAAGTTACCTCAGATGTCAATGTCAAAAGTAATTGTATAATAGTTATTCACATTTATTGTGTGTTTGTTTGGTAAAATAAGTGTTCGTGTAGGGAAGTGTCCTGTTAATGGAGATGTTTTTCCTAAGTAATGTAAGAGGATCCTACAATGGACATAGAAAGGCGTCCGTATACAGAGCTTTTACTGTATTTTAATAACAAAATAAAATCAGAACATCAAGAACAACAAAAATAATGTTTACTTTTTTACAAAAAGAATTTAAATCCCTTCTGAAAAGTCCAAGGTTTAATTTGTAATTGGAAAAAATTTCAATTAGTAAGTGAGAAGAATAAATAATTTTTTTAAATGTATGTGCTAGGATTATTTATCCAATGCAATCGGTTGGTGAAAATGTAAGTGAATTTTATTAACATTTAAATTTATGAATGTACAATGATGAGATATTTTGTTAAAATTTCTTTATTTTGTCGTATGACAGACTTTTCAGCTAGTATAGAAATAAATAGTTGTGAAAAAAACTACGAAATGAACCTAATATGTGCTATGCAGTTGGTGGGAATTATTTGCGCTTGTTTGTCTTGTCTTAAAGAAGTTATGTAACCTTTTGCTTTACTGACATTTTCACTTGATGGGCACAACACAAACTCCCATGGGTACCAGTGGAACGGGCTTTTATTCTCCAACTCCACTTGGGAAGGCTCGATTTTGTGGAAAGATTCCATAATTGAAATAAAAACGATTATTGTAATTTCCGCTGAGGAAGAATTTAATCAACAGGTTTTGGCTGTAACAGGCAATGCCAGTCGATTAAACTCTTTTACATTGGAAATTACAATAATTGTTTTTATTTCTATTCAGACTTTTATTGCTTAAAGAAAGTTAAGATAAGAACTTTTAATGAGTTGTAGCATTTCCAAGGCAGAATGATTTACTACATTTGACTATTCTTTTTCTCTTTGCTCTTCGTTTGTTACTGTTTTTATTATTTTTGTTCATCTTTACGGTTTAATCTTTGTAATTTTTGTTTGTTCTTCATTTTGCCACTCTCCCGATGTTTGATTTTTCTTTTCTGTCCGTTCTTCTTTTATTGTAATATTTTTTTGATGTTTCTCAAAATTTCCTGCAGTAGAACTGTGGGCTCTACTAGTTACTATGAAATAAATGAATTGGTGCATAGCTGCTATTATAGTTGTAGATTTATCAGTTATAAAACTAGTTTTCAGTTTGGGTAAAGATCTTAAATGGCATGCAACATGTAAAAAATCTTCATTAAACACTTCGAGTACGTAACTTGTTCATGAGGTTTAATCAGTGCTTTTTTTAAAAAAAAAAGTTAAATGGTACGCTTATCAAATTAGCATACCAGTTATAGTGTGAAATATAAGATATTAACCAGATGCCTGTTGTATTGACCGGTAAGTATACCTGCTCGTACTGTCCAAAAAAAGCCCTGGGTTTAATTATATTGTTTATAAATGCTAAAGACCAACTAGTTGAAATTTTAACAAAAATATGCTCATTTCAATTTTGTGGGATATTTTAAAGTAACAATTTATAAGATGTATAGTTTAAAATAAATTTATTTTTTCTTATTAGTTTCCATCCAGCCCAAGTAAGTGTCAGGCTACTGGTCCAGCAGTTACAGTGACTAAGCATTTAGGTAAGCAATTATTCCTGCTTCAGTTTTGTTTTGTAGGGATAAATTCATATCACTTTTCCTAAATTGGATTTATTTTCAAAGTTACAAAATACTCATCGTATAGGAGTCCTTCACTGCTTAGTGAGCACTTGTGAACCACAGAGTAGAATTTGTTAAAATTTTGCATGGTCATTTAGAATTTTGTTTTCCTATTTTTGAAATTGTTTAAAATTGTTGCTAATAAGGAGTTGCATATGTTGCTCATCTCCAAATGTTATAATTTGTTTACATTTGTTTGTTTATTTAAAATAACATTCACCTTGATTCATCACATTAGTTTTCTTTAATATCTGTAAAATCTAAAAATTTCAGAAGTATCCATTTAAGTGTCCAGAGGTAATCAGACATATCATTTTAACAGGCACTTGGGAGCTATCCTGCCTGTTGGATTACAGACATTTTATTTAATTTGTCTTGTCATTATTTGGTGATAGTTTTCCTATTTATGGATTAACTAAATCATGAATATATTTATTCGTTTACTTAATAACACATTTACTCCATGTCCAAGCCAGAGATATTAATTTTACAAAAGGTTTTCCTATAAATGGTTTTGAATCATTTCATTATTTTAATAATGGATAAATTTCTTTTGATTTAAATAAAAATTTTAATTGGATTTAATTTTATTGACTTTTGTTCCATTGCATTAGTTTATTTTAGACCTATAAGAATTGAGCTCATTTTATTTTCTCATGTAAGCATTTTTTGCTTTGAGTTTTAATGTAGGACAGTTGAAGTTTTCGTTGATGTACCATATTTATCCAAATCCAAGATGAGGTTGTTTTTCCAAATTTCAGCTTGCAAAAATTGTGGGTAGTCTTAAATTCGAGTATGAAGTCTTATACCGTCAATACATCGTGGTCAATTGATCGTGTGTCAATTCGTCGAGCTTCAATTCGAGGCGTATCAATTTGTTACACAACAATCTTGTTGCATGGCAATAGATTGCGCGACAAGCTCATCGTGCATCTATTCATTGCTAGACAAAATCATCACGAGACATTTGTCGCAAGACATTGGAAGGTGAGACTCCATGACTGGTGTAGGGCAGGGGGATACACTTGGGTTGGGAGTCACCCCTTACACCCATACACCAGTGGTACCCAAACTTTTTTAATTGCAGGCCACATCAGTGGTTGGGAATCCCTAGCACTATGTTTTCCTCCTGAACTGAGCAGAACTAGAATCCATCCCTTATTCTAGCAAAGTCCTTTATAGTGGCCAGGGCTGGTCGAAGGTATGGATGAGCTTAGCGGCTGTACAAGGCACCAAATTCTTGGGGGCACTGTACTGATCATCTATCGATGCATTACTTGCAAGTGAATAAATACTGGATACCAATTTATATCGTGGAACAAGCTGGAATCTTGATGGAATTCCTTTCATTTTTTCATATCAATATTTTTTAACGTGATGAATAAATTAACATGTCCTTGGAAAATATCTCAACAAACATTTACAAAGGGGGTGCTGGAGTGCTATCTCACCTGGGCACCAAAATATTTTTGTGGCTTGTAAAGCTTTAATAGAAACAGGATCTGTGAAATTTAATATTAATTTAATATCTCGTATCTATGAGAATGTTCATAAAAATTTTTTTGTTGATTTTTTAGTGCTAAGAAATTGTTTATACTTGACTCAATCATGAAGCACCACAATTCTATTAAGTAACTTTTGATGATGATGCTCTTATCTGGCCTATTGGACCAGCTCATCATGTAATAATTCTTCCTCCCTTGCTGTAAAGCAGTAAGTTTCAATACCAGTGAGGTAACAAATTAGATCTTCATCTCTAGGTTGAGGTTCATAGGTAGTTTTTTAAATTTATTAAGAAATTATCTTTAATTTCTATCTCCTTTGAATATCTTTTAGGTCACATTAAACTTGATTGTGTGAAGGGTGGTGATGCTGTTTTGCCCTTTTTGCTGCAGTGCAGAGAAAGCATGATTCCAGATGGCGAAGTCTCATTATTAGTTTCTAAAGAGGTTGGACTCACACATTCAACGTCACCTTAAATGTAGTTTCATTTTTTAATCCAACAGTTTGAGTAGTTTTTATCATTATTGTAAGTTTTGTTCTAATGACCAATTATTTATGATTGATCTGGTTTTATGTTTTGTTATTTCTTGATATTTATCAGTTCTAGGTTAATGTAGTTATGACAGAATATCTTAAGAACTGAATGCTTTTTGGAATTTTCAAAATATGATTCACTGTATTTAGCTCTATTGACATTGTCAATCCTGTGTACTTGAAATTTGTAAGTTTCAAAATATATTTTTCCAATTTGATATTAACAATTCTTTGATTAATTGAGTATAAAAATTATCCCAAATGTATTAATTTATTCATGTTTTTAAATTGTTTATTTTCAATAATTAGTGTCATCTGCAGAAACTTTGGAACAGTATGGCAGTTTAAATTGATTAAAACACTGGGAGATAAAATGTACTGGTAATGATATCACTTGGTATGTAGTAATGTAGACATCTTGTTCGTTAACTTTAAATGTTAGCTGATTGCCATTTAAATTTCAAATTGAAATACCATATTTCTCGGCATATAAAACACACTTTTTTCCCAGAAAATTACCTCCAAAATCAGCCTGTCTTATATGCCAAAGGTAAGATTATTACTGTTCTTAATACTGACAATAACGAAGTCACTCATCCCCAAAATGGAATAATTGTGTCACAAAAAAATAAAATATACATTAATAATAATTAATAGTGAACATTTTGTTAATATATGCAGTAATCCCTTATGCAACAAGAATTCTGAGGACGTATTTTCATTATTATGCTTTAATACATGTCTGCTCACAGTGATTACAATTTTGGTGTGTTCCCGATGTTTTAGTTCCTAATGAGCCCATTGAATAGCGCTATTAATGCCACGGAACAGTAGAATTTGTGTAGATACCATAAATATTTTATATATATCTAGGGTAAATAACATTACATGTATTGAGATCACAATGACTACAAAAGTGAAAAGATATGCTTATGCTATTAGTTAAAAGCTTCAGGCGATTCAATACATAAAAGTGCAGAGAAACTGATCAGCAGCACATCATTATGGTCCACCTCCAACAGAAAAAAATGATCAGTGAATGGAGAAAATTAGGAAAAGCTGATGGGATAAGAGAAACATAGTCTTCGTAAGGTAACTCTTTCCTAACTTTTGTTTGTATCGCTTATTCTTGCCCATGATAATGTGAGGGTATCTGTAAAAAGTTTTTAGAAATTCTCAGTGAAAATATGCTAATAATAAAAATTAACCCCATTCTAAAGTAAAAAGTAAGGAAACAGTAGACTACCAAAAATTATATAACTTACAAAAAATGCTTTAATTGACCATTCTTGAGGACAATTTAAATCATTTGGTTTTCTCCAAAGCTTGGTTTTCATTTAACATATTTCAAATGTTACATATCAGTGAAGTTTTTTCAGCTCTAAAAAGAATAAAATAAATTGATAATATTCCCAAAAAAACATTTAAAGAAAACGTGCACACATTACAATCTATTTCATTAAACAGTAATTAAGAGTACCCGTGTATTGTGGCGATAATCCCTCAATAATACTCAATCACTTTGAGTATTTTAAATGTGGTTACTTAAAGATGGGTTTTCACTGAGTGGACTGACATCAGGTTAGTGCTTGGCTACCAGTATTTCCTTTGCAGCTGTCTCAGATCATCCTCAGAAGGGCCTTCCAAGATACATTGTATTCTTAAAAGTTGTAGCTAACCATAAAATAAGAAAAGCGGATACAATGTGTAAACGATAGCAAGGTCGTATAACAGGAATTATAATTCATATTCACAGGAATCATTTGCTTAAAAGCAGGCTCTCCATATGTCTGGATGCTGTGCCAGTTATTATTTGGACTGGATGCTCAATCATTCTGGATATGAATGAATATATCAACTCAGTAACTTGAAATAATTATGATTTTTTTAATTGATGCAATGATATAATTTTAGAGGAAATTAAACAAATCGTGATAACTATTCTAGGGTAAAAAACATGTTTTTATTCATTAATCTATCTTCCAACTTGAATGTGTACATAATATTACAAAAGGAAGCTTTCTTAGGGTTGTCTGTAGTGGTGCAAAGGGAAAGATGCAGGCAATTTAAACCCTTAGAACTAACAAAATTTATTGGGGGTACCATATCTTCAACTTATCTAGGATTTTTTAGATAGTCGCTAGCAATAGCTATATTTTTTAATCAATACACTAGATTTGTAGCAAGTAGCTAAGGTCATTTTTTTTTAAACAATCTCACTTAATGGAGAAAGTGGTCAAACAGAGGGAGCATTATGCAGTCAACCACTCAATCGTTCTTCCAATCCTTATTATAAACTTATTTTCTTTACTCTAGACCTGCTTCTGCTGGACATATCTAAGATTGTGGTCTCACATGCATAAATTAATTAAATTAAAATTAATTAATTCAATAAATACCATATATTCCAGCATATAAGGTGACCTTGTTTTTTTGGCTTCAAAATAGTGTTTAAACGCAGGTTTACCATATATGTCGAACTTTTTTCCATTCTCAAACATTAAAAAAAAATGTTTTTCAGAAAGAAACTGGTGGCCAACACATGACTTTCTCCATATGTAATTGGTTATTTACGAGTTAGCGGCACTGGAATCACTGCCAATATTGAACTGAAATATCTCCTTAACAATTGGCTCTACAAAAAATTATTAAATACAAAAGTTGTAGAGAATAAAATTATCTATAACTTAGGTTATTGAATAAAATTACATTAATTACAGGAGATATTTGACACAAACTGAAAAATGACAAGAATAAACATCCACTTCCGGTCGACTGATTTGGTTTTCTTTAATTTTGGAAATGCTAAAGGGTCCAGCAGTTTACTGTTTTATTCTGATCCACAAATGTTGAAGCCGATCCAACCCTTGTACACCAAATCGCAATTAAATTTGTAGGTTCTACTTCATGACAAACAAAATATTGTCATAGATAAAAGTGGGTGAAAAAAACAACAGAAAAATGCAAAATAATTTACTCATTAACACTCATGATTGTTTTGTTACTTAAATATAGCATTTGTATTATATATCAATCTACGAGGCGTAACTCATCATGATCAACAGCAAAGCTGGGGTTAAGACTCAAATGTAGTCCACAGGATGGTATCTAATCGAATTCAAAATGAAAGGATGCAATCCATTACTGGCACTCTCCTGGTTATGTAAGCCTCGACTTATGTAAATCCACACTTATGCAAGTGGCCCCATAAATTACTAAATTATTTCATTATGTTTATGTAGGAAAGGAAGGACAGGATTTTGAAAGTGATTATAATTTCCTCAATGATTTATGAGAAGACAATCATAGGTGGAAGAATGCACATGTAGATGGAAGCGTCTTGTCTCATTTGTCATCTGTAAACAAGAGCACGCCTCATTACTCCCATACACCGTTTACACACACAGTTTTAGTCAGACGACAGTAAGTAGGTAGGGCACCGCCTTGAGGCGGCAAATTAGTTGGTCTCATAGGCTGATTTAACCTAAGGTGCTTTATGGGCTCAAATTGCATTTGTCCGATAACTCATTCTGGTTGAAATCAAACAACATACATCTATTGGATACAGGAAAATATGTGGAGGGTAAAGTTTAGATGGGAATGCGAAAATCGATATCAGTGCAAACCTCTAGTTTCTACTTCTCCATTAACCAACAATTAAAGGTGGCACTTGTGATTTTTTAATCCCACCGCACTAAGATTTGGATACGACACATTCCTTCCCTGCATCAGCATTTGCAGGTGCCTCAGCAGATCAGATAAGGTGCTACATGGAAATTATGTCTCATAGAATAGCCAAAAATAATCAAAATAAAACTATTTTAGCAATGAAATATGATTAGATAAATATATCCTGCACTAACCCATTAGTGCATAGTGTCCCAAATATAGGACGTTAGGTTCAGATGTTTTGAAATTCTTAATTGTTTCTTTAATTAATATTTTATGGTTTGATGTCATCAATGAGGCATGGTTTTAATTTGATTTACATAGGAGCGTTTCTCACATTTCTGTGGATAAAATGTATCGCTTATAGCTTTCAGAAAGCACAAATGAACAATTCCAACCGCTATTTAGTGACACATTTCCATCGCAAGATTGTGTTCTTTGCTTTTATACAGAGTAATCAAAGTATGTACGTATATTATTTTAGGATTGTGTAACGTAAAAGGAACCCATAAATATTCACTTAGAGAAAAATGTGATTTGAGCATGTCACGAATTAAAAGGCAATCTAACATAATTTTTTTTAATAAAAAATATATGCAATTCAGTTGTTTAATTCTCTCACATCACCTTATCTATGAGAATGAATGACACTTCTATTTACATAGAAATTTACGTGATTTAGGTTTATTACAGACAGCAGGCAAGAAATTTCAAAAAATACCTGATAAATATTGTGCTTATTATATTATTCTACACATTAAAAAAGACCTTGGTTATAAATCGAGGAAATAAAATGTACGGCATATTGTGCCCACCGAAGACAATGCATACTCATCTCATGCTTGGCACGCAGTGTTAGTAGGCGTTTTGCGGGTGGCCCACCCTCAAAAGATGAAGTGGCAAAGATCATGTAATGTTCACACCCTCTTTTTTGATTGGAACTTGTGGGGAAAAAGAACAGGTACTACACAAGTAAATAACTTTTAATTAATATGTAAAAATGTCCTATCATTATATAAGTTGCAAGATAAAAATAGTAAAATTTCTGAAGAGTAAAAATGAACTGGGATAAGTGCTATGTTAAAAACTGTTCTTTTATCACAAATTCTGATAGCGCATGGATGTCTCGAAACGCCTCTCATGCCCTAAGCGGGACATGCCTTTATGTGAAATAAATACAACCAGTGGCGTAACTACTGCTGTGCTGTGTGTACAATGCCAACTTATGTTACATTAGAAACTCACTTGGAATGGTAAATAAGCCTGTAATAGTTGTCAATATGATAGAGAAATTTTTGTTGGACAACCTTATTGATGTTTCCGATGAAGTTTATTATCACGTTGGATGTGGTGGGCATCAATTGATGTCCAGCACGGTGCAGTCAGGTGGCGGCGGACATCAATTGATGCCCGAGTCCCTTGCCTTTCCTAACGGGATATTATGGGGAAATCCAGCTTATGGCATTGCCTTTTTCCTCTCCAGTTGTCAGTTAGCATTCGACCTTCGTCCAGATCACTGCCATTTTGAATTTGAACTCTGTTTTATTTTTCGGAATTTTTTTAAATGTGTGTATTTTGCAACCAGTTTTATGCACAATTCATATATTTTTATTTGTTTTGTGCACGTCAATTTTACACTTTTATTCATTGTGGGCATTGTGTCCAATACTCTTCATTAAAAATTTGAGATTTAAGTTAACTATTTTTTCTTATTTTATTTTAGTTAATAATTTGTCTATAAACAACATATATCCATCATTCACTTTTGAACTTCAAGAAAACAACACCTTACCATTTTTGGACTTATTAATCATAAACAACAAACAACACATTGAGTTAGACATTTTTAGAAAACCTACACATACTGATAACTTCATTCCTAATAACTCCTTTCACCCTATGAACCAAAAAATAGCTGTGTTTCAATTTTTATCACATAGATTATGTAACATCCCCCTTAATAAAATTAGATATGCAAAGGAACTCAAACACATAAAACAAATTGCCACTAAACTTGGATACGATAACAATTTAATTAATAAATTAGTGAGAAAACATAACCTTAAAAACTTTGTCCAATTCCATATCTCTCAAATTAGACAACAAAAAGGAGAACAGATATATAAAATTGCCTTACTTCCCACCATTAAACAGGGGCTTGAACAAAATTTTTAAACATAAGAAATATACAATAACATATATGAATCCATATAATTTGAAAAATCTACTGGGCAGTACAAAAGACACAACAGAAACAGTGAACAAGTCCGGAATTTATAAAATACAATGCTCACACTGTGACAAAATGTATATAGGACAAACAACAAGGAAACTAATAACATGCTATAAGGAACACATGGCTCACTATAAATATAACCAATTTGATAAATCAAGCGTTGCCAATCACATTTTAGAAACAGGTCACAGTATACACTTAAACGATTTAAAATTGATTACTTCAGCCAACAACTCACTAAATTCGCTAGAAAACCTTCATATTTACAAAAACCGGAACACACTTATGAACACAGATAGATTTCAACAAGACTTGATGCAAACAACACACACGCCGAAAAATCTTTCCGCGCTTTACTTGTTTCTCGGTCCTCCTCATAATTTCATCATTTCAAATCTTCATAGTCAACTCCCAGTCACTGTCAAGACAGGTTGCCCCTGAAGATGCCTACCTTGTGGGCGAAATGCATTGGGTCCTTTAATTCCCGCTAGTTTTTTGGCTAAAGGAGTACTTTATATCTTATAAAACTACAGACAAGTTATTTTGTTATTTTATAATAATTAATACCTATAAATTTGCTTGTTACTAATCTTTTGTGTGTTTCGAAGGAGATATCGATATGATAAGGCTGAGATAGAAAACATGCATTACTAATTAAAATAAATTAAAAGTAAAAAAAGTCAGTCGCCAGTAAAAATTTTAAAATTTACGGTAGCGTTCAACATGTTATGCTACAAAAAATTTCAAGTTTCATTTTTTTACCACGCATTATGTGGAAACTGATTAAACCAGGAGATTTACAAAACAGGGATAGGGCAGCATGGTTAAATGAAAAAATTCACAAATATATGGCTCACTGTATTCACTTTTCGATCATCTGTGATAACGATACATTTGAAATAAAAATTCTTTTCCTCAAATGATATTTTGATATAAAATATAACTTTCATATACCAAGATTGGAGACAATATGATTTACTAGGGAATACATTATCTGATAGTTTCATTTTGCAAAGAAAATTAGAAACACTTATCTTCAAAATGCAACCTAGGATTTGGTAATTCCACTACAACTAAGTATTTCCAAAGAAACCATCAGACAGGAGGGAGATAAAGGCTTGCGATACTCTATGCATAAATGTTGACTCTCTTTTGTGGTTTATGATTTAACAAGGAATATACAATCCTTGATTTCCTCCTCAATAATTTTATATCCTAGAGAACATGCTTTTCGATATAAATATGCACCTCAACTCTACCTAACACCTCAAAAGCCTTGATATTAAATTCTGTCCAATCTTATCTAGTAACTCTGGGAAACCTACGTACACCTATTTCGGTTAATAGTTCTCTCATGCAGGTTAGCTCTTCTTTTAGGACTGCTACATAGTATCCTACTTAAAAAATTACAAATACTCATGGAAGATGTTGATAGAAAGATATTTTGTATGAAGTAGAAGTATGGACATGGGGAAAATGATATAAAATATTTTGAAACCATTGAAATGTAGGCATATAGAAGAATGCTAAAGATAAAATGAGCAGGCATGGTATAAAATGAGGAATTAAGAAGGTTAGGTCAAAAGTGATTAATTGTACAGGTTATGCTGATGAGGAAAGCTAACTGTATCACACATTACCTTACAAGACGATACATGATTCAAGATGTGCTAGAATGAAAATTGAAAGGGTAAAGAAATCATTTCAGATCCCACATGACATGAAGAATAAAGAGACCCAATCAAGAAATAAAGAAGATTCAGGAGTACATGGACATGAAATTTTAACCAATAATTATAATACACTATTTTACAGACATAGTATTATATATCATGATGAGTTACCCTATGAAAAGGGAACCTAGAAATATCTCCATCAAAAAAGACCCAGATTTTTGTTGAGCCTTCCCTCCTCTATAAACAAACTCATTGATTTTAACTAATATCCTACAAGCTAAATCCTCTGCCTAGTAGCAATCTAGAACCTATAATCTCACTTTACCGCCAACATTTTCCCTGCTATAGGCTAATAAGATTTCCTAAGTTCCTATGTGGTAAATGCCTCAATTAGAAATACTACTCAATGTTTATCAGTAGGTTTTGCTTCATTGCTTAAAAGTTCTACACCAAGGATTGCAGAATTTTCATTCATGCCTCAGGTTTTATTTGTTCGCCTGCGTGATGAGTAACTATTTAAATCTCTCCAACGAATTCTGACCAACAGGACTTTTTGACAGAAGAAAGAGAACTGGTTGTTTAGAGGCAAAAGATAGCCTTCCAGCACAGGTCATTGCCTGAGAGCATATAGTGTTTCAACCCAAGATGTGGCTACAATCCTTGGTGGAGTTAACATCTAAGCTATTGCCGGTGTTAAGAAGATGCAATATTTCTGAACTCAGAGAGAACCATGTGTTATGGTTATCTGCATCCCTATTGTTGTTTTGAGTTTGATTTGAAATATCAGTTATTGGATTCCCATGCACATTCAGAGCAATTAAAGGGAAATTTCACTTTGCCAGGGACTGCTTCATTCATGCATCTCTCATTCACAGCAGAAAGAGCTTAGACAAAGATGTTCTCTGCCTCCAACCCTTCCTTCATTCATTCATTCAATGGAAAAGGGAATAGGAAAAGTTGTTTCCCACCTCAGCCCTTCAGTCACAGTCATTCCAGACAAGAGAATTCCTGCCTCCAATCCATGAATCTCTCAATCACTCCAGAAAGAGCCTTGGCGAAGTTATTCCTCACCTCCAGCCCTTCATGGTATAGGTTTACGGAAGTATTAACTTCTTGCCAGGGACCTCTAGAGTCACACACACCCTCACTCCAACCTATGAATCTCTCAATCACTCTAGAAAGGGCCTTGGCGAAGTTATTCCTCTCCTTCAACCCTTCCTGCTATAGGTTTACGGAAGTATTAACTTCTCGCCAAGGACCTCTGCAGTCACACAATGCTCATTTAGAAATGAAGGGCTTAAAAGAAGGACATGGACTGTGCCATTGGCCCCTCACTAGAGGCTTATAGAAGATCCAATTCCTCTGCAGGGATATGTGAACATTCATACAGTCAATCCATTCATAATAGCCATATGTGTAACTAATACACATTTAATGGATATTTTGCTTTCTGCAGTTATTTAATTTTTAGAATTTCTCTTTGATATTTGTAGGGAAGGGGGGACAGGAAGCTGCTTACATAAGGTATAAACAGTTTTGATTTTAAGAGAGGGATGCAGGGATCAAGTTTTTTGATCTCTTAACAAACTGCATTATTCCTCCTTTTTGGGAGGAAATGGAGTGTGGAGTTTTTAGGTGCTTGAAGATTTGTTTTCAAGGGGGAGGTAAGTGGGGACCATAAGGGGGGAACATAGGGGGAGGGGGGGAAGGGTGTCAGGGACACAGATTGCGTTTTCACTAAGCCCATAAATATAACATCCTCTTTCAACTCCAACAGTAACCCAGACATCATCTTTGCCAAGAAAAAAGCTACACCTTGAACAAAACACTTTACACCCTCAGACAATAACTTGAACCAGAAGTCCATCAGATGCATCCCAAACTTGCCAGAAATCAGATAACCATCACAACGTCCTAATTGGATGAGTTCGGCAGAAAGATTCAAGTAGCCACCCAGCACGAGTAAGAACAAAAAACCTTCTCCATGAATGAAAATTAACAATAGCATAGAACTGCTTGCAACAAAATAAAAGCTAATGATAGTATTGTTGTCCATAACACCTCCAATTATAGATTAACATACTGGATTTCTAACTAACTGGCAAAGTTATGACCTATAATTGGATGATATCTTTTCATGCCTGAAATTATTGCCTTAAAACCTAAATGACAAGAGCAAAATATTTCAACAGAAAACTTGCGAAACACCTGTAGCGAAGAGTGAATAATTTTTAGTCCTCATTGAATGAAGTAGCTACGATTACCCATGATATACACTAAACCTGGGCCATCTCACCTACATAAGCTCACACAGTAGGCATACTGCCTCCAATCCTTAATTGCAAAGTAGCAATATCTGCCAAAAATACGTTATCCAGACCCATTTACCCAATTTATTTATATTGACATTCGATTTTCTTTGTTAGGACATATTTTATATGCATTCCCTGCTTCATTAAGTTTCCATCTGATGTTGCTGTTTTACTTTTGAAAACATGCTAGTGGTAAAGGATAAAAACTGAAGTTTTACTTTTATGGACTGACTTCATTTTTCTCTAATGTTGTAAGGAATATAGAAATTACTGAATTGATTCGCTTCAGCCAATAATTAGCATAAGAGTAGTTTGTGGATTATCTGTCCAAATTTGCACATTGATGTTAATCACACCAGTAATTAATACGCATATAGGCATAACTAAATTCATTTATGTTTTTTGTAATCTAATAGAAGCTTAGCATTTTAGATGAGATTATTTTAGCATAATTTTTTAGATGACAGTGAGTATTGACACACACTGACTACAATTTACAACGAATGTTTTTTAAAATTCTTTCTGTTCACATATACTGAATGGAATAAAATACTGGTTGTCACTGACATAATGTAAGATTAAAAACTGAATACAAAAATTTATAATAATCCCATATGGTATGATGAAATAGCCCAATTCTCAATTAATAATAACATCTCTAAAATATGACACTTAACACGAAACTTTGATAAATTTTATAATAGATATTAAAATTATACAAGCAATTTGAAAGTTGTCATTTTCAGAAACAGCAACCAATTTTATAATGCCATTTGAAATACCTAATTGGAGGGCAAATGCTTTCTAGATTTCTGTGTCATTAGTAATGTTTCAGCAGATGTCATTTTGTTTCCTGCAGTGATTTCCTTACAAATTGTCTGATTATTTGTTGAGTATAGTTACCTCAGAGATAGGTATATCAACAGTAATCCTAGGAGAGTGAGTATTGTTGGCATCCATGATTTTTGGTACAAGCTTTGCAGCATAGAAAAACCCCTATGAATGATCGGGTCAGCAATACATTATATAAGGAGTGAAAAATCTCATCAAGCTCTCAGTTTATACATTTATACATGCCAAAAACAAGTTTTGGGACATATGGCTCATCAAACCAACAGGTTAACTGCTCAGTGCAAGCATGGTCCAGACTTCAATTTCTTACCATATTGCTGGCACTTGTCCTGACTGTTTAAACTGAACTTCGAAACAAAAAAGTAGAGGAAGTTCCGCTTGTCGGCATCGCAAACGGATGACGCGAAATGCAAATAATCGGCGCGAAACAGAAATAATGGTCATAAAAAAATTTTGTCGCGAAGTGCAAATTCGCGAACCGCAAGCACACGAAGTTCAAAAAGGTGGTGTAATAGTAAAAAGTAATTGTGATCTCCTGGAGCACAGACGCAAAGACACGAGTAAACCGAGTGTGTGTGTCCGCTTCAGTGTATGGGCAAAAGCTTTCCCGTACCGGTAAAACTTGAAAAAACCGAGTGTAGGGCGGCTTTTAAAGGGCGCCCTACACTCGCGTCCTTTTCAACAGTTTTTACTCGTACATCGAGGTCACCACCACACTTCCGGTTTTATTCCGAGTTTTATCCGTACGGGTAAGTCGGTACCTGTTTACCGAGGCAGACCCAATTAAAAACCATACATTTCTCTTTCTAGCTCTTATATAAATAAAATAATTATTTAAAAAATTTCTTCCACGAAGAAGTCCGCGAGACCACATAATTACGAGTTGTAGTTTCGGAGATAAAAATTCGAGAAAGCCTCGAGCGAAACATCGCATATTTTGTGCACAGGGATCGCTAGACGGATATTTCGGCAAGCAACAATTAAATACCATATTTTTCTATTCCTAGCTCTTATATGATCTGTAAGCTATATATTTAAAAAAATATATTCGAATAAAGGACTACATTTGCCAAAAAATAGTCCTTGAGGTCACATAATTACGACTTTAATTTTGGGTATGAAAATTCAAGAATCTTTCGATGCCGTTTTGTACGTATTTCCCATAAAGAACGCCTTTGAAATATCTCTGTATTCCATTTATGGAGTATACTTTTCCATCTTGTTACCCCATAAGTGTGGCTCCTAAAAGCGATATAACTATAACTAAAGACGAATGAAAGAGATGTTATCGCCTGACTTTGAATTAGAAATTATAGGAAGGTTTGACGCTGATTCCCGCCTTACGGATATTTTGAACTATAGGCGTAAAAAGATGATCAGAAAAATAATTTAATGTATAATATTTTCTTCAAAATGGTTCATATCCGCAGATCGTGTGTTAATTCTTTCTAATTCTAATCTCAAAAAGAATAAAAGTCTGCACGCCGAAAAGTTGATTTTAACGTGTTTTTTATGGGAAATGGAAATGTCTTCCTTGGAGTCGAACCCAGGACTTTTCTCGAGATTTTTTTTGTCATCACCTTAAAATATGCGAATCGAGCATTTCTTACAAAACAGCGTTGAAATTTCGTGAATATGTCGATGATTTGTTTATTTTCGTTGCCGTCGCATTATTCATCGCAACCAAGGTATTGTTTAAATTTCAAAACGGCGTCGAAAATAGTTTTAGTATCGTGTATCTGATCTGATTGAACAGTATATCAACATTGTGACTTTTTTCCTGTGACTTTATGCAACACACCACGAGTTCAGAAAAATGTACGGTGTTGGAACTAACACGAATTTAGCTCCACACTGGCAGGCTTGCCCGTACACCGTGACTGGACCGAGCAAAAATCAAGCGGCGACGGATTTCGTTCGTTAACCAGTCCATTCTTCCAAACTTCTCTTACCCGTACGGGTAAAACTGTTGTAAAAACCGAGAGTGTAGAGCGCCCTTTAGGGGAGATAGGAAAGCAGTGGGTGGAGTTGGAAAAATCCAAGGCGAGGCATGGGAAAGGGACCAACTGCCGCCCCTTGGTTTGGGTGGGCCTTGTGACCGTCCCTAAATTCGGGCAACCATGGGCAGTCGCCCATGTTTAGTAGCGGTCTTCGGCCGCACCTCTCCGTCCAAACAGTAGTACTTCTTATTGTTAGTATTGTTCCGATAATGGGCTTTACCTTCGTAAGATTGGAACATCGAAAAAAAACTTTGGCTAAAGGGTTTAACCCTCAGCCCCCCTCCCCTCTAGATACGCCACTGCTTGTTGCCATGGCTGATAATAATAAAATCTGATGTGTACAGCACATGACTTTCTCCGTACAGATTAATTAATATGATTGCAATAGTAATTAGAAGTTGCTATCGAAATCAGCGTCCTCGAGAATAATTATCGACAATTACACTCGTGAATAATTTTTATAGTGGAAAATATTTTGAATCACTTTTCACAGTGAAAGAAGATTAAGTGAACAAAATTATTATCTTCGATGGTCATAGCGGTCTTCGTTGATAGATGCGTTCGGAACATGACTGTCCGACGTTTCGCGAGCGTTGCAGATAGGTTCTTCAGGGCGAAATGAAATTTTTTTGATTAGGTCACGTATTTATAGCCCTCCTCCTTAGCCATTGGTCTCTGCAGAGATCTCCCTTCCACCGCCTTCACTCGTGGAGTCGGTATTCCTTTCACCAAATCTATAGGCGCCTGCCATCTTCCCTCCTGGCCGTTAAAACAGTTGTTTCCACGTTTCGCTACGTTTCCACCCGTCATCTCTGTTAAGGTTGTAGGGCCGTGTCTCTATTTCGATCGCTTCACGAATTAAACGTAGATAATAAAAATTTTCTCTCACGAGTACCCTAGCGTCTTCCATTCTTATCTGATTGCCCTTCCCTAATGCTGAATGTACGTCAAAATTCCCTACATTGCTGGAATATGGGAGCGTATTGCACGAATCATATGCAAGGAGAACATCAGCGTGCGCTTTAACACCGTTTTGAAAATCAAAGAGAAGCTGCCATCAGCGAAAGACCGGATCCTCCCTTTTAACACCGAAGGGGTATACGAGGTTCCCTGCTCTTGTGGGAAAGTGTATCTTGGGCAAACGGGTCGCTCAATTAAGTGTAGACCAGTTGTTCCTAAACTGGGGGGCGTGATGTGCTTACAGGGGGGACGCGAGGCCATGGGGAAAAAATCGATTTCAGTTGACAAACGCATTTTTAGCCAGGAGAGTCATAGAAACGCAAACAAGGGCCTCTATGTATGATCGGCTTCAAATTAAATTAATTCGATTGAAATTGCTTTTATTTGCTTACATTTCTATTTTATCTTCAAAAGTAATTTACTGGGAAAAAATTCTATTTACCGCAGTTTTAGTCGTTTTAGTTAGGTTTGAATGTGAAGTACTTTTGTGATATATATTATTACAACTATTAAAAGTATTAATTTAAAAAATACTGACATTTTTTGGTTAATTTGAAAATATTAATACTTTGTTTTTATGCGTGTTTTTAATGCATGATATTTATGCATCAGATATATAGGTAAATAATTACGAGTTAGTTGATCATTAACAATAATATAAACGTTACAAATAAATAAAATGTTACAAATAAATAAAATGCATATAAACAATTATATAAATATGCGTGCAAACTGTTACATTTATTTCAATCAAATAACTGAGGGGGGCGTGAAGGTTTCGTGAAAACCAAAGGGGGGTCGTAATGTCAAAAAGTTTGGGAAATACTGGTGTAGACTGAAGGAACATCGTAGAGCGTTAAAAAGCGAGTAGTGAAAGGAATCGGTGATTGCGGAACACTCAGCTTTAGAGAAGGGCCATCCGTTAAGAATGGAAGACGCTACGGTAGTACTCGTGAGAGAAAATTTTTATTTTCCTCGTTTGGTTGGTGAAGCGATTGAAATAGAAAAACATTCCTACAACTTCAACAGAGACTAGTGGCCGGGGCGGACTGGCCATACAACCTTCCGGTGCAATCACCGGGCCGGTAAGGCCAAGGTCTGCTGAAACTTATAAATAGGCTTTGTAGGATTCGATTTAATTCAACAAATGTCGATAAACATCGAATATCAAAAAAATTTAAATTCGACGAAAATGATTTGTCTTCGATAAGTGTCGATTTTCACCACTACATTTTCTACGAAATTTATGCATCATGATTATAAAACTGTGTTATCCGCTCTCAAACTTAACATATTTTACCACCAAACATCCAAAACGGTAGAGGCAGTTTGTATTTGTCATACCAAACGGCCACACAACATTCATTCCGAATGTTGTATGGCCGTTTTAATGTTCTAATGTTGCTTTTTAATGTCGCTTATGTCACGGTCTTAAGAGCACATAGAGAGCAGCCGTGGGATCCAAAGGTAAAGGACAAAATATTATGATCGGTTTATGGTGTTCTTTCTTTAACCTCGGCCAGATCCGATAATCCATACGCACTTTGGACTCCATTTACCGAAAAGTCGGGGGACGTCTATTGCGTCCTCAGCGCGACATTATCTGCTTCCAAGAGGCGAAATGAAAGGTTTTCCAAAAGCACACTCATAAAATTTATTTGTTCCATCTGAGAGTGTACCCCGTGCTTAGTTTCTTTTGCATTGCTGTCGAAGGAGCATCGTTCCATATACGCACTGGGCTTTTCCATATTCATAGTCGTTTATTACTCAACAAGATGATATATTTTTCATCAGAATATTCTTTCATACATTAGGTTGTGATACTCTCATCAAATTCATTTCTCACTAATGATCACGATTTCGTTAACGAGTAGAACATACTTTCTGATTTATTGCGAAAAATTAATTGTTCCAGGTTGGTGGACGAAGTCAACAACAACACATTCGCCAAAATATAGATAACAACAAACAAAGCAGCATAAAAGAAATCTTTTTATTTATACACTTTTAGTTAAATTTAATTAGAAGGAATTCAATTTATAACACTTTTCTAGATAAAAATTGATGAAATGTATTGAAATAAATGTCAATGTTAGATATCGCTTTTTAATAAATATAAACTTTGATGCTAGTGTACATTTCTGTCTAGTCAACCTCTTGATTGTTATAGCCAAAGTATAAACGTTGAAAACTAAAATGCCCAATTAAATGTTTAAAAATAAACGTACGTCGTTGATTTTTAGTAAAAATTGACATCAGTGGTGTTCGCTTTTAAAGAAATATTAACGTCCAAAACTACCAAGCCTAGTAAAATGTATTAAAGTAAACGTCAATATTGGTCGCCGATCTTTAGGAAAAATAAACGTCGATTTTCAAGAAAAATAAACGTCGAATTCTACCAAGCCTACTTAAAAGTTAATTTTTTTCAATGATTCGTCCTTTTTCATTAGCTGATGGTGTAAAATAGAAAGAAAGACATAGTAGCTATCGAACCCCGGCCGTCACCTTAAGATGTACATATATAGTATGCATAGGCTCAAAAGGCTGGTGCTGAAGGCCTCATCGAAAAGAGGGCCTCACTGCTTCGTTTGTTGTTTTACGTTCTGATTCTACACTTAGCTGACGTCAGTCTCGGCGCTATTTATGGAGCCGACCACATGACCTAATGAGTGTAAACATTCTTTCTCAAGATCTGTGTAGATGGTGTAGATCGATCTGAAGCTTTTGGAAGGCAAAAAGACCAACTGTACTCGTAATGCGTGAGAAAGTTTACGTAGGAAGGCTTTTGGTGTCGGCCAATTCTTCACTGTGAGGTGGGCAACATTCTCTGCATATAACATCCTGCCCGGATATCCCCGAACATGTTCCCTTTGAGTTCCACTACGAAACGAGTCTGATTTCCTTGTGTTCTCTTATCGGACGTGTAGCAAAGAACGTTTGTGTACTTCTGTAATAGGTGAATCCATTTCTTATTTTTTCTGCTACATTTTGTTATTTGCGTTTATATTATATTTTTATTGCACAAAAAATATTCATAATATCAAATTATTAAAGTGTTATAAAATGCTAGTAATTGGTTTTAAAATTTTATTGTTTCATTGGATATCCTATTGTCATCGAACTTCATGTACTACTTAAATGGATTAAAGATTAATGGATAGTTCATTTTTGGTTAAGCTGAGTGGGTTACTATATGGAATCTAATGTCCATTTCTTATGTTCGATCCAGAAAAAAAAAACTATTTTTCTTATTTAAACCACTGCTCTTTTCGTAGTATTGAAAAACTTATATTAACTTGACTGTAATTTCTGAAACTCACGTTTTCACCCTTTTTTATGCTAATAACAAACATATTTTTAAAATGTATAAATATATTCGTGTGTTCCGTCGTCTTTTAATATCACGAAATAAGAAAATTCGCCATAAACTCAATTTTCCATTTTCAACTGTTTAATCGTATTTGAAGTTAATAAAATAGCTTTTGGAAGTTAATTAAAATAAATTCCAGGAACAAATCTTATAAAACGGAAGGAAAAATAAAGAGAGTGAAAAGTGGAGCTGAAAAACTAAGGGAGAAGATGCGGAAGAGTTTTCTACTGAAGCAAGGAAGTGTAAAACTTTGGAAACACTTTTCTGTTTGTCGACAATTAAATCCAAAGAAGAATTGCATAAAGAACAGCAACAACCGAATCAATTTGGAACTAGTTCAGAGACTGACCAACCTGTAAACTTAGCTAATAATTATTCGAAATTCCAAACATCAGTGTCGAGTCCGTCATACTTAGTGAAGATGAAATAACATTAAATTTATTTCAACGGTCTGAACAGATCTATTTTGAGCACTACTTAAAATATCACCCTAATCAACCAAATGATACACCAGCAGTGGGATTACCATTTTCTGCTCGAAAAGTGTACTATAGAAAAGACGGCACTCAAAGACAATGAGTATCTTATTGCCAAAAGCGTAAATCTCTTTTTTCTACATTTGTCTGGCATTCTGAAATCCTTCAGAGAATAACTCATTTGTTCATATTGGATTTAATTTATCGATTAACTAAAAATCGAAAGAATTGGAAAATACTTAAATTCATAGGGCAAATGTGGATAGTTTTTTATGGGAAATAAACAGATAAATATCATTTCTTATATTCAACCGCGATATCTGGGCCCCAAAAAATAATTGTTGAGAGGAGAAGGCAAGGTTGACAAGGATAGTGAAAGTGGTAAAATTTATTGGGAAAAGGGGGAGCAGTTTTAGGGGTAAATCGTAAATTTGACCCAATTTTAGAAGCTCATTTGAATGATGTTGTAAAGAAAAGTACGAAAGCAAATGAGCAACGTAAAAAGAATGCTAATTATAGTAACGGAAGAGGCCGTCTTACATCATTCTTGTCAAAGCTGCTGAACATGTTCTTGAATCGATATGCTTTTTGGCGAAGAAGAAAAAACTGACAAAGTAAGGGACGCTAGGATGTACACCGTACAAATTGATTGCACATAGGATGTTACTGTTTCCGAGCAGTGTTCTGTAATTTTGCGTTACCTAAGCAACAACAGTACTGTTGAAGAAAATTTAATAAGCATTTTTCGATGCGCTTCTTCCACAGGTCAGGGGATTTTCGAACTTATGAAGAAAACTTTCGTAGAACTTAATATTGACTTAAAAAAGTGCATAGGTTGTTCCACTGATGGTGCCGCTAATATGAAAGGTGCCTACAATGGTTTTACTGCTTGGTTAAGTACAGTTACTCCTAACCAAATACACGTCGGGTGTTATGTCCACAAGTTAAATTTAGTTATATGTGATGACGCACGATCGATTGTTGAAGCATCCATTTTGTTTGGAATGTTAAATTGCTGCGCATCATTTATTTGGGAATCATACATACGAATGGATAGAAATAAAGAAAAACTCCACCGTAAAAAGGAAGAGAATACACTCACGCTGCAGCTTGCTGGTAAACACTCGCAGGACCTAAGTCAAAGGAGACACCCGCACACGCAGAAGCATACTGTGTGAGTGGCTTTTGTATGTTTCTGCGTGTGCGAGTGTCTCCTTTGACTTAGGTCCTGCGATGGTGTTTACCAGGAACCTGAAGCGTGAGTGTGAGTATTCTCTTCCTTTTTACGGTGAAGGAGTCTTTGTTTATTTACTATTGTATTGTATCACTGTGTCTCGCAACCCTCCCTTTTCATACAAATGGATGTTTGGCGTGAAAAATGTACCAACCGAAGGTTAAATTTGATATGAGACACAAGGTGGTGGGCAAAAGATTCTGCTTTCCGCAAAGTATTCGGTTCCTTTGGTGGGCATTCTTAGGGACTTTTCACGCAGTTAATTGTAACCATGGAAGAAATTCGAACATCAGCGACAGCAAAACCGGAAGCTCGTTTCCAAGCTGAAAATTTCATAGGCTCTCTTGTCTCTTTTGAGACAATTTTAACATAAAAGCTATTTTTAAGGATATTTTTTATTGCACGCCATTATCTAAATACCTTCAAACAAAAGGTTTGGACATTTTAACTAGGCACAGAATTGTAGAAGACACTTCGAAGAGAAAGTTGTCGCGTTGGGAGAAGCGGGTTGAAATATACTGGTGCATAGTTCACTGAAAAAAGAATATCATATCTGAGTCCAGCTTGATTCGCCTCTATCCTACTCACAAAATTTGAAAAGAAAGTTAGGGTTTTTCCACTTGTAAAATTTTTCCCTAAGGAGATAAATAGTATATGACTTAAGCAAAGAAATTAAATCCCATCAGGAAAGACGGCAAAATACCTACGGGTAATAAGCTGAACCTAATTTTAGAACTTGGTAATTTGCTGTCAAACTAGCTTGTAGTAATGCAAATGTATGTGATAAAGGACAATAAAGTGTTTTTGAACTTGAACTTGAAAAAAGAACAATTTAGGAGAAATAAGCAGATGGATGGGAATTCTTCATATGCGAGACTGATTGAAGATGCCGACATTAAGTCAAAAATAGAAGTTCGCGATGTTGTGTTAGACTGTACCATCAGAAGTATCGAAGAAAGGTTCAAATCTGAAAAGATTTTTATTCTGATTTATCTTTTCTTAATCCAAGAAATTTTTCAGATTTGAATAAACAACCTCCACTTCAAGCTTTAATGAAACTTATAGAAATTTTAGAGAAAATTTGTCCACATATGTCGCCAGAGACTTAAAAAGAGAAATTGATACATTTTGCAGAAAAATGGCCAAAATTAAATACAAGTATTGTAAATGAATTAACGATGGAAGTAAATGAGGATGTTGAAGAAGATGAAAGTGGGGGCGAATCTGAAGGTAATGTGTGTGTAAACTGAACATAAATTGCCAGAACTGCGCCTTGTGTTGCTATGCTGTTCTAAAGAAATATAATTTATAGAATTCTAGTTGCCCAAATTTAATTATAGCTAATAAATATTTGCTAACTCTTTCAATGACTCCAGTTTCTTGCGAAAGAACTTTCTCTAGACTTATGCACATTTACAATCGTCTGCGCAGTACTTGAACGCAGGACCATATTGAAGCCTTCGACCTTTGGCAGCAGAAAAAGAAATGTTGGTAGCATCTCTGTCAAACGACGAAATAATTGACTTTGTTGCCGGAAGAAATGAGCATTTATGAAAACTTTCTATATTAAAGAAAAATGTATTTCATTATTTTACTATTCTACTATGTCCTTTATGATAATTAGATGTTATCGTTTCTTTTATTTCATTTATATGTACATATTTCAATAAAGTATTTTTTTCATTTAATTGCTTGACTTTAAATAGGATTTGATCGATTTTTAGGGAAAATAAACGTCGAAAACTACCAAGCCTTGGAAAACGTATTAAAATAAACGTCGATATTCGTCGCCGATTTTTAGGAAAAATATACTTCGAAAATTATCAGGCCTATATTAGGTTCCAGGAACGAGAACGGACAGACGGCATTACAAAATTCACGTTTTCGGACTCGGGGATCCCTAAAATGTGTATATCCGTCAAAATCACCAAGTCGCATTTTTGCACAATTGCAATACTTTATCTATGTCTGTACTACGTATCGTATATAAGAAAGTAAAAATCATTTCGTAATTTCATTACGTTACGTATAACGTTTTTTAACTCTTCGCTGCTTTGGAAGCGTACGAGCTTATACATGACGCAATGGGTCGATTCGTAAATGCGAATCTAATTTTTTTTGGCTCCGCTTCGGCTATAGGGAGAGGGGGGGGGGCGATCCCCCCGCTTGGATCCGCCACTGTTTCCGTTTAAATCTCGAATTAGATTTTTTCACGAAAACAATTTCTTTATACTGCGTAACGAGAATGTAATGACCCCATCCGTTGTGGGCATTGTGGAGTAGATCCGTGAACTGAGCTATTTAATCCGGCTGAACTGAATCTTGAATGCTTAATTCAGTTAAAACTACCTAAAAATAGGTAGTACGAAATTGAATTTGGCACCTAATAATATTTTTTTGTGTTTATCATTTTTTTATTAGACCTCATTACATATTGAACTATAATGAGAAGTCCGCTACTTAAAAATTATGTTTTTAAAGTGTTATTTTTGTGTCCTATCTCATATATAAAATTTAATGTAATTTCTATGAAAGCGTAAAAGATTTGCTTCCGGCAAGGATTTTATATCCTTTTGGCCTTTAAGGTTTGTTTTGATTTTCCCGTGAAAAATGCGCTGCTCAGGGTCATACGATACTGTCCCAAAATAATGTTTTTAGTAATGTCTTTTGAGGTATATTTTTCTACATCATATCTTATTAGCACTCGTTTCACCTTGAATCTGAACATTTCTTAATTATGTTAACTTTTCTTTCCACAATGTTACGTTTATATATGCCTGTGTATTCTATTAAAATAACGCATCTCGTAAGTACATCAGCACTTGGCTGCCGCGCGTATGTCTAGCGTCTCTTTGCCGCATGCTAAACTTTATTCTGATTCCTTGCTGTTGAATTCACTGACATTGAGTACAGATACGTTTGCCACAGTATGTTGTCATATATAGAGCGGCGATAGGCAAAGCGTTTTATGTGGCCCACGATGCACTGATAGAAATGTGATCGGTGTAAGTTAGCGTATTATTTCGTATTTAGTGAAATTCATGGATGTATGATTTTCACGAATGTGATAGCACAATATCCCTTAAGTAACTTCCGATGTCAACTCTCCTCCAATCCGCTGAATAATTTGCAGCTTCTAATTCCTTAGAACTTGCATATAGGAATGCAACCCATCGAGTGAAAGGTACTCATGTTCACTTCCTGTCTAAATAATACGCAAGGTTATTATATTTAAAGTGGATGTGAAAATGTATCGAAAGTATGTTGTTGAAATTGGTAAAATACTACTCATTTTCATAAAGCAGTCATTTATAAAAAATGATAGGCAAGCACTTCCATAATTTCATAGTATTCTTTTCTTGTCCAGATGTATGTCTTAAAAAGAGGTTGATTGGTTGGCATTTAATTCTCATCATCTTCCAGTATTATTTCTTCCCTTTTTGAAAACATTCCATCCTCCACCGATTTCTGTTGAATGGATTTTTTTATAACATTCTTCGTAAGTCTTGTTGAGAAAAATCCTCTTTCGTTCAAACCGCAAATTTAAGTTTCAATATCGAATATATATATATATAAGTATTGGAACTCGATAAGTAATGTATCAGATCTCCGAAACACAAATGAAAATATTTTTTTGTAGTTGAGTGCATAAGAAAGAGTCTGCAGTTGACCTCTTCAATATTTCTTTATCGATTTCGCTCCAATAATATGCTCGTTAATAGCGAAGAACTTGAGCCGAAATTTTAAAATAATTTTCAATTAAAATATGCTTATAAGAGAGAAAGAAGTACGTATCGATCGATAATAGCACCGCAGCGGAAAACCCTCATCGGGAGGAGAAATTCATGCAAAGAAAACAGTTATATATAGTTATATATAGATATCGCTGTCTAATAGTCCGCCGATGAGTTCGATTAATGTATGCACATAAATTCAAAAAGAAAATCTTTTATGGTCAATATGAATTAAAAATTCATCCAAAGTAACCCTTTAATTAGTCACGGAAATCACCGGCGAATGTCTGTCAAATACCGAGTTCACTTGTTTTTTTGGTATCGCGAGTATCTTGAGTTGAGACAGCAAATTTAGTCTCGCTGTTCGGCGTGTCCTTGGCTAATTTGTTCGCTCCTGGTAGACGGGAAGAATCGGATAATAATATAAATCGGATCAGAGCCGAGGTTATTTTGATGATGCAACGAAGGGAGGTTTTCTTATTTTGTGGTTTGCGAGATGATCTTTCTTTTTTCTCTCCATATTTCCTTTCGTTTCGATTTTTTCTCCTTGACAGTTTTCAAGACAGCTCGAAGAGACACGCCTTGTAAACCTATCGTTCTGTCTGTCAACAATGAGCAAGTCGGTAGTTTTTACACACGTCTATCATCCGTGGCAGAAGTGATAAACAGGCGATACAATCGGTGGTTTGTCTTAGAAAGAATACATGAGGTCCCTAATGTATCGTATGTCCCCGAGATGGAAACAAGTATTTTATGTATACAGGAAAGATTCTATACAGTAAAATCTCGCTAGTGCAGACTAACTGGCTGAATGAGGAATGGAGGGGGGGAGGGGCGAATGATTCGAAAGTCCACACTATACGAAATAAATAGAAAACAATGCATGACGCATGAAAATGAAGCATGACAAACCTATAAAATCCACAATAGTATATACTTTATATTAACTTTTTAAATGATCAATAATATATGTACTTGACGGGTTTTAAAGTACTATGTATAGTGCGAAGGTTATTACATTCCATACTTTTAACTATTACAATATAAACCACACTTTTCCTTTTTATAAATCGTTTAAAATTTTTTATATTTTGTCTCACTTTTTAATTATATTCGCATAAAACATTTTTTACACTGAGTCAATCTTGTATATTGGCAAATATGGCTCAGGAATTACTGCATTACTTTAATTAAAAAACTTTTTCCCATCTAGTCCACGTTTAACATGGATTGCCTAGCAACCAAGTTTCTCGTCATACCTATATTTTGATATTTCGTGGATGAGAAGTTGAAATTGTCATTATGGCCATGTAAATACATGAGCTCTTCATAAATAGACGTAATTGCTGCATCAGGTACGCAATAAAGATTCCATTATAAATTGGCTTTCTGGATCGAGTCTAATAAGTTCATGAGGACCCTCGGATAAGAATTTTGATTTTTTCCTCGTACAAATGGAATTTTTTCGGGAGATATTGGCTCAACATATAGATTGAAAGCCAATATTTATAACACCTTTTAAAACATTGCCAAAATGACATATCTCAAGATTTCCAGCTTTTATTATAAAACATCAACAGTTTGTGAAATGGAATTAAAATAAAAACTCCTGAACCGTAAAATAATCCAGATGAGCGCTCACACGTCAATAAAAAGAGAAAATAGAAAAAAATAAAATGATGTTTGCAGGGCGATGGCCTACAGGGACTTGTCGAAAACTAGCCAAAAGGAAAAGCACACACGCACAATCACTCTGAAAACTCTGGAATCCTTTTCCAGAGTTTTCCGAGTGATTGTGCGTGTGTGTGTGCGTGTGATTTTCCTTTTCCTTTACGGTTTATGAGTTTTTATTTTAATTCAATTCTATACACCATAATCTCCAAACTCTATTTTCATCATTCAGTTTGTGAAGTGCATATTGTTTATTGCTATAAAACATTATTAGCTATTAATAACTTGCCTTACAGGACTGGTCAAATGATACCACATCATAAAAACTGAAAATGATTCGTTTGATGGAGCAATGATTTTACTTCATGGCGAAAAATTAGATCGTTCGACAAATCTTTACTTAGTAAATGATTCGCTCTTACGTGGAAATTAAATGTTTAGAATTGGAAAAATACTCCTACGCCGTATATATTTTAAAATCTGTAGAGACCAGTATAAAAATGGAGAAAAGTGATACAAACTAAAAAATAATAATAATTAACTCGTAAATAGCGCTCCACCCAATCCTATGAACTATTCTTTGGCCTATATAAGCGCTTAAATGCATTATCTGCCTGACTTTCTGTCTTTCAGCGCTAAAATATTGATTTTTGAATGCTAATTTTAGTCGTGCTTGACAATTGAAGAATTTAGACCAGACCATGGATAAATAAGTTCAAGGCTAGTAAACTTTGCGCTTATCTCGAACACAATCTGAGTTTTCTCACTCTCACCATAGCAACGAGATGCGAATTAATGAACGAGTTTTTACTTTCACGGCGCAAGAATATCCCTCTTTTAAATTAATCTTTGCACCAATTTTTATTTACCCTCACAGCTGCAAATGTTGTTTTCACATTCTCTTGGGAGAGACTATTGACATCCACTCCCATTGACAGTCACATATGGCTAAGGTGACCAGGCGTCTTCTTTTCAAGAGGACTGTTCTCTTTTTGAAGAATCTGTCCTCTTTGAAAATGATGTCCTCTTCTGTCCTCTTTTCACGCATTTTGTTATTTCTGTCAACAATTTTATACAAAATATAGCATAGAATGCATTATTGAATTGAATTGCCTCCGCTTTCACGGATTTTGTATGTTCTTGTATTATTGCGAATTGAGCTTCGAATAACCTCTCATGTTACCAGTGTCATAAAATATGTTCATGATTCAAAAGTAGATTATAAACAATGTTGGACCACTGTAATGTAGAAAAATTGAACAAGTGGAGCTAGATGAATATTTGTACTGATTTTCCTCATTTTGATTTGGAGCTCACACCATATCCAAATCTGTTGATAATTATCGAGTTTTATTTTGCAATACCAGGTTCAAATGCAGTGGTGGAAAAAGTTTTTTCAATCATCAATGACTTTTGGACCTGTGAATAAAACTGAAATGTGTAACTTCACAGGCTGTGATAAAAGAAAATTTAGGTTAAAAAAATGTTGTGACATTTATAACTTGATAGAATGATTTCATTCATTGTAGTGACAAATATAAATAAATAATGGGAATTTTCCATAAGGAATTTTTCTCTTTATTAAATGCCATCTGTTAAAATTTTATAAATCTGATTAACTTTGTTATGCATTATTATTCTTTAACAGCATAGTTAGTGATGAGGAATTGCAGAAGAAAGTTAGTAGCTCTGACAAACATGACTATAGAATGTTATTAAACATTTATGTGATTATAATGTTTCTTTTTTGTTGCTAATATTTACAAATTATTTTTTAATATAAATGAATCATTTATCAATATAAATTTTATATATTATGTCTTATGTTTTGCCTGCGAATTCCTAGTAGAAATTTTTACATCAAATTTTGATTGTCCTCTTTCCTCATCACTTTTTTAGCCATTTGTCCTCTTTTCACGAGATAAAAATCTGGTCACCTTACGATATGGCGTCCACCCGTCTCCGCTTCTGCCAATAAAATAGTTGAATTATCCATTGCATGATTGTGTAAAATTACATTCTTTGTTCTGTGTGGCTGCTTTCGTTATGCTGACGAGTAAAGATTATAACTATGACCAAAATATCTATTAAATGTCAGAGTAGTAATATCCTTTCAGTTAGCATTTTTATTTTCCTAGAATTTACGAATATTATCTCTCACTGTCCAGAATAATTCGAGTAAATATGGTAATTAATTTACAATTTAATGCGTTCATAAAAACAATAAATAAATAATGACTCAACGGTGTTGACGTCCCTTTAATTATAATTGCGGCGTTGGAAATGTTAGTTGGACGAGGCTCCCTGTAGAGATTTAGTAAATCTTCCATACCTCTCTTAAATTTAATGCTTCCTTCCACGACTGGGTCAACATCAAACACTGTATCCATAAGTTTAGTCTCCTGTTTCATTATCCTTGCCAATGTTTTCAAATTCAACTTAGACTTTCTCGTCACATCGTCCTCCACATCATCATTTTCAGAATTAAACTGAACAAGTTCATCAAGGTCCTCCTTAGTTAACTCTCCACTGTGTGAGTCTATTGTTTTATTATCTCTTCTGGTTGCAAATCATCAAACCCCTCCCCTCCAATATCATGTGCCATCCTTGCAATTATCCTCACTTCTACATCAAGTGAAGGAAATTCATCGAAGTTAATGAGAGTTTCCTTCCACAATTTCCCCCAACATGCGTCTATAGTCAAAGGTTTCACCTCTTCAATGGGCTTTTTTGTATTTTGTATGCAATGTGCTATAGTATAATTTTTTCAGCATTCGGTGACAATCATAGTGGGGTCACGTTCCATTTCATTTTAGGTAAAACGGGATGTGCGACGGGTGTAGTATAGCTCTTGAACGCATAAATCACTCCTTGATCTAAGGGTTGGAGAAGTGAAGTTGTATTTGGGGGCAGAAAGATAACTTCTATGCTGGGATGTGCAAATTGAATACTCTGTAGATTACCAGGCACATTATCTAAAACGAAAAGGAATTTAAAATGCCAAATTTGTTAAGCTAAATATTTTTCGACTTCATGAACAAAACAATTATGAAACCAATCCATAAAAATTGTTTTGGTGACCCAGATTTTGTTTGAACGCCAGAAAAAACGTAGTTTATGCTTATATTTTCCTTTAAACGTACGAGGATTCAGTGAGTGATGAATCAACATCGGCTTAATCATGCAATCCCCTGACACAATGGCAAAGAGAAGGAGTGTTAACCTGTCTTTAGCTGCTTTAAATCCAGCGCCGAACGTTCTTCTTTGGAGATGAATGTTCGCGAAGACATCTTCCAAAACAAGCCCAATTTGTCAGCATTAAAAACTTGTTTTTGTTTGTATCCCTTCTCTTCGATGAGCTTTTTAAGATGACCTGGAAAAGCTTCAGCTGCTACAGTATCTGCTGATGCCGATTCTCCAGTTATTTTAGCATTATGTAAAGCATATCTTCTTTTAAATTTCTCCAACCATCCCTTACTTGCTGTAAATGATTTAGTGCTGCCTCCTTCAGTGGCCTCATATAAGCGAAGCCATTTTTCGCGTTTCACCTGGCTACTCAATGGAACTTTTTTCGCGTTTGATGTTCGATCAAAATATTTAGGGTATTTTTTAACTTCTCGATGACACGATCACGACCATAGTAGGACACATTAACACTTTTAGACGCACTTCTACTTACATTAGCCCGTATACTTGCCTTCTTTTCTTTATGTATCTCACAGTGAATTCGTTGATGTTATATTCTCTACCAACGGACGCTACACTTTCGTCTTGTGACAGCTCTTCTAAAAATTCAACCTTTTCACTTAATGACAGCTTTTCTTGCTCTTCTCACTCTTTTATCGGCACTCATTTTACTTCCTTTGCGTTTTGGGGCTATGATATAAAATACTGTGAGCAAGCACAAAAAGATTGTAAAACTACAGATCCTTTAAAGGCCGGAGTTAAACAGCAATGGTAACTCTCTGCGCATTTAAAAGAGCATCATTCTACGGTACTAATTGTATTAGAGAGAACGTTTAGGCTGCTAATAAAACGACTCACAGCTCCAAACTGAATGCAGAAGATACTCTCGAACGATTTCTTTATGAAATGATAACCCCCGGGGCGAATAAACAAATAATCTAGGGCTGCCGACCGTTCCTACTTGGAAATAAAATCCAGGGTCCCGGCTTTTGTTAAACAGGACATCAAATATCCCAATTTTTGTCATTTTACTTTTACACTATGTGACGTTCGGCATCTTTTGTGTAATCCATCGGAAAATTTCCTTTTTCCCTTTCTCTTTTCTTCCTCCCATTCTAACTTACCTAATCTCTTTTCAAGTGGGCAAAAACTAAGCTTGCTTCGTTCTCTCTTGGGTTGGATAAAAATCTTCTTAGTCACCTGAATTACAGATAGCCAAGCAGAGAACAGCTGAGTCAACACTCCATGTCATTTTATCTCCTGTTTGCGAATTATTTCAACGGAAAGATGTATTTCCAATACCTAGAGACCATTTGGATGAAGTTTGGAATGAACAGATGCGTAGATGGGCGTAGAATATAACTTTTTATGCAGCATGTGTACAGCATGACGTTGTATTGCACGGTGTTTTAAGGTAGGCGACCGCGAATAAGTGAAGTTTACCTCCCACGGATATTGCCGCTAGTATGCGATTGATTATTATGTAAACAATTAAAGTGGTACGTGTGATTGTGGATTTCATTTGAAAACCTAAATTGCTAGCAGATATAACTTATATTCGGCGAAATTTGTTCCAAACTCGTCAACATGGTTTTTCGTTTCTTAGGTGATGCAAAAAAGTATAATCAGCAGCTAAGCTTAGTAGTGTTGACATCCGAGTGCATAGCAACCGATAGTTGCGTTGCCGGGCGACTATTCGACGTTATTCCAAGAGGACAGACTGAATCTCAATGGATGGTGACGATGACTCGACGAATAATTCTGCTTATTAGCCGCTAAATGTAATAAGCGAATGCGCACCATATTTTATAAAGGATAAATGCATGTATGCATACGTATACGTATGTTTTCGTAACCTAAAAAGGCCACCGAATATAGCGTCGAAAAAACGGTATTTATGGTCGATACCAGGGAGATGCCCGTTGAAATTCAACGGGAAAGTTTTTTATGAAATTTCGTGAATAGATGCGACGCGAAGCTATTATCCAAGTCAATTACACGAAACCGGCAACAATGCAAATCACTGAGAATACGTCAAATTTTCGCGTTAAAACGTAATCTGTTGATCGATTCGACGCGTATTCAAAAATCATTGGCAGTAAACAAACTTTCGTTCTTTTAGGCGTCCGTTGTTTTAAGTCTCCAACTCCTACGAAGTTTCTAAGTAATTTTAATTTGCGAATGATTAATGCTCTCCACTCAAAGGTATTCCTTCTCGCAAATAACGCAACGAATGTTGTTTACGTTGGTTGCTATGAAAATCAATTCCTTCGCCTCCCTTCTCTCCCTCTCGTATTAAAAGCATTCAAAGCACGCTTTCGCCCATAAGGATTGAAATAACAATAGGATTTCGAGGTTTAATAATGTTGGCAAAGCAACATCCCGTTAAAATGACAAAATTTTACCAAAATATGATAATTAAACGTTTAACACGAGGGATTTCGTACTGTAGGCGGAAAAAAGATGAACAGAATAAAAATCTTATAATATTTTCTTTAAAATGGTTCAGATCCGAAGATCGCTGCTTAATTCTTTCTAATTTGGATCTCAAAAAGAATAACAGCCTCCACGTCGAAAAGTCGATGTTCACTTGTTATTTTATGGGAAATGGAAATGTCTTCCTTGGAGTCGAACCCAGCACTTTTTTTGAGATTTTTTTCGTCATCGCCTTAAAATATGTGGATCAAGCATTCCTGCCAAATTTCAAAAATCTATTTCGATCCTTTGAGTTATTTGCATTTTTATAGCGTGGCGGAGGGAGCCACAAAGGGACAGAAGAAGGGTTTTATAGATTTTAGATCATGAGGCAAATCAATTATTATTAGCTAATAGAGAGAGAGAGTAGTAAAAACATCACTTCGCCTTCGAATCGCGGTTGCGTAAGCTCTCGGGGAAATTTCCCCGGGCGATGTCCTTCCGGAAAAAAGGAGTTTCGCAGCCGATTGCCTCCCTTTTCTGCAACGTTCTCCGAATGACCTACGACACTCCCCGTGGCGTTCACTTTCTCCCTTAGGAGAAGTTGCGCAAGTGGATCCCACAGCTATTTCGATCGGTTAGATATACGTAGTAGATGGGTTGATGCATTGGGCGGGGTCAGGCAGATAAAAAGAGGCACATTGGAGATAACGGGGGTGGGGCGGAGTCCTGGGGGAGGGAGCAGTGTTGAGAGGGTCGGGGGAAAGGGGAGAGGGACGCAAGAAGTTGGGGGCGAGGCGAGGCCAGGGTCACGGCCGCCGCCAGCCTTCCTCCGCCTGTCCACCACCCGCCCAGCAGCGCCTCATGCGGCACTTTGAAGCGAGATCCAAGCCGCTAATAAGACTTTTTTTTGCAATTGGAGTTGCTTTAAGAAGTTTTGAAATCATTTTCTCACTTGGAAAATTTTTAGTTGTAGTTTATTTATTTGATCGGTCAAAACTACCGATTTTTTTTTGCATGCATTGCGATTTCGGAGAATTTATGGAAAATTAATAGAATGGCAGATATTAGTTTTTTATAATAATTTCCGAGTTTGAATATGTTCAGATTTGACATGAGTTTCCATCCAAACTTTTATTTTCAACAAAAATTTCACTTGAAATGATATCAGAATCCTGTGCTTTAGATGATACTGAAAATAGAGACGAAAATAGCGAAAGAGAAATAGTTTTTTGGTAGCTTAGAAACACGTTTTAGTCCAGGTCATGTGATGCTTTTTCAACTTCCCTCAGCAACCCAGCCCTGCAAGGGGAAGAGGTGGGTTCGAAATTATTTGATAAATACTTACGAATGACTTCTATTCTTAAAGTTTTATTCTTTGGTTGTCTTTCCATGCCAATATCTGCTTCTAGTCATTTCTTAGATCCCTTATGTCTGTTTCTGGTTCCTCGTTTCGACATCGCTCTTTGCTACCATCGATCTCACGTGTATATTATCACTTTGATCGTCTCCTCCCTTTTTGATGGCGCCCTGTAATCTCCTCAGCTGAACCTTCGCTCTTACATTTTCTACGAGACTCAATCTAGCGTTCTGTCGGCGTTCCCCTAGTGTTACACAACTCAGGTTATTCAATAATAAAGCAACGCATTATTTTGGATCATATGTTTGATCGAAGAATCCAGCCCTTCCTCAGTGAAAATTTTCTGATTCAAGTACGTGGCATCTCTCGTGTGAATCTCACGCTTGTGGCGAATTCATATCGCGGAAGAGAACAAGTGAAGTTATGTAACACGTTTATCTCATTCTTGCAGTAGTATTCTGTATCATTCATCCTATGAAAGCCATTGTCTTGTTGGTTGCACCAATCACCCGACTTACTACGTATTCCACGAGACATTACGAATAGCGGCGACTCCAAGATTATTAATATGATCGACTGATGATATATATCAGGGGTAGCCAAGCGGCGACTCCGGAACTGCATGCGACCCTTTGAAATTTTGGCTGCCTTACATATACCGTAATTGTCCGATAATAATGCGTACCCAGATTTACCTGAGTGAAAATTAAAAATAACTTTTAAATAAAAGAACTAAGTTTTGTTTTTATTATTAGGTATCTTAGACAGTATTTAATATGCAGAATTATATACCTTATTGTCTCGAATATAACGCGATGTTTCTTTTCCAAAAAATGAAATTTGAAAAGTAACTCCCGCGTTGTATTCGAATACTAGTGATTTTAAAAGATCGTAAAATCATGTTTCGAAAAATCACCGTACATTCCGCACGTCTGTTTACGAGATACAAGATACTTGTTACATTGTAGACACATTAGGCGTACGTTACACTGTACTTGAAAAGCATCCGAGGCGAGAATAAATCGAGTTAAATCGGCGGCTGAACCACTCGACAGTCATTGCATTGAAACTATAAGTACGTCGGCGTATTCTTCGTAACTACCTTAGCGAGTTTTTATCAATTCGTTATTTTAACAATGGGTGACAAAAAGGGTGTTGTTCATGTTGAGACAAAGGTTCTTCCAAATCTCAGGTTAACAGAGGAATTCGACGAAGTTATCACATGAATTTTAAAATAGTCGTAGCTAAATCGGTGTTGTTAAAATCCACCGGAAATGAGAAATCAAGGATAACTTATGCTTGCAGTCACTGCCGATGAGCGAAAACTGATTACGTAATTTTAAATCGTAAAAGGATGCCAAAGGAAAAGTTACCGTCAGGTGTAATCTTTCACGCGCAGGAGAAGGGGCGGATGAACGAGGAACTTGTGTTAGATTGACTGAAGGTTGTTTGGGGTCGCGTCATATTCGAGGCTTAGTTTTTTCTTGAAAAACCTTCCAAAATTCTTAGGGTCGCGTTATATTCGAGGTCGCTTTATATTCGGGACAATACGGTATATGTATATGTAGAATATATTTTATCGGCTCATACCATTTTACTGCGGCTCTTCGGTGATGTCCATTGCAGTTTTGTGGCTACTGCTCATGCCCAGGTTGGCCACCCCTGATATACATATTCCATCGATTTTGTGTGGCATTTTTATTTTCTTCACCTTTCCAGGAATTGATAACAGATCACTTTTTCTGGCAAGTTTCCAACTCCATTTCCTTGTGTTTTGAAGAAATCTCTTCAAGATAGCCATATATAATGAATCGCACACGTCGAATTTTGCTTCAAGCCAGTGAGCCGATATGGTCGACATATCAAGAATAGTATGGGTCCTATGGACCTTCCCTTAAGAATTTCAACTATCAGAATCAGAGCTTTCTCTCTCTCTTTCTCTCTCTCTCTTTCTCTCTCTCTCTCTTCTCTCTTAGATGGAAAATTTCTAACACAATTTTCAACTTTCAGTTTGAGACCGACTTTTCTTATCTTCCGCGATAACAGTCTTATAATGGTCTCGTAGTAACAGTATGTAGCTCAAAAATAGAATTCATGAGACATTGCATGCGCTTCTGTCGTGAAAATTTCCTCGCTGGCATTCGTCATGGAACTTGAACAGAATTAATTTCTTTTGTATTTCCTCCATTGTGGAAAAGTTTATGTCACCGATTGTTATACGGAATAATCGCTATTATTACGCATTTCAATAGATTTAGCTATAATGAAATTATTAAAACAGTAAAACTTTTAATTTCATATAAATCGATGAGGCGAAAAGAAAATATCATTAAATAATTTTCTCCCGTAGTTGACGTCCTTTCGCTTTGTCTACTAGCTGGACAGTGCGGTCAAGTAAGTTGAAGGACGTGCGACTCAGGTTGGCTCAGCTTCCAGTTCGAGATACCACCTCATTTTCTTCTTCAATTATTTCTTTATGGCAGTGATACTCAACCCTTTACCTGTCGTGCGGCATTTGTCCTTTGTCGATGCTTCTCTTAACCCTGCACAAGTCGCATGCCGAAATGTTACGGAAACGGTCGCGTGGCATCTCACAGACTCCATTTTAATTTTATCGTTTTCATCCGTGAATACTTATTCTATTTGCTTTATAATTATAATTTTATAGGAATTAATGCCGTGCATGAATAACAACAATTAAATAACATCATGAAAATATATTAATTTATTTTTACGATGTTACAATCAAATGAAGGTATGTAGCGATTAGTAATCCAAAATAAAAGTTATTTAACATTAAATCACATTAAATATTGTTGAAAAACGATAATATTAATATAATACATTAGGCAGCAAACATATAAAAAATAAAAGATCAAATTTTGATATAGCAAATTTAGGAATCAGGACAAGTTTGTTGTACATGCTGCAAGCAAATGTAATTATTGCAGTTTCTGCATTTATATTGTGTATACCTGTTTTTTGATCGCCCACATTTATAACACCTCCGCCTTTTGGAAGTACTATCTTCTACAGGTGTTTCACGTTCAAGGGTTAGAGGAAAAGACATTGAATATCCCATTTGAGTTCTTTTGGTTAGGTAGAGCACTGTGAACGAATACGTAGAAAGTCTTCGGCCAGTTCACGGGCCAATATTTTCAAAAAATGACGTCTCACATTGCCATGGTTTGATAGATGCTATAATTTGGGAATTTATTCCAGCCACATTCAGCATGCTGTACAGCACGACCATCGTCCATCTGTTCGTTTTCCTCGCAATGCCGTAAGTGCTGCAGAGTTGATCGACAGTATCAACACCTGATTTTATAGCGTTGGAAAATGTAACAGTGTCTGGTTTTCTTTGTCTCCTGTAGAAGAATCTATAATCCCGTCATGCATCGTCAAAATATGCGATACGTTTTTATTATTTTTCGGGACGTATGAAACTAGGGTGCAGTTGTCCTGGAAGCCAAACATACTCGATCCAACCTCTCGAGATCTCGTTTCTATGAAACATCCAGGAATCTCCCTTTTATGTTTCCTGATAGTTCCAACAAGAGTGAGTTTATTTTTCAGTAAAGCATTTGCGAGCGCTACACTTGTGAACCAGTTATTGGTTATGATATTCCGTCCTGTCCTTGAAATTATGGAGCTGAGACGTTTGACATCGCTGGGTATATTGCTTATTTCAAATGGGCCTTCAGGCTGTTTACCAGCGTATATTTCAAGATTAGCAGTGTAGCACATTCGAGCGTCCACCAGAGCAAATACTTTTATGCAGTACTTATTTAGCTTGCTTGGTCTTCACTTCCTTCGTCAAGCCACTTATGCAATAACTGCACATCGTTATCAACAGCGAGGTATAAAACTCTTCGTTTATCCATTTTTCAAATATCTAGCAAACAAATAGACTGAGCCTGATCTATCGGCATTACCTACAAGAACTTATATTTCTTTAAAGGTAGATAAAGATTCTATGTCCTTGGACAATAGGATCGCTTAAACTAATGAATTAAAAGTTCGATGGCGTCTCACAGACGCCGCGCGACCTGTGCAGGGTTAATTTTCGGCGTGCAATAAAGTTCTATTTAATAATAACAAATCCTACCTTTAGCTCTCAAACAAATCCGATACAGCGATATAAACCGTTATGAAATTTTATGATCTTCATTTTCAAGGCCAAATATATTTTAATTGTGGAAAAATTAAAAGTTTATATAAATTGTGTAAGGCGCTAAGCACCACTTGTGAGACGCAGAAGAGGCGCTTCCGCCCTAGGTTGAGCACCCCGTCATATATCAAGATGTGTGGCGGAGTGGAACTAACCAGATCGTTCCTCTCCCTCCGTCACTTTGCCTTCGTCCAATGTAAACACGTTGCGCAGCAGTTGCTGAGGAGAATTTCATTCGCCAGATACTCAATTATTTTCTGTGTAGACCATTATTTCCAGCTCACGAAGATGTACAATATCGTTCAAGTCAGCTCTAAATTTTATAGCTACAATTAGTTTTCATAGATTTTTCAAGCATTTCCTCAACAAATGGAGAAAACTCCTAATAAACATAAAAATAATAAGAAGAAGAAGAAATTGCATACACGCCGGTTTAGCGGAAATTACCACGCCAGGGACCCCAGGGACCGAACACTCACGTTAAATCACACACTCTCCGGGTTTAGGGGAAACTATTCCACGCCAGGAACTTTTTTCTCACACTCACAAAACATACAAGAAATCAACAACATACGTGTACTTCCTTTTTAAATGCCTAAATACGTATTTCAGAATCAAAGATTCCATCTTCCGTAGGCCGATCATCAAGACCTCTTTTTTATTTCCTCACATTTTTACTCTTGCTGGATTTTCAGCCAACGCTCGATTCGCCTTATTTCTGGCTTCAAGAGACCAAAGTGTAGCATATAGTCTACCTCTGTAGGGACCACATGTCGAGATGTGCGTGATAATGGCCATTCGCTGAGTATATGTCGAACTGAGAGGCCACGTTCAGGAAAAAGCGATATCAAAGTCCACTTGGAAAGGCTCCACTTTGTGGAAAGATTCCATTTAAATGAGAAGGAAACTTGTAAATTTCCACTAACAATTTTTTGATTTAAAAAGCGATATGTTTCGCGTTAACTGAATATCGAAAGAGGTTTCAAAAGAGCCCCCAACCTGTTGCACCGATGAAATGCATCCAGAAAGGGCTTTTATTCTCTTTTCGCCTGTTTTCGGAATTAATAATGCGAGCCAAAGCTATATAATTCATGCATCGTTACGTGTAAAAGTTGCCATGGATGTAGTTGCATTCTGGAAATACTTATCCAAAAAATAACTGCCAACGCCGGAATATTTCCTCGCACATTTGAATTCTCTCCTCCAATGTTCCTAATCGTTTTAAGCTTTTATTGCAGGGTATTCAATGTGATTAACTGTTCGGTTCCGTTTTCTTCAATTCTTTTCACGACTCAGATATAAACATATCATTTGGCGTATTATTAATTCACGTATTGTACATTTATAATCTGATTATTACCCTGCAAGCTACAAATAGCGCACGGCAGAGAGTTCCACTGCACCATCCCTACAATTATGAAAATCTAATAGTTCTATCATATCGCAACTAGGAAAAGAATCGGAAGAGTTTTTAGTGATCTATACTAACGTGCCTAAGGTTATTTAAGGCTGCGATCGTCCCCTTTGAAGCAACTGTGCCACGCATATCCCTCTATGAATTATTGGTTACTTCATTTTTTTTAAGTTTCATTTTGTACTCAACTCTTTTACACTTGCGAACCTAAGTCTTTAAGAAGCTCTAGTGCGCCTTTATTGTATCGACAGCCATTCATAATAGAACTATATTTTTACGCGCAGAAAGCGCCGAGGTATTTAAAGAATGAACAAATTTGCAGAATGTACGCGATTTCCTTGTCGCAAGACAAGCACTTCTTCCGAGTTCTGTTTGCAAGTCTTTTTACTTTATCCGCTGATGCTATATTTTTAGAGTTTTCTCAACAAAACGCTCCCATGAGCTACTCCTACATATTTGTAATGACTCAAATTTTAAGCTTAACCCAGAAATTTCGTAAGGATGACGGACGAACGCGTGAAATTCATGACTGCACATTTCTCTATATTTAAATCCTAAAACCAATGGGGGACTGTCAAATATCGGGAATTACCGAAAATTTTATGAAGTTGTATTGTATGGCTATTGTTATAGACAAATATAAAGTTTTTTCGTTAAATTTTTAACAGATATTTATAAAAAACCAATTTAAATGGGCGAGTTAATGCCGAACTCGATCACATCCGATTGGTAGCCGAAGTTTGCCTAGTGTTTAGTGATGTCAGCGCATCCCATGAGCATCCTAGCCGTCTTAGAAGAAATATTGGTATGAGTACTGCACCTTCCTGCATTTATTTCGCTTTGTGTTTTGCAAAATGGCATCTGAAGAGCTTTGTGTAGATCTCCAGTTCTGGTAATTTGCCCAACGTCGATTCGTACATACTTTTACAGTACATTGGAAAGCGTAGGGAGCAATATTCAGATGTTGAAATGCGTGGAGTGAAGGCGGATAAGTTTGTATTACATTTAATTGATAAAACAAGTTCGATGTAGTGCTTTTATTTTCAGTTATTGTGATAGTAGGTACTATTATTTCGACTGAAACGCAGAAGATATGCAAAAGATAAATTGACGTCTTAAAACAGCTTATCCATATTAAATGAATAAAATAACTCTAGTTTTAACTAATATTATAGAATATTTATGTATTATTTCCCATACTGCCCTAGTAAATAGTAAGTAAAATATAGTTAGATAAGTATAAGGCCGAGACTTCGTGGAATTCCACAATAAAATAACGTGAACAATACTAGATATTATTTTTTATTTATATTAAACTTTCGCTAATTTCCACAAAATATATGAAGTAAAACACGACCGGTTTCAGTGAATAATCACCATCGTCTGCCTTTACAGAATCATCAGATCAAATATTGACAAATATACAAAATTAATGTGAATAAACTTAGTTTCCGTGTGTCTTGTCTATAGGAAATGTGGTGAAGTTTGTTGTTTTAAGTGTCTACCTGTCTTAGATATTACCTATACCTGTGGAAAAAAAAACTTAGAAGTGTTTGTAATAACTGCATGCCTCTTTTGTATACATCGCGAATTTCATCTTTGCTTTTATGGGTTTTATCTCCCTTTGAGATCAATGAGGAAAGACTATGTTAGTAATGCAGTTGGATTTGTTAAACTGAAGCGAGAAGGAAAATTTTGTATTGTTAAAGGCAAGATTTGCCTTGAACACGGAATAAGATAAAGAAGTTATGAAGTGAGTGTAGTTGTAGATGAAGAAGAAGATTTAGTCACGTCTGACTGCCCTTATTTATCAAAACATGGTCCTTCAAAATATTATGTTGTCGTGGATATTATGTGAACAAATTTATTAAAATATTTAAATTACAGAACTAATTTAATATGTAACATTCGTAAAAGTATTTGCTTAAAAACTTGGTACTTAAATATATGCACTGCAACAGCAATTATTTGCTAAATAAACCCATAGCCCAACGATTTCGGTAAGTTTGATCTTACGTATTTAGAATAGGTATATTACATTATGGAGGTTTTGTTAAAATATATATGCTAATGTTTGAAACAAAAATATAATTTACTCTTTCAACATCGTTCTCCAGAAATATATGCATCATGTCAATGTAATGCCGACATAAGTCATAAACTAAAATACGAAGCAATAAAATTACGTACATACATATAGTACTTAGATTAAAATGATCGCTGACAAATGCAGTTGTACGTTCCGATATATCAAATGCGTATCTCCTCATGGCTTTCAACCACAATATTCTCCGCTTCTTATTTCTTCCCAAGGAGCTCGGTGGCGTGAAGAACAATTTTTTCGAGATTTTAAACGTTATATTTAAGCAGTGAGGTACCAGACAATACTTATAACCCTTCTTAACTTCCATATTCTCCATTTAGCTACGATATCAGGAAAAGGAACAGGACGAAGTATCAAAACTGCGTGCATTCAGTACGGTCGTAAGCGTCGTAAGGCATGCGTTGACGTCACGTACCCCTTACTACTCTCTCTCCAACCAGGATGCCGTTTTCGCGCGATATTTAAAAGAGTTATTTTAAACATTTTTTTGCATAATGAAGACGATTTAACAAAAAATGTTCACAGGGAGTAATTAAGTCAATTACAAGTAATTTAAAAAATATATAATTAAATATTTTGACAGTCCCCCATTCTCGACCGAGTGATGGTCTCTTCGCAACATTGTCCTCTGATATGATTTCTTTATGAACTAGCATCTGCAGAATATCTTTCTCCGTGACTCATCCAGTGACATTTGAACCACGTTAGATAATACTCCATCAAGGATTGTTCGCTTTCAAGGGTAACTGATGATGCCTCTAGTCGGTCCTCATCTTTCTTTCCCCCATTTATCCATTGAACTCTTCTCCGAGCCACGCCTACTCATGCTTCATTGCATTGGCTAATTACTTGTTCACAATCAATCACTCCTTGTCGTGATCCGATAAAATCTCTGACATAACAAGGCTGAAATATATATCAGCTATCTGTATTTAAATAATACTTTGCAAGCTGCCGGCCTATCACGTGTTCTCCTGTTATGCTCTCTTATTATTCAAGGAAAAATGATCCCTTATATCTATCTGTCCTACAACTAATTTCTCGTATCTTGACAGTACGGTCACGACGTCCTAACGTAAGATGGACTTCTAATTAAGTCTGATAATTCATCTTTAAATTATTCTGTTCTAAATCACTGCAAGAGTCGATGGCTATACTTTTCATACCGTTTCTCCAAAGGCTTTAATCCGAGCTCATCTGTTAGACTCGTGATACTTACTTGCCTAGCATATTGACGTTTCCCTCCTTTTCGTTGTATTTTCTCCAACTCACGAATTAGGCCTTTCTCATACGGCTCCCATACGCTACACGCATACTCAGTTGGTGGTATAATCTGAAAAAATAATAAACCTTACGTGTCTTTTATATTCTACGGACTAATCCTAGCCTTTTAAAATCTTTTTTTAATAACCATTGAATATGCTCCTTCCAAGATAAATCGTGCTTTAATAGAATACCAAGATATTTCTGAGTTTTCTCTGTTTTTTGTAGACTCCGTTCCGAGAAAGTACTCAATATTAATAACTGATTTCTGTCTGCCTTGTCAAAAATTAACTAAAGGGCATTAGTAATTCTAATTGTCAATCCATACACCATGCCGAAATGGAATTTAATTCAAATTGGAGGATCTGAACATCTTCTTCGTAACGAATTATTTTATAAAACACTGTGTCGTCCGCGAATAATCTACAGCTACTGCTTACAATTCCGCTGAGATTATTTATATAAATGAGAAAAAGAAGTGGGTCCAATACATTCCCCTAGACAACGCTGGTTGTTACATTTTCAGGGTCTGATGATATTAGATTTATATCTCACTGCCATCTATTTCTTGAGCGCTTCTTCTTTATCCGTCTGATTAAAGAGTTTCAATCTCAGTCTAGCATGACGTCTTATTTGTAACTTGAGCACTCTACGGACTTAATGGTTGAGCCATCGCGGCTCTTTATTTTCACGGAGCACCTTAATAGGATGTATTTTATCTATATCTTTTATTATTGAAATAACCAAATTGCTCCAAATATTTTCGACGTCTTAGTGTCGAATACACTTCTCAAAATAGAGAAAATTTCCCATCATAATGATTATCATTATTTAACAAATAGATTGACCGCACGTGCTATATATTATTTTCTAGTGTTGTGTTTATCTGAACCGAGGCGGATATAAGGTCAAGCGATCTAGGCGACCGTCTAGGGCAGGGGTCGGCAACCTGCGGCTCCGGAGCAGCATATGGCTCCTTAAGTACATACTTGTGCCTCTTTTGACGTTAGCTAAGCTCCCTAACTTTTACCAGTCATGAAACGTGCTTATTACAATTATTCGAATTTCTGAAGAATAAAAAGGAAAAAGGTCGTACAGATTGTCACTGTGCGGCTCCCAAGACAAAAACAAAAAAATGACACTTTTTAGTTTGAAAGGTTGCCGATTCATGGTCTAGGATCTCCTTATTATTTTCTAAAATATTTCTTACTCTGTCGTTGAAATTTTGCATTATATTTGACTTTGAATTGGGCAGTATATAAAACGAACAAATGATAATTTTCCTTAGGCGTCAAACTCGCACGCAACACCACACTCTCGGTAATGTCTTATTTTGTGTTAATAATACGACTGTCAAACAGAGTGCTTGCCGCTATAAATACATCTCCTCTTGTTTTCTCGAGTCGGTCTTTCCTGAAGACTTGGTAATCTAACGGAAACACCTCTTGACTGTCGATGTCTTTAGTAAGCCAACTCTCAGCACCTATTATTGTACATGCTTTTACACTCATGTCAGAATTAAATGCTCGAATTCCATTCTTTTCTTACGCAATCTAAGGCAGTTGACTACAGTTACGTTTACGTTATTTGTTACTTTGGCTGTCTTCTGATCTTTCGTGTTACTTACATGGAGTTCCCCTAAGTTTAGAATATATAATTTTAGTAATTTAGCAGTTTCCTGTAACCTTAGAATTTGGATGAAATATACCCTCTTTACTTTGGACGGTTTCATTTATAAATACGTACAATATCAGATTTCAGAAAATTGTCTAATTCTTCATTTTCTCATCCTTATCGAATTTAAACGATATATGTTCTTCGATATTTCACTTTCGCTCCGAGATCATTCGTAAGCTACAGATCCTTTAATTGCGGGAATACGCGAATTTTTTATAATACTTTCCTCCGCACTCAGTTTCATCCCCTTAAGACTCAATCCTACATTCTGGCCTAAATAGGTGCTACACGCTACACATTGGGAAGCCTCGGGTGAGTAACATCCACCCTCTTATCAGCTCAACAATTAAAAAACACAATGTAACATAAAATGAAAGTATAAAATTATAAACAATATATATTTTGTCTTTCTCCCTCTATTCCCCTTATATATAAATGGATTTTAAAAAAAGCAGTTAATATTGATCCACTACTAAACCCTTTAGTTTCCTAAAAGTTTTCTTCAACTCTGTCTTCGACTGATTAGGGACTAAAAGGGCAGAAATGGGTTATGTGGCCCTCTAGACGAAAAGTTTGGTCGCTACTGACCCACACGGTCCAAGAATCGACCGAAGGTCCGCGAAATCCACCCAAACGCCCCTAAAGAAAAGCCGTAGTCTTCGGTTTAGTCCCTCCATCCTATTTCAAACTTCAGAACCACAGTCTCTCTGTGGACAATCCCACAGATAGTTAAGTGCACACCAATACCCGACTCTCGGACACGACCGATCTCGGAGTTTGTCTCAAGTTATGGAACTTTGATGATAAAACAATGGCAGAAATAATGCAAACCATGCTGCATAAATGATTTTAAAAATAGTAGAATTCGGAGATTAATGAAATGCATTGATTTCCCGAAAAGCCAATCTAACAACCTCCCGGCACTCCAGATATCGCCCACAAAAAACGACTCGCTCTTGGCGGAAAGTATAAGGAGCACTAAAGAGAGAAAATACATTTAAGAGCCACCGAGAACAATGGCACTCGTGCTGCTGGCTGATGAAACACCACCGCGCATCTTCGGCGAGTAATTTTGAAATCGAAGTGCCTTTTCCATCCCCTCTCCTTCTCTCACTCCATCGTCTCCCAATATCTTAACGATTTCTCGCACATCTCTATTACTCGCACTCGTGCTTAGTCGTCTAATGTTGGATAAACAAATTAAATGAAGGGAACAGACAATCGCGCATCTGGCAAAGACTGGGAGGTCATGGGCGTATAACACGAGTGATATGAAAAATTAGCGCATCGGTCCCTTAAGGTTGGTCTGATTTTACGTAATGCAAAAATAAAACGGCAAACTTAGTACTTTCGACTGTGTTCATATCTCAACACGACCCGGGTTTCAATGTGTTACATAATCTGTAGCCAATGTATTGCATCAAAACCCGGGAAGTGATGAGATATGAAAACCGTCAAAAATACTAAGTTTGCTATTTTATTTGTTAATTAAGGAACAGTTCCATAAAGTATGGCCTACCACCGCTAATTTTAATTTTCCGTAATCGTTACTATTCTGCATTATCATTTTCAATTGCCATCTATTCATGTTCGAGAACGTTTAGAGAAAGTGAAAATAATTTTTCGAGACTTATCGACAGAGGTCATCGAAAAAAAATTTAACGGTGGGAAATTTTACAAATTGGCAATCACAAATACTGTTACATTCTAAGCCCTAGATGCAGGAAGAGTGAGACGATCCAGACCAATTAAATTGAAATTGAACGTGCGTTTAAAAAGCGTGGTGATTATTTACGACCGATATCGCCTCGCAATAAAATTAACGAACACGAAAATCCGTTTGATTATTTTTGAGTAAACATAACCTTCGGAGAAGCGGATGCTGATGCAATGCCAGTCGGCTGAAGCAACATCCACGACGGCTCGCTCAGCGGGACCTCTTTTTCCACGCAGCCACTCATATCTCTCCCAATCCGCCCCCGCATCGAACTTGGAACCATGAGCCGGAAGGTCTTATTCAGGCAGACGTTGCCCTCTCGCCCTCTTGGCCCCGGAAGCACCAATTCCTACGGCACCCCTCCTCCTCCCCCAACGCCATCGACCAGCGATGATCACCAATGGTTCGTCGATTGGAGATACTTGTGTATCTTTTTGTCGCATAAAACAGCGTGGCATGTTGTGGATACAGTAAAATTTGTATGCGTATATTGAAATTGGAGTGACACTAAGACAAAACGAATCTAATTTCACTTCTATATTTTAATTCAGAAGTATTCTATTTACCAAGACAGTGGTCACTACAGACGCGTGCGCAAATACAATTAATTTATGTTTGGGTCATTCACCTTTTCCTTCTGTTATAAAATATAATAAGTTATTTCCTGCATATAGAAGAGGAGGATATTAAGTTACTTCTACGATATATTAGTGATTTAAAATTCTTCAGCGGACATTGGAAGTTGGCAATACTTCGTCGGGTCGGAAAAAGAGTTTGTGTCGGGAATTACCTAAAGATTCTGCGGTGCCATATAAGTGAAAATCAATTCTGAATAAGGTTTTTAACGTTAGAATTTCAACGTTAAAAATATTATTATCATATCTTTCGAACTTTGGACTTGGAGGAGAATGTTGAAGATAAAATGGGCAGATAGGATGAAAAACGATGAATTGCTACGAAGAATAGGAGAGAAGCGAATGATTATACAGACTATCAGAAAGAGGAAGGCTAACTGGGTTGGACATTACCTGAGGAGAGAGAGTATGATTAAAGATATGTTAGAAGGAAAACTAGATGGGAAAAGGGAAAGAGGTAGGAAAAGGTTTCAGCTGATAGACGATTTGAAAGGGAAAGAGAGTTATCAAGATATGAAGAGGACAGCGGAAAATAGGAGTGTATGGAGAACCAGATTTAACCAAGAATAATCACGGACGTGTCTACGGACAGACTACCTATGATGATGATGATCTTTCGAAGAAAAATATGACTTTGTGTGTAAATTATGAATCTCTTTTTCATCGCCGATTCGCGAGACGCATAAAACGCGGGTCCTAAGTTGTCCCTTCATTTTCTAAGACGACTCCAGGCCTGAAAGTTGGCTACAACCGATGGAAAAATCCGAAATTTCTAAAAGATTTCATTCTTTTGATGATTTTTCCGATCTCCTTTTGTTTTATTTCTATCTCCTTAAGAAAATCACAGTAGGGCTTTATAAAATTAGTTTTAAATTAGTCAAAATTGAGACATAAACAGTTCCTTAGCTGAAAGAATGGAGTTATACTTTTTCATAGAAAAACTCATGTCCGTGCTGAGTGAGCTTAAAAATTTGTTTTTAATCAGAAATAAAGGGAATTATTTCCGGCTTTTAACAACGAAAAATATCAACTAGCAGGGTTCAATCTAATGCATTTCATTAGGAGTTAATGATCTACTAGTTGGCCCGTTGCAGCGATGCTTGAACATTAGATTTAACGGTGAAAGGAGATGAGGACAAGTAATATACTCTTGCTTAAGCAACAGATGGAATTAGCTTTAAAGATTTCAGGGTTCTGGTTTTCCTCCGCCTTTGTGGAATTTACAACGTTTTTATTTTCGCTGAGGAAAATTATAATTAAAAAATAATTACTTTCTAACTAGGCTATACAATTCAAGGTTGTCAGATTTTCCTGATGTTTTCATGCAGGATATTTTGTTAGTATGGCGAAGCATTTTCCGGCCTTAATAGGATATACTTTTTCCGGATTCCGATCCATTTTCCGACCTTAATAGAATCAGGTCAGTCTAATGCGGAAATGCTTGCGATTTGGTTTAAAGATGAAAGGAGATATGAAAAATATTCTGGAATCGTATAAGCAAGTTATATAGCGTACAATCGATTTTAAATCATTAGTTGTAATGACAACTCTCATTCCCTTTAAATATTCTCTCGATTGGAAAAGCTACGAGAACTGACTAAGTCTGCAGAAGGTAGGACAATGTTGAGATCCCGATTTAGCATGCGTATAATCACGGGTCTCTCTGCGGACAGAGCGTCAATGATTGTTATGATGACCATGCGCTTTTTCTCAGAATACTATATTATTAAATTTTCTTTAATTTTTCAAAATAATATTTATAACGATTTCTTGCAGATATTACTTACTTACAAAAATTTATCTTAGCATACAATAAATAAAACAAGATGACCCAAACTGAACTTATGATGCCTATTTTCCACATAATTTTATTTAATACTTATGTTAGCTTTAATGGCTTTAAAATCACCGAGGATGAGTGTGTTCCCAAATTTCGTAATTTAGCGTTATAAAATATTACAAATACATGGCAGCACTCTCGTAATGACTGATAAAAACTGTAAAACCTCAGTATTTACGCGAAATTTGAATAAATACGATCGGTAAGCAGAATTCTACGATAAAAATTAAACTTTCCATTCCTTTCCTCAGAGAATAATACAAATTCCGCTCCGATATTACAATTCTAATATATTTTAACGTGCAAGAGAAAATTACCCTGCACGACGTATTTCAGATTTCCCATGTAAATCAAATGGGAAGGATAGTTCCTGGAATCAAACCCGGGACTGTCAATCTTCGCAACAAAAACTATCCTAGGGAACTCGGTCCCAGTAGAAAGAGGTTTCCTCAAAATATCATGAAAATCGGTCTATGCCTATTTCCATTCTGGAAAATAGGCAAAAAATCTTCCCTTCTGTCCCTTGACGGGCATTTTTTTGCATTTCACCCCTCGATAACCTGAATATCTTCAAACAAAAGAATTCCCATGAACGGAAACTTCGGTCCGTTTCCACGCTCGCCATTATATTTCTCAGTGCAACATATCTTTCCGATTTCCTTTAAAAACCTTCAGGGGACTCCCCACCACGCAATGAACATCTCAAGCCAGTGGCGAATCCAAGGGAAGTTTCTGGATGGATCCGCTCCTGTCCCCAGCCCATGCTTCTCACGCTTTAAAATACCTTCCTTATCAAAATCCGCACACATCCCACCGCCAAGCGCTTCCTTGATGGACATCATAAACAAAATTCCCCACTTCCGAACATAACAATAAATAAAAATAATGTGGAACGTTTTCTTTTCCGGAATCTACCATATGTGTATCAGCACAGATGACAATTGATTTATGGCCAAGATGCGTATCTGTTTTTCCGACCCCTTTTATACCTCCAGTTAGATCTATCCCACGCCGCCATACTCTTGCATCCTCGTTTTCTCTTCCTTTCAAATGCCCCCGCAATTTGCCCAAATCTTTCTTTCCCGCGTGCTATTTTCACTCTACGTATTCTCATATTTTCTTCGATTCTCTTTAACCTCCATTACTGTTTCATCCATTTCCACGATTAATAATTTCTGATTTTTTAACAACCTCATTTCAGTTTAATTAGTAACGCTATTTCCATTTTAGCCACTTTTAAGTGACCGACGTTATTTAATTTTTTCTTCAGGAAACTTTTAGTTCGTTTATTACCTTCTTTCTTTCGATAAGATTCATCCTTCACTTTTATCACGGACACAAGCTTTGGATTTTTGACGAGGATTTACAAAATGCGTCTAATTTGTGAAGACGTGAATTTAGGATTAAAACCTGGAGGAGGCCGCGATATATCCTGTTATATTTTATTTTCTGAATTAGTTCAGCGTCTTAACTTAGATTCATGAGATTGTTGTTCGGCGAATGTGCGTTGCATCAAACGATTTCTCACATCTTTCGCTTAGTCCCTTACTTATCATATTGTGGCGTTTAATAGCCACAGTGAAATACGAACGTTTTTTATCAATCCGACATATATTCGATCTAAAATATTTTGATATCGTAGTCACGCATTCTGATTTTAATGCGAGTTTTAATTAATTTCCAAACCTGCCAGCAAACCACTCCAGCTTATTCTGCTTTAAAAGTTTCGGTCTAGCGTTCATTCTGCTATTTTCCATAAGGCGACATTCCGTTCAAATGCTCTAATAACGACCTGCTATTTAGTTAGAACAGACAAATTTATTGAAAAAAATCTTCATCGTTCTTCTTCCTTGTCATCATTTATCATTGCTGGCTACGATTGGCTCGCGAAAGTGGTCGGGGGAGCCACGAACCGCCATGGATGTTAGACTTTAGTCAGATCGAAGGAGAAACACGTGAAAACCCAGAATTAGTCCGCAATGCTCTTGGTAAATAAAATGAGAAGGCGCTTGAAGCACTTCAAGAATATAAATTAAATTCACTAATAAAATCAATTTTGAAGTTTTAGGAATTAAAATGGTTACATATTTTTAAAACTTAAACACCTTTTATTTTTAGAAATTATTAATGGTTAAACTGATGAAGGTTGCTTTGTAGCCATAATGTTTATATGACTTTCTCCAATATTTTTACGGCTATTTGAGTTACGTATTTTATCAATTGGCTTTAGGGTTAACCAGTGCTCAAATCTAGCGGGAACGCACTTAATTCAAAATGAAGCCCATAGCATTGTTAAAAATATCTGATAAGAACGTTTCGGTTGGTAAAATATTTCAAAAAGTCGTGTTCGCTCGTAAGAATTTGAAATGTTATGTTGGCGATAATAAGTTCGTAAGTAATCGTATTGTTCGAATATCTGAACCAATGAGAATTGATCCATAAATGTGTCACTTGTGTCATCTGCAGCTCCAGTTCACAGTAGTCTTGCGCGTGTTTTATTAGTAGGTAGGCTATATTATATTAATATGTATGTTGATTTAAAAAACTTTCAGTTTTTAATTTAATGCATGTAATGAAATCAAATAACGAATAAAACGAAAATAATTTTAACTACCGACTAGCGCTCCCGTTGCTAAAAAATTTTCCAATTCGGGCCCCGGGGTTAACACTTCGTCGGATTTGACAAGAAGTCTCCAGGTTTACGGTACAATATTGGCAGTGGCGGCATTATGGGGGATCGCACATGGCGCGCGCCAGGGGCCCCGTGACGTATGGCAGTGCTTCTTAACTTGGGTTACGCGGAGCCCTAGGGTTCCACGAAAGATAGGGTTTCTATGAGAATCCGCGAAAATGGAAGAAAAGGCAAGATGTCCCTAAATATTGAACCTCTCCCTCATACTCAGTGGCGGATTTAAGGCGGGTCGCAAATGGGGCGCGACAGGGGCCCCTTGAAGAATGGGGCCAAGAAGTTATGTTCGCGTATATAATCTCAGAAATATTGTCTCAATTTTAAAATCAGTGGACCCCCCCTCTATGGTTCCATAGAAAAACGATATTGTTAAGGGGTGTCACGAAAGAGTGTAGCCGTTAGGAGCGGTTTCACTATTTATTAGGATGGCAGGATCGGTGGGATCAAACATTGGAACGACCTCCCCACCAAAGTCTAACCTTTGCGCCCCTTCAAAGTTTCTCTTCGCGCCCCTTCAAACCAAACACACACTTATGAAACACTTTGTTGCATTGAATCTCTTTTGTTTTCGCTTATATGTTGCATTCTCTCAAATGATCGTTCTCGCTTTCTGTTTGTTCTTTCGTCTTTTCTTATTGACTAGATATTCGTCATTTTTTGGGGAGAATTGCGGCATTGCCGTGTTGATAATAACAACCTAATGGTCTGTTATATCGGGGTCGTTATTACAAACGTATTTTCTATGGTCACTATCCTTCTACTTTTGGCACAGATATTTCGTACGTTGAAGTGTCTAGGAGAATGTCACACCTTTCATATTTGTCGTTAATGAATTAATATGATTTGAAATTAATTTTTATTTTAGCTTGCAGAGATCATCGGTATCGGCATTCACTAGAGAGTTATCGAGCTCGTCTTCTTGCTGAAAAGAAATTCAGAAATAAGCGCTTAAAAAAATAAGTTCTTATCTTTGCCAACTCCAATATTATGGCTATTTCAGATACCAAATATAAGTACATATGTATGTACCCGTTTTTTCGCCAACTTATTCTTGAATCAGTATCGACATGTTTGTTTGATTTTTTTGTAACATCACAGCGAAAACTGAAATTCATCATAATGTTACATCATAATTTGAAGTGAGAAGTGGTAATAGAATTTGTTGGAGTGGTGGCGAAAGAAAGCACTATCGCAGCTTCTTAAGATTTGCATGCAATAAATTAAAATTGCCGCGGACGGAAGCGATAATCCATTGTAATTGACGATTAATAGATGGGAAATATCTGTAGAAGAGTATCGAAACAAAAAACAAACTTTTTGTCCACCATTATCCGAGATAATGACACGGGAGGCAGTCACAATGCGGAGGGCGGGATTTAGATATCGCGCTGCACATAGACAAATTGCTTTTCCGTTAAAAAAGAGTCTACAGACGCTCGGATTCCGCGGTCTTTTCTTTTAAACATCGATGGGGATAGTTAATTCTAATCTAATATATAAAGAAGTGTCTGTCTGTCTTTTCGTATATGTCTATCTTTCCTCTGTGCATTCGGACACCATGAAAGTCAGTGCAACCAAATTTTGCATAGAATCTACTTTCATACGAGGAGATTTTCTATCGCCAAGTCCCAAGTTTGGTTCCAGGAGCTTTTATTTTTTCCCATTAGAATAGCCTGGGAATGAGTACAGCGCATCTCAAAATTATTTATGATAATTTTAAAAACTCTGGGCTTGAACCAAAAAAAGCCTAAAAGAATACTTTTTTATATTTATATTTTCAAAGAGGCAACAAATCGATAGGCAGATTAGTTTAGAACGCGAAAATTCGACTTTTTTCCTCTGAAAATCTTTCACGCTCACGTAGATCACCGAATACACCAAAATTTGGTAGCGTTTTGTTATTATTTTTGAGCTAAAGGACAACGAAGCAGACCTTTCTCTCTCAAGTACCAGGGACCGAGACCAGGGCAATTTTTCTTTCGTTTACGGGACTTGCGTGTTAAACATTCTAGAATTCTTATCTCTGAATATTTTTTTACGGTAAATCACAGATCGTATAAGACTTAGGGAGAAGAAAATATGATTTTTTAATTGTTCCCCACAAAATAATCTTTATGCCAATAAACTAAATACTTAATTGCATATTTGGCATTTTCTCGAATTTCTACCTCCGAAAGTATAAGATGTAGTTATGTGCTCTCGCAGATTTTTTGTGGCAAATGTTTTACTTTCGCTGAATGCATTTTCTAATCGGTGCTTAACAAATCTTTTAAGAGCTAGGGAGAGGAATAAAGGAAATCATAATTATTCTCCACGCAAATAATCTTCGTAACAACCTATGTTAGCAGTATATGAAGTTTTACGTGATATTCTGATGGATAAAATGAACGCTCTTGAGTTGAACACATGCACCTCTGAGGTGAATTAAAAAAAACGAAATGAAGAAGCACAGCAGCCCTTGAGTAAATGAAGATATCCTGAAATACGTTCAGAGCAATTGATACGGATAAAATTCTAAGGGAAGCGTATTCGATGGCTCATCGAGAACAACATTGCAGTATCTTGGCGTCGATAGAGTTTCACTTAAGAAAACCCAAAATTTTCGTGTTCGAAACAAATGTGTGGAAATTCTTTATTTCCTGCGAGAAGGGAGGCGGGGCTTGAAAGAATTGGAGTAGTGGTCTGAGAGTATTTTGCGACATCCAAGATAGGTAATTTATAGGAAATCGTAAGAATAAAGTTCTCCAGTTTGCCAGACATAAAGTATTGTATTTTCCCTAGTAACGCTGAGAACTTAAGGTGGTATTATTATATATCTGAAGCCTAAGGACTGCTTTACATATATGTTTACATTTTTGACGGGCTCTTTTCGGAGACGCTTGTCGCCCATGGCAGCTTTTTATATATCCGAGGCTTAAATAGAAAACTTTCAGCGCCACATTTGAGCATTTTTTAAGTATTTCTAAATTTCCAGAAATCCCTCACATTTTTACCCCTGCAGACGCGGTAATTGAATCGTAATGGTGGGTGATGCGAGCACCCTTCGCGGAGGTGCAGAGAGAGAGAGAGAAGCGGGAGACTCAATGTGACACTCCCTTCTTCCCATCCGTTTCCCTCCCTCAATCCACTCCTCCAATCTCCTCTTCCCTTATCCTCTCCCCTTATTCCCTCCCCATATTCCCTCCCCTTATTCCCTCCCCGTCCCCTTCGCCTCCCGCGTCATCCGCGCCCTTATAACCAGCGGCGCCGTGCACCCGCGGCGCGCAGAGGTCGACCGGCTGCAAGAGGAAGCGTTCCCATCTGTGACTTCCCCTTCTTCGCCTCCGCCGCCCCACGCTTTTTACGACGCCTCCAGTGCATCAATCGCCTGAGGAGGGAATAAGGGACGCCTTCCGAAGAGACGTCGAGGACGTTTTCACCTTCATTCGTCTCCGTCGCGGCGACTTCTCCCCGCCGTCCTTGTCCCCGAGGACGCTCCGCGTGAAGCAGCGCGGCGTTGAACCCGGGATCCGCATCTCCCGCCTTCGAGAGAGCGTGCAAGGAAATAGCGGTGAGCTTCCCTGTCTTCCTCGCACCGTGTTGTTTCTTTTGCGGTGGTCGGACGCCCAAACGAGGTCCGTTTTGGGGCAGGGTTTTTCGAACGGGGTTACTCGTACCCCTAGGGCAGTGGTTCTCCAACTTTTTTGAAATGCAGCACACTTTCAATGATAAAGAGGGTTTCGTGGCACCCCAGTCTTGTGACAGGCTTTATATATTTTTAGATACGGATATTACAACCTTTGGACACATCCATTTGTTGATGCTACCACATAATCAATTTATCAGAAGAAAAATTATTGCCCTAATTACTCACCAACACATGCAAATTGTTCATTTATTTACCAAGAAAAGTTTTTCGCTGCACCCCCTAAATATTTAGAGCGGCACACCAATGTGCCGCGGCACCCGGTTTGAGAACCACTGCCCTAGGGGAACGTCAAGAGTTTTGAAGGGATACGCGAAAGTGTTAAAGATTATAATTTTTCTTTTTTACCTCGTCTTTCAGGCACTGCATGGGAATCAAAAGTTGCTATGTTATGACTAAAAATAACGTTATAAAACAGAAAAATACGCCAAAATTGTGCATTTTAACGTTATAAGCATGAGTTATCTCAAGTGTTTTTATTTCATTGTCACTTTCAAATGTACTAAGAAGTAGTAGATGAAAGCTCATAAACACTTTGGCTCTAAGTTGATCAGTGGTGGAAATCTCCTTCAGCCAAAAATTATAGGATAAGCCCTATGCATTTCGCCCACTAAGTGGGCATCTTCAGGGGAAATGCATAGGGCTTATCCTATAATTTTTGGCTGAAGGAGTTTTCCACCACTAATCTACTAAGGAGTAGGCGACTATTTAAAAAAAATTCCCCAAGGACGTACGCGACCATTGAAAAATGTTACAATACAGGTCAGCAAGAAAAGGTCGAAAAATCCTGATTTAGACGGCATGTCTGTCTGTCGGCCGAAAAATCCGTCTGCGATGGCGATTTTGAGAGACTCGATCTCTCGGTTCGCGTTTGAGTCCGCTTCTCAAGGATGAAAATGTTTTTCTGAGAGGCGAGAGGAAAAAATAGGATTTTAAAGTTAAAATCGCCACCGCTGAGGGAATTCGCGAGCACCAGAAGGGCGATACTGACACGGGGTGACCTGTTTTTCGGAAAGGTGTTAACATCGCAAGTGTAACTATGATTTAATATTGTTATCGTTCGAGAGAGAGCGAAAATTTATTTCACTGAGAATTATTGAATTATTAGGATGACATTCTTCAGAGGAGTGAAGGGAAAACGAGTAGGAAGAGAGGGATCGGGAGAGGAGGAGGTCGTTGACTATGGGATTCGAGATAAATGGATGGGGAGAATAGAGAGGGAATAAGGCGGGAGGAGGGAAGAAGGGAGAGAGGTCGGGGTTCATCAATTTTGAAAGGGAAACGGGAGGCGGGGCAGGAGGGCGGGTCGGGGCAGGGGGGCGCTGAGGAGGCAGAGGGGAGGGCGGATGGGGGTGGCATTGAACAATCGCCCGGTCGACTGACCGAATTTGAACTGCGGCACAATTTGGGTTGCGTGAGTCATTAAGGAAATGCATAACCAAAAATGCATTTTTCGTGTTAAACTTAATATTGGCCATTTAGAACAAACTCCTTTCATTGCGGTTCATCGCACATTTTGCTTCAGCCTCCATCTGGGGTCCTTGGCAGGTTTTTCAAATATTTTACATTATGAAATGTTTAGGCAATTTATTATATAAGCAGGAACTCGTGACCGACCCAACAATTAACGGTCGCTTCATGTCTGCATAATTGATCTTGATCTCGTGATATTACAGTAGCATCATTTGTAGTCATCGATTGCTCGTTTTATAAATCGGTTAATGAGTGAACATAGGAAACTTCTATGACTGTTAGATAACCGGTGAATTACCACTGAGGATTCCTACTTAGAAGCTGAAATGTGCATGTGCTATACTCAGTCGTTTTGTGGCTTATTCATTTTTCAATAAACTTTTCCGCATAAATTCATTCGTGGACGACAGACTCGTTGCGATAATCTGTCTTGATTTTTACTTTGCTCGATTTATGGCAGCAAGGCCGTCAGCATTCTAGCGCTGCCGTGACGCAATTTCATCAAAGAGGAAAATGTAACCTTTGATACAGTCAATGTCGCATTTGATTATGATGCCGAACGCACTCTTCGAAAGTGAATGTTAAAGTGAATGTTGCGAACGTGTCACGGGACACGAATGGGATGTCATCGGGACGACGTGATGATGCACTTGTATAATATCAACAGATACGATCACATTGCCTCCATGAGCAAATCACGTGATCAATCGGAAGGGCATAACTCGCAGGACTGTTACTCAATTTGAACAAAAGTTGGCAAAACACTCTCGATTCTTCGCCTGGATCCTTTTCTTAAAAATGAGATTATGCTACAAACTTGTCTGTTTGTATCAGCTGTTTGGTTTTTATGCTTTTTCAGGAACATATTCTTGTGATAATAAATCTCGGAACATTAATAGTTTTATAGGAGAATCTACTGTGCACTGATGACGATTGCTTTGTTATCGAAGTGTGCATATGGTATTATAACCTTTTTATAGATATAGATCAAGAATTGATGATAATTAATGATACTGTTTATGATGAATAGTAGAATTTCTTCTGAGCCGTAATTTGTGATATCTAGAGAGGAAGGATGGAGAAAATTCTTAGTCGGAAAAAAGGTAAAAAGGGGAAGAGAGAGAGAGAAGAAAATATCTACTGAGTACTGAGGTCTGTGGGAGATCATTTCGCGCTAGTGACCCAGTAATATTACGCACAGTCTCTATAAATTTTTTGTTCCTTCCAAGAGCGGCTGGGACCTGCAAGGTCCAACACACACTTATTGTCACACTAGCTATTAGACATGCCTATCGTGTCAATTCGATGGCATTACCTCGTTAGTATATATGTTATGGTGGGAATCTTGACGCCTCTCCCGTTAGAACAGAATTTTTAAAGAAATAATTTTCATTTTTTAGATTATGCTGCAAAATTTATTATAATATGCTTTTACGAGATAAATTATACTTTTTGTGAAATGCATTAATCTCAATATTCTTTTGCGTCCTTTTTAGTTATATTATGACTAAAAATAGCATTCAATTCAAGGTCCTATTTCTCCAATGACTTTTATCTAGGCTAGCGGTTCTCAACCGAAAGTTCATCGCGGACCCGTGTAATAACATAAAGTTTACCACGGACCGGTATATTATCTTAATAATCCACCAAGAACCGGTAAAATCAATTTTAAACCACAAATCATTTAAAAAGGAGAAAACAAAAATATACATTCATTGTTCATTGTTTTTTCAAACGATTCTGTAGAAAAATAAAAAATACGCTGTTTTTATTGAACGGACGCTGAAATCTGAAGGCATTTAAATTGAATGTTATGTTGTGTAGCTGAAAGAAGATATGCAAAGATCAAAATAGTTATTAACTATCAGGGCATAATTTCAGATGCATCCATACATACATCAATGTATCCTGTATAGCTGTGGGCGGTCACCAGAAAATGTTAATGCAGCCACCAGCAAAATTATATTTTAAACATAGCAACAATTAATAAGCAGACTGCGATGAATACTGTGTATGTGTGTTTATTCTTGGCTAATAAAATTCTTGGATTATTATAACCATAACTCCTTCCACAACAAACACAATCACAAGGGAGGAAGGAAACCCGGTGCCTGCATTTGCCTACTCTTAACGAAGAGCACCAAGGGGGCCAACAGCTTAACGTCCCTTCCGAAGGGCGGAACACTGAAACTGCGTGATATCCTCAAGCCAGGGGGCCTGGCGACCTCGGAAAAAATCCTACTTGCGCGGTATTCATGCCCGCTGCCTTTTCGAGCAGCGGGCAAGTAGCAGCCAGTGTCCAAACTACTATACCACTGGCACTCTGCGATGAATGCTGTGATATCACATTTTTATAATTAATATTTGTTACTATTGTTTTATCTCGTTAAACATCCTAGACGCCGCCTTAACGTAGAATACAAAATTTTTCTCTGGGAACCACTACTTGAATAGTATTGTTAAAAATATTTCAGGACATCTTTGTCTCAAGCATAGAAAGAGTATTCTCAAGTCTGTGACATTAAGGCATTTTTATTTACCTGGGATAATCATGTGAGTTCATTGAGAATTAGTAAATTTAGACGAGAAATCATCAGGTTGAAATATATCAGTTTTTCAATTAAAAAGTTAAATTGAAACTAGATTAAATGATAAGCTTCTCCTATTCGAAAAATTTCCTATTCCTAAACCGTTCGTGATTACAAATAGCTTGATTTTAGTTTTATTATGGTAACCATAAAAATGACTGTAAATTAATTAAGGAATTTACAATAAAACAGTTTCTTTCTTTAGTTTAGCATTATTTCTTATTTTATTTCGCTCTCGCTAGCTGGCAAGCAATGGCTTGCCACCATATGATCAATAGAAAGGAAAATGTAATTTAAGTACTTTCCGTGGAATTACAAGTTATCTATTAAGTGCAAAGGATTTTCTCTGGTTTCAGTCTCGTTCCACAATAGACAAGGAAATCTGAACTTCGAAACGGATCCGAATAAAAATTAAACCAGATTCAGTTGATAGTAACAAAAACAATGTGTTATGAAACATAATTGGTGAATTGAAGGTTAAGAGGGAATCGAATCGTAGGAAGGGCAGAAGGGAGAAGAGAAGAAGGGCGGAAGGGCGGAAGGGTGAAAGAGAGAGGAGAAGGAGGGCGGGGTTGCGAGGTGGAGTTGATAAGGGGTGCACGTCGGAATGAGGACCAACGAGCGGGCAGAGGTGAGACAGTCGGAGGCGAGGTCACGGACATTGGCCGTGGAAGGAAGAAACGCCACCTAGCAACGCCTTCTTCCAGTCGAACGCTCTTCTCATCCATCACCGATCTTCACTTGTTACCCAACACGCCTCCCATCCCCTCCCCCTCCCCCCCTGTCCCCTCCCCCCTCCCTCTCCTCCCTCCCCCTCTCCTCCTCCATCTCCTTCCTTTTCACCCTCCTCCTTTTAAATATTCGAGGATTTATTCCTTTCGATTTCCATATGTCTACTGAATTCGTTTTCGCAGTGACTTACGACGCGATCTGATGCTCGTTCAGAAAGAGTAATACTAAAATAGTTCGTAGAAATGTTCTGATAGTTTATTCTTGTCATGGTTCCATATTCCGACTTAAGTACGTGTTTCCAATCCAATGTTTTCTCATCGATTCTTACAGAAGCCTGTCTTAAGCTCTTGCTCATCTAAAAGAATAATTATCCTTATAATTTAATGGGCAATTTATTGATTTTTTTGCCTTAATTATCCAGTCATTATTATCGGTGATTCACACAGGAATGCCTCGAATTATTCCAGTGGGTAATACGATGCTCTCCGTAAGTGCGATAGATATCTGACTTACAGAGATGAAAATCTTCGCCCGACCGCAATAAGAACTATCGACATCAAAGCTAAACAGACCAAAAGCTGTTATCTCCGATTCCGTATCAGAATTTTCGGTCACGAGATGCCAGTTACATATTCTCGTTCTTTAAGATCAACGGCCGCTGTTAAATTTTCATTTAAGTCCTTAAAACGTTAACCGGTTAATATTACAGTATATCCTTCGAAATATTTTTTAAAGCGGATCGTGGAAAATTCGTTAGCATTGAGTTCACTTTAGCCGACGGATGCCACATCGTGCTTTCGAGAGAAAGGATAAAGAAGAGCAATCCGCGTTGAATTTTGAAAATATTTCTGTGCTAATAAAATCTACATATTATAAAAACCTAAAGTAGTGACAACCTGTTATTTCCGAAAAATGATTTAAAAAACACGTCCACGCTATAATGAGCAGACGTGCTTCAAAAGAAAGGAGAGCCCGAATCAAATCCAATGATCGAACTTGGTGCTACTATGGCCAATTATGAATTCGTTTCCAAAGGAAGTCTCAGCCTCTCGTGTAAGAAGTATTCCGATTTATCGTCCGCGTCATTACCGTAAACGCTTTGATTGGATACTTTAAGCAAACATTTCCGTCGGAACTCCTTAAATTTGTGCTCTAAAAGTCAGTTTCGTACTTATGGAGATAGGATTTCAAACAATATTTATCGCTTATAGGAGTGTTGTCTGGAAGTACGACACACGAAGACCCTCAAGGAACCACATACTTCATCCTCCCTTACCCCTACACCCCTCTTCCCTCTCTCCAACCCCTCCCATCTCCCTTCCCTCTTCTCTCTCCCCTCCCTCCCCTCTCCCTCCACTCCCCCTCCTTTCCCCTCCCTCCCCCCTCTCCCTCCTCTACCCTCCTCTCTCCCTCGTCCTGTCGCCTCTTCCTCTAGGATTCCTCAAACTGCCTTCACATTTCAAACGACAAAAAATAGTCAGTATCAACAATCGACGATTTGCCACTGTTCCTCGATGTAACTGAAACTTGTTTCCAGTCTGCCCAACCGTTTGATGGCTTCATTGGATGGAGCTTTTGCATTTATTTTGGCTCTATTATTCCACTTAATTATATCAAAATTGCAATTGCTTAATTAGTGAGAAAAATAAATTCTGTCCAAGAAAGAAACTAAAATTGCCGATTTCAAACTTAATAAAGTATACTGAGTAATTGAAACCATTCATAAATCCTCCTGGACGAGCAAGGGAATGAAAACGACCGAAATACTGAGGTTAAATTGTCATTATATTACCATTTCATTCAGGCTTATGGAATTAGGTTTCAAGTTTTTCCTCCTTAAACATCCTTTTATTCGAGTTATATGGAGGATCTCCTGAAGTCGAATTCACCACCAAAGCGCTAATCTCCACCCGTTCCATCTGCTCGCCCCCTCCAACCTCCCACTCCCTCCCTCTCACTCCCCCGCTTCTATGATTTATATGTGGCACCCTCTTGGACCCTCTCGTCACTCTTCCTCCCCTCTCCCCCTCCCCTCTCTCCCCTCTCTCCCCTCTCTCCCCCCCACCCCTCTCTCCCCCACCCCTCTCTCCCCCACCCCTCTCTCCTCCCACCCCTCTCCCGTGTCCTCTCACCCCATTCCCATTACCCTCCCCTCCCTCCTCCTTCCACCTCACTCCCCTCCCCTCTTTCCTAATACCATCATGTAATTCTCGCTGGTCGCTCCTTCTTTATCTCATTGCCGACTTTAGAGTTCATGGGATCCAGCCCTTTTATCACTCGCCGTGTCCGCCCTTGCCTCTCTGCCCTTCTCCTCCCCACTTCCTCCTCCTAATCCTCTCTCTACTCCTCTCCCCATTAGGGCCAACCTTTTATCTGCTCTCTCTTCCCATCTCCCACTTCCTCTCTCACCCATTGCTCACTCCAAAGTCTCCTCTCTTCTCTTTCCCTCGCCTAATTCTCTTCCAGCCTCTTCTAGAACTGAAGTGTTTGACTCTAACATATGGCAATTCCAACGTTACATACCTGATTGTGAGATGGAGATGAATATTTAAGCCATTTCACAACCATATATCACGAAGAGGTTGGAGAAATCCGCCTCTTCAGGGCTGTCATTTTGGCATATACTAGGGTCCAGGGATTCAGAGAGAGGGGAGAAGTCGACTTTCTCCTCTTTTTATTTAGACTGAAATAGAAGTAGGAAGCCTATAAATACGCATTTGCCTAGATCCTTGGATGCTATTTGTCGAAACGTTCAATTGATTCACATAAAATTCGCTCTAGAGCAGGGGTGGGCAAACTATGGCCCGCGGGCCACATATGGCTCGCGAGAGCATTTTATGTGGCCCGCGATACCATCATGAAAGCAAACTGTAATATAAAATACAGTTAATTTCATATTTGTAACATAAAATTATGGCCGGGAAACCTTTTCCAGTGATGTTATTGGGATAACATATTGATTATTGCTTTTCATTAACTGGATCCCTCGCATTGTCTCAAATAACTTCCGTTGTGAACCCTAACGTGGTCCGCCGAAGCATTTCCATCGGTTAATGCGGTCCGCCTAAGAAGCTTTAACTGTTAATGTGGCCCGCCACATAAAAAGTTTGCCCACCCCTACTCTAGAGACTTTTTGAATCGATTGGCTTCGTTTAATACGTTTCTTTGTGAATAAGTTGGAATCCAGTATAAACAGACTTTTACGTTACTAACATTTTGTTTCGTCCATTTTCATTAAAACTACTGCTATTTGTTCACCTGTGACTACATTTCTATCCTTCTCCCCGGTGTCCAGGCAACTCCAATAACTGTCATCTCGTAAATCTCCGCTCACTCCTCTCTCCTTCCTTTCCCTTCTCTCTCCTCTCTCCTTTCTCTCCCTCTTCCTCCTTTCTTTTCCTCTTCTCTTCAACCCCTCCCTTCCATTTGGTCATATGCTTATACATGATCAAGAACGAGCATAAAGATTTCCTGATGATGTACTAGTATCTGTGAAAATGGTTTAATAATTTAAAATTGAATTGTAAGGTATAATTTATTTCCTGGTAGCGTTGCTGATGTTGCATACGTATGCAGGAACACATACGTACGCAACATTCTTCGTCAGTGGTCTAACTTTTGAAATTTGCATCTGAATCTTTATATGAAACATTTTCGACACCGCCTTGACAGAACGTCAACCGAATTAAATCACGGAATCTTTTTTTCTGATTTTTAAACACCGTTTCTTGAACAGGTAGAGATGTGGTTAGCGTGCCTGCATTTCAGGATTCTAATACTGCCGTGTGTATGTTATTTCCCTTGTAATCCTTTATAATATAATATATAAAGATATACACACTAATTGTAAAAGGCCTTGGTCGTACCGCCTAAAAAATAAAGAAAAGAATAAGCGCCTGGACTATAATCGGACCGTTTGTCTGTCACTACAAAAGTAGCATCCGCTTTACCGGTTGATGTTCTTGGTATTTTTATAGAAGAGCGAGCGATATTTAACATCTTAGAGAATAATTTTTATGAAAGTAATATACCAGAACAAAGTGAACATTTCTTGTTGTGAATATTTTTTTATAACATGCACCGTTTTTATAAAAGGCCGCCAAATATTTTCCATTGCATATTTATTTCGCATTCACGCATCTGTAATAGGTTTTGTCATCTGCGACTTTTTTTAAAAATTCAATGCGAAAATTATATATTAGCTCACATCACTCAATTACTGCTGATGATTTTCACTTAAATTAAATTGTCGGGTTCAGTTGTTATAGTTCGGTCCTAATACTGTCTAACCTTTTATATTTTATTTTAAGCGAAAAATTTCAACCATCTATAGTTAAAAATCACAGTAATAAATATTTATCGGTTCACGGTTTCTTGAAATGACGGCGGATAGCCACCATGTTCAACAGGTCTGCAATAATTATGCACGTTTGAAGAGACTAATCGTTCAGTAATATACTGACCTTGAAGATTTTTCTTCTGCTCAACTTTTACTGATTTCGAAAATTTGTAACGATTTACCAATGTTACTTTTTAATTCCATAACTTGTTGTAATGCGGTCGCCGAGCGCACTCACCAGTATTTTGAACCCTCAATATCTGTCTTTATGCTTCTTAAAACGTCTTTCGTGCCTATTTAAGCTATTTAAACGTTTAATTATGAATTAATTTTTAATGACATATTGTTTATAACTCTTAACAATAATTTCTCAACTTATGAATTTGTTCTTTAAATCTTGAACAAAAGAAGTTCATACTGATTTTTCCGGTTTAGCCATACATTATTAATTTGTTAATAGGGGAAAGTATTGTTTTCATGAAAAAAATCGACTTCGAGATTTCAACGGAAATACACGTTTTGAGGTCCCCTGAACACGTCTTGACCATTTTATCGATGATGTCTGTGTGTGTGTAAGAGAGAGTATGTGTGATAACTTTTTTGTGGGTGCTCTAACTCAAAAACTATGAATCAGGTCAACGCGAAATTTTATATTTAACTTTTTATGAAAGTCACAAGAACCGATTAGTTTTTGGTAAACATCGTTCAATCAGAAGTGTGTGTTTACACTTTTCACTCATCCGTTATTTTGAGACATTTGCTTTAATATTTGATAAATATAAAAATGTATTAGAATAATGGTGTAAGAAATTTAATTTTGTACGACCTTTGATTGAAACGTTTTCCCATATAATGCATTGCTTAAGAGATATCGTATATTTTCCGCTGCCACCACCACGCCACCTACCGACGACTATTGTTAGCAATTGACGCTTAGTTACGTCTTAGTAACTTTTCTTTTCTTAATTGTTGGAGCTTTGTGGCTATATCCAATATTGGAAGGCTATGGTTTGAGTTTATTTCTGTTCTTTCTCAAATCTAAAATTTTCTCGCAGTTTCTTAAAATATTTATTGTAATGTAACCTATTTGAAATTTTTAGAAAAATTACAGATGTTGAGAAAGTCATGCGTTGGCCACATCAGATTTTTTACTTATTTGGAGAAGAAATATTTGATCATTTTATTCGTGAAACTTTTATATAAGGACGAAACAAAACGAACTTTTTTGACATTAATTATGGACACCCGATTATACTGGAACATGTTTAGTGGTGATATAACCAAATTCTGCGAACCCGTCTCTTATCACCCTTCTGGGGTTTCTTTACCGGATCGACTTCGTGTGGATCGATACTTCCTGAGCAACCGATTCGCTTATCAGCGCTGCATTCGCGGATTTCCTCTCAAAAGCGGTAAAAACCAAGTCGCAAACGAGCAATTAATTTGTCATTTCTTCTCCTGCGTAACTGTTTGGATCTACAAAGATTCAAGGCATATGTTTACCTCCTTGGTAATTGTATGCCGTGAAGAATTTCTATAATTTGATTATGCTTTTTATATTATTTATTCTACCAAAATGTCTATAATTAGCAGTACGTATTGAATTTATACTGAGAAACCGCAGCCGATTTGCGCTAAAGTTGGAATACACCTCAAAATCCCAAAAGTAAGGGAATAAAAAAACTAAAAATAGATTTGTTTCGCATAATCAATTCATATGGAATCATAGCAGCGATTTGGAAAGCATTTCACTTGACGCTCGACTGATTTGGCTTATCTAAGCAAGAGTAAAAACAGCATTAATAAATCCACTCAGCATATTAATGAGCATTAGAACCGCAACGTATTAAAATCATCGTATGCCCTCCACGAAACAATTTTCGCCTCTCTAGAAAAACAAGTGCGTGAAAACATTCGATTTCTCTCGTGGATTTCCAATCGTCGGCTGTCTGCCAACATGTCAGTTTCTTTGCTCGATGATATTCGGTTACCGTCGCCGTATCTGCCTCATGTCCCTCTCTGCACTCTCCGAAGGCGGAACTCCGAGACTGCGACGTGGCAACACTGTTCGCGGAGGCCTAATCGGCTCGAGGGAAACCAGAGGTTGTAGCGGGATGGGGGCGCAAGTAGGATCGTGGGGGAGAAGAGGTGGGGGGCGTAGAAGCTGTTAAAGGGGAGAGGGAAGTAGGGAGTACAAGATCCTTGTCTGAATCAGTTCTTAGCTACGCCCGCTACGAGCAGGTTGTGAGACTTAAAGTGTCTATCTCGCCACTTCCGACACGGCGGGAACGTGGTTCCTCTTGGAACGTGGAGTTGCGTGCCTTTCGCAGGTCAGCTGATCCGGGGCAGAGAGAGAGAAGAGGCCACCGTCTCTGTGTGCGCATAACCCAACAGGTAGGGCAATAAGGGAAGGACCAAAGAATATTCGGGATTGTTCCATCCAAGGAGTATCCCGATCTTGCTGACGCAACGTCAATTCAATCTAAACTTACGATCGAATCGACAATGACAAGTTATTTAGGTTTATTAGCTCATTCGAATACACAATTTTAATAGTTGACATATATTTAATAGGTAACGTGGTATCTCTCTTAACGACTTCTGTCAGAGATTACCGGTGTGCCAAATATAAAACTTGAGTCGATGCTTTAGAAAGAATGTAATTCGCTGGTGTTTCCGATGATCGATGCGGTTCGTTGCTATCGAAGATGCCTTTTGACTTTAGTTTGTGTATTTTCGTCGCGTTTCATAAAATCTTTTCGTTGTTGTAGCGATTAGAAGCTTAGTCCGTCGAACACAAGGTTACCTTGCATCAAATGCAAAGTGATACACGTCGGCATAAATGGCATGGGGTCAAAGATCTTATTTAGATCTCGCGTTCTTAAAATTATCTTTGCCAGGTGAGGCGTATGACCCACAATTCCCACTTGAGAATCTAGTATTGATCGATTCGTTCTATTTTTTAGCACTTTAAAATTATTCCAGCAGCGTTTATGACCGTATGAGATGCTGAGTGTCTTTAACGTAAAACTCGAACGAATTCTTCGCTCATTTTTCCCGCTGTGACAAAAAAGACGGTTTCTTGCTCTCTGGGGAAATTTATTCACTCGAGTGATTCGATGAAGGTTCTGCCGATTCATGGCTTTGCGTTAAGGCAAATAGGAAGAGCGGGTGCCAGGGAAAGGTCTGAGGAATTAATTTATGCGCGATTGGCCGATGTATTATTCAGCGTTTAACGCCGAAGAGGGAGTCCTTTCGATCGAGTTGACAAATTGGAAACTGGCCGCCGATGTAAATGGCCCTTTGCTCGCGTATATGGAGCCTAAGTTTAGTGTTTGGAGATGGGCGAGAAAGTTCTCTCCTTGGAATCTCGCGATATCGAAATGGGACCCTCTCGCGACGGCCCTCGGTCGAAGGATGTTCGCCATCCCGAGCTGTACACCGAAGACGTTGAAAAAATAAAACTATTCAGAGTTTGGATTGTGACTTGAGGTGACTGGGTTGAAAATTGAATCCCTGTTGTAGTCGAGTTGTGTAAAGCAGATGCGCATTCAACTGATATGCATCCGTTCCCTCTTTCCATTGAAAAATAGAATAACTCACGCCCGCAATTTAAAAAGATTTGTTTTCGCCAAATTGAGTTCTGAAGTAACTAGCCAGCGAACTATTGAATGTGAAGAACAACAATTTACGAATAATTTATGGAAATGTATAAAAATTGAGTTTTCTTCCTCGCTCTTGGAGAGTTGTCAGGTTTACTACTAAAATTATAATGCCTTTAAAATCCTTGAAAACGCAAACCCGCTTCGTCAGAATGACATTATAATTTTGAAACTTTGCAACAATCTTCCAATTTGTCTTTAATAATGTGAAACATGGAACTTTGTAAGATACGTTAACCAATTATTTTCATAGACTTTTCGCCGCAAATTTAGAAGCAAATTGGAGTGAACTTGAACAATAAGAGACAAAATTGATAACGTAAACTTTTCTTTTTGAAAACGCGATAATATTTTTCGTTTGTCGTGTGAACGGAAAAAATTAGCCACCGTTGCACTTTTGGGTCTCTTCGAAAAACACCATTTTGATTGGCTGGCATTTTGCGTATTGTCGCGTTATTCGAAGAATCCAATGAGCTTTTGTATTTTTTCTAAACGACACTTCCGCCCTCTTGTGGCCCGATCGACTATCCGCTGTGTCGTTCGGTTTTATTTATTTATTTAAGGTCGACAGAAGCTCATAGGGTTTTATACTTGTGCATACTGACCTCGATGTTATCGTAAATTACTCCCGTATGATTGTGATAGCTATGCCAAAGTGACATGATAATCAGGTTTTGTTTACTAGTTTGATGGCGGGCGGCTGGAATACTCTGGCAACGTTGCCCTCCTGCGAGAGTGAATGTTGGCAGGCAGATCTTGGCCTCCGAAAAAAATCAGGTATAGGAAACGTACGGCCCGAATGGAAACCAGTGGTCGCCCCCGAGTATGTTTACACCTCGTTCGAGAAAGAAAAGAGGAGGGGGGCTCGCCTTGCGTTGGGTTTTATTTTTATTATTTTATTATTATTAATCAAGGCTGCTTGGAGAATTGGAAGTATTCGTATGCGATAGTGCCTGCTATAAGACATCAAATGCTTGTAGAAAAACGCGAAAGGAATAAGCTACATGAAATGTGATAAATATAAAAAAATGAAATTGGTAGGTTGAAGAGAAAATAGGAATCAATGGGTGTAGAACCAGAATATCAATAGTTTTGCTGTATAAGTTGATAAGCCTCAAAAGGAGCATATCAGGGATAATACGAATAAATGAAAATCTAAAGCTTCCACGGAATCTGGTGGCATTTCTGTTTTATATTTCGTTTGTTGTCATAAGGAATTGTGAGATATTAGGACTTGCATCACTTGTCAAGCTTTTATTTCTGTTCCTGTACTGAGCTCCCCGTAGCTTGCGGATTCTTGCGTGTGCTTTGCCGTGTCGTGGAAATCTGCCGCTTGAAGCGAAAAGACAAAACGCCGCTCCAGTTCACGACACATTGGCGCAGATCTGCGGCGACATTGCTACTCTCAAACTCGCCTCACTCGACGTTCCCTTGTGTGCTTTGAATTCGGGCGAAGAATTTAGTTGGATTAAGAAGGTTCGGTGGATAATTTTCAATCAGCAAAATATTTAAAAATACTTACACTTTATTTCAGCTTGAGGCAAAACGTGACCTGCCATCATAGGATGTGTGTATAATCACGGGCGAATAGTACGTTCTTTGCTCGTAGTCGCCTTCCAGCTCGTTTTGTCCCGTTATGATTTTGATACGATACCTCAACATATCAACGCATAAAATGTTTGAACTGTTCAAAGAAATTCGTATTCCAGCGAATCCTGCGGATGTAGTAATAGGGTCCGAAATCAATGCCATTTGCTCTACTACGTTCAATTTCGTCTTTAAATTGGTATTAATCTTTTCCTTTCATTTGCCCACCAAATCTTTTTGTGCTTTATCAGTTACCGTTTCTGATTATATCAGGCGATGTGTTTACGCAAACCTCTTGAACGTTGGCCGTAATTAACCGCAGCAATTTATTCTGCAATGGCACTTATTCTGGAAAACGGAGAGGCGTGTTTACGAAAACTGATTATTGCGTGTCATAACGACCAACCGTTAGGAATCCCGGGAGCGGGACGGAACTAGGCCAGAGGTGAAAACCACATTTCCTCAATTAGAAGCCGCTCGCAAATTGGTGGTCGTCGTGCGGAGAAGGCGCGATGCTCGATCGATCGCCGCGCTTCATTTGTTTGTCGAAATTCGTATCGCAAGCGCGTCGAGGGAAACCTATGAAACGATGCATCGAACGCAGAATGAGTGGGTTAACTCCGGAGCGATCGGTGTCAAAGCGAGTCTTTTGCGACCGCAGCTGACCCCACGCAATTCGTCCTTCCCCTCACGCCGTTCGCTATTCTGGTAGGGGTGGAGAAGGGGGGATTGGAGGGACACTCGGAAACTCCCCTGCGCAGCGCGAATTTCTTTTCTCGTTCCTCCGCCGAGCACAATTTCCTCGCGCTCTCGGATAGCGAATGTTCGGAAAACAAAAAATAGACGCAAATTAAATTCACAAAACGACGTGTGCGCCGTTTGCCAGGGTTGATAAGGGTTCGCGCATTCCTTCTCGGGGCGACTTCGGTCTCGCGCGCGCTGACACCAATCACGTATTCTTGACGCGATGACGTTTCTAATTTATATATGTCCTTTTCCATTTTGTCCATTTTTAATGTGACGATAGATTATTTTATCTGTTTGGAAAATAATTTTTTGACTAAATATTAGTAAGTGTTCCTGCGCGCATTTTTATGTTGACAATGTATTTGAAATCACGTTGAGAGGCGATGATTTTATTATAGAAGTCACGTGTGCCTGTATCACGCATTTTTTTCCAAACCCAAAAACGGGGTTCGTATCATGCGCTGATACAGTTCTTCCAACATTTTTTCTTCGGTGATGTCGATCGTTTGTAACGAAAAACAAAAGTCAGAAATTTGAGTATGTGAATTACACGGAAATTATTGTTAAATATCACTAGTACAAAAGCCAGTCAATATGACGGGTATGCCTGGATTAAATATTAAATTTAAGGCACTTCCCATTCTTCCTCCATTTCTCTCTTCCATTCTCCTCCCTCATAATTTAAGTTTACATTCGATTTTTCGACATTTCATAAAGAGGTTGCAATGAAACAAAATCATGAAGGGCAAAAACAGATTGAAAATTCATGTGAAAAGTTTCATGTGAATTGAAAACAAATAAACACGTAGCGTAAAAACTTCAAGTCAGAAACGACTCCAATGCATTGTAATGATGGACAACTCAACATTTCAACTAGGAAAATACTTCAAGCTCACATTGAAAATATCTTTTATATCTTTTTGTTTTCAAATTTTATTGGACAGTTTAAAGCAAATTACTATACTGACAATAATTATGATTAATTTCTTTCGATAATTAAGCAAGGTATTTGACGCATGGCCGGTGCATTTATAGTGATTACAAAAAATGTGTGAATTGAAAAAGCTACTTACTAAGTTCTTTCGTTGTCAAGGTAAACAAAACAAAAAGCTAATTAAAATATTAGCGGTCGTATGTTCGTTCGCATTTCTTCTACGTCTTAGAAATGGCACTGCAGTAAACAAATTAAGCCATCATTACTTCCCTTTCGATTAAAATGCATTCAGAATATATAAGAAGAGTTCTCACAATTGATTTCAAATACAATATCAAAGTTCATGTCATTGCTTTTAGATATAGACGTAATTTTGTTAGGTCAGCAACAGTGCCGTCGCCCTTGACTACGAAATTTTGTCGTCTAAAATTTAGCCAAATTTTCGTGTTAATAACTAATTTGTGGAACGATTCGACACGTATTCGAAAATCGATGGCTGGAAAATGAATATCCGTTCTTTTACGTGTCGTTTGGTGCAAGTCACGTATTCATATCGCAATTCGAAGTGATTTTAAAATGCAAATGAAAAATGTTCTGCAACTGTGCAAACGCATCGAATTCTCTTTAATCTATGTATTAGATGAAAAATAATAAAATTATGTATAGTTAATATCAGAAAGATCGAACATTTTGTGTTGCGAAATATTGAAATTTTTTGTAGTATTGATCAAATAATAACGCGCATATCTATGTAAAAATAAGAATGGGAAGCACCTTTTGGATTCCGGTTAAACTTTGTCGGAACGCCAGGAGGAATAAATAGTCTATTTTCTTCTTTATTTGGGAGAGATTGAGGCTAGACTGTCTCTTCGTCAATCTGACCCATAATTAATTGATGGAATAAAGCGATCTGAAGATCCTATTCAGACAGGCATAAGCTGTAATGTTGGGAATATTTTCCTCGTTTCAAAAATATTTCCTAACCCTTAATAATGAACCAATTACATCGGGATTGTCCGAGAAAAACGGGACGTAGAGGAGACCTATGTAGTTTGCGGTGGCATAAAATTTTCCTTTAATTTTAGGACAAAAACTTCATCTCGCGTGTTGGCGTCCTATATTCGTATGCTTCCTACACACGGGTATTAACTCTTGTAATTCACCGAAATTGTCATCTCGAAAAGGAATAATTTTTTCGACCTTGATCTGGCCTAGAAGAGGGAATGAGTCCTTTCGAAGGCTCGGAGTTTGATTGGATATGTTTGGCCGCAGCATCGCGCACGGTAGGGGTGAGCAACCTGCGGGCCGCATGTGGCACCCAAGAGCGTTTCATGTGGCTCGCGAATCTCTGATAAAAAGAGATCCGTAAAACTCAACACACAAATTCATATTTTTTAGCCTACTTCCCAGAATGGAAATAGGCTTATATATCCGTCTCCATTAACTTTTGAATTAATAGACCGATTTTCATGAAATTTGGTGGAAATCTCTTGCTAAATGGGCCGATAGATTTTGTTGCGAAGATTGAAGTCCCGGGTTTGATTTCAGAAACTATACGTCCCATTTGATTTACCTGGTAAATGTGAAATCCATCGTGCAGGGTAATTTTCCCTTTCACATTAAAATATCTTAGAATTGTAATATCGGTGCGAGTTCTGTTATTCTCTGAGGAAAGGAATGAAGATCGTAGAATTTTGCTTATCGACTGTATTTTTTAGAATTTCACGTAAATACTGGCCATAGCAACAACTATTGTTGGACTCATATTTGGTATATTCTAATACGTATACGCGTTATTTTTTCCGCACAAATACGCGTGATCAATTTACTATTTGGTTCGAATGTATTTTTAATATTTTATAACGCTAAATTATGAAATTTGGGAACAAAAAGAGCTACATATCCGCGATGACTTTAAAGCTATTAATACCAATGTAAGTATTAAATAAATGTTTAAATGGAAAATAGGCACAATAAGTTCTCTTTGGATCATCTTGTTTATTTATATTATGATAACAAAAATATTTTATAATGGAATTTTAGCTTTAAAACATAATTTATGCTATAATATTAATACGATGCCTAAGAATCTCCAGTTAACTTCCGATTTACACTTTCAATTTCGCCCGCCGAAGGATTCGCAGCCACCAATGCGATCAACCATGTAGATAAGGTTCCCTACACTCAGTGCCGTAACTAGGATACGGCGAAGGTGGCTTTTGCCATAGGCGCCGCTTGTATAATGCTCCAAACGTTCCCACGAAAATGCCAAGAGTTTATTTACCATAAGTAAGTATTAATTTAATACTTAAATGTTAAAATTGTTGTCAATAAAAGCGCTAATATTCTTTATGAAAACGCAGTAAAAATCATATTCTACATACACTTGGTGTTGCCTAGAAAATTTTCCATATGCGCCATATAAGTCTAATAAGTTACGCCTCTGCCAATACCTGCCTTACGGGATGGAAACATTTAACCTTTCTACCGCATTTTCGAAGTCCCTCTGCTGGGGCACGTCGGCAACATTATACATACAGACGGTTTTGCAACACGGAAAATCGAAACGGCAACATTTTTAAGCAACACTTGTTATCCACATGTGGAATCGCGGGGTGATGTTCGACATGAATTGAAGTGAAACGGTGGGAAATACAAAGTTGTCGTTTTATTTCCTCATTATGGAACAGTTTCTCATGATAACGCCCACCACTGTGAATTTTATCAAAGGTGAATGACTCTTACATCCCCTCACAGAGGTTTCCCTTTACTTAAATGCAATGGAACAAATACAGATTATAAGGTAATATTTCTCTTATTTTCTCACGTCCCTTTCAGACAATTCCCCTGAGGTTGCTTTGAAGATTATTATCATTAAAATTTATGTTGCCTTAATTTTCACGTTGTATTGAATCTTTTAAATTTTAGTAGGATTCATTAGGTTAAAAGTTCCATGGCGACAACAAATGATTCCAATATTTTGTCAATCCCTCCATCCTGGGGTGGCGAGGAGATACGAAACGACGCTAAAACGCTTAATATTCTATAGCAGGGGCCTGCAATCTTTTCAGCCATGAGGGCTCATTTGCGAATTCAGAGAAGGATTGCGGGCGCCAATTGGGGGTACACAGAAAAATAAAGCTAAAAGAAATGGGTGAGATTCTTTTTTTATTTTCAAACAAAAATATTTTGATTTGAATACAAAATTTATTAATAATAAAGAAGGAGAATCTTGAAATTTTTAAAGAGAAAATTGAATTTGTACTTCTTCTGTGCTATCTTATTGCACCTCCCCAGCAAATGACTTGCCATAGCCCTAGTAGCGGGCGCCAAGGAATTTTATGAAGGGCGCCATGGCACCCGTGAGCGCCGGGTTGAGGGGCCCCGTTCTATAATATTCCATTTGATTTTTTAATTTAAAACTTTGCCATTTTTAGCGCAGGATGTTGTGGCAAACGTATTTACGCTCATTTTTGCTTAGAAAATTATTGCCATGCATTTATAAACAGGCGCGGATTTAGGGGGTGCGAGACTCTTTTTGTTGTGACTTGTGTCACATGTGGCATGGAATCCATAACTTTATTATTATTATAAATCATTAGACAAAATGGTATTAAATTTTGAACAGCTGCCATGGTAAAGATCCTGTAGAGCTTTCAAAGTATTTAGCGAAGAAAGAGCGAATTCCATTTGGATTTCTTCCTCCTTGAGATGACATCTGACTCCTGGGCAAGTCTTGAAAACCAACATCCGGGATTACATGCGTGTCTTCAGAACGGAAGCCATCTTTCTTACGGACTATGTTATGCAGAATCACACAAGCTTTCACAACATCTTTTGCCAGTGCTTTGGATACGTTTAGTGGTCTGTGAAAAATCCCCCATTTGTTACTCAATATCCCAAATGTATGTACATTCAACGTATCTTCTTGCCCGGCGTAAGCGGTAATTAAAAATACGTTTCGATATATCTAGCTTATGTCCCCCGTAGGATCGAAGTAAATTTGTCGAAAGCGCAAATGCTTTGTCTCCAACCAATACGAATGGTAATTTTTCTCTTGTTGTCAGATGAACAAGAGCTGAAGGCGGAATATTCAATTCACCTTTCTCTAGTAATTTATAGATAACAGTTTCTTTAAGAACAGACGAATCGCAATCCTTGCCGTAGGCTCCAACATCAACGTAAATAAATTGGTAATCTGCATCAACTATCGCCATTAGTACTATTGAGAAGAAGCCTTTGTTATTGAGATTCATCGAACCACTAAAGCTAAATTTTTGCACACGAACGTGCTTTCCATCCACGGCGCCGGCAGTTTGGAAATTGCGCTCATTTCTCAAATCCTTTAGCAACATCTATCCATTTCTGTCTTGATGATGCACTGGTTCAGTTCCAAGGGCGTTTTTTCTCCATTTGATATAAAAGGGAACAAATTCAATTCGCGAAGATTATTAAAATAGCGAAACGCGCTCGGACGACCTCTAGGGAACTTAGAAGATAACATTAATGCGTTCAAAATAGCTACTGTTATTCCTTTATTGTTATTATCATTATTATTTATTTTACCACATTTAAGACCGCCGTCAGATTCCGCTTTGAGTTTTCTCTGAATCCCGCAGATGGGGGGATTATCCGCGCGGACTTCATCGTTGGAAGTTCACCTTGCTCTTCTACTGAGGGAATCTTGAAAATATGTTCAAATTATGTGGAAATTCCGTGTGAAGAGAACGCTACAAGTTGCGTTCTGTCCGATGAAGGATCCGCTTTCTCCTCGAATCCTTTGAAGTGAAAGATAGAACCTCGTTTATCCGAATCAATGTTAGTAATCGGACATGGTTCGGATGAGCGGAAATCCGGATAATCCGGTGTGACGACTTTTAAGTAGGTTAAAAAACGAAAACTGACTTCATATAAAATACTATACAAAGTATGTATGCGCTGTAGTTAGTATTATACAAAGGTCAGCGTTTTTACATTCAGAAATTACATTATACAAATAAATAGAAATTATATTTTAATATGGAACATTTTTATTCAAAGGTTTTGCTAAGTTTCTGTCGTTTCAACAGATAAAATCGTTTCCTTGTCGCTCTTTCTACCAGTAATCTGACGCAAACTATATCTGTCGGTTTCCTCTCGTTTTATTATTTTTACTATCGCATCAATTTTTCATGCATAGCACTTGCTTGTTCTTTAATTCTACTTCCTCAATAGAAGTACAAGTTTTCGTTAATAAGTTCAATATTTCTTCTAAGGACAGCAGCAAGGTCAACAAGTTAATTATTCTAACATCTCTATTCGAATCACCAGTCCTTTGGATATGCACATTTAAATATGTACATTGAAAACCCATAACGCCGAATTGGAAACGGTCCCGATAAACCGGAGATCCGGATAAACGAGTTTATTTTCTTGTTCCCCGATTGAGCGGAGGTTCCGTAAGTGTAGCGCCAATCTATAGTCTATTGCCTCCAAAATGTAACGTAACCTTTTTATTTATAGCTCTGCTTCACATCTCTATTAGAGTTCTTCTCTTCTCCTACAATATGTAATTCTTGGTTAACTCTCGCTACAATGAAATTTTTTTATTGCACGCCAAACCCACATTTCAAAAGTTCCCGTCTGTTCAGTCGTAATTAAATTGAATGTTTTGAGTTGAACCTTTTCTCCACCCATTTCAACAATAAATTTTCATTTTACACTCTTGGAAAATCATGTCACGTGAGTGTATTTGAGAAGAGTTTATATTCTACTTTCAGAACGTGTTTTCACAGTTGTTTATTCAAAAAATTGGGTTTGCATAAAAAAACTACCCTTAAAGAGAACTGTCGGTTGGAAAATTTTGAGGAATGTGATAACTGGTGATGTTCTTTAAACTCTGGTTGTTAAAACGATTTTGCTAAATATCGATATAATTGATCTAGGAAAATTCTGTAGAGTGAATTAATTTGGATAATCAGTCAACGTCACGAATAAAATCCGAAAAACAAAATTTTCATTATACAGTTCTTATTTTGTTCGCAAAAATCTTATCTACATCTTTAAACTGAAAATTAGTTTTTATCAAAGCTTATTTGAATTTTTCATGGCGTGCAATAGTGAGTTTAATTTATGAATCTGTAAACAACATTTCAGTTGCCTCATTTAACATAAGCTTTTATATGGAAACGAAAAATTTAATTTATAATTTATTTGAAAACTTATTGTAAAAAATACTGGAATTATTGTTTCATTTCTTTATCCATATTTATCTTCATACTGAATACCTTTTGCTTTGACTTTGAATGAAATCATTCATAATTACTTTTTGTCATATGCAGATATGATTGTCACCCGCTACTTCTTCTCGTAATCTACATGCTCCCATGCCATTTTTTTTAAATTCCGTCGGCATAAATATTAAATACTATTGTCGAGTATTCCTCTTTTTAATTTCTTCCAGTATGGATCTTCATCTGCTAACATTACCTGTTCTTTTCGTTCGTTTAGAGATATTCGATGGAGCTCCATTCTTCCTCTTATTTTCCAATTTTTGGGATCCTATGTTTTTAAATTGGGATTTTATAGTGTCATATTTTCTTTTTTTGAATCTGTAAACGCATTTTCGTTTTTAAGCGCGTTTCTTTAAAGAAGAGGCACAATTCGTAATTGATTTATCTGTCTGTATTAGAGCTTTTTATGCCCGGCCCGTGAGACTACTCAAAGCCCGTTTAAAGCCTCATGGCTCGAAAAATGTAATTATTAAATTCCAAATTTTCTACCAACATCTGTGGGCTGTTTAATGATCGGACAAGAATTTTTTTAATCCACATGTTTGTATGCCTCGGAAGACCACAAACAAAATAAATTACTACACAAAATACACAAACATAATGTTATAAGGCGAAAAATATATTAACCAATTCTGTACGAAGGACTAGTGTGACTCGTCCTCCGTACTGAATGAATTAAATAAAAACTTAAGCAAATAGTATACGTAAATTTCAAACACTGATTCAAGTATTTCGGCCCGTCAAAGTTCGAAAATTTTTATAACAACCCTGATATATCCAATAATCTATAAAGCCCGGCCCGGGCCCGTAATGAATTCCTAAGGATTGGCCCGTGCAAGATTCTAGTCTGTATGCACCTGCGAGGCGCTTTATTGTTGGATATATTTTGATATAATGTGGTATTTAACATTTATATATATTTAGAGGAGATCATAAACTCGTGTAAAATCACCCAGAGCTGCCTGTAAACTGGAAAGACAAAATAAATTTGTTTGAACACAAAAATCCTTCTGAGAAAGTAATTTTGCGAATGATCAAGTGTAAAACATAATAAATATTTGTCGCATTTTTATTTGATGCCTTGATTTTGAGAAAATTGCCATAAAATATTTCCAATTGTTTTCATGTACATTACAAACGATTCCATTTTAATGGAATTGAGGATTTTACAGACGACAAATGGTATCGGAGCGTGCCACTCAATTGGGACTGCCAACGTCCACTTTTTATTTTAATACGGGGATTTTCCTCGATCAGGGCTGCCGTATTATCGGAAGTGAGAAATACCGTATTTATCAGAATACAAGACGATTCGAATATAAGACGACCCCCAAACACATCCAGTCAGATTAGTCCTACATTCCTCATCACTATCACTTCTTTCATCACTCTGGTTCCGCAGAATGTCACCTTATCCATCCATACTATTCGAAATCATTGACCGCTGACTTTTGACCCCTTCGACCACGCTATTATAAGACGACTCTTCATGTTTTAGATGCAAAAATATAAAATAATAATACCTCGTCTTATATTTGGATAAATACGTTATGCAATTTAAACTCCCTAATCACGCAGTAGAACTTGTTTAAATTTGGTTTTTAGGAAATTTTAAAAATTCAGCGAGTTATTATAGAATTCAAATCGTGTTGCTCTATCAGGTTGTCGTCTTACTGGAGGTAACAACAGAGACGTCAATTTGTGAGATAAATGGTCTCAATATGAGCAGTACACGTGTATTACTCGTGCTTGTGTCGCAACAATTGCGGCGTCGATTCTTGGCGCGCGAGGTGAGTGAAAGCGATGGACATTCAGCCTTTGAACTTCAGCGAGGCTAAGTAATATTGAGGTGAGCAACAGATGATATTTGTCCCTTTCAATTATTCGTTTGCAGTTTGCGTTTTGTATGGCGTAATGATTCGCTAGCATAGTGCGAAGCGAATATAGAGTTTCCATTGCGAGGATAATTTTTGGAGAAGAAATAACGAAGCGATAAATAAAGTTTTCAGGATTTGATGTGCATCTAACTCGCGAGACGATGGCAACCGCTTCTGAAAAATTGCCTTACCTTTCCCGTGATGTGTAAACATTTCCGTGGTTGGAAAAACAATGTCAACGCCATCGCAGTCCTAACGATCCGGTTACCGGTCGCTTTCACTCCACGCAAACCGGTCTCCACGCTTACGTATCGAGAATTCGGCATGAATAAAATAAAGCCGTATACCCCAACTCTCGTCGTCCGCGGCTGGATTTCCCCCTTTCCCAGGCGTTCGCAGCTGCGTGACGTACCATCCGCGGTTTCCTCGCGTTGCGTAACGGGAGTGTCCGCCTCCGCGTTTGACGCACTGCGAGAGACGGCTCAGACGGTGAGGGGCCAGGGGGACGAGAGCCTCTGCGCTTAGGCTTACGTTAGATGTCGTCCCGAGTGCGTTTGCGTGTCCGTTTCAATATTAGAATGGTCCAGTTTTGAAGCCAAGGACGCCCCTCCCCCCTTTCTTTCACGCCACCCTAATTACCGCTCCTTCCCCTTTTACGCCCCCCTTTCTTTCTCCCTTCTCTTCCTTTTGCGCCCTCTCCTCCTTCGATGCACTTGCGTGTTCGGCGGATGAGCGATAGGCACGCGCCATCACCTGTCTCCTCAGACCTCAGCTGATCGCGCCAGTGTCATGTGCTCCTCGCAGGCACGCGTGACCCGCTGCTACGCGGCTCGTGGAGCCGTGTCCGCAGTCGGCGTCGCCTTCACTTTCGCCGAACCCTCGCACGCGAACTGAAGGAAGAAGGGAACCTGGCGAAGAGGCCGCCGTCGTGTTTTCCTATCGGAAGAGGGCGTGTGCTCGCTCATGAGGCGTGGAAGGCGGGCCTCGCGCCGCAAGGCTCGTTCGACGACGAAGCAGTTTGCGGTAATTCCAGCTTTCTCGATTCGCAGGAATTTTCCAGCCCGTGTTTTTTGGCCGGAGTGAGGAGGGCTACGCTTCCGCCGGCTTCTTCGCCATGGAAGTCTCCGTCGTTACGCTTTGTTGTGTATCTCTGTTCGTGGCGAATGCAAGTTGGCTTATTGTTGCGGCCGTTTCGCCCACCGGAGTGTTGTGCTTATTCCTCGGAATCTTGCGCAGATGATTGTAAATGTAAACTAAACGAAAGGCACACGCATGAAACAATGCGACTGCAGTGATCCGTCTATTTGGTTGCCGAGGTGATTTCGTGTTGGATGCATTTGCTAGTGTTTGAATCGCTAGTTTGCCGTTTTTCGCAAAAATTTCCGCACGCCTTAAGCGCGAGTTTTGACCTGTTTAAATCGCGAAAATTAGATAAATTTTGGCGCCTTAAAGGTAAAGGGAAGTGAGAAATAATATTTGCTACGGCGCCGTATAGTTTCTCATTTGTTTTTCCCGCCAATCTCTCGTCGTGACTCTCATTCACTTCGTCTAATTTCTTTCTTCGGTGGTATTTTCTAACGCTCTTGAGAATTCCATGAAACGACTATTGCTTCTTGGCATTGCGCTTCAATGCGGCGCAAGAAACTTTTCCCATCACTTAGGATTTTTCACAATATAAATAATCAACTTTTGGCTTTTGTTCTCTATATTGGTAGATTTTCTGAATAGCGTCAAAAATATCCCTCCGTATTTTGTGGAAATTCGCATTTTTTCCCTCTCCTATACGAAGTGTTATATTATGCATTGTGATCGTGAGAAAATTGGTAGAAAGTTGTCTTTGCGATTCCGTCTCTCGTCTTTAGGTGCAAGCGGTTGAACAGAATCTGATTAAATCTCGCATTTATAGAGGATTTCAGGCGGAATAGTATACTTATTGAAATAAAGCATATCGCACAACAATGCAAGGTAATTTAATCCTTGAAGGTTTTCGGAAAATAATGCACAAATAATGAAAAATGGCAGCATGTATTTTAATTGAAATTCATTCTGTTATAGAAATTGTTATTAACAATTCGACATGAGCGATATTTCTCGATAAAAGGCGTGTAGCCAGTGACAGCGTTATATGTGGAGTTACACTCCCAGCTACCGACAAGCTCCTCTAACTGTAACAGCAGCAGCATTGTTGCTACGAGACAGAATGCGCGTAATTATCGATTATTGTAACCAGTGACATTATTTTATGTACTGAAAGCATACTGATACGAGAAGGTTTTTGCGATGTAATTTACACCGAATTTTTAACAATTGTAACTGAAGTTCAATCTCATTCGTTTCGCGGCACAGGTTCCTGCTTGAGGTTTTCTTTTTACGGTTAAATGGAATCAATAACAGTCCAAGAGGCTGATTCGTCAGAGAAAAACAAACATTAGATGGAACTAGAGTTTTTTTGCTATTTTGCGTCTGTGTTGTGAATTTGTCAACTTCATTTTGAATATGTATATTGTGTTATGTCTCCAGTAATTAAAGGACTGGGCACCAACGTAGATGTCTCACTATAGTAAATTTTAAATGTTGAGACATAAGGTTCTTTAAATAGGGAAAATTCCAACATCTGAAATGAGATTTAGACATTTTCCGCCATGCTGCGATTTGGAGTCCTTGCAGCATGTTCTCGCGTCGGAAGGATAAAGATGGTATTCAGGGACGACATGGCGGATCCTGAAATTTCCCAAAAATGTTCTCCCCCCTTCGATGTGCCGCTGATGACGACCCTTCATTTCTAATATTCTCCTCGCTTTTGTGCGGAAGATCTAATTTGCATCACCAAATTGAGGAATTTAGGTTCGAATGTATTTCCCCCAAAAGTGGCTAAGAGGGCATCCGAGGGGAGGAGACAATTGGTCCCACCCCTCTCCTTCTCCTCCCGGTGATCCCGCGCTTAACATTGTTTTCTAGGTCAGTGATTCCCAAAGGTTTTGTATGCGCGGCACCCATTCAAATATAAATAGAATTTCACGGCACCCCTCACCCTTGAAACATGGTTTTTATATGTTTACATACGAGTATTACAACCTTTGCACGCATCTATTTATTGGTAATGCACCCTAATACATTTCTTAGAGGAAAATTATTGCCGTGATTACCTACAACACGCCCAAATCGTTGATTCATTTATTAGCTAAGTTTTTCGCGGCACCCCTAAATATCAGCCGCGGCGCCCCAGTGTGCCGCGGCACCCAGTTTGGGAAACACTGTTCTAGACAGCCGGAATTCCCTATTACGAAACTGGTTGTTTTCCAGCAATTTTCGCTGTCTTTTCCAGTTTCGTTCCGGTGTGGCTGTATGCCCCCATTTATGCCCCCACTGGATTGCTTAATATTCTTTTGAATTTAAATTATGCTCTGATTACTTCTTGGAATTAACTGTTTACCTGCGTTGAAATTAATTTTTTTTAATTCTCACGAAATCTAAGTTATCTACTAGGTTTGGAAATGAAGGAATCGAAGCGACGATTTTTGAAACGATCGAGTTTCGTTTATTCTAAGTCCATTGTTTGTACGGGAAGAGTTTGGCTTGCATAATAATAATATTATTGCTGTAAACTTGTTTTGCTGCGAAGTTGATCTTATGGATGTTTTCGAAAGACCTCATCGAATAGTAGTTTTCGCTTTGTCATTGCTGTTTTCGCGTAAGTGCTTCCTTGAGGATTTTATGTCTTGTAATGTTTGTTCTCCCTGAAATCGTGTACTCAACTGAAAATAATATAGGCTCTATCCTTGGGCGCACGCCTGATTAAGTGAAAGCTTTCATTTTCGCCCGTAAAACAAGTTTTTTTGCATTTGTTGTGTTGTGATTCCGGAGACCACTGTAGTTTCATATTTGAGCGCATCAACGCAAATATAATGATATTATTATTTATTGGTCCAGGAGGTCTAGTACAGACATAGGGCATGACAGAGAATACATACATAAAATCACAGATACACATAATAAATTAAGAAACAAGTTACAATACAATTAATTTTCATTAATTTCCATTTTATTTCACTTATTGCGGATTTATCATTCTTACTGGTTTGAATGATGAATTTGAAGTGAAAATGACTAAAGCCTATTTGATATTGTATAGAGATCAATAATTTTTGTTTAAAATTTAAAACCAATTTTACATTATTATTATGACAAACATATTAGAGATCTTCTTCATTTGGATGCTCACTGTTTAAAAATGTTTATCATTGATTTAAACATAAGCGTTTTTAATCTGATTTTGCTATAGCTTGAAATTGAAAACTGGAAGAAGAAAATTCTGTATTTGCACTTGTACAATTATCATCGAAACAATAAAAATGAAAAGCTTTTTGATGATTCAGAAGGTCAATTGTTTTTCTATATAATCACCCAAAATGATAAGGAGAGAAAATTGATTTTAGAAATGCTTTCCTTCTCTGCTATTCTTAGTCTTTCGTGTCATAAATTACAAGAAAAAATAAACCATTCCCATAGATGGAACTAGTTAAGAATAATATACCTTGGATGAATGAAGCTGATAGTTTCTGTCTTCTTTCCAGTGTGCACCAAACATGAGTGAGACTACCACAACCACTGAGGTGGTGGAGGAATTGTCTTCAGTGGCCATCTCCACAAAATCTTGGCAAAAATGGTCAATAAGCAACTTACAAGGCTTCCTTCCGTTCCTTCCAAAAGGTATGTACTTTCCCAACCATTGCCAAAATTTTTAGAAACAGTTTAAGTTGTTCATTTCCATTATGATTTTTCAAATCAGTAGTTCTTTGATGACCGAGCAGCTTTCATTTCTTTCCTATTTAAATGTTATTGAATTCTGCCTTTGTTTCAAGAAAAATATTCTGCATCTGTTTAAATGATATTTGGAAACATGGCCATGTAATTCAGTGATTATTTTAGGGAAACTTAACACCAGAGGCAATATTTAATATGAAATTTTGCTGAAGGCCAATCATAATGGATAACTATGAGTATTTCACATGTATAAATATGAGCCTGTCAAATCAATTTATAAATCTAAGGGACCCACTGCATTAATATGAAATGTGTTATAACATCAGATTGTTCTCAACTAGAGAGAAATTTAAATTTAACATGTAACTGCAATTTCAACAAGATAGATGATCTTTAGCTGAGCCAGCGTGTCTGTTATTACACTTGGAACTGCTTTGGAATGTTTTTTGGAAACTTGTGTGAGTTATTAGTTTTTGTCTGACATTTTTGGTTGACTTAAATATTTGACTTATACCTCTCAATGCCATATTTTTGGCAGGTTTTGCGATATATACAGTAAAACTTTGCTAGTCTGGACTAATAAGGGGGAGGAGGAGTCTGCATTAGCTGAATATCTGGACTATGGAAAAATGTGCATTATGCATGTAAATGAAACATAACATACGTATAAAATTCTAAACAGTACATATACATACTTTTAAATTGTCAATAATAAATATACTTGGTAGGTTTTGAGGACTACACTCGTAACTGCTGTACCATATAGACCTGGGGTTCTCAAACTTTTTTATTTTTGTACCACCAAACCAAAAATGAAAATGTTCGCGTACCACCTGAGTGAGATTGAAGGGAATTTAAATTCAAATATTATAATGATTTTACGTGCCAACAAATTTGCATGTAAATTTGTAATTGAATTATGTAAATATAATATAACAATATTTTAAGCTATAGGCAAAACCATGTATTTTTTTTTCACGTACCACTATGCACTAACTTGCGTACCACAAGTGGTATGTATAGCACAGGTTGAGAACCCCTGCCATAGACAACTCTTTTCTTTTTATAAATTTTTGAACTTTTTATATTTTTTTGGCACTATAATTGTTTTCTCACAAAACACATTTTATTCTCTGTCACTCTTGAATATTGGCAAAGGTGGCTCTTGCCAGACCTAGTGTTGGTTACCTAAGTGTGGATTAGTGCAGTTTTACTGTATTTATGAATCCATAATAGATAGAATTTATTAATTTGGTTTTATGCTTTATTTCATTTTTCCATAATGTATCTGGTGGCGATACTTTTCTCTACTGCTACATAATTGTTGCGTAGCCATATGCAAATATGTTGTAGGGATTTTAAATAAATATTTGCGATAAAAAGAGAAAAATATAAGAAACAATGTGCATTATAAAAACAAATGACAATTATCAAAACGAATTTAATAAAAAATTCTGCTGAATTACCTTCTTTATAAATATGATTTAATTACTAAGTAAATTGGAATGCATGTTTAATTAGGCTTGAAAAATGTGAAATGAAGGTTCTGCCATCACAATTGAATCTATACTCTGTTTGGAAAACATTATAGCACAATAAAAATTTCTAGGTTGCTTAGCTGACTTTGAGTTGGTGATAATATTCATAACTTCATCTGTTTATTTAAATTACTATTAATTGTGGCAAAAATTTAGTAAAATTAGAGGTTGCCTCTTGGTAGCTAGAAAATATTTATATAACTTATATATTTGATTCTCTTTCAGTTCCAGCCCAAAGGGAATCCATAGGCCTCCTCCAGCAACTCTCTCCAAGTGCAATTAAGTCGGAGTGCATTCTCACAAGACGTTTTCTTACTGCCTCTGCCAGCTTACCAGCTACGAGTCAGACAAGGGTTCAGACAATCAGGACTGGAACTCCTCTGTCTTCACCTGCTATTCCTGCATCAGAGAAGAGATCCAAAAGAAGGAATGTTCCCAAGTCTTCTGTATTCTCTGTTCCTTTTGGCAACATTGCATTATTAACTGCCCTTTCTAGCCTTTGTCCTGAGTTTTTGAGAAGGCCACAGTTGAATTGGCAAGGTGGAGCTTTTCTCACTAAATTGGCTGTATATAGTGGGTTGTTGGTTCTCGTGATCGAAGGATCTGGGTGCCTCTTGGGACTTATTACAGGGTCCATGCCGCCTGGGCTGGTGTTCATGGTTGGTGCCTTATTTATGATGATGGGCATTGCTTGCATGACTATTGGACATGATCCCAATTCTCCATACCATGCCATTCTGTCGCCGGCACCTGTAACGTCACAGAGGAACTTTCAAAGGGAACGGTGATGTCTGGGTGAATTTTTGGGTTGTGCATAACAAAGCCTCAACTTCTGGCTGATTTAAATGAAGATTAGGCTATGCATTTTGCATTCCCCACTTATTTTAGTTAACCAGTTGAAGATTAATATTCAATTTGTTTCTCTCTCCTAAAGTTCTTTGGCCATACTGCCTTTAAATCTTGAATTTCAGGATAAGAATTGGAGATGATGATGACTTTGAGTTTGGACTCAAAAAGACAGAAAACAAGAAAAAAGAAATTTTATTTGGAGATCCTTATTTTTTTCATATCTGTTGTGGTGATTATTATATTTGACCTTAAAATTTTAAACTAAATCTGACCTATAGAAGTCTATATCTATTATTATTTTATTATATTAAGGATGTAGTTACAGATAATTTACATTTAATTTCATTCTAGTCAAGATATATTTGAATTTACTTTTTCATTGACTAAAGTTATTTTTCATTTGAGATTTCTTCAGAAGTAAGTGCATATTTTGGTGCTGATATCATTTGACTGAGTTAGGGATTTGTCTTCAAATTTATAAACACTAAATAAGGTTGTTTCATCATCTTGTAACAAATTGGCTGTAATTCATCATCTCATAAACAATTTGGCTGTAAAAATGGCTGTCTAAAGTTTTATGTCAAAATGTATTTTTGGATAAAATGTTTTACAAGTGGCTTCACTTGAAATTTATATAATGTGTAGCTCAATTGATGAAGACTGAAATAAGGCAGTTGAGGAATGAGAAGAAAGTATAGCTTGTTGGGAAGTTTTTGGTATCCATACTGAATTGTTAACCTTAAAAGGTTTCTGGATACACAATAAGAAACATTATTTTTTATTATTTTTCAATACCAAGTTTTAATACAACTTTAATAGCATGGCTGTAACACAGTTCCTTAATCATAGACTGGTTTAGGAAGATGAATCATTTATAATGGAATGATTGTTGTATTTATAATGGTGTGATTTGTGTGTGTGTTTTTACTGTGGGAGTGTGTGAGCAACTATTTAACTAGGGAAAGATTTTATTGAATATTGATGTTACCTTTGGAAAGAATAATCTAAGCAGTACATGCAAATAATTAAAATATTCAAATTTTAAATCAGAAGAAGTTTTGTATTTTCATAAAGTTCATTCCTATTGTACCTGATGTATCTAATTATGGAGAAAATGTTCTATTGAAATATATTTTACATCTCAAAACTGTTCATTCTTTAATATTTTGCTGTTTGTAGAATTGCACGATTCAGTTCATCCATTATTAGTAGACAGTGGATCATGTTCATTACAGTGAAATATGATATTAGCCACATTTTTGCATTGGATCCTTTGTTGTGAACCTCTCACCAGTTCCTATGATTTAATTGCAGTATAAATTACACGGAACCTTCACTATTCACGGTTTTGGCTATTGGCAGGCTGTGATCTGTTTGAATGTATTTTGGAAAGCCAGCGATTGAAATTTGTGTGTGAATTCGTATTCTCTCTTGACTATATGATAAAAGTCAGTGGTGTACCAGAGACCCACGAAACATGCATGGAGGGGCCCATGGCCAAAGGAGGGTCAATTTTTTGTGAGAGCCTTAAATTTGTTTTCAGGACTTCAAAATTTTTGTTGAGAGGGGGGCTACACATTTTCAGGTATGCCACTGATGAAAGAAAATCCACCACTGCAGATTATTCACTTTACATCTTATTTGAGAGAAATGGCTTTCCATTTTAGACGTACTCAATGCTAGATGGTTGCTAATATTCTCATGAGAATTATATGCATTATATGGAAGTGTTACTTCAGTTGGGTTAAAAATCATACATTGCACGAGCATTGCACCCTTATTCCTATCTCTAATGAATGCCATTCTAAGATTCCTCATTTCAAAATCGCAACAAAGAGCTTTGAATTGTTTGCAAGCATTTTGGGAAATATATGGCGATCACAGCCAAGAAAACAAACATATCTTCATCCATTACACCATCCCTTTAGGGAGATACCTGTTTCTGAATGTGAAATATTTAGCAAAGTACAGAAATACATGCGGAATATGCTTATTTATGCACCTTTAAATATTTTTTCGAGGAAAAATGTTTATCAGTATTTGCAGTTTTGCTATTTGTGGTTTATCAGGAACATATCCCCCATGAATGGCGAGAGTTTCTCATATATTTGGCCAAAAAGAAACATCTCTCCATATTATGGTGTACAATTTCAATATTTTATTTGAAGATATTTTCTATGGTTACAATTGTTGATATAAATTTACATGTAACAAATCTTCAATATACTATATTCAAGATTCTAACAACCATTAATCCTTTGAGCAGCAAATTTTAGTTGGCTTATTACACTAGTGACATTTTCCGAATTTGAAAGTTGGCAAACTTTTGTGGAAGCAGCAATGACAATTACTTTCTACAAATTGTATTTTTCTGTATTTTCAATGGATTAATTGTTTGTAAAAATTTTTTTAAAAATCCAAAATCTGTTCATTGCTTGTTCCCAAGGGTTCCAATAATATAGTTCTTTGATATGATCTTTGCTGTATAATCACAGAGTTTTTACTATATTCTTTTGTAAAGTCTCAAATTAGTTTGCTGGAATTATTCCTTTTATGAATGAATTAAAATTCACATGGATTGTAGCCAGGGTGGGTCCTACCTTTTGGTTAGGGACAAGGCTCAAAAAATATAACTAAAAATTACTTGACACCTGACAAAACCCACTCACCCATAATTCATTTTGGTATGGGTTAGGCTGAAAATCTTCTCACCACTGTCCATCTTTAACTCACCCGTGGTGAGTGGGCAAACATTTCTAGAGCCCTGGTTAGAGTTGTATCTTTTTCATTGTAATTTATATTTTGTATATTCTTTATTACTTGATAATATGCAAAAAGGTTGAATTTAATTTATTGTTACAATTATATTTAAAATTTAATACTTTCTGTGAATTTTATACAAGTTTTTTTGAAGAGCAACATTTAGACCTCTTTCCTAGGGTGCCAAAATACATTGATTCGGTCATACTTGTGGCTTAAAAAAATGATGCATACAATTTTTCTGCAAAGATTTGGAAACTGTTGCACTTAAGTTTCTCAAAGTAGTTTCAGGTAAACACTTGGGGTTGCCACATGCCACATAAAAATATGTGTTCTACATGCACTATTTAGTCGAAATACTGTTATTTCACCTTGGTTCAACTTTCAAATTAAGTTTTCTCTTTTGGTCTTGACATCAACTGCAATCATTCACTTAGACCATTTCATGCCAATTGTATAAACAAATATGATGACATGGAATGATCATGTCCATTATTATTGAAGGATATGATCCCCCAAAGTTGACTACTATTTTTCCTTACGATTTGGCCATGATGAAGGGGAAAATATTTCTAATTGCAAATTTGCTATCTTGAAGTCCTCCAAAATCGGTATATTTCATCGTTGAAGAAGAATATCACCATTAAAAACATATTTTAATTTATATTAAAAAATATTTGAAAGCATGTAGGTCATATCATCATCATAGGTAGTTTGCCCATAGACAGGTCTGTGATTATTCTTGGTTAAACCTGGTTCTCCATACACTCCTATTTTCCGCTGTCCTCTTCATATCTTGATAACTCTTTCCCTTTCAAATCGTCTACCAGTTGAAACCTTTTCCTACCTCTTTCCCTTTTCCCATCTAGTTTCCCTTCTAACATGTCTTTAATCATACTCGCTCTCATCAGGTAATGTCCAACCCAGTTTGTCTTCCTCTTTCTAATAATCATCATCTTCGCTCGTGCCCTTCTCGACATCATTCAATTCTCACCCTTTGCACGTCCCTTTCACGATTTCCGTTTCAACTGCGAGAGATGTTTTCTTCGACTGGTTTTTACCTTCAAGAGACTGTCGAAATCACCCTGTGACTTTCTTATGACCCGCCGTCGTTCGGTCAAATTTGTAATCGGGAGTTTCTTCGTTGAGAGAAAATTATTAAAATTCTATAAGTTTATTAATTAATACTTATATATATTCTTACAAATCAAACTATTCATTCAAACAATCCAAATTCGAAAAAGGTAAATTTTGGAATTTTATGTATAACAAGGAAACTGACATAGCAATGGGGTGGCGTGGGTGGCCAAATGCCACAGACCCAAATGGGTCTCTCGAATTTTTCCTAACAGAAAAAGTTTAGATTTTTTAGCGATTTCTCTTTTTATCTTTTTGTACTAATTTATGAATGACTTTCCAGTTAATCATTATTTTTGGACAGAATAATTTAAAAAGCCCATCCTTTTCAGCATATTCCTGATAATTGATTAATAGGTGCAACTTGATAGGCTTGACTATGTGTTTCAGTTTTAATGGAACATATGTATTTGTTGGGTGAGGGACCCTCGATAATATTTTGCCGCGGGCCCTTCTCTTACAATTAGTTACGCCACTGCAAGGAAAAGAACCTTACTCGCCCTTACCTCGAGTTAGTAGACGTACTGCTTTTTCTCCTTTCGGCTTACGTCCGGCCGGCAATTTATAATAGTAGAGTGATGTTGTTCGGCTTTTTACTTGGGAACTAATTTTGAAGTACAATCTGAGCATGCGCTTTAAGTTGCTCATTTGCTTGTGCCTCAGCAGTTGCAACAAAGCGACGGTTCAAAAAAATCTCAAGTTAGTATAGTGTCTGTGGAACAAAAATTTCTTTTCTGAAACCTCCCAAATAGCCACAATAGCTATTAATGGGTTAAGATAAGCCATTCTATTATACAGAGGACTTTTCATTTAGGCAGCGATTATTAGTGTGAAAAGAGTAGACTTAGAGGAGAAAACCGAGGTCTTAAGGTACGTCCAATATATTTTACCACTGAGCATATAATAGAGAATGTATTTAAAGATATCTAAAAAATTAAACAAGTCAAAGCGAATTAAGTAAAACCATATTTTCACATTCCCATTCAAAAGAAAATAATGGGATGCGATGGTTACTTCGAAAATTTTCTAATTTTCATATCTAAAATTTCAAGATTTCAGAAGATATACCTATAAAAATGGCATTTTCTTGCCTTTTCTTCCCAATTTCGGCTTTTAGTTTTCTCGGCCCGGCTATTTAATATCTGTTAAATGGTGGTCCTGCCTTTACTAGTACTCGTATCACTATAGTAGGAAGTTTGAAAATGCACTGCAGATGTTGATGAATCCAAATTTAATAAAATAAATTGTTTCTCGATTGGTTGGTTGGCGGACTTAGTAAGAATAGATTTATTTTGTTAACGACTAATTTATTGCTGCTATTGTTCATTTCTCTTTATTACCCCATGCCAAGAGTAGAATTTTTAAAATTTTCATGTAGTAGAGGAAAGTGAGCGACGAACCCATCACCATTGAGTGTCAGAGAAGGAATCCGGTCATACAATCGCATCATGGAAGGAAATTCATTTTATTTGCTGAGAAAGAATGAAATTTTAGGATAGCAATCTTTAAGAATTTATTTATGTTCTGAATCTCTAAGTTGTACCGAGTAAAAGATCAACCGATAAGAAATTGAAGACATGTTGAATCGAATTCTTTTTTAATTGCTGTTATACAACCAAGAGCAATGGGAGAATGGAGAAACAGCAAATTTATCCATCCTCCTTTCTTTCCAAGATAACAAATATGGTCGATTCCGAAATCTATACATCAATGACACCGATACTGTTTACGTTTTACAGAATTTTTGTGCCATTTTAATGGCATGCTATAATCACCGAGAAAAACTTACGATATTAATCCATCCATATCTCCATCTACGTAAAGGAAATTCTCAGGTGCATCTTTTTGCATTTCTGTAAGTGCTGATTTGAGGAAACAATCGAAAATTATTTAAGATATAGCGGAATTTGTATAAAGTTGATTATTAGTTAAATATAATAAACATTTTTGCGAAGATTCTTTACCTACGCATAATTTTCTTTCTGAATTTTAAGTACGTTTCTATGCTGTTGTCATCATCAGTAATCTGACAGTGGACAGGTCTGTGATAATGGATTAAATGGGACTCTCCACACATTCATATCCTCCGCAATCTTCTAAATTTCTCTTTCCTTTTCAATTGTTCTACTTTCTTAGTTTCTTTCCTTCCTCTTCCTGTCTTTCCTTAAGTAACGTCTTCAATGAAATCTCTTATGAGGAAGTTTCCAACTCATTTAATCTGTCTCTTTCCTCTACTTTGCATTATCATTAATTTCTCTACTAGTCTTCTCAGTATCTCCTCATTTTAAAATAAAAAGCGCTTTATCATTAATAAATAACGAATAAATTATTCCCTTGAATACGGGTTCCCAACTTGTGTTTTTTGGACCACTTGTGTTTCGCGGATTTGGAATAGTTGGTCCTCCTTAGTGATAACAGGATAATATCAAAATCTAGAATCGATTACAGTAAATAAGAATAAATACACGGCGCAAAAAAGTTATAGTTGGGATTGATAATGAAGTTTGACTATAGAAATTCAATTAACAGTGTCACATGGCTATATTCCATTCAAAATGAACTCTTGATTTAAAACTATATATCAAAATGGGAAAAAATATGTTTTTCGTAACCGTTTCCACTTGCAAAATCATGGTAGATTCTTCAACTTATAAGTCGTTCACTGTCTTAATCGTGGAAAATGGATCCTAAAGTCGGCGTCCTCCGTCGCTCATCCAAAGTGCCTATGGACAGCAAAGGCAATCAACAGCGGCTAGGTCTCATTCTAATGCTCGGCCTAATTGGAAAAATATCCACAGGTGGCACTGGAGCGCATTAAAAGGTCCATGCACGCAGCTACGATCGGGTTATCAACCTTGACCTCTCGATTGAAAACATGCTGGTCTTCGTCTTAGAAAGTCTTCCATTTATTTCAGTGTTTCATTCAGGGCTTATCAAAATACTCTCGAACTTTTCTTGGAGTGAGGAGGAAATGCTGCGATCAACTCGGTTTAAGCGATGGAACATCTATTCGCTCTAATTTTGGTCCGTCGTGTTTCGTCGCATGGCAACCATGTCGCTCATTGGTCATCTTATCTTCGGAGGGTTTTCTTCATGGAGAGGTCACGAGAAAGACGAAGAGAGAGAGGACGGCAGGACGAGAGTGGACCTTTGTTCGCGGGTTTTACCCTTTTTTGGATTTCGACTTTAAACCCAAAGAGCTTTCTAGAGATGAGTCTGTGGAATCCTCCCTCAGCTACTCAGAAACACCTTTCAACGAAGCCGCCTCTCAAAGACGCTCCAGAGAGAGAGAGTTTGCAGATTCGATCCCAAGAATGGGGTGGTTTGCGAGAGACGTGCGCAGGGCTGGGAAGGGCCTCGTGACCCCGACGGATGCACGTCTCGATGAGTAGCCGGCGGAAGGGGACGAGCGGACGCACTATCGCGCACCCTTCGGCGTGAATGGGAGCGCACATATGCGCGGCTGAATGGGATGCGGTTTCCCTACGAGAGAGAAGCGGGTCCGATTGCCAACCTCGCCGCATGAATGAGATGCGGCTAGGGAGAGGGCGTGGGGCCCACGAGGCCCGCAAGGTGGCCATGATCAATCGAGCGGTGGAGTGTGTTCTGCGTTCCGCCGCCGCGCGTAGGGAGGATATAAGGTGGTAGGGGAAGTGGAAGGGAGAGGGGGCGTGAGAATAGGGGAGCGGGGGGAGTAAGAGGGCGGCGAGGGAGAGCGGTTGATTTGCGCCCTCTGTGTCGCGGTTATTCTCCGGGGAAGGGTGGCAAGCTTTGTTCCGTGGATCACTATACGATGGATGGAGTTTGCGAGGCTCGGCCTCTGGAGAGGGGTTTGAGATCGGTGGCCTCCCAGGGTGACAATGTAAGCAACTCAATCTATCATCATCGGGAGAAAAATAATCGGACGTGGGCAGCGATCCAATTCCCAAAACTACGAGAGAGGATAGGACAGCGTGTTCTCTCATCGGAATACAGGAGATGCCAGCGAAAGCATGTCTCATTTCGCTCTTGGAGAATGAAGGCTGGAGGGAGGAGGGTAGTGAAAGAGAGAGGAATGGTTAGATGGAAGGGTGGGGAGTGGTAGGATAGATGGGGAGGGTAAGATAGATGGGAATGACATGGGGTTGAAATGAGTAGCATTGGTATAGTTTTGGCTTGATATGAAATCCCGTGATGATGAACTTATTTTTGGAGGCGTGAATATCATTAATTAATTTAAACGCTTCGCATATACGTCATATATGGAGAACCTATGTTGAAGTTCTAAGAATTTATAATTACAGTAAGGTCGGTGTCGTCATAATTTATTTGAAATAACTTAGTAGCTTCCATGCATCCGAGTACAGGGTGGAGTTTTCCAACGCAAGAGCTTTTCATTTAGCCCATACTTTTCTTGATATAACTAGCTTTAAGAAAATGTATTTTTGTCATTTATACATTGGTATTACTCCTTATATAATCTATACAATTGTTATTATTAGTGTAATAAGTTAATTTTGCAGATGCATTCACAGCATCGCTTTTTAACGTGTAACTCAGTGTAAATAGTCGCAATATTTTGTTTGAGTGCAACTGCTTTCCAGACAAGCATAACTCCAAAAACGAACTACAAAATCATTTCCGGCGGGGTTTTTAAGTGTATTTATTTAATTTCCTGAAATTTAGTATTGTTGTAAGAATGTATGAAGATTCCTTTTTAATATCCCTGGAGTAGAGTTAAAAATTTTTCCTCTACCATGGACTTTCATAGTACATGCCATAGAGCGTCAATACTTGAATCATTCAACGTATAATGTAATCTTTTGCCAATAAATGCGTTGTAACGAGGAAAAGTCGCATCGGCATCCCTTAATATGTAATAATGGATCTAAATGCATTGGAATACTCTATTATGAAATAATTTGACATTTCATGTAAAATATTCGACGTTACGTAATTGTGAAGTGAAATTACAGTAAAATCTGGCAACCGAATGGTTGCCAGATTTTACTGTAATTTCATTTTTTGTATTTGTCTTTAACATAATATAACTGTTTTATCAAGTTTTATTTGGGGTAAAAATGTTACAAATGTTTCCCAAAATATCTAACAAGTATGAATATTATATTTATAGAAAAAAGGTTTAGATTTTTGTCGTTTCGTCATATTCCGCAATATTCACGAACTTATATCCACCGAAATATACGGATTTTCTCTACAGAAATTTCGTTATAATGATATCGCTGAAAATTGCTACATCAAAACAACCGTTATTTATTGAAAAAATTATACTTCATTTGTCTAAAAAACACAAGTAGTGAATTTTAATCAAACTTTTATTAAAATAAAAATATTACAGTCAGTAAATACCACAGTAACTATTGTGAAAGGTCGTCATCCTGATGATTTCTGAAAATTTTTGATCCCTAACAAATGTACAAATTTAACAAGAAGGAAATGTATACTGCATAAATGGAATACAAAGAGACTTCAAAGGCGTCCTTTATGGGAAATGAGTATTAAAGGTATAGATAGATTGGGCGGTTCTTAAATTTTTATCTTCGAAAATGTCGTAATTATATGGTCTCGCGGATTTATTTTTTAGTTTTTTACGACCTGCTGATTCCCTCATGCCTACGCGCAATGGTATCTAAGAGGTAGTGCAATGAATAGAAGGTCAGTTTAAAAAAATTTAGGAAGAAAGGTGACTTCCCGTAATATATGGTACATCTCTACAATTTCAAGGATTTTTTTTGGTAAATATTGTCCTCTATTCAAATAAAGTTTTTAGTCTATACCACGCAGGTCATATAAGAGCTCGGTAGAGAAAAATATGGATTTTTAATTGTTGTTTGCCGATAGAATCGTCGTAGCGATCGATGTAAACGAAATATGTGTTGTAATGGCTGGAATTTTCTCGAATTTTTATCTCCAAAACTATAAGTTTTAATTATGTAACCTTGCAATTTTTTTGTGGTATATGTTGTCCTCTATCGGTGTGAATTTTTTGAGCTATACCTCGCGTATCATATAAGAGCTAGGGAGAGAAAAATGTGGTATTTAATCGTTGCTCGACGGATGCCATTTAACGATATAAAGGTTTATTTAAGTGCTTATATAAAGCGGAAGTTCTAATTGACGGATACAGTTATAAACCACAATTCGACGATACATTTTAATAAGGATCGGTAATAGAAAATTTAATTGAAATCCATTCGGTAATGCATGTTTGTTAGTATTCCTTCCAATTCATGTTATATTGTCCCCACCCAGCCTGAAATTCTACCTCCTCCTTCCTCTATATTCCGAATGGCTCCATACTTCCTTCCGCCCTCCTCCCTTGCCTCCCATTCTCTCTCCTTCCATCCTACTCCTCCTTTCCCCGCTCTCTTTCTCCCTTTGCTTCATCCGCCCCACGAATCTCCATATGTTGCCTTCGTCCGCATATGCATTGGCTCCATATATGCATTCGAGCGCTTGATAGGCTCACTTCTACTCTTCCTCTCTCTCGATCTCTCCCTCTCTCTTCCCTTCTCTCCTTTCTCTCTCTCCCACTCTCTCCCTCTTGTCTCTTTTCCAATCTCCCTTCCAGTCCCTTTCTTTTCAATTCTCTCTCCCATGCTTCCACTCTCTCTTTCACTCTCTCCTTTCTCTCCGTCCTTTATCTCTCTCCCACTTTTGTTCTCTTCCACTATCTCTCTCTCTCTTTCTTTTCTCTCTCTCCCACTCTCTCCCTCTTGATCTCTTTTCCAATCTCCCTTCCAGTCCCTTTCTTTTCAATTCTCTCTCCCATGCTTCCACTCTCTCTTTCACTCTCTCCTTTCTCTCCGTCCTTTATCTCTCTCCCACTTTTGTTCTCTTCCACTATCTCTCTCTCTCTTTCTTTTCTCTCTCTCCCACTCTCTCCCTCTTGATCTCTTTTCCAATCTCCCTTCCAGTCCCTTTCTTTTCAATTCTCTCTCCCATGCTTCCACTCTCTCTTTCACTCTCTCCTTTCTCTCCGTCCTTTATCTCTCTCCCACTTTTGTTCTCTTCCACTATCTCTCTCTCTCTTTCTTTTCTCTCTCTCCCACTCTCTCCCTCTTGATCTCTTTTCCAATCTCCCTTCCAGTCCCTTTCTTTTCAATTCTCTCTCCCATGCTTCCACTCTCTCTTTCACTCTCTCCTTTCTCTCCGTCCTTTATCTCTCTCCCACTTTCGTTCTCTTCCACTATCTCTCTCTCTCTCTTTCTTTTCTCTCTCTCTCACTCTCCTCCAATATGTTCCCGTACTCGGTGCGCGACTGTCCTCCGGAATCTACACCAATGTGTTTGTCTTCCACTTGTTGACAGCGGTGTGCGCCACATTGAGTGTCCCATCAACAGTTACACTTATCGGCGGACAACCCCTTCCAAATCGTCTTCGCTGCAGGGAGACGCCCTGTCACGCGCCTCGGACGCGAAAATCGTTCACGGCTTGTGCACGATTAAGCGCACTGCACCTAAGCGGTTTTGGAAGAATCGAACTTCTATCTTTCGCTTTGAAAGCGACCGGAAAATAGATGGTTAGAGCGATTTCCTAAAAGAAATATTTCGAGCTTGGGTTTTTGGTGATCGATTGGACTTTATAACTAACATCGTCGCGAAAAAGATCGACGGAACGAAAAATTCCGTATCGCGGCGGAAACAAATGTCCCGCGAGGCACTTATTCGTCCGATTGCCACTCCGCCGCTCCACACTTTCTGATCCATTGGCCGCTCCGCTATTTTTTCATCGCATTTATTTTACTGCGTTTGCGCCACTTCCTTCATTTGTTTCCAACTCACTCGATCCGTTGCAGTTTACTTTGCGCATTTTATCGCGGTGCACGGTTAATTAACGTGGACTTCCACGCGAGTACTTCCTTTCAATACGCGGATTTGTGTATGAATATGTGCGATCCAATCCCGATTACTTGGACGCCTAACGTTCCGATTTTCAAAGCGGTCAAAAATATTTTTTCTCTTCCCTGTACGTTGAATTCTGTAATTTAAACTTTCAATAACTTTTCTATATACAGATAGGCATGTCTATTGAATGTGTGTATACGCACGTCACGAACGGCCTCTGTAGGCAATGGCAGCGTGATTTAGGCATATATTATTTGATAAAGTCCGTATGCTTTAAAAATACGGTTATTGCCGTGCAGTCATTCTAACAATATAAATCTGGAGGACTAGTTTGGTTATTCTCTATTTAACTGTTTTCCTTTGAAAATTTTCGTGAAATTGTCTACACGAAATTCTTAAGAGATCTGGTTTGGTTAGCTGTTTTGTAAGCTGTAGTTAAAATTTAAGCCATTTTATAAGTGAGATTCTTTCCTGGCTTTATTACAATATCTTAGTTAGCCCTATATAGCTATTAACAGCAATTACTAAACATTAGCCCTTATGTTTAGGTACACACAGAAGAGTTTTTTCGAAGTTTCTTTTTAGTATTATTTGCTCTTGGCGCCCACAAGCCTTCCGATTCCTCCAATATGTGCACAAATGAAAATATAATAGTGTCTTCCATAAGTTTGAAATGTGACTTTATATGAAATTGAGTTGATTCCAACAAGAAATACATTTTAAGGAAGAGATAAAGGGCAGCAAAAATGACTATTTTTCAAAAAGATCGAAAACGCTTTCTAAATACTGCCGAAAGTATATTTAAGGTTTTAAATCGCCATTTATGTGTATTTCTATGAGTATATAAACGGGCAGAGAATAAAATAAGACACGAAATGGAATAGCATAGAATTAGGAGATATTTTCTTCTATGTGCAAATGGGTTGAACATTGACAGAGCCACTTCGATAAAAGAATAACATATTTTATATATATATATAAAATATGTTATTCTTATATATATATATATATATATATATATATATATATATATATAAGCATTTCATCTCTCCTTGAAAAAACATTCATTTTTCAGAGAGATATTTCGTCATTGGAAATATTTTTTTAATTTTCAAGATTTCACCTCTGCACCTATTTTTGTACTTTCCTTATGTAACAATAATAGAGTAAAACAATCCCAAAAGTTTGAAATTTTAAGAATATTATACTTTTTCCACAGTAGGGTACTAAAGCCACACATTTCTGCCAAATTTTAAAGTTTTAGCTTTTCTAGAGGTGAAATAATATTTATCTATTTGATTAAATTTTAAAAAATTTCAACAACCGCAACAACATATTCATCGAGATTTTCAAATGTTTATTTGGGTATGTTTACTGAGCTCTAAATAACAAAAAAGTTTAGCTCCAACACGATATTACTTTTTTCACAATTCTCTAATATTTCCTGTTTTTGGATTTTGACTTCGTTATAAGTTTACGCCGTAGTTTTAAATCAATTGCATTATAATTCAATCCACTGATTTTCTTTATAATTACTAAATTAAAGCTATTATTATATACTGTTCATCAACTCCCATAATTGAAAGGAGGAACGTTCTTTTATTTAATAACATATATCGCGTTTTAAAATTATTACTTCATCATATGTGTACGTCTTTGGTTGAAATCAATGAAACAATAAGAATTTCCCAATTAAAAATCATTAAAGCGATGCTATTATAATACGGATTGCCAATTCCCATTGAAAAGCATTATCCTGGTTGATATGGTAGCCCAAGTTCTTTGTTATTGAGCATCTGATTTTTCCGTTTAAAAACACATTTCTTCATCAATTCGGCTTCGATTTGAATTTAGTCTTCAAAAATAAAAAAACCTCATTCTTTAAGCTATAGAACTGTTTTCGTCCTGAGTTTCTATCTGAATTATAATGAATTTAAAAATGCAAATTTATGAAAATCTGCACAGATTTCCGTGTTTTTATTATGGAGTATCGAAATGGAATATTGGGGTGAAAAATACCCCACTGAAAATGAAAAAATTTGGAATATTCGAATTTTCTGTTTGGTTGAACCTAATATCCTATCATCCTGCTAAATTTCAGGTCTGTGGCATATCTAGAAGTACCTTAGGTTTTAATCATATATATATATATATATATATATATATATATATATATATCCTATATATATATTATCCTATATATATATATCTTATCTATATCCTTCGTAATAAGCAGCTATTTATATATATATATATATATATATATATATATATATATATATATATATATATATATATATATATATATACACGCAACGTATTTATTTACTCACGTAATTGCCACACTTTTTCAAACGATATTTTTACACCAAGACGACAAAAACGGGTGTGAGGAAAATACGCGGTATTCCCCTTTATTGTGATAAAGTGGACTTTACAAAACGAAGTATACCGAGAATGCAATTTAAAATATTTACCCAGCAGAAACTGCTTTAAAAGGACACATTTTATTTTATTGAAACTTGTCATGGTTTTCAAGTGAATCATGCAGCGTAAACAATGATAATCTTCGTGCCAAAGTAAAGGAGGGGTAAGTTGTTACAGAGTGATTTAAAGGCCCTTTCTGTGTGGTAAGGGTGGGGTTATCGTTTTAAAATGTATTTTAAAAAAAATACAAAACCATAAAAAAACTCGAAATTTGGGCGTATGCACGACTAAAGAAACGACTTGTCAAATAGAGAGAGGAGATTATGTGGTGAAAAACATAATCCTATATTTCGTCTTCTAAATTCAGGCGGGACAATAACTCGATGGAGACAATTACGCGTATATATATATATATATATATATATATATATATATATATATATATATATTCTCTCTCTGTAGCTGAAGAAGGAGTAGTTCCGAAAGCTTTACGTTTGTGATGTTTCTGTGTTTTTGTGTTATTTTACGTGTGTCGCTTCGACATCCCCGGGGCCTCGCCAACCTGAAGTCGTCTGATTGGTGAGTGCTCACTGGGTTTCCTCATCCCAACACCTTGTTGACATCCATATATATATATATATATATATATATATATATAATATATATATATATATATATATATATGGCAACAAGTTGTTGGGATAAGGAAGTCCAGTGAGTACTTTTGACACCCTCAGCAGCTCGCCTTGAAGTCATCTTATTGGTGAGTGCTCACTGGGCTTCCTTATCCCAACAACTTGTTGCCATTCATTTATCCCACTTACCTTTCCTCTTCCGTAAGTATATATATATATATATAGTATATAGTATATATATATATATATATATATATATATATATATATATATATAAAGCTTCCGTATTAGTTGTGTGTTTTTCCTGTGTTACTTCGACACCCCCAGCGGTTCTCCAAACTGTGATGTGTCCACTGGGCTTCCTTCAGCATCTTGTTTCCATCATCATCATTAGGTACCTTATATTTCCTTAATCATATTCATATATAATAAATTGAGAGATGTATGCATCGAGGATGAAATGGAAGTGAATTATCTTGTTTCCAGATCGAGAGGCCATGCGGCTACAATGCCCCTGGTTCGAGGCTCTTCTCTAGGAAGGAGGCGTAATTGTAGTCAGGTGCGGGTGTGGAGCGATGCGGAGTGTTTAGGAGAAGTGCGTGGGATGGGAAAGGGAGGAGGCGAAGTGGAGGGGGTATCACGTGCGTGTCCCACAATGCTAGGCGTGGCACCTTCTCCGGTTCTCCCCCGCGCCACCCGTCCTCTTCCCGGCGCCACCGTCGCCCGCTTCGAGCTACGGCTGCGCCCCCGCTATCTCTTTCCCCCGTACCTCTTCTCCGCCCTACCTTTCTCCCTCTCTCTCTTTCTCTCGTAGCACAAACCACACGGAAGTTGAGCGCGACATCCCTCTATATCCCTCCCACCTTCTCTCCCCTCGCCCCCTCCATCCCTCTACTCTCGCTAAAACCGCGTGAAGCATTCTTTTTAGCCGCCACCCCTTCAACCCCACCCGTCTACCCCTCCCAGCGACTCCCCCGCGAGTCCCGATCCTTTCGCGCCGACCAATGGCGTTCCTCCCCCTTCCTCCCCCTCCCCTCCTCCCCCTCCCCCTCCCCTCCCTCCGCGCGCGCTCTCTCTCTTTCTCTCCTGCGCCGCTCCACCTCAGTTTGACGGTAGCCTTCTCCGGAGTGTCGCCGCCACTCCCGCTCAGGAGCACTGCGGCACGTGGCTGCTCGCGACATCTCCCTTTCTTCGCCTTCTGCCGCCGCCGTGACAGTGCCCTGCGTGATCACCTTCCCGCTCTCCTTCGTTCTCCATCTTCCGCCCGCGCATTCATCGGTGTCCCTCTCTCTATCTCTCTCCCGCACCCGCCCCGGGTGCGGCCGCGTCGGAGACGGTTGTTTCTACGTCTCGCGATGGAGGGCGCAGCGAGTGACTCCGAGCGCGGATCCGACGGTCGGGCCGCAGCCGCCTCCGCCACCGCACCTCCCGCCAATCGATAGGCGGGCCCCCGTCCTTCTCGGCCCGCGGGGGGGGGGGGCATGCCGGCCGCGGTGGCGGTGGGCGCCGCCCCCGGACGAGGAGGCGAGGCCGTGCGCGCCGACGAGACCCACCCCTTTGCCCCGCGACTCGCCGCCCCCCGGCCTCGCAGTCCACGGCACGCGCGGCGGCGGGCCTCGTGAGGCAGGTGCGAGGATATCGGAGGGAGTGGCCCCGGATGGGTGGGAGTGGCCCCGCGCCGCCGTCGGGAGGACCTCCGCGCCAGAAGGAAGGTTGAGGAGACGAGAAAGAAAATGCCTGTGAGGAGGGGACACGTGGCGCCCCGGACGACCATCATCGAAACTATCATCAGGAAGTTCGACACGCACAGTGAGTACCGAAGAAAAAAAGGTGCGGCGGGCTAGGGAGGGGGCGTGGCGGGCGCCGCGGGGGGTTCGGCGAAGAATAAGGGTACGGAGGGTGCTCGGGAGGGGAGGGCTTCGGGGAATAGGACGGCAGCGAGATAGAACTCGTTGACCTTCCAAGGTCGCCCGTTCGCGTTTTCCGAGAGATCCCGCGTTCGAATCCACTTCGCGTGCAATTCGAACGGGACGCGTGTCTCGGAATCTCTCTTCCGCGATTACAACGCGATCGTTTGTTTGGTTCCGGAGCGTTTTTGCAAATTAAGCGATACGTTTCTTTTATCGAGGCCGTCAGCGAGTTCTTATTATGGCGATCCCAAACTCAACTCGACGCGAGATAAACATCGCGTTTAAATCACGCGGCAATCGACGACGCCCCTTCTTTCTCTCCCTCCTCCCGCGCCGGGCGCTCCTTCAGGTGCCGCCTCGCCGACCTTTGACCCTGACACTCCCAAATAAAGACCCGCGCCCGGCCTTTTTCCGGGTAACGGAGCCGCAGTCGCTGCTATGATACCGAATTGGGATAGGGCTCCTTAGACGGCGCGTCGCCCTTGCCATTCGAATTCGTTCGGAAATGGTCATTCCAAAAGTGACCCGACTTTACAATGGAACAAGTACGACAAAAGAGATCGTTCCTTTGTCGATCACAAATTCAATATCGCTGTCGAATGAAGGAGCTCCTTGCTTTCCTCGTCGTCCTTTCTCTCCGCGGTCCGAAGGAATGCTTCTCGGTAGTCGAATAGGCTTCCCTAGCCATCTCCGTCCGACTGCGCCAAACCGATGCGCTCCTACCGCTCCCTCCACGCGCTGCACCCAAAACGTACGCAAATAGGTGATCGAACAAACGTGGAAATGAAAAATAAATCGAACTGATCGATCGGTAGATCGTTTCCTTCCTTTCGGTGGAATCGCGTCGACTACCTCTCGGGTGGCGTCCGCTGGGACGCACGGGAGTCGATTCGAGCACTCTAAGGAAGACGAACCGGTCTTGTTTACGATCAGCAAAGCGCTCTGGGACGCGTAGAATGAGACCGGGGCGATCATCCGGATGACCGGCAGTCGGTCGACGCACGCGGTATTGCTGTGGGGCATGTTCTAATGCAAGGGTTTCAAACTCTCGCATCGGTGCGCGGGACGCGCGAAGGCTCTACACCAAATCCGCGGGCCGCATTGATGGAAGATACAAAATCTGCGTTACGCATTCCATACTTTCCCAGTTCTCGCACCTTTTCATACTTTTTGAACATTCACTCTCCCCTTCCATAAAGGGGATATCGTTCCTATCCTATGAAGCACTCTTAAACTCGTTCCTTATAAAAATACTAGATTCTGCGTTGAGGGTTTGAAACACACTGGCAGTGGAAAGAAGAAGGGTTTTTATAAATGAGAATGAACAATAAACCGCGGATATTTTAACAGTGCCGCTTCCATACACTTTAAATTTCTTATATTTATTTGTAAAAAGAATTAAATTTGAGTTTGAGCCATGTTGTATGAAATAGTTTATCTTGCGGAGCGCGAATTTGAGATCCCTGTTCTAATATAACTCGATCTCGCGAGAAAGAGAATTTAAAATCATTGGCATATAAATATGATATATTTAACATCTGAATCAAACAAGCTTGATCTTCCGCTATTACTTCTCTAATCCATGGGGAATGGATCTAAAGTAAAATTACAATTAACACATATGCGCTTTACTTAGGGATTTGCAACATAAACCTTGTTCATTTCAAGGGACTTCATTTTCCTCTTTGAACGGGACACCCGTTACATCTGATTACGATCCCATCGTTCAGAACTTAGATCAAATTGCTATAACTGGAGAGACGCCTTACTGGCGAGATATTTCCGATCTTCCTCTCTAATAAATTTACGCAATTCAATTGTTTTACCCCAAATTTACTGAAATGGGACTCGGCTATACCTGAATATTTTATATTTGTTAATATTAAGAAAGAGAGCAACCCAGTGAAAACCAACCAAACCCAATCCCATTCACTTTAAATTGGATTATTCTTCATAATACGTCACCGAATTCACCAGGTTTACTGCTCTGAAATAATAATACAGAATAGAGATCTGCTCCTGGAAAATGTGTCGAAAGAAGTTGCGTAAAAAATTGTGAGACTTAAAAATGAAAAAATAGTCGCTCTTCGTTCAAATTTATAGGTAGTCATTTTATTGAAAAGTTAGCCATGGATTTTTTCTAACGTGAAAATATTTCTCTCGATAAAAAAAATAAATGAAGATAATACGACTTATATTTATGTTAAGAGACACAGAGAGGGATTAATGTGCACATGTGCTCATGCACATCATTCCAAAGGATTAATATTGTCCACGCTCTATATTTTACATTCCAGTTTGTCTCACTAACTTCAAATTTTGATGAAAAAATTAAATACAAGATTTTAATGAATAAAAAAATAGCTGTTTTTAAATTCGTTACAACTAGCAATGGTAGAAAACCTGGGGAAATCTTTTGTTATTCATTCTCTATAATTTTATCAATAGTAAGCTTCGCAAGATATCAATTTAATTGGAGAGAATGAATATGTTTGGAATTTTATGCCTGCTTTTAGATTGAATTTGTCTATTTGTAACCAATTTTAATGCAATAATGCTCCAAAAACAGCTAATTTAATTGATTTCTCTTCTGACTGAATTTGACCTCTGTAATCTACATGTATACCAGCAGTGGATTCTTCTTGTTGTTATTAAGCGTGCTTGCATTTAGACAGATTCTTAGAACATTTCCTATATGAAAATATAATTCCCCTTGTCTTCATTGCATTCAAAAATGCAACTCATTGATTTTTCATGCAATCTCTGTTAATACATACGGGTGCCTTGTACAGTGGACACTTACCTTTTGGAGAGCCGCTGGGGATGCCGGAGAGAGACACACATGGAGAAAAGCTTCCTCATACGTTTCTCCTTGTGTGTGTCTCTCTCCGACGCCAACAGCTGCTCTCCAAACGGTAAGCGTCCACCGGGCTTATATATAATCCTCTAATGCTGCTCCGTTAAATATATCATGTAATCAAATTATTTTATCATTCATTTATCTGAAAGTCTAAAAATGTTACTGCCTGTAATTATAAATGGCCTTTAACTCATTGCGATTTATTTTACTTTTCGTTGCCGATGCAAGAGAGATTGTCTCATTTTCGCTCGTACCCTTTTCCCTCCTTGGCCGTATTTCAATTATCTACTCGGAGCGGCTGCCCTTTTCTCCCTCCCCCTTCTCCTCTTTCATCAGATTCCAGTTCCGCCCTTTAAAGCTTTATCCGATGTTAGAGATGCCTGAAATTGGTCGCTGAAATTGATAACATCGCGATATTCCGCTCTGTCGCGGCGGCGTGCTTCATTGTGAGATCGATATCTTGGTTCCAATTAATCCTTTGTTCGCTTTAGTCGTACGATTGCGTGGATTTTATCTTCGTATCGATAAGTAGTCATTGGTTGGATCTCGGTAATTTTATAATTTAAAATCAAACAGCTTTTGGCTAATTACTTTTTATGTGAATTGCAAAGTCTTGTAATTTATTATGTGGCCGGTGAACATGAGAGCGTTTCCATGCAGACGGGGTTGTTAAATATTCTGCCACTGTTAAACATTTCAAGAGAAAAAATACGTTCCGTGCTAACGGGGAATCCACGTGCATGCACATAAGTTTTTCATGTGGGCGCTACATTTTTATGAACCGAATATATTCAGTCTGCTTCGAACGAAACATTCGATCACACTGAAGTTGTCATCCGCCGATGTGGAGTACATTATGAATGGGTGGCAGGTGCGATTATTCATTAGCAATGGAGGGATGCATTTTACTCTAGAGTCTAGAGCAAAATGTAAAATATTGCACATTTAATTTTTCATTCCGTTTCCTCCTTGCAGGCTTCATTAAAATGGCCGCTTATATTGTGGGGTAATTCATAGTACTCTAACTCGACAAAATATTATTCCATCAACTCTTATGAATATGCAGATATTCATGCAATGGCGTGTGCACATAGATGTATAGAAGTCACGCAAAGTTATTCAAAATGTGGCTTTAGAACTCGAAGGTTCTTATTTTGGAGTGATGAGATTTCTCGTTTTAGAACACGCGGAAGCAAGTGTAGCAAGAAGGTGAGCGGTCGAGAGAGTCATCTCGGAGAACACCTTCCGTTCCGAGGATGCAGAGGAAAGAGAACCAAAAGTAGAGAGAGTGTCGCGTGGAAGGTACAAATAAACTGATTCCGCAAGGAGAGGATATACTATCTGCCGATCGCACATCACACTCGAATGCAGATTAAGACATAAAAATCAAGTCGCAATTTTTTGCTCCCAAGTTTGAAAGGACGGCCTTGTCGTCCCGTGCGTGAGCCGATCGACACAATTTTGAAATTTTAACCCCGAATCAGCATAGGAAACCGCCTTTTTATATGCCCGATGCGTACGAGATCGTGGGTGAGTGGCCGTTCCTATTCCGTCTTAGAGTTAGGCAAAAACGAGAGAGAGATTAAAACCCGTCTCCATCCCTTGCAGGGGCCGTCGGATACGGTCTTTATCATTTTTCGTTTTTTTTTGCCATTAATCGCATTGCGGCGGAATCCGACTGTTTATTTCGACGCTTTCAACTAGATTCTCCGACGTGGCGACCATAGATGCGAGTGCATCGCCCCAAAAGAGAAGAAGAAGTAGACGTTCTTTCGATTACATTTGCGGGCGGATCTTCCTTTTTACAATCGTTCGACCACTTTTCGGCGCCAGTCCTGCGTCTACGGGCGCCAAGAAGACGCTCTTGCACGCAGCGGAGGGAGAGGGAGGGAGAGAAGAGGTGGGGAGGGAGAGGAAATGTGGGGTGGGAGAAGAGCAGGCGGTTATATATACCTCTCCTTCTCGGCCGCACACACCTCCGCCCACCGCCACTTCAAGGGTCGTCCGCATCCCTCCCCCTATCCCCCTCTTTTCCCCATACCGCTCTCCCTCTCCATCTCTCTCTATCCCCTACCAATCTCGCCACGAAAGATGCATCCTCCCTCTTCGGTCATAACCTCCCCTCGAGTCTCCTCATCCCGCTTTAGTCCTTATAAGAACGCGATTCGGCAAAAACACGAAATCCACGCAATCACATCTCGAGCTGTGGCACCTCCTTGCCTTCTAAAATCCACACCTCACTCCACCACTTCCGTTCCACCCACTTTATCCCTCTCTCCTAACTCACTCCTTCCACATTTCATCCCACCCTCCTTAATACACCTCCCTCCCCCTTCCTTCTCTCCCTCTTCGTTCTCTCCCTCTGAGGATTTGGGTTAGCAGGGTGAGGCCGCAAATGAATCATTGCCTCTCTCTCTATGAACCACTCGAGTTTCGTATCTGGCAAATGGAGCCACTTGGTCATCGCCTCCTTCTCTTCCTCTTTCTTTGGGGGTTGATTCCCACCGTGGAAAACGGTATCTCTTTAAAGACGCGGTACATGGTTGGGCGCGTATGCATGCGTGTGTGCGCGGATCTAGGCGTGCCGATGTGTTCCCGTCGTGCTCTATTGTCGCTAGAAATACGATGGTGTGTTCGCGATTCCTCTATTATTTCTGTACGTAATTGATTGCCTCTGCTCGGCCTTCCGACTGTTCACTATCGAAATCATCCGATAGTAAAAGCAGACGGGATATTTCCGAAAACGAAATATATAGTTGACCTTGTGGCTCGAAGCCAAACGGTGGTAGCTGCAAAACGGTAGGTAAACCGGATGCACATTTCGACTACAACACGGAGGTGGTCCGTAGATTCTAAAAAGAACCAGAGTTGTCGATAGGTGGGTCACCATCGATGGCGGTCGGCTTGCATCTGAAATGCGCATCTGGTTTCATCATCATTTTGGGTCCAATGTGTCTAAACACATTTACAATCTTTTAAAATTTGGCGTGAAATCCGTACAGAAGACAGAAAAAATTAATTCGAATTTCCAAAAATGTTCATTTTCAGATGTTTTTCGCCGCTGTGTTGTCTCAAAGTGTCTGGCAAGAATTGTGGTGTCCTAGAATAGCACTTGAAATGCAGTTATAAGTGTGATGCAAACTGCAGATTTGAAAAGTGGTTCTGTAGACGAGTTAGCAGTTTTATATAGTAAGTTTTTTTAAAGTGGCTCCTGAAACAGTTTGTTACGAGACATCTTATAGCTTTAAAAGCGGCACTTTTACATTTCTTCCGATTATCGAACCACGCAACCATGTTATAGGTCACCTACTGACTATGGAATTTATTCCACAGAACCTCGACAAAAGAGAGAATTCCGCCCTAATTTCCCGCTTTATTCCCTTTTACTTCGTCTCTTTCTAATTGTTTTGGTTTTTTTGAATGCGCGTTTTTCAATTCACATAAAACAGATAACTTATGGTTGAATTCTGAAAGGATATATGCGGTATCATTGCCACCAAGGTTTTAGTTGTCATCCTTATTTGAAGGGTGGTTAGCGTTTATTCCTCAAATGCTTGGGTTACAAATCATGGCATGGGCATGGTCGCGTGTAGTCGTCATCGTTACTGTTGAAACATTCATTGTAAAAGGCCTAGAGGTTCTTTTCATGAAAAAGGCAATAGTTAATTAAAATTGGTTAGACATCTACGCTTAGTCATTAAAAAGATATTTCCAGATGAAAAAAATATTCCCGTCGATCGATTTTGTAAGAAAGAAACATTTCATCCCAATTTTCAAGTTTTATTATTTTCAATAACGTGGGCATAAATGGCGTCTCTATTGCAAAGCGATACCCGTTAAATATTATGGATTTTCAGAAAAATGCCTTATATTTTGAAAAAATATTCTCTCTACAATGGCAGAGGAGAATTTAAGCTGGATAATTAATTTTTTACTATATTACATGAATGTGTAAGGAAAATCAATACATAGAATTTCAAACTTTGAATAAAAAATAAACCACTCATACCAGTTAGGTATAGTCGGGTGAATTATTTTAATTCTCTACTTAGAATTATGACTCGGAATGATAGGAATGCCAAAGTGATCAGGACCTTGAGGTTAAGTAAGGGAATTCGTTGTTGAGCGTAAGTGGGAAAGTTTGGTATGGTAAGGAATGATTCTTGGTTAACATTTTTCTCACTGGAAATAACCTATTTTAAGAAGAATCACGCTGGCTTGATAAAATATCCAGGCATAGCATCTGCCTTGTGTTATAATTTCTAACAAATTTAAGAATTTGTTCCTTCTTTCTCTTGAAATTTAATTCACGGAAGGAATGATGCTAGGAAAGAGGCAATGTAAATGAGAAAAGTAAGAATGTGCATTTTAACCCCTGCAGTACTTTTTTCTCTGCGTGTACATATCTCTAAGGGTACAATATATTTCCTAAATTAAAGAAATAGTTGAGGACTTTACTCAAAATAGAGCGCAGATACATATCTACAAATTTCCGGGTATTAGGACAAAAGCAAGCGAGGCTATAGACATTAGCCCACTCAGGAAGACATAGGATCGGAACGAAAAATACGTAATGGGTCGTCCAGCAAGACCGAGAACGGCATAATATTAGAAAACAAAAATGTGGAAAGAAAGGGACTGAGAATTGATGAAAATAGGCCGAGAGGTAGAAAACTCACGAAAATTTTTTTAGCAGAAGAATTTTTCATATAATGAAGGAATTATGCATCTAAGTTACAACCTTTTCACTCGTTTGGGTTGTTGTTAAATTCCATAAAATTTCAATATTAAAAACAGTTACTTTTGCTCCAATAGTGTCTGTGTTTTGGATTGCCTAAGTTTCAGGATACGAGCTTACTTTTGCATTCGGTCGTGATATGAAGGCGTTATAGATATTTCTATTCACTTTTATTGTTTTAAAATAATCAGAAATGTTTCGTAAGTGTGACTCAACGGTTAAATAATGATGCTTATTTACGGGCAATACTATTACATGAACTCAGTCTTTTGGGTTGATTACAATTTAGGAGACGCTTTGAGGGATGAATCGAAAACTTTGTTTTCTTGAAATATAATAAATCGAATCAGGCGTGAATTCGTGGAAATAGGCAATATTATTCATATTAAATAAACACTTAGTGCTTTTCCACAGTTTTTTATTCTTGCGACCAGTTTCTCACGTGATACGGCATCACGGCCAGATGGTGCCGTATCACGTGCGAAACTTGCCACAAGACTAAAAAACTGTGGAAAAGTACTGTGTATTTAATATGAATAATTTCTTTAAATATTTTGAAAAATGACCGCAATATTGCGCAAGTAATTATTTGTGGTACTTATTTAAAAGAATGTTAAATATCAACCCTATTGTAACTCTTTCGATTGTCTCACTTTATAAATACGAACTTATTTTGATATTCGATCAAAATTGGTGGCAAATTTACACGATTTTAACCTTTTTGAATATTTGTGTTCAACAATCAATAAAAAACATAAATGATATTCTTATCAATCAGATGACAGGTTTATTTGCATATTCTTTCCAGTATTAAGTAATAATTCGCAGGAATTTCAATGTTTAATCTGCAATTTAGATTTGAAATATAACTTCAAATGCTATTCGTGAGCGACAACAACAATTATATGCCGCAAATCAAACGGTTAATTTCTCGAACGATGATATTCAAAGCTGCTCTTTTATAGATGGTTCCGGAGGGTCAGGTAAGACGTATTTGTACACAACATTATATCATAAATTTAAGTCAGACATGTCACATCGCCTTCTTTTTACCTTTGGATCTACAGATTTCAACTTCATCTGCCAAAAAAAGTTCTTTTACGCGAGTTTGATATTATAATCTGGGATGAAGCACCAATAGCTCCAGCAGTCGCCTTAGAAATCGTTGACAGAATTCTACGTGACATAATGAGGAAAATGAATTGTTTGAAGGAAAAATAATTGTACTTGGAGGGAATTTTCGACAAATGTTAAATGCGTTGTAATCCTCACTTTAATGTATCGTCTGTATTATTTGCTTACCAATAACCGAATTTATGGAATCTTATGTAATAAACTCATTTATTATTTAACGTTCATCAGTGTAACAACGGAATTTCTTAATGTCAACAAAATCTACAACTAAAATTGAAATCAATTTAAGTCGATAAGAGCACGTCACAGGCTCTCTAGTGACTTAATATTTTAATTTGATATCCTTTATATATTAATTTTGTAGTGTACCTGTTTGCGTGCGATCGTCACACTTATGTGGAAGTAATAGACCCAGAATAGACAAAAATCTGAAACTTCTTAGATAAACATGAAATAATCAGTAAAAATCTATAAACCTAGAAATAGGAAATAGTTATGAAGTAAAAATAAAACGTTTGCATGGGAAATAAATTGGGTTACCATTTATATCCATAACATTACTTTGTTAAATTAGAATTCTGTCACGAACTTGAGCAGTTATATGTCCGAAAGAAAGAAGATGATTTTTTCGAACAGAGGATCCGAAATAGTCTTAAAATTCGTTTGATTCCAGAAAAAACGGGAAGTTTTCAATATTTTAACATTGAAATGTTATGTTACCGTGGAAATGATGTAATGCCTTGATGGAAAATTGGAGGAAGGTGTAGAGATGGCTCTTCAGCCATGAAGAATATAGTAGAAATATAGAAAGCTTTATTGCAAATTTATAACATAATTCGATGAATTCAATAAAAAATACAAGGCTCTTTTAATTTTATTTCCTATACAATAAATATTACCTGTAAAATTAACATTTCTTAATCCTTTTTCCTATCTACTTTCACCGTTACATCCATATTGAAAGAACTCTGCAACTAATATAATGTTAACATTGATTTTGTAACATAAGCTATTAGGAATTTGTATAATGCGGCTATATGGTGACGCCATACATAATATTTATCAGCTGTGACCGCCGTATGAAATTATTGTCTCCTAATCACTTAAGAAATTAGTATGAAATACTTGAATAATCCCGTGTATATCCATTATTAAACTTTAAAGAGGTGACGGCGATATGTAAGATTTAGAGTTGTCGAGCAAAGGCAAATAATCCATTGATAGGGCGCAGCGCAAACAATCCATTTATTACTCCGTATAGTTTAGCGAATGCATCATCGCGGCAACCTCTCTTGGCGCAAAAGAAAAACGTCCTCACTCGCCTCCATAGCTCCTCATTCTCCCTCCTTCCCTTCCTCCTCCTTCCCCTCCATCCATTCCTCCCTTTTCCCCTCCTCCCTCCTTCCATTCCTTCCCACCTCTCTTCTCCTGCCGGTGTTCCTGTGTGTTGTTTGTCACATCTCGAGCCGAGAGTGAGCATATATTTATAAGCGTTGTTTTTCCTTTTCCCGTTGCCACGGTGGAGCGGCGGTCATTTCGCTCCAATGCGTAACAAAACTCCCCCCTCTCCTCCCCCGCCCTTCCTCTTCTCCCCGCCCTCGCCTCCCTTGCCTTGCTCATTCCTTATCCTCTAAATATATTTCTGTTGTTTCCGCACCAGTCGCACCCGCGACCGCCTAGTGCGGATGTAAAAACCTTTTGGTCTCGAGGACTGACATTGCGGCAAACGTCGTCGCAACTGAAGCAGTTTTCCACTCCGTTGAGGAGTGATGAAAATAGAAAAATTACAACTGATGTTATTGCACAATTTAACCAATTAAAAATTTGCTATAGAAAATTATTACGTTTTTGAAACATTTCCTTCATGTATCTACAACTTGATTATATTGACGCGGATCTTTGTGTTCAGTGTCGATGTACATTTGTTATAGTTTTCTTAAATTTAAGATTAATTTATAGGCTTAAGAGCTAGATAATGGCGCATTCATTTTTTATATCTTCAGTATCATTTTGGAAAATTTAAATTAAGCATTATAACAGTCTTCGGTAATTTCACGATGATAAAACTTTTGTCACGTCTGCGGAATCCTAGATTTTATGTATAGATCAATGTCAATGTAAATCTGCTCAATCGGCACTATATTTTTTACCGTTGAGTGCTATTGATTCTAATAAATTGAATAAGCAGTAATACTTTCAATACATTTTTTATTAGTTTAAAAAGTTCATAAAATTAAAAATCCATTCTCAATTGAATTTCATCAATCAAAACTGTTTAATGTTTTGTTGCATTTTCATGCACTGCAAAACCCGAGGAATATCGTTACCTCATTGTCATTCCATTATCTATTACGAAATATGCTGCCAAAATATTAAAGAGTCCAAATGAGATATATAATCGTGAATGGAGTAACAGACGGGATTGTCTAGTTCTAGTACACTACTACACTACAATACTTTTGAGCATAGAGCCCGCATAACTACATTGCCCGTTCAGAGGAATGGAATATTCGGGCTTGAACCTAGGGCTCCCGAGTTTTAGTAGATCACGCATTGAACGAGTTTACGCTCTTAATACATATTTTCATAGAATATTTACTATAAATGGAGAATGCAATTTGTTTTGTTTGTGAGCATTTTTCCTGTATGTTATATCCGTTTCTCTCCCTATAAGTTATATAAAGCAATAACGAAAAAATAATGAATATATTATATGGTAATCAGCCGTTAAAAGAGATGGGAGGTAGCTGAGGACCACTATTGGTAATGTTAACGTTAATGGCAACCGACAGAACAAAGCTGCGCCTTTGTTGACTGCCACCAACAGACCATCGTCCAGCAGCTCCCTTTCTTCATCAGAGACACTAATCACTTCCTATACGTCCTAAATTCAATTCCGTCTCTTCTCCCACCAAACAGCATCATGATCATCATAGACATCTGCTTCCTATATAGGTACTAATATATCCCTCCCAGATGGACTCGCCGCTCTTGATAAGAAAACCTCAACCGATTTTCTCACATCTCTGGTGGAAATGGTTCTCATTGAAAACAACATCCCATCTCAAAGGTGCAACTATCTCCAAACAGAAGAAACTGCCATAGGCACACGGGTAGCGACTTTCTATGCGAACATTCTTCCTGTTAATCCTCCCTCAAAAACTCCTCGTCTGGCTCCGCAATATCGATGACATATTTCTATTGTGGACAGAGGGGGCTAAGTCAGCTGATTTCTATCTAAAACTACTCTCCACTCATCCCACCCTCACTTCTTTACTCACCAGTCTTCCTCCCCACATTTCATATTCCCCGATTTTAATCTCCTTCCGAGAGGTGGACTAATGAATACCCCAATTCACACAAAATCCACGAACTACTAGCAATACCTCCAATTCTCTAGCTGCCACCCCCATCACACCTAAATATTTTCCCATCTTCCTCGCGCGCTGAGGACGCAGAATTTACTCGGATGGCATCTCGCTATTCGAGTACTTCACTCAATTACACGAGGCATTCCTAATCCTAGGATATCCTGCTGACTTACTTTGGGAGAAAATACACTGGGCAAATCATCTTCCTTCAGCGTGCAAACCACACCACAACCAACGCATCTCCTCACTCTCACCACAACCGTCCATCCAGGAATGCAGGAGGCTCTGAAAGATGTCCTCTCCGCCGCCCACCCCATTCTTCTCATATCGCCCACTACACTTGCACTCTTCCCCAAGCCTCCCATGATATCCTTCCGCCGACCCAGAAACTCAGGCGACTTGCTCTGACGCAAGAAACTCTCCAAAAGACCACCATCACCCCCGCAGGGTCCCTCCCGTGGGGCGGACCGCGTTGCCTCACTTGTCTCATAATTAAAACCTTCGTCTCTTTTTCCAGCCGTATAACCCGAATAACCTACCCCATCAAGCCCCGCGGATGTTGCACTTCCAAAAACGAGATTTATATCTTCACCTGTCCCGATCCCCTGCGTTTTACCAGCGCCACATCCCTCAAAATCCGCATGAACGGTCATCGGAAATGTCTTGGTCAGGAGGCTGACCATGCAGCAACCCGTTCACTATCGTTCAACGCATGTCACGCCGTGAGGACTTCTCACATCAATATCTTCCGATCTCTTCTCTGTTCTCAACCTCCAATGGCATGGATTAATTTCCAAATAAGCCGACGCTTCCGTTTTTCCTGAACTCCGTCCTATTCCTAATTTCGTCTCATCTTCCCATTCAGAAGAACATCATTCTTCCAACTTATACACTTAGCGTCATAGTTTTATCTTCTGCCGAAGAAGGGCAGATTCCCGAAAACTCCAACATAAAGCTTCCCTGTCGCCGTGAACTTCCAGGCCATTAAGTAAGTGTCCACTGGCTCTCTTTTATTCCTTTCGATCACTGATTGCCACCTTCTATATATTTATATATAGAAAGAATATAAATTTTTACTCGAATGAAAAATCAGAACAAACAATATTGATTCTCGAATCAGTAAAAAACAGATATTTACTCGATTATCTAATAATTCACGAGAATTACTTAGATTTTGTGCGTGTGTGCCTGTAATATAGCATCCGCCATTATTTAATTCCCCTTCTCTTGAAATCGATTGTCTCTAAGAGCGACTATTCTTAAGAGCGGTAGCCAGATAACCTCCCTGAGGCCAAACGCTGACCCGAATTGCTAAGGGTTGATTTTAGCTGCTGGTGAGAGTAAATTAGGAGAGGTTTTTGCCGTAAATTTATATGCGTATCGATTTTTAAATTTATTTTTCTATCCATCGACGGATCGAACGACTCGCGGCGCCTCCCACGCGCCATAAAAGAACTCGCCTTTGCAAGCGGAGTTCGTCCCGCTCTATATTGACGGAATGGAATCATGAACTTCCTCTATTGTTAATGGGAATTGCAAACAACGAACGAAACCTCTCATTGTTAGAGGAATATTAAATTTACGCTTTATAATGAAGTTGGGGGCGGTATGCACGCGGAGATAAAAAGTCGTTGGACGAAAAGAGAGAATTAGTATCAAGCAGGCCTTAAAATTTGAGAGAAGGCTTTAATAGGTCGATGCTTGAATGTTTCTTTTAAAATAAAATATATTAAGAGAAAATGATAGCTGATACTTACTTAATAGATATGGAATGAACTGGATATTGAGTGTACGTGTGCATGTGTTTTCTTCTTGTCTGATATTAATAGTACTAGAATGAGAGACGGTGCTTTGCCATGGCATCAAGATACAATTAATCATCACGAGTGACATGAGTGGGACTGAGCTTTTTCGAAAGATTCATTTCCTGTGGGGGTCTCGGCACATATAATTTTAAAAGATCACCTAAGTCTTTTGTGCCACATGCATAAAAATTACCATGGATATAACGTGATCGCTAATCATGAAACTTAATCATTAAGTAAGGGCAAAAATATTTCCTTAGCATCCATCCAACCTTCCCTTATTTGACACTCCCTCCACCCTCTCCACCACTCAATTTTCCGCTCGCCACCACCCCTCCTCCCTTTCGTCACTTTCCTTTCCCCTCCCATTCCTAAACACTCGTGACTTTTCCTTCCTTTCGCTTCGTCCTCGCGTGTACATCAAATGAGCTGAAAAGGGCCTCTCTTCCTAATGGTTTCCCTCACATCATCCATATGTCCATCTCTTTCTCCCTTTCTCCTTCTCTATCTCCTGCGTCCTCGTGACCCATCTCTTCGCTTCTACCCAACGCTTCCTCTCAATACACTCGCTTTGCACTCCCTCTCCTCTCTTCCCCTCCCCTCTCTACCCCTCCCCCCCCTTCTCTTCCCCTCCTCTCCCATCCCTTCCCCTTCCCTCGCTTCCCCTCCCCTCCATTACCTCTCCGCCACTCCACTCTCGTCCACACACGTTGCACGCCACTCCAGTCTCTCTCTTGGAAAATGACATAAATCTCCATTTGCAAGATGCGTTTGATGAAGATGGGAATGATCTAATTTATAGTTTTTGTTAGGAAAGGTTGTATTTGTGTGTTACTCGCCTTATCAGTTCTTTTAAAAAAATTGTTTCGGCGAAAGCGCTCGTAAAAATTGCAATTATTATTCTTTGAAGTGCGCAATGTTGACATCTAATTAAAAGTTTCGTGTCTTTTTCACAGTCAATGAAAATACGTCTTCGGATACATATATGTTTAAAACGGCATTTTTCGTAGATGGGCATACACTATGAATATTTGAGGTTATATATATACATTTATATTTTTATAACTATTTAAAATAGGTAGATTTTAAAATTCGGAAGTAATTTTTATAGATAACTGACGGAGAGAGATAGAGCACATATATCCGGAAATGTAAAAAAGAGAAATAAGGATTTGATGATTATCGTATGATTTTAATCTTCATATTATGTTACATTAGTATCGAAATTAACTTAAAGTATTCGACTGAGAAATGAATATATAATAAAAATAAAAGCAAAGATAAACGTTATTTTCTATTTATCTTTTAGATTTTAAGATCATTTCTACGTTTGCTTGAAAAACAAAATAAGTTTTATTAGAAAGTGTTTTTCTTCGTAGCGGTATTTCGTTAAGCAAAATAGTTTTCTTAGGTAATGATATTTCAAAGTGGTAAGTATAGTATGTTGTATGCACTGAAAAACTTTTAACATTAATATAATGTTAAACATTAAGAAGGATGTAGCTCCTGCAAACAACATTATTATTATTAAATTTCTTTTAGGATATTTTAGGAATGAAAATGTCAAAGTAAAGAATAGGAGCAATCTCTTAATTCAACGTAATTATCTTTACTTTTGAAGGAACCTTTAAAATCTTTCTATGGCTACAGGCCATTATATCGCTGAGCGAGACTTTCTCTATTATTTTCAAATATGGGGCTGGTTTTATTTACATTTTATATAAAAATAATCAATTGTTGATGCAGTGGTACGAAATTAATTGAAAATCATTTCCGGTTGCGAATCGAGCAAATCAGTTGCAAATGTACCATCTACGGAAAAGTTCATTGCGTCAAAATTTAGCCTTGTGGGCATTCTCCGCGCACATTGGTCGATTTACCGCTTTACCCCAAAAACAGTTATGTCCTTAACAATGGCATATGATTTGTGGTGAGTAATCTTTAACATCGAGTGCCACACTATCCTTTGCTCTGCTCCAGTTGAAGAGTGACAATAGAGCGTGAGGCACGGAAAACGAAACTTTGAATCTCGTTTGTTTTAGCGATCAGAAGTTGTGAGTGCCTCAAGGGTTGACCGTTTTGTTCTTGTTCACTTTGGATTCTGCCATCGCAGAAGGCGAACCAAGAACGGATTCCAAAAGAGCGGACGTCGGCGAAAAGCTTTCTTTGGAGAGATTTTATCCACATCCTAACCCTGAGGTGACCTGAGGCAGTTTCTTGTTTCTACTACGTTCCTAAATCCTGCAACATTTGCTTTTTCCATTTTCACCGCTATAGAATTGGTATAATTTGAGGTTCCCGGAGGAACCAATTTTAAGGAAATATCAGAGTAGAAATATCAGAGGTGTTGAGATTATCATGATTTGATAAAATGTTGAAACGGAAATGTTTCCAGCAGAAAAATGTATCTCGATAACATTGGGTCAACGCCCATTAAAGAGTGTTTTTTTGGAATTTTATTTTTGCTGTTTATGCTTTTCCAGTTCATACAATTAAATTAAATAGGAGCAAAAGCGTGATTACTAACTTTGATCTCTCTGAAATTGATTATAATTACTATTAATACTGTAATATTCCTGCTTTCCGGTATCATTCCATGGTTACTTATTCAAGGGCTATGATTATAAAATTGAATTATCGATCTCAACTTAAAATAACGAGTACTAATAATAATTGTAACGGTTGATAAAACCAGATGCGAATTTAGTTTTATCAACCGTTCCGAAGCTTGTAAATAAGTTACAACAACACAAATGTATTTAAGGTAGCCGTAGTGGGTGTATTGCTATCACCGGATGAGTTGAATTGTTTTTATGGCGGATTAAACTCGATTGGACGAAGAAAGCTGTTTTTGTTCCGACCATTCGCCATGCAGCACGATGAGAATTGAAACAAAAAAAACCGGCGGATGGACACGCACGCTGTGACGTGAGGCGTCAAGGATGGACGGGGAGGGGAAGCGGAAGGAATGAGAGTGGAGTGGGGAACGACGCGAGGGGGAGAGTGGTGATTAAGGAGGGGAAATGAATGGAGAGAGAAAGAGGGAGAGTGGAGTGAGAGGAGAGGTGGCGGGTGGATGGAACGAAGAGGGTCGAAGGAAGAGAAAGTGGCAAGAGATTCGCGCGATGCGTAAGAGGCGATTTGGAGAAATACGAGGCGATTTGCAAAGGGAAAGGGGGCAAGTGAAAGATGAGATGGAGGGAAGGAGAAAGCGTGGGAGGAAAGGATCGCGTGATTTGAGCGAGAGGCGAGCTGGAGGAAGGGAAATTAAGAAACGCACGGATTCGTGGAGGAGAAATTGCTGGTCAGAGGAAAGATGGGGTGGGATTGAGGAAGGATAGAGTGGGTGGGTGGGCAGGAGATGAGTTAAAAGTGGAGTGGGAGGTGAGATCGGCGGGCGTGGGACGTGACACCAGTTGAGTGCATCCCTTAGGGTGAGAGCGGAGGGAGGGGAAAAGTTTGGTAAAAGAAAGAGAGGGAATTGGGAAAGAATTATCGCGGTCGTATCTTGATTCGATTATGTTAGCGATGTTCAACGCGCTTGGTAGATTTTGTGAAAAATATTTCCGGTTATAATTTTTTTTAACAAAGGTATATTAATTCTTATTAATGGAAAAAGAGAGCTCTACCAATCGCAGTAAAAAAACAGAAAAATGTAAAAAGATAAAATCCTACGAAATAGCTGTTTATAACTGAATAGAAATTCTGAAAGAGCCAAAAAATAATTCACGCTCGTATGTTATTGAGTGATAAAAGTAAAGAGCAACACATTTTTTACTTCATTTTGTCGATTATCTACTATTTTATCTTCTTTGGCTAAAACCTACGTGACTCGTCAAATTGTCCATCATGCATTCATTGATTTGATTTTAGCAAATGTTTTGAACATGGTAGAATTATTTACCATCAGATAAAGATTCGTTTAATAGCATGGTTCCAGTTCAAAGGATTTATGGTTTGAAATGAAATACCGCAAGGCAGATTAATGGAAACGAATTAGCTGTTGCAGTTGTATTTAACTTATGTTTTTATAATATTAACAAGTAGGGATGTGCGCGGGTTTCCCGTGGTAGATAAGTTCTTTTCGTCAAATTTGCCATAGTGTAATCATATATTAATACATTTGCTTTGAAATCAGAAAATCATTTTTCCTTATATGGTGGTAGCCCTACTTTATAGATACGCTCGAAACCTGTTCATTTCATGTTGCCATTCTATACTCGCCCTACAAGCGAAATTTCTTTTTGAAATCGGTTCAGCTAAAAACTTCCAAATTCATAGTTACAGAAAAATTCTAACCTTGATATTGTAATAGCCCTGTTTAGTCGACCCGGTTGAAATATGCTTTTTTTTATTTATTTATATGAAGATCATATGTACCATATTGGGTTAAAATTCATGCTGCGATTTCTCTATAAATACGTGTAAAATATAATTTTACTTTTTATTGTGGTAGCCCTGCTCTTTATCTCCGCTTTAAACATCTTGATTCCATTATGGTATGTTGTACAAATCCTATATACAGAATATAATTGAAATCCGTTCAGGCAATTCCTTCCAAATCCGTAATTACTGATAGAATTTAATTTGTAAGTGTGGCACCCCTGTTTGGTTGTTCCGGTCAAAATATGCTATTATGGTTTTGTATATATGTGTACATTACAAATTTTAAATTTGGTTAAAATTGATGTGAGCATTTCAACAAATAATTGTAAAATAATTTTTTTATTACTTGTATTGTGGCAGCCCTGATTTCTATATCTACATTTAAAATACTGATTTTGTTTTTTAATGTTGCACACCTTCTTCATACAAAATTTCGTTGAAATCGGTTGAACCAATTCCTTCTAAATTCATTATTACCGAAAAGTTTAATTTTGCAATTGTGGCACCCCTACTGAAATCGGTTCAGCCAATTTTCCCCTGATATATGCATACGGACGGACGGACGGAGATCACGAAGATAATAGTCTTTTTCCCCAATGACGAAAAGCACTAAAAACTGATTTTCAAATTCTGCTGTTTTCTTAGAATAAAAATTGACTTGAATTCGCCAAATAAAAGGGATTTATTCGCTTGCAGTCAAGGAAAACGGTGTTATAGGGAAGTAGTTCTCAAACATATCACTACTGAGTACCACGTTTTCCAGGAAAAAACTGATGTGCCACCATGTCAAGTAAATTTTCATATCTTCTTACGATGTTACTTGCAAATAATTTTTAAGTTCTTACTTGCATTGTATTTATTTCACCAAAACCAATCTGCGGATGTCAGATTGTACATTTGTTGCCGATACCGCATTTTAATATTGATTTGTTTCATTGACAATGTGCTTGCAAAACGACAGATATATTGCTGCGCAAATTTTCTGAGGTTAGGAAAAGATTGCCTCAGGAAAATCTTTATATTAATTTCATATATTTGAAATAATCCCCTTGGTTGAATAGAATAATTATTTCATTTTAAATGATTCAATAATTTATCACTGTCTTGTAACTCAAAATTTAGGGTATTTAGAGTAGTGGTAATATCAACTAAATAGTAAGATCAAAAAGCCAATATTTGTCTTATAATCTATGCTGTGGTAATTCACCTTTGCCTTCCAAAAATTGGAAAATAACATCTCAATCGCCAGGAACGTTGCAAACACAGCAGATGCACCATAAATGCAAAAACTGTCAAGCTTTAATGTCTTTATCCTTTGTTGCACTGTGAAGCGATTGAAGACCAACGAGTTCTTCAATAACATGAAAATTTTAATTAGTTGCTCAAATAAATAGGCATGACTAAACAGTACCACAAATATCCACCGATTTATAAAGTGAAAGAGAAAAAGACGACGATATTGCACAAATTACATGTGGATTTAACAGATCAGTTACCAGTTCTGTAATGCGTGTCGTCATAATAGGATAATAGGATATCGTTGATTTTTAATGTTTTGTCATCTTGACGTTTCGATAGTCTTCTATTATAAATTATAGACTTTAGATAGCAGCTTCATACATAGGAGGATATAAATGTTTAGTTACTTCTAGAAGGACTAGAGACTTGAAGTTCGGTAGGATGATAGGTCATTGGGTACAACTAACAGGAAACATCGAAAATTCAGAAAATACTATGGTGTTATTTTCGACCCCATTGTTCCATTTCAATACCCATTGAGAAAACATGTAAATCTTTGCAGGGTTTTATATAACTACATTTTGAAATTAATTGAAATTATGGTTGAAACTCGGGAGAAAAAATGTTCTACAGTTGAAAGAATGTAAATTGTTATTTATGAAGACTAAATTCAAATCGGTACCGAATTGGAGTAGAAATTTGTTTTTAATCGGAAAATTGACATTTTCAGCATTGAAAAACAATAACTGCCACGGCCACGAGTCCAATGCTTTTAAATGAAAATTGGTTATCTGTATTGTAATATCATCGATTCAATGCTTTTTCAAAACCCCCGAAGATTTCAACCAAAGACGTATATATATGATGATTTCATAATTATATATATATATATATATATATATATATATATATATATATATATATATATATTGTATTAAAACATAAATTACTCCTTTCAGTTTTGGGGATCGATGGAGTGTATATGTATTTAATAGCTTTGGTTTAGTGCTTCTGACGAGAATCAGTGGATTATATTATAATGTCATTGATTTAAAACTACGTAGTAAACTTATGATTACGTCACAGTCCTAAAACACGAAATTGTAGCAAAACGTGAAAAAAATGAATGCCGCGTTTAGGTCAAGCTTTCCGTGTAACTTTTTACTCTTCTCATTTATTGAACGAGAGAATTGAAATACGATTTGACGAAGTTGTGGAAACAGTAAAGCCATAAGGTTTTCTTAATGACGACGAAAAACTATGATGAGTTATATGATGTAATATGTAGTTCGCGATTTTTATCAGGATAAGTACTAAAAGACACGGAGAATAACGTAATAATCCTAACAAACAAAATATCTTAATCTTTCCATAAATTTTAGTGTGCCTTAAAAGGTAAGTGTCTCAAAAATGAATATTGTTACTGCTAATACAGGATGAACTTAAAATACGAATACTTGGACTCCAGCCGATTGCAAGAGAATTTGGAAATTACCGATAGGTGCCTTAATTTCGCGGAAAATTAGAAATAATCTGCGAGAACTCTTCCAATTTATTATCTTATTTGTATGTATTCCACGTGGTTCAAATGCTAATTCCTTAGAGATAGCTTTGGTTTATTGGTGTGAGGTGATTTTTTTTTATGGCTTGCAGTATGCAAGCACCGACAACTCATATTTCTAAATTCGGCTTAATTACTTCCTCGCAATCAGAAAAAGTTGTTTTTTTTTGCAGTAGGTAGTGCAATATGATGCTGCGGTCAAAGCTACAAAGAACTGCGCTGAATTAACCTTTTTATGTCAGCCACCTTTTATTTTAGATAACATTTTTCCTTCGCTACTTAGTTTTCCGCATCAATTTCTGTTTTTATTATACGTATTTATTTTTCGAACTGCTGCGCATAATTTCGATTAGAATAGAACAGCTTATTATATGTTTATAAATTTCTGCAAAAGATTAATTTTGATTTTCTATTTGGACCTCTAATAAACTGAAACTCGTCTTCCCAGTCTCTAATTACAGTCTCTATTGCCGGCATAGTCAGCGTCAGATTTTCTTTTGCATGGTAGATTGTGAGCCATTTTATGAGTATTAAATGCATTTACTTAAAGAAGCGTCAGATGCATTTAAAGTTTTGTAATACAGAATACCATTGCTTTACTGGCAAAACCTTTAGATATAATAATACAAATAAGTTATTTGTAATAAAGAGTGATCCGAAACGAAAACCTACGCACTAAGCCACACTAAGCGAACTAGTCTCTTGAACCAACTGTAAAGTTTTGGTGCCGTCTGATGGTGCTCAACACGTAGCTAAATTTTACGGCTAGGTGGTGCCACAAAAATAAATCGCTAAATTTTTAAATTTGAAATAAAAATGGCTATTTTTTGTTCCTTGGCGCGTGTCCATGTGCTATTTGTTAAGGGCACGTTCGGCACATGCGCAGTTTGTTGAGAACCAGTGTCGTAGGGGAAGAAGGAAGGAGTTGATCACGCCATCGAAATTTGCGTGCACCAGGAAGGGGAAAAACACGAGAAAGAGATTTACGCTTCGAAGAAGGAAACAAGTGGAAGAAAAATCACAAGTCCAAACCAATGAAGATAATTTTGCATTAGAAATTGATTATTGCTGCGAATGGAAGATCTGATGACACTATTTTGTTGAAAATTAGAACTCTATGCATGGAATGAGCAATTACTGTGAAAACTAAAATAATTCCGGACGTTTAGAGTTGATAACACAGATTAAATTTAAATTAAAACATATTGTTTTTGTGTGAAATTTATCTTTGGTAAAGAGAAATTGAATCACGAAATTTTTCTGTATACTGGTTCATAGATCTCTTTTGTGCCAGCTATTATATTTTAGCTGCGGTAACACGGCACAGAACTGTATTGCGGACAACGTATACCAGCGTTGGATACGCCCAAGCCCTCGTCAAACTTACCTCTTTGTAGATTTTTCTACGTGATGTCGATATCGGTATTATAATAAATTGGGAAAGTTACTCAAATAAATATATATCAGGTAATAGGAGCTACGTAGCTTGAACTCGAATGCTGGAGTTATATAAATTACTGACTGTATATTTTCGCCAGCAATGGTATATACTATCATCATATCTCCAAGGACATTCTTTTAATTGTTTATTAACCGCAAAAAACCATAAAAATATTTAGTGCTGGCGTAAAACAAAATATTCAGAACAGATTGAGGCTATAAACTTCCACGAGTGTTTCGAAATTTATTGGTTTTCAATACGTATATTTTTTACGCTCAGCAGTGATTTTTTGGCCACGGCAGGTTGGACTAATGGCAGAGTTGGACAAATTTGGAAAATACGCTGCTGGAATTATAACAAAAGCTATAGATAGGACAGTGCAAAAACATATTTAACCTAAAGTGGTGCGTCAGTGCATCTATTTTTATCATAATTTTAGTAGTTGCAGTCATTTGGTTAATAAATAGAGCAAATTTATAAATCATTTCTGATTTGAATTGAGAGGATTTCTTTCTTTCTTTCACTATTGCCGTTCTCCTATCTGAAGGTCTGCTTCATTACGGTGGATCTTCGTTGTATCTTGTTTTCACGCATTTTTTCTTCCTTTATTTCCTCCCAATTCACCAATTCAATCCTCTTTCCTCTACGACCCTTTTCACTCTATCAACACATCTCTCCCTAAGTCTTCCTGTAAGTCTTTATGAATCGATTCTCTTGTCCATTATTACAAAAAATTAGAAATGATGATCTGATGTTTCTCAATTTTTCAACTAATAATAATTTATTATAGCCTAATTGTGTGGACGTGTTATTGATGACGGTAGTATTCACATAATAAAAAAAATATTTTCTTTTAGTTATTAGAGATGTCTTTTAAATTATATAGTATTTGTGAAAGAGCTATTAACGATAATATCATAGATGAAAAAAATGCACTTCACATTTTAGTGGATGTAACAGAAAGATTCTACAAGTACACGGCAGACATTATACCTTTAGGAATTGGGTCTAAATAAATTTAAAAGAAAGACACTGAAGTATACGAGACAGAAAAGAGAGACAATAAAATTACGTCCACATTCCACTTTCCATCTTTCTGTGGACATATATTATGCCGATTGCACATTGTGAGAATAGCCCATATCGTTCACTAAACTTGTAATTCAATCCAGGAGCTCAGGTATATATTTTTTATGTACAGTTAAGTTTACTGAAATATAAAAAAGGAACTCACCGAGTCGTATATTTTAAGGGCCATTTCTTCCTTTCTTTTCCTGGAGAGTGATGGCTTTAGAGGGAATGGGTCATGAAAAACCTTTTCCGAAATGACCTCAAAATTGCTAAGGCCACCCGTGCCCACGTTGGGTTCTGGGAGGAGTGGAGAGATAGGAACTGAAGTGGGGAAAGATAATCGATCCAGAGAAAGGTACACAGGGAGGAGAACGGCAAAGATGCATTGTTCGCAATCAACAGGAAGAAGTGATCAAGATTCTCGCAAGACAAAATGTCTCAAGAAATGAAGAAGTCCCGAAACATGGAACGCTGCCAACGTGGTCTTCCTCTTTCCCCAGAATAATAGGTGCGGACATTTTTGCTATGTACATTGAGAAGTACTCCGTTGGTTTTGCGTTTTTATTCGTTTCTCTCCCTTCTGCCTCACGTGGGTCCCTCTGTATTGTATTTCCTCGACCAAATCATATTTAATCTGTATTGCTTTAAGCATTTAATTTGATTTATCAAAGAAGAGTATTATATTTTTTCATACATTTATAAAAAGGTTTGTCTAATATTGTCTTACTGATTGATTATAGCAAATTTTCACGTCAAAATAATTTCTAGCTCAGAACAAAACCTTTTGGCTTTCCGATTTGGCCTATAGGGATATGACCGTATGATGTATATTCTACTATTATCGAGTACGACTATTTCAGTCTACAACAGGTAACATTTTTTAATTTTAAATAAAATACTTAATACTTTATTTTAATAAAGGAAATTTAAAAATTGTCGATACGAGTATTAAAACTTTTAAAAAGACGAAGAGTTGATCGGGTATGTTTAATATCATTACGAGGCTGTTTGTAGTAATGATTTCTACCTGGAAAATGCAAGTAAATTGTTCGAGCAATAAGACGTAATGCGTCACTTTCTTCAGCTCTGGTCGTTTTTAAAACGACGCACGCACACACGCAACCGCGAAAAGGGTGCGCATAGAGAGCTTTGATGTTGCCGAATGTTTAAACGAAAGCGAGAAGGAAGTCGATTTAAATTCCATGCAGCTGAATTTACCATGCCAACAATGAGAGACGTTTACGAGACAATTTCATGATTGAATAGCGATAACAAGAGAGCGTGACCGTTTTCCATTCGGCCCGACCGATATGTCTTCACATCCTTTCAAACGTCTTGAATGGCTGCAACGAGCGCAGCAAAAAATCCAGACTTCATTAGGGTATCGAGAAGACCTGGACTGCGGAAGGCCGTGAATGGCGGCCGCCAGGCGTAGCTAATGGGCGAGCCTTTGCCCCCCGCGATATCCGCTTGGCTTCTTTCTCTCTCTCTATTTCTCTCTTTCCCCTTTCTTTCTCTTTGGACCGCGAAGAAATGCGACCGCCGCGGAGAAGGCAGTGGCGGAGGAAGGTAAAGGGAAAAGGCCGTGGGAATCGCCAAATCGCGCGATAGGAAAAAGAAGCGGGAGTCGTTGGACAGAGCAATCTCGGGAGAATTATAATCTCGAGCATGCTCCAAGAGATAGTAAGCAAATGAAAAGGAGAACGTGGTTCATCCAGGTCGATGATGACATATTGAGGATACTTTTGGACTGTTTGCGATAACACGAAATGGGATGCAGAGAGTTACCAGCGAGTTTACGTTGTGATTGAAATCTTTATTAGAACTGTATTTCTTAAAAGTGACAACTCTGGAAGCTTTTACGATGAAAATTTTTTCCGCTAGCTTTCTAATATGACCAAAAAAGGAAAATCAAGCGCTTGCAATAATTCCACAAAAATAATTTTAATTACATTATCTAGGTTTTACTAAACATTGGCATCATCGGTATATCTAATACAAACTCTGCCGAATAACATAACCATAAGGAGAAGTCACTTATTTCGTGTATTTGTACAATAATTGGAGAAATAATCCAATTCTCTCTTAACTTTATATCAGAGATATTTTATTTGCCAAAGACTATTTCGATTAAAAATAGTGGATACTCTTTTTCATATGTTATTTGGATTTCTCTTGTGATGACTATGAATCGCGCATGCAAATTAAGAGAATCGTATGATTTAAAATTTAGAAGAACGAAATGGATAAGTGGCTTTAGTTTCCACCAGTTTCCTTAAAAGTTTTATTTTATAAAAATAATACCCTCGGCGATTTTCCTCACTGAAAATTCAAAATCCTTTTTTGTACCTCAATTCAATACTCGGATCTGTCAGATCATCGAATTAGCGCGCGCACAATCGGCGAGATCAAAACTGGACATCAGTGTGTTTGCGACCGAGGGGCACACATCTCCCGTCCCCTCCTCCCTCTTTCCCCTCCCCCTTCTCTCCGCTATTCTTTTCCACCCACCGATCTTCCAATCTATCATTCCCTTTTTGATGAAACAGTCGGCAGCGCGGAATTATGCTAGCGGAGATTGATTTTCCTCCTTGTTCGAAGGCAAGACGTGTGGAATGAGAGGAGGCGAAGGGGTTGAGACGAGTGGAGCATTCCTCCTAGTAGGCCAGTGGGTCTCACTCTAGAGCGAGAGAAGAAGAAAGAGAGACAGACGGTGAGAGAGAGAGAGAGAATTTGTGGGTGTGTGCGCGCGCCACTCAAGAAGGGAGAGAGAGGGCTGCTTTTCAAAGGATTCCGGACGAGTGTTCAAACTTTTTCACCCCGGCAAGACGAAATGTCTCTCTCTTCCCATCCTTGTCTCTGTCTACCTCTCGATTGAAAGCGTCCGTTGATTGGGCCTCCCTCACTCGCTTTCCCTCCCTCCATCTCGCCTCTCTCTCTCCTCCGTTTCTGAGGAAAACCGTTTTTCTGTCGGTGGGACGCTTTCGCGGACACATCGACGACCCCAGCGCTGGATCACGGCGACAGAGATAACGATTGTTTTTCTCGATGTTCGCGATAATGTCGCTCGAGCGAATGATCGCTGCCTCGGAATGTGTACTTTTATCGCATCTGTAAGTAATCGGGTTTGCTTCAGCGGTGACACCGGTGATCAAAGCGAAAGATCCTCGCGGTGGCAATTTCGGACTCTTGCTTTTTTGCATAGAGTCGCCACGTTTATCATAAATATCAGGTTAAGTTGACTCTTTTTTCTTAACATTTGACTGATACCGATATGCCTTCTAATATTTGTTCATTCGCTACGATGGAGAAATAAAAATAATGAATACGGTTTTTAACAAACGTGCCTTAATTTTCTCTCCTGATTGAAGTTTTCTCTACAATTTTAAGGATACTTTTTAATACACATCGCGTAAAACGATTCTTGGAGATATAGGTATGCCTCGATAAATAGTTCAGACGGATTTGTTTCGATCATTTGAGTTTACACAGCATCTGAATCAATACAGTGTGTAAAAATGAAAGACTTCAAAAAGAAGCGTCGCATCAATGCTCCCCCATTGAGGCAGGAAGGTTAAGATAGCGTCGACGTTCGTATGAACGTGTGCGCGCAAAAGTCATGGTGGCAGTATTTTTACACGGAATGAGAGGGAAGAGAAGGGGAGAGAGAGAGAGAGGGAGGGGGAGAAGAGAGAAGCGAGGCTAGGGTATGGTTGTGATATATGTTCTCCCTCTCGTCTCCTGAAAAACAACGAGGCCAAGATGAAGAGGGCGAAGGGGAGGGGGAGAGACGTAAGCCAAGTGAAAGGAGAGAGCAAGAGAAGGGGCGAATTGGAGAAAGAATGTGGGGAGGAGGAGAAAGGGCGTGGGGAGAGAGAGAGAGGTGGCGGTGTAGGGAGGGTGAGAAGAGAGAGGAGGCAGTGTGGGGTAGAAGGAGGCAGAGAGTGTGGTGGGTGGGAAGGAGGAGAAAGGGGCGTTTGGAGGGAGAGGGGTAAAGGGTGAAAGAGAGGGGGAACAAGTGTTAGAGAGATATAGGGGAAGTGTGGAGTGGGAGAGGCAGAGTGGGGTTGAAACTATGGAAGGGTTGCGGGAATACGGAGAAGTGGCACGAAGGGATGGAAGGGGTGGATGCTGGGAGGCGAGGGAGGCGGCGGGGGGAGGTCGGAAAGAACGTGGGGTCGGCGGGGGCAGGGATGAGGACAGAAGGACTGGAAGCGCGGAGGTTCCTATCTCCTCGGATGCATTTCCCTTTGGAATCGAAGTGACGGTGGTGCCGTATGGCTGTGGTGGTGTCGGTGGTGGTGGGTAGGCTTTGATGGTGGCGAGGTGAGTATGGGGGGAAGTGGGTCAGACGTCCCTCGCTCGCATTCTGAGGGGCCTCATAATGCGAGGCTCTTCTCTTCCTGGGAAGCCCTATCAATCCGCGGAAAACTGCTCATTGCGCCCTCTGGGAGCACTCTTAAGATATTTATACATCGTGACCTCACGGAGAGAAGGTTGAAGGCGAAACCCTCTTTTCGCTGAACCGATCTCATTAGGGCGAGATTCCCAAACGACTCCTCCTAGGCAGAGGGTGGAGGAGTTGGGAGAAAGAGGAGAAAGAACGAGAAAGAGGCGGGGATGGTAAGAGAAAGAGAGATGCAGGGAGAGAGAGAGAGAGAGAGTGAGAGAGACATTTTTCAACTCTTGAAAATTGATAGAAATTGCAAAGAATTTAAACTAGTAGTTCGGTTACCCAACAGCATGATTCAAAATTTTGCTAAAAATGTTTCTTTCCGACTATATTTAGGCGCATTGCTGTCACAGAGGAATGCTTATTTTACGGCATTGTCTTTAGTAGAAAAGAAAAGCGAAGGTGAATTTCTTCTAAGACAAACAATGGAATTTATAATACACGAGAAACTTAATAATCGCGGATTTCAGAGGCCTTGATGAATAATGTTTAATACATACAATGTGCATTTTAAGAAGTTAATATATTTTTTCAAGTAAGGTAATTTGTGCTAGAACGTTGCCTGCTGAATCATAAATCTGTCGTTGAACCAACGTTATCTTCCAATACATTTTAAAAATTTTAAGTTATTTTTTGTATGAAGAAACATACATATTGCTGGAGAAGTGATTAATCACTCTCTATCATATACTGTTTCTCATATTCTGGTCTGCGCATTTTATGCTGGAATATTTTTGCTAATGAAAAAGAGAAATAAATCGCGACGGATGAGGTAAAAGGGAGCTAATTGGTCAATAGGCCTTTCACGTTAAAATGTGCTTCGTTGCTTTTTATTCTTCTGAGAGATGACGACGCTGGGGCTTCCTCGTTTACCTTTAATGAATTCAATGAACGCCGACGATGACCTTTGTGGTTGGCTTCTTCGAGAGAAGGAGAGAGGGAAGTGGAGGGGAGAGAAAGTGCAAACCAACTTCCAAATATTGTACCGCGTTATAAATTGAGGTATCTGTAACAAGATTAGATCGCCGATGTCCAGCGATGCTAATCGACCGTATGATTTCCCTGCAATTCGCATTGAAACCGATATGAAACTGAATCCTTATCACTAAATCTACAGTATATCGTATGTCTACGGTAAAAATTCTTATACGTTGTAATCTAAACCTTTTCTAGCAAAATGAGAGGTCTTGGCGAAAGTGATGGATTTATCTATGAAACAAATGTGTTTGCTCTTCAGGGATTCTGGATGGTCAGAATTGATTGATTTTTGTCCCATAAATAACTTGAAATCAAACTTTATATTTATATACATTTCTTAAATCGTTTGAAAAATTTTCAACCATTTCGTTATTGTTGCTCTTTTCGATGTTCAAATCCAAGAAACTGCGCTACTCTGCCTAACAATAAGGCTGAACGAGAGTGTAGAGGAGATAATTGGGTCTATCATTTCACCTTTAATTTTAATTAAAATGCGGTCTTCCGGATCGAATGCGACTCATTTTATCTGTTTTCCTAATAATGTTGAATAAAACTCCTTCATTATAATAATTTCTTTGCGCCGCACTTTTCTATGGCTGTTTTCTCAAAATAATTATTGTGACACTTCGCTGCTCCCTGGGAATTTTAAAAGAATAATATCAATGATACAACCGTAACATTAGAAGGATGTATTCCTTACGATGCGCTAAAGTTTCCTAGTGGCTAGTTTTAAATGAATGATTTTTTTAATTTTCACAATAAATTTGCTGACCTATTATACGAACTAAATTTCTGATGCAAAAATGGTGGAAAGTGAAAGAAACGCCAAACAGTTTTTCTGATATTTCTGACAATGATTAAGATATTAACAAAAATATTCAATAAGAGAATCTAAATTGGAGAAAATGTATGGGCTGGAAAATTTACCTGTGAAGTAGTGAATGTAGCTTTGGATACCTTATCATGTGAATTGAATCAAAAGACGTGGTCTGCGGAACTTTCTAAAAATATGAAAATTTTCATTCTGCATAAGAAATAAAAAATAAAGAAAACGTATTTACCGGTAATATCAGTAACGAAATTATTATGATAATTTAGAGTGCTGTTGCATTTTTATATATTAATAATAAGAGAGAGAGAGGGGGGGAGAATAGCCAGTAGAGGCAAAAGTTAACTATCTAAGGGCATCTAAAATTCATAATTTGCCTGTTCTCGTTTCAAAATTATTCCCAACTTCACAGCTTATGCCTGTCTGCATAGGATCTTCGGATCACTTTATTCCTACAATTTCTTTGACTTGCCTGTTTATAATTAAAAATATTAAATAAGACTGTGCATGGCAGATCAATAATAGACTGGCGGGCTCACGGTGACGAAAGGGGAGATTTATTTATTTATTTCCGTAATACGATTCTGCGCAGATTTGAAAAATTTGTGGACACTTTCTCAGTTTATTTTGTGACTTTAAAATAAGATAATTTGTCAAAACACTTGCTATCGTTTGCTTAGTGATACTCTTTTCTTTGAGTAAAACTTTTCAAGCACTATATATATGCGCTATTTATTTAATTAGGTTAGTAAGATGAAAATAAAATGCATAGCATATTGTTAACCAGTATATTCATCAATGTTTTTTATGCATTCAAAAACGTTTTAAAAATTTATTTAAAATTTTATGGAAAAAATTATCACCAATTTTCTTGTATGCTACGAACTAACATATTCCTCTAACATTAAAAATTAAATCCACTCTAATCCTGAATTTTAGTTTAAACCCATGTTATATATATATGCAACTGTAGTATGTTGTGTCATAACATATGATATTTTTGAAAGCATATCCTAAGACATTAATATTAAAGTTAAATTTTAATAAGTGTATATTTTTTCTGTTTTTAAACCACGCTTTGAAATTTTTAATTTAGTACCCTTGATTTTTTTCCGGTAAAAGTTTAGCCTTTGCAATAGTATAAAGCATTTCTTCAAATAAATTTAAAAAGGTTAGTGCCAGCTGATATGTAAGAATTAGGCTCTATTTCTTTGAAATTTTTGAAGAGACATCATCCACTCGGAAAGTTTCCATTCCCATTTCAAGCTCAGCGGCAGTAAATTGCTTCTTACAGCCATTCCAGCGAAAAACGAAAAAAGGCCATTTACGGCTGCTTCGTCAAATTCGGTACTGTAGGCTACTTAGCCGGAGCGTTTCACGTTAAAATTATGTAGCTTTAAGCCTATGCAATTAAAAGGCCTTCCTAAATATTTCCGCCACATCCTCGCGGGTACCTCTCTCCCTCCATCTTCCCCCCTCTCTCTCCTCCCCTCTCCTCCCCCTCTCCCCCATGCGCCGCACATCTCGGCTCCGAGAGCCATAACCCGCCCCTCCTTCACTCCACCGACCATCTCCGTTTCGCCACACACAAACACAAACTGCTCCCTTATCAAGGTCTACCAACTTCACCCTTTCCCTTAAGTATGGAGGGGAGTATTGAGAGAGTAGAGGAAAAGCAGGACGAGGAGAGAGGAAGGGAGAATGGGGAAAGAAAAAGATGAGAAAGAACGGGAAAAAAGCGGGGAGTAAGGAAACAACTGGGAAAAGAGGAGGAAAGGATGTTAAGGGAGAGGGAAGGAGAGAGAGAGAGAGGGAGGATTATGGAGGAGCGATAGGGAGAGAGTAGCAGGAGGGATAGATAGATAATCGATACTCGAGTGAGAGAGGGAGAGGAGTGTGGTATAGGAGGGGAGGGAGAATATGGAGAGAGAGAGGAGAAAGGTAAAGGGAGGAGGCGGAGAAAAAGAGAAGGAGAGTATGAGAGGAGGATATTGCGAAGAGCGAGAGAGCCGGAGAGATGGAGGCACGGGGAAAAGGAGGGAAGGCGTGTGTCGCTGGAGAGTGTTTTTTAGGGCAGAAGATGTTTCAATAACAGGAAAGAAAGAAAAAGAGAGAGAGAGAGATTGCGCGTATTGTTGTAGTCGGCTGGGAAACACAAATAAGGGATCCATATTTTAGTGTTTCAATTTTCTTTTGGAAATGCAATATTGTAGAGGGTTATTAATGCTAATATTAGTACGTGGAATCGCGTATGTCATTCATAGAAGCTGTTTGCGTAAACTTTTCTCCCGCCGGCTACCAGAGCAATCCAATCGAACCCTTGTTTGCAGCCTCCCTCTTCGAGAGGCCGCGCCTTCCGTCGTTATGAGACAAAACAAGAAGGCCGCATTCCGAACTCAAACATGTTTTCCTGTGTTGAATATCCTCGCGATGAAATTTCACGAGCGATGTGATTGCGCGCTCCGCAGCATACGTTCGCAGAAGACAATAATGAAATCCTTAGTTTTTCATCAGCCACTGTTTGGAAAGTAGCGTGCGCGAGGGGGTAAAATTTAAACCTCTTCTGGAGAGTGCTGTTTTCTTCTCTCAGATGATCTTATTTGGTGAATGAAGCGCTTCATTTGTACTGTGTTTTCAATGTAATTTACCTCTGTAATTGTAAGAACTCTTACAAAACTTTGCAGTGTGACTATAACCGACAATCAGTTTTTTGAGAGATTTTCTGCTTCTCCGCACTTAAATTTTATAGCTAATTTTTATAAAATCCCCTAATAGTCATAAAATATCGCATATTTGCTATCATGGCTGCAATGTTAGGTTTAATTTGATAGCTGAAAACGGATTTAACTCAACTAAGGAATATTATTTCATTTTTCTCACTCAGGAAATCTATCTGCGAAATGAATCGGAAATCCGACTCATAAGGAAATTGGTTATTGCATCTTTTTGCCGCATATATTGTATTCCTTTCTTAGGTCGGTAACTTTAGGCACAATAAATCATCAATACGTGGCGGTAAACTTATTATAATAGTAATTTTATTCTAATAGGTTATTTTTACACAAAACATGGAGAAACCATATGTAAATTCCTACGAATCATTCATCAAACTCAAGAGGGTATAAGATAATTCCTTCAAAATAAACGATGAAGAATTTTTCATGTATTCTGGATTTAAGTTTCTTCACGTTTAATATTCCTTTTTTCTTCAGTTTATTTAACACAGATGAGGTTTAGATGTCGTCAAACGCTTTTTCGTAATCGGTGAAACACACAGAAGTAATTCATACTCGTTAGTGCAGCTCTTTATTACGTAGACATAGTCCATGGCATTATATCCACTGCAAAATCTTGCTTGTTTCCCTGATTTTAGTGATTCAAGTTGATTTTGAAAGCGCATGGTCAGCATCTTCTTAAAATTTTGTGGACTCTCTAAAAAAGGGCGATTAGACAATGAATGTTTAAATGTTTTTTGCTACATTTGCTGTACAAAAAGCTCCCCATCGATTTCAGGGCTTTATCATTTTTATACACGTCTCATATACTTCACCTGTACTAAAAGAATATTTTAAACCCCTTTGGTGGAAGTTTCTTTACTCGTTTTCTTTCTTTTCTATCAGTGAATAACTGTGGCGTAGATTTCTTCTGTTCATTTAAAAATCCATTTTCTGGAATGGACAATAAAAGTTGTTTTCTCGATCAACTCAATTTAAATTTCCTTAAATATTCTTTGGTGGCCTTCTTAATAGTTATGTTCATTTCTGCAAAATGGGAAATTTCCTAGAAGTTGTTCATCATTTTCATATCCTTTACCATCTAAATCAAAATTCTTTTTACCAAACTCAACTTTAACGGCTCTTCATAATAAATCATCGGAAACGTGGGTGTGACCGCGCTGAATTTACTAACAGTAAAATTTGAAAAAGATCGATATATTAACTGTAATAATCCATGAGATTGATTAGCCAAAAATACATACATATACATCGATATATTAATTTTATTCTTGGATGATCGTTCAGAAAATGCCCGAGTTCAGTGCTACGATACGAGTGATATTTCAGTAAATTTGCAATAAAATATATGTTGCGTTAGATTTGTTAAATAGAATAGCCGTAAAAATGTCTTTAAGAAGGCTGTTTGGAAAGTGTTTGTTCAGGTATAGCGGTTTGGTGGATACTTGCGAGCTAAGGAATGTAATCACACGCAATGATTCGATAGAGAAAGATCAAGCTCACCTTAAGGCTGGAAACAAATTAAAATTAAAGCAAATCAAAACAACAATGCCCAATCGCCACTGGCGTATATGAAATACTCGTTTTAAAAGTAAACAAACTTTTTCGCTCTTTTCCGAGGTAGTGTCCTTGGTCCTTATTTATTTAATTTATTTTTAGATGACTTAGCAAATTCAGTATCTCCCTCTCAAGCTGAAATTTTATTGTTTGCGGATGACTGTAAAGTTTTTCGATCAATTGGCTCCATCGCCAATTGCGTTTCCTTCTAGAATACGATTAATAATGTATCAAATAGGTTTAATTCCTGGAAGTTGCGACTAAACTTGTCTGAATGCAGTGTTCGCTCCGTCACTCTCCGTAAAAACCCCGTTCTTTGGGATTATGCAATGAATGGAACTATTCTAAAAATGGTGACACTGCAGAGAGATTTAGGTGCCCTGACAGATACTAAACTTAACTTTTCGGAACACATTCACTTGATGAAGAGAAAGGCCTTCTCTCTTCTTGGCTTTCTTTACAGATACACAGAGCTGAGGGATCCTGTGGCTTTGAGGGCACATTTCTGCTCTATTGTGCTTACCGTAATATCTTAATGATCACCAATTTGGTCCTTATCCTGTATAACTAATCTATGTTCCCTTGAGCAGATTATGATTTTTTAATAAAAATTATCAGAATACGTGTTCCTTCACTTCGTTATGCTACAAAAGATACCGCCCTCTCTACGATAGCTATTGATAATCTCTTTGCCATTTACCATAAACAAGAACTTTCTTTTCTCTATTTCACTCTAAATTCTTATATTAATTGTCCTGAGATATCATCTTTTTTCAACATTCATATGCCCTCTAGATCATCCTCTTTATCCCACCTTTATATTAATATCCCTAGGATTTCATTCTCTTCTTTTCCGCTTTCCATCTTTGTTAAATTCCCTTCCATCCGTTCTAGATATTTTTCGCCTTTCATTTCCCTCTTTTATGAAATTGTCTTCTCGGTATTCAAGTAAGTGATATTATGTGCTAACATTATTATTCGTTTTTACTGACTGTTATTCCTTGATTTTATGTACTTGTTATTACATTTCACTGTAAAATGGCATTGTTAGCTGTATGCGAAATAATTGCTTAAATAAATAATTAAAATAAATAAATATACATTTATTAAGAACAAATATACAATGTTTTCCAAGAAATAATTATATTTAAAATAGTTACTAAATTGTATCTACTCTATTATATTATACTTGCAATTATTAAATAATTTGAATATTATTTAAATTAATCTAAAAGATAACCTAATAACAATTGGTTTATGATAGCTAAAAGTGCTCTCATAAATGTATGTCGATGTTAAATTCATCATCGACATAGAGACAATACTTGATCAAAGACCAGTTCCAAAATTCTGTCACCGATGTTGCTTCTATTAATGCTTCGAATAAATATGAATTATTTATAGCAACATAAAACAGCAGCACCAAGAAAAGACATGTCTGTTTGTCTTGTTGTCTCAAATTTCAAATTGTTCTAAAAATTCTATAACAGTTTGCTGGAATATAATTAATTCCTTAAATTTCAGTGCATAATTTAATTTAATATAATCACCACACACCCTACGATCTAAATATTAAATTTATAGCATAAGTAGAATGTTTACAGTATTAGTTTAAAGTTTACTTATTTTTCAAATTTAGTGCCCTCTATCGGTGTAAATTAAAATTAATGAAGGATTCTTAAAATACAAATCGTAATACTTTATTAGTACCTACTCAACCAAAAGGTAATTTTTCATCTATCTCTTAAAATAAAAAAGTTGAATGTCTACAAACGGACGTGCGACATAGCGATAACAATACAATAAAAACTGAAAAAATAAGTACCTAACTTAGGTGTCACCAAGAGCTATAACAAGGTTAGGAAAACCAGATGCCTGGAGGTCTGGGTTATGCGACTTTGAAATACTTTCCCTTCCATTAATTGCATACCTCAGACGTCCCCGCACAGTATTAACTGACACCCACCCACACTCACCCTTGTATAAAAAACAAAAATACCACCACACGTGTTATTTTTTAGAATCTAATCTCGATACTACTGATGACGGTTGTTTTGTAGCAGAAATGGACATTTGATTTTTCATAACCTTGTCATGGCTATTGGAGATACCTCGGAATGACAGAGGACTTGATGAAAGAGAGAGCAGGAAATTGCAATTCCTTGAAAATTGACTGGCAACTTGGCAACGTCGATTTCGTAAGCACAAAAAGGGATCATATGCTCTCAACTTTGCAAGAAACAAGTCCTCTCTTTCTCTTCCTCACTCTCTCTCACTCTATCTTTCGCTCTCTTTCTCTCCCTCTCTTTTGCTCTCTCTCTCTCTCTCCCATCCCGCTATAAGAACGATTCTCAAAGGACTTCCGCGATGTTTCAATGCAAATAATCTTTCATTCAGCGAACGAATATAAGAAATTCGAACAATATTCTATAATTGACATACGACCCGCCAATATGCCCAACTCCCTTATTAGATATCAAAGGAAGATTTTTACCCAGAATGCGACAACTTTGGATAGTTGATTATCTTATAGCATGGGAAACCTATTTGGTGTACGTATTATACTTTTAGGTAGTTCCTTTGCTTTGCGATTATTGAAATCTACCCCATCCAAAGGTCTTTCCACCTAGAAAATCCCCCAAATGAAAATGTTTCATACGTTTCATTTATCGTTATCAGAGGGTCGAGAAAGGTCTTTGGAGTGTATAGGATTCAAAACTATTGGAGGTTTTATTTGTCAACGTTGGTTTTCTTAAAATTCAACGATCAAAATCGACGTTTATTTTAATGCATTATATCGATTTTCATCAAAATAATTACATAAATTTGGTTCTTCCAATTAATTTTTACTTAAACTTTATATATAAAAATAATACTTCTCGCATGACGGATTTTTTGTTGCTCTCTAAACGTTGGTGAATGTGTTGTTGTTGGCTTCGCCCATCAACCCGGAACAGGTAATTTTTCGGAGTAAATCACAAGTAAATTTTACTCGTTCAATCGCGCCTCTTATGCAAGAAATCGTTATGATTCAAAAACGAAATTATGTGACATTAATATAATGCACAACCAAATTTCGAAGAAGAAATCTTAGCATGTTGTATGAGAAACGATGACGAGTATAAAAAAGCCCCGAGTACGAACATTAAACGATGTTACAGCATTGCATGAAAAAATGAGTATGGACCCTCTCACTCGGAGAATGAATTGTTAGTATGACTACCAAACAGAAATTTTATTAATGTGTTTTTGAAAATACTATATAGAGCAGGGCTCCAGAAATATACTCGTAGTAGTAGATTCTTTAGCCTAACGAATCACGAAATGAGTTATGGGAGAGTGGATTTTGTCAAGCCAGGAGTAAGATTTAGTTATACATTCGAGACCAACCATAGGGATATTTGGCGAGCAGTATTAATTCAGTTTTGGAAATTCTTTCTTATCGCATCTTGGAGGTTGTCGGCAGACGTTTAAGACTTTTGAGTAAACTGAGTATGAAGGCTGATCACATCGTGTAAGCGACTAAAGGTGCGTAGAGATTATCAGATGTGGTCGATATTAAAGACAGAGTGCAATAAACCGATAATATTGTTTTGTTCCATACCCGTGTCAGCTCAGTATGGGTCCTTAAGACATAAAGTATCTTAGAAAGGGCATGGAAAACGGAATGAAGTGTGGCTGTCTTGTATGACAAATGCCAATTTTCTCTTTTGTTTTGGACGTTTGGCGCTAAAATATATTGAATTTGAGTGTGATAAAGCAAATTTAAAAATCCTGACGAATAATATCATAGAAAATTTAGTAGTGAAAGATCAACTTTTTGACGACAAGTCATGTTCGTCGATTTTGAAATGATAGGGGTTGTAGGGCTGCATGCCCAATGAGCGAAACACCCAGTCCCAGTGTCCGAAGCAGTTTCCTGTTCGAGCTATGAGGTGAGAAATCTCGTACTTAAGTACCCGGTGTTAAGGTAATCCTTGTGCTTTGCACGCCATCTGTGATGCGCTGCCTCGGTGCACGGTGAAATGTTTTGCTCAATCTCTTTACTTAGTATTGCTTTCAGGCACGAGTGTACGGATTGCGGATGGTCTATTCGGCGGCACGTGTGTTTGCCGAGTTAGAAGAAAAAGAAATTTAAACTTCGGGACATAACAGCAAGTTTTATTAATCCGCAATTACCGTATTGAGTACGGGACAAGATCCATTAAAGGAGATGCTCAAACTGGCGGTCCCCAACCTGCAAGCACAACATGCATCATCTGAACAATGATTGCCTCGTTCGTTCGAAAATTCCCGCGGTGTTGCGGATTGAATCACAAGCGGCCTGGGTGCAAGGGAAAAGGTCCGCCTCTTGACCGACAGAATTTTCATACACGAGGATCTTGATGTGATCCTAAACAAAAAAATCCAGAGAATTGAGATCCGGGGAGCGAGCTGCCCAATGGACGGGCGCTCATATACGAGATTTCTCACCTCGTAGCTCGAACAGGAAACTGCTTTGGGCACTGGGATCGGGTGTTTCGCGCATTGGGCATGCCGCCCTACAACCCCTATCATTGTGTTTGTATAATTTAGGAACATCCGGTATATATATATATATATATATATATATATATACACATATTTTGTTGCCAGCCTCATCACAACCTTTCCTTTTCTTTAAGTTTATATATATATATATATATATATATATATATATATGGGATCCCTATTCTTTCGTCCATGAATCTCTTGGTTTTTCAGCAAAAAGCAGATGCATCTAAAGGGCTCAAATGGCACTATGCGTAATATACGATATCCCTTCCGTCATGCGCCAATGACATAGAAATCTGTTACGAGTAATTGCATGTTCAGTTGTTAAAAAACACAACAGAACATATCATTGATCGTGGTGTCTAGTTGATCGATTCACTCTGTGAAACTATTTTAGGAGTGAATTAACAACTGCTATAATTGTTGATCTTAACTGTGTTCCTTCTCTTTCTTCCCGCGTTAAAGGGAAAATTGTGAAATAATGAACAAACAGATGAATTGCTTTTGAGAGGAGCTCGCAAGTCGCGAGCGCTCAAATGCAATCTCGGGGTTTTCGCTTTGCCACTCGAGCCTATTAATCACAGCGATTCTTTATCTCGAAGGGTCTGATGAATGCGTGCTTGGTTGTTACGGCGCGAGTGCGTGTCGCGAAAACGGGGCTTCGTCACGTTGCCGCAATACTGCCTCTGCGATAGAGTGCGTCACGCAGGGCGATGAGGGGGGTGAGGGTGGAGCGGATGAAGTGAATGAGGGTGGAGGGGGTGAGGAGGGGGTGAGGAGGGGGGATGAGAAGGTGGAGGGAATGGGGAGTGAAGGGGAGAGACTGTGTGAATGGCCACTGTGCGCGTTTTTTCTCCTTTGAATTCGTCGAAGGAACCGAAGGTGGGAATCGAATCGACCGTAGGTTGATTCCATGTGAAGACGCTGTGTTGATTACGCGAGCAAATGAAGGAAAAAATATGTATTTTGAATTATGCTGCCGATATACAGTGTTATGTACATTGGTTTTCCATCTGTTTAGCATAGCAAATCGAGATAATTTTCCACTGCATCTGAGATAAATCGATTTAAAATATTTTTTTATCCGAAACTGTGTAAGATGCTGTTTTGCAGATGTTTCCGGCAAATATAGCTTTCAGCCTATACAGTTTTTTCTATCATTAAAACTTAAATCCGTCTATTTGAAAAATAATTGTCTTTTAATAAATTTGTATAATTCAGTGCATGAAAGTAATTAGGCGAAAATTTTGGGAATATTTTTCTTGATAGCCCTATTATTATAAAAGCATTTTTATGTCCTTTTGTCACGATGTGGTCGTTATGGGCAAGCGTATTTTTATTTTCTTCATGAGATTGGATTCAGATATGGGACAAAATTGCTTGTTTACCAAACTTATATGTAGTGTAGAACGCTATTTCTTGAGTAGTGCAAATTAAGTAAATTAAATGAACTAGTAGGTTTCAGGTCCTCCGGGCTATCAACTGCTAGCTCTTGTAGAGGGTTTGGAGGTCTTCTGCCCCAATAGTTACATTTTAGCTTATAATTCTAATCTTTATGGAGTAGTAAAAGGATTACAGAAATGACGCTCTAATTTTTCAGTATTTCTTTGTAGACCTCATAATCCGTGTATTTTATATTTTTTCCGGATACTAAGCCATCTGAGCCAGAATGCTGATGGCTTTACCGGATCCAACACGCGAGTTTCCCGCATAATGTTGGCCGTGACTAAACATGCTAGAACGCAGGAAGATTCCATTTTTTCCCCAATGTTTCTCCTAAATTAATATTCCCAAGGAAACAAATTTTTATATGTAGGTAATTGAAATAATCGAAAGAAAATATTTATATTTCGATTGATTCTAAATAATTGAGGTTACACGATAGTGTTTGCCGTAAGTATGCTTCTTTAGATTGTGTATCCTCAAGTGTTAGTTTGTCGCAATTGCCTAGCAAAAATGACGGGTATGCGCGAATTAAGTATTACGTTAAAATTTAATAAAAAAATAATGAAAACAACTTTTATGTGCGCTATTAAGTAAACAAAAATATAAAATTCACATAATTGAATGTTTCAGAAAATAGAAATAAACTTGGGCAAATAAATATTGAGTCGAAAAAATATTGGTGAAAATTTATTCGCAAAACATTACGCTACACAACTTTTATATGTCCAAAACTATTTTTGCTTTATGGAACATTCAAATATGTGAATTTTAGGTTTACTTTTTACTTTTTAGTGCATACAAAACGTAAGTTCATTTAAATAAATTTAAATATTTTTTTCTGTTTTTATCCAAAGATTAAAAACTTACGCAGCTTTCGCAGAAAATGTCCCCAAAGACCTTCAAATATTCAACACTTTTAATCTCTATATCTGACTCCATTAACATAATTATTTGTTTAGCGTGAAAAATAATTTATCTTTCATTATGTTTATTTTTATGTTTACTAGTAGAGAGCCAGCAGTTCTACTGCGGGAAATTTTGAGAAACGTCAAAAAAACATAATACATGAAGAACGAACAGAAAAGAAGAATCAAATGTCGGAAGAGAGAGGCAAAATGAGTAACAAACAAATAAAAACAAAAATAATACCGTGAAGACGAACAAAAATGATAAAAGCTGTAACAAACGAAGAGCAAAGGGAACAAGTAGACGGGTTTCCGGTGGTACAGAAAAAATGCTTTTTGCCAAAGTCGCCGTAGTATAATCGTATTATTATATATTTACTTTGAAATCAAAACATAATTTTTCCTTATATTTTGGTAACCCTGCTTTTTATATCCGTTGTAAACATGTTCATTTCGTTTTCCCATTCTATACTCTCCCTACAAACGAAATTTCTTTTTAAAATCGGTGCAGCCAATACCTTCCAAATTCATAGTTACAGAAAAATTCTAACACACTAACCTAGATGTTGTGGTAACCTTATTTAGTCAACCCGGTTGAGATGTTCTATTTTGGTTATTTATTTATCTGAAGATTACATATACCGTATTTGGTTAAAATCCATGCTGTCAGTTCTCTAGAAATACGTGTAAAAGAAATATTATTTTACTCATTACTGTGGTAGGTCGCTTTAAACGTCATGATTTCATTATGGTTTGTTGTAAAAATCTTATGCACAAAATTTAGTTGAAATCCGTTCAGCCAATTCCTTCCAAATCTATAATTACTGAAAGAGTTTAATTTGTAATTGTGTCACCTCTGTTTGGTTCATCCGGTTCGAATATGCTAGTATGGTTTTCTATATCCAGTAAAAGCTGTGTTATCCGGCTATCTTGGGGATTGCGGAGAGCCATGCTCAATGGATGGGTAATTTTTAAAAAACAATAAAACCCAATAAAACTAAAAACTGTAGAAGTAAACTAAAACATCTAGACGATGCAAATGACTGACGTAAACAAAAACGCGGTTCCTCACGCCATGCGTTACTCGGCAGCCCCAGAAATATACGGAGTAAATACGTAATAAATATCTAATGTTTTAATAAATTTTAAAGTGGAAGTTGTGGTAATAAACAAATACAATTCATACAAAACTTCATAAAAAATTAATAAAATAAATACACGAAATAGAGAGAAAATCTGTGCTACCCGACTAAATAGCCGGATAGCACATCTTTTAAATTGCATTTGTGAAAAGTCCGGTTTCTAAAGCATTCCGGTTTCTAGAATGCCGGTTAACACAGCTTTTACTGTTTGTGTACATTATAAATATTAAATATGGTTAAAATTGATGTGGACAGTTCAACACTTCAAATACTTGTAAAAAGAACTTTTTTATAATTTGTATTGTGGCAGCCCTGCTTTCTATATCTATACTAAACATCTTGATTTTGTTATTTTATGTTGTATGCCTTCTTATTACAAAATTTTTTTGAAATCAGTTGAGCCAATTCCTTCCTAATTCATAATTACCGAAAAGTTTAACTTTGCAATTGTAGCACTCCTGCTGAGTCGATCCGGTCTAAATGTGTCATTTTGGTGTTATATATGTGCATATTGTATGTACTAAATTTAGTTGAAATAGGTTTCGCCAATTCTTCCCTGATATATGCGTACGGACGGACGGACATCACGAAGATAATAGTGCTTTTCGTCATTGCTGGATAGTAAAACGTCGCGAGAGTGCGACAAACCATTTAATAACAATGCCTTAGAATAAATAAATACATTTTTCACCTATCCTTGTTTTCTCCCTCTCTTTCTTCATTCCTCCCATTCTCTCTCCCTCTCTCCTTTCCTTCCTCCCATTCTCTCCCTCTCTCTCTTCCTTTCTCCCATTCTCTCCCTATCTGTTCCTTCCTCCAATTCTCTCTCCCTCTCTCTGTAACAATAATAGAGTAAAACAATCCCAAATGTTTGAAATTTTAAGAATATTATACTTTTTACAGATTAGGGTACTAAAGCCACACATTTCTGCCAAATTTTAAAGTTGTAGCTTATTTAGAAATGAAATAATATTTATCTATTTGTTTAAATTTTAAAAACTTTCAACAACCGCAACAACATATTCATCGAGATTTTCAAATGTTTATTTGGGTATGTGCACTAAACTCTTAATAACTAAAAATTTCAACTCCAACACGACATTACTTTTTTCACAATTCTCTAATATCTCCTGTTTTTGGAATTTGACTTCGTTAAAAGTTTACGCCGTAGTTTTAAATCAATTGCATTATAATTCAATCCACCGATTCTCTTTATATGCACTAAATTAAAGCTATTATTATATACAGTTCATAAACCCCCATAATTGAAAGGAGGAACGTTCTTTTATTTAATAACATATATCGCTTTTTAATATTATGACGTCATCATATGTATACGTCTTTGGTTGAAATCAATGAAACAATAAGAACTTCCCAATCAAAAAGCATAAAAGCGATGTTATTATAATACGGATTGCCAATTCCCATTGAAAAGCATTGTCCTGGTAGCTGTGGTAGCTGAAGTTCTTTATTTTTGAGCATCTGCTTTTTTCCGATTAAAAACATATTTCTTCATCAGTTCGGCACCGATTTGAATTTAGTCTTCACAAATAGGAGACCTCATTCTTTTAGCTATAGAATTATTTTCATCCCGAGTTTCTATGTGAATTATAACTAATTTAAAAATGCAAATTTATGAAGCTCTGCACAGATTTCCGTGTTTTTCTTATGGAGTATCGAAATGTAATATTGGGGTAAAAAATACCCCACTACAAATTAAAAATTATGAAATTTTCGATTTTTCTGTATGATTGTACCTAATAACTTATCGTCCTGCCAAATTTTAGGTCCGTGGCATATCTAGAAATATCTTAGGTTTTATATTATATATATATCCTATATATATCCTCCGTAAGAAGCAGCTATTTACAGTAGATGATGATCGGCAACAATGCTGATGTTTTCTAACACTGATATTCGTTGAATAATATGATACAGTTTCTTCCAATGGAGATCAATTTGAGTGAAATGACTATATTTTAAAAGTGATTCCATCGACTGTTTATTATGATTATTTGATAAAAAATAGTCGCCAAATTTGTCGATAAAGGATGCGGGAAAAATTTATTCATTTTGGCAAAAGATGGGAAGACAAGAAATAGTGCATACCATTAAGCACTAAAATAAAAATTAACCTGGTTTCATTACTTGGTTTTATTTTCAAATCTTACTCAATATTTTTTGTCTTGACTTAAAAACCCGAGCAACGCCGGGTAATTTCAGCTAATATGTTTATATTTATTTGAGATATTTGATAGAAAATCATTATGTTGCAATCGATTCTGAATATAATTGTGGTTACTCGCCAATGTTCTCCGTAAGTATCCCTGCTTTCTTATATTGTGTATCGTTAAGTGTCAGTTTATCGTGGAAATCTTCAGTAGTACTTGTCTTGATTCGTTCCCTCCAATTGGGTGTTTTTCTTCGATTTTGCAAAGACAATGGATTGCAAAGATATGTTATAAAGCAGTCTTCTGACTTAGACTTGGTTCAATTAGGAACAAATACATCAAATTTTTATTTTAAAATTACGATTATGAAGTAGTTCAATTCCATATCACCAGGAGCATGACTGTTGCTTCTCGGCAGTCAATCAGATTCAGGAAAGACAAACTCACAATTGCTCCATTATAGTATTGATTGATGATCTATTTTTGTATTGTTAAGACGCACGTCAACGATATAGATATTAGCGTAAATTGTTACGAGAAAAACAATTGATAAATTTGCATCGGAGTTTAAAAAGCATTTTCAAATAGTTGCATTAGAATTTTTATTATATTTTATAACAAATTTATTATTTTTACATTCGAAATATTCTTTGTAATTCCTTTTTTTCTACTGCTGTACACGATTTAGTTTTCGTTTTCTAACGTAGGAACAAATAAGATAGAAATGTCAACCCAATATTTTTTCTGCGTTTAATGTTTCAAGAAAAAACTGTAAAATTACCAAAGTAACTTTAATTAACCTTTCAAGTCATCAACCTAAAATAATAAAGACAATTCACTTTTATTTTCTAAGATTCACTGATTGCCTACTCGTCATTTTTGACCAGTAATTACATTAGTATGGTGTATAAACTCACATGCTACGTCATAATTAAGGTTATTTTGATACAAATTTTAGCCTCAAATGCGATTAATATATTGCAGTCGTCGTATAGAAAAAGAGAGGTTTTGAAAGAGTCGAGAATGCATTTCGCCACCAGTTTGATTTCTTTCGAGAGAGGATTGGTCAACTTCCATCTCCCCCTCAGTCCACTATGCGTTCGGAAATAAAAAGTGGGGAAGGGGCCCGCTAGCAGGCAGATGGGGGTCCCGAGGGCCTCGGAATCTCCGCCTCTCTTTATTCGCCAGGGGGAAGCACTTCTGAGGCAGAGCAGCGTAAAGAGAGGCTCTTGGTCGATGGTTCTCTGAGGGAAGAGGGCGCCTGAGTGGGCGCCGTGTATGGAAGCGTCTCTCCTTCGGTCCTTTTTGTTTTGGCCCTCCTATTGTGACCCGCATAGAATTCGGCTTCTTAGAAGATGGCGAAACCAAGCGCCGTGCTTGGAAACAAACCACGTTGCGTTCGATCGATATGTCTCGATTGATCGCCTTTATTATTCGACAGCCGCAGTGATACGGTCGCCATTAATGGGCAATAAAATATACCTGGCAGCATTTAACTAGGCGGAGCTAACAACTCGAAAACGGCATTCTCCTCTCTCCCTCTGGCAGTGCTTCTCTTTATTTCTAGAGACGTTATTAAACGCTTGATCGAGGTGACTTCCCTCGCGTCATCTGTTTTACGGCCATCCATCTCCACATTTACGTTTATTTTAATCTTGGACGACGCAAAGCCGTGAGAGATATTAAAGGGACTCGATATTAAGCGGGAACGATTATTAGATTGTATAATAAATACGCCAATATTTTGCGACCCACAAGAAAATTAATAAATGTTCGCTTGCAAGCGGAAATAAGTTTAAAACGCTCATGCTACATGACTCATGACTACAGCTAAATAATTGTTTTTAAAATTCATCTCGACTTCCAAAAGATTACTCATCGGCATGAACACTTGATCTAATCGTGTTTCCATAAAATGAAAAATTTCCCGTTAAAATTTACCATTCACAGATTGTTGTTGGTTTCATATCGGTTTTTCATCGTTTTAATATTTCATGATATTTTTCATTACTTTTCACTCTTTATGAAGTCTAATGGACGCTACCGGTAAAGCCTTAATACCAGTAAGGGTTACTATCATTTTGAAAAATACTTTTTACCATTGCCATAAAGCGTGACAAACAATATTAAAACCCTAACGCTAATGTAAATAAATACTACATAAAAATCTATATATTCAAATATATTTTTACAGTATATGTTATTATTGAATTTTTAGGTAAAAATATATAATATTATGCGCCCATTCAGAAAATTAGTCACCTCTGAACATCGTTATAAAACAATTATCTCTTAGTTTTTTCTAATAATAAACATAAAACAGGGAGACAAAAATAGAAAATTAATATCTATAAAGAATTTCAAATTACAAATAAAAATGGCATTGCTATGATATTTATTTGTTTACTGGAATGCTGGTTTCAGTAGGCTGGTACTCAAAGAGTCTCGTATCATTACATTAATTAAATTTCCGCTTTCAATCGTTATAATTCTCAATGAAATATTTTTTCCGATTCGCGTTAACAGTTCATAATAGGTTTAGAGAATCTTTGAGTCGCTAAAAATATAAAACGGAGGCTGAAATCAAGACAGAAGCGAGAATGAATAATTTATGACATTCCAATGAAATATTGCGCCAATAATTACCCACGAAGTAGACTTTTACGAAACAGTCTCATCACTCGAGTTTATAGCAGGTGAATGGTAGAAAAGTATCCGGTCGCGCTAAGCACCCATGCAAAGCAATTTTTGATATGTTGTAATTGGCACAGATCTGTATGAATGATAAAGAGCTTCAGTGTGGAATTGAAAATGTACAAATATACAGCATTGGAAGAAAATAAATTTTCTGCAGATGAAAGGCGATAAGAAGTAGTATTTAAAAAATAGACTTACTTAAGTGTTTAGTGTTTAATTTCAAACAAAAACATATTACTAGATTGTTGCAATTTACTCACCAAAACATTGTAGGTACTTCAACAAATTTCAATTGCCGAATTTTTCTTCGTTTATTTAAATCGATGCTCAGCACTAATTATTTAACAAAAAGATTTTCAATATATGTAATATTCTAAAACATTCAAAAGTTTCTTAAAATAAATAATTCGCTTGAAAAATACTTAAAAATTTAATCAAAATCAAATATAATGCAAAACTAATTTCAAAACTAGGGAAAGAATTTTAGAAAGAAAAGTCGAAACGTTTGATCGTGTTAAATATTATGCTTAGAAATATATTACACAATAATTTAAAAGTTGAACATAAAGCAAATGATAAAGGAATATTATCACGTTAGCTACTTTGTCTAAATAATCCAAAAATGCCTATCAAGATTTTCCATTTTAATAAGAATAGGGCTGAAAGTAATTGTGCCTCCATTTTCACAGGACGCCATATGTGTTTTTTTTTTAAAATAGATTATGAATTTTATAAGAATAATTCATTAAGGAACTAATACTCAATTTAAATAATGCTTTCAATGAATATTTATTCTCTCAATTGCGTAGTGTAATAAACAAGAAGTCATTCAAATCGCGCTGGTAATTCTGAATCCATCCAAAAAGAGACAACTCTACTTTTTACTGGCAATATCTGAGCATATATATTAGTTCTATATTGCTTAGTTCAGTGAAACTCTTAGATTAATCAAAAGCAAGCACTTAGGCATAATAAATTGAAAAAATAAGTACTTACTAACCTGCTCATTGCAGCTACGCTCACAATTAAATTGTAGTTAAAATTTACCAAGTGATAGTAGTGGAAAAAAGCGACTTAGTAACTGAAGAGAATTTTGTCAGGTTGGAGGAATTTATAGTAAGAGAGGAGGTGAGAAGTGACAGGACCTTTGAGGAAAAAATGCTTTCACTTCGATAAATTAGCCAATCATAAAGCTCTGTATTTTTCCATAAAAACGTTAATTGGTATAATTTATTTTACCATTAAAATGCTAATTAGTGTAGCACGTACACATTTTTTCAACTGAAATTACAGTAAATAATAATATCGTTAAATAAATAATATGTTTTGCAGCAATTTATAATCAACTTCATAAACTATTCCAATTTACCAAGCGCTAGGAGAGGAAGAAAATTGACCAAGGAGCTGAGGAGTATTTCGTCGGATAGGGTATAGTGTGAAAAGAAGAGAGAAGATGGGGACTGCGGGAAAGAATTGCGACAATTTTGCAAAAAATATAGAAATTGATCACTATGCATAACTGCACCTATCATTGTGTTTCAGTATTCTTTAAACATGTGTATACATTTTTATAGGAAAATAACACGATTCCTAGTTTTAATTTCAAAACTTAATCAACCCTTTCATAGAATAAATTTTAGAACAATTTTTTCCACTTTTGCTTCGATAACTTTAACAAACTCAAAATAAATATTTCTAATTTCCGCAATATTAAGACACCTATTCAAAATTTCCAATTTCTCTTGCAATTGGCTTGCGTTCAAGTTTTCGTATTTCAACTTTCGTGGCTTTAGCAAGTTGGTCTATCTGTTACACTAAAACTTATAGTAAAATCAAGATATTTTATGTGTTAATATTATGGCTTCATTTTCCTTGCCTTTTAGTACATATTCAGGTTAAAAAAATACGAAATACATATGGTGTCATTATATTTTTTCGTTGTTAACAATATAAGATTGTAAAATTTCTGCTTCCACAATTTCGTCAAGTCATATTTCAATTCTCTCGTTCATTTCCTTCAATAATTAAAAAGAGTTAAAAATTTCTCGATAATATACAAAACATTAAAACATTTTCACGTTTTGCTAAAATTGCGTGTTTTAGGGTTACGACATCATCATAAGTTTAGGTATAAGTTCCATGGCATAATAATAATCCAATGATTCTCACTAAATACACTAAATCAGGGCTATTAACATATATTGTATATATATATACGATATGTATTAATAGGGAGTAATATAATAATAAGGGAGTAATGTGTTTTTATTTAATACGATATATCGTGTTTTAAAGTGTCGTCAACATATGTGTACGTAGTTAGTTAAAGTCAACGGGATTATAATGGAGTCTATCAATTTCCTTGGCAAAATTATTGAATCGATTCAATTACAGTACAGATAACTAACTCCCCTTTAAGAGCATTGTACTCATTGCTATGGTAGGTCATATTTTTCATTGTTAAAGATGTCAATTTTTCGATTAAAAACAAATTTCCACTCCAATTCGGCATTGATTTGAATTTAGTCTTCATAAATAAAAACTTGGGGCCCGTTGCAGTAATTCCAGCAAACATCTATAGACCCTTGCGTGAAGCGACCCAATGCGATAGTTCCTACGACAGAAAATTGTTACAAAGGGTGTTATAGTTGAACTACTTTTATTTCCTTTCTTAAAATAATTATATAGCTCACACCATTTTCATAACCAAAAGCACATACCTACATGATTTAGACTACCGGTGCACAATATTTATTATTTTGTTCACTATTTCTGATGGTACAGCATATCGTATGTTTTGTTGTTTGTTTAATATTAAGTAATCAATGCACCGGCCATGCATCTATATCGAAAGACATTAATCACAAACATCATCAATATAGTAATTTGCTTAAACTGCACAATAAAACTTGCCAACGAAACGATATTTTCAGTGTATGCGTGAAATATCTTTCTATTTGAAATGTTAAGTTTTCCATTGTAACAATGCATTGGAATCGTTTCTTTTCTTCGCTACGTGTTTCATCTAACAATAATAAAAGGCTACTTCTGCCCTTTGTCCCTTGAATCCTTTGTCCCTTTGTGGCTCCCTCTGTCACGCTATAAAAATGCAAATAACTCGATAATGGAACGAGATACATTTTTGATATTTGGCAGGAGTGATTTATTCACATATTGTAAGATGATGACGAAAAGAAATCTCGAAAAAAGTCCTAGGTTCGACTCCAAGGTAGGCCTTTCCATTTCCCATATGATAACACGTAGAAATCGACTTTTTGACTTGCAGCCTTTTATTATTTTTTAGATGTAAATTAGAAAGAATTAACATATGATCTTCGAATCTAGCCCATTTTAAAGAAAAAACTATGAAGTTTCTTATTCTGTTCATCTATTCCCGCCTACAGTTCGAAATTCCTCATGTTAAACGTTTAATTCACATATTTTGGGGAAATCTGGCCATTTTAACGGGATGTTACATTACAATGTTAAACCTCGAAATCCTATTATTTCAATCCTTATGGGTGAAAGCGTGCTTTGAATGCTCTTACAATTAGTACGAGAGAGAGAGAGAAGGAGAGAGAAATTCTTTTAAAATCAACCAATGTAAACAACATTCATTGCGTTATTTACGAGGAGTACATTTTAATGTAGAATATTAATCATTCGCATATTAAAATCAGGTACTTAGAATCATCGTCGGAGCTCGAAACCTGATTCAACGAACGCCTAAAAGAACGAAAGTTTATTTTCTTGCAATCCAAAGAAAGTCAAAGCATATTTGTTCATTTTTTATTTCACAAAAACCTTTCCCGTTGAATTTCAACGGGCATCTCCCTAGTTTATTTTATATTTACACGAAACTTTTCACATAAATTTTCAATCGGTTATTGTCCTTGATGCGTTTCTTTCATTGTAAGCTTAGTGCAAATGCACTTGAAAGTCCGAGTCGAACAATGCAGAAATCCGAGATCAACAATTGAAATGTTGAAAAATTGAAAAAATGAAATCTAATATATTATAACCGGTGTCTCTGCGTGCGTCCCTGCCTGCCTGCGTTTGAAGCCTCGAGTGACGTCACCTTCCGGCATGAACGCAAATAAATCGAGAACCGTCTCTTAGATTTCGACGAATCTTTCGCCTGAATACTCGGCGAAAACTCTTGCAGGTTTTAAATGAGTAGTCGTCCACCGGAAAGGTATGGGTGATATACCAGAATAGTTTTAGCATTAAATTAACACGTAATCGGCTAGAATACGACGTGTAGACCTTTATTCTTTAGCATTTAAAAATATCTTACGATCAAGACTTTGACCCGAGATTTATACCGTTTCACGCAGAAAAATATGAAAATTCTTATTCTTACCGCTGATTTTGTTGTTTAATTGGGGTTTGCTCGTATTCTAACTTTATATTCGATTTTTCCGGTTTTTCGATATTTCAAAAAGGGTAACCGGCATTGTTCATCTCGGATTTTTTCATTGTAAGACTCGAGGTTCAAGTGAGTTTGCACTAATAATGAGCTCACAATAAAACGCATGAAGGACCAAAACCTATAAAGCCTTGAGTGACGTCACCTCCCAGTATAAACGCAAATAAATAAAGAACGGTTTTAAGCAAGTTTTAAGCGGGTAGTCATCTCCCGAGAAGGCATGAGTACGATATCAGGAAAGTTTTCGTTTTTGCATTTGATTAACACATAATCGGCTGGCTTGCGATGTGTAGACGTTTAATGTTTAACATTTTAAAATATCTTATGATCGAGACTTTCACTCGATATTTACACTATTTCACGTAAAAAAATGAAGATTCTTATTCTTACCTTCGATTCTGTTGTTTAATTCGCGTTTGCTCATATTTGAAGTTTAGATTAGATATTCTCCGATATTTCGACATTTTAAAGAGGAGTTTCCTAATATTGCTGGTATTGTTGATCTCAGATTTTTTCATTGTTGGACTCGGGCTTTCAAGTGCATTTGCACTAAGCTTAACACGAAACAAACGCATCATGAACAGTAACCGATTGAAAATTTGTGAAAAGTTCCGTGTAAATATCAAACAAATGAAACATGTAGTGAATAAACTTGAAGTCAGAAACGACTCGAATGCATTATCGTCATCATAGGTAGTCTGTCCGTAGACAGGTCCGTGATTATTCATCATTCGCTTCTCTCCTACTCTTCGTAGCACTTAACTGTTTTTCTTCCTATCTGTCCATTTTATCTTTATGTAATCTTTATACATATACATATATATATATATATATATATATATATACATACACAGAGGCGTAACTTAGAGATATGGCGCTTATGGCAAAATGGCAAAAATTTCAAGAAACACCTTGTGTACGTAGAATATGATTTTTTCTACGTTTTCAAAATGAATATTAGCGTTTTTATTAACAATAACTTAAATATTGGATTAATAAATTAATATTTATATATATTTTTTCATTTTTTGTAAGCGGCGCCTATGGAAAATGCCACTTTCACCATAACCTAGTTACGGCACATTATATATATATATATATATATATATATATATATATATATATATATATATATATATATATATATATTCATTAATTGTTATCAAACGTCAACGTAGCTCTATCATGTTTATTGGCGTAAGTTGTGAGTGTTGTTATTAAGCTATTACAAAGAGGGGCGGTGGCTTCGAAGAATATGCCTAGCATATTTTAACTTCATTTTATTTCATCCCAAATTCATCGCTGTGTGTATGTTCGCCCACACACAGGATCTTTCGCCAATCAGGCGGCGTGTTGCGGTGAGTGATGAGTTCATATGTCGCTTAAAAATTGGAGTTTGTCCCAGAGTTCCCCTCGATTCATTGCTCCCTCATGTCACGACACAGCGCAGGACGTGTTGCGAACCGTGAAGCTCGCCTACGAGCCGAGGAGGGAGAAAGAGGGAATGAGAGTGAGGGATGGCGGAAAGATTGGACGGAGGGTAAGTAAGGGAAGAGGTCAAAATGCGAGAGGTTGAGAGGAGAGGAGAGGAGAGGAGAGAAAGAGGAGAAGTGTTAGAGGGAGATATAGGATCGAAATGAGGTTCAAGGGAGGCGGAAGGGTGGCAAGGGGGGTGGAGAACGAAGGGAGCAGTAGTGAAGGGGGAGAGGAGGAAATGATACGCTTTTGGCTGTGTTCCGATATATTTACTCTCCCATCCCTCGGCCGATGCAGACGCCCCACTTGTGAGACAGGGGACGCCTTTGCATCTCTTCCCTTGGGGTTCTCGGATGAGGGCGGGGAGGGGTGGCGGATGTTGAGGAGGGAGAGGGGAGGGGATGGAGGGGAGAGGGAAGAGAGACATCCCGTCGTGTCATCCCCTAATAGGTCTAAAGTGCCACTGAGTGTGCGATGGCTGGATTAAGAGGTGATAAATGAACAGCCACGGATTGGATTCATTTGTTCCTTTTCACTTTAGGAGTAATTGAGCGGAAGGAACGGCGGATACATATATTACATAGTTTAAATCAGTCGCGTTATCTCTATGGAGTTTTACAAAAAATGACACTATTTAAAGGCATAATGTCGGGAAGTTTCAAAAATATAAGAAGAATTAATACCTGAAAGCTAATTGACAATAGAAGGCGAGGAAATGTAAAAGCATTCGATTTCACAGGGAAAAGAGTATTAATTGGCATTGATGAAATTGATGAATTTAATTTTGGTCTAGTGTATGAATCTTCAAACGAAGGTTACTGTGGTATTGAAAATTTTATCGCGTGCATAAGACAGGGTAATTTCGGTATAAAGGAGTGATACAATGCAGTGTCGTTACCCGTAGTGATGTACTAGGGTTTCCCATTATTACCTCTCTGAGAGGTTAAATGTAAGAAGGGACTACATAGTCTCAATTTTGCCCTAATAAAGTCGTTTGCCTGTCTGTCTGTCTGAGATGAGCTAGTGATATTCTTCTTTGACATTTTCATCCCAAAACAATCCTAAATGCCTACGGGATCAATCAGAGAAGTTATTTAGAAGTTTACACGCAAAGTAATTTTTATTAATAATGATTTCATGAATTGCATTCTGTCTTCCAGATAAAGATTTTCTATCCGCGAAGTAATTTCCACCACTTTCTTCGCGTTTCTTTTGATTATCTTAGGATAATTTTTGTGATTTGTAATAGAATAAATTATATTTGCTTCCAATTATTCCGTAATATATGTTCTATTAGTTAAAAACGAGAAAATTGAGATAGATGTACTAGGTTTTCTAATTTACTTTGATGGCCAACTATACCATTTAGACGATTATATGATTCATAGAACGTTCAGTAAAAGAGCTATTAACGGTAAAAAGTTAACATCTCATCGGTATATAGATTTGTATGCCGCAAATATTCGGTTAAAAAGTTAATAGGGAAAAATCACAGGCATAGAATCCCCTCTTAAATAATAAAAGTGAAGCCGTTCCTGTCTCTACTTAGTCGATTCTGCAGTAAAGATAAGCGAGGCATTGGAATCAGTCACTCTCTCTTTCTCTCTTTATCCATCTTCCCCCTAAACAGATGAGAGAATGACCTTTATTTGAAGGGAGTCGGCCTCAATCTAGAGCCGATCATCTTATCCGGAAAAATCTCAAATGCTAGCCGCCAAACTGTAATTGCGGTATTTGAATAGGAAAGGAATTACGGATAACATAATGGAAATTTTTTTTAATGGCTCAAAATAGCCTTTGAGTGTAAATGATACCCAAGAGCTCCAATCTGATGTGTTTAGACATTTATTTTATGGAATTTAAAAGAAACATAAGCGTGCTTATCGGCAATTAATTAGGGAGATTGATGGCGTGGGCAGCAGAGATGGGCTACATCATTAGAGGCATGACGCCAATAGGATAAGGCATCGGCTATTAGGTAAATTGAAAACAGACAATTTTATTGACAAGAAACTGAATACAAAATGCGATGATGGTCATATGATGGATTCGTTTTTACACGTAGAAGGACCTATTTCGAAGGAACCTTTCCATTTGTCTCTAATTAAGTTCATTTTAAAATGTGTTAGTAATTCAAAACTTTACCACTCTTTCTAACTGTTGTAGCTTCGGAATTAAAATTTAAAACTCCTAAACCGTAAATTTACCCAGAGAGCACTCACACGCCAATAAGAAATAAGGAAAATTAAAATTATACTTACAAGTTTGCAGGACGATGATGGCCTACAGGGAGATTTCCAGAGTGTTTGTGCGTGTGTGTTTTCTTTTTCTTCTTTTTAGGCTAGTTTTTGACAACAGGTCCCTGTAGGCCATCATCGTCCTGCAAACTTGTAAGCATAATTTTAATTTTCCTTATTTCTTATTGGCGTGTGAGTGCTCTCTGGGTAAATTTACGGTTTAGGAGTTTTAAATTTTAATTCCAATCTGTACACCGTAGTCTCCATTTCCTTTTTTAATGTTGTAGCTTCATTGAAAATTTCACGATACTATCAAGTACGACAGTAAGAACTATCATTCCGGTTCTTGTCCAAAAATCAGCGACTCGGATTTCTAAAACACAACAAATTTTTCGTTGATAGCTAAAGGATGGCAGAATATTACGACGGAATTTACAATTAGTTTTATGGAAAATATTACCCAGTTAACATTCGTATATGACTCCAGAGCTCTTCGCACAACATTTCTTTCGAGTGAACTCACATAGAAAAGTGTATTTTCAGTAAATTTTAGTTTAATAAGTTCCCAGACTAAGGACAGCAAGGTAAGAAAGACATTTAGTTAGGTAAAAGTTATAGAAAATTCGAAAATGAATTATGGAGCTTTCTTCAGAGGACTAAACACAGACGATCTAGATAACTCCTGTTTAACGCGGTTGACTAACCCAGTAGCACATTATAGTCGCAAAGTATTTGCCCTTCTCAGTAATTCGTTAATTCTGGAAATAGGTCTTTGTATAACGTATGAGAGGAAGTTATGAATATGGGGAACCTTTTCAAAATTATAAATGAAAGAATATATAAAATGAAAAAAAAACGGTTATTTTGTGCAATAATGTATATAGTTGTAATAGAACGACATTTTTATATAAGAATAATAATTAAAATAAAGAATAATAGTGCCAATTTATACTTGACCAAGTCTTATAACGTTGTTGTATATTTTACAGAAAATTGTACGCTCAACGATATTAAACAGTTACTGTTAAACAAAAAAGTCACCGGCAGTGATAGTCTGTAAAGTTTTGTGATCAACTCCTTTCAGCTATAGAGATCTACTTATATATACTATTATGTAACTGCAGAAAACACTAATCAACACAATTGCTAAAATAATTATCTCTATCAATAGGTTTTTCAATTTAAATCGCACGTACGTATTTATAGTTAAGATCCATTTGAAAAACGTGAACTTTTCATGTTCAGAACAGTTTTATGGACTAATTCGAGACATACAAAAATTGACCATGGAGAAATGAAGTTTCATTCATTTAGGCCCTCTTTGTTTCAATACCTAAGGTTGTAAGATTTTTTAAATTTAAAAATGAAAAATACGCTGCATTCAATCCCATGTTATTCAAATGGAAAAATGAACCCGTCCTAGAATCGAATTAACTCGAGCCGTTGAGTTACTTAAATAAGACCGCTAGGCACCCTTCAGAGGATATATGCATTCCAACTATACCAAATTTGTGTGTTTACAACTCCGATATATCAGAGAAGGGAACCGTATATCCAAACACACCGAGAAATAAGATATGAAGTGGCTTGGTAGGATTCGACGTTTATTTGTTTTTAAATCAACGATTTCAATCGACGTTTATTTTCCCAAGAGATTGTCGAAGAATATCGACGCTTCAAATTGCTCCTCGGTAGAATTGGGCGTTTATTTTTTTGAAAATCGACAATTATTTTCCCGAGAGATTTTCAATGAATATCGATGCTTAAAATTAATACTTAAATATAGGGCTGGCAGTTTTTGGCCTTTCAATTCGATGATTTAAATTTCCTTTTTACGTCGAAATTCTAAGTAAAATTTACGTTTATTTTTCAATACTCTGATTATTTATTTAAATTTTTACATGAAGTTAAATCTTTATGTACACAATAATCGAACTAATATAACATGTTCTTCATAAATTTTATTTTATTTATGAGCATTCATACACTTCTTCATTTTTAAATGTTAATATTAAAGAAAACACCCAATAACGAATTGAGATTTACCTCTTTAAATTGTATAATGAAAACTGGAAAACGATTAATTTATGAAATCCGAACAATGTGGTATTGTTTTTGCCGAGAAATATTCTTTAAAAAAATAATTTGCGAGTTCAGCGTAAAGGCTTTTAGACTTTCATTGATGCTAATTAAGGAAAAACCATTAACGATATAATTATCAGAATAATATTTTAGACGTCAAAAGAGAACTATCTAATACTTTGTATCATTTGATATATTTCATCACTGCACCACATATTCTCTTTATTTAACATAAAATATATAGTGAGAAAAATTAGACTATTATTGAGTGCTCGATCAACAGTCTTGCCTCAAATACTGATTAAAATATGATTTTCCAATCGGCAAAATATTTTACAACAAATAGCAAATTTAAGTAACGATTGCTAATTTATGTGTACCTTTTCAAAACCATTATATATAAATTGAAATTTACTAACCTGTAGCAAAAGACGAAGGAGTCAAAAGCACGATAACTTTCAGAAAAAGACTGACAGAAGATTGGGTTGTGCATAGGTAGAACGGGTGAAAGTGCATAAAACAAGGTCATCTATCGGAAAAACCCTAGAAAGGATCGAGAAACCTTTGTTTGTCTTTAAACGACCACCGAAATTCTTTCCTTCCGAACCTTGTTTAACAGGGGTCGAGGCATTCTCAGCAGGGCATATCCATGACCTTATCTGTATAGAAAGGCTCGTAGAATATCCCACCATTAGCTCGGCAAATATAATCTCAAAAACCTCAAAAAGGCCAAGAAACACGCGTTCTCAAACTACCCTAGGGCCTTGCGGTTACCTGATTGTCCCGAGTAGAAGTGTCAGCTTTTAAAAAAGACGCGTATTTGAGTGTAAGAAAATACCCTTCTTTCAGTCCCACTCTTAATGCAAGCCCAGAAAAGGAACAAATCGTAGGTAGAAAATAATGCTGCGAAAAAGGTAAACAGAAACGGGTTAAATATTATAATTCAGAGTAGGTTTTTGGACGTATAATTTTTCCATCTTGTTGGGTAATAGACGCTTATCGATGAATATTCATTTTCGTCGATTTTGAATTTTTTAAAAATCGACGCTTTCCGATTTAAATCGAATCCTACCAAGCCTAAAGAGATATTGGGAATAATTTTGAAACAGGAAAAAATTCTGCTATGACCATGAATGGAACACGTGACTTCCATTTGTCGGGCCTTTATTCTACCATTGAACTATCGTAGTAGGGTTCGATAGCAGAACTTTTTCCTCTTTCAAAACTATTCCAAAATTTACAGCTTATGCCTATCTGCATATATTACATCATCCATCAATAAGAAGATATTATTAAAAGTAAAATTCAAAGATAAATACATTATAATAATGAAATGTAGTTCGTAGTTTAAGCCAATTTATGACTGAATCAGCATTGAAGACTCCAAAATGCGGCGGCAATCGCAGTTGCAGTGGAAATTAAAATTTCCCATTGTTAAAAACCTGAAAAATAGATGATTTTTCTTTTTTACACACTTTTATTGAAGCTGGCTTTAGAGTTGTCATCGTTCAACATCTTAATCCACATTCGTGATACATTTTAATATTTCAAGTTTTGGAACGCATCGGACCTTCCAAGTTTGACTTTTATTGAAGTTGGCCTGAACGTTGTCATCGTTCAACACCTTTTGCGTTATATCTCTGGATCCACAAACGCTACAGAGCTAAAATTTTGCACATAATCCACATTCGTGGTATATTTTAATCTATCAAGTTTTGGTACGCGTTTCAATAATTTCATTCGAGAATACGTATAAATAAATATGAGCTATGTAAATAAAGAATTAACTTAGAAATTTTTAAAAATCTTGAAGACTCAAAAGTAGATAATGAAATAAATAAAAAACATTTTTCAATGGCACACTTTTATGATGCACTCAAAATTAGAAAATAAATTTTTATTGCCTCAAAATTATCATTTTTTAAATTGGGTGTGATGAATAAAAGTGGGTGGCCAAGACGGAAATCATGTATGCAAACTACTTATATGTAAAGCCCACCCACTTTTATTTTACACACCAAATTTACAAAATGAAAATTGGTTTTTAATCAGAAAAAAGGAAATTATTAACAATGAATAATATCAAATACCATGGCATTGAGTCCAATGCTTTTGGATGGGAATTAATAATATTTCTATATATTAAAGTTGTAGTCCGTGGGAGACCTCATCAAGTGGATTCCCGGCGCTGATGGCGTGAGAGGGAACGTCAAATAACTCGAGAACGGCTGAATATAATTCAAATTTAGAGTAAACGACTTATAAAGAAGATTATGGGGAATCTCGGTGTAAAATAACCTCCCGAATTTTATTCCAGGACCATTTCATTCCTGTATTTGAATAACATGGAATGAGTATTATTGTTATTTCATTTTTAAATTACTTAAAATTATCGTACAACTTTGGAACTCAAACAGATGAACGCCTTAAAGGACGAAAATCTATTTTCCTAACGTCGATTTTCAAATCCTTGTAGATTATGCATAAATTGTTTTTGAACACCAAATATTTACGTTTTTTTGATGCGAAAATCTTTTTTTGTCGCAGTAAACCCCAGTGCTGCAGATTTAGCGAAATTACATAATTTTTATTGTAGTGTATGGAGAACGATAATGAGATTTAACAGCATAAAGTATGCATATATAAAAATCAAGCAAAGCTAATATATAGCAGTGGTGCCTAACCTTTTATACTGGTTGGCCGCATTGGTGGTTTCAAATCCTTCTACGGGCCGCATAGAAAGTTGCCAATTCTCCGGTGGGCCGGATTATAGATTAAATCTAAAGTTATCCATACGTTCTGAGGATCGATATATGTGAAAATCTAGTCTAAGGATTTTATAGTTAACATTTCAATATTAAAAGTTATATTATAAAAATCTTCATAAAAATTTAAGAATTTGAGTGTTAAGTTTTTCGGATAGTTTTTTCATCATACCCTCGCGGGCCGGAAAAAAAACCCTCGCGGGCCGTAGGTTGGTCTTCTATTGATATTTCAATACCCTTATTGAACATTTTGTTCATTTTAAAACAATATACCCTATTAAAAATTTCTATATCACCTTCATATCACGGCCGAATAAAAAAAACAAGCATTTATCTTGAAACTTAGATAAACCAAAACACGGACATCTTGGGAGCAAAAGTGACTTCTATAATTGGGTGTAATAAAAAAGCACTATTTTGAACATTGAAATTTTACGAAAAGACTAGTGAACGTAAATAAGAAGCACAGTTCCTTCATTATATGAAAAGTTCTTCGCTAAAAATTTCAACATGAGTTTTCTACCTCTCAGTAGATTTAATTATACCCAATGCCGGATTAACCGGGGTGCAGTGGTGCAGTTGCCCCAGGGCTCCGGACCCTATCAGCCACAGTGGTGTGTGCGTAGGGGAGAAGGGGTCTACGAAAAATTGTGCGCCAGGGTCCACGAGTCCCTTAATCCGGACTTAATCATACCTAACCCTTTATTTACATGGTTTCATATCTGTTTTCTAAAATTTTACGATTCTCCGTCTTAGTGACCCATTACGTATTTCCCGTTACAGGTCTGTCTCCCCAAGTGGGACAATGTCTAAAATCTTGCATGAATGTGTCCTAATACCCGAAAATTTGTATTTTAATTAAATTTAAATGAAATTAAAATTAATATTTATAAAATTGATTACTTCATACTATGCGACATTTAAAGGTTTTTAAGGTTTACCTAATGCTTTTACGTAGGATACCCTTGTCAAATGACTAAGCATTTGGCAAACTTAAGAAGATCGAACATCCGCCGGATGTCGAGGAGTTTAGACCCTTTAATAGAATCACGTCTGCCTGTTGTGGTGTTACTTGCAATTTGGTTGTAAGGGTGAACAGAGATAGGAAAAAGAGCTAAATAAGATTAATTTCTACAGGTATTTAATCTAAGAGTTTTAAGAGGTTTTTATATTGCTACACCTTGATAGGTATCTACGGTACACACACACACAAACACACCTCGGGTTCAAGAGAGGAAATTCCACGCCCAACCTCGTATTTCACGCAATTTTATGTCTTGTGTCAGCGATATGTATCTGTTAACTATAAAGATTAACATTCTCCAACTCCAGATATAAATATTATTTTTTCTCTCAAATCAATTTTTAATGGCTACCAATGATTAGTTCTCTCTTCTCCTGTGCGCACACTTCAGTCCCTCTCCACTTCTCTATCTTCCAGAACCGGGGCAAGATATTTTTGCGTCCAAGGCAAGATTTGAAAATTACGCTCTCCTCCTAATGAAAACATACAGTGCACAATTTCACATCTCAAAACAGTAGTTTATTAACGTAACGTAGATGTAAAATAAAATGTATTTTATATTATAAAATGTTACACTTAAAACTCCATAGTGTCAATCGTTTCGCTCATAAGCGTGCTGCGCATTAGGCGGTTGCCTCGCTCACCTAGCCATTATCCCGGCTCTGCCATCTTCCCTCGGCGTGATTATCATTGTCGTCGGGGCTTACGAAATCGATAGTGCGTGAGTTAAGCTGTTTTATATTGATGGTCATTTCAATATAGTTGTTAAGCCCCCACACTTTCGGGTGGAAGAGGATCGATTATGTAATTTTTCAACAGTTAATTACACAATTAAAAGCCTACCAACTTTCTTATCCCTCTTTATAAATCAACAAAGCTGTCGTTGCTAGATTAACAAACAAAAATCTTATAAATATATTACAAATGTAATGCAGTTTCAAATGAAGCTTCCACTTTCAGTGACGTAACAAGTCTCTAAGTATCAGTTTCGGAGTTTATAAATGGGGGTACTTTCCGTATATCGTAAGAAGGTTTTTAAGTAAATCCTTATAATATATTTTCCACTTTCGGGGCAAATTTTTCTTCGTTTACAAATTGTAACTCTATACCTACAATCTCCCAGCAGGAGACTTACGATGGATGTGTTCTCACAGATCATATAAGAGCTAGAAAGATAATTTTTTTTAAATTGCTGTTTACCGAAACAATCCTCTTCAAGCTAATGGAAACAAAAGAGCAGTCAAACAATAAGTCTCTGTTATTTACGATTTTGTTTGTATTTAAGCAATAATACCTAATGAAATGCAAATCGTACGTTTTTAATTTCAGGAAAATATCAGAAGTAGTTCTTGTGACAAATAATTGCGATCAATACATCTTTTAGCAATTGCATTCATTCTTGATTGCCTTCATTATGAAGGAAATCCATAATCATCCTTCCATTACGGTGCACTTACTCGTGTAATTAACGATAAAAAACTTAATATTGTTAATGTTTAGTCTATTTTGGTGGTCGCAGTGGATAGTGGATTTGGTAAACGGGTGAGTTTGCGCGGATTCGTTGCGTATTTTGCTTGATGGCGTAAGCATAGAATAAACGAGCGTCCCGAAAATGTTTCTCGGGACGTATGATTGCCCCGTTTTTTCATTATAAATATAACGGACTACGCATCAGTTTATTAAAAAAAACTCAGTTCTATCGATCATTTGATAGTAATTAGAAACTTTTTAATTATATTTTTTGTTATTCGAATGTTACCAGTAAATGTATTTGCTACCATGCTAAAACTACTGAAAAAGATTTAAATATAATAGCAGAATTTTGAAAAATGAATTATCGTAAGATTAATAAAACTCATCTTGTTTTGGAGTATCCACCAATGATAGCAATCACAAAGTGGAAAAAATTTCCTTTAGTTGTTCATTACTTTTGCAAACATAATAAAGTATGATCTGGGTTAAAATGTAATTTTTATTAAATAAAAATTCATAAAGCATTTTTTATTTAATTACTTAAATATTTGACGAATATATTGTAGATAAAAGTAAATGTGTTGCATGTGGAGCGGATAATGTTAACACAAACTTTGGAGGATTGCTAAGAAAAGTTAAAAGAAACTTGTTTCATAAATTACTTGGAAAATGGATGACAGCAACTCGGAGTCTATAGATTGTCTTCTAATGTGGAATCCATAGTTGTGAAGATATCACGTTTCATTTTCAAATTATACAGTACGTACCGAGCAACTGAAATTTTTTCTGTAAAATGTGGAAAATAACTGCCCCATTCCTGGTTAATTTTATACTAAACGATTAATAGAATAAAAATATATTTCTCTATTAGAAGAAACTGTCAAAATTTCTTGCATTATTTTGAATCGTTTCTGAGTGAACCTTTATTACATACTGTGTATATTTTAGTTGTTTTTCTAATGAAAATATCCATAAAAATTTTACAATTCCATAAGAGAAGTGATAAATTATTTCTTGTAGAAGATTAAAATGTTTAAAATATGAATTGAAGAAAAATTGGTCAGTGATGAAAACATTGTCTCTAAAAACAATATCTTGGGTAAATATTTTAGTCGTTTGATGAGGAAGTATGTCACTATCTTGAAAATTGGACTGAATTTTTAAATAAATTAAAAAATATGGAACAGCTGCTATTAAAAATACAAAATACATGTAAAAGTTATGAAATTATTATTTAATATAAATGACAAATTTCTATTAAATCAATTTTCTTTACTAAGAATATCATTTCAGAAGAAATGAGATAAAGGAAGTACTAATGGATTAATAAATCTCGTTACGATCGGCAAACATTCTATTTTTCGAAGTTTGAATTTAAAGCTAAGTTCTCAAAATTTGAAAACCTTTTATAACTTTTTGCTTACGATTTCAGCATAGAAGGAAAATGGGGAAAGAATATTCTCCCAAATAATTTTTAAGTGGTCTGGTTGAGAAACTCCGCCTTGTAAAAATTAGCAGTGCTGTTGTGTTATGAATATTTAATTTTAAATTGTCAAGATTTTTAGCAGATGTGTGAAATGATAAAAAATGATTTATGACTGACAGGAACAGTCTTAAAGATGATTTATAAAAGTTCATATGCTATTATCAAAATAAAATCAGTCATTGTTACTGATATTTTAGGCGTTTATCGTTTCCAACGTGAGCGCCTATTAACTTTGGTCTATCCGTTCGTCCGTCCGTACGCATGTTCGTTTTAGGGTTTTCCGAACTGTTTTTGTATAAAATTTCGCATATAGAACTTCTGGGCAAAAACAATAAGAAAATGACATAAATGGTTCGCATAATCCAATCAGGGGTGCCAATTTACTGGAAACATAAAACGACTTTGCTCTCATATCTCGTAAAATATTAGTCATAACGATAAAGTTGTCAGATAGAATGTGTAAAACTAACAAAACAATTTTTTTTGTAAAATACATTTTTATTGTAGGAGTAGCTTTTATCAAGAAAATTTAACAAGAATATCCAAATTCACTTTGAACAGAAAATTTCTTGCATAGTTACTTAATTGTTGTCAACAAAAACAATCTTCATCTATACTAATATGTAAAAAATAATTTAATTTTATTTCTCTCTCTCTCTGAAAATATGTCCCATGTCTATGGAATTAAATGGGAGGATGAGGAAACCACTTATAACTCAAACATTTTTCATTCTTTTACGATAAAACTTTTAGTAATTGCTTATAAAGGCAATTTTTATGTTAGAAGCTACTTACCGTCAACATTTATTTGATTAACACACAGGTGAGTGTAACATTAATGAATCGTCCGCATATTGAAATTACTTAGAATCATTGTAGGAGTTCAAAGACTTGATAAAACGAACGCCTAAAAGACAAAATTTTGTTTTCCTGCAATTGAGCTTTGAATACGCGTCCAATTGATCAACATATTGGTTTTTAAAGCTAAAATTTGACGTTTTCTTCCGTGAAAATCTTTCATCGTCAAGGTGATTTTCAATTTTGCCGGTTTCGTATAATTGGGTACGATTGACTTGGATAATAACTTTGCGTCGCATTTTCTGGACATATTCACGAATTTTTTACACTGTTTTGAAGTTTAATATAATACTTTGGTTGCGTTAAATAACATGATGGTAATGAAAATGAACAAATATTGAGTTTTTCGTTGAAATTGTGTTAATGACGTCGAATATAGAGATTAAAATTACTGAATTTTTTTAAGTAACCAAGAAAAATTTCTACGATAGGAGAACAGAAATATTAAACTTATATAAATTTATTTTAACGAAATCACGTTTGGATGCACTAAAAATAAATAAATAAATCTAAAATTCAAATAGTTGAATGTTCCAGAAAGTGGATGTTTTTTATAATTATGAAAGTTGTCTAGCGAAAAGTATATCAGATAAATTTTCTTTGATATTTATTTGTCACACAACTTTTGTATTCCAAAAACTATTATTATTTTCTGAAACGTCAAATTATGTCAATTTTATATTTATTGTTTACTTTTTAGTGCATATAAATGTTGGATTCATTAATTTTTTATTTAAATTTATATTTTATTTTAACTTAATAGATTATTCATACAAACATGTAATTTTGACCAGGTACCTGAAGTAACTGAAGTAAATAAGATATTTTATAATTACGAAAATACATTTAATCTCCCTCCGTGTGCATTCAACATTTTGTAAACGGAAGGAAACGGATTATCTACGACGAAGAAATGAATGTGAACATAAAGATTACAATTAATATTCTCAAGTGAGTTATGTTTTAAATAATTTTTGATTGTTTGATTAGTTATATCAGATAAGAAAATGAATCCGTATGTCAAAAACATAATATTTCCTTGGCATCATTTCATTTTGCAGTATTTATTACTATATTATACTAAAATTATGTAAATACATTTATTAATGCATCAACGTAGGGAGGGAAGAAATTTTTAGTGGAGAGAGAGACAATTGGGTCGTGGTGTTTCGGTGTTTTATGGTGTGCATTCGTTCAAACTATCGTTTAGTTTCAAATATTCCATCGTACAAAATGTACAAAACGAGCCTATTTGTGAAATATTAAACACTTTCGTAACTTGGTTTGGCTCTGAAATGCGTTTAAATCTAGTACCATTAATAAAAGTAACTTGTCCTGTTTTCCAGTGTTAAAATGTTTGTTTCCATTTGGTTCCTGACACATTTTGTAGTAATATTGTATACGCACTCATTAAATCTGCAAAATTATTATTTTAGCATTTAACAGAACTGTAATCGATGTTCACGAAATTTGCCCATTTTAAATTTAAGAACATATAAAAAAAATGCTGAAATTCACACCGCCCTAGTTTCATCACGATTATGTCCTGATTTTTATTCTTCAGAACTCGTTATGTTCCGGTTTTGCTTCCTAAGGATCTCGTCCCTCTTCGTAAGCACGGCTTATCTTCCAACCGCATGAGACCCAATCGCGATCCTGCCCCGGGCCGACCCCGCTGCCACCTGTTCTAGCGTCCTTTCCAGCGGAATTCCTCTTCTATTCCTTTCTACTAGAGGATGCGGACTCACGCCCCGAGGGTCACGTGACCTCTCCGCACGAGCGTACACGCTGGCCTCGAGAGGCTAGTTTATCGGCGTGGCAGTCGTCGGATCGGACGACCGCAATCCGACCCTTCCGATCGTCGAGCGGATTACGCCGCCGCAAGAGAACGCGCCAATCTAGGATGGTCGGTCGTTCGCTTTGAGTTTTCCCGCGGAGAAACGAGTGCGTCGCCGAGGTATCGCGACCGCGCCGCCCCCTGGCGACTCTGCTTTATCGCTTCGGAGGTCTCGCACGAACCCTGACATTTCGCCGGAGAGTTCGCAGGCATCGATTGGGAACCGAGAGCGCTGCGACAGATCGATGACGCAATCCTAAAGAGTGCACGCGTGCAGTCGGAATCGGAGGGCGCTGCAACGTGGTTCGAGGGATCGATTGCATTAAGAGGTCGGCTTCTCTTAAGCGTCTGCTTGGACATCGGCCGATATCTCGAAGTGCGTGAAGATAATCCTTCTCTAGCAGAACTAAACTACCCTTCGGTTCAAAGGAGCGATATCGAAAAATTGACGTGCGTAAGCGTCAGTAACGGAGCCTCTGCGATTGATACCTAAAGTCCAATTTCATGGAAAAGCAACGGGTCACTTTTGGCTGCCCCCCTCGTTCGAAAAATGACGTGAGAAAGACTACGATGGTTTTCAATGAATGCGAAGAGACGACGTCATTCTTTCGCTTCTCTTGTTCCTTAACTTCTTTTCTCAATCCTCCTACGCTCTCTTCCTTCTTCTCTCTCTCCTCCCCTTCTCTTCCCCTCCATTGCGTCAGACTGTTTCGTCACGCTGCTCTTCTGCGACTTCGTGGAAAGACGCGAGAATTACAGCGTCGCAAAGGTGTTTTACGCTTTAATATTCCACGCAATGATATGCTCGCGTTTCGCTCTCAGTTACTTAGCAGCCATTTCAAAATACCACCTCGTGACTACCGTTGGGAAAATGTACGTCGAAAACGCATTGCTCTTTGTAATACCGTGAAGGGTAAAAGTGACGTCCGCATTCCAAGATATCTCCAATTTTATACGATGCCGTAAAGTTACTCAAGGGCGAATATCTTCTATATTAAAAAGAGTTAATCATCTGTTACATTAAATTTTTGAAAACACGTCTCGACGATAATATTTTACTATTGCATGCATCTTTAGAACAATTGTTAGTTGGATATGCATCAATTATGTTCTATTCTGCTGAATTTTATTTTTATGAATAGTAATTGTTAATGGATTAATTCTTTTAATGTCGAAATATCGTTTCAAGAAATACCATATCTCTCCCACCATTATATGAAAAACTCGCGGTAAAATCCATATATGTCGTTTTGTCTTTTAACTCTTGGAATATTTTCAGTCCCTTGCACTGCATGGCTTCAGAAAAGGTAGATCCTGTGACACCCAACTCGGTCTGTTTGTGAATGATGTTTTATCATGCGGCGAAAATAATAAGCAGGTCGATGCAGTGTTCCTTGATTTTAGAAAAGCTTTTGACAAGGTTCCCCACCGTAAGTTGTTATTAAAATTGGGAAATCTTGGCGTTAATGTTAAAGTCATTAACTGGGTTCGCGCTTTCCTTTGGAATAGAAAACAAAAAGTAGTCATCGATGGTAAGTCCTCGAGTGTGGCAGATGTAGTCTCTGGAGTGCCGCAGGGTAGTGTGATCGGACCTATGCTTTTCTTGCTTTATATAAACGACATCAGCTCAGTTGTAAAAAGTAATATCAGGCTTTTTGCGGATGACACCGTAGTCTATAGAGAAATTAGTGGTCCTAGCGACCATCGTCAGCTTCAGGATGATCTGGATGCGTTATCTGTTTGGTGCAAGGAATGGCAGCTAGAAATCAATCAGAAAAAGAGTAACGTTCTAAACTTTTGGAAATCTAGAAGCCCATCGTCCGTGTTTACCTACTCGATAGATGGTGAGATCATTCCTGTTTCGGAATCCGTGAAATACCTCGGGGTAACCTTGAATCGTGACCTGTCTTGGGACACCCACATAAGACGAGTGATAGGTGCGGCAAATAAGAAGTTGGCTTTTGTGCGTAGGATAGTCAGGAAAAGCACGGAAAAGGTGAGAGAATCCTGTTATTTATCGTTGGTTAGACCTCAAATGGAATACGCAGCAGCGGTTTGGGATCCATATCAGAGGGGACTCATAAAGGATTTAGAAAAAATACAGCGGCGAGCAGCTAGATTCGTGAAAAAGAATTACGATAAAAAACAGAGCGTTACGTTACTCATTGATGAGTTGAGTTGGCCATCGTTGAAAGATCGTAGATTACAGGCGAGACTTAAACTTCTAGATAAATATAGGTCGGAGATATTCGTAAATGAAATGAAGGATATTATTCGACAACCAACGTATATCGGACGGAGGGATAATGACGACAAGATTCGCGAAATAGATAGTAGGACGGAGAGGTATAAGGAGTCCTTTTTCCCTAGGACAATACGTGACCACAATAGATAACAGTGAATAATAATTAGTTAGGAACTTGGTGCGCGGCACCCCCTGCCATCCACCGTCAAGGTGACTTGCAGGGTAATATGTAGATGTAGATGTAGATGAGAATAGGGGAGCTTAAGATGCCGATTATCTAAGATTTGATATGAAGTCATAGTATTTTTTAGGTAATATATTTAATTAAAGGATATCATAGGAATACTAATATACAATTTCGTAGCTAAACTGATATAACATTGTCATAACATATTGTAAAGGTAGAAATATATACGAAAGAATATTTTTCGTATTTATTCTCACTTTTTCCAAGCAGATTCATATTACAATAAGAGTGCAAAATATTGTCACCTGACAAGTCACACTTAAATTCACCTACCCGTATGCCATAGTATGCGGCCATTGCCTAAAATAATTGTACAAACATTATATGTATAACATCAATCGAAATCTATGCCTGCTTACTTATAAACAGGTTATGGACATATACATCTACATGGTACCCTGCAAGTTACCTTTTTGGTGGACAGCAGGAGGTGCAGTGCACCAAAGGTCCCTAGTTTTCCTACGTTATCTTTGCCTATTATGTTGTATTATCGTCCTATGGAAAAACGATCCTATATATCACTCCGTTCTACAATCGATCTCGCAAATGTTATTATCGCTTTCCTTCCTTCCGAGATACGTCGGGACAATTTAATTTTAAAAAAATATTCACGAATTTTATAACAATGAAAGAAACGAAAAAATGTTTTAATCTTCGGAGGCCCCTTCCTTAGTATTGTTAGGGTTAATACACGTATCATTCGATTGCGCATCTGTTTTCTTCAAACTCGAATTTATTATTCAAAAGTGGAGAATTCATCCTCCTTTTCGTTGGCAATCGGCGGTTATCTTTAACTTATGATGGCGAACTAGTATTTCGCGAGCGAAATTAATAACGACACTTTAACCTCTTCCAAAATCCTCATCCGAATTATTAATACGGGAGTAATTTCACCTTAGGTCGAGAAACTTCCAAAATGGAGATCTTTGACCTTTTCGTGGTGACGTCGTCGAGTGCGACAACATGTTCGATTTTTCGAGGATTCTCCACGCGGCGCCGATCTAAATGGCTCTCTCGAAAACCCCGAGGATGCGCCGAAGCCTCGTTCTGCAGATGGCGCGCCCTGCAGTGGGCGGCCTCTCTCGCGGTCGTCGCGATTACGACGACCGAGAGGCGTCGCATTCGACGCGGCATTTCTCGCCTCGTCTCATCATTATTAGTATTAATTTTATACGCCGCCATTCCAACCGCCGTCGAGGTTGAATGAGCCAAGTTTTGCCGTTAGTTCAAAACAAGACGCCTCACAAGCTCCTTCCTTTTACTCCATTTTCACGTCCGCCGCGAAGAAATCCTTCTCGAAGAAACTCATCTCGACCCCTTGCTCTCCTTAGTTCCCTTTCTTCCTCTTCTTCGCCGCCCACGCAGCTCTCTCGCTCTCTTTATCTGCTCTTCCTAAGAGGTCTCCCCCTCTCTCTCTCTGTTCATATTTGCGCTTAAACGATATCTCCATCTCCTTTACTTCATTCTTACCTCCATCATTTCTCTGCGTGATTTTCTCTTCATCTTAGTGGATTCATTGATTGATTGATTCATTCATTCCTTACCCTGATTTCGTGTGATTGATGTACTATGTATGTCTTCTGTGTATTAATTGCTAGAGTTTTAGTTATTTTGTTTGATAGTTTTATTTTTGTTACTTCGTTGTTATGTGTCCAATGTAATTGGCCTTGTGCTGTTTTTGAGCTTTTTCAAATAAATAAATAAATAAATATATTTATTGTTTGTGGTTCCGATGGAGCCTTTTCAATCATTGTCAATAAATATATAATTTACGCGGAGGTTCTTTGCGAGAAAGCAGTTTTGCGATCTCATGTTAGCGAAAAGTGTTGTGAAGGATCAAAGCGTCTGTTAAAGTTTCTTTTGGAAAGTTATCGTTCTATGTCTCATACTGAACTACGAATGGAACTTTATGTTAACGATTGGGTTATTTTAATAGATAATATGTAGAACCGAATTAGTTTTTCTTTCCTAGAAAAAGACTAAGTGCATCACATCAATGAAAACAACGCCTTGTGATGACACCATTTTTTACTTCCCAACTTTTGTATACTTTTCAGTTAACGTTGAAATGAATCGGTTGCTTTTTATAGCTTCATGAACGTATACCTATTCCATTTAAAGTTTATCGGAAATTTTCAAACAGAGTTAATGGGCGATTTGTGTCCAGGGAGCCCTTTATCTCCTTTTTCACGTCACATCTGGAGGACTGCAATAAATACTCTAGGCAATCTTGCGCGGACACTTTAAGTCACGCTCAACTATTTGTAATTTCCCAACACCGACTTACACTTCCATCCCTCCTCCCTTTACACCTCCTTCCCCTATCCATCCTCTCTCTATTCCTTCTCCCTGTGTCCATCCTACCTCTATCTATTCTATATATCTCCTTTCTCTATCTCTCCCCCTCTCTCTGACATACTCCTTTCCTCTCTTTCTCTCAGTTCTTCTCTCTCTCTTCATGTCATTCTTAAGCCCTATCCATTGTATACTGCCATTATTAATAGCTGCGAGATCAGATAGCACAAAAAATAAACGTCCATGGTGTCCCCACGGATGACTTGTTGCGTTGTATGGTCGTTTTTATTCTTTTAAAGAGAGCGTTCCACTTGTAGCGTTTCCTATCCACCACAACCGGAAGGGGAAGTACCGTTTTAAAAATGAGGTTGTTATTTTTTTCGCACATCCCGCGATCCGTTTCGATGTTTTTTAACGTTTCGCGAACCGCGAGGCGTCGAATCCAAGTGCGCGGTCGCGCGCGGCAGATATTTTTTTCGACCGCATCGGCGAAAGGACGACGCGCTCGATATACGCACTCGTTTATGGTCATCGTCGCAGAGATCGATTTGGGCTCCATGAAGAGCCTTCTTCCCTCCTCACTCTCTCCTCTTTCCCTTTCTATCCCGTTTCCTCTCTCTCCCTCCCTTACTCTCTCCCTCCCTTACTCTCTCCCTCTCCCATACTCCCTTTTCTTTCTATTTCCCCAACTCAATCTGCCGTTGCTCCTTTTACTCCGACTTTCTCCCTTCTCCCGTTGCGATGGACGTTCCAAACTTTATTCTCTTCTTGACCATTAACACTGTGTTTCTTGAACCTGTGAGATCAACGATTGGTCATTTTTAACATTTGTGAATCATCAGTAGTTAGTTTAAATAATCTCAGCGAAATGAACTCTTAGTGACGATTATTTGGTATTATTTTCGGTAAATCATATAAGTTTACCAACTTGGTGCATATTTTCTGCACTAGCAACTAAGGCGAGTCTTAATTTCTTGGGTTCCATTATTTCTTTCATCGGCACTGTTCTTAACATATAAACAGAAACACTAATTCCGCATAGGTAAGTAAATTCAAATATCCTTTCGACGATAGGTCCGTGGACATCGTCTTTGTGTTAGAAATACGACGATCACATTTCTCTAGGTAAAATTTGCTGTAATTTTAAAAGTTTACATCAGGGAATCTGATTGATAGGTAATATCTAGAAACTCTTATTCGTTTAAGAAAATAATAGTTTAGCCGTAAACCATAAAAATTGTTGAGATACTAGGCAAAACTCATTCTAATGGACGCTTTGTTTACAGTTGCTTATGAATTATTTTGAAATTTAATTTTCAACGTGAATTTCAGCTAATTGATTATTGTGGTGTCTTAATATCTTCTTTCACCAAACATACCTAATTCAAATTTTAAATTCTTTTTGTATTGTGGTTTACTATGAAATAATCGGTATTGTTATCTTGTACCAGCAGCAAAAAATTCTGTGATAAATAATCACGAGTAATAACGATCTTATCAAAAATAATTTTTGTCATATGAATTTCAGAATATTTAGTTCACTACTTACAAATTACTGAATATAAATATTTTTAATTGATCTCACGATTTCTTTACAAATGAAAAACCATTAGAAACGTCTTTGTTCTGTATACCTTTTTATTCAAAATGTGTAAAAAAGACGTCTACGGCGATCGAGGCAATCGAAGAAAGATATACCGAACACGTCAAGGAGAGTATATGGGAGGAATGGAGGTGAATGGCGGAGGGGTCGTGGTGAGGAGAATGGCGGGGAGGGGAGGACGGACGGACAACGAGTAAACGGAAAAGAGGAAATGGAATATGGAACGCACGTCGACCGCGTGCGGAAGTGCGCGTGCTCGAATAGTATCGCGCGGAAACACGCCTCCACGATCCTCGCACTCACCTTCCGCCACTCGGCGGAAAAAAGCATCAGAAATGCATCGATCAAAATGCACCAATAACAAAGCGCCTCGTCCAATCCTTTCCCTTTAATTTCCTCGGAAGTTCCTGCCATCCCAATTTTCCTCCCAATATATTCGCCAATCGAAACTCTGTTTATCTTAGACGAAGCTTTATCTCTGCTCATTTGTGCTCTCTTCTTTTCGCTTTGCACCACCAAATCCTAATTTTCGGAGACCTTTGGGAATTCGCGGCGGAATCGGTGACGTCATCGGCGGAGAGAAGGCGGTTCGAGAAGACTATATCGATTCTCGTCTCTTTTTTTACTCCGCAGACGGTTACTCGAACCGTTCCTCCGTTCTTCTCTCTAATATGCTCTCTATAAACGCGAATATCCTTGGTCACCGGTGCTCTCTATTCTTTGAGTTTTCTTCCAAAGTTGCCCTTCTCGAAGGAGTATGCGTGAGTTCGAGAAATCGAGGACTTTCTTCGACCGATCGATTTATGTCCTATCGAGGTCGATGGGAAACATATTTTTCTGGAAGATTTCCCAGGCGACGAGTGGACGCGGCTCCACTCCGTCCGTCTTCTTTTCTCGAGGAAACTTTGTCGATAGAGGCGGCGTGTATTTACGTGTGCGTCTCGTCCCTTTAAGCAGGCCTTCGCTCGCTCATCCCGCCTCTTTGGTACGGCAGCGTTCCCATCACCCCCTCGGCCACTCATCTGCCTTTTGAGGCGCCGTCTCCTAAGTGTGTGCGAGTGTATGTGGTCTCGCTAGCACAATAGTCTCACTCTGTCTCCCTCCTTTTTCTACCCCCTTTCTCCCTATCCTTTCTCTCTCCCTCCTTTCTCTCTCTCTCTCCGCCTCTCTCCTTTGTCTTCCCGAGTGCTGCTCGGTGTTCGCCGCTCCACTCCCGCCGCCACACTCATCCACTCGTTCTTTTGTTTTCCAATGCGCGGAATTCCTCTCGTCTTTCTTGGTGATCAAATTTCCGCCGCCGATTAACTTCGTGCCTTTTCTTATTCGGGCGATTCATTAGCAACCACAGTGTTTCCTCGGCTTCTGACTCTCGAGTGTCCTATTTTTTTCCTGGGAAAGAACTTCAACGTTTATTTTAAAGATTCGCGTCCTTTCATAAATAGCGCCGTACCAATTTCATTGGTGTTGACAGTTTTGTTCTGTCCTCATCACCTCGATTTCTAATTCTATCTCCCCTTTCGCTCCGCGGCCAATATTTTGTATTCTTTGAGGGTGAGAAACAATTACATAAACACGTATTTATCATGATTTTATCTTTTTTACCTGCAAATCTTTGTTTAGAGGTCGCTATCATTGCGTTTCTCTTTCCCGTTGTTTCTCGCCTTTTACCTTTCCGATCCGATATCCGTCGCATTGTCCTTCACTTATTCTCCCCCACCTCTCGTTCCCTCCTGCACCCATCGCCTTCAACTGCACCCCTCCTCCTCTTCCACCTTTGAACCATCCGGTGCCACTTTGCGTGTCCTGCCCACATTCCGCCGACTGGATGCATAAGAGTCCGCAATTGGACGTAGCCGTGTGTACGTCGTGGCTAGCCATCTGCCTCGGTGGCGTCCGCCTTGTTCGGGCGCAACATGGCCCTTTGGAGAATGAGGCCCTCTGCTGGGATATCGTGTTTGCGTGGGTCTTTGGCCATTACTCACTAGGCGCCGTCCTCTAGAATGGTCGGTTGAGGCCCTATTTAACTTTGGGCCGACCTCATCCTGAAGCGTTCTCGGCACGCTTAGTACAACCACCACCAGAAGGCAAGACTGTATTTATATATATCGTAGGACATCCGTTTCAAAAATTCTGCCGTTTGAGGTGAAGTGGCATGCGCAATCTTTCTCTGAACACAAGAAAATACTTGGTGGAAAACATGAAAGGTTGAAGGATATTCAATATGTTTTCTCAATCCATAAAACGGTTGTGTAAGGCAATCTTGGTGAGTCGTTTACAGAAACTTTTCATTAGATGACGAACCTTCTTTGCTTTAAACCTTCATATATAAATAAGTAGTTCCTCTCATAATGAAAATGCAAACAAGATATTAGTAATAAATATCCATAATTATCGTTATTTTTACAACGAAGGATCTTTCTTCGTGCATGCAATGAAAAGTTTCAGGAAATAGAAAATTTATACTTTAATGCCTTCGAGTATTTTATTGCCAAAAAAGCGATGAAACAATTGGCTTAAAGCAATAACTATCATAAAACAGTCCCAGAGATTCCATACAACATCCAGTAGAGTTTCAATTCTGGCAATACATGTAATATTACAGTCAAAATAGAATAAATTTATCGATACCACTCTGAGGAAGCAATTATGTTTGGTAAAATGATTATACTTTTAGACGCTTTTTGGTTATGAAATTCGTTATTTTATACGGTCGAAACTCCATAACTCAAACATAAAGGGTTTCTAAAGGAATTCGATTTATACTTCCATTTTTAGAAATCATTAATTTATGAAACATTACAACAATGACTTTTTTCAGCAAATAAGAGAAAATTTTATTTTGCCTCTTATGAACTAGAATGGAAAGGTGTACTCCATGTCGGAGGACAATTTCCAAAGGCGTTCTTTACGATTATATCATTATGTCAAAAAAGATAAATATTAATGGCTTAGTCTAATGTCTAAGCACCGCAAAACAATATATCAGAAGCGATGTCAAGGAAATACTGAATTTGTGATTTATCGATTTATTTCGTAATGAGTTTTAATTAATATAACAATCGAAAATTATTTAAAACACTTCACCTGAAATGAGCAATAGTAATTTTTAAGTCCACGTTCATTCCTTCGACGTAGATTATCCATTTCTTTTCACTTACAATAGCAGTGTGTATACGTAAGGAAAATAAACGTATCCCCGTCGTGGATAATCCATTTCCTTTCATTTACTATATACTGTAGGCGTAGGAAAGGAAATGAAAAGTATTTATAATAGATCTTGTTTACTTCATTAGCTACGAAGATTGTTTTCGTTGGCAACAATTAAAAACGGAAAAAAATTTCAAATTCAAAGTGAATTACAGCTTTTTCGTTTGATTTTCTTGAAAACTGCTACTATTTCGATAAAAATGTATTCGGCAAAACATATCCTAATTGGCTAGTTCTACAAATTTTGCTTGACAGTGTTTTCGATATTAGTAACATTTTGCGAGATATGACTGAAGGTTCATTTTTATTACCACTCCTGATCAACCTATGTAAACAAATTACATCATTTTCTTGTTTTCTTTGCCCTAAAGTCCTAAATACAAAATTTCATGTACATTCGGCAAGTAGTTTTGAAGATGAAACATGCGGACGGACTGAGGAAACGTGCCCGTAAGTCGTTCCGCTACTGTCGCTTCGCTGATAAAGAACACCCAAAAATAAAATAAAATGAAAATAGAATTGATATTTAGATAACTTATATAAAGTATAATTGGGACGGTGAGGAGTTGAAAATTAGATTGTTTTTATATTAACCCTAGAAATACCAAGGGGAGGGGGGGGGCTCCGAAGCCCACAACTTTTTTCGTGTGTTTCTCTTTTATAAACAAAGGAAAAGTCTGAATATTTTATTAAATTTTTCAGAAACTTATTTAAAATAATTACCCGAAGTTTCTCATCAATGTATGCATATTTCAATTTTCTGCAAATTATTTAGTCATTGGCTGCATGCCTTGACACGCGGGTGGCCTAATTTATAAGCACAGTGGAAAGCACAGTGTGAAGCGCGCTATTTATTTAAACTGTTGTGTAAGATTAATCAGATTACATCATTTCTAATCAATTTTTTATCATTTCTGTAAATACAATCTTACTGCAATATTAATAGCATCTTGAAAACATAATGAGGAAGATTGTAAAAGAATTGTTCTAACGTAAATATTTGTTTTTATGTACATAATTTCAAATGAATTATTAAAATTGTATAGCTGTATTTCTATGATGTTTTTAAATATATAACAATAGATTCGAAACGTCACTATGACTTTTTATTGAATTTTTGATGGTGGGCCTCTGAGGCCTTGGTAGTCCATGGTAGTGAAAATCGCTTGATAGTTCTAGGGTTAAATATATTAAGATATATAATATTTTTAAATTATTGAAATATGACTTGGAACTCAAATCAAATTTATTGATTTTTGATTCACTCATAACCAATTAAATATTATTATACATTTCTCTTCTTTTAATTAACAGGGCAAAGAGAACTAAATTTATGTTTTTGATACAGGTTTGATTTTTCTAAAGTGATTGCATGCGTAATTGACAAATTCTAAGAATAAATATCGAGCTCACCATACTGACTATCAGATTATCCATCAAGCTCAAAACGGCTGAGAAAACCTGACGCGAATTTCGGCTACTAAGCAACCGTTACCGGTGGTTCCTCGACAGTCAGTTCTAAAGTGCCAGTGTACACACACCTTCATATACACTTAAGAGAGAAGATGCTGGTGTCTGCTTTTAAATAATTCTCCTATATCAAATGAATCCTTATTTAGAATCATATGCATTGAGTATGGCAAGAATTAAATTATTTATTTATACATTTCATTAAATATTAATGTTTTACGCTGTGCTTTACAGACCTTCATCAAAGAATTCTGTAATATTTACCCATTTCATGCGCCAGGTTTATAATGTCGTTCAATGTAAACTGTATCCTGAGTTATGCTTCTATTGTCTTAGTGGCGTGTGCGATTTGCTTTTTTTGAAACTGAAACGACTAAATGTGATACAAATGTGACTCATATTGCTGAGAAGTTTTTCTCAATGCTGCTCCTTTTATGTACCTATTAGCCTGACTGTTGTTATGCTTTTGTACACATGATGCATGTACTGTGCGATTGTATATGCGTGTGTGTGTGTGCGCGCGCGCCCGTGCGTGAATATATGCATAATGAAGGGGGAGGAAAAGGAGTCTGGGGCCAGTGCGGAGAGAAGCGGGGGCGGCGATGGAGGGAGAGGGCGTTGGGGGAGGGGGGAGAAGAGAATAGGGGGAGGGAAGGGGTTGCAGGCAGAAAGAAAAGGCTGCGTGAGTTCGTATTGATCCACCCATTTCACTCCTTTTCACACTAACTCGGACCTCGGCCATGGAATCACTCCAGCAGCACATTTAATAAGTTGCGTCCTCTTTTGTGCGCACGGGGCGCCAGACGATGCGCCAATGCTCCGTGCCTCCCTATTTATCCCGAGGGAACGGTGGAAAGAGGGATTGGATTGGGGAGAGGACTGGGGGAGGAGGATGGAGTGGGAAGGATGAGGTGGGAGAAAGGGATTCCCTTTTCCTTCCCCGGATGTTTCCTCGCGCCCTCATCTACGTGGTGGCGAGAGGTGGGTGAGAATGCGTGAAGATGGATGAGGGACAGGTTCGGAGAGCGAGGGGAAGGGCAGGAGGGGTCAGGAGGCGTATCAATCGGGGAAGATGGCTATCGTTCCGACACCCTTTTGGCAGGGTGGAAGACAGTCAATCGAGTCGTACTCGTTGTGAGGGTCGGCGATTCCCGCGGTCGAGGGGGTGGGTGAGTGGGGTGGGTGGGGGAGTTGGGGGGTCGTGCTGTAGTGGGGAACTCCTGGGGAAATACCTGTTGAGGAGACACCCGCCGCGTTCCGTTTCGAGGCCCGAATTACTCCTAGAATGAACGGTGATGTTCGCAATTGTTTAAGGGCAGGCGAAATGGTCCAAGAGTATGCCGCGGCGATATTTCAAATTCAACAGAAAAATGTTTTCGCTCTGTTTATTATCTAAGATTTTTTGGGTGAAATCAGTCGTCTCGAATGGAATGAAATAGCATATTCCCTAAGTCATTATGAACTTAAAGAATCTTATGGTCTCTGTTCTAAATATTTTTTATTAACATAAATTTTTTTTTATTGCTAAAATGTTTTGATGTGACCATTGTTTCTACTTTCTTGTGGAGAAAAACTAGCAATCATAGTAATGAATCCTTCCTCCAGCAATTATAAAAAAGAAATGCAGTTATCCAATGATCTTATTGGTGTTTATAAGAAGATTTTTTCTGATTGACTGAAAATTAAAATTAAACCGCTATGAAGATTCGCTTTAGCGCCTGTGACGACGCGGATTACGTAATTCATGCGGAGTTCACCACTCTTTTGTTTTTTTCATGTTTCTTCCGTATGAATGCGTGTGAGAGTGCGACACCTCTTATTATACGTCATGTGGTTAGCAGTGAGTCCTTCGCATTCGTACCTCTCCCTCTCTCTTTTAAAACTCCCCCCATATTTACAGTCCATCACTACATTCCCCTCCTCTTTCTTTTTCCCTTCCCTTCCATCTCCCCTTTCTCTCCATCTCTCCTCTCCATTCCCATTCCATTCTCTTTCCGTTTCCCTACCCCCACTCCCTGTCGACATCTCTTGTACCATCCCTTCTTCCTTCCCTCCCTCCCTACTATCCCCCTCCCTCTCCCCTTCCCTCCTCCCTCCTTTCCCCCTCCCTCCTTTCCCCCTCCCTCCTTTCCTCCTCCCTCCTTTTCCCCTCCTCACCCTCCCCCCTCTCTTCTTCCCCCCGTGTGCAATACGACGCAAGTGGGTCGTTGCAGTGGCCATCGGTCGAACTCATGGCCCCTGGCGGAGGACGCAGGAGAGAGGCAGAAAGAGAGAAAGAGGAAGAGGGAGGAAGAAGAGAGAGAGGGAGAGAGGAATCCAAAATGGGGGTTCGCGCTTATCGAACGCCTCACTCAAGCTTCTCCTCTTTCCCTCCTTCCCCTTCGCCGTCGCCTCCCTTCCCGCTACTCCTGCCTCCTCCTGCCCCCTCCTGCCTCCTCCTGTCCCCTCTTGCCCCCTTCTGCCCCCTTCTGCCCCTGCCCGCCCCTCTCCTGCGACCCCAATTCTTCCGGTGAACATAGTGACTTGAATCTGAGACGACTCTACACGCACCGTTCTTGTAACAATAGGATTTTTTCGCAAGCCAACCTTTTACGACCGCATCAAATGAGTTACAATCTGCTACTCCGAATGTCGTCGTTTATGCATGTCGATTCGGTTTAAGGCGGCTATTTTAACAGGAAGACCCTAAACCCGACAAAAAGTCGGAAATTTTCACCGTTGATAAGCTATCGCCATTTTTCTATCTAGTCCGACGAGATCGCGAGGGCGGAATGCAAGAGGCGGAAAACGGATCGATTAGATGGACCTATTTTCCAGATAAAGGTCCACTTAAACGATAGGAACGGAGACTGGTTTGCATGGAATATTTCTACGATGCCCCACCATATGTGATTCACGAATCGTGATTTACTTGTCACTCGTTCGACTGCTATTCGCCGCCAAAAGTTTTCCTTTCGATTCTATACGGCTTCGCGAGATGTCTTTTGAATCTGATCCTTTGACGAAGACGCTGAATTTCTCATTTCCTGTGCATTCATGCTGTCATTTGCGTGTTTGAACCCATTACTTTGTATTCACCCGATAGGATCTCCCATCTAACTCCGTACGACTCGCATGTAATTCTGTCGCAAGCCATCGTGATATGATTAGATATCAATGAGAAGTTCAAAATTCGGGGACGGTGGCTTTTTATTTTTTAATTATGTGGAAGCGGTCTTTAACGGAGGGAAGATCGCTGGAATTCATTCAACTAATACGCTAATTTTATTTAGAGCGTAAAATTTGCCAAAATATGCATGTTTGTTACCCACCTTGATATTCTATTTGTGCTGTCGATTGACTTAAATGTTTTTGCTCCCATTCTTTTTTTAAATGCGCCGCACATTCACACTTTCGGAAAATTTTAAAGGTAGAATTCATTCAAGATCCATTTAATAATTCGTGTATAATTAAGGAATAATTTTCAACATTGAAGATTTTTCTTTCTAATTCATTCCGAATAATTGGTGAAACGCAATCGCTTTAAATTTACATTAGAATCATATCACGCTCTTGTGAAGACACTGGATGAAACCCTCGGCATGCCGTTCGCTTCCAACCAACTAAATTTTAAAGGGTTTAAAAAAAACATGCTATTACTTTTGCAATCTCTGGTTCTGGGGCAGCGGGGAACAAAGGGCTCGGAAAGCGAAACACTCTGCTCTTCACTCGAACAGAAACAATTCAACCCTTTGCCTCTAATCAGCCCATGACCCATAAATTACCTTTTACACCGTCGCAACCCGTAGTCGTCCTCCCGCACACTCTCATCGCCACCCGCCCCTCCCCTCCCCTCTACACCTCTCTCCCTCCCCTCTACACCTCTCTCCCTCCCCTCCATCGCTCTCGTTTTCCCCTTCCCTCCATTCTGACCCTCCCTTCTTCCTCTACCCTCCCACCTTGCCCATTTCCGGTTTCATGCTTTCCCAATTTTCCCCTTTCCCTCCCTCTCCCTCTCCTTTGGTTCCATTTTAATTTCGTAATGGTTTAGACTCGTGGTGTGGTTGCGACCTGGGTGCCTCGTCCGTATCTCTAGGGCGTCGCAGAGCCGTCTAGGGGAGCGCCGCGTAATTTTTGAAAGCATTACACGAGCGAATTTAAAGGTTCCGCGAACATTTTTTTGCTTTTAAAAGGGACTAAAAGCTCCCGGATACCAAAAACTTGACGTATTTTTATTTTTTTAAAATATTTTAATAATTTCGTATACTTTCCTCTTGGAAATTTGGGAACCCTCAGACTTTTCGGAAATCACGTAACTTGCCCCGAGGTACCTCGGGGAAATGTTGCAGAGCGGAAAGCTTTGTGATTTTTGGATACGTTTTCTATTCGCTCTTAAAGTTATGCTCCTTTTTTGATTGGATTTCAAGAACCAGTCGATAAACCACCGGTACCGAATGTTCGTTCCAGTTTTACGTCACAGGAGAGTAAAATCTAATTACTTTCCGCACTAATGCAAGCAAAAACATTCTCCACACGATAGATTTTCGAGCGGATCGTTATTTTAACTCGAGAAAAGCAAAATCAGACGTAAGGAGTTAGAATATTCGTAGTGACCGAGACTTCTCCGTGTTAACGGAGAACGGGGATAAACACTATTCCGTTATCGATTCTCTCACATGGCTTGCAATGAGAAAAATGAGACTGTGAATTCCTAGAAGTTCAAAGACTAAACTTGTAAGAATTTCTCTAGCCATGTAACTTTCCTACGTGTTAAAATTTGTCTCCGGAAAGCGATTCGGTAAGATATTCGTGGGAGCGCGACGCGGACACGAATTTCACGCCGAGTTGAGAAAGATTCGCATCTCGCAAGTTGAACGTGGATAGAGAAATAAAATAATATTAATGCGTTGATAAATTCAAGAGTAAAAATTTAAGCCTATTACCGTTCTGGAAAGTAGGCTAAAAATTGGAGAGGAAAGAGAGATGCCTCATAATTTTTAATACTCGAAACTATTGGTTAAACCACTTCGTCTCCAATCTTCCATGTTGTTCTTTCAAATAAATATAAAATGAATATAAGTATTATTATTACTTATTGCATTACTGAAAACCTCACATATACGGACTACGTATCCTGTAAATCTATAGAGTCGTTCTATAAAATGTTGCCATTTATAGTTTTCAATTTCCACTTATAAAGGTACATTGTGTAAAATGTTTCTCAAAAATCGCCATAACCACGTAAAAAATGTATTTTTATGAATGTCAGCTGAATGTCGGAACTTAAATCGTAAGATAACATAAATTACTTTGCCGTCTGTTTCCCATGGATCGATATTTACAAAGAGCAGACGGAAAATAGTTATTGGCCAGTGATGAGCGATAAATGACGTCGTAGAAGGTCGTGCATCAAATTTCTATCGTCTTTTTGCGGCGAGAATGCAAAAGGAATGACTATCGCTCTCACCAGTCGGATTTGATTAAGTTTTTGTCCTACTCCCAATTCGCTCGAGTTTAAAATAATTATTCCTGCAAATCCCTTTCTCGCGATCGTGTTTAACTGAAAGTACCAAAAATTGGCGAAACTCTACCATTTGTTGTTGAAATAGTTAAAGTCACAAATACTGTGTTATATATTTTATCTCTAAAACGTGTTTCCATTCCTTCTTTCTGTTCTTCCCCAATTCTTGGGCATATAATTCTAATAATTTGCCTTAACGTCTTGGTGAAATTTTCAATTATAGACACCTGACCACAAGTTCTCTCAGTTTTTTCGCCGACATTGCTTTCTAACTTTCCACATAAACTATGATCCACTGAACATAACCTTATGGAAACTTAAAAGGAGAAAATAGACGAAATCTTTTAATCTCGCGCTGATTTGGATTTGAATTCTCTCGCAATCATCGAACCTCTCTTCCCTCTCTACTCTCTCTTCCACGCTTCTCCCTTTTCTTTCCTGTCTTTCTCCCATCTCCCTCTGCCTTCCTCCCTTCTCCCTCCGTCTTCCTCCCTTCTCCCTGTCTTCCTCCCTTCTCCCTGTCTTCCTCCCTTTTCCCTGTCTTCCTCCGTTCTCCCTGTCTTCCTCCCTTCTCCGTCTTTCTCCCCTCTCCCTCTGTCTTCCTCCCTTTTCCCTCCGTCTTCCTCTCTTTATCTTCTCTTTCGCTTTCTGTCCCTCACTCTATACAACTCCCCCATTCTTCCACTTTTCCTTCATCCTCGCTTGCATGTAAGATTGACTTTATTTAAATTTACTCTCAGGTGTATATTATTTGCTGTTTTATATAAGCGTTTTCGTCAATTTCATTAGTTTTGTCCAGTGAACGTACAATTAAGTTAACGCAATTTTCCTGTATACTGAATACTCCCATACTCCTGTTTCCTTTCATGTTGACATTTGCCTTAACGTTACCTTCCACGTTTTCATCCTTTCTACGCCCTATTTTCCTTTGCTTCAGCTTCCCTCTTTTGCCACCTTCCCCGGACCCCCCAACGCCATGCCTCCAACAACCGCCCGTCCTCTCTCTTCCCTTTCTCCTCCATCTCTGTCAGTTCTTCCTCTAGTTTTTTTCTTCTGCCTTATTTATTCACTTATCTCCTTTGTTACCTTCCACATCTGTATTTTCCTTAATTACTCTCACTATTTCGTGTTTTCCCCTATTCCCTCTCAACTAGCAAATAACTCAAGAATAGCCTAATCGATTGTGGACATTATTTCAGTGCATAGTCGACTTTATGCCTAAAAGAAGATGTGAATGATTGCCAAGAATGATAACGGACGGGGTTCGATCATTTGATTCATTCATCCATTTGAATTACATGGGAATCGATGCAACGTATTTTTATGTGCATTTTATTATCATCGTACATACAAATTCGAAACTCAAACCAGAGAATGCCTAAAAAAATACAGATTTTTATCCGTAGTGCCGATTTTCTTATATGATTTAAAATGCCATAAAATTGTTTCGAACAAGAAAATTTGTGAGGAAAATCTTTCTTAACCAAGAACAACCGAATTCAATGTTGCCGAATTCATTAAATTGCCTCCCTGAAGTTGGATTTAGATATTAGTAAATGAGAAGAGAATGTGGGAAGGAAGGGAGAGGAAGGGAAGGAGAGATATAGATGGTGAGGGAGAGAGGAAAGGAGAAGTGGTAGACAGATCAAGTCTTTACTCATGAGCTGTGTAAATTGAATTAAAACTGTATGTTTGTGATATGGCTCTTTAAGCTCTTGCTTTCTTTTACAACGCATCAAGGATTTTAATTCTTTATTTTGCAATTTGGAGACAAATTATATATATATATATCCAACTTCCCATCCAATCTCCTTTTCGAAATCCTTCTCAGATTTCACAATCCTCTAATCCGGCACCGATTGCATTCCTTTTTCCGACTTAATTCCTTTCTTTTCTCCTATCCATCCGTCCATCCCAACGCAATATTTCTTCCTTGCCTCATTTTCCCGGTCACGGCCTCTCTTACTGAATTATTCAAATACCTTTACATTGCGCGCATATTTTTCACGCGTGGTGTTCGACTCGAGGCCCTGATTGTGAGGCGCGTAGCGTGCAAACCTCCCACAAGAATCTCTTCTTTGGGATCCTATCTTTTATTCCTTGTTCTCCTTCATCACTCTTAGTTTCCTCTCTTGAAATATTAATTCTCCTTTGCGCATCCATTTACTCCCTTTCTCTCTATTTCCTTCCTCATCTTGCCTCTTCCCACCTCTCCCTTCCTTTCCTTTTATTCGATTTTCCTTGCTTTACAAGGCGAGATCCAACTGTCTTTGACGCGGTACGACAGTCATCGTCTAATTTCTTCATTTCCATCAATTCTTTCCCAAACAACCTTTAACGCGCGTTGTTGTTTTTCAGGCATTCGAAAGATTTCCAGAAGAATTTCGTCTTTATAGCTTTTAATAAGTTCGTTATTGTTTGGATTTCACGTCCTGTAGCCGATGTTTCGTAAATTACGACATTTATTTTTTATGTAATATAGAGCGCATTGGTGGGGATCGTATGGATAAAAATGATGGCAATTTTTTTGTTAAATTCAGTATTCCGTCTAACATTGAACTCCATTTTTTGAATTTGTGTTTTTATTTTTGTTTGTGCATAGTTGTGCCCTTTCAGCGTTATTTGCCTAGAAATTGTTTTCATTTTATTCAATTTTGATGAAATCGGTTCGGCCGATTCCTTTCAAAAGCATAATTACCGAACCGTTTCATTTCGCAATTGTTGCACTCCTGCTTAGTCGATCCGGACGAAATATGTCATTTTGGTCATGAATTTATGTAAAAATTCTATGTACAAAATTTGGTTGAAATCGGTTCAGGCAGTTCTTCCTTGATATATTCGTACGGACGGACGTACACCACAAAGATTATAGTGCTTTTCTGCAATGACGAAAAGCACTAAATTTGACGCTGTTTTTTAATATCGACGTAGAGAATTCATCCATTCTCAGAGGTGAAAGTCCCATTTTTACCTTCGTATCTGGGGTGTCTCTTTGCTGTATACGAAATCTTCTAGCAGGTGGAATTAGCTGCAGACTTCCGTCCTGATTGAAGGAATTAGCATCTGGATAGAACCAGTTCCTATTTTTTGAAACGTTGCTCGCAAATTTGGATTTAAACGTGTTGTTTTGTCGTGAAGGGTTCGTGGATTATCCTCTACGAATGAAACCCAGAAACGCAACCAAAATAGGGTATGTTGAGTGGAGGGGTGGAAGAGAGAGGCTAATTTCGATAATTCGGCTTATATTCCGAATCGAGAAATGAAGATGCAATTCCTGAGCGAAAAAATCAGCAAATAATTGGGCACTGGGATGTTTGATTTTTAGATATGTATACACTATAGAATATTAGGATAATGTATGTGGCAAGAAATACGAGGGTAAACTGGATAGAAATGTACCGGCGAAGTGAACGCATGACAAAGGAAAACTCGAAGGAAGAGTCAGAATTTCAGGGAAGATGTTTCAATTGATAGACGATTTGAAAAAGTGTTACTAAGAAGTGAAAAACGTGGCAGAGAATATTAAATGTGGAGCATTTGGTTTGAAATATATTTGCGGAAGAATTACGTTTGGTGGTTATGATGTGATGAATTATAGTCCCAGTTCTCAGCTAATTATTCCGAAAAAGGAAAAAAAATGTCAATGGATGTATTATAATATATTTTCCACATATCGCTGCATGCTCTTTAGTTCGTTCAAAACGATGGAAGTCGGTTCCCGCGTGACCACGAAAAGAGGTAAAAAGAGAGAGAGAGAGGGAGAAAGGGAGAAAGAGAGTTAAAGAGAGAGGGGAAAGGGGAAAGAGAGAAAGGGGGATGGAGGTTTTCATGCGGATTTGCTTCGAAAGTCGCCGTTGCGCCGTGGGTCGATTTTTCTTCTGCATTGGTATCCGTCCTTTTATCGATTCTTTGCATGTATTCAAATTTCACACGCTCTGCATGTACAAATTCGTAAAGGTGCAATAAAATCACAGGAAATAAAAAAATAAATGTTGCTCGAAAATCCACGATATCGCTCCTAAAATTATTTTAACTCAAAATTGCTGGGCTAATTGTATGGAGTTTGTTATTCTGCTTACTTAAATCCTAAGATCCTATAAAGTGAGTAGAATTTTCTGTAACTGACTATGGCCAATGTGTAGATTGTATTCTCTCTCTGGTATTATCGATTGCTATATTGTGGCGCACTGCAAAAGCAGCGGCGCCGTTAACTTTATTAGCGTTGCTACGCATTTTCAGCTCCCATTATCGATTTAGATACAGTTTGTAATTTTAGTAGTAAACTACAGAAGTAATGATTTATTTTCAAAGGCGTATTACGAAAACCTAACCCAGTTCCTAGGTTTCGTTAACGAAGCTATCGAAATGGTCCGTCTAAACATATTTTAACTGATGGTCTTTCGTTATAATTACCTATTTTTGAATTATAGTTTCCACATTTTTCTCAGAGTGGCGTTTCATCGTTTAAATTAGTTTTAATATATGAAAAAGGAGTTTTTTTCCGCATCATTATAGGTTTTATAAGAAAATTAAATGAAGGTTATATTAATTTGTAAATTTAAATGTAAATTATATAAAAGCGTATAACAAATCTTACATAATTAGTAACTCTACCAAAATGGGCAAAACATAAAAAAACTATCGACCAGAAAGTTATTTCTATTTTGTATTGCCTGTGATTTGCTTTTCTCCACACACTACGCCTAAGATATCTCCGGAAAGGTCTCCAGACAGCGAAACTTATAAAAAATGTATATAACATCACAGAAATCATTTGAATGACTGATATAGATAAGCTTGCGACAACTTATCAATGAAAGAAATATAGTATATAGAATAGAAATTGAAGAAGCTACTAGTAGGTAAGAATGGACATCTCGGAAGTAGGACTGTGCTTTATATACAAATAGTAAAGTAATAATGAAAAACATTGCCCAAAAATTGTAATTTATTTTACTTTATTATCGATTCGCGTAAAACCTATATTCAAATTTTGTGGAAGCCTCTGGGGTTGCTATGCGATTAAACACCATGAAAATAATTTGCTCTTATATATAGCCTTAGTAGTTTTTGACGTTTATCTTCCTTAAAATTCGACGACGAATATCGACGTTTATTTTAATACATTTAATTGGGCTTGGTAGGTTTCGACATTTACATTTCTAAAACAGTAAACAGCTAATATTGACGTTTATTTCCCTAACAATTGACGACAAAAATCGACAATTATTTTTATACATTTTATCTGTTTTTATGTATGAAATGTTCTAAATTGAATTCCTTCTAATTAAATTTTACTAAAAGTGTATATATAAAAATAAGACCATCTTCTTATACCCAGGATTGTTTGTTCTCTAAATTTTGGTAAACGTGCTGTTTGCTTCGATTACCAACCCGGAACACTTAACTTTTGGGAAATAAATCTGAAAGAATATTTTACTCAAAGGAAATAAAATAAAATTAGTTAGTAAAAATTCTACTGTATTTGGGAATGACGATCTAGGTTTCGATTTGACAAGTCGAGAACTAGGAGATCGGCAGATCTTTTTACACAGAAGATACATGATACGTTCCCTAACTTTTCGGTAGACGGAATATGGCGGCTGATCATAACGTGAAACCGGCCATATAATTTTGTTCCATACCATTAACATGGGCTCCGCAGCAACTCAATATGCCCTTATGACAGGGACATAATCGACAGTAGAAAGAAAAGTGTGGGGAATTCCGAATGAAGTTTGGCCCTCTGGTATGACAAATACCGACTCATTTTACAATTAATTTCAGTCGAATTTGAAATTTTTGCTAATCGACATTTGTCGTTTTACATCGAATTCTACCAAGCCCTATTATATTTAAAGAAAATTGATTTTTTCGCAAAAAAAATCTCCGTATGCCAAGTCTAAATTTTTAGTTCATATTTTTGTGAAGCATTTGTTTGTGTTCGTGTAAACGCTTACGTAAATAAAAATACAAAAGCTCTTCCTTCACAAAAAAGACGGATGACAGCGAGGCTGAGGTGAGCAAAAAGAGAAGAGTGGAAGAGAATAGGAGGAGGGAGAGATTGGAGGGAGGAGGTGTGATTCAAGAGGAGATTGGTAGACTCCCTCTTTCTTATACCTCTTCCCCTTGCTATCCACTCATCCTTTCTCCCGCTTTGTCTTTCCCTCCCTCCCTTTGAATCTTCTCCTTCGTATCTCTCTCTCTCTCACCCCCATTCCGCCCTTTTTTAAAGGCGCCCACTTCCTTTTCATTCTCTCTCGCCAAGTAGAAGATGACGTGGGTAGGTGAAGAATCTGAGTTTGTGCGGATGGTAAGGCAATAGAATGGGAATGCGAGTTGAGATTGTAACAGAAAAAGAGAAAGAGACCAGGGAGAGAGGAAGAGCGAGTACGAAGGAGCGTGAAAAGCACATGGCATAGGAAGGAGTGGGCGAATTGCGCGTGTGATCCCGAGAGGATAAAATAGAATCGTGAACGACGAGAGAAGAGCAAATTTGGATTCGTAGAAGGAGTGAAGGAATCATATATCAGCACTAGGGCGATATTTGCACAAAATTTCAAGAGTTTAGTGGAAAGATGCAAAAAACGTGATCAGGATGAAATTAAATTTACTATGTATTCTGATTCGATTATCTCCCGCTTGGCCGCTTGCGTGTTCCCCGCAGCATCGCCCTCTTTTCCCCCGCTATCCCGCCTCCTTCATCTCCCCCTCCTCCTTTTTCTTACCTCTGGTCGTAAACGAGAGCGGGTCCGCGTTGGCCGTCGTGCGAACGGCCATCCGCGGCCGCCCCCGGAGTGGATGAGTGACGTATGGAGGCCTCTGGGTTAAATCCTCTGGGCAATCTCCTCCGGGGCGGCTTCCGAGAGCGGTACACCGATCTCGGAATTACTCGCGTCTTCTCGGGATTTGCGAGGGTGGCATTGGAGCGACGTCGAATCCGGAAACGCAGATATTTCGATCGGGAGAGAATTTCCCGCCGCGGGCAAAGAAAGCGACTGGCGATTGGGGAAATATCAATCTAGCCGTCCTCTCCGCTGCACTTCGCGTTTCCGTCTTTTAATAATTCATTCCAATTTTCAGCATGGCGGAAATGTATTTTCGAACGACATCCCATTACGACAGATTTTACTCTCGGAATAAATCTGGCTCTTATTTCACGCCAGAGACATTTTCGTGATTGATTATTTCAATGACACGATTATTTTAATTCTCGCTTCGAATCGCTGTCGAGTTTAAAAGCGCACGTTGTCTCGCAGATTTATTCATCCCTCCACGACTACAGATGTAATAGTATTTTTTACTCTGTCTACATAGCGAATACGATAGATATCATTTCTCATCTCGTTTCTTGGCATTTGTCCACTCCTTGGGGTTACCTCTGAATGCATTTAATGCCGTCAAATTAATGACAGAGTTTTTCGGCGGATTCTAGTTGAAGTATTCATTAACCTGACAATAGTACAACGTCCGGTCACAGAAAGGTGACAGAAGAACAACTGAGAGAGAGAGAGAGAGGTAGTAGGTTGGAGAGGAAGAGGAGGAGGAGTTTGGAGAGAGCGAGGGGTTAGGCGAGGAGGAAGGTGAGGGAGAGAGGTAGGGTGAGGTGGAAGGAGCGAGAAATGAGAGGCGTCGGTCGCATTTGCGCGGAGAAGAGATTTGATGAACCGCGAGAGGCGATTTTGAGGAGAATGAAGAAGAGAGGGATTTTTGGAAGAGGATAAGGTGATCTCGGAGAAGTGACTGGAGTGTTAAGGAGAGAGAGAAAGAGAGACCGAGAGAGAGACAGAGAGAGAGACAGAGAGAGACATAGAGAGAGAGATAGAGTGATAGAAGAGGATTTTTTAAAGATGGAAAGTGGTTGAAAATTCTTGACAGTTGGAAAGATGGTTAAGAAAAAGTGTAAGGATGCAGGAGATTCAAACTTTGGACACAGAAAGGACTGAATGATCCACGAATTGATATTGGAATAAATGTATGGTAATTTATTTATGCGATAAAAGTTGAATTATTGAAACTTTTCGTGACGCCTGGAGCTCGCATTTTTCGAGCTTAAGTAAAGTGATCTGAATGCTTTCGCGTTCGTCTCGATTTTTCTCCGAGCACAGTGGAATGCGTGCTCATTCTCCAACTCTTACACTCTTCTTCTGGCTTATAAATTGCATTAAGGATTAGTTAGTAAAGACTCATAGCGATGAAATATATTTCCGTGTTATTCAAAGCGTGGCAGTTGACCGAAATTTACGGAAAACATCTACTTAACTGTTCAAAAAGATAATGAATAGGACAGGGATGGAGATGGAAAGTTTTCTAGGGCATGTGAAAGCGTACCTTCAAACGATAACTCTGGACATTGAATCTGTTTCTCTAGTAAACTCACAGGCATAGTTATGAGATTAATTAGAGACTCGGGTGTAAAGGAAAAGGAGAAGAATGACGAAAGGGAAAAGAGAGAGAGAGAGAGAGTAGAAAAAGGGAAGAGATAGAAGAGGATGAGAGAGTGGTAGGAGAAAGAGGGGGAGAAAGAGGGGAGGAGAAAGAGGGGAGAGCAAAATGAAGGAGAAGAAAGGGGATAGGAGAAAGAGAGAGGAGAAAAGGGGAGAAAATTTATACGAAAAAAAGGCATAGGAAGAGGGGAGAGGAAGGTTGAAGAGGTTGGAGGAGAAAGTAGGGGGGAAAGAGTGTTAGGAGAAAGAGAAAGAGGAGGGAGAAAACGAGAAGCATTGAATAAGAGCAAATGGCCGTGGGACGTTCGTGGCCTCTTAAAGGAGGTTAGGCCAAGGTGAGAGGTATAGAGACAGAGAGAGAGAGAGGGATAAGAAGGAAACGACTGCATGATAGGAAACACCAGAGAGTGAATTTTACAGGGATTATGAGCCATATATTTGAAGGCGACCGTTTGCAAGCAGATCTCTGAAAAGCGCATAAAATTATTTATCGTCGAACCCCGTACAATATTTTTGCAACTCCTAAAATAATTTAAATAGCTGTTACATAGGAATACGGAGTAACTTGTATTATCTTCATTCACTTTTCTGCAAAAACGCCTCCGCTTCCATATTTATGTATCAGTGTTACTTCAATGGAGGACTCGTATTTCGAAAATGAGTCTCCGATTTCACTTTATTGCTGGAATCCAGTCAAAACAGCCTCTATAGCCATAATTTTTTGGGAATCCCAGATTAATATTGTGGTCTTTGCACAATAGATTTATTAATATTTAAAAATTAACAAAAACACAGTAAGAACTGAAGAACAGTACTCTGTAAGCAAATTGTCCGTCTTTTTTCTTTTGAGTTGTCTTGGTTTCAAGAATACTCATATTTTTGACAAGAATATAGAAACACACGGGTTCCGTTTAAAAAAATACTCATTGAATCTCTGGTTATGCTTAAGACTTAGTTTTAAAATTTTCTTTTCTTTATAATTTTATTGTTGCTCAAACATTGGGATATTATATCCATTCTATCGCCGAATAATATTTGCAGCTAAGACTCGAAATATGTGGCGCGACCTTCTGATCTCATACAGGAGAATGACATTTTCAAAATTTTGAAAATTGCCTTCTTTTATTGTCATTTATACATATAGAAGTATTTTTATTTATGCCTCTCTGCTTTTGTACAAATTTATGACTAACTTTCCTCCCGTTGTCAGGTTCCTCAAAGGTTCCTCAAATGTAGTGTCGTGCGTTTTATCCATTATTACGGTGAATTCTTCTTGTTTTGAGTTTCTCAAGAGACAGCGCCTTCTTTCTATACACCCGTCTGTGCGCATTCATCTCACTCTTTACTTCTGGACCTGATTTAGGTGCATTTTAAAATTGAAGTCTATCTTTATATTAGAAAACGACAAAAATATACTAGGATCAAACCACTCAAATCACATAACAGAAAAATAATTTTTTCTTTAACTCGAAATGTTCATAAAGGAATTTCATTGATTGCAGATCAAATAAAACGAGTAGAAAAAGTATACTCCATAAATGGAGTACACAAAGATTTCAAAGGCGTTCTTTATGGGAAATGCATATGGAAAGATTGAGCGGTTCTCGAATTTTCAGCTCCGAAGTCGTAATTATATGATCTAAGTTCCTATATGATCTGTGAGATATAGATTTTTTAAACTATTTGAATAGAGGATAACATTTACCAAAAAAAGCCCGCGAGATCATTCATGATGTTTTTTCTTTATTCATTTCTTAAATGTTGTTAACACAAATGCAACATTTTCTTTTAGACAAAATTTGTATTAAAGCCTAAAACCATACCTAACTTACCCACCGCCCCAACCCAACCCAGGGTGCTGTATAATATCAAATGGAAATACCATTTTTAAGTCTAAATATGTTGAAATTTTCGGAAGTAATATTTTGCATCTAAGCCCAGATATATTACAGTGAATGAGATTTATAGTAAGTCTCGTTTCAAAATTATTCCCAACTTTACAGTTTATGCCTGTCTGCATAGGATCTTCTGATCGCTTTATTCCATCAATTCCTTGCTTGGCAATCTCACCATTTGAGAGGGAGGAGTTTTCTTCGATGCATCTCTTCGAGGACATCCGTGGGGTAGTTTGATACTAGCTTGGCTAGTTCCGTCCCAACCAAGAAAACATCCGCTTTCATAAACGAGAAAATTGATCTGCTACGATAGTTCAGTGGTAGAATATCCGCCTGGCAAGTGAAAGACCCGGGTTTGATTCCCGGTCATAGCAGACTTTTTTCTCGTTTCAAAATTATTCCCAGTAACAGTCTGGATAGATATATATGAGACAAAATGTCATAAAACAAAAGTACTTCATCTTACTGAGATTGATATGATTTGACAACAGCTTCAATATTGTTAAGGTGGACGACTCTCGCATTGCACTACTTATGGGTGTTAACATATTGCGTTTAGAAATTGCTTATAGACCATTAAATAGATTGCCAAATAATTTATTTTACATTTACTTCCAACTGTTTTCACTACGGTGATGTAGGATCAGTTAATATAATTTATAACGCATATATTTGCTTCATAGACTATCGTTTATTCATTGGAACAAGAACAATCTTATATTGCTGTTCACAAAAATCCTCCAGAATAAAATTCGTGCACTTCCACTTGGTTTGTAATGCACTTTAGGATCCCCTATCTGTAGTACATTTTGCGGAATCAATATTAATAATATCTCAGGAAGGGATAAATAAGTAGATAGATTAATAAGTAAGTTACTGATTTTAGCAATCTTTAGAAGGAATGGCGATTTGCCCAAATTGCCTTGTCAAACTGGGTTTTCTGACTAAATTTGTGACATAAAATTGGCAATTAAATTTAAATATGGAAAAAACGGAGCTTATTTTTTTGATGAGTTACTTTAGATGTCTGATGAAATAACAGTTGTCATTATAATTGTTATTTCGCTCTGTTTGTGACCACCACCTTGACAATTGTATAGCCTTAGTTATTTATATGCGCAATTAACGCAGGTGGAAACACATTAGACATTTTCTTTAACTATGGCTTTTACGAAGCACATTTTATTATTTTTCAGTTACGTGTGAGTCATTACGTCAACTCTTATTCAAGTGATAGGTATCAAGAAGTTACTCTTAGGGCATTCTTGATGCAAACCAATCGCAAAGCAACGCTCGTTAATTCCTCCAAACTCTCTTTGAATTAAACACATAGCTGTCCTTTGCCTTTCTTATAATGCTAACAAAATAACGTCTGAATTATAGATATTTTTAGCCTCCGTCACACTCAAAATTACAGATTATAAAAGCGAACTTATAATTCATATAGCGTGAGTGGATTTTGTTAAATTTCCTCTCTCCATCTCGAGAATTTCAACGCAGGAATATAAATAAATCGATCGCTCTCGAACACGAACCACTGCGATGCAAAGCGGAAAACGCGGCGATAAATGCCAATAATTCTATGGAAAAAATAAAACAAAGTGTAGACGTGGAAGAAGAAATTCGAGTCGTGGACACGCTGCCCGAGATTCTTCGTAGCGCCATAAAAAGAAACTCCGTGCTTTGCTAATGACCGTCAATTTTTGAAAATCGAATCACATTGACGCGCCGTCCACGCAAACGGCATGCTAGCCTATCGACATAACCGCCATTAGATGCAGCTGTAGCAACGATGACGACAATCGCCGTTATTACGGGGTTCATTTTTATCGAGGGGGCAATGGAGAGAGAAGCCCGGCTGCGGCGGAAGATGGGAGGGAGGAAGAGGAGAGGAGGAAGGAGGGGAATAGGGAACGGGAGGTTAGGAGGGGGAAGGAGGACCACGATAAAAGTTTTGGAAATAGTAGCGCGGGAAAGGAGCTTAGGCGGCCAAAGTGGGGATTAGGAACGATAAAAGGGAGAAAGAGAGATGAGAGAAAGGTGAAGGGAAGGGAGGAGAGGAGGAAAAAGGAGAGAGAGAGAGAGATGGATTTGTGGGGATGAAAGAAAGAGAGGACAACTGGAGTGGAGGGACGGCGGTAATCGACACGGCCAACTACCGAATTTTCTCTAATGCTGCCTCCGGCCCACATAATCGCCGCAATATTTGAAAATATCAGAAGTGACTATAAAGGTGCATAAATGTACTTGGAATCCATGTAAAATAGAGATTCATATATTACATAAAGTTTTATGAGCCTCCCTCTGTTTTCGTGCCCCTCTTTCGCAATCTCCTTTAAAGAGGCGCTTGTGTTTCTCGTCCGATCGCCATTTCCTCTCCCGACTCGCGTTTTGTACATCAACTTTCTCTCCGTACGCCGTGACTCGTAGATCGCCAGCTCGCCCTTCCTGTTTTTCCGTCAAGCAGACTGCAGGGTATTTTCGTTGTCTCTCTTGGTCGAGTTGAATTTTTTGTTGGAACGGCAAATAAATATCGAAATTCAACTCTATTGAGGTCTCAGCCAATCAAAAGTTCTCGTTCGTTAAATAAGAGTTTTTTTATGGTTTCTTGTCTCTTGAGAAGATTCTAATGGAATATCTACGCCCGAGACTTGTTTATAGCTCTCAAAAGTTCGGAGATCAATCCCATTAGTGTACGACTCTCGTGAGTGCCAAAATGCAAGGCGCATATTGGAATGCGTATAATTAAGAAACGATGACCCTGATGGATCGGTAATTTTCGCTTTTCTTGTTAAACTGCAAGTTTTAGTTTTGTTGTGATCTCAGATTAAGTTTTAGGAGTTGATTCGTGTCTTATTCAATGGAGGTTTATTTAAAAACCGTTTTTGTTGCTCGAACAAATTAGCATAAAGATAAATTTTGTTGGGAAAATCATTTTTATTTTGCCAATATTACATCTTGTAATTCGACTGACTTTTAGCCGTTGAAACTATTTTATTTGAAAGCTTGATAACCGAATTCCAAATTTAACTTTCTACGATAATTTGGTCTACACTCATACAATGTATTATTATATGTAATATATTCGTTTTAAGAACCGAATAACGTAACGCGAGATGGAATCGTTATACGTGCGTTTTTTATTTTCAAAAAGAGAAAAAAATGTTCGTTGCCCTTATTCAGACGGCGGTCATCGAATTTCAACTCATCAACTTTAATAAACCTTGGAGATTACGTTCTAATTAGATCCAATTAGTTAAAATGTTTCCACCCTCATTATTTAATACTGACCTAGGCAAAATTTAATATGAATTGCATGAAGCTATTAATGGATCTGCCAAATTAACGGCATCGAAGCCACATTTATTACCTCAAACATTAGTAATAAAAAGAATGTATTAAAGGTACCTTTTAAATGGAAGTTAAGGTAGATAGCAATGATTTTATTGCATAAATTATTTTTTTAAACAGTTAAAAAAATATTGCTATTTGAGTTTTTATAATATCATAATCTAGTAAAAGGATCGATAAGTTTTTAACAGGACTATATGCTATTTGTCCCATAATGTAGCGGGCTCCTCGCCACATATCAATTTTCAGGGCGGGACGTTCTGAAATCTTAATGACTCGGTTTTGAAGACTATACTTGTAGGTTAAACCTATTAAGAACCTGAATGAAAATTATTTGATGTTAAAGAGTATAAATTCTACTCATATTTCAAGCCTACTGTTCAGATTCTAACATATTTTCGATGCAATCGCTGATATGGATTATTGAAGCGCATGTACTGAGCCTCCCATTCGGATGCTGCATTGAGATATCAGAACGCGGGTCGCATTTAGCCTGTGAGCCCTAGTACTCGGGGACACCTGCCTCGAATACCTTCTCAGTGTCCTTCATTGTTCTTCACCACCTCAGACAAATGAGATTCTAGTGAGTATCATACGCCTTTAACACTCTTCAAGGAGTGTATATTTCCATAAAGAATGTCATTATTTTTAATCAGATTATGAAATATGTCTGACGCTGTCTGGTCTTAATATTTTTATTTACATCTTCTATTAATAACGTGTTGTAATCCTAATCCACGGATTGAGAGAGAAAAACCGACTTTTATCCGCACTCTCAAATCAAAGTGATCAGCGTGTCTCCGCAAATTTTGGTTGTTTCGAAAAAATGAGGAGGACCAATGTTTCTCTTGTACTGCAAACCAGCGAGTACAAGAAACCTGATTGTAATACAAGGATCTCATTTGCACAGAAGATATTTGTTTTTCTCTTTTCCATCATATAAATATTTTTTTAAATTTTATACAGCAATTCGTAATATTTTGAGCTTTAAAATGTCATTACTATATAATTTTATAATATGCAAGCAAACACTAATTTTTATTAACAAATAACCTTTGAGCACAATAAAATTATTTTACATACTCGAGTACTTGGGCTGCAATATTAATCCGTTACTTTTTTGGTACCATTAGGAAAACTTTTTTTGATATTGTATTTGCATTGAGAACTAGTGTATTCGTATTTAAAATTTTATAAGCGCATGGGCTTAATATATTCAATAGTATAATAATACAAATGTAATGGAATTATGAAGTTCTTTATATATTTATCGACTAATAAATTTGAAATACCGCAAGTAATTTTGTTATTTTTTGTTCACCTAAACTACATATAAAGGTAAAGTACTCCTTTAGCCAAACAATTAGAGGGTGTTGTAACCCTCTAATTGTTTGGCTAAAGGAGTACTTTACCTTTATTAATCTTAGCCAAAGTTATTGAGCTACTATCAATTAAACTACATATAGCAAATAGTATGTTTTGTTACAAGATACCTATCTTTACTCTTCAGGAATTTCCATACTTTTAATCCAATTTTGACCAAAATTTTATATTCAATAGTTGTAGGGTGTGAATATGTAAAAAATAATAAATAATAAAATTTGTGTTTGTATAATTACTTATGGTTATTTTTTATTTTAATTATTTAAATTAAGTATTACCAGACAGCACAATAAATACATTATGATTTTTCTCTAACTGTAAAAGCATTCTTAAATTACAATCAAAATGCAACTGGAAATACGCTGATTTGGTTAACACAAGTAACGCATATTTCCTCTTGCTAATACATTTCTCTCCTGCCATATCGTTGAATAGACTCTTATGCTTTAATCGGTGTGTATCATCTAAAGCTATTTCGACCATTTTTCTTTCTGTCTTTCCCAACAGACCGGAGTTTTGTGGTTGCAAATGCTCAGCGAGCCCATCCTTCCGCTGCCTCCGCCGCCTCTAAGCCTCCTGCGGCGGGAGAGCGTGGCAGGGATGCCGTGGGGGCGGCGGAGGCCGTTACGCCTGCACCTCCCGCCGCCCAAGAAGATCCGATCTCCAACCTGTCCCAGTGGTGCAGAATCATATACTGCAGCGATGGTTTCTGTCGCCTCACCGGGTACTCGAGGGCGGAGGTGATGCAGAGACCAGCGCTGACCGACTTCCTCCATGGGCCGCTGACCTCAGCGGCCGCCGTCGCGCTTCTCAGGGAGGCGTTGCATGCCGGCGTCGAGACGCACTTCGAGATCCTCTACTACCGGAAGGACGGTGAGTAGAATTGGCCTCTGGTCTCAGCCTCACAAGCGCCATCGTTTGTCCCCTACACGTCTTCCATTTAACAGAGGGTCTTTCGACCAATGGCATAGTCATTTACGGGTAGTATATTATTTTGATGGTAGTGGATGCTTGTAAATGAAAGTATTTAGGTACAGTCACGCCCCGATTAAGTGCCACCGTTTGTCCATCACTGACATTGACGCTAAAGCGAGGGTGGCGGTAAATCGAGGCATATGCTTGCTCTATGTAATCATAAGGTGGAAGTTCTGTTCATTGTGAATAATGGACTGTATGGGGGGGGGGATTGCGCTACAAAAGATGGCGCTAAATCGGAGCTTGATTGTACTTGCTGATTCCTCAAGCCGGTTCGACGTATACGTGCACGTACCATGACTTCTCTTTACTTAAACCTAATTTTTAAAGCCACCTATTTATCATTACCTAAAAATAAAAATAAATGCCCAGGATTCCGAAATACGTTAAATTGCCGCTTTGGGGAGCGAAAAAGGAAAAGAAAACTATGGGCTTGAGGGGCTAATATGAAGGATTTTATATTTACCGATGATGTAGGAAAAACATTTGACAAAAAATTACTTCCTAAATTATTTAAGAACCATTGCTCCAATTTTTAGAGGCGATGCCAACGCAAACCTGTCAATGTAAATTTGTGATTCTATCTTTTATTGTGAGACGCTATAAAATGCTCTGTAGCATAAAAATACATCGAAACAATGGCGAATTTTAAAAAGGAAAGAACTGCTGAACAGAGAATAAATGGCGGATTATCAAAGAAATGTAGACGGACGGACAAACCGAAAAAACGTGCACAACGAGATAGAATACGGAATCGATCGGCAAAAAAACGAAGTCTCTAGCTGCTTTCGTTTAGTGGTTAGCGCAGCAGACAGGCAAACGGACAAACCGAACGTATAAGCGGATTTTTTTTAATCTCTAAAAAATTAAAAAAAATCTTTTTTTCTTTTGCGTTTTATAAGAAGTCGCCCTTAAAAGGAGAAAACAAGAAAAAATTTCAGGCTAATAATTTGTCAGACTTTTTGTTCATTATAAAAGATTTTGGTGCCCTAATTAATTTTTTATTATTGCTATTTGGAGTATTCTTCAAAATTCTAATATTTTTATTTTTCAATGGCTGCACAACCTTGAACACCTTCGATGAAATTGTAATTATTCAGCTCTATGTAAATCTGTGTGGTGGAAATCAACAGTTATTAGGTTAAAACTGTCGAATATTTTAATAAAAACTTTCAAGTAAATAACGTAATAGTTTTATATGCTCTACTGTGTTAGATACATACATGGGAAATCGACCATATATTTTATCATAAATCAAAATGAGGTTAGTTCTGAATATGATCTTCATTTGTTCTATGCTTGATCAGAGTGGGAATTAATTGTTACGGAATCCTGTATTAATTGTGCCAAAAAGAATAATCGAGAGAATATTTTGTTAATAATTTTGTCTCCATCGCTCTATCTTCTACGAAAGTGATGACTGCCACGGAGTTACGATCATGATACACCCTTTATACTCGATGGCTTTCTTCTTAAAGACTTTTATTTTAACTTACCGTGACTTTTAAAGTATTTTATACTTGCTTAGCTATACATATAAAACTAAAAAAATACGTTTTAAAGCGTATTTTGTTGAATATCGTTAAGAATTCAAAATCAATTTGCGATTCTGATGCATAATTTTAATGAAAAATAAATTCAGTCCGCATTGTTAGTTTTTTTATCTGATTTTGATCACTTGTAATACTTTATGATGCTTTGATTTCTTAATTCAGCCAGTCTTGTGATTTGTGATACCCACGAAAGCCTTTTCTCGAAACCACTGCCAGAAAACTAGGTAGTACTACAATTTAAATATCTTTTTAAGGTTGAAGGAGTGTGTTGGAAAAATGTTGATGGAAGCTTTTTAAATTGTCTCATTCAATCATTCAAACAAATTTTAGAACACTTTTATATTAAAATCTCACTTGTCCACTAATTTTGCGATGTTCGTCGTTATTTGACAATGTGCATAAAATAATTTAATTGATGGGCGTATTTTGTGGCATTGCTTAATCTTCTTTTACAAATTGTCATCATAATGCACACAAAATGGTAGAGTATGCTAAATATGGGAATTAGAATCAAGGGGGTATTTGATGGGGTAGAAATGATTAGTGGTGATAATGGATTGGAAAGGAGGTGAAGGTTAGGAGCAGGAGAGGGCAGAGGCAAGTGGGGGTGGCGTGGATTGGCTAACGATGCCGGACATTGCCATTTGAATAGTTTGAATTTCTGAAATTCTCCCTTTATCGTTCCGTCCGACCCCTAGGCGTAAGTTGACCATCCTGTAAGCATCCAGTGGGCCATGGCCGAAAACGATTAATTTTATGCCCCCCTGTGGAAGACTGTTCTGATATATTTCTGTTTTATTACGCTACACTGGCCTAATTAACATATTCTAGCGGTAAAATTTGAAATATGAGTCAAGGAATATTATTTGCTCAAGAAAGAAGGCCAACTGTTTTAATGTATTTGTATGCATTATAGCTTATGGTGAATGAAATATGAATTCTGAAGCCTAAAGTTGAGGATGTTTAGTTTTGACCATTTTAATAGGATTTCCAAATTCTTGATAAACAACCTAAAATTCGTAAAAACCTTTTCTTGACTTATTTCCAATTTTGTGACAGTTAAAAAAAATGAACATGACACTATCTAATTTCTTTATGTGCCCGTCAAAATGTTTTATTATCTTAACTAGGCGGGGAATTTTATTTCCACTTTCAAATGTTTGATTCATTTTTAAGTATTCTTTGCAAATGTAAACAAATTAGGAAAGTGTACAGTGTATCACAAATAGGCGCGTTTCTTAGGATGCGGTATTTGAAACTAAACGATATAATTTGAACGAACGCACACTCTAAAACAAATAAACACCAAGAACTGGTTATCTCTCCTTGTATAAAAAATTTCTTCTCCAACTAAGTTGCTGCATTAATAAACGTATTTCCGTAATTTTAATGGCTAAATACCGCAAAGCTAGATATCAGAAATGAAACCAGGGAAATGTTAAATCTTTACTTGCCAATCTATTTTCTAATCAATTGTAACTAATCAAATAATCGAAAATTATTTAGATCATACCTCATTTCAGTTAGGTATTCTAATATTTACGTTTGTGTTCTTTCCTTTGTCGTAGATAATGCAGTTCCCTTCGCTTATAAAATGCTGCCATTATCATTTACTTTCGAGATCCCTGTCATCAGGTATTCTCTCTCTCACCTACGACGTGTCCAAATGGTTGTACCCAAGGCTATTAGTTTTGGCGCTTTATTTATCTTTGACGATATTCGAAACAATACCTAATGGTGTAATTAGACTAAATTACCTCGCGTGTCATACGTTGCGGATCACTACGCTAGTTAGTTTGATCTCGGTAAGGTAATGTTTGATTTTCTGGGTTATGTAAGGGCATTGACGAATTTAAAGTTAAAAAACTTGTATATAGGAAATTATGTAATCTTTCGTCGGTTTTTAATAATATTTTAAAGAGAGTTTTTTGAAAATGCTTAAAAACAAACAAGTGTAGTACGAATTCATGAATTCTGGTTGACAAAATCTAAAGATAATAAATATGCACGGTTTTCGTGGGAATGTGACTCTTTCTTCTATATTGATTCTTTTTGCGCTAAAAAAGCACTGGTAATGAAAACTAACCAATGATAAATGCGAGAATCGAAGAATGACGCTGATTAAAAATTGTTGAGACTTTCTGTAACACTTATAGCATAGGTTCTTCCACCATTTGTGACATTAAAAAGCAGAAAAATCAATGTTGTGAGGGCAATCTGAATGTAAGGTATGAGTAAAAGAAGGACTTTAGATTTATTAAATATATCAAGGGTCGGTAAACCTTCGTAAGTGGTGTGCCACATTCACTTCACTGCAGGGCCTTGCGTGCCATTGAAAAATGTTGAGCTTACATTGGCCTGATTGGAAGCATTACAAACCACCAACTATTATTTTAGAAAATTAAATATTGGCAAAGTAAATAAAAGTTTCAAAGATTTAAAAGAAGTTTTAATTTGAAATTAATTAAAGACAGAGGATACAATTTATTGTGATCACTTCCCTTGTAATTCTTTGCTGAAATCTGGACCCTTATTTTGATACTTAAAGCTGTAGACGGACCTCTCAGCGATATGTTGTTAATAGTCACCGAGATGAACATAAAGAATGCGAGAAAATACGTTAACATATACATATGGATACTAATGCTGTAAGCATTTAAAATGCTACATTCTGTAAGCAGGTAAATTTCATGACAGATGCGACCAACAGGTCAGAATTGAAGTCCCTGATCTCATTCTTTGAGAGAAATACGGATGTCTCTAAACTTTGATGCACAGAAATATGAACTAAATATCTCTATTAACTGCGCTTTTAAATCTTTAACCCAAATTCAATGAAATACAGACGAATGCAAATCTCTTTGAAATGATCGGGTAAAATTAGAAAAGATAACATTGGCCTAAATAGCTAGAATTAGAAAATTCATATCCCAGCGTTTGGATGTGCATTCCAAATTTATCCACGTTAATCTTTCGAAAGTTTCCAACAAAAGTCTTCCAAGTTTCATATAGATCCAGGACCGTTTGCCCTGTACCCTGAGATGAAGGTTGAGTTCGTTTAGATGAGTGGTGATGCCATTGAGGAGTATGAGATTCAATAGCCATTTTTCATCATCCACCTTGGAATATTTTGTCCTTTTTCAGTCGAAAAGGAATTTATGGCATCAAAACAGTTTACAAACTGTACCAAAACTTTCCCACGACAGCCATCGGACTATGGTATGAAGTGGAATGTCCCTGTCAGCACTGCCAATCTCTTCAAACAATGCTTTAGGCTATCTGCGAGCCAAATCTAATCGTGCGAAGAGGAAATTCACAATTCGCGTTTCTGTATTCATTACACCATTTCCCACTGAATAAGAAATTTTAGCACAGAGCATTTCTTGATGGATGATGCAATGAAATTTGAATTTTGGATGACCGATTTGATCTTCTAGTAACTTCATAAATCCTTTTCTTTCCCTCCCTGACAGGAGCACCATCTGTTGTCACACTAAATACCTTATGGTGCCTACTCCCCGTTCTTTAAAATGTTTTCTGTATGTTTCCACATCTTCTCCCTTAGTTGTGCCACGCAGAGCTTTTACATAACTAAGATTCCCTGGAATTTTATCGAAGGCAGTATGTCTTGCGATAATTGACAAACGTGTAAGGTCATTTGTACCGATGCTCTCATCAACTATAACGCTGTTTCGTTTGATGCAGTTTCCAACTTTCTGCTAATATTGTCCTCCATTTAGCTAATGCATCTTTCAACTATTCTGGCAGAGGAAGTTAGTTCTTTTAACACAGATGATAGTGCATATTAATTTGTAAAATCATTAACAAAACTTCCGAACTGCTGAGGGAAGCCTCATTTATATATTCTCCATCGACAAATGTCTTTCCATTTTCACAATGCAATGAGCATTTTCGTAACTCTTTTCTGTGACCTGAATTTTATTCACAATTAAGCATTTAGAACGATATCCTTATTCTAAAATCATATTTTAGTCATCTTAATTGCTTTAGTCTCGTCCACTTCATCAGAAAAGTATTTTCGTGTTTCATCTGAAAACTTTGGCGAACATTTGATGCGCGACAAACTACACTTTTTCCTTAGAAAGCACATGCTGTCACATAGTGACAGCTTTGTTTCCGTTGATATGATGATTTCGGAATTGTTGATAGCGAAGTCAGCGGTGGTAAGGTTAATTTTAATCGCAGTTTTTTGCGCAAAAATTTGACATTGGTCATAAGAGCATCATCATCAAATTTTGTTATAAAATTTTTGTATATTTATTGTAGTCACAATTCAAAAAAAGATTCTAGTATTTATAACTGTGAAAAATTTTCAGTTGAAAACTTATTCATGAGTGTAATTGCTGATAGATATTCTTGAGGAAGCTGTTGTTGAGAGTAACTTGTAGGTGCTATAGCAATCATATTCATTGCTCAGTATGGAGAGAGTCATATCCTGGATAAATCAGATTTTTTGTCTTCGGAGACGACGTATTGCGAAAGGAACCCTCCTATTTGTGAGTTAAATTAACCAAATAAAACAACACAAAATAAGAAACCGGTTTTCCTTTCACTACGTATCTTACTTGCGTAACATGAAAATAATATTATCATTGTAAAATTTCACCGTGTAACTGGATGAGCGGTCATCATCGGTTGGAATAATGATAGCTTTCGGATCCAATACAGCAAAGTAAAATACACCGACACATATTTTTGTTGCAGTGTATCTTCAGGGTAGAGTTTTAAGATCCAGTAACACTAACTTTCGAGTTGCTTGTCACCAGGTGTTCTCAATGTCACCTACGATACGTAGCAATAAAATAAAAACGGAGGATGTAGAAGGGGGGGAGAGCAAAAGAGGGGTGTAGAAAACCTAATGAAACACAATCGACATTGGTATCAATCAACTAAGAATTTTATAACAATTGCAAATACGCAGCAATAAAATAACAAGATGATCCAAACAGAACTTATGATGCCTACTTTCCATTTAATCATTATTTAATAGATATATTGGCTTTAATAGTTTTAAAGTCATCTCGGATATGTAGCTCTTTGTTCTCCCAAATGTCATAAGTTAGAGTTATAAAATGCTACAAATACATTCGAACGGAATATTAAATTGATCACCCGTATTTGTGCGGCAAAAATAACGCATGTACGTAATAGAATATACCGAATCTGAGTCCAACAATAGTTGTTGCTATGGCAACACTCTCGTAATGAGTGATCAAAACTGTAAAATCGTCAGTATTTACGCGAAATTCTAAGAAATACAATCGATAAGCAAATTCTACAAATTAGAATCATCATCCCTTTCCTCAGAGACTAGTATAAAATCGTACCGATATTACAATTCTAAGATATTTTAATGTTCAAGAGAAAATTACCCTGCAGGATGGATTTCAGATTTCCCATGTAAATCAAATGGGAATGATAGTTCCTGGAATCGAACCTGGAACTCCAATCTTCGCAACAAAAACTATCCTCAGAATCTCGACCCATGTAGCAAGAGATTTAAACCAAGTTTCATGAAAATCGGTCTATTGGTTCAAAAGTTAATAGGAGGGGACGGACAGACAGACAAACAGACGGAGAGAGAGACAGACAAGACAAAACTATAAGCTATTTCCAAAGTAGGCTAAAAATTAATGGGGTAGAAGGGGGGGGGGAGAGAAAAAGGGGGGGTGTTAGTGAAATCCTAAGGAAACAGTCGACATTGGTGTCAATCAATTAAGAATTTTATAGCAATTGCATATACGCAGCAATAAAATAAAAATGGAGAGTGTAGATTGTGTTTCCTCAGGATTTCTCACACATCCCCCATGTTGATCTCCCCCCCCCCCCCACTTCTACCCCATCCATTTTTATTTTATTGCTGCGTATTTGCAATTGTTATAAAATTCTTAGTTGATTGATACCAATGCCGACTGTGTTTCAGTAGGATTTCCTACACCCCAAATTTCCCTCCCCCACCTTCCGCCCCCCTCCGTTTCGTTTACTTCATATTCCCTTCCTCCTCTGCATTACCCTTACTTGTACTTAAAGACTGTGGACGTAAAATCTGTGGACATATATAGAAATGGACATATATAAATATGGGCATATTGGCTGTGGACCTAAAGACTGCGGACATATATAAATGTAGACATATCGGCTGTGGACATAATATAGTGGACCACAAGACTGTGGACATATATAACTGTGGACATATAGGCTATGGACATAAAAAGTGGACATAAAGACTGTGGACATATAGGTAGTGGACATATCATCCTGGAAGCATTATGAGTACATATATACGTTTCCGTTTTCGTTATTTTTTTCTCGGACCCTTCAAAACGATTGAGGTTTCACCCTGTGTGTGTATGTATGCATATAATCAGTCCATTGATGGATAAAGGCCTCCCTCAGATTACTCCAATTTTCACTCTCATCTGTATCTGTTCTCCAAGAACTTCACTATCTCTCTGTCCCATTATTTTTCCAGTCTTTTGATTTTTCTTAGTATCCACTCAATAATGCAAAATGTCCGACGCTGATGGTTTCTTTTCGTAATATTATCCACTCACTGCCACTTACGCCCCTTTACTCTTCCAATTACGTACGAGACACGACTTCTTGCTTACCATTTCTTTTGTGATCTCTTAGGGTAATTCCTAGGATACTCCTAGTACATGACCTTTATTTAATTAAGATTCAATTGGAGTCCAGCATTTCGACATTTTCGCTCCTTTTTCTTAGTTATTGACGGAAATCCTCTGGGCTTCCCGCAAACAGTAATATGAAATCAGAAATTCCAAGGCGACTCATATATCCTCCATTTACCTTTATACCTTTTTTCTGAGTCTAAAATTCTCTATTCTTTCTCTAGAGCAGTGGTTCACAAACTTTTTCGAGTTCCATAAATGCATCCCCAACGCCCCCCAATCCTAACCTATGAAAATATTTTTCAGAGGGGCAGACTGCACGACCCAATGAGGAAGATAATAAAAAAATATAATTCAAAACAGTAAAGATTAATTGCACATTTCTTTCAAATCCAATAAAAGTTTTATTTTATTTAATTCAACATATTGAAATTACTGGACTAGTGATTCTAGCTTTTCAAAATCTGACAGTCATTTAACAAAAGTCTTAGAACTAAATTTAGTAACAAGTTTATTTTTCTGTAAATTTTTTGTGAGGGATGGGCTTGATGACATGATGTCAGTTTCCCAATGTCCGGTTTAAAGTCGCTTGGAAGGAGTCTTAAATCACCACGTTCAGTAATCTGGAGTCGATTTCTTTGCTTGGAGATGAGTTGGATGGCCACACTAAAACCACATTCCACTAAATATGAAGTTGGGAATGCAATAAGTAGCTTCTTAACCAATGTCCATAGTGCAGGATAGTGATCAGAAATTTTCTTCTCTAACCAAAACTCTTGATAAGATTTTTTAAACTTCGGTTTCAGCTCAATATCATTTTGTAACTCAATTAGTTCTTCCTCTAATACCCCAACTTCCTCAATATCTGAAAATGGATTCATCACCCAATCTGGAATTTCCATCAAAAGAAGATCCTTAAATCGTTCAGACATATCTTTATCCAGCGTATCCAGATGGTCACAAAAGACTCGCAGATCATCATCCTGTATCCCACCTTTCTCTTCTAGCTCAGACAGAGAGGGAAATTGGTATAGCTCGCGACGGCCTATATTGCGCTTGATAAGAGTTAACTTTGAAATAAAAGTAGGTACTACAGATTTGGCCTTAATAAGGTTGATATCATTTCCTTGCAACTCTAAATTCATTTCATTGAACTTTGCAAATAGTTGGGACAAATATGTAGTGTCATACCTGATATCTTTAAGTTTATCACTAAGAAAAGCATCTTTCTCTTCAAAAAACTCCACAACAGAGTCAAAAAGGTTATAAAAGCGTCTTACGCAGCTGCCTTTTGATAGTCAACGAACTTCAGTATGAAGCAACAAACGTTGAAAATCTTCATCATTCTCAACACACAGATTCCGGAATAGTCTGTCGTTGAGAGCTTTGATTTTATTAACACCAGTAATGATAGTGTGTAATGACTTGTGAAGGCAATCACTGAGATTTTTTGCAACCAGATGTTTGCGATGAATGACACAGTGAATGGTAAAGACATTTGGTACAACTTTCTTCAAGTACGCAACACAACCATGGTAGCGACCAGTCATTGATGGAGCTCCATCCGTCGCAAAAGCAAGTATGTTAGCAAGCGGAATTTTATAGTCTTTGAAGAACTGCTCAAGAACACGAAATATTGACTTCCCTTTAGTATCTGTTTCTAACTGTCTTTCAAACAACAACTCTTGAGCTAAATTTTCATCTTTTATAAAGCGCACATAAGCTAGAAGCAAAGATTCATTGCCTGACAAAGTTGACTCATCCAGCTGTAATTCAAATTCTGTAGTCCTTAGTATGCTACACAACATATTTTCCACATTCTCAGCCATTTCATCTATGCGTCTTTTAACTGTATAGTTGCTTAGAAGAATACCCTTAATTATTTCATGTGGTGACTTATGTAAAATAGTGCTCAGAACCTCATTTACTGCTGGTAAGATGAGTTCTTCACCAATTGTATATGGCTTTCCAGAATTGGCAATCAACAATGAAATATTGTATGATGCACACAAACCATCAGTTTTTTGTTGTGAGGCATTACAAAACATTCTTGACAATGTTGGCCGCCTTTGCAATTTGTCACGAAGTGATTGAAAAAATGTTAAATTCTTATCTGCCATGTCAGGATGTGCCTTCCTCAAATGTTCAATAAGTCTGGAGGGTTTCATTGCCTCATTAGAAAATAATTTTTATTAGGCACATTGGCAGGTGCTTGTTTGTAGTTGCTGGTACAAATCCATACTTCAGATATTCCACACTATATTGTCTACATTTCCTCTTTGATTTTTCTGCTTTTGCCATTCTTTTTCTGGAACAATTATTTAATCATTAAATTTGAATAAAATATAATCTATCCATATTAATAAAAAGAATGTGTGTATTAAATGAAGAGACACGGGTTCGAATCTTAAGTTGGTGAATTTATTAAAGAAAATAAAAATAGTAAAATTAAAAAATGACAAATATTAAAACAGAATGTGTTTATATGTTTCGGCCATAAAATAGGGGATTATGGCAGCTAGCCATTTCTCATTCTCGTAATTAAAGTATACAAATTATTTATCAATTGCGGCTGGACTGATTATTATTATTAAGATAAGGACAAATAGAATTATCAATTACGCATGACCCTAACTTTTCAAGCCCAGCTTCTGTTAATGATGTCAGTCTCCTGATTTAGTTTATCTTTAATAACGAAAATTAAAAGAACTTCTGCACTGTAAAATCAGTATTTACTTACCAATCACTACCGATATGGTACTTCGAAAGCGGTTATTTCTTAAATGTAACCGAGGAAAATATCGATCACTGTTCTCTTTGTCTGTAGAAAATACTTGTGTTAAACTTCAAATTTCAAGATCAAACAAAGGACATTAATATGTAGTAATGAACTTAAAGTCAACCTTTACATATTTTCACTCGAATTTTTTAGTATTCAGTTCACAAATTATACAAACACCATCAGATAGATTTACGATGTGTTCACCGAAAAAATCCAAAATGGAACTAATCCTTCGAGAGAGATTCTTTCTACCGTGATCGTAATACATCTAAATACATAATTGTTATTAAGCTGCCACAATTAAGCATATCAAATGAAAACTATTAAGTCAATTAGTCAAGCAATAACTGATTACGTGACAGTTGCTCTGATGTCAATTGCTTCTCCAACAATTTAATTCGATAATTATTGTGGTGAAAAGTGTGGTGTAGTGTGTTTCCTTGGTAGAAAGAAGTTGCTTTAACTAGTTTCATAAGAAACGTGAGTGAGCTTGTGCTTTCTATTTACTTATGTACAAAACGAAAATATTAATTTCATTTTGTAAGATGGAAATACATTTACGGTTTGCATGATTCTTTATTTATATAATTGCCACAGTAGAATATTTCTGTCTATTTCTGATTATTTTATAGAAATTGTTTTTCATTAAATATACTGAATCGTGGCGTACAAATGAAAGTAAAAGAATCGTTTACGCTTGAAATAAAAAAATGCCGCGGAGACTATTGTTCCTAAGGACGATAGTTCCTGAAACCGCTGTACTTATTGTTAGACGAGGGTGTGTGATTTTCACTTATAATTTGAGAACGAATTCTCGTCAGTTCTGTACACCATTCGTGGAACACCCTGTGTAGTTACTTAATAAACATGCACAAATTTTCGTGCTATGCGCTAACCTGAACAATAGTAAACAAGCGACCAACACCCTCAAACGCCCTCCTGCCGCCCCCTTGCTTTTTTGCGCCCCCCTAGGTAAACCCACCGCCCCCTAGGGGGCGGTACCGCCCACTTTGGGAACCACTGCCCTAGAGCTACTGTGAATAATTTAGGAGCCATACTATCTCCTTACCTCACTCCCTTTCTAGTTTTACAGACACTTGTTCCTTTATACACCCGAAAAGACGGTGTTGTATTATTGTAGTTATTTATGATAAAGTTAGGTACGTTTCTTCTGCTTCTTGTTTCTTCAGTGCATTTAAAACAGACGAATTTCAGATAAAGTTAAATGCTTCAGCGTAGTCCATTAAAAAATACAGAAAGATTATTTGCACTCTTTAATCTTACTGTTTATCTCTCTGATGAATTGAATGTGGTCAGTCACATTATATTCCCTGCCAAATCCGTCTTTTGCTTTAGGCTCGGCGGAATAAAGATTATTTTGAAAACATACAGTAAGCATTTACGTGAGTACTTTGTATACTGCCGGAAGTAGTCTGATTGAGCGAGATTTTCTCAAATCCTCTTAGCAACATTTCTATGCAAATGGATGATTCTTACTTGATTCCATGACTCTGTAATGAGCGTCCTCTTTAAGAAAAATGTAAAAATCTTCTAGCAAATCTTGCTCATACAGTTTCTTGTTGCCTAAAATGCGTCTGCGGTGGTGACATATGCATCAGTCCCTTTTGCATTCTTAAAGATTTTGATTGTGTGACTCACCTCTTATGAATATCTGAAATCTCTTCGGTGTGCATATTTCCTTCTTCGTAGGCTAATGGATCTTCATACAGTTTGATGTAGAATTCCTATACTTTTCTAAAACTAATTTCCTGCTATGAATAATCGAACTGTGATCCAGCATCAATACCACAAGCTGTCTCATAACGATGAAGAGGTATTGCTTCTTTTTTATAGCTTCTATAGTTTTCTTTGATTTTATTTCTTTACATCTTATTTGATGAACTTTCTTGTAGTTTTGTTCATTTCTGCCATTACTCAATTTAATTTCCCTTCTTTTCTTTTTAGGCAGGCTAGTGTTTAGAATAAATTTTTATCTGGATTGGTGTTAACTCTTCTGCCTATTTCTTTTGCGGTTTTCTGAGTACCTCTATTAATTCTGATTCAGCTTTTTGGTCATTCAGTACGGTGAATGGATTTTGGAGTTCAAGCTAAAATTCTTCCATCCGTTCTCTTAACGATTTTGTCTTTCCAAATTATAATTGAATTAAATCCTGCGTCAGCGACGCACCAATCGAGAATAGCTTTTAATTATAAATTAGTTGAGGACAGAATAGTCTTTCGCCACATGCCTTTATGTATGCATTCAATTTCATTTTTGGTACCATTGGGTTTCTTCTAGGCCATTTTCTATCGATTTTCTTAAAAAAAGATGTTCATTATGTAGAGACGAGTGCATTTGCCAAATCTCCGTTCCTATTTGTCTCCGTAACCCCTTTTTCCATATGCGCTGTCATATTCCCTTTGTTCTCTTACCTTCGCGTTGAAATCACTTATGACTGCTTCTATTTCATGCATTTCTCCAATTTCTTGGTATAAATCGTCCACTGCTTCAACTGAATATTTAAAAGTTAGCATGTAGAATTGATCTATTTGAAGTTAATATCGTTTATTTATTTGAAGAACTATACTAACCCCCAGAATATCTCAATTGATCTTCTCCAGTTCTTCTTGAAGCTCTGAAGGTTTTCCTAGATGGACAGAGTCTGGCTATTTAAGGTTGTTCGGTTTACTTTAACGGAACTGTGTAAGAACGAGAAAGAGTGGCAGTGACTGATTAACATCAGGAGATCCTTAACACGCTCTGGCTTCATGTCTTGTTTTTGATAACTTTCAAGGGCATTGACAATCCAGCCTCAGGAAAACGAGGGCAATTTTTTAAGGTCGTACTTTTTAGTAAATTTATCATAAGAGGAATTATGTCATAAAACATCACGTCGGTCTAGAAAGTCGGTTTCATATTTGTTGGAGATGTTGCTGAAAAACTTCAGGAAAAACTCGGCCACATTTCACGAAAATAAATTTATCGCCAAATTTGAACATTTTTTGCATTAAAATAAAATTAGAAGGGTCACGAAAAGACACATATTGCGCCGCACGTGGCTCATTTTAACGTGGTGCGCAATATAGTCTGTAGGGGTGGTTCGCAAAATGCAATAATTTGATACATGCTGCCAAATGCATTCATTAAAGTTTCATTCGCCTGCTCTCAAAGTTTTGTGTCGCGTGTCGTGGTTTGTGTTCGTTTACCAGATTCATTCCGAAACTTTATTCAATGAGAATTTTTTCTTCCCTTGAGAATGAATATTAGCGATTAAACAGATATTTATGGTGTCACATTTCTGATTTTTTCCTTCTTTTTCACTTTATTTGTTTCATAGAATAGCTTTTACAATCGGATTTCCATTCCCGGTTCGCTTAAGATGGTATAATCCTTGACGATGATGGATGCCTTTATCAAAGGTCATATCTTCCCACATCTCTTTACTCTGTTAATGACTTTTTGTTCAACTCGCGTGACATTTTAATATGAATGTATGCATGGTTATGTATGTATATATTTAAAATAAATATTTTGAGGCATTTGAGAAGAGGAATACTGTATTCTAACGACAAATGAGAGATGAATGTCTTAGGATTATTTTATCAATCGGGCCAGCTAGAAATAAAGAGCGCGTTTAACTTTATTCAGTTACATCTCTTACTAACAAATATATCTTTTTTGACTTTGGAACGAAGAATATAATATGACTAGAGAAATTCTCTGCCAAAATTCCAGTTGTGCATGATTTAAATATTCAATTAATTAATTTCAACGTAAATAATCAAATCCATGACTCAAAGTTAATATTTTATGAATCTTAAAAAATAAAATCATTCCTCAACGATCTAATTTGTTCCATAAAAACTCTTTGTCATGCGTGCATTAAAATCCTTTAGGAAAATGTGCAATAGCTTACTGATATAGTGGACAAATGCCCTTAGTTCATAAATCTAAATTTTGAAGAAAAAGTAATTGGACAATAACTGAATTCTTTCTAAATGGCTATGAATTAATTTTAGTCCCAAAATGTAAATACTATAGCAGATGATTCATTGTTTGCGCTGTAAAAGTCTTCTTTTCAAATGTCTACGAATCCACGCAAGGCGAGGAGATTATTTCCAAGATGAGTAATCGAAATTAGAGGCAAGAAGACTGGCGCCGACGTCGTATCCACGAGTTCGCCAGGTCCTATACGTGCTCAAAATTTAAACTGATAATTCCAACAAAAATGCCTAAAAAACATGACGAGCACTTGTACATTATTAATTTATACAGCTGGATAATTTATGTAATGCATGGGTATCGCAAATTTGAATTTTAAAATTACTTTTTATTAAGCCTTTCGTACCTTAGAAAATAGAGGGTTTGAAATGACTCTTTTGTCTTTTATTCTCTCATGTACGAAATATATAAATCATTGTCATCGTAAAAAAATGTGACTTCTATATTTAAATGTATATGCACGTTTAAGGTACTCCTGAGTCCAAAAATGTATCCATATGTGATGCCGCAGTCTTACATCTCGTCGCGACCATAGGGAATAATCTGCTTGACAGTAGCCGAAGAAATCTTGTATTCTTGCAATGTCCTGTCCGCGTCACCATTAAGTCATCTCCTTAAATTATTTTTATGATGACATTCTTGGAAGATTATTTTGCGTTTATTTTTCCTGTCGAGGTTTAAGTGGGCTATTGCGGGAGGGGGAGGGGGAGGGGGAGGGGGAGGGGGAGGGGGAGGGGGAGGGGGAGGGGGAGGGGGAGGGGGAGGGGGAGGGGGAGGGGGAGGGGGAGGGGGAGGGGGAGGGGGAGGGGGAGGGGGAGGGGGAGGGGGAGGGGGAGGGGGAGGGGGAGGGGGAGGGGGAGGGGGAGGGGGAGGGGGAGGGGGAGGGGGAGGGGGAGGGGGAGGGGGAGGGGGAGGGGGAGGGGGAGGGGGAGGGGGAGGGGGAGGGAGAGGGGGAGGGGGAGGGGGAGGGAGAGGGGGAGGGAGAGGGAGAGGGAGAGGGGAGAGGGAGAAAGATAGACAGGAGAGAGAGAGAGAGAGAGAGATGAGAGAGAGAGAGAGAGGGGGAGAGGGGGAGAGGGGGAGAGGGGGAGGGAGAGGGGGAGGGAGAGGGAGAGGGAGAGGGAGAAAGATAGACAGAGAGAAGAGAAAGAATGGAGTAAATGTCGCGAAATAAGTTCCTTATCCATTTCTATTTCATGTTTTCTCCTTTTTGGTTTCAACGAAAAATATCAGTAGGGTAGAATTAACGGTTGCCTCAGTTACTTGCTCTTGGACTCAGTGTCAATTAATTTCATAAGTTCAGTAGTAAGATAAATAATAAGATAGTGGTTAAAGCGTCGTAAATTATATTGTATGGAACTCAAATTTTAAAATTTATCGATGCAATAAAAACAGATTGTTTTTATTTTCGTCTCGAGTGTTTTCTTTCGTTCCGTTTGCACTGTTTCGTGTTCGATCTGTTGAGAAGATAGCGTGAGAAAAAAGAAATGAGTGTCGCGAAACACCGTGAGTTAGGTGTCCCTTTTATACTCTGGTCGTCCAGATATACGGAGAGGGAGGAAGAGAGAGAAATGGAAATAAAAGAGAGATAGAGAAGGATAGAGCAAGGAAATGAGTAAAACATTGGAAAAATCGTAAAGAATTTTCCGTGGTTATTGATTGTTATAAGTGATGTGGTCTGCGTGACCCAGCAACGCGGCAAAGGGGGACACCGCAGAGGAGGAGGAATATAATGTGACCCCGGGAGAGGGAAGGAGACGCAGTATGAATCATCATCCGAATGGAGGGCACTCTAAAACCCCCTTCTCTCTTTTTAAAGCTGATTATTAAACGCCTCTTATATCAGTTTCGCGTGACCCTTGAAACATTATATATATATATATATATATATATATATATATATATATATATATATATATATATATATATATATGCATGCATGCCTCTGATGAAGATAGGTGTCGTTAGGGAAGCACGGAATTTGGAATGCGGAATACAATTCTCATTCGATTAGAATTTATTTAAACTAGGTCTTTGGAAATCAGTACTTAACACCACATTATTATATTTTTCTAATAGCGCAGTACATATATACATATATATATATATTATACACACGCACACAGACGAAAATATGATGGTTTAATTTGAAATTTCTTCTTTACAAGTCGTGTGAAATATTTCCACATTAACAGATATCAGAAATAACAATCGTGATCTTAAAGGGGAACTTCCACCAATCGATTGTATGTTACATATAAGAAAGCCACACATTTGCTGAGGGATGCTGATGCGCAGCTCCTAAATTTTATCGCACCGCATCATTTCCGGTATCGTGCAACACGGACCTGTGCATCGGATCCTCACCAAAGATCAAAAACAGATCCATTCTCTATCTCTCCGCGAAACGCACACATTCCAAGGCCGATGACATTGGCGACTTTATCCCGAGAATAATTTACGCCCATAAAGAGGTTTAAAGCCTCGAGGAACTTCTGAAAATTCCAACATCTTGGATTACAGTGCAGTCTGCGAGCATCTGTTCCCCAGTCGCCTGCCCGCCGCTTGCCGCAACATCCTCCCCGTAGTAAATCTTCTCTCCCCTCCGCCCTCGCTTTCCGCCCACGCCCTCCGCCCCCGCCGCTCCCTTTGGCCTTTCCATCATATCGACTCCGGGTCCCCATCTCTCGACACCCCCCAAACGCCCCCTTATCACCTCTTCTCTCCCTTATACGTGTTTACTCCTCTTTATTTGCTTGTGTCACATAGGTGTGGATGGCGTTCTCAAATAAATACCCCCTCCATATTCTAATCAAATTATTTAAATGGAATTTCTGATATCCAGCAGGTTGTTTAAATGTTTTTGTGGGTCGAATCCGTCCCAGTTTAACGCAGGTCTCTTTCTTGATAGCATTCCTAAGAAAAAGGAGCGCATCGATTCGAACCCGATACCTTCAGCCGCAGAACGGGCTTTTTTTCGGGTCGCTACCGCAGGCACTGCGCACTCCTTTTTTTCTCAAAGGCCCTTTTCGGAAGAAGGCTGATTTTCTCCGTCGAAGAAGAAACATAAATAAGCTTATGGATGCCTTTGAAAAAGCTGCGAAGCTAAATAAGCTCGGGAGAAATGGCGAGATAAAGGTGAAAGGAGGCGGAAGGAGATGTGCGGGGGGGGGAGGGACGGAGGCGGGGAGAGGACGGAAGGGGGGAGGAGGGAGGGGGGGAGGGGACGGAGGAAGGGGGGCGAGGAGGAGATGAGCGAGAAGGGGGCGACGCCCGCGGCGACGACCAGGAGTCCTCACGGCTTCTTGCAAGATGTTTTTGGAGCAGAGTAAATGAAGCAGGGAAATTAAATTGCTCGCAACATTCCTCATCTCTTTTTAAATTCGCCATCGATGCCGCTAAAGTTTATCTCTCTAGCTATTTAATTCCTAAGCGGCATTAATCGAAAAAGATAGTTACGCCCCGGGCGAGCGCCTCACTACCAGCAAAAGTGGTTTTTAGGGGCGTGGCATCTTTTGAAACGCAAACTCCCTCCTTTCATTCTCTCTCTGTTTTCTTATCTCTGTCTCCTCTTTCCATCGCTAGAAAAGTCGTTTTTTATTTCATTGGAGTTCTTTCTCTAACTTGACACGAAATATCGCTCTAGGTTGCTCCCGGCGAGTGAGTGCATCTTCTTGTATGACACAGATTTCAGTTTTCGGACCACTGCTCTTTCACATTTCTCATTTTAAATCCATCAAAACCTATTGTAACACAAAACCGGTTGTAGAAATTCACCGTATATTAGCTAATGAAGTCGGCAGCCGTTGAGACAATTGACTAATTAACGAATTTTTCATTTGGTTATCATTACCTCATAAATAGAACTCTTTGGCAATTACAGTGAATACAATAACTGCAATAATGAAAATGAAATTTTCACGACAGGAAAGAAATTTTATTCTCGACTTTGTAGATTACCATAATTGAAAAACTACTCTTCTACTGCTCTTTTTTATAATGGTTGCCTTAATACTTAGAATTCTAATTTTGCATTGGTCTCTGATTACATGGAAAATGATTTATAATTTAACGGGAAGGGTGCTTAATATTACAGAGCTACATTTCCACTCAAAGAAGAAAAACTAGACGCTAATATTGGAATCCATTTGATTCATTGTGGCGCTTGGCATGCAATACGGTGAATTATAGCTATGACATATATCTGCGGATCATGCATTGTTATACTTTATATTGCCATTGATTTATATCAAAATTGCTGAATATGTTATGCATAAAAAGGTAGTATATTTCACCACGGGTTATTATTATCTCTTAAAATATCGAGTATTTACTCATTTGACATTTTGAATCTGAGCCATTAACATTACACCGCAATCATTGGATATTTCTTGATTACTGCTACATCATCATATTCCTTTTAAATCCTAATTCTCTGATTCATTTGCTGAAATGAGTGAGATTTATAAGAACTGAAAAACTCAGTTTATATATCAGCGAAATTCGATAAAATACATAATTAACACAATCGCGAAGAAAGATAATTCTGAGTCCAGCGCCATACTGAAGCGCCATGTGCAAAGGAAGGACTCCAAACGATTCCTCGGAATGCGAATAAGGAAAATTTCAAAATGCTTTTCTTGGAATTTAAGAGGAAAAAGGAAAGCGTAATAGTGATGAACCACAGCGTTCAGTTAAATCTTTCCCTCGTGTGCAAACATTTCTGCTCAACGATTCTCATTGATTGCGTTCATTTATTATTCAGTGTTTAATTAATGTTATGGATCTTTAATATACTACGTCGAAATGAAGGAATATTGTATCAGGATCACTGAAATCAACTTTTAGTATAAACGTAATTGTACTGATGAACATTATATTGGGATGCTTTTGCAATACTAAAATATAATAATAAGATGAAGAATGTAAATAAAATAAAAAGCACGTTATCCTGACGTAAATTATAACAGAAATATTTTATGAGTGTTAATCTTCTTACATATTTATTTACATACATTTATAAAAACCATGAATTAATTCTTTATTGTGATTGGAGCCCGAAAATAAGTTTAGTCTCATCAAAAGTTTTTCTTACATGTTTTCGACAAATATGAAGATATAAGTATTCCTTAAATTCTAAAGATTATCACTTCATTCATCTTCAAAGAAGTAAGGTTGCAATATTGAATACATAATTAGTTTCCCAGGTAATATTTTATTGATTCTTTTTGGATATTAAATATATCACTTCAGGATTTTGTTAAAATGTAAAAAAAATGAAATTCATGCATTTTATTTTTCGAACCAGCTCATCAAAGCCTACTTGCTGAGACCTGACAGCCCTTTCTACCTCTTTCTCTTACTTAAATTGATCAATAGGGAGAGTTCAACAAGGAGTTATTGAGCTCGTCGTATGGATGGAAAATTGAAGAATAAACAAAATTAATATTTGTCTCAGGTATCTCCAATAGCCACAACAAGGTTATAAAAAAATCAGGTTTTTATAACCTTGTTGTGGCTATTGAAGTTAACCTGAGACATGCATTTTTAAGTGCTTGTTCTTGAATATGGAGAGGTGAAGTGGAATATAAGTATCCTGAATTTAGTACAAATTTTCGAGGAAATCTCCAAATTAAACGCTTATTTCAAGAATGAGAGCTTTATGAGTTCAGACATTCATTATGGTTTAATTCAGTGGCGCATATATGTAGTAGGAATTTTCTGTTTTGCGTAATCTCGACTTTCTATTGAAATTTCGCCTTTATCACCTGAGAGTGACTTCAATATGATATTGAAATACAATTTTATACTTAACTAAATCGATAGCGCAGTGTAACTGAAGGAAAAGTAATTAAAAAGATATAATCACCGACCGACATAAAGCAATTCACATACACATGCGTTCGATTTATCAATGGAGCGATTTTTACTTTCTCCATACGTACTTCGAGATTTCAACGGAAATACACGTTTTGAGGTACCCTGAATACGTTTTAACCATTTTCTCGACGATGTCTGTATGTATGTGTGTGTGTGTATGTGATAGCTTTTTTGTGGGTGCTCGAACTCAAAAATTATTAATCAGGTCAACACCAAATTTTGTATTTAATATTTTTATAAAAGTTACAAGAACTGATTAGTTTTTGGTAAAAATCGGTCAACTGGAAGTGGGTGTTTACTCTTTTCACTTATCCGTTATTTTGAAATATTTGCTCTAATATTCGATAAATATAAAAATGTACTGGGATAAAAGTTGTAGAAAATTTAATTTTCTACAACCATTGTTTGAAACATTTTTCAATATAATGCATTTTTTAAGAGATATCTTATATTTTTAGCTGCCACCACCATGCCACCTACCTGCGACTATTGTTAACAATTGACGCTTAGTTACGTCTTATTGTTAGTGACGCTCCTTTTTATTTTCTTAATTGTTGGAGCTTTGTGGATATATCCAATGTCAGAAGGCTATGGTTTGAGCTTATTTCTGTTCTTTGTAAAGTCTAAAATTTTCCCGCATTTTCTTCAAATATTTATTATTATGTAACCTATTTGGAATTTTTAGAAATATTACAGATATGGAGAAAGTCATGTGGTGGCCGTATCAGATTTTTTGGAAGTAAACAAATAAAAATGTTATTAGGAGTCACTAAAAATAAATTATTTGGATATATAGTTTAATTCAGTATCTATACAAGCATTTTCCGTCATTTTATGTTTTGGCCGCGAAAACAAAAGAAATAAATAAATAAAAACTAATATATTTTCTTTTATGGTACATTGAAAAAATGCGATATAGTTGGGATTGCTATGGACAATTTTTGTAAGTTATAAATATCATTTATAAATATTAACATAAATTATCCGATATCTACATAAATTTATTCCCATTGATATTAACATTCCTCCACGATTCTCATGTTTTTTTTATATTCGATTAAGGGATAACTGGACCGAACTTTGCATATAGAAATAAATAAAATAAATTAAAGCTGTAGTAAACCGTATAGCCATTGTAGATGATAAGAGAGTCGATACATCTTACAACGACGTGATACAGAAGACAAGGGCGGATCCAAGCTTCAGCCTTGGAGGGAGAGGGGATAATCAAAGATGACAAAATAAAACTACAGTAGAACTACAATATAACGAGCCTCTCAATCCCGCGGTTTAGGATATACCGCGAGTCAAGTCGTATCCCCAAAACGTTTTCAAAAGATGCAAAGTATTCAAGCAACAATGCGTGCATTCAATACCATGCATCGTTTTTCGGTTTTTCGATTTTATCCAAAACAATTTTGCCACATTTCCAGGAAATGTAAAAAAAAATATTTCGTGTGTAATTGTGATAATCTTTTAATGAATCAAGTCATACAGATCGCTGTTACGAAGACAGTGGAAAATAATATTTTCGAAACATCAAAACATTAAAACCTTATCCTTTGAAAAACATTTTCTTCTTCAAAAATATTCCCTTCATTTATCACTCCGGCAACTGTAAGCAGGGCCGACGCAAACTGCGGGCGAGCCGGGCGGGCTCCCGGGGCGCCAAAATCTTGGGGGCGCTCTCCCGACCATTTATGCATTATTTGCAAGTGGATAAGCATCGCGTGCCAATTTATATCGCAGAACAGGCTGGAATCTTGATGGCATTCTTTTTCTTCATCTATATTTTTTAAAGAGTGATGAATAAATTAATATGCGCTTTATAAATATCTCATCAAATATTTACTGAGGCGGGCTCTGGAGTGCTATCTCGTCCGGGGCGCCAAGATTCTTAGGGCCGCCTCTGACTGTAAGTTACTTCATTACAAGCTTTTTCCGCTCAGAAGTCTCTCCTAACCTTTCCCACACATTTTGATTGTCTTCACTGGTAGTCACTAAAACCTCTCTGGTATCTCCAGCCGCTCTGGTTGCTCGCTTAGAAAACAAACTTCGTTGGTCGCGCGCGCTCCGCCCGCCTGCCCGCATTTGGGATACTGACATGCCAATTCGTTACCTTGATTTTCCGCTTAGTAGCCCGTTTAGCGCTCTCACGTTAGAGAGTGGTTGTGCATTTTTTATAATTTGCAATTAAATTTCCTATATAAATAGGGACAGACCGTAAAAAATAGTTCCGCAACCTTTCACTAGGTATTTCTCAAAATATTATGGGTTGCCTATAATGCGGGTGTTCTTTGTGTCTCACGATACCCGCGTTATAAAGTGGTTCTACTGTATTAGAAAATATATTCAAAGCATGCAGGTTTTAATTAGTAAAAATAAAGACATAACTATTATTTCTGCAACAAAATAAAAACAGTAAAAAATAAAATTTCTGCGATACGTTATTTTCTATGATCTTATATATTTGTTCGGCGTTCTGAAATATTGGGAGGGTTGGTAATTACCATATTTACACCCTTCCTCTGGATTCGCCCTTGGCAGGAAGGGAAGGCAAGCAGGGAGAGAAGAAGTCGAAGAAGAGAGGGCGTGGTGAAGGTTGGCGTCACCAACGAAGAAAGAATAAGAGGAAAGGACGAAAAGTGGCATGAAGTGGAGTGGAGAGAAGGAAAGATGGGTGGCGTAGACGGGAGCGCCTAGGAACGGCGTTGCGTGAGAGGGAAGAACGGCGAATTGCTAGGACGCAGTCTGCTGCGTTTACGGCGTCGTCTCCATTCACGAGAGCTTCCGGGAATCTATTTTTTAATTTTACGGGCGGAGTAGCATCAGCTAGGCGACCTAAAATATAGAAAAATATTGGCGCTCACGTTCGTATGGCGGGAGCAGGGAAACCCTTTTCGTCTGCATTAGCCTCGACGCCCTCATTACGGCACGTAGAGCGCTCTAAGGGGGCCAAAGGAGGCTTGAAAACGTCACAGAGGCGGCGGGAAAATTGCGTAATCTCTCGCGTGACAGGTTCGGAGAGGAAAAGAGAGATAGGAGGAGAATAGAGAGAGAGAGAGAGGGCGGAGAGAGGGAAGAGAGGTAGAGGTAGGCATTGAGAGAAAAGGAAACGGGTGAGGATATAATCCCTCAATCTCGCAACATTCCTATAATATTTTCTCTCCTTCTCTCTCTCTTACGAAAAAAACTCTTACAAACAAAAGTTTAACTATCGTCCTTGAGTGTATTTCATCAATTAAAGTTTATTATGTTTTCAATTTTAAAGTACTTCCGGATTATTTCGCCAATAAACAACTTATATAGTGTTTACTTATATATATAAGGTGGATGCCAATTGCGATGATTTTTCTCGGGTCTTCGAAACTCGTCCTCCGAGGCATTCTACTTTCTCACGCGCCTCCCACGGCTTGATTTCACCGACCTAGTTCCTTTAAACTCAGCCAACCAGCTGTTAATTTCATTACGTGCTGCAGATTCCCCGCAGTGAATGATAACGTTGTCTCAATTATCACGGACGTAAGTTCTGATAGTGAAAATAGTTCTTTATCCCCATTCTTTATCCAATAATTGACTACGTCGTTTGCTGATTCTGATAGAAATACAGCATTTTCCTAATTTAATACAACTTTTTTCAGTAACTGTTTGATGGGAATTTTAGTGAATTAGGTTGGCTTTTATTGTTTTCATTTTTTTAGTTTTATCTCTATAATTACTATTTGTGATGGATCGATTAGATAATCTAATAATCACGAAGAATCCAATAAGCTTTTTTCCCATTATTAGTGGAATGAAAGAAATTCTAAAATTTTCAGCGTTAAGTTTGTGCTCTTATTACCTTAGTCGGATACTATTTTGAAACCAGAATAAAATCTCCGAACAGGAATTGCGTGTTACAGAGGATATGATTGTACTAAAATCGCGTGACGCACTTCCCCGAGCGTTGAGACGCGTCGCTCGTGCATCTACGAGGAAAAAGTGTCGCGGCCGCTCTCTAGGATGGCCTTCAAATAGCCTTCAAGTCGTGGGCCTTGCAAGAATCGCTACGGACCAGATCAGGGAAACCCATAAAAGCTGTTGTTCCGAAGAGGATCGCATGCGCCGTCAATGCCGAAAAAGGCTTATGTAAAACAAGGACGCTCCTTCATAACCGCCCCCGTACAGGAAGAAAAAACATTTATCCGCCCTCCATTCCTCCAGGGAACCGATCCCGGACCACCAGAGGCGAAGGATAGCAAGAAAAAGCGAGAGAGAGAGAGAGGATATAGGCATCCAATCCTCTCTTCCTCTCTCTATATCTATGGAAAAATAGGAATCTAACCCTCTCTTGCGTCTCATTCACGTCGGTTCAAAGCACAACACTTGTATCGGAAGGGTGGATCCATCGGCGAAAGATAGGGAGGCGCGCAACCTTTCTGATGTATCAGAGAATGAGGAAAAGGATATATAAGAGTAGTTTGTATTTTAAACGACGTTTTAGGACGGGAATCTGGTGCCCTGTTAAAGATGTTGTTGGATGTCAGCTAAAATTGTCTACGAAAGGAAGAAGAGTAAAAATCGGAAAGCCAAAAAAATAAATAAACTCGTTGTGTGAAGATGCGCAGGCGAATACGCGAGATGGCGTAGCACGTGAGAATGCCGTGCGTTGCGAAGGGAGAGTGTTAATCCGCTTAATGTGTGCGGCGCAAGGTAAAGGAGGGAGAAGAGAAGGGAGAGAAAGAGAGAAGCGGCTCGGAGGGAAGGAGATGGGTTCGAGTCCTTGGACGAGGCGCGCGATTAATTTATAGAACGTCTTTTTTATGACTGATCTGGAACTCTCTCGCGTTGATTATGCACCGGAATCCTCGGAATGGTTTCATTAGTATTTTCTAGATCATATTTTGCTCCCTTCCTCTCTCTCTCTCTCGCTTCATTTTTCTCCATTCCTCTCTCTGTCTCTCTCTTCTCCCTCTCTTCTCACTTTCTTACCCCCCTGTTTTTCCCATTCTTCTTTATCAGGGCGCGTTTTCGTCATATTGGTTGCAATATAAAAAAACTTAATAAAAAAGGTCCGTTGCTCCGAGAGAAATTTTTTATTGACGTCGTTTCGCAGAAGACGTAAAAAAATACAAATTGTGGTTATAAAAATTTACGTGTATGGCTGAATTGAATAAATAAGAAGGAACGGCAGAGGATGGGAATGCGACAGCATCTATAATTTCTATGCATGCACCCCTCATAAATTACTGGCGTAATGGTCCGTCAAAAATGACCGGGAAATATTTATTGAAATTAATTATTCAAAATAAGTTGCACATATTGATATCAATATTTTTCGGATAAATTACCTAAGCTAAAATATAATTAGAATTTATTTTCTATTCTAGCTAGCTAAAAATCAGCAAATTATTCGTTATGTAAATCAGTGGTACTCAATCTACAGTCCAAGAGCCAGTTCCGAACCGACGAATGATTTTATCCGGTCCGCCATGAGAAAATGAACACAACTTTCAATTTCAATAATTTACAGTTGTAGGTCTGCCCGGAATCCAAACGTTTATCTTTTCGAAGGAAAAGAAGTTGGATCTTTTGATTTTTAACTCTCCGTCAATCATTTCGGACCAAACAAAATTCGATACCCTCGCTAGGAATATTCCATTCTAGCAAACCAATTTGACTGATAAACAGTTCGTATTTCGAGATTAGTCCGTAATTATTCAGAGCCAAAATATGTGCAACAGTCGTTACTCACCGTTTTACGTGGGAAGGATTTCACTCTTTGCATTAGCCAATCAAATCTTACTCAGTGTTTTCCACGTGACGACGTATATCGATGATATGCTGCGTAGTCACATTACAACCTTTCATATCTGTGGTATCAGTCGTTTCCCAGTTTTACGTATGGATTTCTTTTTACCGCATTTTCCTGTACAAATTTTATATTTTGTTTGGTCATATCCTTCTTTCATTGAATTGATTTTCAGGTATTCCTACGAATTGCCACGATATTCTGACTAATTTTTGAATTGTTATATATTTTTTGTTTTCTTCTTTGCAATAATCTAAATAAATATGTTAATTTTGACTTTCTCACATATATACGCTCTAAAATTATTATGATACTGAAAAAAGTCAATCACGAGGTATATAGATTTGGCCAGCATCAGACACTGAAAAACCTGAGTAGTAGTGAATTAATTTTGTCATCATGCTAAATTGTATTGTAATGTATCTACATTTTAAATTTTCTTATGGTTCTTTCGATTCAGACTGATTAATTTTGACTCTGGCTTACGACGTATAGAGCTATTTGCATGCGAATGCTAGTTTTCTGTAACTTTGACAATAATTTTTCCTGCTGTAATATTGATAGTTTTTACAGCTATTCAGATTCTTTAAACATTAAAAAACGAAGAAATTTTAAAAAGAACGGTTATTTCGAGTGTCATGTATTTAAATAAAAATGGATAATGGATTACTTTTGCGTAGAATTTTAAGAGCAACTACATTATTTGATATGTAGAGAGAAAATAGCAGATCTGAAGGAGCATAACATTCAAATGCATTACAAATAGATACATAAAGGTAAATAAGGTGAGCTGACAGGAATAATTTGAGCTGATAAATTACAATCCATGAAAGGACAGAAAGGTTTGTTCAAGAAGGAAAAAATAAAACTTTAATAAAGCCAGCCACCAAATGGCACATGCCTATGGAAAAGTTGGGGAAGAATACGCATAATCGTATTTTTTTAAATCCGCTAAAAAAGGAAATTTATATAATGTTTATTACACCCATTCTGTTGGTTACTATAACGTTCACAAGAAAGCGTGCACAACGAGACTGAATCGATTTGCGAAAAGTAAAGTTTCCAGCTGATTTTGTTTAGGAGGATTAGTACTTCAGACAAATAGACAGGCGGACAAACCGAGAAATCGCGCCCAATGAGAAAGAACATTGAATTGTTTGCCAAGAAAACGGCGCCTTCCGATTAAGGAGTTAGCGTAAGAGACAGGCAGACGGACGCACAGGCCTCCACAAGACAACTTGCGCAACATGGCGGTATATTACATCTATAGGCAAAAAAAGGTCTCTATCTGCTTCCGTTCAGGAGTAGCCGCGTCAAAAAGACGGATAAACCGATCGCATAAGCGGATTTAAAAAAAAAACCGCTAAATATGTTGAGTTAAAATTTTTTCTCCTGACCACTAGTGTATTTATGTATGCATATCATTCATAAATATTGCATTATAGTACGTTTTAAGTGTTACATGTTTGTATTTTAACTTAAAAATTTGTAGCCTAAATTTTACATCCTACGATATGTAGTTATAAAAATTATCTAATATTAATCATCTTTATATTAGTACAGCTTTGCTGTTTTTATAACGAAAACGCTATTTTCCGCTTTACTTATTTTCCATAAAAATAACTTGTTTGTTTAAAATTGAATCAATTCTCCTTTTTTCTCTTTTATTCTATTTCCTCAGTAATGGTTTGTACTACGTTCACGCTGGATTGACCTTCCTGTGGGTCGAAGCATACTATCCGCGCCGCATACGGTACGCTACCTTTTCACTGAAATGAGGAGTTGTCGTGGATGCAGTTATCTGATTTTTAATAACACGCACATTTACAAAAACCTCCTCTTACTTTCAGGAAGGAAAAATTCTTATCATATTAGTTGGTCATAATCATGGATAAAATATTTTTATATATATAAAATTTTAAATGTGTGACCTTCCTACCTTTAGCTTCTAGAATCCTTTGAAATTAGCCAATTTTTGAACAAATATAAAAAACTGAATCCTCTCATTTTACACTCCTTTCCGCAAATGTCTGCCATCGAATGACCCACACCAGTTTCTGCCACTCCCACATCCAAAGGTATCATTCGACATACATTCGTTTGAGATAAGATTAATTCGTTAATGCGTTTTTTTTAATGAGGACACAAAATCAAGATTCTCCTGATTCTCTCGATAATGTGTTGCATAAAAAAATGCCAACTTGAGTAAAAAGTATTTGAATTATAACAAAAGTATTGAAACCTTTCGGGGAGTGCGTCTTAACCAATCGGGGTTTATTCGGCGCAGGATGCAATATCCTGACGACCAATTGATTTTTAGATTTCGGCGGATGTGGTAGGCTCCTCTCTTCTCCGAGAAATCTTTGTAGTCGTATTATATTGATCAAAATCTATAAAGATCTTTCAAATCGGAACATATTATTTTTTTAGAGTTTTATTTCTCTCCTCGAATAAATGAACCGCGACGATGTGGAGGTATTAGTCCTGGACAGATAAAAAATTTTCCGTGTTATTGTTTAAAATTTTTGTAATTTACAGGATAGTTCGGAGTATGTTTCATATGGATTTAGTACGTATTTTCCTTTTTGTATTGGATAAAATTTTAATGTATTCAGTTGAAGACGTTCTTCTTTAGATCTTTCTCAGAAGAAATTAAATGGAGCACTGGGCAAAAAGAGATAAAAAACACACGCTCTTTTGTTCAGACACCTATTAATAAAGCAATGCATTTCTCTTGTGATCCAAATGCTTTTCTTATAGCGTTAAACACTGAATATTACGTAAAAACTCTTTAAAAATCGAAATTTCTAGTGCAAATTGATAAACTGAAAATTGGTTGGATTAATGGATCAATGGTCTGATGAATTTTATTTTTTGTCATTGTTATTTCATCCAATTTAGGCCAAAGAAACGAATTTAATATCAGAAGCGAATTTTTGTATTTCACCTGCAAATGCATAAATCAATACTTTACGAATGTTTTAATTTATAACCCACTAAACTTTTCGATCACAAGGAGAAGGTGGCTGCAAAAATAAGATCAGAACATTAATAATAAGTGGACGTTTATGACAGTTTTCTGATTCGTTCGATTCCTCTTAAAGGTTCGATAAAAAGCTACCTCTAAATCATTCTCCAATGCGAGTGGGACGATCCCGCGCTGCGATAAGAGGCTAAAAGTGGACTCCCTCTCTCAGTGGCCATCGCTTTCGCACCTCCAAGCACGCCACGCGCTATCCACTACGCCTCGTAAAATTAAAGTCACGCCGTTCCGCGTCACTCCGAGAGCAGAACCCGTTGCGTCTATTTTTGCTCTCTCCTTGAACCGAGGCGAAATCAATTTTTCGTCGCCGAAAGTGAATCAAACTTCGCTCGCGGATTATACGTGAGAGGGCACATTGGGGTGGGGTGGAATTTTAATCTGGAGGGAGTGATGGGGGCGTCGATCAATTTGTCCGAAGACTCATGGTCGAGACGATTCCAGGCGCGATTTTCTTAAAAGTCGCTTATGGGCGTCATGGAAGATTGAACACGTGCATGGGATTTCTTGCGATGGTGGGAGGTAAAAATATTACGTTTTGTTTATGTCACAGCTTTATTTGTAATTAACGCTGCTTTAGTGGTTGTATAACTCAACTTATTTTAAGTTTCCAAAGAATATAAGAATGGCGGTATAGCATTCACCTCAGAATACGTTGCAAAACTATGAGTAGCTTTCGTATTGAGTATCGCAACCACTGCTGCAGTCTCCTTTAGAGCAGTGGATCCCAAACATTTTTGAGCCGAGGCACTTTCAAAGATAAAGAGGATTTCTCGGCACCCCAGCCTTGTAACAAGCATATATTTTTAGATACTACGGATATTGCAACCGTTGAAAACATCTATTTGTTGATGCAAGTATATAATCAATTTATTAGGAGAAAAATTATTGCCCTAATTACCCACTAACACATGCAAATCGTTGATTTATTCACTAAACAAAGTTTTTCGCGGTATCTCTAAATATCAACTGCAGCACACCAATGTGCCGCGGTTCACAGTTTGGGAACCACTGCTTTAGGGATCTCTTGACGTCTCATTTTTTCGTCTCGTTAGCATTTACACATTATGGTAAATATTAAGAAAGCTCCGATTATTTATAAGGTAAATAGCATATCTTACTTTTGATAAATGTTCTCCTTTTGTGATTTGTCGTTAGTGTGACCCCTGTCAGAAACCAAATATCTTTATCGTTTTCATGGTAAGAAACAAATGCTGGTGAATTACGTCTGAGAGCTGCTGACAAGTGGTTTAAAATGTGCATTTGGCTTATTGTACCACAACTAAAATTTTTACTAAAGAAGACAAACTTTTACATATCTCATTTTTTTCTAGTAGTGAAAATAAAACAATATTTTTCAAAATATGGTGGAACTGATTATCCGTGTGTAGATAAACCATGCGGCGGACTAACCGGAATCCCGGGTGTTCCGGAGTGAGTTTGAATTTTCCCGCTTATATAGAAAATCAAGAGAGACGAACTGCGCTGATATATATAAAATGTCTAATCTATCAGAAAAAAGCAATTTCAGCAAAATAGACAAAGAATACTGCCAGAAGTGATAAACCTACTATTAAATAAAGCAAAATTTTTCCTTATATTTTAGAATGATATTTATAAACCAAGTACCATGGTAACCCTTTATACCCTGAATTATGTGAAAAGCTACATTTTTAATACATATATTTTATTATGCTCAGGAAGGTGTTTTTATAAGTAAAACAAATGTTTATCTTAAGAGAAAGTCTTTAATAGCATTTTTATTTTAATAAAATTGTAGTTGGTACTTTAAAGTATTAGTAGCCCTTGTTCTATCCTACACTTGAACTCCAGAATGGAAATATTTTCATTCAGATCACAGTATGTTACATATGAGTTGACAATAATCATTTCAAGCATAGCAAAAAACAATATCTGACACCACTTCTTTTATTTTCTATTTCTATCATACAATGATCTCAACATATCTGCTTAATGCACTTCCCCCATTGGCTATTATAATCCACCACAATGATGATAATAACCATACAAAAATTACAAACCCAAAGAATTCTTCCACTGTCCCTGGTTTGATATTCTTTTGCTTTTGCGTAGCATATAAATTACTTTGGAACAAAATACTGTTAATTATATTTTCATTCAAAAATTCTAAAAAAACATCAGTTGCAGTAGATTTGGTAATAAAGTAGGATTCTATTACATCATTTTGGCATGAAAAGCTTTGTTTACTTGTTGTTGCCATTTCTATCAAAATTAGGAGCCTAATTCTCGTCAGTGTTGTCATTGCCATCTTCTAACTGCCCAAGTTCTACATCCGAATCTCTGCCAAATTCATCATCAGAGCTTTCTTCAACTGGAGTTTCTATATTAGATGATATTTCATCCAATATCATATGAATTTCATCAGCCAACAATGATCTATGATGGACCATGTTCCTAACAAAAAAGGATTTCCAAATACTATAAATTATTTTGCATTTTTGTATAAATAGGAAGGACATCATATACAATTTTTTTATAAATTAGTTCCAAAGTAATAATAACCATGTATAAGTCAGAAAACGCTAGTTTTATAAGAAAAAACAGCAACCAATGTGAAAAACGACACTTAAATGTTCAAGAGTCCTACTAAGTACCAATGTATAATTTGCCTAAAATTACGGGAAAATAAAAATTTTATAAAATTGTTTATACAGGAAAGTGTAAAAAACGGTTTAAGTATCAAATATAAATTACCTGAGTGCTTACTCTTTCAAAAACGGGATATTTTCAAGAAAATAATAATCATAGTTCACTTCACACGTAATGGCGTCGATAAGGCATGCACACGCATAAAGTAAAATGTTTTAACAATTTAAAATCGAAATTGAATTAGATGTGGCATCTCCTAGACAAACAGAGAGCTATAAGTAAAAAAGAAATATATTTGTAGAACGAATAGCGTAGAATATTTTATTTTTTGGTACTTAAAAGTACCGTCAGGGTATAAAGAGTTAAAGTCACAGCGATTTTAAATTAATCTATAGGAGAGGGAATGCTTTTTTAACATTGTCATCTTCTTGTCTCGCCTTTTTACACATAGCGGTGTTCAATTTGTGAGACAGAATAGTAAATGCGAAAATCAAAATCCACTTTGTTCATTTATAATATCATAATCAAAGTTTCTGTTTTAATTGACAGGTTTTTATTTGTTTCGTATGTTGACTACCGATTTAGTTCTTATTAAAATTTCTTTATACTTAAACAAGCAGCAGTAATAAAAAGTACTAGCTGCAATAAACTGACTTTTTTCTAGTGAAACTCTTTGCATTGGCTAAGGATAGTAAGAACCACGGTTATAAGCTTTCGAAGGATCGTATCATTTTTGACGAACTTCAACAGTCATATCGCTTATTCAGGACTCGTTTTATCGGTGTGTAAACATTTTCTATCTCATTCGTATGTTTATTTTGTTTCAAATTTATTGTGCTTACAGAATCTTAATATGTAATCAAGTAATAATTTCCTTCATAGGCATCGTCTTCATTCAGGTGAAGAAAGCATGAAACCTGTTTGTTTCCAAAATAATTTGTAAAAAATTTAATAGTCTTTGCAGACAATTTTTATTTAAAAATTCGGATTATCCGTTCTATTCAATTATCCGTGTCTACCAAAGTCCAGATTAATACGGAAAACCAAGGTTTTTACTTTATTATAAATGTATAAAAATTAATGGTTGTATTTACTGATCTAAATTAAAATTTCTCTCATCATGGTCCTAGCGATATGTATTGTGTTTGGTTTCATTTCTGGGCTTTAATTACAAATAAAATGAACAATTATTAATATAATCTCATTCACGAAACAGCATAAGCCAAATTTCGGTAGTCTGTTACTAGATTCATGATTTCGATTCTTTTAGACCGAATTAATACTTCCATATTTATCACGATCGTATTTAGTTTTTTAAATTTCTTTTCAAAATTAATAACAGAGTACGTATAGCAGTTCCACAGACAACCAGTGTGTTATTATAGAACCATCTTAGTGATCTATGTAAACAAAATAGGCGATTTAAAGCTTGGGATTTCTAGAATTTTTATCTCCGAAGCTATAACTTGGTGCTCCTAGAGAGTTTAATGTGGTAAATGATGTCTTTTATTCGAATAAAATGTTTTATTTATACCTCACAGATCATATAAGAGCAGAGAAGAGAAATATATGATATCTAAGTGTTGTTTTCCGATAGAATCGTCCTATCGACCGATGTAAACAAAATATGCGATGTTTTGCTTGGGATTTTCTCGAATTTTCACCTCAAAAACTATAACTTGTAATTATGTGATGTTGCAGCATTTTTGTAGTAAATGTTAGCCTCTATCCGAATAATATTTTTAATCTATACATTAAGGAGAGCTAGGGAGAGAAATATATGGTATTTAATCGTTGCTTGATGGATGCAATGTAACGAGATGCGAGTATAAGTTTATTAATGTACTTATGTAAAGTGGAAGTTATAATTGACTGATGCAGTTCAAAATCACAATTGGGTGATAAATTCTAATAATAATCACTCGTACTTAATTTAATTAAAATCCGTTCAGCGGTTTAGGAGATAAAAGTTATGACAGACGGACGGACGGAAGAGACGTGCCCATAAGGCATTCTGCTACTACCGGTTTGCTAATAAAGAACGCCTAAAAATAAAAATATTTATCCTATATACTAAACACAGTTATTTCCTATACATAATGTGAACTTCATTGCGAGGTAGGTGTCAGCGCGTACCATACATACTGAATCTCGAGTATCGTATTTATCGTTTTTTTTAAGAGTCGAGTGCTTTCCCAACGATTGAATAAAAACAGCGGATGAGGGAGAAGGGGATTTAAAAATTTGGAATAAAAAGTGATGCGGCCATATCTATTTTGTTTTCCTTTTCTTATCAAGGAAATTTTGGAGCTTTTCGTAAGCAGGCGATCGCCTCTCGTTTTATGTCATTGAATTAATATTTTTCACAAAGTCCTTTCCAGCTTTTCACACTAGTTCTTTTTTACATTTTAGGTGTGTATCTTAAATAAATAGCGTTAATTTAATTTGATTTGCCTGTCTGAACACATGTATCTGATGCTGCACGTCTAAACAAATTTCTTTGAAGTTTGGAATTAATATATCAAAATACCGCGAACGACAAACTCAGATCAAACCCTCCAATCAGGACTGTCATTTTAATGGAAAAATAAAAATTATCTCAACTCTTTAAGCAAATAAAATATTTATAATAAATCTATAGAACAGGGGTTCTCAAACTTTTGGAATGTTGTACCACCTAAATAAACTGCTAAAAATTCTTGTACCACCATGTGCATATTTCGTAATTCGAACTTTGTGCAGCCAAGAGTATGCGTTTATGGACAGAGGACAAACAGAATATAATTAACAATCTTGTCAAAAAATCATAGTTTTATTGTATTAATTATTGCACGTAAACTATTATTTACTTTTATTCAACACTAATGTGATGGGTGGGCTTGTTTCATTGAAACTATCTTCGATATATCGGGCTTTATCTTCGTTAACTTCAAACGTAAGTCGGGCTCAAGTTGCAATCGTGTCCTATATTTATTTTTAATGCCCAACATGGCAGAAAACCCGATTTCACACAAATAAGATGTGTTGACGGGCATTAAAAATTTTAATGCTTTGTCTGAAATGACTTCATATTCAGCTCTTATCTTTAACCAAAAATTGCACAAGCTGTCTTTTTTAAACTCATTTATTAGATTTCCATCACATGAAATTTCTATTAGGTGATCTCTCTCTTGAACTGAAAAATTATCCAACGCAGTTTCCGAAATGGATGAAAAGGGATCTCTTATCCAGCTTTCATTTTCTAAATTTTCGGGAAAGTATGAACGAAAATTCTTAACAAGACCCTTGCAATGTTTTTCTATATCTTCAATCAGTATTTCATTCATTGTTAGTTCATTTTCCGAGATAAAATCTTCTAATGTGGGCAATGCAGCAATCTTGTTCTTTCTTATATTCTTGATTATGTATTCGAGTTTAGTGACAGCTGCCTTTATTTTGTCTGTTATAGTAAAAGCTGTTATATTTGGACCTTGTAAGCTGGAATTCAGTTCGTTCAGTGGTCCAAAAATGTAAGCCAAATATGCTAATCGTCCTAACCTGAGTTCATTTGTAAAACAATGAGAGAGTTCAAATTTGTATTATATTTAAAAATTTAAAATCTAATATTATCAAATGCACTAAATACATCATAACTTAACTAACTGCACATTGATTAGTTATTATGGACATGGACCTATTGATAACCAAGTGCAAATAACGCATTTCATAGCAAGAGAAAATTATTGATTCGTAATGCACTGGATATCTGTATATGTATTTGTCTTTTTGTTACATCTCTGTGTACCACCTGGAACAACATAATGTACCATTAGTGGTACATGTACCACAGATTGAGAATCCCTGCTATAGAACATAACAAAAGATAGATATATAATATAATATAGATTAACTATATTTTTAGGCGTTCTTTACCAGCGAAGCGGTGATAGCGGAAGGCCTTATGGGCACGCCTGGTCCGTCCGTCCGTCGTAACGTTCATCTCCTAAACCGCCGGACGGATTTTAATTTAATTATGTATGAGTGAACTTTATTAAAAATTATCGCCCAATTGTGATTTTTCACTGAATCTGTTAATTAGAACTTCCACTTTACATAATTACTTCATTAAACTTATACTTGTATCTCGTTAAATGGCTTCCGTCAAGCAACAATGAAATATCAAACTTTTATCTCCCTAGCTCTTATATGATCTGTAAGGTATAGATTAAAAAGATTTTTCGGATAGAGAACATTATTTGCTGCGAGAAAGTCCGCGAGGCCACATAATTACGAGTTATGGTTTCCGAGGTAAAAATTCGAGAAAATCCCTACCAAAACATCACATATTTTGTTTACATCGATCGCGAAGACGGTTATCTCAACAAACAACAATTAAAAATCTATATATTTCTCTCCCATTCTCTTTTATTATCTGTGAGGTATAGATTAAAAAATTTATTTGGATAGAGATCAGCATTTACTACAAGATAGTCTCCGAGACTATAGTTTCGGGGATATAAATTCGAGAATCACTTAATCTTTCGATACCATTCCATACGCATTTCTCATTAAGAGCGCCTTTGAAATCTCTGTGTATTCCAGTGGCGTGCAATCAGATGAATCAATTGAAGCACTGCTTCACTAAATGGAAATTTGTAGAAACAGTTTTAATCATATCGCCAAATAAAATATTTCTTTTATAGAATATTCAAAATAAAGTGATTTCCGTAATAACATTGCACTACGGTACGGGAAAACGCTAGGAGCGATATACATATTCCGCATAATCATTCTATGTGACCTGTCAAGGTCATTTTCTCTTGGAGCTATGCATACGGCCTGATACTAGTAGCAAGTGAAGCAAATCCATTCCTGCTTGTGTTGAGACAGTCTGTACGGATGCGCGCGCACCCAAAGTGGCAGCGTTGGAGAGGGAGCCTTTTAACACGACGTCATTCAGCAGCGGCAATCGGTACATTCTTAGAGTGGATAGTTTTGTCGTAACAGGAAATTTATCGTTACCGAATGTGAATGTGTTCGCTTTGTGTGAATAAGCAATTTACGTGTACTTTCATCAATGTTTCTGTATACATTGTATTTTCAATTAAAAATTTCTTAAGTGATCAGTGAGGGTTCTTCTGACAAAATGGCTTTTTGTATAATCAAAGATATTTTAGAAAAGCTATTTTCTTCTCGAGCTTTTGTAGAAGAAACTGAAATTGTTAAGTGTGGAAGACCAACTCCTGATCTTCCGAATTTAGCCTAGTCTAAATCTAACAACGTTTCCCACAAATTTTACTCGTTGTGTCGTTGATATTTAGTATTCCTGTTTCTATAGCTACAGTGGAGTGGTCCTTCTCGACACTGAAGAGAATAAAAACTTATTCACGATACTCCACAGGTGAAAGAAGACTCTCACACCTGGCGGTAATTTTTATCGAATCCCGTCACTTAGAGGAAATAAGAAATAAGGTAGACGAGGTAGTTAAAGAATTCGCAAACCAAGAAAGACCAATGGAATTTAATTTTTGATAAGCCGTGTTCATTTAAACTGATTATAAAGGCTTTTACTAAATGTAAATATTGAACGCTATGTTCTAAAGGAAAATGCACATTTAAAAAAACAATCCATTTCTTATTATTCATCCTTTGAGTGAAGTTGTACAAAAAAATTTTGGAGTTACAGTGCTTACACTCAAACAAACATACAAATACGCATTCCGTTTTATTTATATGATATTGAAGTATCTTTAAGGAAAACCCAAGCCTGCTTCACTAACTTCTTCTTCCACTGTACGCTACTGGTGTATTCCATTTATGGAGTATACTTTTCTATCTTGTTTGAGAAATGGTAGAAACGGAAGACGTGCAAGGGGAAAGGAAGTTTTTCCGGTGAGAAGCAGCGTAGCGCAGGAAGGTGTAGAAAAATGGCATAGAAAAGTTGTATATGTTTCAGGATTACATTAGACATATTTTCTAGAGATATTATTGCAGGAGGAAGTTTATGTTGAAGGATCGAAGTATCAAAGAGAGAAAACTATAGGTGTCTGAGAGCATACATGTGTAGATTAGATGGTATGTAATGTAGGACACAAAAAATAAGTTTAGAGGTACTGTGCTGGACCTATTCAGTGTCCCAAAATTCTGGAAGGCCCTAAAACCCTTTGTGGAAAAATGTTTTCATGTCTACTTTGAAAATTTTATTATAATAGTTATTTTTATATAACCATTTTCAAATATTATTTCTATAAATCACGTATTCGTTTAAAAATAAAAGTTTTAAATGGTTATATTTTTAAATTTACTATTTTAATTATTGTTTCATTTCTGTTCGATTGTCTCAAAGTCAGTAATAAGTACATTATATTTTCATAAGAATTTAGTTAAAACATTTACTGATGCGCGTTATACAAGGAAGATAATTTTTCTAGCGTTGTGACAGAACTGAATAATCGTTTTCGCAGTCAATTTAGATATTTTAAATATACTATATATATCATAAATATCCATAAAAGTGTATGGTAGTTTTTACAAAGAATCAGAACATAAAGCCATAACACATTTTAACTGATAAGCATTAAACCTTTTAGTTATTGTAATTATTATTTTAATTATGCATTTCGTTAATTAATTCAACTATTTTTAGCTCATTACATGATCTAAATTGCTCGTATCAGTAATTATTTTAATCATTTTATATTTCTTCTCTATATCAGAAAGGTGAAATGGAACGAAAATTGATGAAAGACGGAGCAAGTTAAATTAGTTTTATGGATGGAAAAGATTGCAGTACATATAGATCAGTCGTTCTTGAATTTAATTTGTTGCACTATGAACAATTGTTAAAATGACTCTTAGGCCATCCTGTATATGGACGCGACAATTTTATAATAAAATATTCAAATTTATAGTGAATAAGGTCCAAAAATTCGGCCAGCCCCAATTTGCAAGCTTTCCAATATAAAGTCAGACACTGAATATATTGCAGGAACAAACTGGTCTAGATTTGGTGGCATATGCTTCAGCAGACAGTAGTAATTTGGAAGGTATAGCACTAAATCTAAGAATCGGTTCTCCAAAAACCGGATATTTGAAAAACTGAACTGTTTAGGAATACAAAACCATTATTTTGGAAAATCCCAAGAATATGAAACAACTGAAATTACATCATATTTACAAAAACATTAAGAAAATATCACAAAAAATCTTTCTCTATCGAAAATCTAATCGCTAGCAGCTCAATCTCAGCGAGAAGTAAATTATCATCACACAGCCCTTCCCCCTACACTTTATTTTGTATGCTACACAGAATAAGAAGTTTTGGTAAGGAAATAAAACAACATTATTCTACATTTTCATATTTTATTTCATTTACTGATGATATATTGCCAAAGTATCAAGATTTTTGCAATATTGCTGATACTTTAAATTTAGATAATATTTTAGGGCTTAATATGGATAAATTATTTGAAGAACCTTTACCAATTAGAAAGGATTTTCATCTAATTGCTGCCGGTGACTATTGAAAAAATGTGACAATCCTGGAGAAACGTGGCAATACCTATTAAAAATCTATTCCAGATAGTATCATATATAATTAGCATTCGTGTCGTCTGATTTTAGAGAAATAATCATTTCTGCAATGGGAATAAATTGGAGAGCAGAAAGAAATCGCTGTATTCTTGATTTTTTAAGAAGCGAACTGCTAATTTATATAAAAAACTAGGGAGATGCCCGTTGAAATTCAACGGGAGAGCATTCTGTGAAATAAAAAATGAGCATAAATATATCTTGACTTTTTTGGATGGCAAGAAAACAAACTTTCGTTCTTTTAGGCGTTCGTTGTTTCAAGTTTTGAACTACTACGATGATTCTAAATACCTAATTTTTATATGCGACGATTAATGTTCTACATTCATATGCATTCCTTCTCGTAAATAACGCAACGAATGTTGTTTACATTGGTTTCTATGAAAAAAATTTCTCTCTCCTTCTCTCTCTCTCTCGTACTAATTGCAAGAGCATTTAAAACACGCTTTCACCCATAAGGATTGAAATAACAATTGGATTTCGAGGTTTAACATTGTAATGGGTTGGCATGGCAACATCCCGTTAAAATGGCAAGATTTACCCAAAATATGTGAATTAAACGTTTAACATGAGAAATTTCGAACTGTAGGCGGAAATAAATGAACAGAATAAAAAACTTCATAGTTTTTTCTTTAAAATGGGCTAGATTTGAAGATCATATGTTAATTCCTTCTAATTTAGATCTCAAAAAGAATAAAATCCTGCAAGTCAAAAAGTCGATTTTTACGTGTTATCATATGGGAAATGGAAAGGCCTACCTTGGAGTCGAACCTAGGACTTTCATCGAGATTTCTTTTCATCCTCATCCTAGAATATATAAATTGATCATTTCTGCCAAATATAAAAAATGAATCTTGTTCCATTATCGAGTTATTCGCATTTTTATAGCGTGACACAAAGCCACAAAGGGACAGATGTAGCCTTTTATTATTTTTAGATGGAAGTACTTGCTCTGAATTTTATGACAGAATTTTAGACAGCAAAACTTCATTAAGTGCAGCGAAAGAGCAAAAAATATAAATTTTAAATGAAAAACCTGAAGCTAAATAAAATTAAATGCATTTTTTACATTTTCTCGCAAGCAAAATACCGCATTTTAAAAGATTTATTCTATATTTATAGTATTAATAAAATATGTGAAGCGGTTCTTTTTTGTTCCAGCTTTACTATCAACTGTCATCAATGAGTTAGTTTACTTCGAGTACAAAAATGTCCTACCTAAAAATTATAGATTTTGGTACATGCAATTCCAAATATTATTTAGTTTTAGGCTTCTAATGCCTATGAGTAATTTGTGCTTAAGGAATCTTTATTAGTGATGTGTTAATAGTTTTGTTAATTTTGGTTTAATTATTATGTACAAGTATTTACTTATACAGAGTGTTGCCAACTGGTCTTGAGACCAATGTATAGCATCGGGTTGTTTTAAATGTAATTGTAAATCATTTATTTCTGTACTAAGAGTGTCGGTGAAAATATGGGTAAATTTTGGAATGTTCTACTTAAAATTTGTTAATGTCCTACTTAGCTGCCACGAAGAGTTGGCAACCATATGCACATGTGTGCTATCGTGCTGCAAGATATAACCGTGTTTAACAAGATGTTGACGTTTCTTCTTGAATCATCCTAATTGCGGTCCGATTAGAACTTCCAAATAGTAATCATCTTTTACTAATTGACCTATTGGTACACAGTGACTGTAAATGATACATTAAAAATAATAAGTGCATGACTTTTCTGAACAAATTGACAAACCGTCAGAGGTCGGTGTATGCACGGTGGTATGATTCCAGATTGCGAGATGGGGAGAAGGCGATTAAGAGATATTTAGTGTAAGTTTGGTTTTATACGTCTTAGTGGAAAACTAGTGTAGGGCGGGTGGCACATAAAAAGGGGGATGTTAGCATTAGTTTGGTGGCATACATTCAAGGAACATGTGTGGCATAATGTCAGATCAGTTGGCGCAAACTTGGTGGTAGGTTTTAAGGTAGTGGTTCTTAAACTTGCAATTGTCGCGGCCCCCTTGGATATCATGCGCCTCCCTTTGAATTGAAAATAGTAAAAATAAAAAACTTTAATATAAATTTCTTCATTATATATAACTATTAATAGTTTTTATAACATCATATTCCAAAAATTCTGTTAAAATTTAATTTTTGGTAAAAATTATTTTTTTGACATTTCGCGTTACTTCCAAAATTATTTTGGGTCTCCCCTGGAAGGGCGCGACCCTTTGTTAGAGAAACATTCTTTTAAGGGCAGGGCAATGTAAGGTGGGCGGCATAAAATCAGGGGCAGTTGCTGTTACTTTGGCGGTACTTCAGGAGCAAAATAATATAAACTGGGTGGCATAAAATAAAGGGGCAGAGTGAGTTTTTGAATGGTATAAGTTTAAGGGACAAAATAATGCAGGGTGGGTGGCTTAAAATCAAGGGGCGTGGGTGTAAGGCTGGTGGCATACATTTTAGGGGCTACTCAATGTAAATTGGGTGGGATATAATCAGAGGCAGCTGGTGTAAGTTGGGTGGTAAACATTGATTTTGGAAGTCACTTTAACCACAACTAGCGCTACTTCGGTACAAACTAGTTGCTGTATTCTATCCGAGAAGAACGAAGTGGTTGTGTTTACTATTCTATCGTCAAATTATAATGTAATCAATTTTTGAAAAATATTGGCGCAAAAGGCAATGACAAAACAATTCCTATAATTAAAAAGTATTGCGTTTACTCTTACTGTTTCCTTAACTATATTGTAAGTTGAGCTTACCAAGTCTCGTTAGACAGTTTATTCCTAATTGCTGCTTCCTTAAATATATTGTAAGCAATGTTCCTTCTTAGCTGCGCCCGTGCGCGGCCGCGCACGACCATTTTCCCTCCGCGCACAGCCACTTCTTTACCGCGCACAAATCAGAAAATCCACCATCCGGAAAATCCTAATCTAATTACACCAGTATCTCCATAAAATTCATTACTATGGCAGTCCAAAGGAAAAGGTAGGTGAAAGCAAACAAATTTCGCAACAAATACTATAAATATTTTTAAGTCCGTTTCATTAAATATTTTTGCGCACTCGCTTACCCTCTCTACTCACAAAGATTGGTCGACCGCGCAGAACCTTAAAAAATTAGAGGGAACATTTATTCTAAGTAGAATTTACCGATTCTTACAAAGATTGTTCGCTCATACTCACTACTTCATTAACTGCATCGTAAACAGAGCTTACTGAGTCCCGCAAGACCGTCTTATTTGTACCGTTTTCTTCAGACAAACTAATTTTGAGCTGCCGATAATGTGCTCAAATACTTCACGGAAATGGATATTAACGATGTCGTTTATAGCTTTATGATGAGAAAGAATAGAGGCCTCTCAAGAACGTGATATACAGGGTTGGTTTCATGATTATATATTACTCAATTTTCATGTTAATTTTGCGAAGGGATGTTTCCATGACAATAGGAAGTTTTATCATATCATTCAACATTCAACAGGGAAGGTTTAGGAAACATCCATGTATGTGCATGCTATAGGCCGCCAGGTGCAGACGCAGAAGAAATTTATGAGCTAGAGGCCCAAATCAACTCAATACAGATGAAAAATAGCAAAAGTCTTACTATAGTAGGGGGAGACTTTAATCTACCCTCGATAAATTGGCGCAGTTGCAGCTTCACACCACCCGATAGAAATCGTGAGTCATGCGAAGCACTAATAGACATCTTCAATAAACATTCCCTTATTCAGGTAGTCAGAGAACCCACGAGAGAGGACAATATATTAGACTTAATAGCACTTAATATCCCTGAACGTGTTTCTGAAGTAGTTATTGAAGAAGGAATCAGCGATCACCGAGTAGTCCGAGTTATCTTGAACATAGCATTCGTAAAGTATCGCAAGCCTAAGCGAAAACTGTACATATTTAAAAATGCTAACTTTGCGGACTTTAAAGAGAAACTTATTAAATATTACGCAACTTTCAGAAAATTAGCAAGCACGAAGAACGTTGAGGAAACTTGGAAAGCTTTCTTATCAGTAATTAGAACAGGTATAAATACGTACATACCAAGTAAATATATTACCGATAATGGAGAACCTAGGTGGTATAATCGGCAGGTTAGATGTGCTCTCAGGAGACAAAGAAAGCTTCACTCAAAACTCAAATGCGCCAAAAATAATATGTCACAGGAGGTAATAAATACAATTTCAAACAAGTACAGAAATTGTCGGACTTGGACTAAAAAGATTATGCGCAAGGCATTAATGAACTTTAAGAAAAAGATTCTCTGTGAACATCTAAACGAAAATCCCAAAATCTTTTGGTCTTATGTTAGAGAAGTTCAAGATCGGCGCCCAACCGTAGCACCATTAAGAAACGACAAAGGAGAGGTAGTTTACGATAGCATTGATAAAGGAAACTTGTTAAACTCATTTTTTCAAAGCGTATTTACGACCGAAGTGGAGAAAAGTAAGGTCGATCCACCCGAACCAAGCGAAGAGAAGATGAACGATATACTTATATCAGCGAAAGGTATAGCAGAACAGCTCAAAATCATAAATGCAAATAAATCCCCGGGACCGGAAGAGATACCAGCTAGAGTATTAAAGGAATTAGCGTTAGAAATAGCACCATATCTCGAAACAGTTTTCAGTAAGTCACTTAGTCATGGCGTTATACCTAAGGAATGGAAATTAGCGTTTATAACTCCGCTACATAAAGGCGGGAAAAAAGACGACCGAGAAAACTACAGGCCGATTTCGCTAACCTCAATATCTTGCAAGATTCTAGAGCACATCATCGTTAGTTCTGTGATGGACTTCTTAGATAGCCAGGACTTGCTCAGTAAATATCAGCACGGTTTTAGGAAGGCAAGATCTTGTGAAACACAGCTCGCTCTGTTTGCACATGATATACTACGATCCGGTGATCGAAAGACCCAGCTAGACGCGGTTTTTCTTGACTTCAAGAAGGCATTCGATAAAGTCCCTCATATTAAGTTATTGAAAAAATTACAAGCCTGTGGAATAAATCGAAAGATAATCGAGTGGATCAGGGACTTTCTCAATGATCGGGAACAAATGGTAGTCATAAATGGATTTAAATCAGATTCCTTCAGCGTGTCCTCCGGCGTTCCACAGGGAAGTGTCATCGGTCCCCTATTATTCCTTATATACATAAATGACTTAGATAATGTTATTACAAGTAAAATCAAGTTATTCGCGGATGATACGGTAGTTTACAGAGAGATTAACAGTCCTGCTGATCAAGCATTACTTTCTAACGACCTACACGCAATTCTCGAGTGGTGTAAAGAGTGGCAATTAGAGCTGAACTTAGGTAAGTGTTCCGTCATGAGATTCTGGAGAAACAAAGAAATTGAGGCGATGAATTACAGTATAGAAGGCGTACATCTAAAATTATCCGAATCCGTCAAATACTTAGGTGTCATTTTAACAAGTAACCTCTCGTGGGACACACACATACGAAATATATCCGGGAAAGCTAAGCAAAAACTAGGATTCATCAAACGGATAGTAGGTAAAAGCGAAGAAAAAGACAAAGAGACATGTTACTTTTCTTTAGTTAGACCGCTGCTAGAGTATGCGTCGAGCATATGGGATCCGTACGAGAAAGGTTTAATCACCGAGTTAGAGAAAGTGCAGCGAAAAGCTGCTAGATTCGTCAAAAATTGTTATGATAGAAATATAAGCGTTACAGGCTTGATACAGGACTTAGGATGGGAATCACTAGCTGAGCGTCGATCACGTGCTAGGTTAAAACTTCTTGAAAGATTTAGAACGAGTACTTTCTCCAGCGACGTCAAAGAAATAATAAGAACTCCCACCTATATCGGTAGAATGGACCATCCTCGTAAAATAAGAGAGATAGCCTGTAGGACAGAGAGATACAAAGGCTCATTTTTCCCTAGAACGATAGCTGAGCAGAATAAAACTTTCGATCAAAAGTAACCTCGCGTAGGGGCGTAAACCAAGGCCTAATTTTGGAGTTTTCCCCTTGGTGTTAATACACCCCCTGCCACACACCCTTGCGGTGGCTTGCAGGGCAAACTGTAGATGAAACTGTAGATTCCCAATTTTCAATGAAATCGAGATATAAAATTTTGGCTTGCATAATCTATTCGTTTTGTATTTGAGACTCTAATGGAAATAAAAGTGAATGATGTAATGAAATCACTGAATCCCAAATTTTCATTAAAATAAGCAGTGAAAACAATATTTTCGAATCATATCACTGAATTTTGGTTGCCATGTTACAAGAAATGAAATTGGATATTCCATTTCCTAGACAAAGTCTAGTAAATTTGGTGTTAGGGAAAAATTGGGTTCTGTTCTAATAACCGGGTGAAGGTCAAGAAAGCGACAGTAGCGTTGTTGATGGAGATAAAGGGTGTACTACTACGACATAATAACCTCCTCGCCCTCCTCCTTGGGTTGATTAGTTGGTTCGCTTTCTTTCCACGTTCACTGTGTTCCCCCCTTCGAGTGGATGCCTTCCTTAATGTATGAGCGAAGGAACAAGAAGCAGAGTAGAACAGGTCGTAAATATCTGGATAGTTACATGAAGGAATTCATGTGGAGACGTCAGTCGGGCTAGGAGTACGCCTTCGTTGAATACTTCAAGATATCACCGCCTTCAGTCCTTCTGATATTGATTCGTGATTTTTTTATGATTTTATTTTCTTATTTGCTTTTTTGTTCAAATAAATACTCTTAAATGTGGCTGCTTATATATGTTGTTCAATAAAATATATGCAAACGCTTCCAATATTTACGTACGGCGTTATAGTTCAATGCCCCCTCGCGTTATCGCCTTTTGCGGCGCCACAGACTATGCCCTGTAGTCGTACCATTTCCGTAGTAGTAGCATTTCTCGCCACTTTCTCACCATCGACAGCGCTACTGTCGCTAGACCTTCACCCGGTTATTGGAACAGTACCAAATATTTTTAATGCAGTGACTTAACACCGAATTTGAATCATGTCGTCACAAATAACCGGAATCGAAAACATAAATTTCCCTTCCTGCATCTACCGAGAGAAACGCGGCAACTTCACTTTACGCTCTTTGCTTACACTTGTTTAATTTAGAAAAAGCGACTTAACAATGAAAATGCAACTAGTGGTTGCAAACGTAGCGTACCGGGAAATTCCGATGTGCGCGCCGCCGCCATCAAGCGTGCTATAAGGCCTTATTCATTATGATCCAAATCCTCCGAATGACTTTATTCTCCGATTTAAATGAAATTACGCTATAAAAAGTCGTTTCAACGGGAGAAACGTAACGAAACTCTTACCCTCTCACCACCCACTTCAATCCATCGGGTCGGTAGCAAATGTATGTTTGCAGACCAAACTTCTTCGTCTCAAAAGCAAACAGGAAGAAGACGCTCTCTCATCACTGACTACTTCGTAGGAGCGAGAGAGGGAGGAATACTAACACTTTATTTTATACAACCACGTCCACATTCAAAGTAAATTTTACTTAATTTGAGCCAAGGCCATGGGAAAATCAAGACCTCGTGTAGAGCTCAAGGCTCAGTTCTTTTATTTCCGCAAATCCTTACTAATGACATAAGGCCTCGTTATTTAATATGTTAGCTTAAAGATATGTGGCGAATCGGGTGGAAGTACTTTTAATTTACGCCCTTCATAAATGTCAACTTCTGCTTAACTTTGAAACTGAATTATAATTTAATTTTCGTCTTTTGGTTGGAATATCACTATATATGCAGTCTGAACAATATGATGTGTAATATCAATTACATATTGAGCCAATCACATATTTTACGCGCGTTAGAAGCGTAAATTTCTATATTCATAGTAGCACTTCAGATTTGATAATTTTCTGGTAGAAAGTTTGCCCATAATTAAAGCGAAGTTGTACTGTGTTTGAATTTTAATATTGGAGAGTTAAAGATGCACAATCTGCCATGTTAATTTTCATAATTCTACATATTCATAATTTATATCGTGTGGCGAATACAAAAACTAAGCGCCACAATTCTGACGAACATATAACTCCAATTACGCAATCAGTTTAACAAGTCTTCTTAAAGTGTACGATACTTTTGCTCAGCATGCATCGCGTGGCTCGGGTGTTTGTCGCTCCTGCTCGCCTTTTTCAAAGCGAATTTTCCAAAACGGAAAGTTTTCTCGTTAGGAATTTTATCTATTCGAATCTGTTTTATATTATAGTAAAAATATTAATACTTCTAGCAGTAGGGATGTAACGGTGTAATGATATAGGAAAAGAACTAAAGGTATTAATTTTAACAGATAATATTTATTCTTTAAAATATGCTATTTAAAAAAATCTTATTATATTTCTTATATTAAATAATGTAATCGTGTTATAAAATAGCAATATAAACATCCTTTCATCTTACTTCTCTTCCCCCTTTCACACTGCATCAAAATTTATCATTGATGACATTTTGAAAACTGCCCGTTTTTCTGGCAGCATGCAAATTTTTAAGCTAAATCCAAAACAATAACCAATTCGTAACAACAATCCCCATTTCAAGACCTTCAGATATTTCCTGATGCTTTCTCGTAGAATATTCCCGCCGGATGAGAGGCATTTGCCCTCCATAATAGAATCATACTCCTGCCAGAAAGCGAGGCATTTGCCTAACTTAATAGATTAATATTCTCTCAGAATGACAGGCCGTTTGGCAACCTCCGTAGAATTACAGGTACATGATCATCTTGTTGAAAAATGTATTAAAGTAAAAGATATTCAGATTTAAATGGGATAGACAAAGTAATAAAATAATCCAAAAACACACCATTTTAGTGACATAAATAACATTATTACAAATATGTATAAAAGTCATTTTTGAGCACGTATCATTCAAACGAAAAACCACGGCTCTGTATAATTGATAACCGTCTCATAACACATTGTGTTAGTCCTAAATCGCAAAATAAAATCTTTTCACCGAATATTTTAGTCCGGTTTGGCTTGGAATAGTGTAAAAATTAAATTTCGTTCAAAAAAGATCTAATCTGCGCACAATAAACTCATTCAATGACGAGACTAACGAGTTTCTCCTTTCTACTGGTATAAATATTCATTTTGTGAAATCCGAGGAAATCGGTATAAAACATCACTACAGCCATCGTTTTTTTGCCTCCTCATCCTCCTCCTTCCTTCCGCCCTCTTTCGTCTCTAGAGCAGCTCATAATGTTCCCTGTATTTCGGCACAATATTACTCCTGAGAAGTTCTTGTAGCAAAATGTACGGATGAGACCAGGACTAGAATAGAAAAATCAAAAGCGACTTTCAGAAGAAAGAAACACCTACTTACGGGAAATATAAGGGAGGGTATCCGCAAGAAGTTTATAAAATGCTATGTATGGAGTATAGCTTTGTACGGGGCATAAACATGGACGCTAAGGAAAAATGACATCAAATAATCGGAAAACTTGGAAATGTGGACTTGGAGGAGATTGCTGAAGATAAAATGGGCAGATAGGATGAAAAACGATGAAGTGCTACGAAGAGTAGAAGAGAGGCGAATGATTATACAGACTATTAGAAAGAGGAAGGCAAACTGGGTTGGGCATTACCTGAGGAGAGAGAGAGTATGATTAAAGACGTGTTAGAAGGAAAATTAGATGGAAAAAGGGAAAGAGGTAGGAAAAGGTTTAATAGACGATTTGAAAGGGAAAGAGAGTTATCAAGATATGAAGAGGACAGCGGAAAATAGGAGTATATGGAGAACTAGGTTTAACTATGAATAATCATAGACCTGTCTACGGACAGACTACCTATGATGATGATATTAATACCATTTACGTGTAGAAGACATTTTTCGCGGTTTTGTTGTTTTCGTACCAGTAGGAGTTCCCTCCAGTCAGGAAAGAGTGTAGTAAGACCAGACAAATAGGTATGTCAGAAAGTTTGGGCAGTGCATATTGCATTGATTTTTTCATTTTTAGCAGAAAATACAGGGTGCCCAGAAACTCCCTGGCAATTCTATATGTGCGTGCATATTACCTTTACCATTTATTTCTCATAGCGCTAATTTTTATTTAAATAGTTTCATTAGTTCTTCGTATTTCTGAATACCAGCTTCGTGGAATTAAATTAGTTGATTGATTAATTTTAGTTATGTTTTTGTGAAATTGCCCGGGCCTTACTGAAACCCTGTATATAATATCTCTTGAAAAAGTATGATATTCTTTATTTTTGGAAGTCTTTTTAAAGTTTGATTCTTACCTCTGTGTACGAATTGAGCTTAGAAAAGGGATTAACTTTTAGTAATTTTCTATCGAGGACTAAAATATCATACTTCTGATGATTATCTTTCGATTTCTCAAGATCATTTATGAATATTCATCTTACGGTACCCATTAGCAAGGGAATTAACGTTTCGCTCCGTTTGATTATGGCAATCATCAGCTAAGGCTTGCTGTCTCTAAAACTTTATAATTTGAACAATTAAAATATGTAGATGGCTCAATAATCTACTATTTTAAGTGAAAATGTGGTTAAATTATTTTGATGGAGACAACTTCCTTAAAATAAATTTCTTTGGCCACCTCAAATGAATGGATAGGGATGCAAAACATGGATTTGTGGAAGGGAAGTATTTCAAAGTTTGAAGTTGTCAGAAAATTCATTTGAAAACGGCTAAAATACCGTATATTATTTAATCAACTTTATATAGACTCATTTCTCTGTCTATAGCGGCAACAAGCTTTACTCTAGTCATGATTTATGATTTTTTGGCAGAAACAGCATTTTTGTACCAAAATTTGTTTTTCCATCACAACTAACTCAACATTTCTTTGACGTATGATTAATTAATACATAATTTTAACGGTTTTTCATTGAAAATGTAAGGTCTTTTTACCTTTCTTGAGATTAGTAAACTTATTACTACAGGGATAGAAAAGATACCTGTAGTAAAAATCTATTATCATTACTTGTCTACCATCCCTCCTCTATTTGTTTATTTATTTATTTTCATTGGGTATTGAATAGCATATCCATTATATTTTACAAAGAGAGTTTTTTAAACAGTAAAAATTACAATCACAGACAACCTTCCCCAAAGATACATACAAACCCACGACCTTGGCATTAGAAGGCGGACACGCTATTCATATATATACATGAGTTATTGCTCTTGAAGAAATCGAGAAAATAAATAGATGAAAGCGGGAAAACGATGATAGCGGATAAGGATATATAAGTGATAAAACACGAGAGCACTACAGAAACTGACTGCTGAAAATTATATATACTTTTTCAAGTAATATTACTGCACATGATAAACAACAAAAAGCTATTTTATTTTGAAATGATTCTGTATTTCTTCCCAAAGAAATCTTTAATTGTCATCTGTTTTTCACACCCTGGTCAAACTGTCATCTTTCTACGTAACATATTTCGTTTTTGGTATAGATTTCATAGAAAGGTGATGAGAAAATTTTGAATTTTTAAAAGGATTTTATTCATGGACCTGACAGGATAGAAAATTGATGATAGCGAAGCTATCTTCAGAATCGTGTATTTTGAATATGAAATATTACCATACCAGTTTGCCCCTATGATTCGATTAAAATCTTAATCGAACTTTTAAAATTGTTGTCGACCATGTCATATTGCTTAATCCAAAGACTATATATCAAGCTAATATAACAGGGCGGCCAAATCTATTTGCCCATGGAGCCGCATACGATGATTTTCAGAAGTTCGAGAGCCGCACGACACATCCAGCGCTCATAAATTTAGGAACAGTAAAACATAACCTCTATCCGAAGCAATTAAGGTATAATGAATGTCCATTAGGCATCCCAAACACGTCTCGAGTCACACTAGGTCATTGTATCCCGTAGAAACAAAATTTGGCACGCCACTGAATGGAAATTTGAAAGAGCCGCATACTAGGAAAAAAGAGCCGCATGCGGCTCGCGAGCCGCGGTTTGGCCACCTCTGTAATATAATATACTAGAGGAGTGGTTCCCAATCTGGAAACGCGATTTACTCGACATCTGCGTTTGGCAAGTACGTGCTCGTTTTACCGCCTCTCAGACCGATATCGTTCGACGAGTACGTACTCGGTCGCTGGCTTGAGGGGTTGAAACTGCTGGAAATAGCCCTACTTCGTTGCTATTTTGTGCAAAATATTTATTTAACTCCTTGTGTTATATGCTGTATATATTTTAATTTATAATACTGCCGTGATTTTACTCAGCAATTAAATAGATACTTATCCAATTCCTACTGTGTATATTTGAGGTAGGTGGTACAGAAAGTCGTATAAGTTTTTCTCAGTGGTACATAAAGAAAAATCTTTGGAAACCATTGAACTAGAGTTTTAAAAAATCTCTAAATAACGATTTGCATGAAATGTCCCCTGGCATAAAACTTCCTTTTTTGCAGGCACCAAGTTCCTGTGCAGCGAAGTGATCGCTCCTGTCAAGAGCGAGGCTGACGACATATGCCTTTACATAATCAACTTCGAGGACCTCACGGCGGCTGCCGCTGCTGCTGCGGCCGCGGCAGCTGCGCAGGCGCAGTGCCCCGTGACAGAGGGAGCCGCAGCCACAGGGAACCTCGGACTCAGCAAGTGTGAGGGTCAAAAAGCCGAGTCTCCATTAATACCGACAGAGAAATTAAGGTTGTGCACGGGAGAATCCGAACCCAGACGCGTACCGTGACATATTGTCAATCCGCGGACACCGGAAATCAGCTTGATATCCGGAAGAAGATGCTCTCTGGAGACTTGAATTTCGCCGTCAGACGTGTCAGGAAGGTTGCGGAAGGAAAGTAGATGCAAATGCCGCAACATGTTAAGCTACGATATTTTCTTTGCTTAACATTTGCCTTAGCGCGCATATAGACTATGGAAAATTGATTTCATTTTTTCCTATTTTAGCCTGTTACATCATGTTGATGAGGAATTCAAACGAAAGTATATGCCTTTTTCTTTATCTTTCCCTATTTTTCATATTATATACTCGCTTAATACTTAATTAATAAATTGGAAGCGAAGGGCCGTATTATGTTAAAAATATGTTTTGGCGAATACGTTAGGTTGGTCACGACAAAGTAGCAAACGAAATATTTAATTTATTAATAAAAAACGTATTACATATAAATATCATTTTTACTAACATTCAGTAGAATTAATGTTAACACTAATATGGAGATCAATATGTTACGGATAATACTCTGTTGCCAATGTTGACATCAACCGATAATAAAATCCGAATGCGTTGAAAATTATTAGTGCGCAGTTGCGCTAATAAAAGAAACTCATTAACTCGATTAGTTTTATTTGAAAGTTATGGTTTCCTTTGAAAATGTATCACAAAGCTTCAATCAAAGAAACTTGGATATCTGGGTTGGGTAGATTATTTATTTTATTAGTTTATGCGCACGACTTTCGAACTTTCAATAAAAGTAACACATTACCAGTCCCATCCAACTGACAGCAACGTTAAGCAGGCGAAGCCTAATAACGCCTAATAATAACTTGTTCGCCGTAAGAGATATATTTTTGCTTTTGTTTATTTAATTATTCACGAGACTATTTCATCGACATTGGAAATAGGTCTCCGTGAGTCTATATATCGATGTTTTGCTAATCCAGAGTACACTGATAAAAGACTTTGGTACCCTAACAAGTGGAAACACATGAGCGTCTGGGCTGTCCTAGGCGCCGCCACATCCTCAGAGATTTTTCCGACTCCTCAAATCTCATGGAAATTAGGCCGCCTCTGCTCTAGCATCTCACCATCATATCTCATGTAATTATGTCAAAAACAAACAAGTATTGACAGTAATGATCAAACACGCAGCCGCATATGATAATGTTTCCATTTTGCTTTACTGAAGGCAATCTTTGAGCAAAATGAGTATTTTAATTGGCAAATAATTCAGTATATAACAGTTATAATTTTCAAATATATAGATGTAGTCATAGTTAAAAATGGAAAAGTATCGCACAAAATGAACTTGTACTTAATTTTGACGATTTTTAATATCATTAGGGTGGAAGTATTAGTATATGTAAAATATGTTCTTTGACTCGATTCCGCTCCATATGAATTTTTAAAATTTCTTTGAAATCTATGTAAACTCAACATAACAGTATTTTAATCAATAAAATCATTTGAAAATTGCACTTAATGCGGCAATGAACACAACATGTCTCATTTTGATAAAAACATTTTTTCTATTTGTAGCACTTTTTCTCGAGTAGATCAGCAGCGGAATTGATTGTATCGGGTGTCCCCCTCATGCCACCCAGACTAACCCCCTCTCCTTCGTTTACTCCAGCATCCTCCACCCCTCCCTCTTTCCCCCAGCATCCTCCACCCCTACCCCTTTCCCCCCGAACCCTCATTCCTCTGCCACGTCCCACAATCGCCCATAATTCCCGCCGTTCAATTTCCCATTTGGTTCCATCCACCCACCACCACTTATTCGTCCACGGGAGCACCATTCACATATAATCGATTCGCCTTTGTTTCACAGTGGGTCGCGCTCGCCATTCCTTCCGTCAGTCCCTCAAGATGGGTTCCTTGCGAATGGGGAGTAGAGGATCGACCCCCGTGAAGCCCGCCAGCGGTCGCGTGCGGCGCACCATGTGGCTGGCCGGTTATCTCTGCTCTCCGCACCACGACACCTCTACGACAGGCTCCACGGACGAGGAGAAGATGATAGGAGGCGAGGCCGAAGGAGGAAAGGGGCGGGGGCACGAAAGGTGAGAGGGAGAGGCAATGGACGGGGGCAGGAAAGGCGACTCGGGGGCGGAGGGTGCATCTTCCGTCGTGGTCCTCGTGTCTCGGTGGGAGGACGCCCTCCCCCTCTGCTCCATGTTTATTACATGTACCGTTCACTCGAGGGCCGTTCGTCGAGGTTCCTTCGCATACGCCATCATCATCCGCCTTTCTTGTTTTTCCGCTCTGACGGATTACCTCGGCTTGCAAACATATTGGTCGAATTAACTCCCACATCGTCGTCAGATAAACTGTTTCCGAATTTGCTTCTAAGTATTCAGATACCCTGTGGATGTCTCTCTTGTTTCGTATAGAGTTCGGTCAATCGTATTTATATGATTGTATTTGGCGAACGATAGAAGATGTATAGATAGATCGATTTACGTCTTTATTAAAGCAATGCTGATACTAAAGAGTATCTTCATTCACCAAACCCAATGTTAATTACAGAAAAGAAAAAAAATGATGCGTAAATACTAATGCAAAGTTGGCATAAATGGATATGAAAAGAGAAGACATTTGTTTGTTAGCAAAATAGGACGGGGAGAAAGGAGAGGCATTGAAAGAGACAGGTGGATAGGTCATATTTGATAAAATATAGTTAGAAATTTTATTTTTTCATTTTTAATGGGATAATACGTGTATATAATTTATCAGTCGATGAAAACTTTACTAAAACTAGACGAGTTTAAATGTGTGTTCTGGAAACTTTCCATTTCAAGATCACATTACTAAAAATGATGAGGTCGTTGTCTTTTTATATCTAACTACTCGTTTCATTTCCGCGTAACATTCTCGAGTTGGTAACGTTGGGTTCCCTAGAGGAATTCCTATAAGAGATAGTCGACAGTAGAGTGACTGATTTCCAGAGTACAAAATTCATATTTTATGATTTATTTATGAAGAATTCCTAGAAATAGAAAAAGGAAACCCATGCCCATAGCGTAATTACGCTAGAAAGCAATGAGTTTGCATTTTACAGATGATGGGTTAGGATCTAATTAATTACGTTAATATTTGTTATCTAACTGAAAAGTGAGTTGAACCTAAAAAATCAATCGATATCAATCATTTTTGCGTTTTTCATTTCTCAATTTAAGAATTTCCTTGTTCTATGCGGAGTTCCTTTTTGGCTCACGGTTTTAAATAATTTTCTTTTGTATTTTGCTCATTTTAGAGAGCACCGTTCTCCGTAAAGTATGAAAAATGGTACAAAATATGTTGTATGTGAATTGGACTATGCGCGTGCGTAATTTTGTTTAATTAGAGTTATGTCATAGGAGCCTTTTCGGGGGTCGAGTGGCGAATGCAGAGAAAAAGGGCGAGGAGACAAACCTTTTAGGACTTTCAGCGCGTCAGGGTGCACTGAAGGCGGCTCTATCGCGGATCGATAGGGCGGCCGATGTGACCGGAACGGGGCGAAGAGCGCAAGCGACGTCCATTCTTCAGAATGCCATCGTTCCACCGAAAGAGGAGAATTCGACGTCTTGTATTCTGCGTCGATCGTGAGTGATCCGCCGAAAAATTTCCTGCCGAGCGTTCACTTCCCCGCGGCAACCTCCCTCCACGCCTATCCCACTCCCCATCCCATCCAACCTCTCCACCTCCTCTGCGCTCCCCTCCTTTACCCCCAAACCCTCCTTCCCAGCTTGCCTTCCCCTCTCCACGCGCACTCCAATATTTATGTCTGATTGCGGTTGTTTGCGGCTTTCTCGATAACGAATCTTTAATATCTCTAGTGCCCGACGTGACATGAATTTGAAACCGCGGGAGTCGACGTCGATGGACGCCATCAATCGATTCCGGCACCAGAGGAAAATTTCTAGTCCCATACAATGCTCCTTCGGTCATTGTTTCCTCGATGTAGAATAAAATCTGTTCGATATTATCGTGGCGTTGAAAAAAATAAATCCAAAATAATACGGAGAGTGGGAACGGCCAATGAAGAATCGTTAATTTAAGAGATCAATCGGATTGGAAAATGGCCAAAGGTCTGGCCGAGACTCGAATCTCTTCGCCCTCTCGGCCCTTCCTCCACCACTCTTCAATTCTCTCTCTCCCGCCTCTCTTTCTCTCCCTTCACCTCCCTCCTCTCCTTTCGTCCTCTTCATTCTTCACCACTCTTTGCTTCTATTCAACAGATGAACACGTTGCTTAAGCCGAAAAGTCCTCTTTACATTATTCTCCGCTAATAAACGTATTTTCTTCCGCTCGTGAAAATAATGGGCTGTATCTTTAAAAATGAGTTTTTTTCATTCATTCACATAATAATAAAGTCTTAATATCAATGAAAAATCAAGTATTATGAAGGAACAAAGGTCGCTGGGGAACAATCACAGGAATTCCGAATTTTTACCCGGAAAGACAACGTCAGCGCGTGACAATGTCAGTCTTTTTCCCCAAGTGCGCGAGAAAATTGTTTTAAAAAAGCAGTCTTCTTTTTCCGTTGAGAGTCTTCCTCGCCCTCTCAGACAGACCCTTAAGAAGCGTTCTCTCCTCTTGTGACAGTTTAATTTATCTTAAAAAATACAGTTTTTACCATATATTTCCTCTTTCGAGACAAAAACTGTGTGACCATACCACATGTTTTCCTAATGGAAAATATCAGCTGTGCTCGGCTCTGTTCCACGAATAGTCGATCGCGTAATAACCATCAAAGTCAAGTCGTCATATTTGACGCGACTGTATGGGTTAAGGTGGTGTGTGTGCATATATATATATATATATATATATATATATATATATATATATATATCCATTTTCTGTTTTTATAGTATTATTCTCTTAAAATCATCATTTATCTTCTGCGGAGAACAAGCAAATCAATTACGCAGAAGGCATAATTTAAAGATGACGTTTTTGAAGGAGCTATGTTAGTTTGCATTATCTTCTCTCTTTTGTAAAAAGAAGCACGCAACCGCTTTCGATCCCATTTAATACCAAGGACATCCAGATCCGCGGTACGCCGAAGCGACTTTGCGTGAATTATACGCACTTTGAAATTCAATCGCTGAATTTCCAATCGCCCCGGAAATGGAAGAATTATTCAACAAAGCGAGGCCTTGGGCATTTTCTTCATTGCTTTTTTTATCAATAATCAATCAACCGGAAGTTGATCGTGCTCACTGGCTCACGATTTGATGCTTCTCTCGTTTCGCAAATATGGGAAAATAATTATATAATCGTGTTACTAATAATTTATCATCGAGTCGCAGAGTTCTGAGAGCAAATTGTTTTCTCGTTTTAAAAGTAATGCATCTCGTGTAACACTTACATTTATTGTTCTATATCACTCCTGATTAATGTTGCTGTAATTTCTAATTAAACTGATTTGGGAGGGCTCAACCTTGTAAAATTGGCTAATTTTTGTCTAGCGTAAAATTAAAAAAACGGTTATAACTATCAGATATAATTTTTATTTGCTTACGTTATTTGGCAATTAATTGTATCATCGACGAGTGTACTTCAAAGGAAAAATATTTAAGATGAGGGGAAAAGTAAGTACATAAGTCTTTCATTTAGCAGAAATTTGGAGAAAATCGATATAAAAACAGCTGTTTATTTATTTATTTACGGCGTGAAACGTTATCCCTCAAAATTCATGAAATATTGCAATTAGTTCCTATAAAATATACTTGCGTTTTATTCCCATAAAAAACTTTTAAAATACATAGTGTGGACTGTTATTATTATTTTACCATATACACGGTTCGTCTCTCTGGGGACCAAAGATTGGTTGTTTCACTATGCTCGTAATCGGCCGCCGAAAATTGATAGTCCTGCTTCTATTAGCAAGGGAATGAAATTCCTCCCTGTCCTAAGTGTCACAATTCGAGAATTCAATCCTCACCCGGTATATGTACTTTCCTTCAACAGACATTTCGAAAATTATCGGAAGAAGAACACTTTTTAAATTTTATTTTCCGAAATTTTGTTCTTTATCTTACTTACATCGATAGCAAATTATTATTGACACCGTAACCACCCAGTTGTTTGATGAATCGACGAAAACTTAACTTTGGAGATTCATTCTTGTCTCATGTCATTATTAATAAACGAGTTTTCGTTCTCATTTACAGGACATTTTAAAATATTTTTTCTATTTATTGCTACTATTCCAATAAAAGAAGGTAAATACTGATGAAGAAGCTGAGTACTTTTAATTATTCTTTAAAATATCTTTATATTTCCAGCATAATATTATATTTGATTAACAAATTCTTTTAAAACCATTATATTTTAGAATTTATCTGAATCAAGAAACGCGTATGTGTGTAAGGAAATATTTCTTCTGAATCGTTAAAAATAGATAAGAAATAGTCGTTGGATTATAAAAATAATTGTTTCTATAAGTTGTAATACAAGAAACAAAAGTACTATTACAGACAAAATGTGCATAATATTGGCCTAGGAAATTTGTTTGTTTGTACAAGTTGCTCATATTTTAACAGAATGATAACGTCATTGCTTCCTTTTTGGTTAAATTTCATCACCGTTACTTGAAAATGAATTTGAAATTGAATTAAGTAATTTTCTCATAAGAAATAACAGTTAACGTTACAAAAGATAAAATTATTTGGTCACATCTTCTGAGAAAAGTCATTTCATTGCACGTGGAAAATAAGATGACTATAATGATTATTCAATGTGATTTAAGTCACCCATTTTTGATTAAATTAACGTATTTTGTCACCAATAACAAATCTTAAAAAATGGAATTTTTTTATTATTATACAATTATATGTCGAATTCAAAAATATGTAGAATGCGTAGAAATTTTTGGGTTACTGTGACTTCATTAATGTAATATATGAGTGATGTTATCAGCCATTTAAAAATACGTAATATTCAGATTCCCGTTATTAAATTGATCACAGCTGAGAGTTTTTATGCAGTAGAATGTATATATTGTTCATGAAAACTTTGCCTCTAGTGCTTCGTTCTATAGGACCTGAATATTTAATGAAACTCTGGACTTGTAAGGTGGGTCCTAGTGGTGTTTTGCAGCACTCGCTTGGGCGTTTCAAATATATTCATCGCCAAAATTTCGAGCTCTGCTTGCTTTTATGGATCACCCATATTTACTTATATGCTTCAGATAACCGAAGAAAAGAATTATTTTCGTTTTCAGAATTATTAAGAATAACCACTCATTAATTAGACTTTGTATTAAATTTGAATTCTTAATTTATCAAAGTGGTATTAAATCGTTATTCCGTAATTTCGATTTCCAATCCGCGAGTCCCTGGTACTAGCAAGGCTAAGGCGATTGTGAAGGAGTGGAGGAGGTGAAAAGGGGGAGGGAGGAATTGACGCTGTCTCCTCGCTTATTTTCGCAGGACGATGGAAGAGGTGGTGGAAGAAGAGGAGGGCGAGGGCGAGGAGGAGGGCGGCGGCCGGGGAGGAAGGGCTGGGGAGGAGGGGGCGGGGGAGGGCGTGGAGGAGACGAAGGAGAGGGGGGCGGAGGAAGGAGGCCGTGGGTGGGGGTGGATGCGGAGGCGGAGAAGGGGTAAGAAGGAAGGGGAGCCGAAGGAGGAGGAGGAGGAGGGTGCGGCGGAGGAGGAGGAGGCGGGGGGCGAGGAGAAGAAGAGTGGCGAGAAGGAGCCGCGGGAGGGGGGCGAATCCTCCTCTACTATGGCTGCGGAGGAAGTCCATATGGCACCTATGGCGTCACCGGAAGTGGTGAGCATTGGCATAAACAATATATCCAATGCAAAATATTTTCGATGCTTCATTCTTTTTCAGTATTTTTCTTTTAAAATGTTCCCATTTTAATAATAATCGATGACATCGCAAAAAATGAATATATTGACTGAGCACAAAACCTTATCCGATCTTGAAACGATATTCTGGTCACAAGAATCCTTTCGCTTTCATCGTTCCTTTGGAACAGATGACAATCTGTTTACATCGATCTCTTATGTAAACACCTTCTATGAAAGGCAATAAAAATGAACGAGGCAATTTTTACGTCTACGTGAGCAGTATATAAAATGTTGGTTTGTCACCAATTATAATACCATGTCCTTTTCCGTCCTCTTTATCTCTTACTATTTACCTATTATTTCCTCTCAATTTCTTTCTCTCTCCCTCTTTTTTCTTTCTCTTTCTTTCTTCCCTCCAATACGAAACATTTTTCTTGTGGTTTAAACATTCATAATAATTAATTATTGGTCGCGAGCGAATTAATCTTTGAGGGCTCTTATGAACGAGTGCCTTTCAAGAGGCTGATGTCAATGGACTGGCAGTTAGGATTTTACGGCGTAAATAAAAGACAAACAGGATACTGCGAAATTCCGCCGTTCAATGGAGCGGTGGACGGAATTCTCGTTCGTGAGGATGCTTCATCGATTTCCCGCGGCGATATCACGTGGGCCGGATAGAGCAACTTTAATTTGTTTGTGCTACCAATTTAAATTTTTGTGCAAACTCTTTAATTACGAACTTTTAAAGCGTTTGCTTCTCGAATACAAAGTGCATCTCCGATTAAATGCGATTCATGTAGTGTTTTTCGCTATGACGTGTTGCTTCTCGTATATGTTCAGCACATTAATTTTTATTGACTTCTTTTATTATTTGCACCCGCCTTCCGCAGTAAGAGGATGCTACCTCGAAATCCTTTGCATTGTTGCTTTTCTAACATCGCGCTCTATACTTCCGATTAACAATTTCCCTAAAAATCCATCAATGCGCTAAGCTAACCATTCTGACTCGAATTTGTCATAGAATTCACTGGATTTGCAAGTGTCTCGAATAAGTGTATAATTTTCAATCTCCAGGTATCAACTCGCAGCCCCAAAGGGAGCGGAGGAAGCAGCAGCCCTCGTTCGCTGACCCCTCCGCCCCCCGTGCCCCTTCCACCTGCCCCCGGCGCCGCAGCCTTCTCCCAGAACGCGCCCTCCTCTCCTCTCTTGCCCCCCCTACCCGCGGGAGGCCACCTACGCTCTGCCACGTCCCTCGACGCCATCTCTCGAGCGAAGCGGAAAGGTGGTATGGGTCCATTGCCGGTGGCAGAAGGAGAACGATCGCTGCCCACGAGGAGCGCCACGGTGGGCTCGTGTGAGTATCTAAAACTACGCGTAGGGGTCGTTGTCTCGGTGTGTGGGAACGTTTGAATGCAGTCATTTACGAACTAAGACTATTCTTTTGGAGTTCTTAACAGTTCTTGATAAAAGTGTAATTCTACATTTTTAAAATCTATCTGCCTTGCTATTTGATGCGTGATAGCGCACCGCATAAGAATGTGAAATAGAATCAAAGATCAGAAGAAGAGAGATTCTATTTCGGATAGTATAATGCGTTCCTAACGGTATTATTTGAGACCATTCATATTCCAAAAATAGTTTAATGGATTTTCCAATCAGCTTCGTGAATAATTCTTATCTTTTGACAATTAATAAGACGGTACAGGATATATTACTATAGATGGATTTTGATATAATGTTCGTAAAATTTCAGCATAGCATACGAGGAGCTCCATACGCTCGCAAGTAAATTTTTTCGTTTAAATTTCTGAAAGGATGGAGTAGTATATAAAATGCAGCAAAACATGCATAAAAAGAGCCCGGATTTAGTAAGATAAGAGTTTTAAGGAGCATTTTGATGATGATAGTTCGGAAGAAATTATTGTGATTTTTCACAGATATAACATCCATTTTCACTGTGTCAACATGAAAATAAAAATTTCATGTTCTTATTTCCGCCGAAATCTTACAAGTGCCCTTTTCCTTTTCCCCTGACCTCCTACATTTGTAAAATAAGTACATACAATGGACGCTCTATAGGTTCTATAGTAATTACAGATGTTATGTTCGTGTGTGTATATACATTATATATACTATATAATCATTTTTGTTTCACTGAAAGACTAAACACTTGTAAATGAATGTTTTCTCCATCCTCTCCAACTGCTTTCTATTTCTAAACTTACTCAGTTATCTACTATTCCACACAAATCAAAGAACTATCAAGCTTGTCTTACGGATAAGATCAAATATCAACATTGTAGTAGAATCGAGACTTAGTGCTTAGTGCTTAGTATTAATTCTCAAGGATTAGGATTTGCTTAAACTGTTTAATTAAATATAAATTAGAAAATTTTAATGTAAATCGAGAAGCAAGCAAACAAACATTAAAAATTTCCTCAAATATCTTTAATAATTTAGTGGAAAATAAATATATATCGTAAAAGTAAGTAATTTTGAACTCTTGTTTAGTTTGAACTCTTCACGGATATTTTGAGCAACGGATGTAATGACGAGGAGAAAATCTGTTCTTCCCTTTCTCGATTTATTCACCATTCCTGCGTTATCTTCATCATTATCCCACAGCATACATTGCACATTTCGCTAATGTAACTCTCTTAGAAGTTATCTCTTTTTTCTGAAATGGTCATCTTGCATCTTACTAGTGCTCATTTTGCTTTGACCGTTTTTCCTGCGATAAACTGTCACACTTTTTTTGTTTGAAATTTATTACGGCTGCAAATAAATACCTATAGTTGGTTTTACATAACGATATTTTTAAACTCAAGACATTGTCATGAAATTCTGCTGCATCATCGGAAAAAACCAGCATAAAAACCCCTAATAACTCTATCCAGGGTGAATGCGGAGTTCCTTTCCGGACTGCGGATCTAATTTTAAGGCAGGAAACCTGTTTGGTTTGGTTTGGTGCACTGATAACTTCTAGAGGAGTATAGTTCATCAACGACATCTTTTAAGCCATACTGAAGTATCGTGGTTCTCGAACAAAAGTAAATGACAAAAATGCTCTCAATTGATTCATTTCATTAGTGGTATTTTTCCCTGAAATCCTTTACTATTTTGAATACATATGAGGATTTTACTGCCAAGAAAGAAATGAGAGTGGGGAAATTCGAAATGCGGGTGTTGCATACAAGAAAGATTATGAATTAGGGAAATAAAACAAAGGGGAAGCATTCTACATTACTATAGAATAAATAAATGACTATATTCTAAGAAGTATAGGATAATTAAGAGATCAATTTAGAATAGTATGTTAGGAAAACGAAGATCTTCTTGGAAAACAAATCCAAGGGAATACGCATCCTTTTCGCCTTTATATAATAAAGGATAACGGATAGTCATTTTTGGTCTATTCATCGTTCAGCCTTATGAATTAACGTATTGATTTTGGCTTTATACTCAATATTTAACAGAAATATTATAGATGCTCGAATTATTGTTATTACGTTTAGTGAGTGGCACATCATAAGAAAATGATAGAAACTTAAAGATTTATATCTATTATGAGACATATACTGCCTGGTTATCAGTTGAATCAATAAGTTTTGCAATAACAAGTTATGTGTCAGATAATTATGGTATACTTAAAAGGACATAATAAGTTTATCGTGGATATTTTTATTTGATATATCCGGCTCTAAACATTTTCGAGAATATGCTACTATTTTTTGCGATTAGTATTTCGATTTTTAATAATAATTTGTGATAGGTTCCCAAAACCCTAAATAGGTAATCGTTCACTGAAAGTCCTTTCTTCATTTGAGTTGTTGCTTTTATTTCTTCCATATTTTGTAAAATTAATAGAAACTAAGAGGAAATTTCCAATAAGAAAGAGATAATATTGTGTGTGTATTCAACTAAGTTCTGAAGAAGATTCGTCTTCTTTGCACAATTGATGTGAAGTTAAAAATCTTGTGACCAATAAGGTGCATTTTATTTTATTTAATATGCAAAGTTTAAGTACGATTCGATGGGAAAATACTATAGTAAGTGCAGTATCTATAGGTTTCAGTTGTTGCTTCCTAGTTATAATTAATGATTCGAGAAGAAGAAAAATCATTTAGGGCTACACTTTTATCAATTTCATTCACATTGATTAATTTCACCCCATCTTGTGACTAAGGCTGTTATCGTTTTTTGTATGGTAAAGATTGAAAAATTATAGTCAAAATTCTTGACTCTCCATTTTATATATAATTCATCTTTTCATGTAATTTTTATATTCCATTTTTCTCAAAACAAATATCTGTAATATAAAATTGAAATCTTATCTTATTGCCATCTTTCTTAAATTTTGATTCTCTCGATTTGAAAAATTGTCATGTATACATTGACACAGTAATATCGGAAATGTCTGCTGAGCAAAATCATCTAGTCTTGGGGTCATTAATTTTAATGCCGTGAATAAATGCCCCAGAATTTGGTAAGTTTCCCATATTTTTTTAATGTGTGTTCTCTCTTAATGTTTTGTGTTTTGTAACTCTGTGTAGTCAATGTATGGTTCGAGTATGCCTTGCGAGTTTTTATTGCAATGTTTAATATTACTAACATGAATGAAATAATTATGTGACGGAATAATATATGTTTATGTATGTTTTTGTTTGTGTGTGCTTGTGTGTATGCTGGGAAGCCTCGTTGATGATTACTATGATGTAAAATCTCATCCTTTATTAGTAATTGAGAATAATTACAATTTTGATAATTTGTTTTGAATTTTTTAAAACTTAAAACTTCATCAACATCATGGAATTGATTATAATCATTGAGCGCGATATGGATTCACACCAGAAAACTTTTATTATATATACGAGATGTCGGTCTTTATATACTGCAAAATCATCATACACCAATATCTACATTCGTAAATGAGCCAATGCGAATGCGAAAACTACAAAACATTAATTATTTCTTATTTTTTCTAAAATTTCGTATTTTAGGGTATGACGTCATCCTAAGTTTACATCGTAGCTTTAAATCATTGGCATCATAATATAACCCACTGATATTTGTTAGAAGCACTAAATTTCTATTGTAATTTAATAGAATTTTAGTTCATGCCGTTGAAAATGAAATCAACAATTTATTTGTAGCCCTTTAAACAAATTAAAAACAAAATTGTGCAAAAAAATTAAAAAGGAACAATATCTCCTATGTAAAAATATTAAATTTGTCGTAAAATAATGTAAAATATTTAAATGGAAGTATAAAAATATTTCTTAAATTGCGTTGCAAATCAGTTATTTAATTCGATACAAATTACGTTAATTGCTATCATGTTGACGCTGGTCTAAATAATACACAAATACAATCATTACGATTTAACTTGAATCTTGTTCAACTCATCAAATAGCAAACTACGCCACATATTAGTGATTTAGAGAAACACGTGATGCTGTTCCATATTCAAAACCAATTTGGCGTATATAATCCATTGCAGATGACAACAATACGGTTGCCTTTAACGTGTTGTTTTGTTAATACGTGTTAATTTGTTATAAAAATATTAAAGCTACAAATTATGGAAAGGTGTAATTAGGTCTTTATTTAAAAGCGATGGAATATCTGGAATTTTAAATTTATTTGTAAAATAACTTATAATTAATTATTTGAATGAGTGCGAGTGATTGTGAGATAATTATATTGAATGATAACAACGATGTTTATGGTATGAAAGTATGAATGTATCTATTATTGTTTAGAGTTTAATACACGATATATACGAAATTTGAGAATTTTAATAGAAAAGATTGAAGTAACTTTAACAATAAACACATATTAATTTGTTTGAGCCGTAAAATTTTATAATTGCTTAGTTGGAATTTCGATTCTAACAATAAGTTTCAAAAAATACTTTCAAATGTGCTGCATTTATTCACGGACGGTTACTTGAAGCAAGTAGTAGATTGTATGGGAAAGGAAATTCGTCCATTTAATTTGTCTTATAAATGGTTACACGCGACTCTGTGAAGATGTAAATAGTTGCCCCCTGCTGCTCCCCCGAGAAAGTTTCCCGATAAGCTTCTCTCTAGAGCCCGTGCAATTTTGATTGAATATGGAACAGGTTAACTTTTATCAAACTTGGAGACTACAATTGCATTAATATTTATTTTCGCGCGAGTTTCTTTTTAAATTAAAATGTGCACCGTAATTAATCGTCAGTATCAGCACCGCACAGACATCGATCGAAAGTCAATAAAAAAAGTATTCTTATGAGCATTTACAAAGAATAACGTCGGAAATCGAATGAAAATCGTCCGCAGAACCTCCACCAATATATGCTTTGCATCTCTAGTTTTACTTGAACTAACGGCTTTTATATTATCTCTGACACTGGAGAAACGATTACGGATATAATTTTTTTAGATTTCTAGTTTTAAGTTGACCATTTTTTGTAATGTAAATTAGGAACCGCTTTCATGATCCACTCGCTCATCATGTTAGCATTAACGCATTTAAGTCAGAGTTCAATCATAGGTTTTTGCTTGAATGATATTCATTTTATTTAACTTCCTTATACGTCAACTGATAATCATCAGAGGCTTCCCACTACCTCATCACCTGCCACTCGCCCGCTTTCCCTCTCAATTCCATCATTCTACTCCAACCCCCCACTTCCGATATTATCCATCTAATCCAAGGTAAACAACTTTTATATGCCAAAATGAATGTTTCTAGGAGCACCCGAGTCGAAAGTAGGAAATGAAATAGAGCGAGAATGAAAATGTCACGAATGAGTCCATCTCACTATTAAACCATGTTCAGTGGCAGCTTCATAATTACACCAGTAGGTATTATAAAAGTTGTTTGGTGTTTTGGCATTGCTTGTTCCATCCTACCCCTCCACTGCACCCATCTATTTTCTCCCATTTTATTCTACAAATTAAAGGTCGTCTCGCACTTAAAAAGTGAAACATAGAGAGAAAGAGGGTTCCCTCCCTCTCCCTCCACATTCCCTACCTTACCTTTCGCATCCTCCCTCACCCCCTCCCTCTCCCACTCCCTCTCTCTCTCTCTCCCTTCCTCCATCCCTCTCTTTCTCTCCCTTCCTCCATCCCTCTTTCTCTCTCTCCCTTCCTCCATCTTTCCCTACACTCCTTCCTTCCTACATCATTCTCTCCCTCTTTCCTTCCCTCTCCCTCCCTTCTTCCTTCCCACTCCCCCTCCCTTCCTCCATCCCTCTCTCTCCCATTCTCCATCTTTCCCTACATCCCTTCCTTCCTACATCATTCTCTCCCTCTCTCCTTCCTTCTCCCCTCCCTTCTTCCATCCCTCTCTCTCCCTTTCTCCATCTTTTCCTACATCCCTTCCTTCCTCCATCATTCTCTCCCTCTCTCCTTCCCTCTTCCTCTCCCTTCCTCCATCCCTATCTCTTTCCTTTGTCCCTCCACACCTCCTTCTCTCTGTTCCCTCTCTATCCTTTTTTTCCTCCGTCATTACATATCTCTCTCTCCATCCCTCTCTCCCCTTGTCTCTATCCCAATAAACTCTCCTCTTTTCTTTCCCTCCTTCGTCACCCTCGCTTTCTTCATGTCACCTGTTTAAATCCCTCATCCCGCCCCCTTCCTTAGGGAATTCAATATCCTCCCCTTTGTCCCCATTCCGTCATTCGCCTTACACATCCATGCCCCGCCATATCAAATTCCTTTGCCGCTAGTCCTTTTATCAAACTACTTTCGTATAAAAATGTCTGATAAAATGCATAAGTGTGAACTCCATTGACTTTTCGTGTTTTGCTATGCGCATCTGTCTGTCTCTCTCTCTTTCTTTTTGTTCCTATCTCGCTGCTCTGTGTGTCTCCCGCAGTAACCCATCATGCCCTACGAGAGCCAAACATTTTGGAGACCAGGATACGGCCACACACGCTTGATAACTTTTCCGAAGGTAAATAGAAGCGCCGTGAGAAAACAAAGAACAAGACTCTCAAATGAGCACTTTGAGCGATTTGATTTTGTTAATATTCTTATTAATATTTTGTGAGCTATTTTCCTCTAGCACGCTTTGGAACGAACAAATCCACAGGCATCGCATTTGAGCATCCCACTGATAAAAGTAATAGATACCTTGCTTTTTTGTTTTTGTATGACGATGAGTGCTCATCGAGTCGTAATGATACATACATTTTTATGACTATAAATGTCGATATGTCGACGAAGTAGACTTAAGCAGCATTGGATGACGGGGAACGAGCAATCGCGTCTCCTTTAAACTTCGCACACTTAGCAGTCAATTTGCACGCTCTGTACTTCGCCCCATTATATTCTCTCTCGGTTCTTTGCACCTGCGATAGAAAGCACTCTGTGTTTCCCTTTAGTACTTGCTTGCTTGTCGCTGCGATGAATTTGCTATTTTTTGGGCTTACTGATTTTTAAATAGACCTTTCAATGGTGCTTTTGGTCAAATTTTGAATGTGGATTGTTATTTTTCATGTTGATATGTGTGTGTGTCTGCATGAGCATGACCCAACTATTTAAGACCGTGGGACAGTAAAACCGTATTCCTCGTGAAGAAAGGTGAGTTCGGTTTCCTGCACATAAGAAAACGCTATTTGTCCACTGACATCTGCAAATCAAAGGCCATTTTCATGAAGCAACTAGTCAACATATTTCTCCCGAGCGATCATAAGCGCTCAGGCTTGGTTTTGGGTGGACATGATGTAATCTCTCTAATTGCTCGCCATGCTTCTAGCGTTGTTTGTGAATGAGAGCCCGCGCACTCCAACTGTAGTGATTCTATCTCTATCTGTCTGTCTGTCTCTCTATCGCTCTCTATCTCTTTCCTCTTTTAGGCAGTCCAGTAATTATATCAATACAAAGACCTATCGTGTTAACGTAGGATTGTCTTATTCTGTACATACCCATAATAAGCATATATAAAAATTTTAAGTCGTTGACTAGCTTTGGTAGCATGTACCAGTACCCGTCGTATGGAAATTTGTAAAAGTGTAACTGTAATATGGTTGTGGTGATTACATTCCCGTGGGAAGTTTTGTTGTGTAGCAAATGCTTGTCACTATGTCTATCTGCCCCTTCCTCCTTTTCGAGAGAAATTTTCCATTTCACTTGGGATAGCACGACCAGTGCTTGTCCTTATTCTCTCCCGTAAGAAAGCCCTGATGAGTAATTCTTCCGCATGCCAGCAGTCGTTTTTGCTACTATGAGACTCATTTGGAAATGATTTTAAAATTAATTAGTCGTAAATATAAACATAAACTAGCATATGCATAAGCTTTGAGGTATTTAAGATTTCCTCTGGTTCGAATATTTAGATGTATATAGTAAAAACTGTAATGTAGTTTTACCTTATGCATATCATGATTGAATTGTGTGTTGCGGTGTTAATTTAACTCATCCATTTGTATAAATAAGTTGCTGTGCATTGGATTTTATTTGACTGTAAGAAAACCGATGCGTATTTTGTTATCTTCATAATGTTACCATTAAGAAAATCGTTAACATTAACAAAAACGGGGTTATTACTAAGGAACCTGTGATAACTTATTCATTTGAATAAATATTTCAGGTTTACTTTGGCATTTAATGAACTTTTTTGGCGGAAAATAATGTCTTAGCTTTTTATTTAATTGGCTAATCAAGCAATCATACGGCGAAGATATTTCAATATATGTAATCGGATGAACAGGGTGAAGCCCAAAGAATCTAACATTTTCCTATGGTAATTTGACAAATATCAAAATCTAGGAATAAATGCCATAGATTAAATAATGGCCAATACAAAATGCAAAATAATCCATTGTAGGTATAGAAGCTGTTTTTGGACAATTTTTAATTATAACATTCGATTATATGAAAAACGTTTAAATAAATAAGCGTACTTACTTCGTTTTTTTAGTGATGAATAAAAATTTAAAATTTCAAACAATGGCAATAGCCATAGTTTAAATAACAATAACACGCCCTTATTATTGTACTGTTGAAATATAAATCTGTAATAATGAGTATCTTTTAAGTCACGGTAAAGGTGTTGCGTAGCGTGTTTGCCTCTTATAATGCCAGGGTCGTGGTTTCTAATAGTACCTTGAGAATTTTAACATATTTGTTACTATTACAAAGCTTTTTGTCAATAAACGTATGCTACTGATAAATAAATAAGAAAACATGAAAGTATTAGATAAATATTAATAGGAGGCATTCGTTAACACTTAGTGAAACTGTAACGAATTTAGGCGAACTAAGGTAAGATGCGCTGAAATACGTAATCGAATGATTCGATAATTTCTGATTATTTATCTATGCTTCATGTTTCGGATTAGGCGGCAGTTAAATTGAAGTAAATTATCAATCATCCTTTTGAGTTTACAAAATACTGCTTTTGCGGTCCCACAGACTTAAAAGCGGGAGAAACATATTTGTTTTTTAATATAAGTACGTCAATTCAAAACTTCACATTGTATGGAGCGCATTAATAACTTAAAATTTAATTGATATAAGCATATCAATATCTGTTAAAAGGTAATTAGTATTCATGCCATTGATTTTAGATATAATTTTATTTAATTTCTGCTAATTTGCAAATATATGATGTTAAAAACAATAGGAAATTTTAACAAAGAAACTATAACTAAATATTTCATATGCTTATGAGTATGGATAATATCGCATCGATTGCTAATAATCTTTCTAAAATCTGTCATCCATAATAACATTGATACGAAGTCATTCGTGTAAATTTGGTAAATTATTTTATAAATTTTATTAAAAAATATTTTATTTTTCATTGTCAGAAAATACTAGTTAACTGGAAAGTATTGTTTGATTTAATCAAGTTTGCCTTGCCACGCAAAAAACTTGCAAAATACTCGTTTCAATTAAAAGAATTATTAAACAATTTATCACTTTTCTTCAATGACCGCTCTAAAAATCATATATAAATGATCTCAAAACGAGATTATCCGCTGTTGTATATATGATATTTCATAAAAAGTGCTTTTTCTCTGGATCACAGTTTGTCGCTTCACATTTTTCGCTACATTTGCTAATCATTCAATGGCATTTCTCGCAACGCAATTTATTACCATTATTTAAAAACGCTAATTTAATAATTTTAACGAATGTGATTAACCGAGCACTCTAATTGCACTTGGCATGGAATCTCTCCTTTTCCACCGTCTCTCTCTCTCTCTCTTTCTCTCTCCGCCGCGCCCTCTGTTTCACTCTCTCTTTCCTTCCTCTCACTCTTCCCTCTTTCTCTTTTCTCTCCCGTCCCTTTCTTCTTTCTCTCTCTCTCTCTCTCTACTCCCCCTCCCGCGCGCCCCCCACCAGCCGCCGCAAGGAACCACAGGCAACACCAGGCCCTCCAGCTCTCCTCGCAGAAGTCCTTTCCGAACGTCGCCTCGGAGTCCGACCTAGCCAAGTATCGCGTGACGGCGACCCCCGGATGGGAGCGAAGGGACCGCAAGTCGCCTTCCCTCAGCAACGTCCCCTCCGACAGCCTCCGACACAAGGTGAGCACCACACCAGCGCCACTTTCTCTCTCTCACTCTCTCTTCATTCCACTCCCTCCCTCTCTCCCTCGTTGGCCTCTCCCTCCTCACGCTCTCTCTCTCTCTCTCGTCCTCGTTCTCTCGTGGCCCTCCATGGTCTCTTACGGGGACCCCTTCGGCTCTTTCGGAGGCCCATTCGTCTCTCACGGGAACCCTTACCGTGACTGCAAAGACTCGATAGCCGCAATCGCTCTCCTGTCTCTGATTGTCTCCTTTCTCGACCACTCCTACCCCAGTTCTGTAGATTCGACATGAATGGGAATTATCTGCAGAAAAACTGCAAAAAGACGACGGAATACTGCTTGAGATCATAACCGGAACGTCCTGATTTTGTTGAAAACATTTAATTTACCGATTAAAACATTCGCATATCCACCCGAGCGAAGGGTTTAATTTTTTATTTTATTTTTTGTTTGTTTCGAACCTCTTCCGTCGACTGTTTCCGCCATATCCGTATCCATGTTTTGTCGTAGGAGAGCGCATAGGTTCTCCTTTCCAGGTAAGGCGATGGACGCGCTTGGCAATCCAGGGCTAAATTAGACGCAGTGCGTTGAAACTGAAAGATCACATTTATGCTATATATTTAGGTAGCGACCAAGAAAAGTTGCCGAATGGTATTCGCTACCCATTTTATTTCGCTCGTATCTTTCAGAAAACGGATAAAAAGTTTTGTCTGCTGCTATCACTTTTTGGTATTTTTTCTTACGTTGTTGACGTACGCGAAAAACTGTTGAAAATTTAATTTCGAGAAATTAAAGATAACAACAACAAATTTTTAATGTTTACACAAAAAGATTATTATTTGTACAACTTAGGTAACACTGTAGTATAGGGTCATAATACATTATTATTAATATTTCAAACGATGCCTTATTTTTGCAATTGTTTATATTTATATTGTAGGTGAGCGTTTGTTTCACTTTAGCAAATGAAACAATCACATTTAGGTTTTTCGGCAAATGTGAGATACACTATAAGTTATTTTATTTCAAATGCCATTTTTCTGTTTATCTATTTTAGTAGTTACAGCTATATTAATCCCCTTTGTAAGGCTCTCGTAATAATGTAAAAAGGAAATTATTTGCTATATATTCACCTTATTTTAATTCTTTTTTATTTTCACCTCATGTCTCCAGATTTCCATTTCAATGACCCAATAAAAGCTTTTCTATATGAATTTAATTTTACTTATTAAGTGTTTTCAAAAGAGTTTTACTTAATTCGTGATTCGGCTAATAAAAACTATCTTTAAGGGCATTTATTTTATTTTCCCCGAAGAGTTTTTTGCTAAGTTTCTGGAGGAATGAGCAGAGAAACTAGGATGGTTTCGGAATCGGGCGGTTACGTGCTCGGAATTACACTCCCATTAGGCACAATTTACGTAGTGATCGATAAAACTTGTAGCTCATCACATTTTATATATCCACAATATCAGATTAAATTTTCCTTTGTATTGAGGTATAAACGGGTGCTTTTCTAGTCCTCCCTCGTAGCAGTAGTGCCTCCCCACCCCTCCCCCACCCTTTCTCTTCCCTTTCCCTTCTGCACCTTAATCGCCTAGACACGGTCAGACCTATGTGTGCACTCAAGCTTTCATCTTTCACTCTCTATTGTAAACTTATAGGTATTAATAAGATCTGCACTTGCTATTAACTAGTTGGTCATTTAAATGGCTCTCTTATAACATGTTTTCGCTTCTTAAGGGTTTTAAAAATTAATTTTGAATTTTTAACTAACATCTCGAAGGAAATGAACGGTATATTTTCCAGAATTTTCCTATATCTGTTAGTTTATAATAGATCAGTTGATCTATATTGGACCATTTTGTGGATACTGTTATATCCTTATGAAATTTATTTTATCCTAGATTAACCTCAAAATTTTAATAATAATTATTAAAATAAAATAATTTGTCATCAGCGCATTAGTGAACAAAGTAATTATTTATGTTATTTTATAATTTTTCTTTGCAATTAAATGTAAATTCATAAAAAATAATATCTTATATAAATAAATGATAACTCCTACTTTAAACATTATATTTTATTGTTGAAGTTTAAAGATCTTTATTAATTTTTGAAAGCTCACTCTAATTATCTGCTAATAAACTACGTTTTTAACATAATAATAGCTGGTACGATGGAATTAGGTAGTGACAAATAACTATGTAGTTATTTTATAGTCACCCACTTGAAATCCTAACAGCGTTGGCAAATACTGCTTGCCGTAAGCAAATGTAAACAAACCCTTGCTGTAGCAACGCAGAATTATCTAGAAATTGCAATTAATATGTATCCAATCTTTGTCAAGTTGATAATTATTGGTTCATATTCTAAGTAGAAGAGTTTCACTTTGATGTAAAAAAGCGATTGAGTCATTATATTCAAAGGGAATCGCTAGGTAAGTCCATTCATTGTTAAAATACGCTCCTCTATCTGAAACGGGCCCCTTTTTTTGGAAGTATTCTCATGTCACATCAAATTAAGTCCCTCGAGAAATTGGTAGATAGAGTAATTCTGCTTTACTATTCAGCTTCCTATCGAATTCTCATCCTAATATTTCGTAGTATATTCAATTAAATTTTATTATAATTCTTCGTTACTCCCGGTTCGCATAATGTTAATCTCATTATCATTAATAAACAACAAAATATTTGCATAATTGTTATTTATGTATATACTCACGAAGTATGACCCAAAAGTTCCCGAACAGATGATTTAAAAATCACAGGTATGAAAAGATCTTAACATCATCCCCTTCAAAATAGTCTTCTTGCTGAGCCATAACAATTTTCCAACGGTGTTTCCACATCTAGAAACTATTTTAAAAGCCCTATTTGGTAATGTTCTTTAGAGTTTCTGTCTTTTTTGATTAATTTGTTTCGTTGGCTCAAAGGTTCGTTCTTTCAAAAAATTCTTGAACTTGTGGCACAATAAATCACATGGGGCGAGGTCAGATGAATACGGCGTATGATCTAGCTGGGCGACTTTAAAATTTTGCAAAAAATTACCATACTGAGAGTGCACTGGGCGATGGTGAGTTGCAAAGAATCCACCCATTCGACCAACGATTTGTCCGCTTCCTTTAAGACGTCGAAGGTCCTCAAAGTAGAATATCTGGTTCACAATTTAGCCATCAGAGACAAATTCTGAGTGAACAGTACCTTCAATTGAAATATAAAAAATGGAACCCTACACAATTACAGCTAAATAAATAAGTTTGAATATCTTCAGTATTAAAAACGAATCATCACTGTCTTCACCTTAGATTTTGATGATTGCGCCTTTGTGGTCTTATTAGTGATTCAGGAGCTTTCTGCTGGAAACTTTTTCATTTGGTCTCTGGATCGTTTTGAAATACCAATGCTTCATTCTCACGAAATTCTCAGGAAATTTTCGCCCTCTTAAATTCATTGGTTTGAGATCAGAACAAATGTTCACTCTTTTCGACAATAAAGAGTAAGAGGCAAGTTTACCAGTGCTACTAACTACCCATTGTTACTAAAAGTCCACAAAAAATCACTTCGGAATCTTTTGGGTTACATTTTGTGTGTGCGTTAATATACGGGTGTAACAAAAGTCGTTCTAATAAATAAATAAGATATAACAAGAATTAAAAGAGAAAATAATTTTAATTATATATTATATAATTTATATTATATGAATCAATAAAATCAAGTTATCAATTAGCGCAGTACATGCTCAAATTGCATTCTACTAACATATCTCTACTCGCCGTTCTAATCTGTCGGTTACGTTTTGTAGTGATTCCACTCTAATGTTTTAAAGCCAATCTCTAATTATTTATTTAAATTTCTGGACCGTTCAAAGTCCTGTCTCGCAAACAACGGATTTGAAGTTACACATAAAACCCACCACGATCAGAAAATAAAAAATAAGATTTTTCTTGCTTAGTTCCCTTTAAAACGGACTTTTGTTACAACCAGTATACGTAAATATAATTTTAATCAAGATAGGGTTGATCTGAGATCAATACTGAAAATCAGTATCCGGGTCCAAGGACTTTTTATAATTTTATATGAAAACTGAACTATATTTTATTGTATTCTTTTTGTCCTGTATTTAAAAATGATGTGATAAATTAAAGAAGCTCTTGGACTTCATTTGGTTACTAAAAATGCTTAATAAACATCTTAAACATGACATTTATTCATCCTCGACTTATCACCGAATTTTAGAATTAACATTAACATTACATCACATGTTCACGCTGCTTTTAAAATTTCACGTAGATTACTTTTGAGACGATCTCATTCTTCGCTACCAAAATTTGGTATTGATAGGGTATTGCATTGTGCCCTAGTTAGACCCTCTCCCTTATTATTCCGTTCATTTGTTTCTGTCCATTCAGTTCTCCATCCAGGACAACGGTTCCGCCAAGTTCTTCCAGGGGGCTCTCCATACGCCCAACATGGGCGAGAAAGTGGCACAGGTAGGTGGGCTTCGGTGAGGCAGTGTAGTCTTCTGTTGTTGTTGATGATGTATTGCGATAGAATGTTAGACGAACATCCCCAGTTGTCTCTTGGTGCTCCTTGTTGAATTAGTCACCATTAGAATAGACTGGTTGTTGTTTATAATGCTATGTAGAATAACTTACATATAATGTATCACATGCCTGAGGAAATGTAGAAAAGGTATTTAGCTAAATTTGCTTACACCAATGTAGTTGCAATGAAAAATTGATCATTCTTTTGGTACTCATGCCTTTTGGTTGATTTGTTGTTGCATAAATATCTTTGTAACTTTTTATAATTGTTCATATGTTATTACCACCGAAATTTATCGACTGAAATTGGCGACAGTAGCGAGCTCAGGAAGATCTGTGTTCCATTCTTCCGCTAAATATTGACTAACAAGATGAAATGGAGATGCACGGATATTGGCGCGTAATGATGCAATGCGATTATTTAAAAAACTTTTTACCCCCTTTGCATCCTGGAGGATGCCTGCGGAAGTTGCGTTTTAAAATGTAAATTTATGCTTTTTTCATATTGTTTCATACAAGGATTTGTGGAAGTGTAAATCTATTGTTAAAATTATATCTTAACGAGTATCAGGAATTCTAATTAAAACATTTTTCTAGCCAATATTTATGGTAAAAAGCGCTTAGCTGTGACATTATGATCCGATATGCGCCCATTCGCACGAGCGCTCGTTCGAGGAACCTCGTCCGCGTCATCTTCGATTCCAAAGCTTTCGTCATTGCTCCGCATTAAATTTGTATCCACAAAAATACGGAAACTATTTCAACGCTAGAGGGCGAGAATTTGAGGAATTTGAATAATATTTGTGAGCAATCAAACGCGTGCGAATGGTCCACTTCAATGTGATTCCGTAATTTGAATATTTCAGGACGTATTGTCACACTGAGATGTCTTTATCAGTGCGTCATTGAATGTGAGAATTTTGTTGAAACTGCTAGGCGTAGGAATTAATTTTTAAAATCTATATCTGATTGCTCGAGCAGTGTTTCTCAACCGCCGGTCCGCGGACCGCTGCCGGTCTGCGGTCCAGTATTGGCTGGTACACGATATTCCATTTTTCTCATAAAATTTCTATAATGGGCAGCACCAATTAATGAAAGCCTTGTTTTTCAGCTATGAAAGTGTAAAGTTGTGAAATAGTTGGTGGTTAAAAATGTATTTTACCGGCCCTTGGTGAATATTAAGATGATGCACGAGCCCGCGATGAACTTTCGGTTGAGGACCACTGGTGTAGAGCATATTCAAAACAGACGCATAAAAATATCATTCATTTCGCGAAACTGAAAAAATGTAGCTTTTTTACCTTTTCTGCGATTTTAATAGCGTTTGGCGAAATTGGCCCTTTTATTTAAACAAGAAATTCCCAAAAAACACCCATTGTAAGAGATTTAGAATTAATTTTAGCCACCGCAAATGAAGGACGCCACGAGATGGTTTTTATGACACTTCAAGAGGCCGTGTAGATAAATTCGTACATATTTTCATAGTACGTCCAGAGGTACTATGTTAAAAAATCACATAAATACATCCTTGCTCATATTCTTATAAAGACACTCGGATAAGGGACCTAATTAAAGGCGGATGTAATTCCATTAACCAAAATGGCCTTCGTGAATATACCCAGACCAACTCTTTCTCCATTATACTTCGCCTCATATCGACATACGACGTCCCTAATAATCCCAAGGAAAGCGACATGCTAGATATAGCAGTTACTACCAATCTTCCTTTCAATTTCATCTCCGATGTTAAACATGTCATGAATTCGGACTGTTACCCTACCCTAATTACCCTAAGCACCGCAACTCCTCCGCTCCCAATCCCCTCCCTTACCCCAAAACCACTTCAAAAACATTGCCTGCGATAGCTTCAACGATATTCCACCACTCGAATCACCTTCCATCCCAATCATCGATCACCGAATAAAACTCATCAATTCCACTCTCATGCACTCAATCATCACTGCTTCCTTTCCCCAGCCCAAAACTCCTCTCCCCCTTCATAGCTGGTAATTTATCATCGAATCGTATAATTAGATCTGAATCTGAAAAGGAAAAATGTTTAAAATAATAATAAAAATTATATATTTTATAGCATTTCCTCAGAAATTATCTTACCTAGAAAAAATACAACATAAAAAAGTATAAGGACCGTTTTAGCGCATACGTCATATATAGCAGGAGTGGCCAAACTTAGCTACCCTCGGAGCCACATATGATAATCTTCAGAAGTTTGAGAGCCGCATGACACATTTTGTGCTCATAAATTTACCTGTATCCGAAGCAATTCTGATATAAAGGATGTCCCTTAGGCATACCTAACACGTCTCAAGCCACACTAAGTCATTGTGTTCTGTAATTAAAAACGGTGACACACTTATAAATCGAATTTTTAAAGAGCCGCATACTAAGTTAAAAGAGCCGCGGTTTGACCACCCCTGGTCTATAGTATAATATCTCAAATTAGTCATATAAAATCTATTCTGAATGGCATATTCTGATGTTTGTCAAACATAATCTTGTATTCTAATCTTGCTGGGAAATGGTTTCTTATCACCAGGATTAGCACACATATGTACTGCGATTAAAATTGAATAGCTTACTTAAGACAGATGTTGAAGCTCTTCTTGAGGTCCATATAATAACCGCAAACATATTTCGAATCGCCATTTAACACTTGAGCGGCGTTTCTTGTAAAAAGTTCTAGAAGTTTCTTCTTTTTCGCATAACGACCATTACAGCATGATAGAAGGTTTACGTTATAATTGCACCTCTTTCTCTTTCAACATATAGCTTTATATTTAGGTGTTTATACATTTTATTATCAATGCACTATTAACCCTACTCGAAATTAGATTCGTAAGAGACGCTTAATAAATGACGCAGAATATAATTTACGGCGGGCCATTTACACATATAGTCTTTAGACCCAAAACAAACTTTTTCTTTAATTTTGTACTTAATTATGTGTATTTTTATATGTAATTAAGAGAGGAAATGGGTTGAGAAGAAAATCACTTAGATGGAATAACTCGTCATTTCTATGGCTGAGACATCAACATCACAATGGAAATAATTCCTCGAAAATGCGAGGAAGATAATCCACTGACCTCCACTGAAGGGCACAGAGCCAATGACTTGATGAACGAGAGACTCCTGAACCTACAGAATGAGTTCATTTATTCGATTGCAAGTAGGACGTCATTCCAAAATTGTTTGATGAATCACTGTGGGGTGAGAGATACCTCAACACCATCTACAAGTTCGCGTATTTCGATATATAATACGATAAAAGCAGTTCTTACGAAATTGTGCCATGTTGGTGTCGAAAGCGTCTGCTTAGAAAAACCATTTTCGAGAAAATTTTTATATGAAAACGTTGGATCTTTGGGCCAAGTGATGGCGATACTCAAGGATTCTAAAAGGAATCATCATAATCGCTAAAAACTCGCAAGTCCCTTTTCAGCTAATTCATCAAGTGCCAGTTTGAGCGTACAGACATGACGACTTAGACAAGTCTGGCTCCTTATGTTAAATTATACCAAATGTAATTTAAAGTTTTAACTATCGAGTTACATGGTCGTATATTGGCAATCATCAGTTGAAAGTCATAGGGAAAATTTCATAAAGCAATGACAAAAATGAAATCGATCATGGTTTCGGCTCGCGGAGTGATCATTCTCACATATCATCTCTTTTTCCATCATTTTAATGGCTATAGTAGTTGTCTGGGCTTGCACATCATTACTATTCTTATAAGCTGACTTGCCCAACAAAAGATTCTTTGAGTGTATCTGTGTCACATATCATAGATTCTTGAAAACAATTACAAGCAGTTTCTGTCACACTTGCTGCCTACTTTAACCCCAGACACAAATTAATTTATTTTCGTTTTAACATTTCAAATTTCGTGTTCTACCGTTTTCCCTACCTGTGAATAATATCTGAGAAAAACTTATATTACCATTATAAACGAGAATAATTTTCATATATGTTGCTTCAAGTGCTTTTGCGTGGTCAGATATTCCAGTTAGTTAGACTCTATCTTAATGCAAGAAGTTATCCAGAAAGAATGAAATGTCACGCATAGTTCCAGAAAAGCGAAAATTTCTTCACAGGGATGCATTTTTACCGAAATGCGAATTTGGTTCTCTCTACCGTTTTATGACTGTTTAGGTAATCAGGATTCTCAATTACTCCGCACATAAATGGCGTTGGGAGCGTGTGCACACACGCATGCAATCGCGCATGCATAAGCTAGTGTGTTGATGTACTTAACTTCGATGGATGCTCATAGATGGCGGGCGAAGACGCCACGACTAGCGCAATTGCTGAGCAATCCAAGGATTCAATAGCGCTCGGAAACCTTTTCCACGAAAGCGATATGTGGCGCTCGCGTCGCTTAACGACCGAGGGGAGTCTCATCGGGAAACTCCGTGTTGTTTCGGATGGAGAGGAGGGAGAGAAGGGGGAATCGAATGACACGACCCATCCTCGGTGGAATACAGCGGGTGTGCCCATTGGTACGGGGGGCGTAAAATAGTTTCTGGATAACAAATCATCTTTGGTACTGAATTTTAAAGAGGGAGGGAATAACCCTCAGGGTCTGACACTCCTCTCACTGTCCATTCAACGAATTCTTATTGCTGTTCGACCACTTTTTGCGGAGTGTAGAATTTTTCTTCTTCCAGGGTTTAAAACAGAAAAGAGCGTTGATCAATTTATATAGAGCAACATAAACTGATTATGCGTTGTCAAAAAAAACTAATAGTTAATAGCGTCATATATTGAAAACAGTTATATGCTACGCAAACATCCATCATTTATTACATGGCAGCTGGATTTCAATTAAAAAAGCTCAAGAATAAAGATGTTTATCTGTCTATATATCTTTCCCTCTCCTTCCCCCACTTTTCCTTCCTATCTCCTTAACTAAATCCAATTTAGCGTATGTAATTTAATGAATCTGTCAAAAATGAATTCGGTTGTTCTTGGTTACGAATGATTTCCTTCTCAAAACACCTCAAAGTTTTGTTCAAAACAATTTTATGGACCAATTCGAATTGTGTATGAAAATCGAGGCTAGGAAAATATACTTTCATTAATTTATGCCTTCTTTGGTTTAAGTCCTGAGTCTCTCTCTCTCTTGTCTGCTGGTGCATTTACTAAACGTTGTTGCCCCAATGGATAATGCTCACGTTCTCAACCCAATGATAATTCTTACAAAATGTTTTACAATAATGGCGTATTTCAGCCTTGGGCGGATTGCAAGTATGGGCTATATATAAATACTTATAGCTAAACTAAGATTAATAACAGTGTTTATATATTTACAGCAGTTATTTTGTACGATGAATGCAATAAAATTTCAAAATGCAAATAAAAAAATGTTTCACTTCCTCATGCTGTTCAAGTAGAGGATTTGAACGTCCCTGGGATCGAAACCGGCCCGTTATCGTACTCGGCAATCATCCAAATATTCTTTAGACGTAAGGTCGAATATGCACCGAAAGAATGACCACAATCGATCCGGCTACTCGGTAGTTATTCGCTAGTTGAGAGCATGTCGGAATGATAAAAACTGCTGATTGTCAGTGTAAATAACATTTTATATGACGAAATTTTGCATCCTCAAAATTCTCTCATCTGTCTCTATTATGATTCACCATCTTGTTTTCCATTCTTGAGAAAATAAAAATACGCAAGTACATGTTAATTTGATGAAATTTTTAGCTACACAAGACCAAATTTTTCGTTTTATCTGTGCAATCTATTTGTTTTGAAAAAGAAAGAAGAGGAGTCAACATATTTAATTTCCATGGAATTGGCAATCATTATTCTAAAGCGATGGTTTTAACGTGTAGTATATCAATACTTCTGGATGGAAGTGAAGAGTGCTTTAGAACTACTCGAGAATATTAAAAATAACAACATTTCTCTTCATTATAGCTATTATATATTAATGAAATCAAAGGTTGTGATACTACCTTTGAAATAACCACATGAGAACATTAGACATGTTTTTAACTACAAAAGGATATTGGAAGAGAACATTATTACAATATTTTCGCGTTCTCAATGAATCGCGTATAACAGAATTTTATCTCTTGTAACTTTGAGTGTTGTTTTTTGACGTTAAATGTTTGTCAACGTAAAAATTATACTCAAGTCAGAAATGATTCAAATTGTTAAGTAATCATTTACAAAAATAGAACTGAATTGTATATTTTGCACTAATATAGTTTATTTCACACACAAACACACGCATACACACACACACACACACATATACACACATAAACACACACACACACACACACACACACACACACACACACACACATATATATATATATATATATATGTATGTATAAGATTACAACTTCTGAGGTTATTATTATTATAATTATTATTATATATTGTTATCACTTTTTTCGGAAATAGAAATAAAACCGCCATAATGACTCCAGCTTAAATCACAACCAGGCTTTGATGAAGTATAAAGTAAGAACAGAAGATCTGGACGTTTCAGTCCATCTGCATACCAGAAACGATAAACTGGGTTGGCATAATAAGTGGCCTTAGGACAGCCTTTGAGCAACTGGAAATATTTTACCGAATTTTCTGCAGAGATACGTATACGACTGAATCGATTTCAGTTGCCAACATGGTCGATGTGTAATCATTGCCAACATTTTAGGTATAAACAATACAATTTACGCATATTAATTTAACGGATGGTTAAAAGGATCCAGTTTTAATTGACGAAAAGACTTCCGCGGAGACGTTCTTGCAGTACATTTTCCATCGAGATGTTGTGCCGCGTTGTCGATTCTTGCTGATGACGACGTTTCATCTGCATTACCCCTGGCATTCCTCAGTCTGGCATATTCACGTCGACCTAACGATGACACTTGTAACGTCGTCATCATCAAGAATTGAAAAGTAGAGTGGGAGATGTTTGAAGAAATTCACTTCATTTTCTCGTAAAATGCGTTTGACGATTAGTGGATGTGGATCATTTGTTAAGAAATGATTGAGCATGAATAATAGAAGTAACATATAAATTTAAAAAAGTAATATAATTTCGGAAAATTGGGGTTTAATTGTTATTTAGAATCAAAAGAAAATGAATAAAATATTACTTTGTGAATAAAAATCCTTATTCTTCAATTTTATCCGTATTTTTCAATTTTCCCCAAATTTTGCTGGACTGCATAACACACTATTTTTCAACTCATGGCGTCCTGCATTCACCAACAGTTGGTACAACTTCGCCGTTTCCCTTCCTTTCCACTCTTCGTATCTATGATATTTAAAATGCATCTTCTCGACACTTCCCTTTCCTTCTACCTTTCAAAAAAATAAATGCGCTTTACGACTCTTCCTTTTCGCCAACTTACATAATGCTTTCCATATTATATATTAATCTCTCTTTTTCTCAGCCGATAAGTTCATGAAAATGTCTTTTCACATTCGTAATCCAAAATGGCTGCAACTTGTTGAGATATAATTTTCTTTGTGGGTATCTTTGTACAAATATATATAAGCAACAAAGGCAAGGTTTATAGTTTTAATGAGCTTTTAATATTTCGCTGTAATTTTATTGTGAAAAATTTCTCGGAATATGTGCATTTAAATACATGCAGGCATCGCACAAATTGAAATTTTCCAATAATGTACGTTTGCTGTTAGATGGAAATGTTTTTGTGCAACCGAAATAAAAAGTAATGTCAGAAGTAATACAGTTGGGCCTTAAAATCGAATTGAGAGGCAATTGGACAAATTGAGATCCTTAAGGAATATGGAAAAACGCAAGATAAATTCCAGATTAGATGATTTAAAATTTAAAAATATCTCAAAAAGGAATTTTTATAGATATTAAACGTAAATTTCATCTTAAAATTTCGTATCATTTTATGAAAAAAGAATTTCTGGTGTCATTTCAAGATTTATTTTATAATAGTCAAATAAAATAAATACGTTGCTCTCTTGTTACAAGTAATAATAAAATATATATGAATATATTCTCTATAATTTTTACTTACTAAAATTGCTTTACGCAAGAATTACAAGTGTAGGATTAAAATTAAGCGAATAAATATATAAGATAACTGTGAAGTGCATACAAAATTTACCAACCAGTAAACCATTTGTCAAAGTAGGAGCATGTAGTTAATATGGACGTATTGTGCCGAAGATTTGCACTTAAAAACTTTGAATGGTGGCTTCAATACATGTTAATTTAAAAAGAAAGCTCAGTTTTTGTAATTATCCGTCTTGAACCACATTATGTTAGGTCTATTTCATAGTGTGAAATAATAATTTCAAAAGATTATTCATACGGTTTAGTACACTTGAATAAGTATGTTTGCGACTATTTATTATAATTTTTATATTTTTATTTCCTCGACCTCATCCCTCTTCAGATATTTGTTAGTTATTGAGTAAATTATCCCAACAAGTGTCAACAATTTCCATCATGGCATTGCTTCATTGTATTCCCTACGTGCCTTGTTCTTGCATTTCGCTGACGTTTAGCCATAAAATTTGACATCGGTGGCGGAAGAATTCCACATATTTAAAAGATAAACTCTTACTCTTCCAGGTTTTATTTCACCTAAAAATACGATCACTATTATTTTTCACAGACCTTCATTTGGTTTCGCACTCAGTTTCATATCAAGAGGAACGTAATTTAATTCTCAAGTCAATTCAAAACAATTTATTCTCCTCCAGTTACCATTTAATTTCGTACATTTCAGCCACTCGGTACCCAATCACCAAAATGTTTCTTTATCATTGCACAATTCTCATTTTATCACTTAAAACCGATATTTGAAAATCTCGAGTAGGCGAATCCCATTGGCGCTTCTAGGCTGTGACGTAACGCGACAGTAGCATGCCTCTTTGTCCCTCCCGCTCCTACCCCTGCTCTACCCACTTACCCCTTCCTCCCTTCCTCTTTCTCCTTTCACCATATCTCTTTGCCTCCTTATCCATCTCTCTCCCGCTCTTTAACCCTCCCCTTCTTCAACACCCAGTCTTCCCCCAAACACTCTCCCCCTTATCCTCCCACTCCTCTCCCTGCCTCTCCTCTCGCTTCTCCTCTCTCTCTCTCTCTGATGCCGCAGTGTTCCATCCTGGGAGGAGGAGCTCCTCCTCTCGCATAGCCATACCCCTCTCCCCTCACACACACTCCCTCTCTCTCTTCTATATATTTCCTCACGCTCCCTTTCCAATCCTATTCTTTTCCCTCTTCTCTTATTCTCCTATCTCTTTCACTCCATCTTGCTTCTCTCCTGACATTTTCATTCTCTCCCTTTACCTCCTCTCTCCCTCTCTCCTCTCCTCCCCTGCATAACTCGCCTCCCTTCCCCATTTTCTTCTACGCAACCCGCACTACTTGTATATCCCTCTGGAATTGTTCTCATTGCAGGGTAATTGGCACATAGACTTTATCGACGCCATTTCTTGCATTTTCTTCATGTATTCATTCACGTCTCGCTTTCCGGGTCACCGCTCTCCTTCGAAATCCTGTCCTTTATCTCACTGGATATTTTGTAAGAATAATACATTCTTAAGTAATTACTCCATACCTTTTTGCTACTTTCTGCATTTACACAAATACATCAATATGTATATAATAGGAGGATGGAAATCCGGTGCACATTGACTGCGGAAACAGTGACGATAGATTGAAGGAACTTGGTCCTTCTTTAAAAAGAGAGAATTACTGAATATATATATATATATATATATATATATATATATATATATATATATATATATATATATATATATATGCCGACGCACATACACACAAATACATGCATATTCATATAAATTTATTTAGGTTTTCTTAGCAAACATTTTCTCAGTATTCTAATGCATGTGATCGAAAGTCGATATTTCCTCCCTTCTGCTCGAAACCTTGGCCCTTCTGCTACCTCAGTAGTCATGTCTGTATTCTCTTTCGATCTCTATATCCTCGTCAGCATTCTTCCTCTTTCCCCTCCATTCCCTTCTTCCCTTTATCCGCCTCACTCCTTAAGCCTTATGGATTGACACTTGTGTCCAGAGGACAAGGTCGTGGGTCCGCAGTTCTACCGAGGGCAAGAAATGTTGACTCGCATTTTATTCAACCGGTCGCCTTAGAAACGGATTCATCGCTCCAATGCCGCCACCTATGGCGCTAATATTGCATTTCAATTCGCGGCCAATCAACTTCTGGTTTGAGATCTTCCCTCTCCCACAGTCTCTCCCCGCCTTTCTTCAATCTTCCCTTCATGTAATCCTCTTTTCACTCGCTATTCCGCTATTTTTCCTCCCCATCTTGCTTCTGTTTTTCCTTTACTTCTCTTCTCCTCCGTTCTACGATCCCTCTCTTCTCTCCTTCCTCCTCCCGTTATAACATGCGTATTGCTCTCGCCTTCCTCCCTTCTCACCCCTCCCCTATCTACCCTCCCCTATTTACCCTCCTCTATCTATCCTCCCTTATCTACCTCCTCTATCTACCATCCCCTATCTGCCCTCTCCTGTCTACCCTCCCCTATCTACCCTCCCTTATCTACTCTCCCATATCTGCCCTCCCCTATCTACCCTCCCCTATCTACCTCCACTATCCATCTTCCCTATCTACCCTTCCATATCTACCATCCCCTATCTACCCTCCCATATCTGCCCTCCCCTATCTACCCTACCATATCTGCCCTCCCCTATCTACCCTCCCCTATCTACCCTCCCCTATCTACCTCCCCTATCAATCTTCCCTATCTACCCTCCCATATCTGCCCTCCCCTATCTAACCTCCCCTATCTACCTCCCCTATCTAACCTCCTCTATCTATCTCCCCTATCTACCCCTATCTATCTTCTCTTATCTATCCTCTCTCTCCTCCCACCCTCTCACTCTTTCTCTCCCGCTTCCCCTTTTCTTTTTTCTCCAGCATCGCCCCTCCCTCCACCTACTCGCCCTTTCACTCCCAATTCATTGTGAAACACTCCCATAATCTGCATCTGTCTCCTCCTCCTATGTCCTACATACCGATCGTCTTGTAGCCGTGTTTTGTTTCTCTTCCAAATCGTCCAGCTCCAACGCCCTCCACAGTGGGATGCTTATGGTGCCGTCATTCCGCAGTCGCTTTGTTTTCGCCGATGGGCGGCGGATGGAAATGGGACGAAGGGGAAAAAGGGGTTTATGGTGGAAGCCGAGGAGGGGGGGGAGAGGAAGGGGAGCGCTGGGGGGGGGGGCAGGAAGGTGGGAGGGTAAGAAAGACGGTTCTTTTTTGCATAAGGGACGCCAATACGGGGGCCGCTATGCCTATCAACCATGAGTTAGCCATGCAGACACACACTATGGCTATCGTTAAGAAGAAAAGAGAGAGGGAAGAGTGTAGACGAGAAAGGGAGATAGAGAAAGGAGAGAGCAGCGTTTGGGTCTTGAAGAGGGGCTGCTGGAGAGGGTATATCGATCTCCTGCCCCCCCTCTCTCTCTCTCTCGCAGCCCAAACCCTCGCTATCGAGGGGCGAGAGAGAAACAGGAGAGAGGGTAGAGAGGGAGGGAAGGGCAGAGGAAGCAGGGTGGGAGAGGTGGTGGTGAGGAGAGAGGAAAATGGAGAGAGGAAGAGTGGGAGGGAGGGTGAGGGAGAAGGGAGGCGGGGGTGGCCCTCTCTCTCCGTGCAGTGTGTGAATGGGAGAGCTGGTTGAAGGCGCTCCCTCGTCGAATGGTGAGTGCGACAATAAGCGATCGAGGGAGGGGAAGGGAATATAAGGCAGGCAAAGGGAGGGAGGGAGGTAGAGGAGATGTTGTGGTCTAGTAGAAGATGGGTGAAGTGAGATGAAGGTGTGCCGTAATACTCTCTGTGCGTATCCTTTGAGTGTGTTGTGTGTTATTCCACGAGTGCGCCGCAGTGAGGCCATTGTTTTCTCTTCTTCCACGCCCACTTCCTCTTTTCTCTCTCTCTTTCTCTTCTCCTTCCTTTTGGTCGTTTTTGCCCGCTACCTTTCCCGAACTCGTTTTCCACGACGGATCGAAACAAGTGAGTAACGGTACGTATGATGGAGGAGGCCTCCCCTTTTGATCCTACCGAAAAGAATTTGCTTAACGGTCGCAAGGCTCTTTTCCCGAATCTTGGCCAATTCCCCCGAGCCTTCGGTTGCAGTATTTTCGCAGCGAGCGATGCGAGTTTTGCGACGCCTTGCTTCTTATATTCTGTTTGATCCGTGACTATCGGTGCATTGCGTGCCGTGCCTCGGAGTCGAGATGCAATTAAAAATTCACGCCACTGAGGCGGAGGGCTCGAAAGTTATAGCAAAACGCTAGAATTTGATGCCAGCGAGAGTAATTGCAGTTAACGAGTCGATTAATATTAACTGGCTAATTATAATATTAATTATCGTATGAAGTTGGACTGCAATCTCCCTGCAAAGTCACACAGCTTTGAAAGTAAATTCGTATTTAAGTGCTACCCAAAACGAATTCATCATATACTAAAGAAACTAAGTTTTATTGCAAATTTTTCTTTTACTTGGAATTAAAATGTTCAACGCACAGTTTGTTTTCCATTAATTTTAAAACTATAAATCAAATAAATAAAGCAAAGTGCGTTAATAATATATTTTTTATTTTTGATTAGTAGAAATAACAAGGGAGAATTTATTTGAAACATATTTAGAGTCTTGTAATGCACATCTATTAGGTAAAAATGCAAGTTAGGAATAGAAAATCCTAAAAATGTTCGCAATAAAGTAGAACTACTTTATTCAAGATACTGCGCCTTATGGATTGCTATATTTCTCGAGGAATACGTTTTTCAAAGCGAGTGACGGTTTAAACTAATCTGTTGAATATAGACTGAAACAAATAAATATCGAGCGGCGTGTACAAAGAAAACATTTAACTTCTTAGATTGTCATTTCCTTTTTAGCGTACAGTAGAATTCTCTTATCGAATTGGGTTAGAGTATAAACGAATTTAGAATTTGCGACGATTCTATGGCCAGCGGTTTGTCTGAAGTAGTCGGTTGTGCATTTACATAAATCGATAAAAAATCTCCATTATAGCGCACCTACTTCATCCAGACTGGACAAGAATTTATTTTCGATTAAAACCAAAGAAAAGAATCAGAAAATACATGGGAATTTCACGTAGTGTATCAGTTGTGTGACCGTAGGAAGGATATTGGAGGGAGTAGATTTTTGATAGGGATGGTCATAAGAGAAGAGGGGGCGGAGAAGTCGTAGAGAAGGAGATGATAGGGGGGAATGACGGAAGGGGAGAAGGGGAAGTTCTAAGGATATTTGCTCTAAACCGTTCACTTCTTAATTGACACTAGGTAGAGTGAATTGGCACATCACTAGTGTAAAATATTGATTATTCTTCACTTTTCCACTATTGGTATGAAGGAGCAGAAAATAGCGGTTAACTTTTATGCCGCTAATAAAATTGTTATCATTGATCTAATTAACCAAAGACCATCAAGAATATTTTTTATCTGTTATATGTTTGTGCGGCGCCACATTCTACAGATTTGTGTTTCAATCATGATATAAGATTAAATATGAAGTTTTGTCTTATCAGTGCGGTTTGTATCTAAACGTATCTTTGTGGTAATTTTGGTTCGATCAGTAAAATAACTTAAGGGCGAGAATCGTAAAAAGTGTCTCTCAAACGAAGGAGTTAGGCGCCAGATTGCAATAAAGACGCCGGAAGAAGAGCAGATGAGGCATATGGCAAACAAAGAGCATGAGGGTGATAGCTTGTTTTAGCAGTAGCAAGGCCGGTAGTTAATGCTGGAATAGTTACTATAATCGGTTTGGCGAGGGAGAGAAAGCGATACAGAGAAAGAGAAGTACGAATGGCGTATGAAAGCATCGATCGGTCGATAGTTCTCTGTTCTCCTTGGCGCTGCAGATCCTTTCATTTGAGCCTTACCGCTATATCTTTAGCTATCGTCCTTGACAATTCATTTCGCGGTGAGTACATTCCATTCTAAGTTATCTCGAATGGCGAGTGTCTTCTACCGACCCCTCCCCCCTCCTCTACCTCCTCTCTCCCTCTCTCTCCTCTGCCCCTTTCTCGCCTCTATCCCTCTCCCTCCTCTTAACAATTTACCTCCTTCTCCTTCTCCCTTCGAGCCTCTTCTCCGATTACTTCCGCTGAAGTCTCTATCGGCTTTATTCTTCTCTCCTTTCTCGTAAAATATTCTTCTCCTCCTCTTTACATAAATATGCTTCCATCTTCAAATCGCTTACTTTTTCTTTGCCGTGCATCTTATAAGCTTCAGCTTATATTTATATTGCCTATAAAACACGATATGCGTATTCCGAATATACATGCACACGTGGAGTGGACTCATGGAGTGGCCTTCACCTTGCAGTGGAACGAAGAGACTAATGATGATCATGGTGATCATGATAATGATGATGATGGTACACCCATTCCATATTACACTGCCATACAACAATGAATTTAAACAGCTTAACCACTTAAATGTCACAACACCAGCTGAAATCATTCCTCAGACATTCAGGAAAGTCTATCCGGTCCTCAATTTATTGCAACGAAAAGCTTATATACAATATATGTATATATATATATATATTTATTTATTGAGTTTCTGCTTAGTTATAAAAGGCGAATTACGGGACATTCAACAAAGTACTTAAATTCAGAAATTTGTGTAACATTGGCCAATGTTTACGCCTGCTTAGTGAATAAAGAGATAACAAATCTTATATAATCGACCAAAGTAAGCGTAAATTTGTAAAATTACATATTTGAGCAAACTTATGTTGCAAAATAAGGGCGACTTTTTATTTTAAATTAGTATAAATTTGTTCTTCGTATGGTTTCATATAAGAGTTTTCAGGCGTAGCTTGTAAATTAACAGTGAAAACTACATTTTGCTATAATTATGACGATAATAATACAGGAATTTTGAGAAAGAATGGATGAGTTGATTATTCGTTGCTCTTCGATCGTTTTGAACCTTAAATTAAATATCCGAATACCATATTCTGTCAAATTTCCCTTTTATGGTTTTGTAAAATAAATCCTTTGTATATTGCCTTAGTATTCGCCAGGAAAAAATAAAATTAACCTTTTTTATGCCTATATTTTAAAATTGTTGGTGCAATTGTTCTTAAAAAATGCGTGTTGATGATTTAGCGAACGAGAAAAAAAAACTTAATTTTATTACTTAACTAGATGATGTGCAATATTTATTTATTTTTCGCTGCAAGAGAAAGCCATACTAAACAAAATATATACACGTTATGCGGGGACTATATTGTTTATTTCTCTCTCAAAATTGGTATAGAGGAAAATGCAAAATGTATAAGTGGGCGGGGCTGAAAGAGAGCCACGCGCACCAAATATAGCAAAACTGTGACGCACACAACACATCAATGAGGAAAAAGTACGAGTTCCGAAAGCTGATATGCTTGGCATAGAAATAAATAGTGTTACATAAAAAGCTTAATTTGAATAAATAATCGATTCGATTTCCCATACGTCGTATGTTAATTGTGGAATCTTCGACACATCAGATAATAAATTTGAGAGCGCATGACAACGAACGTCCGATTTTCTCAATTAAAATGGTCCTTTTCAATGTTTAGAATTTATTTTAAAAATTGACGCATTTTACGCGTAAGTTCTTAGTTATGAAGAAGTAAAAGATGAGGCAATATTTAACATTGCCTTTGTGATTCTTTTCGTAAGTCGTGTTCTCATTTCATTGACCGTTTTTATATTTATTGGGGTTAAACGGTAAGGGAGGTACTGAGGCAGATGGACGATGAAGAGGTAATAAAATATTTACAATGCATGAAAGCATTCTATCGAACAAAATAATTGCCTATTTTCATATATAATCCAATCTGATAACGCGAAACCAAGATCATTTTTGGTGAATTCAGCGAGATGGCGTGCCAAAAAAGAAATTCATTCCGGAATCGATTAAGATACTAAAACAATTTAACTTCAGAGAATACTATAATAGTAGCCTATTAATTAATTCTTTTCTAAAACTTAATTTCAACGAAACAAACATCTATGACAATTTGACAGAAATAAGAAATTATTATGATATAATAGTCAGAAGATTACAAGGGTACATAAAATGAAACATTAAATTTAATTCGTCGTGTAAATACATTGAGATGAAAACTTAAATGGGAAACTTAAAACGAAATGCAAGGAAAAAGCACTACGGATGTTAGCTACAATTACAATGAAATTTACAGAGTACCTTGCATATATTTGACTCCAATTCGATGTACTGGAAAGTATTTAATGTGATATTATGTCACTCTTCAAATTACACACTAGTGCGAAAAATAAACCAAATATTGCAATTTGAGAGCAAAGGCCAAAAAATAGAAACCTAACTATCAGTTGACTGCCACTGTTGCAAAAAATTGCTATGCGATTGCAAACTTCAAAATTCCTGTTTTCCTACTTCGTAGTGGTGTCGTTAGCCCATTCATCCCTATCGTGGAGCGCATTATATTGGTATGCTTATCTATGGGGCTAATTATTATGAATTCAGTATTTTTCTTATATAACTTACTAAAATTAATTTATTGCTAACTAATGAAAATTATACGTTTATCATTTTTGAGATAATTTTCACCAGGAAAATTTCCTTTTTAGCCGCGTTTCGTTTCCAACGTAAGCGCTTATTAGCTTCGTTCTGTCCGTTCGTACGCATGTTCTTGGCTTCTATCAAACGGATTTTTACGAAATTCGGTATTGAGGACTTGTGGCAAAAAACAATAATAAAATGTTATAAATGGTTCACATGACCCAATCAGGGGTGCCACTTTACAGTAAACAAAAAACGAACTTTTTCTCGTATCTCGTTATATGTTAGTCATATCGAAAATGTTTTCAAATAAAATTTGTAGAAATGGTGAAATAATATATTTCTTGAAAAATACATTTCTATCGTAATAGTAGCCGTTATCAATAACATCAAACAAGAAAGTCGTAATTCGCTTTGAACTTAGAAGAATTCATTCATGTATACGTTATTGTTGCCAACATAAAAAATCTTCGCAGCAAGTGAAGTAAATAAGATCTGCTATTATTAAGAAAATACGTTTAATTTCCGTACGTGTGCATGTAAAAAGAAGACAATTACAACTGTTAAGAAAATAAATAGGTAAATAAATATTTAATATTCTCCTGGCATGATTTCTAATGTTTCGTTTTGCAGTATTTAGTCATACTAAAATTACGTAAATACGATTATTAATGCACCAACTTAGGGTAGAGAAAAAGGTTTTGGTAGACAGAGAGATACAATGGAGTTTTGCTGTTAAATGGTGTGCGTTCGTTCAAAATATATCGTTTAGTTTCAAATACTCCATCGCGCGATACGCTCCTATTTTTGTTACACTGTACACTTTCCTTATCTGTTAATCTTTAATATTATGCAGTTCTAACAGCAATGCCTGACCATACAAAGTATTGGCGTTTCCTTAATGCATGCTAAGCAGAAAACCGTTTAAGGGATGCAATGACAAAGCAGCCGATTATCAGTATTATTTCACGTATGGAATCAACGATTCGTTGATCTTATTGGTGAATTTTTAATGAGGACGGCTACTTTTAAGTTGCAATGAACATGTACTTTGCTCCCCAGTTTTAAAGTTACAGGAGCACATGATATTTTGGATTAAATACATAAACTTAACTAATTTGAGTTTTTCATATTACTAATGCGGACGTGCCATAAAAAGACTTAAGGAGAATACCTGAGATGGAAGCGAGATAATTTATAAATAACAATTTAAGCGTTATAATTTCTTTTTTTATGAGGTTTGCCTTCATTTTCGGTCAAATATGTTGAAAGACGAATATCGCCCAATCTTGCACTTCCGTGGCTTTTATCGACCAGAATCCGAATGAGGCCATTAACTCCTCGCCCTTTGTTTCCGCGCGATGCCGCAATAAGAGAACCACACTACAGCCTAAATAATCCGCTTAGACTCCTTTGGCGGTCGTCCACGCCTTCGACGAAACGGAGGCCGAGGAGCGATCGTTTCGCTACCCCATCTCTCCGCACTTGCCTAGCTGACGCGCGCGCACACGCACACTCTCACGAATAAAATCCCTCTCGGAAATCGTGTCAATCTAAATTTACCGAATATCAGTCTTCTCCGTAAACCGCTACGTAACTCTTATCTTCCTGCCAAATGGATTTTCCCTCGATTGGCACCATTCCGAGCTTCGCAGGCCGCAGGTGGCCCTCTCTTGCCACGCCATCACGTGCACGAGAGTGCAAAGGCGGAAGGCGCCGGCTCCCTCCGTGTCTTGCGGCCACATCTGCATGCACCACGCTGTCCTCCTCTCGGCACCCGTTGATGTTGCCTCCGAGCGCTATTAAAGTTTTTCCGCTTCATCCGCTTAGGCATCGTGGTCGCTTCCCGTCGACGCTGCATCGCGGAAAATGGCATTAGATAAAGCAGAAAGCTCACTTCTCGTGTGGGAGGTTAGAACGAATGCCGCCAATGTTAACGCATTCGAGACGTCGCCTAGTGCACTGCCCCCTCGCCCTCTCCGCCACCTCTCTTAAATATTTATTTATACGTAATGCGAGAGTGGAACGAGCCTTGCGTTATGCATCTCTCGCCATTTACGACTCTTAAGCATCATCTCTCTGCGTCACCTAGCCATGGAGATGAGAAATTTAACGGTTGAAATTGTCCAACGACACCCGACGCTGACGAATGATAATTGCTTCAGCCGAAATAATTAATAGATTTACCAAGGAAATTCTGGTATCTGATTTTCTCTTGTAAAATTTATTCTTTGGAAAATTAAATTGCAGATGAATTCGTTTCCATTATTTATTTTATAGTCTTATGAATTCCTCCTTTTGTGGAACGACTATGTATGATTTAATGGCGTTCCTGCATTCATCTCCTCCCCTCGCATACACTACATATGGCGTGTATGCATTAGTGAATAATATATTCATTTGAACTACACAAAATGAGTCAATAAAGACATTCACGCTAATCAATCAGTCAACACTTAGATATTATAAAGGTTATCGTTGTCACCGCGACACCATAAGTTTACCACAGCCTTAAGTTTTCGATTCCGTATGCTGTTTCGTCATTCGGATTTCTGATTATTGACAACATTCCTCCAACATTATATTCCTCCTCCCTCTCTTTCCCAACAGACGTTCCCCCCTCCGCACCACACGGACTTCTCAATTATTCTTTGTTTCTTGGTTTTGAGAAATTCATCTTTTGCATCCATTTTATTCTGATAATTATTTTGCAAATCTTTGGATTATTATAACCTGTCCAAAAGCCATTTCTTTATCTATTATTAAAAAGTTAATGCACTTTTGTAAATATATGGAAACAAATTTATATGGTACAGAAATCAGTTTTTCTAAACTTTGTCACTAAAAGAGAGCATTTGGGCCCAATTTATCACCCATATATAATGAAATGTACTATATTAACGACAGAGTCAATAAAATTTATTACAATATACAATGTTGTCGTAAAAATATAAGGATGTGCATAAAAACTATTTCCGGCGTATCTTTATTTCACATAGCTACAAAAACAATTAAATAGCTATCTGATGCTGCTGTCTAACTGTAGAACCTGAATCGCCTGAATTGAAACATCTAAAGCTAAACATAGTTATTGTAGAAGTTTTTCAATTAAATATCTTGTAAAATATTTATTTGTGTTATTGTACGCAAAGTTAAACGTGTCAGGCAACATTATTCATCGTTCTTATGTTGCACAGTATATCATTAGCATGTCGGTCACCAGAATCTTGTTAGCTACAAGATGAACAAGATGGATAAGTATACTCCATAAATGGAATACACAGAGATTTAAAAGGCGTTCATAATGGGAAATACGTATGAAACAGTATCGAAAGATTGGGCGATTCTCGAATATTTATCTCCAAAACTATAAGTCGTAATTATATGGTCTCGGGGACTATCTTGTAGTAAATGTTCTCTATACAAATAAATTTTTTAATCAATACCTCACAGATCATATAGGAGCATGGGAGAGAAATATATGGATTTTTAATTGTTGTTTGCTGAGAGAACCATCATTGCGATCGATGTAAACAAAATAATGTTTTGCTCGGGATTTTCTCAGATTTTTATCACCGAAGCCATAACTCGTATTATGTGGTCTCGGGATCTATCTTGTAGTAAATATTGTCCTCTATCCGGATAAATTTTCTAAACTTTACCTCACAGATCATATAAAGTCGTGGGATAGAAAAACAGATTTTAATTGTTGTTTGCCGAGAGAACCGCCTTAGAGATCAAGGTAAACAAAATATGTGATGTTTTTCTCGGGATTTTCTCGAATTTTTATCTTCGAAACCATAACTCGTATTTATGTGGCCTCGCGGACTTTCCTGTAGTAAAATGTTGTTCTCTATCCAAATAAATTTTTTAATCTATATCTTACAGATCATGTAAGAGCTAGGGAGAGAAAAGTTTGGTATTTCATTGTTGCTTGACGGATGCCATTTAACGAGATACGAGTATAAGTTTATTAAAGTAATTATGTAAAGTGGAAGTTCTAATTGACGGATTCATTTGAAAATCACAATTGGGCGTTCCGCTATTACCGCTTTGCTGGTAAAGAACGCCTAAAAAGGTGTCCGAAGACACTGTCCCCTTCCGTCTTCTGTCCCTCCACCTCTACCCCCTCCGCCTGCTTCACCATAGCCCCTCTGCTCTCTTCCGCCTGCTTCACCCCTCTCTCTCTCTCTTTCTATATATATATATATCTCTCTCTCTATCTCTTTCTCTATATCTCTCTCTCTAAAAGTTTTCTCTCTCACAGACAATGGTACTCTTTGGCAAAATATCTAGGCTTACCCGTCCGAATGAACATTAATTCACTATGCGCAGGCGCGGATGAATTATGAGTACGCGCGCGAGTTTCAGGTGCGTCGTTATAGTTGATTTCCCAGAGCAGTGCTGCTACAAGCTTTTATCACAAAATCTCGTCTAGTGCGGGATACCGAAGTGTAATTGACGAATAAAAAATTAAGTTCTGGAGAGAGGAAGTCACTGCGTCCGTCTCATTCTCCTTCCTGTTGTATTATCTCTTTGCGCCTCACTTTCCCTCCCTTCTCTCGTTCTTTCCGATCTCCGCTCCTCCGTCTCGCCGCTTTCCTTTTCATATCTTCCTCTATCCTTTTCCATCTGTATCCTTCTCTTCTTCCTCCCTCCCTGCTACCCACCCCTATCACTCCGCTCTCTGGGACAGTAGATGGTAGCTCGTAATCACTTTGGCTCCAAGTTGAACAGTTGTATAAAACTCCTTAAGCAAAAAAAAAAAAAAAATTGTAGGGTAAGCCCTATGCATTTCGCCCACTAAGTGGGCATCTTCAGGGGAGAACCTGCCTTGGCAGTGAACAAGGTTCAACTGCGACAAAGTTAGAGGAGAGGTTTAAAACGAAGAACGAAAAAACGAAAAACAAATGAGGGACGAAAAGAATTTTATGCGTCAAGTTCGGTCAATTTGTATAGAGTTTTGTTAAAATCAGTATCTGTGTTCATAACATTGTATCTGTTTTTATAGATATGAAGATTTTCTAACGAGTTAAGTGAATGATTGGCTGAAGTTAACAATGTTAAGTCCTCTATGTGTATACTATGTCCAGTTTCGAGGATATGAGTGGCTACACTTGATTTCTCAAACAGATTGTGTTTGTAATGGGCTAAGTGTTCTTTAAATCGTGTTATTAGTTTACGTCTAGTTTGTCCTATGTACATTAAATTGCAATGTGAACATTGTATTTTATAAATTCCGGACTTGTTCAAATTCTCCGTTCTGTCCTTAGTGCTATCTAGTAAATTTTTCAAACTATGTGGGTTCGTGTATGTTATTGTGCAATTCTTATGTTTGAAAATTTTATTCAAGCCTCTGTTTAATATGGGACAATACGGTAGTTTTATATATTTGTTGGCTTTATTGTTGTCAAGTTTGAAAGTGGTGGAGTTGGACAACGTTTTTTTAAGATTGTGTTTCCTTATTAATTTATTGATTAAATTGGGATCAATACCAAGTTTCTTAGCAGTTAGTTTTATATGTTTGAGTTTTAACTAACTGCTAAGAAACTTGGTTTTGATCCCAATTTAATCAATAAATTAATAAGGAAACACAATCTTAAAAAAACGTTGTCCAACTCCACCACTTTCAAACTTGACAACAATAAAGCCAACAAATATATAAAACTACCGTATTGTCCCATATTAAACAGAGGCTTGAATAAAATTTTCAAACATAAGAATTGCACAATAACATACACGAACCCACATAGTTTGAAAAATTTACTAGATAGCACTAAGGACAGAACGGAGAATTTGAACAAGTCCGGAATTTATAAAATACAATGTTCACATTGCAATTTAATGTACATAGGACAAACTAGACGTAAACTAATAACACGATTTAAAGAACACTTAGCCCATTACAAACACAATCTGTTTGAGAAATCAAGTGTAGCCACTCATATCCTCGAAACTGGACATAGTATACACATAGAGGACTTAACATTGTTAACTTCAGCCAATCATTCACTTAACTCGTTAGAAAATCTTCATATCTATAAAAACAGATACAATGTTATGAACACAGATACTGATTTTAACAAAACTCTATACAAATTGACCGAACTTGACGCATAAAATTCTTTTCGTCCCTCATTTGTTTTTCGTTTTTTCGTTATTCGTTTTAAACCTCTCCTCTAACTTTGTCGCAGTTGAACCTTGTTCACTGCCAAGGCAGGTTCTCCCCTGAAGATGCCCACTTAGTGGGCGAAATGCATAGGGCTTACCCTACAATTTTTTTTTTTGGCTTAAGGAGTTTTATACAACTGTTCTACTCCTCTCTCTATCTACCTCTGTCTTCTCTTCTGCCTCTCTCTCCTCTTCTGCCTATCTCTCCTATTCTACCTCTCTCTCCTCTTCTACCTCTCTCTCCTCTTCTACCTCTCATTTTAAATATTTATCTTTCATGATCCTCTCAATCTTAAAATATTGCTAGCAGTAGGTTTTGCAGGTTTTTCACACTCCCTTTCTTGTGTGGGTGTTTCCTGCATTGGGGTTTTTCCCACGGAATAGTACTTTAATTATTCCTTGTTTTTCCCCACAAACAAATCTCCATCTCTTTTCATTTCCTAAAATGTTTACTTGTCATTATATTTATGTAGTAATTTATTTTATGTAATCTTTTATTCAACGTTTATTCTTGGTTACTTTATTCCTGTTTTTAATTGAAAATGGGTTAGATGGAAGAAGAGACTGCTTAATCTCAATCTCGCTCAAATAAAGACGCATATTTATCTATCTCTCCTTCCTCTTTTACCTCTCTCTTCTTTCTCTCCCCTATCTCTCGATTTTTTACCATTCCCTTAACTTTCACTCTCCACTGTCGCAACTAGCTGCCATATACCCACAAGTCTTTAATGTTCTTTTTAAACCGTTTCTTCATTTAACACGCCACACTTTATCAAATATTCATATATGAGTGTGCACTAGAATCATGACCAAAGCTGTCAACTATATATAAAAATCAAAATAAGGTTTGTCGGAGACTTTCTATGGCGAATATTGTTGAAGTGGCAAAATTACGATATGATTGACTCTTTAGTTTTGTTTGTCGTCTCCATTTTCACTTCTGGATCGTGAAAATTTTCCCTTGAGAAATTTCATCATTATCGAAGTTGCTTCTTCCCCCGACCCCTCTTCCACGCTCCCCTTCAATCCCATCCACACCTACATTTCTCTGCTCATTCTTTCCAACCTAATTCTCTCTCTCACCTAACTGTTCCTCTCCTAAATTTTCCTCTTCCCTCCACCAGACTCTCCGCTGATTTTCCCCGTCCCCTCCACCCTCGGCTCTCTTCGACCTCACTCTTGCCCAATCCAGGCTGCGCATAAGGGTAAAGTCATGTTTCGTTGACCTCCGGTGGCTCCTCTCCGGGTCGAATTAAAACAGGCAGTATGAGTTTGATCGCTATCTTGCCGCAGCGGAAACCAGACTTTGGAAAATTTTAATTTTAGAGAGATATTCGAATGGAAATGTTGAACGTTTAACGTCAATCTGTCTATGAAGGAGTTCATTCAGTTGCGTTTATAATTAATGGTATACTTGAAACGTTAGGTTTGTCCATGGATTCAGTCGGAAAACAAGATGTTTTTTTTATTTTGAATGAATGGTCTTCATATTCGTTACTTGCAAAAATAAATCTTTTAGCAAAATTTACCAATTTGAGTTTATGGTAGGTTTTAAAGCCATTTACATTTGGATAATTAAAGCCAACATGCGATTACATACAGAAACGTTCAAGAAAGTTAACCGAAGAAATTTTTTCTGAAATAATTGTAGTTTACGATTCGTGGGAATTACTTAGCAAGTTTTTAAAGTGCTTTGACGACATAGCCAGTGATATAAATTATTATTACTCTCTTGCCATATGATTTTTACAAATAAGTAAAGATGACTACCATTAAACTGGATGAAAGATTGCCATTTTAATTTTTAGTTCATTCGGCTGTTGTTGAGAAATCATAAGTTTCGCCCACCTTAATCTTTAGCGTTATACCCAATTTGACCAGGAATCTGTTTCTTTGAAGGCATCCGAGGCTCAAAGGGAGATATAGGAGACAAATTAAAGCAGAAAATCGAGTTTTCAACCTCACGTCAATCCAGTGACTCGAACTTTAATCACAGGACGAATATAAAAGAAGAATGAGCTCTTGTTAGCGTGAATGACACGACGGACACGAGCATGACGCGTGAGGCGCACGAATCTTCCCGCCAAGATTCGAAAGTCATCGAAACGCAATGAAGTAGAGCACATCGGATCGACTGTGGGAGGATAATTACTCTCGAGTGAACGGCTGATTTGGGAATGGGATCCTCTCTCTCGGGACTTCCTCTGCATCCGGCGCTGCGAACCCTGCGCTCACCGCCCACCTCCATTGCGAAACGCACCGTCCACCAGCCGAGCGAAGTCATATCCCTCGCATTTCAGGCGGTGAGGTAGCACGTCCCGGGATATTCGGGCGAGAAGAGGCGCATAGGAGCACGTGGCCGTCCAGATCGCGTCCTTCTCCTTTACCTTCCATCTCCTTCTTTCGCACGCACCTCTCCCTGACCCTAATTAAGGATAGCGCGCCATCTTTGAGGGCGAGGAGGGCGTCGCCTCCGTGCGGACGGCGATTCGGACTCGTGTGACAGTGCGGTCGCGAGAATATTCCGTCGATTTGGTGTGCGCATGCGCTGCGGCGCCGCGGAAGATGCTGCGGTGAAGGCCCCTCGTCCGCCATGCCCCTCGCCCGCCCGTCGCCGCCGCCCGCCCCCTCCGCCACCGTCTCCTCCTGCACCCCTCCATGCGCGCCTCGGGGCCCGCCCTGAGCACTCGTCCCGTCTCCGAAGCCGCCACGGCCCCGCACTCCCAGCGAGGGGGGGCAGGGTCCCCGGGAGCCCTGGTGGGAATTCTGGAAGTGGGCATGGGGGGCAGGGGACTGGCCGCCGTGCCCCCGACGTCCCCGCATGAGCCTTCGGCTCGCCTCGAAGAGGACCCGCCGATGGGCGAGGATAGGGCCCTCCGCTCCAAGGACATCAGGGTCATCAACGACCTCATCGACGATCTAAGTCGCCTGGAGGAGGAGGAAGACGGGGGAGGCGGGGGCGGGAAGAGCGGGACGGGAGGCGGAGCAGGCAGGGGGCCCGGTAAGGGGACGGGCAGGAGCGTGGGAGGAGAGGCGAAGAGGGGCAGCGGTGCATCTTCGCCACCATCCGGGCGCAGGGCGTCGGGGACGTCGCAGGAGGACGCCGTGGCGCTGACGGAGCAACAGCCGGAGAAGGCGGAGCAGCAGGTAAAATAAGGAAGGGGAAGAGAGGTGGAGAAAGAGCCCCCTCCCGCCCCCTCTCCTCTCGGTCGTCTCGATATGACAACCCGCCTTTCGCTGCATTCTTGTTTCTGGAGCCTGCAATGGCCGCAGTTAGCGGGGGGACCGAACAATATGTTAAGGATAAGAGGATATAGCTTGCAATTCATCACGCATCGAAGAAGTTGTATTGAAGATCACGATATAATGATTATTGAAATCGTTTTTATGATAGCAATTTTCAAAAAATATAACTTTACTATTGGCTATTGTAAAAATTTTCAATTGACACGATTTAAGGATTAAGTGTTCAAAGGTAATACCTTTAAGCCCCGATGAGTTTCATATTTTATAAGTATCATCAATTCCACCTTTATCAATAGAGAAACATTTTTTGGAATTTGAAATGCAAAAGCTTTCATTCTAGAATTAATTATGACTTGATCACTGAAGGCAAAGCGAAATTTCATTGTATCGTACATTTTTAATCCTATCTGTTCTAGTTCCAATGGAACATTTTACGTTTTTTCAGTCTGTCTTATTTTAATCAGTCAATATTATTTCACTAAAATCTTTTCTGTTTTAATTCTCTGCTAATATTCCATTCAACAAAATCTATCACACCCATGGAATGTGAAAGTATGAGTTTCTGAGTATATGAGAAATTTTTCCGAATTTGAAAGCAAATCCCAACGTTTCTTGATGAATAATAATGAATGCGTGGCACAAGCCGCAAGGCTAGTGTTGATCATGTGGAAATGCTAAAATATTGTTTTCATTCACTTTAAAGTTCTATAAAACCCCTTAATTAGCACGCAATAACTCAAACTGCTGTAAATATGCTTACAAAGGATGAATGAGTATTTGTGAAAACTACTTTATAATTACATAAATTTTTCCTAGTAATAGAGTTTTGCATGGCATCCCTGATTGATTTAAATATAGCAATATGAAATGTTTTCAATATCGCCATTTTATTTGTAGCATAGTGGTGATTATTAGCATGCATTTATTATACCAGAGATTATACATGGTTTCTTTCCAAATTTTTAATGGCATCTACTTTAACTCTATGTGGGGTTAATTGTTATAAACGACTTCCTTAAACAAATGTCGGAAGAAAGGGAGTTTGGGACCAAAGACACGAGGTGGCACGTTTTCTGCCCTAAGCGTAACACGGGATTGGCTGCTGAAGGTGCCAGGGGAAGAGCCCCTATGTTTAAGTGATAATAGAATAAATTAGAGGATTAGTTATTAATGTGTCAAGAGAAGGAATGTATTTTATTTAACTGAGATAACATCTATAATTCCTAATACCCAAAGAAGGTAAACACAAAATGGGTTTAACACATGCAAAAACCATTTAGAAAACTTTGGACAACTCTACATAACAGTACGCGCAAGCTCTTGTTCACAAACCTATTCGCATGCATACACTCATACACACAAAAAATACATATATGTACACCAGTAGTTTTCATTATGTGTAAATGAGAAAAAAGATTGATTTTTGGTTGACGAATTTCCACCTAAGTAAGAATTCTTAAAAAAATAACATGCTCACCTGCACTAAAAATTATAGAAAATGTATTGAATCAAACAATTAATTAATTTGTTGAATTAGGTAATTTAAATTTCCAGTTTGTGAAAATTAGAGACGACTTTCGGCTGAAATTCAGTGGTGAAAAATTTATAGCATATTCTAAAGAAAATTAATCAATCGGACACCGGCCTAAAGGCGAGCTCCATAATACCCTTCTTTATAAATTTGTTACTTTGATAGTCGTTTCATGATACCAAAATAATTTTCTTATTTGTATTTGGCAATTAAAATTGCATCTTTAGGACGAGTGATCCATTTCTCTTCCCATTATTTACCTTTCTGCGTGACTTATAATATCGATCGTATCCTTTGCGTGTCAAGGATCCACAACAGCAGAAACGTCGATGACAGCAGTCCAAGACAAAGAATAGAAGTGCTTTGTGTTCACTGCCGTCCATTTATCAAGCTCTGTATTTAAATAGGCTCTTACAAGTTTATATCTGTGACATATAAGCACTCTAGTATGTATATAAAAATGATCGATGATAAGAGTCCCATCCATAATCAATAAAATTTAAAATGTCAAATAAACATAGCTTGAGACCAATTTTAATAAACCTCTGTAATAACTGTGTCAAAACAAAAATTATACTTCCTTCAGAGAAAATGGAGCTAGAGAAAATTTTATGAACAACACAAAATTTTTATGATGATTATGCCTCTGATGCACAAACTGAATAATAGGCATTCATTAAAATAGAATAACCCTCAGGCAGCCGAAGTAATCAACTCTAAACCTTGACTAAATCCTTATATTTGAGCAATATTTTATTTTATAACGCTGAAAACAGGGATTAAAAAAGAAATTTCATTGTTTTGGAATGTAAATTATCTATTTATGTTCATTTTATTTTTTCCTCTGGAAGCTATAAATTTTTCTATAATGCTTTGTAGGTGAATATTTACACGTATCTCCCGAAGCTACGTTTTCATGCAAGCGGTATAAGCGGCGCGGGCTGTGCAACCAAGACGACAGAAAACAGAAACCGTTTTCATTAACACTACTTGGCGCACGCCGCAAACAATTGACTGCGCGACACTGTGATTGTATTCTGAAACAACGCTTCCGTTTTTTTCGTATTTACCAGTCTTATAAATTTGTGAAAATGGATCTATTTCGGTTGCAATGGCGATATAATGTTTTACGATTACTTACAAAAAAAGAAAGCAAACATATGCCAAACGGTGGTGGGTTTGCCCTATTTTCAAGGCTAAGCGAAGACAAAGAGAGTATCTCCTGTCTTTTACATTTTACAGGACCTGGTATATACTTCTCTTTAACTTCTTCAGTTATAATCTCTTCTACCACTTCCATTGCTTCGATTGCTCTTCAGTTCAAAATGAACCTCGTGCTAGGTTTAATTTACGCTAAAATGTATTCTTTATTCATTTGTTGGGTGACTGCGCGCGGCGCATGCTGGAAAAGTTGAGAATATTTTAACTTTCACCTCCCGACCGCCTCACCGCTCGTACCGCTTCAACCGAGGCCACTGATTGGTTACTGTCGTATTTTTCACCGCCCGCGCCGCTTATACCGCCTGCATGAAAACGTAGCTTTAGGTCTGGATAACGGTATTTAGGTAGCTCAACAATATATTTCAAGTGTATTTGAAGTTTTAAATTTTCTAATTCTATTTTACATTGGTTATTTTGAATTGATTTTGGTTTTCTCCCATATTTCTTAGTTTTGAAGAAAATATTACTCAAAATTCCATGTTAAACTCTATTAATATTATAGCGGTTCTATCCCATAATACGATGATTACGCAAGAAAATTTCCGATTTCTTCCAAATTTAGGTTTTTATTTTGTTCTAATAACTGAAAAAATTGAACAATAGAGTCTGTAAATATAAAGTACACATTTAATTACATAATATGCGAAATTAAAAAAACGTTAAAGGAGTGATAATGGGAAGAAATTGCTCTCTTTGTTGAAGGATTAAAAAAAATCCACCTTTTTTCGGATTGCAAAGCAACTTTTAGACCCTGTTGCAGCATATTTTAATCAGATTTTTTAAAAAATACTCCCTTGTTCAATGACAGTACACTACAATCCTTCTCGTGTTAACTGTCTGAAGGTTAAACATATACTACTTCTTTGAGATTAAAAAATTTTCTGGCTCATAACTATGGGCGCACAAAATTTTACTTTTCAATTCTTCTTGAAAGCAAAATAGTAAAAAGTAAAACATCGTGACAGACGCTTAATATATGAATAGATTACCAGAGCTACTCTTTAATTTTCTACGGTTGTTCACGTGAATTCTGTTATTACAATTCTTTATTGTCCTTTAGGAGGGATTTAATTATTTTTATGTTAAATACAAGAGGAACAATAGTAATTCCTTAGTCTATCAAAACACTTCAAATTACTAATAAACTATATTTTGAATGATTTACTTATTTTTATTAATGGAAATTAGTCACTTTTACTCTTCACAATCGGTATGCATTGTAGTATTAGATAAACGAATTTCTCCGTATTGAGGTCGAATAGAGCTGTACTGTTTTTGGCCCAACCAACACTGATCCCAAATGGCATGGTCCAATTCTTATAAATCACCTAATCTTTTTTGTTTCATTAAACTATTACAAGTAAAATGAAGTAATAGAAACGTATAATAACTTCGTGATAATGTATTATTAATTAAAATCCTAAGAAATTATCTTTGCATATTTATCTCAATCTAAAAACATTAATCTAGTTTGATTTTTGTAATATTTCTTGGTTTTATGAATGAAAAATAGATTTAATTTTAAATAATTAATACTGAATTAATTTGGGCATTCGGGTTAAATGTAAGAAAATCATCTTTGCAATATTTTAAAGTAAATCAAAACATTCCGAGAAGTTGACTGCGTCTCTCTCCCTCTCCCTTCATCTCCGTCCTCTCCTTCCCCCTCTCTCTATCCCCCTCCCTTCCCCCTTTTTTCCTCCCCTTCCCCTCCCCCTCCCTTTCCCCTCCCCCTTCCCATTTTCCCCTCCGCCTCTTCTCCTCCCCCTCTTTCCCTCCCCCTATTCCACTCCCCCATCTCCCTCTTCCCCTCCCCCATCTCCCTCTTCCCCTCCCCCTCTTCCTCTCCCCCTCTTCCTCTTCTTCTCCCCCTCTTCCCCTCCCCATCTTCTTCTCTCCCCTTCCTCTTCCCCTCCCCCTCTCCCCTTCCTCTTCCCCTCCCCCTTCCCCTCCCCCTTCCCATATCCCTTCCCTTCCCCCTTCCCCCCTCCTTCTCCTCCCCCTTCCCCCCTCCTTATCCTCCCTCCTCCCCCTCTCCCTCTCTCTCATATTTGAAGTATTGAGTAATTTGCGAATTTAGGTTTAACAAGAGAGGAAAGATGCACACATCATGCGTGCATACATGCAAAGCAGAGGCGCTCCTTACAATTCATGCAAACGTCATAAAAGATAAATAATAATGGCTTATTATAATGTCTAATAACTGCTATGCTAAAGAAATATCGAATTTCTTATTCACCGATTTATTTCCTAATCAGTTGTACTTAATTAAACAATCGACAATTATTTAAAACTTAACTCACTCGAATAGTAGTACATAATATAACCTTAATGTTCACGTTCATTCATTAGACGTAAATTATTGTGTTCTCTTCACTTACAAACACTGTATATACGTAAGGAAAATAGACGTATTTATGTTCATTTCTTCATCGTAGTTAATCCATTTCCCTTCATTTACTAAATTTTTCGTGCGCACGAAAGAAATTTAAATTAATTAATTATTTACAGGAGGTATTGTTTACTTCAGTTACCACGGAGATTGTTTTCGTTGACAACAATTAAAAAAATGGGAATTTTTCTTAAGTTCAAAGTGAATTACGACTGAATTATTACTGAATAAAACATATGGTATTTTATTAGATCTACAAATTTAGTTTAAAGATTTTTTGTTATAAGTGATATTGTACGATATACATATAAAGAAAAGTTAATTTTTGTCACCAGTAAAGTGGTACTCCCGATTAGGCTACGTAAACAATTTTTACTATTTTCTTAGTTTCTTTGCCCCCACGTCGTAAATACCAAATTTCATAAACATTCAGCCAGTAGTTTTTTAAATGAAACATGCGGACGGACGGGCGGACGGACGGACACGACCTGACCATAAGGCGTTCTTTATTTACTTTTTGTAAAGAACGCATGGAAAATAATAATTAGGATTAGTGGGTGCGTATTAAATTATGTTTGTGGCAAAAGTAAATTAATATGAATAATGGAATGCATTCCTTCATAAGAAGTGAGTCATGAAAATATCATATGCTTTTTCGTGGTGATAAATAAGGAAAACTGTCTAAATGATTGATCAAGTTACATTCTCATACAGAAGGTAACTGTAATATATACGCTTCTTGCACAATTGGAATAATAATTAAATGAATATTTTTATTTCTTAAAATTCTATTTCTAACGCCATATAAAATATGTAAATGTCTGAAGTACTGAAAATAAATTCATATTTGGCTCTTCATATTTTTCAATTTTTCCATGTTATTCCTGTAAAACCAAAAAAAATATATGTTCATGAAAATCCAACTTACATACTCGTAAATTCCAGAATTTCAAAAAAGATTACGAATAATTTAGTCGGTATATTTTACTACTTTACTTTATTATAATGCATATATTTTTGCTTTTTAAATTGCTACTCACACCAATAATTATTCCATCTTAATTTATATTCCAAAATAAACATTTAATTAGATTATAACATCTAAATGATTTACCGTATTAGCAATTTATTACATCACTTTGGTTTTTTAATTGCACAAGAAAGTGGTTCATTAAACATTTTAAGGTTTAATATGTGAATTTCCTGTCAATTAATGAAAATTTATTATGAAGAATTGCAAAAACTGAGATCGACAGTAAATTTTAGAACAACTTTTGTACAGTAAGTATATATTCACCCACTTGAGTAGTTGTTCTTTATCAAAACCGATGTTGATTATAAGGAAAAATGGTTTAGAACGACATATTCAAAACCTGAATATCTATGAAAACTAATATATGTAGACTGTTGTAAGTATCCGAAATGAAAAATATTTCTATATGAACGAGTCACATTGGGTTCCGCAGTATTTCTCCTGACGAATGCAATCTTCCGTCACTGATGTGGAAAGTCGGAGTTTTTTAAGACGTCCGAGAAAAAATTATGCCCGTGCACTCGGACCTTATTGGTACTCGTGACCTCAGCAGGTAGTCCGCCACTTATAATAACCAGAATAGTTAGTACATACAAGTCCATTCACTCGCGACTTCATGCTTCGTTTAATTTAGCGTTGCGACGGACGAGAAAATGTCTAACGTTAGTTTAATTTTGCGCACAATGTCTTTTATGGCAACGGACATACTTTTTCTCAGAAAATTACCTTTATAAAGTCAGCAAAAAAAATTTCAGTGACCTTTGTCCTTGGGCCAAATTGTTGCAGGACCCAGCCACTTCTCTTGGGCTGGAATGAAAAGAGTGCGCCGGGATGGCATGCATTGACCTCCAAAGGGCAACCGAGTCTAGTGAATCTAGTGCATTGGTGCTAACGCATGGGTTTGTCTGGGTATTTGTTCGCGTAATTCAACACATAAGATTGAAAATAAAATGCTTTAAAATCTATTTATCTATATTAATTTTTATCTATAGCGTTAAACGATAAATGTGTAGAAACAACATATATTTAAAAACAAGTACGAAAAGAGTTACTGAAGCGGACAGTAAATGGCGTTTTTTAATTCTTAATACAGAATGTTAAAATTTATGCATGCTAGTATGACTAGTTTGAAATTATATAAAAATTAGACAAACAGAAGGAAAAACAGAGAAAACGGCCACAGCGAGACAGAATATTGAATCTATTGGCGAAAAAATAGTCTCTAGATGCTTCCGTTTAGGAATTGGTGTGTGTGACAGAAGGACAGACGTACGGATCTCTACAATAAAACGTGCACGAGACCAAAGGCTTAATTTATTGGTGAAAAAACGAAGTCTCTATCTGCTTTCATTTAGGATTTAGCTGTCAGACATACAAATGGACGGACAAACCGAACCGAATTATTTTTAAACCACTAATAGAACCAACAAAAGCTTCATTCGGAGTTTTTCCTATGCTCACAGGAAAACGCACCTCCTTGGTGATCATTAAATCTTTCATAACTCAGATTATTTTAGAAACTTTATTTTTTTAAGTAATATGGTCCACTTTTGTGTGATAAAATCTGACTGCTCATACTTTGGCCGATCCATCCATCTAGAATCCACAGATTTATCACTAGTTATTTCGACAAATAGGCTGCCTGACACGAAATTTAAAATGCCCTGTTTTCATATTTTGAAAGTGTATCTATAGAGATACCTTTAGTTTACTTCAGATAATAATACCTTAATACTTTTTCAGGGATAATGTATTGTACATTTATTTCTTTCAAACTTTTACTACGTAAATGGAAAAACCTAAATATATACTTGTTGAAATATCTTTATCTACACATAATGTGATTTTGTAGCACAACTCCAAGTAATATGGAAACTTAAATCTTCTCCAGATTTGTATAAAAGTATAATGTTTTCCTCTTAATGAAACTGTGTGATTTAAGGCTTAGTAAGTACTGAATAGTAAGAACTAAAGTCATGAGAATGAGAATACTTAAGCAGATAGAAAACATTTACATTCGAGTCTTCCAAAAATCACATTAAAGTTATCGAGAGGATTTGGTGAAACAACTCTTATAAACGACCTGGTTGTTGAGGAATGCAGGTTTAGTTGCTTAAATATCAGAGAGACAGGGGAAAATAAAAGCTCTGAGCTTATACACTTCCTTACGGTAAATCTTTCGGTCATTGAAAGCTACAAGGTATGAATGGCCCAAAATGCTAGAGAACGTGTAATGACTTCAATTTAAACATTTTTATAGATATACGTTTGAATGCGGATGATATCTTTGTCATAAAAATGAATTCATATTTGAATGACGTAATTGTTGAGAAGCTGCGTTTTCTCCCGTCTTACGAGAATGGGAATAATGAGGTTTTTTCACTATTTCTCATAATAATTCCATTTTATTCACTTTTATTAAGTTAATCTTTCATTAAAAAGAAAATTTTATCACTTTTTGTTTCTCATATCGACTAATTTACCATTCTCTATAGAGTTTATCAAAATTAAAATAATTTAACATTTGCATTCAAGAAGACCCATAGCCTATTTCTGGGTAGTATAAAAGATTTTTGCGTCTGTCTGGTGCTTTTGGAATACTTTCGCGTATTAGAATGGGCGTTGTGGATAATATATGCATAATGACTTCTACATATTGCCGACATAAAATCTCTTTCGCATAGAAAACAGATTAGGATAGCAGGAGGTGATTCGTTTCGATTATATTTGCTCCTTCCCGTACACTTTTTGTAGACTCGCGTGATGTCTTTTACATGTATAACACGAGTACACGAAAGAATCCTACGAAGTTAATTGCCAATAAATACGAATATCCATTCCAGAAAAAATAGAAAGTTTTTAATTTAGCACCTTTTTCTTAATTTGCATTAAAACGCCTGTGGCACGTGGCCAGTCACGCGACACTTAGAAAATCCATAAAAATTACGAGTAAGTCAAAACAAGAGATAAATAAAACGCCGCGACAAAAATATCACGAACGTAGGAGAGAAATGCGACGGAGAGATTGCTTAAATGTCTCAAATCCCCGGCAGTGTGAATATCGAGCAGGATGAGGTAAGGATGTGTTAGCGAGAGAGGCGGAAACGGAGAACGAGCGAGTGGAGTGATTTCGCGCGAAAGAGGTCATTTAGTAATGGAGAGAGACGTGCGGTTTTGGAAAGAGGGGTAAGGGAGGAGGAAAGAAGGCAGAGGGGTAAGGGAGGAGGAAAGGGGGGTAAGGGAGGAGGAGAGAGGGGTAAGGGAGGTGGAGAGAGGGGTGAGGGAGGAGGAGAGAGGAGTAAAGGAGAAGAAGAGAGGGGTAAGGGAGGAGGAGAGAGGAGTAAGGGAGGAGAAGAGAGGGGTAAGGGAGGAGGAGAGAGGAGTAAGGGAGGAGAAGAGAGGGGTAAGGGAGGAGGAGAGAGGGGTAAGGGAGGAGGAGAGAGGGGTAAGGGAGGAGGAGAGAGGGGTAAGGGAGGTGGAAAGAGGGCAGAGGTGGGAGGAGGAGAGAGGGGTAAGGAAGGAGGAGAGAGGGGTGAGGGAGGAGGAGAGAGGAGTAAGGGAGGAGAAGAGAGGGGTAAGGGAGGAGGAGAGAGGGGTAAGGGAGGTGGAAAGAGGGCAGAGGGGGAGGAGGAGAGAGGAGTAAGGGAGGAGAAGAGAGGGGTAAGGGAGGAGGAGAGAGGGCAAAGGGAGGAGGAGAGAGGGCAAGGGAGGAGGAGAGAGGGGTAAAGGAGGAGGAGAGAGGGGTAAGGGAGGAGGAAAGAGGATTAAGGGAGGAGAAGAGAGAGCAAAGGGAGGAGGAGAGAGGGGTAAAGGAGGAGGAGAGAGGAAAAGATTAAAGAGAAATAGTTTACAAAGAATGAACTTGAGAGATTCTTTCTGGAGAGAGTAAACGCGGAATGTATTTTAAAATTTAAGAAAGGATGGAAACTAAGGGTTTCCGTTTTGATTCCCCGCAAAAGGAGAGGATTCGATAGGAAAGGGGCCATGGATTCTCGATAAAAATTTCGAAGAATGAAGATATGAAAAGCTTAGAATTCAAGGCGCTGCTCGCTCCGATGGGAGCGTAGCCGAAGGCCGTGGAGGGCTCCTTTCTCCACTCGCGATCCTTTTCTCCGTGGGCGCATTTCTATCTCTATCTATCTCCTCTTCCTCCCTCTTTCTTCTTCATCTTATTCTCTCTCCCTCCCCATTTACACTCTCCATTACTTTCCTACAGCTTATAATTTGCTTAATAAAAGTAGTACTGATGGATATGATATTTTGTTGTAGAACTAGAATTTATCAACCTTCAGATTACGAAGGCATTTGGCACTTGATTCTTACCACGGAGGATAATTGCGTTATCCCAGGAAATTTTTCGCGTTAACTCAATCTGTTCATGGAAGTTGGTTATTATTTTTTTTAATGTGCAGCCTCCAGCGCTTTTTTAATAAAAAATCGCTTACGTATTCGCTTTGTCTGTCCGTCCATCTGGACAATACCTCTCTAACCCTGTAACTTGGAATAATTAAATTTTCCGAATATGGCGAACTATTTTAGAAAAAGACATGGTAAAAATTTAGTGTATCTCAGAAGAGCTGCTGGGGAGTAATTGGCTGTGATGTATTATTATGGAAGTATTCCTTTGCAGAACAAATGAATTCCAAAAAATCACAGCTTTAAAAAAATTTAGCTTACAAGCTAAATTACTAATTACATTTCCTTGCATCTATCTAACAAAGTTTTAAAATATGCAACAATTAAAATTAATAAGTGCTTTAATCTATTAAAGACAATCTTTATAATAAAAGTCAAGTCAAGTTGGTTTGTTTGGGACGATATATTGAATTAAATGAGAGTATTTATAAATGCTTATAGTTGAGAACGGTAATTTCAATTTGAATAACACGTTCATTATTTACGTGGTCCTTTTATATATAAACTATTCAAAGTCTATAGTAACGTCATGAGTTCGATTGTAGGACCGTTTCATTTTTCCACTTAAACGGCGATAAACGTCGCATATTTTTTATTTACATTTTAAAATTACTTATAATCGTCATTATAATTCATTTTATTGCCATCGATTTTCAAATACGTGTCGAATCGACTTACAAATTTGTTTTGAACACGAATCTTTGGTGAAGTGAAAATCATTCATTGTCAGGGACAAAATAATTGTTGCTAATTAAGCGTAAATACGTGCATTAAATAGGATTGGCATATAGGATAGCAATTTTAACCTACTTTCAAGAATGGAAACGGGCTTATACTTTATTCGTTATGTCTGCCTTTCTGCGTGTCCGTCTGTTAGTCCCCCTATTAACTTTCAAGCAATGGACTAATTTCATGACATATGATGTAAATCTCTTGCTGCTGGGGCCAAGCTCCCGAGGATAGTTTTTATTGCGAAGATTGAAATTCTCGGGTTCGATTCCAGGAACTGTCCTTCCCATTTGATTTACATGGGAAATCTGAAATCCATCATGCAGGACAATTTTCTCCTTGCACATTAAAATATCTTATAATTTTAATATCGGAGCGGGATTTGAGGAAAGGAATGAAAAATCTAATTTTTATCGTAGAATTTTGCTTATCGATCGTATTTTTTCGAATTTTGCGTAAATACTGACTTTTTTATCACTCTATACGAGTGTTGCCATTGCAACGACTATATTTTTATCTTAAATCCTCGTTTGCTTAAAAAATCATAGACTTTAATTTGTTTAAGTTTTTTCTTAAATTGATATTTTTAATAAAATAAAATTTAACATCTTTAACCATCGGAAAATATTAATTTTTTCATCTTTTGCAATTTATTGTAAAACTTGCGAACCTTTCAATACATCAGGTTTTGTTGGGACTATCATTTTCACCTGCAATGTCAGATGTACCAATTTTTGATGACACTATTTAATTGTTCGATCAAGAATTTTTTGCAAAATTATGTCGATTTAATATAATCAAATATACATTCAGAATACGATTTAGCGACCCCTTTATAGTTCCACCCCTGCATACCGTCCATGAATCGTGGTGAACGGAACTTCCATCTTATGAATACATTGAGCTAGCATATACCTCGAAGTACCGCCACTCCAACTTTATCGCCATTGTCAATGATGGACAAACGGTGGTGCTAAATCGGAGTTTGACTGTAGATAAACTCATTGGTGCTGAATTTGTTTTCTTCATAAAAGTTTTTAACGATGTTTTTTTCACCCTGCTATCATTATGTCCTGAATCTCTAATTTGAAAACTAGAGTTTTGATCAGTTATTTATGTGCGCACAATTGATGACTCCACTGATTAACATAATTACGTCCAGCTCAATAATTCCTTCACTCAAATCTAAAACTTTTTCACTTTGCTCCATTTTCGGCGATAATTCCTTTAACGTAGGTTTACCGTAATTCATTTGAATGAATTGAATAATTGTATTGTATATCTTTCACATGCAATCATTATTATTTATCATCAGATTTTCCTTTTTCATCATTAGATTTTGATTCCAGTTGTTACCTAATCAAACTACACTCCTTCCAAGTTAACTCGACCCTATCAATGTAGGCACATCTGCAATCAAGAAGGAAGGGAGGAAATGTAAATTGTACAGTCGCAAAAGTCAATTACACATGGCAAAATATACGACTACTCAGGTAATTTCTAAATGTAATTGAGAAATATATCCGTTATCTGAGACTTGATATAAAATTTATTCATGAAAATAAAAACAAGATTTGGATTTTTAACCTGCTGCTTCCTCCTTTCGCAAGTAGCATATGTATTTAATTATCAAAATTATCTATAAAATCGATTTTCCGTCCGCGTTTCACAATGAATCGTTTGAGATTTCTTTATCTAAGCGCTGACTAGAAAGAAGGGTAACCGCTTTATTCTTCTTGGGTACATAAGACAAGGGGATAAAGATAATTTGAAATTGAAGAGCAATGAGAGACTGTGAAATACTAAATAAACGCAAATTTCTGATCAAAACTGCACGACACATTGATAGTCACAGAAATTACATTTCGTCTGGCTGGAGAAATTGATCCCTAAACCCTCAAACCGGTAATATTCTGATCCATGTTTGCCCCTCAAAGCGGCCAGTGTATCTCGGTGGAGTTTTTAAAATTTTTGTTGAGGAAAAGATGCATAGAAGACTCAGATATTTCTATTTGATTAAAGAAAATTCAAGAGTCCTTAAAAGTGTACGGACAACCGTTGCTGAGGCAGGATGGCAAGGTCCGTACAAGTGCACATCGTACAGGCTTGAGGAAATAATAATAACCTACCAAAACTCAATTTTTAAAGTTTTACACATTTGTGGATAGAAATATGCATTTTATTGATGTAATTTCAGTATGAGAATTCTACAGAAGAAATACATGGACATCCGAAATTTGAGAGAAATAACTAATTAAGTAATTTTTAAAATTTGGACTGGGTAACTTTATAAACCGCAATGTGGTCTGAGAGATTATTAACTAAGAAGTTCAAAATTATGCCATAGAACGATGTCTATACCAAATAATTATCCTTTTAAAATTTCTCTTCGAGAATCATCCTATGTATGCTCTCCGAATTTTCTCAGTCTCTCTCTCTCTCATCCTCAACTTTCGTACAATCATATTTTCGTCATGTCTGCCGCTATTTCAGTTGACTTTCTCATCTCATTTCCGAAATCACTGCGTCCAAACCATCACTTGACAAGTGCTCTCTCTTCGTTATCGAACTCCATTTATCTATTCTTCTCGTGTCATGCGTTTTCCGTAGGACTCTCTCTCGTACGCGAACAATCTTTAATTCTGTTATCTTTTTCCAGTGGAAAAGGTGACTTGGATCAAAGAAATTTGTCACGCAAATTTATTTTGCGATAAAAAGAGGCTTCGAAAATTTGTAGTATCGCTCGGTACGGTGTGTAAAGATTTCCCTTTTCTTTGATGGCTTATAGTGGAGAGAGAAACGATCATCGTGATGAAACATGTGAGGGGAATTGTCCGCCGCTTCAGACATTGTGGGAAGATAGACAATAGAGCGGTTAAAGGGAGATGGGTTCCAACGTTCGATCGAATCGACGCTACGGATGATGGCTACGAGAGAATCTGAAAACGCGGCCTCGGAGACGCCTCCAGACAAATTTTATATCGGTTTTTTACGAGCTTATCGACAATAAAAATGCCTACGCTAGCTCGTTGTGGTTTCCTGGTTCCTATTTGAATATTCAGTTTACTGTTGTACGCTTTATTGTTATTTAGTCATTATATAGTTCCACAATTGCCATGACTGCCACTCGTGATTTTTATGTAGTGTCTTGAGCGGCAGATAAATTGTCATTAAATACTTCTATTAATAATCTGAAAATAGGCGTACGTTTAAAGGAATCTTTGAAGAATAAAATAGATTTTCGCTTTTATCTTCATTAGAACATGTGTTACAACTTCTAAAACATTTTAAGACTATAATTAAAACGAAATTCAGTTTAAATTCTGATACAAATAGAAATCGTTTAATATTCGAAAATAAAGCTCATTATCCTGATTTAACATTCCCAATTTTTATTTGAATAACAACCTCGTAAATCATTGTCGAACTACAGCCCTCAGAAATCACAAGACTTATCGAATTATGGAATTGGCTTGATATAGCGAATAGAAGAACTAAATTATCAGTTTTTTAAATTTTATACGAGAAAAACTATGGCAAAGTTTGAGGATTTTTAGAAAGAGAAAGAAATGAATACCGTTCTCGTGTTTTTTTCATGTCCCGTTGCGGGAAGATGCTCCTCATTAAAACATTATTGGCACCCAATTGACACTTAAAAATAAACCATAGAAAGATTGAGGTTGCGTACAAACCATTCGTTTTCTGCATGGAAATTGAAATCTCCGGAGCAATGCTGTAAGATCGTGGCAATCAAACAAACGGTCTGGCATATGGGGATTTGTATTGGGACGAAATATTCTTAAAACGTACTCATCTCAAAATGAAGAGATTCTTTCAAACGTGTATGCTGAAACCTATATAGTATTCAAGCTTAAACCAATGAGAAAAAATTATAAGGCTGACGGTTGGAATTAAACGGCACGATCGTAAGCAAAGACAAGCAGCAGAGTTGTATATAATGAAACAGTACCGTCGAATTTAAATTAATGGGAAAGTTATAACTCGAAGTTGATGAATTCCTCCTACAATATTCACTCTATATTTCGTGTTAGTATTAAAATAAATTTTAATTCCATAACTAGAAAATTTTAACCGCTTAAAGAATATATTTTTCGTAACCAACTTTCTGCAAATATATTTTTTCTTTTTCTTGAATTTAGAAAATCAGTGCAATTGCATGCACATAATTTATGATGCTACAAAATTTATGCAAGACATATCGCTCTTACAAAGATCATATAGCTACTATACCGCTTCGTTCTTATTTTAAGTAGAAATTAGATATTGAAAATATATCTAAATATCTATTAAAATGCAGCGAGTTTGACTTTATAAATGACAAAAATGTCCAAATCGAAGGAACGAAGGACAGTGATGTAGATGAAAGCAATTTCGTTAAAAGTAGTGGCTGAAGGATTAATTTGAAATGGAATGAAGAGACATTTGAGGAAATCAAAAAGAATGGAGATTCATATTTTGCCGAAATTAATGTCATATATTTTGTATAAAATTTTTCAAAATAAGATATATTTAAAATTAATGGTATTGTTGGTCGCGTTATTTTTAAATGGGCAGATTTATTCCATATTTATAATCTCATTATTTTTAGTTAAATCTATTCCGTCTCACCAAGAGAAACCCCGGATAGTTCGAAGTTTATGAACAATTAAATAGTTTATGATTAACCAAATCATAAAATAATTAAAGGCGTCAACAAATTTAAAGAACGTGTAAACATTTATATGTAAATGGTTAAAACTTTGGTACACAGAGAAACACAATTTGAATTTTGCATTATTGCGGCAATTATTATTAAATCCTATTGTTTATTCACTTAGTCGTATGTCGTGCAGGAAAGTGGCATTAAAATTGGAGGAATGATCGAAGGTGGCATTAGGCGGCGTCACACGCCGCCCACAGTTATATGGCGATTAGGGGCCGAACACGTAATCATCAATATTTCCTGAATGGCAGGCGAGAGAAGGAGCGACGCCAACAGAGCGCTGCCCGCCAGCGGCTCTTATTTTTTCGATATCTCCACCCACCCCTTTCCGCCCCCCGCACCGCCTGCGCCCGCCCCTCTTCTCTGGGCCCCTTTCAAACGTGGCGTCGCATCTTGCGCCCCCCGTGCATCCTCCGTACCCAAACGTAATCGTTCCGACGGGGGCGGCGGTCGCAAATCAACGCGCAGCCCTTTTGCAGCAACGCCTCCTTCCCTCTCCGGCGAGAGGGGGGAGGGAGGGGGCCCCGTGCCACGCCGCGGGGTAAAAAGTTCCTTTAGGATCGGCCGCTCGTTTGGGATGCGTCGAAGGCAGGAGAGGGGCGGGACGTGACGGGAGAGTAGCGGAGAGTGGGAGGGCGTAGGTCGGCGGGGGCGAAAGGGGAGCGAGGAGGAGGAAGGCGGGGGCGGAGGGAGGGAAAGGGGGCGCAGAGGGATGCCCGGGAGGGGAGGAGGGGAGGTTTCGGGGCGGCGGCGCTGTCGGCCGCGCCGCGCTATCGCTCTCCCTGACGACGGGGAAGGCAGTGCGCGCGTGGATCGTATGGCTCAACTCCCGGACCCCGCCCGGAGGCCGACAACGAGGCCACCGGTCGGCCCGGGCCACATCGCGGCCACACCCAGGGCCACATAGTGCCGCGTGCACAGAAGATTTCGCGAGAGGGCTTGGAAGGGCACGCGCGTGCCATCTCCGAGGTTCCGAAAGAAGCCCCGCCGAGGTGGGCAGGCCTCCCCAATAGGGCTCCGGCGCGGAGGACGAAAGCGCGGGATGCGGGTTCGATTCCCTGAGCGTGAACCGTGGAGTGAGAGTTGATCCACCTGCTGCGCCGTCGAGCCGAGAATAGCGAAGGGTGAGGACGAAGGAGAGCGGGAGAGAGAAGGAGCGAAAGAGAAATAGGGACGGGTTTGCCCGGCGTGGTGCGCGCGCGGTAGCAGCCGCGCCGTCCGAGGCCCGCTTTGCGTAACCACGAAGGGCCGCTCCGGAGAGGGGCCTTCCCCTTCTCCTCCGCGAATAACGTCGTCCCCGGGGCCGAGCAGCGCGGGGCAGCGAGCCGGGAGATGAGTCCCCGTGTTGTCGAAAACGATTCGGATCGATATGGCGTCGCCCGCCGTGCGAAACGCGTCGAACGAGTGAGAGTGTCGGAGGGTCCCCGTGCCCCGTCGCGGTCGCCGTGCACGGCTAATCGCGAAGGTTCCGACGCTCCCTGCCGCCCCCGCGCCTTCGCCTCCTGCCCTCCCGCCGACCCCTCCCCTCCGTCGCTGCTTCTGCCTCGTGGTTCCGGCTTCGAAGGGATCCGAGGGGGAGCGTGAGCCGGTGGCGGTCGCCGATCCGCGCATCCGTGCCGCTGGCGTGACGCGACTATTCCGGGACGCGACCTTTCCGATTAGACGGAAGCGACGTAAGGAAGGCGGCGGGGGATGAAATCGGTCGCCGAAGAGGCATCGTCCTCCCAGGGGTGCGTCCGTCCCCGACTGCTGCCTGCCGCCCCCCGGTAAGACAGCGATCCCGCCCCCGCGTAGCCGTCGGACCCAGTGACGCAATTCGTGCTTCGTGCCGTCCTCTCGCCGATCCGGGTCCTCGTCTCGACCGTCGTCTCCGTCCCAACGCCGCTCTTTCTGAATCCTCCTTCCCTTCTCGCCAACCCTTTCTCATTAACTCTCTCTCTCTCTCTTGGAGGCATTTGCAGATCAAAGCCGTCCTTGCACGCTTGTAAACCGTAAGCCCACTCTTCGAAGGCATTTCACTTAGGTGACAGGTGAGAGCGCTCGCGTCGATCGTGAGCGATAGGAAGTGAACGCGATTCTTCATCTTCCGTCAAATCCCTAGTCTTTCGAATAGAAACTTTTTCTTCTCGCCGATTTCTCAGTTTCGCTTTTTTCTTCTCTCCTTAAAACGAATTTCTCTCGAAATATTCGACGCCCGCTTGAACGGGCGGCGTTTCGGTGCATCATTTATTGCTCCGAGAATTCTCGTATCTTTCGTCGATCTAGTCGCGCTTCCCTTTGCAGGTCAATTCGATCAATGTGTGACGTCACCGACGACCAAAATCTTTTCCCGCATTCAATGAGCCCTCAACCTTTTCTTCGAGAGCTCCTGCCCTCTTAAATCCGCCCCTCTCCTCTCCCCGGCCACCTCTTCCTTCTCCTTCCCCGTCGCCTTCCCCATCGCTCCTTGATAGAGACTGTTATTTATCTATCTCTCCATCTCTCTCACTCTTTCTCTCTCCCGCCCTTTCGACTCCCTCCCCCTCCCTCCCTGTGCCTCTTTCTCTCTCTCTCGCCTCCTTCCTTCACCTCCCTCCCTCTTTCTCCACCTCGCCACCTTTCGCCCCCCTTCACGCCATTTCCACCTTGCCTACCTCGAACTACAGCCCCTGCCAATCTTTTTCTCTCTCCTTCCCATCGGTTCTTTCTCCCTTCCTCACTCAAATATCCCATCGAAAAGGTTCTCAACGAACCAAAAATTTCCCCTAAAACATTCCTTGTTCTTATATTACGGCGGATTCTGTACACATCTTACATTTCCATTAATAAAGTTTTAAACAAGTCACCTTTGTAGGAAAGTCACTTTTATCGACATTTTTGCTATATTATTGCTACACTTGCATAGAATACGATTAGATCTATCTGAAAGCTTAACAGTTTTCAAATGGCTACATAGACATTCGCGAATATTTGTGATCAATATCAACATTTACTCGTTAAATTTTATTAGAAACACTTAAACTCTTTAAGTCCTGAAGGAAATATTAGGTTTTAGTTTTCGGTAGATCCGCTGTATTTTTATAAGAGAATTTGCAATTAATGAAATAATAAAGCTGACCTTGTAAACATTTTTAGGTTGTAGGTGGTTTGTAAATAAAGACAATCTAACATTGGCTCTTTATCGCAATACACTTCATTAACTCTTCTTTTGCAAATTATGTTGTACAATTCTTCTCTCAATTAAAAATTGTTAACAAACTATAGTAAAGACGCTGACCACTAGCCTAACCTCAACTCCGCCAATACAATCCGCATTGTAGTCTGTCTGAAACTGTAGTCACGACGGCCATCGATTAATTTTTTGATATATTTTTTGAAAATACGCAATTGTGTGGTTTGATCGCACATCGCTTATCTATAAATATTTCAAAAACATCTATTTTGTTAAACTGCTTAAATTGTACAATCATCCCGTTATTTAGGGAAACCATTCCGTTTATTGCTCGTTCGTTCTATATTCTTGCAACCTGTTAGCATAACGCAGGAAGAATTTTTAATAAGGGTTTATTTCTCACCAATGCACGTTCCGTCATGTATTGCCTTATCAGCGTGGCGTCACTGAAAACCGCTTGAAGTGGGTTTCGGTTTCGTTGAAATTGAACGTGGTCCGATTTTATCAATCCAATACCTTTTAAGGAAAACAAAGGTGTCCCACATTTGTTCACAAATCCTTAGAATGTGAACCGATCTGAAAATTGCCCACAATAATTTCCAACTCTATTCTTCGCGAGAAAGCGGGCCGTCCTGAAGCCAAAGCAAATCATACGTGAGCACGCGATCTCAATGCCACTAAATTAAGGTACAAATACATTAATCGGGTTAAAAAATAGCAATAAATTAGGAGCCAAAGCGATTGCAGATTTATGCCGACAAAGACAATTATTAACATATATATTTCGGTGAGGGAAACAAAAAAAGAGCGTAAACTCGATCGCAGTGGCATAGGAGAGAGGGAAAGAGGTAGAGAGAGGTTGAGAGAGGAAAGAGGTAGAGAGAGGTGAAGAGAGAGGGAGAGAGGTGGAAAGAAAGGGAATGGGATCCGTGCAGCGCGAGGCGTAGGAGGGGGAATAGGCGATGGAAGGGCGTGCGCCGTGCACCGGCGGCCGTTCGAGCAGCATCTGCGAAGTAGCGCGGTGTGCGCGTGCAACGGATACGACACGTCGCAGCTCCTCCCTCGCCCCGTGAGATTGATTACACGCCGCAGTGGACCCTTTCCTCCGGACTACATTTCTTCGCCCTCCGTGCGATCCTTCTTCGAAAGGAGCTGCATAATACGCTTTTATGAATTTACAGAAATACGTGTATATCATTCGTATGCTAAAAGTTGATGCTCTCCGATCGAATGCGGATGAATTTCTTGCCCTCATCCTGGCCGATCCCGGAGATTCGTTTCTAGGAAGTGGGAACGAGTGACGTGTTTGCTCGCGACATCCGACCTTTCATTTCGGCGAATGGGACGACGAAACGAGACCGAAAGTGATTGCGCCGTAGTAAACGAAGCGAAAGGTTCGTGAAGAAGTGTTTCCGAGTGTGAGAAGTACCTGCAGCAAAGTACACGATCGGATTAATTACTTCATCATGCACAAAGTATTAGCTCACCTAAAGGAGTGGCAACACCGCCGCGTGATACGTGAAGGGGGCGCTGCCACTGTGGTCGTGACCAGCGCCTCCCGTGGCCTGGCAGCCAATCACCAGTCAGAGTTGAGGTTCTCTGAGAAGGTGGTGGATACGACAACGGTAGGTGGCAAACATCTGGATTCATTTGTACTGTATTCGTCTCCTTGGGAGAAGGACTAAGTTGTTCAAGAATTGAATACGTTTTACAATTGCGACCGAATCAGTAAAAGCACCCTATTAAAAACTATGACATTATCTGAGTTTTCTCAGTAAGTAGTAAAGAAACTCTACATAATTTTATATTACCGTGATCCGTGTACCGAGAAAATACCAAAATGGAATTCTTTCATTGAATAATTCTATTTTACGTTAGATATATGAAAAACCACTACCATTATGTGTGTATGTATGTGCATATATATATATATATATATACACTAGTAGTTGGTGCTTGCATTCTGCAAGCATCTCATCTCACCCTGAAGAAAATATTAAATTTTCAGAAGGATATTTCATCATTAGAAATATTTTTTTAATTCTAAAGATTTCACCTCCCCAGTGAGTTTCGTTTTTCCCTTATGTAAAAATAATAGATTAAAATAATCCCCAAACTTTGCAATTTTAAGAATTTTATACAATCTTCATTATGGGGTATTAATGCTACACATTTCTGCCAAATTTTAAAGTTACTTCTGGGACATCCGGCGAAACCGAAACAGCTTTTTGTATGAATAAATGAGAATTCAACATTTCCTTTCCTATTCTGCTCACAGGACGCATAAAACAAAATCAGTTACAAGACAACGAATAGCAAGTTGCTCTTACTGTATATATATATATAAATCTGTCTCATCCTAAAAAGACCTGTCAAGTTGGCCGTTTAAATAAAATAAAATGGAGGAAGAAGTTATAGTGAGCCAATGCTCACGCAGTGTTGCCGGACGAGACCAATGCCTGTTCTACCAAACACGTCAAGTAAGTGCGCTCGCCTCGCTCCACGCAACGATTTCATTCATCCAATTTCATATTACATGGGAAGTATTGATATTGCAAAAATATCGGCCAATAGTTATCAATAAAAAATATCGTAATATCGGAAAATAATATCGATACTTCCGAAATATCGAAATATTGTTTGCCTCCCTATTCCCAAAACAGCCAAAAAGAGCAAAAGCTTAATTGAGGGAATCATTCCGAAAACATTTTTTTAAGACAGCTTAAGTTTTCCAGTAAAAATATCAAATGCAAGTTTAACTTTAAAATCAAGTACAGCTTAAATAAGTTTCTTGTTTTAATAAGTAGCATTATTAATACTTTATTGCTAACACATTCTAGAGGAAAATATTCCAAATGCTCGAATTATTTCAAAAATTTTACATTTGAGTTAGTCTTATAACCAAATCTATTATTATGTAAGGAATTAAAATTATGCTCATAACATCTTTTATGCTTTTTTCATTACTGAAAAATCATTCTCATAGTTAAAGTTAAAATTCTATAAGCTATAAGTAGTCATTAATATTTATAGAATTTTAAGCATTAATTTCATTTTTTCGTTTTTCTTGTGTTGTTTGAATTTGACTGCGTGTAATTGTGATTGATTGAACTACAAACTTGGAAAACCGTTGATCACCCTTTTTGGTATTTTCAATGCAAGAATTTGAGCTTTCCATTCTTAAGCCTTATTGAATTTAAAGTGTTACATGCTGATGATTTTTGGTCTGCAACTGTGAAAATAATAATTTTTGCTGGCTTCTCTTAGAATCTCACGATTCCAAATCCTTAGGATAAATTTTAGAGAGATTTGGAATTGAAATGGAATGTAATTTACCTTGGTATATCAATTAGTTTCTTCCCGTTACAACTATGAGAATGATCTTTCAGTAATGAAAAAAGCATAAAAGATGTGATGAGCATAATTTTAATTCCTTACATAATAATAGATTTGGTTATAAGGCTAACTCAAATGTAAAATGTTTGAAATAATTCGAGCATTTGGAATTTTTTCCTCTAGGATGTGTCAGCAATAATGCGTCCATAAAAGTATTAATAATGCTACTTATTAAAACAAGAAACTTATTTAAGCTGTACTTGATTTTAAAGTTAAACTTGCATTTGATATTTTTACTGGAAAACTTAAGCTGTCTTAAAAAAATGTTTTCGGAATGATTCCCTCAATTAAGCTTTTGCTCTTTTTGGCTGTTTTGGGAATAGGGAGGCAAACAATATTTCGATATTTCGGAAGTATCGATATTATTTTCCGATATTACGATATTTTTTATTGATAACTATTGGCCGATATTTTTGCAATATCAATACTTCCCATGTAATATGAAATTGGATGAATGAAATCGTTGCGTGGAGCGAGGCGAGCGCACTTACTTGACGTGTTTGGTAGAACAGGCATTGGTCTCGTCCGGCAACACTGCGTGAGCATTGGCTCACTATAACTTCTTCCTCCATTTTATTTTATTTAAACGGCCAACTTGACAGGTCTTTTTAGGATGAGACAGATTTATATATATATATATACAGTAAGAGCAACTTGCTATTCGTTGTCTTGTAACTGATTTTGTTTTATACGTCCTGTGAGCAGAATAGGAAAGGAAATGTTGAATTTTCGTTTATTCATACAAAAAGCTGTTTCGGTTTCGCCGGATGTCCCAGAAGTAAGTTGCGTTCTTCTTTCAACAAAATGTATGTTAAATCTGCCGCTTGCAAAATTTGCCTTAATACATCTGGAAATACAATAAATCTTCCACGATATTTGCTAATTGTAATAAAATTTCTTTACAATATAATTTCGATTAATTATAATTGGGACGAGCAGAAATCGTCTTTTAGAGGACGTCCTATTTTTTCCACTCAAAAATTATATCCTCTCCCTTCTTTGAATTACCCATCTTTTGTTCTCTATTTTAAGTTCAACCTATTGAAATTGCTTTATTACGTTGGTACTCAATATCTTTATTGATTCAGAGATGCTGGATGATTTCCGCTATCAACTGCTCCAAGTTGTTTGTTTTCGTAATCATGGAAAGACATTATTTATTAAATAAAAGTCTGTTTTGTTTTTTTTTTCATTCCGAATCACAAATTAAAGCGGGAATTATTTTCAACGATATTGGAATAAAATTATAGGAAGTTGGGTGGTGTTACTTAAAAATAATGGACCTAAAAATACATAAGAAAAATGGCAAAATACATGAGATATCCCCTTGCATCGATAATTAGTTCTTGAAAAACGTGACGTTAAGCAAGATAACGTTAATCGAAGCGTAATTTTTCAAGGGTAACAATGTTAAAAAGTAAAAGCTCGTTAAAGCAAATATAATACATTTTTATCTCTGTAAACATTTTTAGAGTTCTACATAACCACCATCAGCATTTAATCCGAGTTTCCAACTCAATCAAAACATTCTCCAATTGCTGTTGAGTGACCTCACAAATTGTATTACCAATCCTTGACCTTAAAGAAATCGGTACGTAAGCTGCACTTGAGCATTTTTTCATAAAATCTGATCTAATGGTGACTGGTTAGATGAACGATGCAGCAAACCAATTGATTTACCTCTGCCGATCCACTTCTTTGGAAACTGTCTCACATTCAATGCATAATTGCACGGAGCGCCATCTTGCTGGAAGAAGGTGGTATTAGAGAGATTTAATTGGCGAAGTTCAGAGATAAAATAATTCTGCAGCATTGTAAGGTAATTTAATGTTTCTTCCTCAGAGAAGCAAGGATCAATTCTGCACAACTTTCTTAAAGCACAACAAACGCTGATTTTTGGGAATCTTTTTCACGATGCCAGTTTTAGTGCTTTTCGTCATTGCTGAAAAGCACTATATCTTCGTGATGCCCGTCCGTCCGTCCGTACGCATTTATCAGGGAAGAATTGGCAGAACCGATTTCAATCAAATTTGGTACATAGAATCTTCACATAAATACAGAACCAAAATGACATATTGTGACCAAATCGACTAAGCAGGGATGCCACAATTGGAAAATTAAACTTTTCGGTAATAATGAATTTGGAAGGAATTAGCCGAACCGATTTCAACGAAATGTAAGGTACTAATTCAACACATTTTTGTCAAATTTTGAAGTTGTAGCATATATAGCAGTGAAATAATAATTATTTAATGGTTTAAATTTAAAAATTCATTACGGCCGGATTAACACTTTGTTGACATTTTCAAATGTGTGTTAGTTCAATGCACTATTCTCTACATAACTTTAAAATTTCAGATTCCTAGCTTGCCCCGAAGTACCTAAACATATATCTACTAGTTTAAAATTTAAGAATTTTTAACAGCCAAACAAATCAAAATATCAAAGGTTTCTATAATCATTATTAGGTTTTTTACCAAATCTACCAGTAAAATATTTTCAGCTTCATAGCACATTCAGAAATAAATAAACCTTAAAAATGTGTTTAAACAATTGCGAATTTTTAGTGGTTGCATTGTTGAATTCTATAATCCTGCAAAACTTCAGCTTCCTAAACTTATTGGATTGGTCTACACACTGAATAATTTTTCCCATGCTAACTTATGGGAGATTTTCCGAGGCATTTGGAGTCGAACCCAGGACATTTTAAGCAAAGGTAACAATAATTTCTGATAGATATTGCGACCATATAGCAACACTGAAATTTCATTTTTCTAGCTTATGGGCAAGTGCCCGAAATTAATTTAAAAAATGGCGCAATGATTTTCTTAAGAGAAAAAACGCAAGTTTCGGAATTTCTGTAGTCGAACCCTTGTCACTTAGGTAAGAAGTCTCATTTTAACAATAAGTTTCTACATTACACCTACAAAAACTGAAACTTTTAGCTCTCTAGCTCTTGTGGTTTGGGCTAGACGTTAGTGTTCTCGTATATGTATCCTATATATTATAGACTTCTTACAGAGGAGGAACATCATTATATATAGACGTTCCTTACAGGGGAGAACGATATAACACACACACACACGTATATATATATATATATATATATATATATATATATATATATATATATATATATATAAAACAATGCCTTAAATTTGCAATTTTAAGAATATTATACTTTATCCAATGCAAGCTACTAATTCCACACTTTTTTGTCTGAAGTTGTAGCACAAATAAAAGTAAAATAATATTTATTTCATTTCTTAAATTTAAAAAAATTAATACGGCCGCAGTAACACTTTGTTGGAGATTTTCAAATGTTTGTTAGTTTCAATGTTCAATGCTCTACATAACTTTAAAATTTCAGCTTCCTAGCTTGCTCCGAAGTACCTAAACATTTATCTATTTTTTTGAACTTTAAGAACTTTTAACAGGTAAACAAATTAAAATATCAAAATTTCAATAATCCTTATTTATTTTTTACGAAGTCTACCAGTAAAAAAATTCAGCTTCGTAGCACATTCGGAAATACAAAAACCTTAAAAATATGTTAAACAATTACGAATTTTTAACAGTTGCATTGTTGAATTTTTACAAAATATCATTTTTTATGTATAATGTGCTACTAATGTCTAGGCACTTCCAGAAGAGGTGGAAGTTGGAAATTTTTTATGAAGGTATGATTATAATTGTACTAGAAATAACGAAAATCTTGAAATAGTTCTTCAAAGCGGTAGCTGAAAATTCAAAATTGTTTAAACAAATTTTCAAGGTATATGTATTTTCGGATGTCCTAACGAGCTGAAATTTTTTATAGGTAGAACTTGTAAAAAAATGAAATAGGGATTATACAAATTTTGATATTTTAATTTGTTTGGCAGCTAAAAATTCTTAAAATATAAATAGGTAAATGTTTAGATACTACGGGGCGAGCTAGGGAACTGAAATTTTAACGATATTCAGAGGATTTTTAAAATTTAAACAACTAGATAAATATTATTTCACTTCTATATGAGCTACAACGTTAAAATCTGGCATAAAAGTGTGGAATAAGTGCATCGCAATGAAAAAATAATAATATTCTTAAAATTGTAAATTAAAGGCAATGTTTTATTCAAATAATGTTCAATAAGGAACGATAGAAATTGGGTGTAGTGGTGAAAACTTTTGAATTATAAAAATATTTCTAATAATGTTATATCTCTCAAAAAATTAATGTTAATCAGGGTGAGATGAAATGCTTGCAGAATGCAAGCACCAACTACTTGTATGTTATATCGTTATCCTCTAAGGAATGTCCATATATAATGATATATAGGAGGATACTAATGTCCAGCCCAAACTACAAGAGCTAGAGAGATAAGCGTTACAGTTTTTGTAGATATCATGGAGAAACCAACATATAAATGAGACTTCTCACCTAAGTGACATGGGTTTGACTCCAGAAATTCCGAAATTTGCGTGCTTCCCCATAAGAAAAGCATTGCGCCATTTTTGTAAATTAATTATGGGCACTCGCTCATAAGCTAGAAAAATGAAATTTTCAGTGTTGCTAGATGGTCTCAATATCTATTAGGAATTATTGTTACTTTTGCTTACAGTGTCCTGGGTTTGACTCCAGATGCCCCGGAAAATCTCCCATAAGTTAGCATGGGACCAAGTTATTCCAGTGTAGACCAATCTAATACGTTTAGGAGGCTGAAATTTTGCAGGATTATAGAATTTTGCTCAATACCAACTATAAAAATCGAAAATTTCAAAATTGTTAATTTTTAGTTTTAACTCCAGTTGTATATTAAGATTTAATCATTTTTATCTTGGAAACTGTAAGTAGTAGATTCGAGCATTTTCAAACATTTTGAAGCAAATTATAAATAGAAAAAAATGACATTTTGAAAAGTTCAACAATGCGACTGCTAAAAATTTGCCATAGGATTATGTGCAAAACCAAAAAAAGGAAATCTTGAAAAAGTTCTATAATACGGCCGCTAAAAATTTGAAATTGTTCAAACAAATTTTCAAAGTTTATGTATTTGGAAATTTGGAAAAAAAGGAATACGGATTATACAAATTTTGATATATTAATTGTTTTGCGGTTAAAAATTCTTAAAGTTTAAATAAATAGGTAATGTTTAGATACTACGGGGCGAGATAGGGAGCTGAAATTTTTAAGTTAATTAGAGATTAGTCTATGCAAACGAATAAACATTTCATTGTATCCATGAAATTGTTATTGCGGCCGTTAAAAATTAATTAATTTTAAACAAATAGATAAATGTTATTTCACTTCTAAATATGTTAAAAATTTAAAATTTGGCAGATATGTGTGGCATTATTAACCCAATGTGGAAAAAGTATAATATTCCTAAAATTACAAATATTATGATTGTTTTACTCCATTATTGTTCCATAAGGAAAAACCGAAAATCGGTGCAGAGGAGAAGTCATTTGAATTAACCCTTTGATGCATGATTTTTTACATTTGTGTTTAAATATTTTTTCTTATTTAAAAACACAAAATAGTGTAGAAATACTGGAAAAAATCTAAGACACATGGAAAATCTATGAAAGCCAAAATCATTACTGTTGCATATTTGCAACACCATGCAATGATGGAAGTTGGAAAGTTTATTCTCCGCCCACCCAAATAAACACCCATATAACAATCCAATTAAAGTCATGCCGTTTTATTGATGAAAATTTTAAAAACAATTGTTTTTTCTATTTAAGCATAAATTTATGTTACACTTGAAGCACTTCACTTGGGTGTAACCGGTGCTGTTTATCTGTTTACACCTAGTTGTTGTCTGAAATATCGGCCAATGGCTCATCTGGTCTTTTCTGACGACCTACAAAATATATTATTAAATAAATAATAAATAAAAATAAAAAATGACTGTCCTAGACAGAAAACTAAGACGATATGTACTTACCTTGCTTGGGATAGGTGCTGAAGACTTTTGAATTAAAAATATATTTCTAATAATGTTATATCTCTCTGAAAAAATAATTTTTATCTGGGTGAGATGAAATGCTTGCAGAATACAAGCACCAACTACTTGTATAACATATATCATATAAAATATATATATAGGAGGATACTTATGTTTAGGCACTTCCAGAAAAGCGGCATATTCGATACTTTTTGTCGGTAGATGCGAAACCGACTAGAAAAAACGAAAATCTTGAAAATTTTCTACAATGCGCTCGTTAAAAATTCGAAATTGTTTAAACAAATTTTCAAGGGTTACGTATTTCCGAATGTGCTACGGAACTGAAATTTTTTTATTAGGTAGAATTTGTAAAAAAACGAAAAATGGATTTACAAATTCTGATATTTTAATTTGTTAGGCAGTTAAAAATTCTGAAACTTTAAACAAATAGGTAAATTTTTAGTTACTACCGGGCGAGATAGGGAACTGAAATGTTTAAGTAATTTAGATCTTAGTCTATATAAACGAATAATCATTTCAATATCTGCATGATAATTGTATTGCGACCGTTACATATTATTTGAATTGAAACAGATAAATGTTATTTCACTTCTAATTGTGGTACAACTTTAAAATTTGGCAGAAATGTCTGGCATTATTAACCGTATGTGGATAAGGTATAATATTCTTAAAATTGCAAATATTATTCATTGTTTTACTCCATTACATCTACATCTACATGTTACACTGCAATTCACCTAATTGGTGGGTGGCAGAGGGTGCAATGCGCCAAAACCTACCTAAAGAATGTCTATCGCAGGTTGAAAGTTTCTATTATGATCTCGTATTGTCCTCGGAAAGAACGAGCCTAGATAACGCTCCGTCCTACAATCGATCTCACGTATCTTATCGTCACGACCGTTCCTACCTACATACGTTGGTGCTTCAATTATTCATACAACCTCGTCTTTTAGACATTCCGATCTATATTTCTTCTGAAGCCGCAACCTTGAGTTCAGTCTACGATCCTCCAGTGGTACCCAGTTCAAATCCCTCAATAATGAGGTGACGCTTTCCTTATGTTCGTACTTTTGTTTTACAAATCTGGCTGCTCTGCGCTGCACTCTTTCTAATTGAATTATATGTCCCTTCTCGTACGGATCCCATATGCATGAAGCGTATTCCACTTGTGGTCTAACCAGTGATGAGTAACATGTTTCACGTACTTTTTCTGTAGTGTTCCGTACTATTCTACCTATGAAAGCCAGTTTCTTGTTGGCCGCGCCTATAGCTCGACGAATGTGCATGCCCCATGAAAGATCTCGACAAATGGTTACTCCTAAATATTTTACATACTCGGCTGCTTGAATATTTATTCCATCTATTTTTTACTCGAAACGTACTTCCATGTTCTTACTTTTCTAGAATGTAACAGCGGCACATTTAGTGTAATTAATTACAATTTGCCATTCTTTGCACCACGCTGAAATGGCTCTTAAGTCTTCACGCAGTGACTGATGGTCCACCTGGATTTTTATTTCTTTATATATAACGGTATCATTTGCAAAAAGTCTAATTTTACTCGAACTACCGAGCAGATATCATTCACATAGATTAAGAAAAGTAGAGGGCACAACACACTTCCCTGAGGAACACCCGACGCAACTTTAACGAGGAACGAATATTTCCCATCGATGACAACTATCTGTTCTCTATTCGAGAGGAAATCTCTCACCCAACTGATAATTTTTGGATTGATACCATATTGTCATAACTTCGCAATTGATTTCTTATGAGATACTTTATCAAACGCCATCCTGCCTGAATATGGCATCGACCTGAGTATTTTCTCTCCGCATCGCAACAAATCATCCACGAACAGGCCGAGCTGCGTTTCGCATGATCTACTTCTCCGGTATCCGTGTTGACATCCGCTAAGCAATGAGTGGTTATCTAAATAGCGCATTACAGAACAAAAGATTATGTGCTCAAGTATCTTGCATGATAATGAAGTTAGGGAAATTGGCCTATAATTTTCGGGGTTCTCTTTGTCGCCGCCCTTATGGATGGACGTAACGTGTGCCATCTTTGAATCTTTAGGAACTACACCTTCCGTAATGGATTTCTCGAATATAATTTTCAAATACGGCGCGATTTTATAAGATAACTCTTTCAATACTCGCGCGGGTATTTTCTCCGGCCCAGGAGGTTTATTTGGTTTAACTGAATGAAGTTAGAGCGCGATATCAGTTTCGGAAAATATGAAATCTTCCATCGAGTTGCCCTGATGCATAGGAATAGGGGTTTCACATTCATCGTCATTAGGAGTAAAAGCTTTCTGAAAGTGTTGATTTAATAGGTTTGCTTTCTTCGCACTATTGTGAACTGCATTTCGCGATTCCGATCTCAGTGACGCAATAGTGGGGCCTCTACCTTGGACTTCTCTGACGTAAGACCAAAATGCTTTCGGGGTCTCTTTCAAGTTATCCTGTAAAACCTTCTTTTTGTAATTGTTAAACGCGTTACGCATTGACACTCTGGCCATGAAGCGCGCCTCCTTGTATTGCTGCCTTAACGTATCTGTTCAACCGTAGCTGTTGAGGATCTGTTATTTACACGAGAGTGGAGCTTTCTTTGCCGTCGGAGAGCCCTACTAACTTCCTGGTTGTACCATCTAGGTTCTGCATTTTCATCCTTTAGCTTGCTTGGAATAAATTTATCTGTGCACTCTCGCATCATATCTCTGAATATGGACAAGGATTCTTCCGCGTCTGCAATATCTGTTACCTCGCAAAAATTAGTATATTTATTTCGCAGAAAAGACCTAAATCTTGGGAAATCGGCTTTTGCGAATACATAAAGTTTTATTTTAGCCTTAACTTGTTTATTAATGTTTAGCTGAAACTCCACGTGATCGCTTATTCCCTCAGCAACAGATACCATGTTCATACACTCTGGAAAATTAGTAGCCAATAAATCTAATATATTATTAAATCTCACTAACTGATATATTGAGTGTTTGTCGAATGTTTCAAGTAAAACCTCCATAAGGAGAAAACGAAAATCGGTGTACAGGATAAATCTTATGTATTAAAGAAATATTTCCAATGATGAAATATCTCTCAGAAAAATGAATGTTTTTGCAAGGTGAGATGAAATGCTTTTGCATAATACATATTCTGCCTATAAAAAAATGTATGTTTATGTATTTCCGTATGTGCTACGGAGCTGAAATTTTTTATAGGTAGAATTTGTAAAAAAAATGAAATAGGGATTATACAAATATTGATATTTTAATTTGTTTGGTAGTTGAAAATTCTTAAACTTAAAAAAATATAGGTAAATGTTTAGATGCTACGGGGCGAGATAGGGAGCTGACATTTTAAAGTTATTTAGATATTTGTCGATACAAACGAATAAACATTTCAGTGTATCAATGAAATTGTTATTGCGTCAGTTAAAAATAAATTAATTTTAAACAATTAGATAAATGATATTTCACTTCTAAATGTGCTACAAATTTAAAATTTGGCAGAACTGTCTGGCATTATTAACTCAATGTGGGAAAAGTATAATATTTCGAAAATTGCAAAAATTAGCGATTGTTTTACTCCATTATTGTTCCATAAGGAAAAAACGAAAATCGGTCCAGAGGAGAAATTTTATTAATTTAAGAAATATTTCCCATGATGAAATATCTCTCTGAAAAATAAATATTTTTTCAAGGTGAGATGAAATGCTTGCAATATGCAAGCACCTTCTACTAGTATCTATTATATATAGACTTCTTACAGAGGAGGAACATATATATACGAGTATATATATATATATATATATATATATATATATATATATATATATATATATATATATATATATAAATATCAAAATTTCTATAATCTTTATATAGTTTTTTTACAAAGTCTACCAGTAAAAAAATTTCAGCTTGATAGCACATTCGGAAATATATAAACCTTTAAAATGTTTAAACAATTGTGAAGTTTTAGCAGATGCATTGTTGAACTTTACCAAATTTCATTTTTTATATATAATTTTCTACAAAATGTTTGAAAATACTCGAACCTACAACTTGTAGTTTCCATGATAAAATTGATTAAACTTTAATGTACATATGGGGTTAAAACAACCACTTAAAATTAATATTTTTATCATTTTTTTATTTTTAAAGTTGGTTATGAGCAAAATTCTATAATTCTGAAAATTTTCAGCTTCCTAAACCAATTAGATTGGTCTACACACTGGAATAACTTTTCCCATGCTAACTTAGGGGAGATTTTCCGGGGCATCTGCAGTCGAACCCAGGACACTGTAAGCAAAGTAACAACAATTCCTAATAAATATTGCAGCCATCTAGTATCACTGAAAATTTCATTTTTCTAGCTTATGGGCAAGTGCCCTAAATTAATTTACAAATATGGCGTAATGCTATTCTTATGGGAAACAACGAAACTTTCAAAATTTCTGGAATCAGACCCATGTCTCTTAAGTAAAAAGTCTTATTTTATCTGTATGCTTCTTTATAATATCTACAAAAACTGAAACTTTCAGCTCTCTTGCTACTATCCTCGTATATATATCCTATATGTTATATCGTTCTCCTCTGTAAGGAACGTCTATATCATTCTATATAGACGTTCCTTACAGAAGAGGAGGATATAACATACTAGTTGTTGGAGCTTGCATACTGCAAGCATTTCTTCTCAACTTGAAAAGACATTCATTTTTCCGACTGAATTTTCATCATTACAAAAAATCATTTAATTATAAAAATTTCACCTCCGCAGCGATTTTCATTTTTCCCACATGTAAAAATAATAGTTTAAAACAATCTCCAAATGTTGCAATTTTAAAAATTTTACACTATCTTCATTATGGGGTACTAATGCTACACATTTTAGCCTAATTTTAAAGTTGTAGCGCTTTTAGAAGTAAAATAATATTTTTCTAATTGTTTAATTTTAAATAATTTTTAACGGCCGCCGCAAGTCATACATGGAAAAATTGAAATGTTAATTTGTGCAAATTCATTACTTTGTATATAATTTGAAACTTTCAGCTTCCTAGCTCATACGGTAGTACCTACACAGTTATCTATTTGTTTAAAATTTAAGAATTTTTAACTGCCAAACAAATTAAAATATCAAAATTTGTATAATCCCTATTTCGTTTTTTAAGGAATTCTACTTATAAAAAAAATTTCAACTCCGTGACACATTCGCAAAAACATAAACCTTGAAAATTTGTTTAAACAATTGCGAATTTTTAGCGGCCGCATTGTTGCACTTTTTCAAGATTTTCGTTTTTTCTAGTCAGTTTTGCACAAAATGCTACCTAATAAAAAAATTTCGAATCTCCAGCACATCTGAAAGTGCCTAAACATTACTATCCTCCTATATGTTATCATTATATATCGACGACTCTTACAGAGGAGGATATAACATACTAGTAGTTGGTGCTTGCATTTGCAAGCATTTTATATCACCTTGAAGAAACATTCATTTTTCAGACAGATATTTCATCATTACAAATGTTCTTTTAATTCTAAACATTTCACCTCCGCACCGATTTTCGTTTTCCCCAAATGTAAAAATAATAGTTTTAAACAATCCCCAAATGTTGCAATTTAAAATTTATACACTTTCTCCATTATGGGGTACTAATGCTACACAATTTAGCAAAATTTTAAAGTTGTAGCACTTCTAGAAGTCAAATAATATTTTCTAATTGTTTAAATTTAAATAATTTTTAACGGCCGCTGCATATCGTATGTGGTAAAGGTGAAATGTTTATTTATGCAAATTTACTACTCTGTAAATAATTTGAAAATTTCAGCTTCCTAGCTTATTCCGTAGTACCTAAACAATTATTCAATTGTTTAAACTTTAAGAATTTTTAACTGCCAAACAAATTAAAATATCAAAATTTGTATAATCCCTATTTCGTTTTTTTAAGAATTCTACTTACAAAAAAAAATTCAATTCCGTAGCACATGCGGAAATACATAAACCATTAAAATTTGTTTAAACAATCGCGAATTTTTAGCGGCCGCATTGTTGCACTTTTTCAAGATTTTCGTTTTTTCTAGTCGGTCTTGCACAAAATGCTATCTATGAAAAAAATTTCGAATCTCCAGCACATCTGGAAGTGCCTAAACATTAGTATCCTCCTGTTATATGTTATATGATATATGTATGTTATATCCTCCTCTGTAAGAGTCGTCGATAAATAATGATGATAGTATTTGGTGCTTGCATACTGCAAGCATTTCATCTCAACATAAAAAAACATTCATTATTCATATTTCATCATTACACATATATTTTTAATTCTAAATATTTCACCTCCGCAGCGATTTTCGTTTTTCTCACATGTAAAAATAATAGTTAAAACAATCCCCAAATGTTGCAATTTTAAAAATTTTACACATTCTTCATTATGGGGTACTGATGCTACACATTTTAGCCAAATTTTAAAGTTGTAGCACTTCTAGAAGTAAAATAATATTTTTGTAATTGTTTAAATTTAAATAATTTTTAACGGCCGCTGAATATCGTACGTAGTAAAATTGAAATGTTTATTTATGCAAATTTACTACTCTGTAAATAATTTGAAAATTTCAGCTTCCTAGCTCATACCGTAGTACCTAAACAGTTATCCAATTGTTTAAACTTTAAGAATTTTTAACTGCCAAACAAATTAAAATATCAAAATTTGTATAATCCCTATTTCGTTTTTTTTAAAATTCTACTTACAAAAAAAATTTCAACTCCGTAGCACATGCGGAAATACATAAACCATGAAAATTTGTTTAAACAATTGCGAATTTTTATCGGCCGCATTGTTGCACTTTTTCAAGATTTTCGTTTTTTCTAGTTGGTTTTGCACAAAATCCTACCTAAGAAAAAAATTTCGAATCTCCAGCTTATCTGGAAGTACCTAAACATTAGTATCCTCCTGTAATACGTTATATATCATTACTAGTAGAAGGTGCTTGCATGCTGCAAGCATTTCATCTCACCTTGAAAAAACATTAATTTTTCAGACGGATATTTCAACATTAAAATTATTCTATTAATTTTAAAGATTTCACCTCTGCAGCGATTTTCGTTTTTCCTACATGTAAAAATAATAGTTTAAAACAATCCCCAAATGTTGCAATTTTAAACATTTTTCATTTTATCCATTATGGGGTACTAATGCTACACATTTCAGCCAAATTTTAAAATTGTAGCACTTCTAGAAGTAAAATAATATTTTTCTAAGTGTTTAAAATTTAAACATTTTTAACGGTTGCCGCAATATATATATGGAGAGATTGAAATGTTTATTTGTGCAAATGCACTGTTCTGTAAAGAATTTGAAAATTGCAGCTTCCTAGCTCATCCCATAGAACCTAAAAAATTATTAAACTTTAATGTTCAAATGGGGTTAAAACAACCCCTAAAAATTAACAATTTTAAAATTTTCCATTTTATTAGTTGGTTATGAGAAAATTTCTATAATCTTGCAAAATTTCAGCTTCCTAAACTTATTAGATTGGTCTACACACTAGATTACGTTTTCCCATTCTAACTTATGGGAGATATTCCGGGGTCTCTGGAGTCGAACCCAAGACACTGTAAGCAAAAGTAACAATAATTCCTAATAGATATTGCGGCCATCTAGCAACACTGATAATTTCATTTTTCTAGTTTACCGGTAAGTGCCCATAATTAATTTACAAAAATGGCGCAATGCTTTTCTTATGGGAAAAAACGCAAATTTCGGAATTTCTGGAGTCGAACTCATGTCACTTAGGTAAGAAGTCTCATTTAATCTGTAGGTTTCTCCATCATATCTACAAAAACTGAAAGTTTGAGCTCTCTAGCTTTTGTAGTTTGGGCTGGACATTAGTATCCTCCTGTTATATCCTCCTCTGTAAGAGTCGTCGATATATATCATTATATATCGACGACTCTTACAGAGGAGGATATAACATACATATAACAGGAGGATAGTAATGTTTAGGCACTTCCAGATAAGCTGGAGATTCGAAATTTTTTTCATAGGTAGCATTTTGTGCAAAACCGACTAGAAAAAACGAAAATCTTGAAAAAATGCAACAATACGGCCGCTAAAAATTCGCGATTGTTTAAACAAATTTTAATGGTTTATGTATTTCCGCATGTGCTACGGAATTGAATTTTTTTTTGTAAGTAGAATTCTTAAAAAAACGAAATAGGGATTATACAAATTTTGATATTTTAATTTGTTTGGCAGTTAAAAATTCTTAAAGTTTAAACAATTGAATAATTGTTTAGGTACTACGGAATAAGCTAGGAAGCTGAAATTTTCAAATTATTTACAGAGTAGTAAATTTGCATAAATAAACATTTCACCTTTACCACATACGATATGCAGCGGCCGTTAAAAATTATTTAAATTTAAACAATTACAAAAATATTATTTTACTTCTAGAAGTGCTACAACTTTAAAATTTGGCTAAAATTTGTAGCATCAGTACCCCATAATGAAGAATGTGTAAAATTTTTAAAATTGCAACATTTGGGGATTGTTTAAACTATTATTTTTACATGTGGGAAAAAGGAAAATCGCTGCGGAGGTGAAATGTTTAGAATTAAAAATATATGTGTAATGATGAAATATGAATAATGAATGTTTTTTTATGTTGAGACGAAATGCTTGCAGCATGCAAGCACCAAATACTAGTATGTTATATCCTCCTCTGTAAGAGTCGTCGATATATAATGATACTAGTAGTTGGTGCTTGCATACTGCAAGCATTTCATCTCACCTTGAAAAAACACTCATTTTTCCGACAGATATTTCATCATTACAAATATTCTTTTAATTCTAAATATTTAACCTCCGCAGCGATTTTCGTTTTTCCCGCATGTAAAAATAATAGTTTAAAACAATCCCCAAATGTTGCAATTTTTAATATTTTACATTCTCTCCATTATGGGGTACTAATACTACACATTTTAGCCAAATTTTAAAGTTGTAGCTTTTCTAGAAGTATAATAATATTTTTCTAATTGTTTAAATTTAAATAATTTTTAACGGCCGCCGCAATTCATATATGGTAAAATTGAAATTTTTATTTGTGCCAATTTACTACTCTGTAAATAATTTGAAAATTTCAGCTTCCTAGCTCATACCGTAGTACCTACACAGTTATCTATTTGTTTACACTTTAAGAATTGAAAATATCAATAATAATTGAAATATCAAAATTTGTATAACCCCAATTTGTTTTTTTAAGAATTCTACTTTTTAAGAAAATTTCAACTCCGTGGCACATTCGGAAATATATAAACCTTGAAAATTTGTTTAAACAATTGCGAATTTTTAGCGGCCGCATTGTTGCACTTTTTAAAGATTTTCGCTTTTTCTAGTCGGTTTTGCACAAAATTCTACCTATGAAAAAAATTTCGAATCTCCAGCTTATCTGGAAGTGCCTAAACATTAGTATCCGCCTTTTATATGTTATATGTTATCTCCTCCTCCTCTGTAAGAGTCGTCGATATATAATGACATTAATATAACATTAATAATTTTTTAGGTACTACGGGATGAGCTAGGAAGCTGCAATTTTCAAATTCTTTACAGAACAGTGGATTTACACAAATAAACATTTCAATCTCTCCATGTATATATTGCGGCAACCGTAAAAAATGTTTAAATTTTAAACAATTAAAAAAATATTATTTTACTTCTAGAAGTGTAACAACTTAAAAATTTGGCTCAAATGCGTAGCATTACTGCCCCATAATGACGAAAGTGTAAAATGTTTAAAATTTCAACATTTGGGGATTGTTTTAAACTATTATTTTTACGTGTGAAAAACGAAAATCACTGCGGAGGTGAAATCTTTAGAATTAATAGAATATTTGTAATGATGATATTTCTGTCTGAAATATTAACGTTTCTTCAAGGTGAGATGAAGTGCTTGCAGTATGCTAGCACCTTCTACTAGTATGTTATATCCTCCTCCTCTGTAAGAGTCGTCGATATATAATGATAACAGGAGGATACTAATGTTTAGGCACTTTCAGCTGAGCTGGAGATTTGAAATTTTTTTCATAGGTAGAATTTTGTGCAAAACCGACTAGAAAAAGCGAAAATCTTGAAAAAGTTCAACAATGCGGCCGCTAAAAATTCGCAATTGTTTAAACAAAATTTCAAGGTTTATGTATTTTCAAATGTGCCACGGAGTTGAAATTTTTTTTTATAAGTAGGATTCTCAAAAAAACGAAATTGTGATTATACAAATTTTTATATTTTAATTTGTTTGGCAGTTAAAAATTCTTAAAGTTTAAACAAATAGATAACTGTTTAGGTACTACAGGATGAGTTAGGAAGCTGAAATTTGCAAATTATTTACAGAGTAGTGAGTTTGCACAAATAAACATTTCAAATTTACCATATATGAATTTCGGCTGCCGTTAAAAATTATTTAAATTTAAACAATTAGAAAAATATTTTTTTTTACTTATAGAAGTGCTACAACTTTAAAATTTGGCTAAAATGTGTAGCATTAGAACCTTATAATGAAGATAGTGTAAAATATTTAAAATTGCCACATTTGAGGATTGTTTTAAACTATTATTTTTACATCTGGAAAAAACTAAAATCACTGCGGAGGTGAAATCTTTAAAATTAATGGAATATTTGTAAAGATGAAATGTCTGTCTGAAAAATGTATGTTTTTATGAAGGTGAGATGAAATGCAGTATGCAAGCACCTTCTACTAGTATAATGATATAAGTACGTACATATATATAGGAGGATACCAATGTTTAGGCACTTCCATAAGAGCTGGAGATTCGAAAATTTTACATAGGTAGGATTATCTACAAATCTGACTAGAAAAAAACGAAAATCCTGAAAAAGTTCAACAATGTGTCCGCTAAAAATTCGCGATTGTTTAAACAAATTTTCAAGGTTTATATATTTCCGAATGTGCTACGAAGCTGAAATTTTTTAAAAGGTAGAATTAAAAAAACGAAATAGGAATTATACTGATTTTGATATTTTAATTTACTTGGCTATTAAAAGCTCCTAAAGTTTAAACAAATAAATAAATGTTTAGATCCTACGGGGTAAGCTAGAAAACTGAAATTTTAATGTTATGTAGAGCTTATTACATTGAAACAAATAAACATGAAAATCTCCAACAAAGTGTTATTGCGGCCGTTAAAAATTTTAAACAGTTCAGAAAATATTATTGCACTTCTAGATGTGCTACAACTTCAAAATTTCACAGAAATTTGTGTAATCAGTACCTTACATTGGATAAAGTATAATATTCTTAAAATTTCAAATTTAAGGCATTGTTTTTATCAAATATTTTTCCATAAGTAATGATAAAAATTGGGTGCGGAGGTGATATCTATTGAATTAAAAAAATATTTCAATAATGTTAAATCTCTCTGATAAATTAATGTTTATCTGGGTGAGATGAAATGCTCGCAGAATGTAAGCACCAACTACTTACATATATATATATATATATATATATATATACATTAACTTTTCCGTCTGTCTGTCCGTCACCCTCTTTATCTCTTGAACAGTTTGTCATAGAGAAACGCTGTAAATGCCATTTTGTTTCTGCCAACTAGGAGACCCCAGGAAAACTATTTACTTTTACGGAAGTGTCCCGGATTCGACACAGGAGTTTCGATTTTTCAAGTTGCAAGGTTTATTTCTTTCATTCATTAAAATACGTAAATATTGACCGAATTTCTCCGTTTTTCTTTAACTGACTGCTAAAACTATGAAATATCTTATGATTGCAATGCTTTGGTGTTACATGAAATAATTTCTCAGAAACACGCATTTATTTTCGAAATTTTATGGTTTTTTCGTAGTCTTTCCGGATGTTGCCATGGCGACCCGCATTGTTGCCTCCGATTGAATTAGCGTATATTAAGCCTACAAATTGGCAAAATAACTGCGTTATCCGCTTCGCGCTGTTTACGAAGCATCGAAATTATAGTTGTAGCAATGTCAAAGTTAATAGATTGCAACGTTAATGATTAGAGATTATTATTATTATTCAGTAAACAGCGTGTGGGCTGTGAGAACTTTTAACGAAAGACCAAAATAAAAATCTTCTTTCTTTATTTCAGTACTAGAATGTGACCTTTTTCGTATGGGAGAGACCATTAAAATTGCCCATATAAATTATAAAAACTAACATGACATTCAGAATATGTTGTCTAATTTTACAAGGAGAAAATGGCTATTATTACTTTTAAGCATGCAGATTTCTGACTGATTTCGCAAAATGTTTTGCGGGTACCACTAGTATTACATAATATCGTCAATGTCAACCAACGACGTAAACATACGGTGACGTCTTAATCCTAACACATAAAATATTCCATTTATTTCTAGGACTATATTATTATGCCATTGATTTTAAACTAGGTTATAAACTTATGAGACATCGTTAAGCTCACACTAAATTGAGTAAAACACGAAAAGTATTTTAATGTAGCGTTTCGTAGGTTTTAGAGAAATTGTAACCTTTCAATTGTTAAATATAATGGCGTCATACCAATTTCGCGATATATTTCATCCAAATACGTGCTAAAGCCACGGATGATGATGCCATAATCTTAACACAAAATATCTTAATTTTTCCATAATTTTAGTGTATAGGGTATGGTCTTAATGGTGATTATTCTTATTACTCATGCACGGCGATCTGTGGCACGAAACTTGAAATACGAAAACTTGGACACGAGCCGATTGCCAGAGAATTTAGAAATTATTATTATTTTTTTCTAATAAATATAACTCGAAAATATTTATCGTAGCATTTAGTGCACTGAAGACAGAATTGCGCATTTCTCACAGCTAAATATTGAGTGTCAAGGCATCCATCTTCATTCATTCTTAGCATTACCAAATAAAAATTTCGGTATATTCTCCATTCAAAATTATTTTTCTGATCAAGAAATTCTGCATACATTGAGAGGAAAATATTTATTGTAGCTAGAAACGTGAGATTTGAGCCATAGGCTATATCTAACAATCCGTCACATTTCCAGTTTCAATTAATTTCCTTCTCTCTCTCTCTCACTTAGGATTTCAAAATACTTGTTGCATATACTAAAAGATTACTAAGTTTCAGTAGAGACAGATTTTTATTCGAACGAAATTTGGACCATAATGTCCATTCTTACATTTAACCATTCGTCGATGTCATGAATATTAAAAAAAGTATTTCAGTAAACAGTGTATAAAACGTACAAAATATACAAAGATACAAGTGAAGACATTTAAGTTTTTGGGGAAACCTAAATAAGAAAAAGTTTGTTCTTCCTAGTAAAACCCACGCAAGGCAACACCCATTGAGAAGGGGGGTGTGAGAAACCTGCGAAAACCCTATATAGTGTATGTACCGCAATGAAAAACTACAACAAGATATAGGAAACAATAAGTACAATAGGAAAGGTCGTAAATAGAGTGTTTTTGTATATTGTCATAAATATACATATAAAGACATTTAAGTAATATACACATGAAATATAGGTAAATTCATATTAAATATAAAGTAATTATACATATAATATACATTAAACAGAGTATAAAAGATAGCTAGTTGGTATAAAAGAACATGCATACTCTAATAAAGAAGGAAAAATAAATATATATTTCAAAAGTAACATAAGAACGTTATATAGTAGACACTAGGCAACTATTCGATAGTAACGTAGATTGTGAGAAGCTCGATATCCTGCAAATAATCTAATTAATATTAATTAACGTAGGAGGAGTGGTGGCAGCCATCGCGTAAAAGGTAAGGAAAATAACTTAAAGCTGACGTGAACATCGGGCAGAGAACAGCGAATTAAAGTATTTATCTTTGAAGATGTGGAGAGATGTTGCGTTTTGTAGTTCGGGAGGTAGGGCGCTCCATCGTCTGCAGGCTGTAACATGGAAGAATTTATTATAGATCCTTGTCCTGTGATATGGCATCAAGAAAATATTGTTACCCTAGTGTTGGAGTTGTGTACAGAGTTAATTTGGTAAAATAACGAGAGAAGGTAAAGATGTCTACGAGCTTCGAGGCGAAGCCAACCTAACTTATAAAATGATTGAGTGTCGTGGTCACACTTATGAAGATCACAAATGAATCTAACACAGGCATTTTGAGCCAACTGAAACTTTAAACATAGCTCGTTAAATAGATCTTTATAGACCGTATCGCAGAAATCGATGTGAGGAAGGACAAGAGCGGTAATAACTCGCTTGCGAAGAGAGAAATGTGTGATGCTTTTAATTCTTTTGAGTGAAGTGAGCTGTTAACAATATGGCATATTTTAGTTATAAGATCAGTCCAGGTCGTTGAATTCTGAGCCGAGATTAGCTGCAGTTTTTTAAAAAGGAATTAGAGAGTTATTGAGCAAAAAATTAGAAGTTTCGAGAAATTTAATGCGGAGACATGTTTCGAATACCCAATAATAATAGACTGATTTTGTAGGATTAATTTTTAGGAAATTTAAGTTGCTCCATTTGGATACAGAAGAGAGGTCATGGTTCATTTTATCAATGGTAAGAGGGAGGTCAATTGTGCGATAGTGCATATAGATTTCGAGATTATCTGCATAGGTGTGGTATTTACAGTAGGAAGTCTAGGAAGATATGTCATTTAAGTACAGAGGACGGAACAGTAGACCAAGAGTGGACATTGTGGTACACCGCGTGTTACTTTAATCTATCTTGAGGAATAATTGCCAACTACGATATTTTGATAGAGATAAGAACTATAATAATTAAGTTTAAGGAATCTGAGGAGAAGTTTTGGAGACGAAGCTTGGTTAGGAATATATTTAGATCTACAGAGTCAAAAGCTTTGCTGAAGTCAGAAAGAGTCATGATACTGACTTCTCCTTTGTCCATTGCTAATCCGATATCATTAGTAATTTTAAGGAGTGCTGTGCGATTTTCGGAAACTCGATTGTAGTGAGTCGAAGATATTATTTTTCGATAGAAAAAGAGTTATTTGTTCTTATATAATCATTTTAAATGCCTTTAATAATATAGGAACTAGACTGAAAGGCCAAAATTCAGTTATATTAGAAGAAAGACTTTTCCTAGGTATGGGACGGACTTAGGCGAATTTTCATTGCGGTGAAAATTTGTTTTGCATAAGCGACCAGTTGAATATATTAGTGATGGCAGATAGAACTAGACGTTTAATCTTATGAAGGAAAGCGATTGGAATTTCTTCAGCACCTTGACTTGATTTTATGGAAAGATATTAGTACTTCGAGTTGAGTTACAAGGTAAAATTGAAAGAGTGCTGTGGTGGGAGGAGTGTGTAGAAGTAGAAGGTGATCTATGTGTTTCTGTTTCATCATGGCAAACATGAGGCGGCAGTTGTGAATCCTTAGATTTTCCTAGACCAAATAATTTTAAGTTACTCCATAGCGCAGATTGTGATGAATTTGGACAAGTCAACGGTTGATTGTATCTAGTTTTAGAGTTTTTGGTGAGTTTTTAGTCTTATTTCTCAGTTCTTAAAAATGACTGAATGAAAACTGTTTTCGTATTTTAGAAAATGCGGATCATCTATTGGATATCGGTTGATAGCCATGGTGCATGGGGCTTAGAGAGTATTTTAGTCTTGATTGGAGTGTGTGTTGATTAATTATTGCATAAAGTTTTCGAAAGCCTTGTCATCATGTCGTCGTTCAATGGATTTCCAAGACATTACAGACGTGTAATCAAGTAACTTGTCGTTATTGATGTTTATGTCGTCCCTATATATTTCTGCTTTTGAATAGGGTACCTTATTGAATGGGAAATGTATATTCCAGGAGCAGAGGGTTGACCGTGTGCGAGATCCTTGTCAGGCTTGGCAGTAAAGACTAAATCAATTAGGGTAGAAAAAGTAGGAATATGGTGAGTTGCATTTAACGGAAAAATCCGAAAGCATAGGGAGTTGGAGTTATATAAATATGTTGAATCAGGATTTGATATGAATAAGTTGGCATTTGAGTCGCCAGTAATTATTAAATGATTATAATCGTTCATGTTATTAACGATGACATAATCAAAAGATAGGTGGCCAATTTATGATGGTCGGTAGACAGTACGCAAAAGTATTTTCTGAAAATTTATTTTCAACTCAAGGAAGAGAAATTTGGTTCTATTGCTGTAATTAGATTCACTGCTTTCAACCACTTTAGATGCAATATCATTTTTTACATTAATTCCGACACCGTCGCTACCTTTACCGACGCGATCGTTACGATATAGAGAGGAGTGAATTTGAACGAACGTTATTATCGGACGAGCTTAATCTCATAAACCGTTGGTTCTTAATCTGAGCTCCATTGGTGGTCCCAATGATACTGAATGTGATCTGCGTTTGAGAATAAAAACCAAGTTAAATATTAAATATAATATTGATTATAATTGTACTCTGCCTGGATCCCAAACGGTTTATAATTGGAAAAGAAAGTAGATTTCAACTGCATAAATGAGTGATAGCGGTGCGTGGCTATGTTCTGCTCGTGTGGGTTGTCCATGAATGCAAAATTGTTAGAAATCCATGCCGTAAACCATGAATGCTAACCATCATCATTTATGTAGTAGAAAGTCTTCCACGGAAATATCTATGTTGCTAAAATGCAATGAATAGTCAATTTTTTATTTCTTGACAGCAATTTATGGACTTGAGAATTGAAAATTGTTTCCAGACCGTGGCATTACCAGCCCTCAGTGGTCCCTTATGCAAATTCGGAAAGTGGGCCTCTAACACTTTGAAAATTTATTATTATTTATCATCCACTCAACGGTTAAAGCTTCCGTATTATCTTTCACACGTTTGTGAGTGTCTCATTTTTTACCATAACTTGGTGTAGGCAGGGCCGTTTTAAGATCTTCGTAGGCATTCGGAGCCTCCCCCCACATCATATTAAAATGCACCCTCGTTAATTCTAATTTATTGATGTGAAAGAAATTCAAAAGCATATTTATAATTTTTTAAAAATATTAAAGGCAATAGAATCGCACTTACGGCCATTTTACTGCAAAACGGAACGCTTCCAATATCTCAAAATTTAAAGATATTATAATCACTTACCTTTCAACAGCCGTAGAAAACCAAAAATGGCGCTTTGTGCCTTTCTTGCTGCTGCAGTTCAGCACATAGCATTTCCACACAACCATAACGGAAGCCAAATTCCAATATCACAAGACTATTCGCACAGTACAATAACGCGGATATCACCAAACTGCCATATATCCCGCCCAGTGTCGGTAATATATCTAATCACAGTCGCGACACTAATGCCATTTACATTACCGAAATTTGTAACGCTGTCGCTTACTTCCTATCTCTGTTGAATGGTGCTGGTCCGATTGATAGAAAATATGAAAGAAAATACCTATATTGTAGAAAGTTTATCAGAAACAAGATGGTCTGCACAAAGCAATGCTACCAGAGCTCTTTATGTGATCTATTTTGAAATTCGCCATGCATTGTTTGATATAGCTGAAAGCGAACGACAACCACCTGCAGCTGTTCATGAAGCAAGATCACTAATCAAAAACCTTGATCATTTTGAGAAAGCGTTTATGTGTCATTTGGAAAGATTTGCTGCAAAATATTAACATTGTCAATAAAGACCTACAGGAGACGCGTTGAGTTTTGTACCATTATGAATTTATATGATAGTCTCTTAGCACATTTTCATGATACCCGCAACAAATTTGATGTGTTCGAGGCCATGGCAAAAAAACTTGACCTTCCGACTATAAGGAATGTAAACAATGTAAAAAAATGAGAAATCAATTTTTGATGAAATAATGGATAATACTGATCCGAGTTTAAGCCTGAGTGCCAGTGACAAATTCCGCACAAAGTTTTTCTATCCTATTATAGACAAACTAATAATTGAGATGAGTAAACGCCGAGCAGCATACGTAACACTATGAAAGGTTTAATTTTCTTCTCGACAGTTCTATGTCCAGCGATGAAGTGGTTTCTAAAGCAAGGGCATTAATTGAAATATATTCTTCAGATCTCGAAGATGCATTTATTGATGAGTTTCTATTGTTCTCGCGAATGTATGCAGACAAGAAAACTGTGGCCGAAATGATCAGTTCACAAATACAGGATAAGCTGATTACAAGTTTGCCAAATGTAAATATTGCTTTTAGAATATATCTTTCGATTTTTGGAACAAGTTTGGAAGGAGAGCGTACTTTTTCAAAACTCAAACTCATAAATAATTGTCTTAGGTCAACTATAAGACAGAAGCGACTATCTTCCCTGGCACTACTTTCAATTGAAAATGATATAATGCGGGAAATGACATTTGAAGACATTATATGTAATTTTGCTAACAAAAAGAGTTGGTAATATTTTTAAAATTTGTTTAGGATATAAACATTTCACTGAAACGTTATTAATTTTTATTTAGAAGTTTATTAATAGTTGACATATGTAAGTTTTTGTAAAGACATTTAATTAAAAAGTTATTAATTTTGATTTAGCAATTTCCTTTTCCTATTTTCGAGTTAGTAATTTTTTTTCAGGTCTCAAACATTTTCTTAGGCCCTTGAAAAGCTCGTAGGCCCTAGGCACTGTGCCTATTGTGCCTACTGGATTAAACGGCCATGCATGTAGGTACATTGAACACCTTCACACCGATAGGTACGACACTGTATTCAGAAGTTTCTAACTCTGTGGAATCTAAAGGATGTTTTATGAAAGGGCAAAATATATGCTCTTTGAAATATCGTAGTCATTTTACCCCTTTTCTAATTAAAACTGATTTTAGTTTTAGAGTGGATTCCTTAGTCCCATCGAGTCCACATTTTCAAGTTTCCTCGATTCTTTGGATATTTAGAGGAGGTTTTGCTAGTTGGACATAAAACGATAAAGAGTTTGACCCGAAATCCGCATACCGCTTGACTGGCGGTGCACTGGCCAAACTCCAATTAAATCCTGGAGCTTAACCGTTTTATTATCCATGGAATGGGAGCAGTCTAGCCACTTTGTCGATTGTTCTTCAGCAACTATGTCCCTCTTTGGCAATTGGAACCCGTAAATTTTATGAAACTAATTGTGGAATCTCTAATGCCGCAATTTGGTTACACTTTATTTGATAAAACCCTTATTATGAGCAAAAATTTCGATCTAGTAGCTGTTTTGTACATTCTTTCTGAATCTTAGTTCCAAATCAACACATTTTGTCACGCTTTTAATTTGGAGGGTGAGGGTGGAATGAGAATTTAGTTTTCCATTTGCGTTTACATAACCCAAGACATTTATTTGAGATATTTTAACTTGTCTTACCGCATCTTTTACTCTCGTCCTCAATGTCATGCTACAGATTTAGGAATCTCATATGCTTTATTGCAAAATATTTTCCTAAATGCAATTCTTATGAGGTCATCCTTAATTTATCACCTCTTTAACGACTCGTCTATTATGTGTTTATATCCGGATCATTTACGCATGATCACGATGTTCAAACAGAACAGCTTATTTCTAGATTTTGCATAAGATAAAGATTAAGACGCAAAGTTTGTTTAATTTTGTGTTCACAGTAAATTATTAGTACGTAGCATGTTTGTGCAAATAAAAATATTTTTCCTATATTTCAACGATAACAAACTGCGCATGACAGCTAAATATATCTAATTTTCTGATTTTATAATTGAATCGAACTGTCATTTTCAAAATGACACCGTTTGAACTGCGAAATATAATTATATTAGAGGCGGCTCATTGAAATGATTCTATTTTTATTCGATCACTTGTTAACTCTAAATCAATTCTTAGACTTAGAAAATATTTCTGGAGTATACGCGTTATCCAGTAAAATAGAAAAAATCAATAAATGTAACTTTGTTTAAATAACGTGGTGTTACACGTTTCTTCTCCCAGTCGCATTGATGCATCACTAAATATCTGTTATAATGTACTAAAAGGCACAGTAACACAGTTCACTCTCGATTATCTTTTTTATAGTAATATGAGGAAGAGAGAATTGTTAAAACGTACGAGAAAATTTTATTCTGCCATTTTGGTCGATATGCTCAGTGCAACACGGTTTAAAAATAAACATTGCAATACTAGGCCAAATACTCCGGAGTTTTTGGAAGAATTTATTTCAACTAAGCATATCGTATGCCACGATAATATTGATGTTTTGTCTTATTTCTTTCGCAAGCTGTTTGCCTATATACATTTGTATCTGCTTGAATCCTCGCTGACGAACTTCAATACAATAATGCGATGCATTAATACGCGAAAGCCGAAATTATTTCATTTTAAATTGTTATTGTTTGCTTTTAGTCTTTAGGACTATTAAAGGAGCAATTTTATAATAATTTGAATCACAAAAGTTTTAACACAAAAGGGACATTTTAGGCGACCGTCTTTCTAGGAATCATGTCGCATTCCTGCTGGCGCAGGATCGAAAAATAAATATGCGCACATTCAGTCAGTGTATCCTGACAACATGCAATGGCACACGATTTGAAATGAGTCATTCGCATGAGGCACATCCCTCGCTCAATAAGCGATTATATATTTCAATTTTTTAAAATCATCTTATGCTTTTGGTTTTCCGTCCGTCTGACGCGCTAAGTCCTCTAAACGTAAGTAGACATAGACTTCGTTTTTTTTTGCCAATCGATTTAGTATTCTATCTCGTTGCGGATGTTTTCATGTAGAGGTCCGTCTATCTGTCTCTCTGACGCACTAATTTCTAAACGAAAGCAGCTAGAGACTTCTTTTTTAACCAATCGATTCAGTATTCCGTCTCATTTGAAAAAAACTGCCATTTATTGTACACCACAAAGGCTCTTTCCTTAATTGTTACAAATTCATTTCATCGGTTTCATGATGGGGTTAACGCTCCACAAAATCTTTTTCGGAAAAATTGCAAGAATTTGTTTAAACACCAAGCTGTTCTTTTTGTCAGCGCAATATCGCCAACTTGAGGGAGTTGATTTTAAATTCAAAATTTCTCTTTGGTAGGGATGCACGCCAAGTTGGCCTGCCTCTTTTGGTGACAATAAAAACTGGTTCAAACGCCTTTCTTGTGCCTCTTCATTATATATCATATAAACTAAACATTTCTTTTATTACAATTTTTGTGATACAATATGTTCTTTTTCTAAAATTGGCCATGAAAAATTTTCTATTGCGTGTTTCCTATTTTATTTCATCGTTTTGTTCATGAGGCTATTATTTCAATGCTAGTATAAATGCCCGCCAAAAATGACGGAACATCGAATATATTTTTCTAATTTCTACATGATTCTCTATCTCGCCCTCTCTCTCACTCTCTCTGCCCTATTTTTCTCAACTCCCTTTCCTCTCCCCTCACCTTCCACCCTCTATTCTTCCCTCTCACCTTTGACTGTAATATAGTATATTTGGTAATATAGTAAATTTGAAAGTACTTTGAATATTCTACTAATAAAATTCTTATTAGAAGAAGTTCGAGAAGTTTTTCTCGTTTTCCATTTTAACCGATTTAATGCAGGTATTCCTGTAAATTGAGCAAAATTGCCAGTTACCTCGACGATGAAAGATTTTCACGTCAGAAGATATATTTGCATTCTTCTAGGTGTTTTTACTTTCTCCATATACGTAATAGAGTGGAAAGTATGGTATTCATGAAAAAAATCGACTTCGAGATTTCAACGGAAATACCCGTTTTGATCATTTTCTCGATGATGCCTGTGTGTGTGATAGCTTTTTGTGTGTGCTCTAACTAGAAAACTATTAATCAGGTCAACGCGAAATTTTATATTTAACGTTTTTATAAAAGTCACAAGAACTGATTAGTTCTTGGTAAAAATCGGTCAATCGAAAGTGGGTGCTTACTCTTGTCACTTATCAGTTATTTCAAAATATTTGCTTTAATATTCGATACATTTAAAAATGTATTGCAATAAACGTTGTAGGAAATTTAATTTTCTACAATCTTTGTTTGAAACATTTTTCCATGTAATGCATTTTAGGAGATATCTTATACTTTTAGCTGCCACCACCACGCCACCTGCCAACGACTATTATTAACAATTGACGATTAGTTACGTCTTAGTAACGCTCCTTTTCCTATTCTTAATTGTTGGAGCTTTGTGGCTATCATTATATATCGACGTTTCTTACAGAGGAGGATATAACATACTAGTAGTTGGTGCTTGCATACTGGAAGCATTTCATCTCAACATAAAAAAACATTCATTATTCATATTTCATCATTACACATATATTTTTAATTCTAAATATTTCACCTCCGCAGCGATTTTCGTTTTTCCCACATGTAAAAATAATAGTTTAAACAATCCCCAAATGTTGCAATTTTAAAAATTTTACACATTCTTCATTATGGGGTACTGATGCTACACACTTTAGCCAAATTTTAAAGTTGTAGCACTCCTAGAAGTAAAATAATATTTTTGTAATTGTTTAAATTTAAATAATTTTTAACGGCCGCCGCAATTTATATATGGTAAAATTGAAATGTTTATTTATGCAAATTTACTACTTTGTAAATAATTTGAAAATTTCAGCTTCCTAGCTCATACCGTAGTACCTAAAGAGTTATCCAATTGTTTAAACTTTAAGAATTTTTAACTGCCAAAAAAATTAAAATATCAAAATTTGTATAATCCCTATTTCGTTTCTTTAAGAATTCTACTTACAAAAAAAAATTTCAACTCCGTAGCACATGCGGAAATACATAAACCATTAAAATTTGTTTAAACAATTGCGAATTTTTATCGGCCGCATTGTTGCACTTTTTCAAGATTTTCGTTTTTTCTAGTCGGTTTTGCACAAAATCCTACCTAAGAAAAAAATTTTGAATCTCCAGCTTATCTGGAAGTGCCTAAACATTAGTATACTCCTGTTATATGTTATATATCATTATATATCGACGACTCTTACAGAGGAGGATATACATATAACATATAACAGGAGGATACTAATGTTTAGGCACTTCCAGATGTGCTGGAGATTCGAAATTTTTTTCATAGGTAGCATTTTGTGCAAAACTGACTAGAAAAAACGAAAATCTTGAAAAAGTGCAACAATGCGGCCGCTAAAAATTCGCAATTGTTTAAAGAAATTTTCATGGTTTATGTATTTCCGCATGTGCTATGGAGTTAAATTTTTTTTTATAAGTAGAATTAAAAAAAAACGAAATAGGGATTATACAAATTTTGATATTTTAATTTGTTTGGCAGTTAAAAATTCTTAAAATTTAAACAAATAGATAACTCTTTAGACATTACGGAATGAGCTATGGAGCTGAAATTTTCAAGTTATGTACAAAATAGTAAACTAGCTCAAAAAAACATTTCAATTTTACCATAGATGAATTTCGGCGGCCGTTAAAACTTATTTAAATTTAAACAATTAGAAAATATTTTTTGACTTCTAGAAGTGCTACAACTTTAAAATTTTGCTAAATTGTGTAGCATTAGTACCCCATAATGGAGAAAGTGTAAAAATTTTAAATTGCAACATTTGGGGATTGTTTAAAACTATTATTTTTACATTTGGGGAAAACGAAAATCGGTGCGGAGGTGAAATCTTTAGAATTAAATGAACATTTGTAATGATGAAATGTCTGTCTGAAAAATGAATGTTTCTTCAAGGTGATATAAAATGCTTGCAGTATGCAAGCACCAACTACTAGTGTTATATATCGACGACTCTTACAGAGGAGGAGGATATAACATACTAGTCATTATATATCGACGTTTCTTACAGAGGAGGATATAACAGGAGGATACTAATGTCCAGCCCAAACTTCAAGAGCTAGAGAGCTGAAAGTAGTAATTTTTGTAGATATGATGGAGAAATCTACAGATAAAATGAGACCTCTTACCTAAGTGACATGAGTTCGACTCCAGAAATTCCGAAATTGCGTTTTTTCCCATAAGAAAAGCATTGCGCCATTTTTGTAAATTAATTTTGGGCACTTGCCGGTAAGCTAGAAAAATGAAATTTTCAGTGATGCTAGACGGCTGCAATATCTATTAAGAATTTTTGTTAGTTTTACTTTCACTGTCCTGGGTTCGACTCCATATACCCCGAAATATCTCCCATAAGATAGCATGGGAAAACGTAATTCAGTGTGTAGACCAATCTAATTAGTTTAGGAAGCTGAAATTTTGCATTATTATAGAACTTTTCCCATAACCAACTATAAAAATGGAAAATTTTAAAATTTCTAATTTTTAGGGGTTGTTTCAACCCCATTTGTACATTAAAGTTTAATAATTTTTATCTTGAAAACTATATGCTGTAGGTTCGAGTTTTTGAAATCATTTCGTAGAAAATTATACATAAAAAAAGTTAATTTTAAAAAAGCTCAAAAATTCTACCGTTAAAAATTCGCAATTGTTTAAACATATTTTTGAGGTTTGTGTATTATCAAATGTGCTACGAAGCTGAAATTTTTTTACTGGTTGATTTTGTGAAAAAACGAAATAAAAAATTATAAAAATTTTGATATTTTAATTTCTTTTGCTGTTAAAAGTTCCTAAAGTTTAAACTAATAGATAAATGTTTAGGTATTTTGGGGCAAGCTTGGAAGCTGAAATTTTAAAGTTAAGTAGAGCTCAGTGTATTAAAACTAACAAACATTTGAAAAGCTCCAACAAAGTGTTATTGCAGCTGCATTATACTTTTGAAATTTAAACAATTAAATAAATATTATTTCACTTCTAGATGTGCTACAACTTTAAATTTGACAAAAATGTGTGGAATTTGCACCTTACACTGGATAAAGTAAAATATTCTTAAAATTTAAATTCAAGGCATTGTTTTAATCAAATATTGTTCAATAAGGAAAGATAGAAATTGGGTGCAGAGGTGAAATATTTTTAATTAAAAAAATATTTCTAATAATGCTATATCTCTCTGAAATATTAATGTTTATCAGGGTCATATGAAATGCTTGCAGAATGCAAGCACTAACTACTTGTATGTTATATCCTCCTCTGTAAGAGTCGTCGATATATAATGATAAATATAGGAGGATACTAATTTTTAGGCTCTTCCAGATGTGCTGGAGATTCGAAATTTTTTTCATAGGTAGTATTTTGTGCAAAACCGACTAGAAAAAACGAAAATCATAAAAAAGTGCAACAATGCGGCCGCTAAAAATTCGCAATTGTTTAAACAAATTTTCAAGGTTTATGTATTTTCGCATGTGCTACGGAGTTGAAATTTTTTTTGTAAGTAGAATTCATAAAAAAAACGAAATAGGATTATACAAATTTTGATATTTTAATTTGTTTGGCAGTTAAAAATTCTTAAAATTCAAACAAATAGATAATCTTTTAGACATTACGGGATGAGCTAGGAAGCTGAAATTTTCAAGTTATGTACAGAATAGTGCATTTGCACAAATAAACATTTGAAACTCTCCATTAACATATTGCGGCAGCCGTTAAAAATGTTTAAAATTTAAACAATTGAAAAAATATTATTTCACTTCTAGAAGTACAACAACTTTACAATTTGGCAGAAATGTGTAGCATTAGTACCCCATAATTGAGAAAGTATAAAATTCTTAAAATTGCAAAGTATTGGGATTGTTTTAGTCTATTATTTTTACATAAGGGAAAAACGAAAATCGCTCCGGAGGTGAAATATTTAAAATTAATAATATTTTTGTAATGATGAAATATGAAAAATGAATGTTTTTTTATGTTGAGATGATATGCTTGCGGAATGCAAGCACCAACTACTAGTCATTATACATCGACGTTTCTTACAGAGGAGGATATATATAACATATAGGAGGATACTAATGTCCAGCCCAAACTACAAAAGCTAGAGAGCTGAAAGTTTTAGTTTTTGTAGATATAACGGAGAAACCTTCAGATAAAATGAGACTTTTTACCTAAGTGACATGAGTTCGACTCCAGAAATTCCGAAAGTTGAGTTTTTTCCCATAAGAAAAGCATTGCACCATTTTTGTAAATTAATTATGGGCACTTGCCGGTAAGCTAGAAAGATGAAATTTTCAGTGTTGCTAGATGGCCGCAATATCTATTATTATTGTCACTTTTGCTTACAGTGTCTTGAGTTAGACTCCAGAGACCCCGGAATATCTCCCATAAGTTAGCATGGGAAAACGCAATCCAGTGTGTAGACCAATCTAATAAGTTTAGGAAGCTGAAATTTTGCAAGTTTATAGAACTTTTCTTAAAACCAGCTATAAAAATCAAAAATTTTAAAATTGTAAATTTTAGTGGTTGTTTTAACCCCATTTGAACATTTAAGTCTAATAATTTTTTAGGTACTACGGGATGAGCTAGGAAGCTGCAATTTTCAAATTATTTACAGACCAGTGCATTTGCACAAATAAATATTTCAATCTCTCCATATATATATTGCGGCAACCGTTAAAAATGGCTAAATTTTAAACAATTAGAAAAATATTATTTTACTTCTAGAAGTGTTACAACTTTAAAATTTGGCTGAAATGTGTAGCATTAGTACCCCATAATGGATAAAGTGTAAAATGTTTAAAATTGCAATATTTGGGGATTGTTTTAAACTATTATTTTTATATGTGGGAAAAACGAAAATTGCTGCGGAGGTGAAATCTTTAGAATTAATAGAATATTTGTAATGATGAAATATCTGTCTGAAAAATTAATGTTTTTTCAAGGTGAGATGAAATGCTTGCAGTATGCAAGCACCTTCTACTAGTATCTAATATTAGAAGGCTATGGTTTCAGTTTATTTCTCTTCTTTGTATAGTCTAAAATTTTCTTGCAGTTTCTTAAAATATTTATTATTATGTAACCTATTCGGAGTTTTTAGAAATACTACATATAAGGAGAAAGCCATGTGGTGGTCACATAAGATTTTTTGTTAAGTTCTGGATTTTTACGAATAAATAATGTTTAAATGAATATGAAAATAAACTGCATCCATTCCCATGTTATAAAAACGGGGGAATGAAACACCCCTGAAATCAAGGCCGGGCCAACTCAGAGATATACGTTTGTAGGCATTTTTACTATCAATGCACTGGTGTTTTCACGACTTTTAATTATTTTTCATCTAGTGGTTCACAGAGAAAAAAGATGTTTTATAATCCAAGCAATATTTCCTGGGCCTATCATTGAATTTATGTCTACACACGCAAACACAAACTCAAATAAGCACAATACACATCAGTTAATCCGAACGCATATCATACGGATATCCAATTACCCGAATTATCTTTTGGAAAAAATATTTTTCTTTGCAAAAAATTTCGTTCATTTATTTTTCTGTATATATTTGTCCTTTTTAGTGACATGTGACATTAAAAGATAATATAATAAATATACAACTAAAATATTAGCGTAAAAACCACCACCTTGAAAAATTGACATTAAAGTCTATCAGATGATATCAGATGAAGCGCCTCTCAATCAATCAATGCTACAATAAAATGGTAAGATAATGTTGTTTGGCTGCATTGATCTAACAGAATATAATTTATAGTTGAAAAGTGTCGCCTTTAAAGTAGTCGTCATTCGTTTCTTAAACGAATACAATTTTATATCGTCTGCATTACATAAATATTATGAGCGTATTTTCAATCCACTATGGAGGCCTTAACTAATTCCATACTTTGGAACAAATAAAACACGAACTAGTTAAAATTTGACATAGTCTGTGTTTTATTTGTTCCGGAGCATATTATTGTTAATTTCTGTAAAAGTATCGTATAATACCCAATAAAATACATACTTCTGCATACTTTATAGTATTTCGACAAATGATTCATTGGTGATATACAATGTTTTACTATCCGATCGTCCTTTTTTCTAATAGTTCGCATAACAGGAACTCCACTACAGTAGAATCTATGGTTGTCCAAGAAGTCATTCTACATGGTTTAGCAATTCACTTCGCTTAAATGGTACAATTAATATTCAACATACGAAAATTCAAAGTTGTCAACGAGATTAGACGAGAAAGGCGGCATGGTTGTGAAGGTGTACGCGAAAAAAATTATCGCGAAAACGGCAAGAGGAAGCAAATCCGCCATTATTTGATAAAGTCGCCTAAGAGGGGAGATATGAGAGGAAAAGAGCTTCCAGACGGATGATGACAGCGAGAGATCACATGAGACAGCATCTTGGTTCACGACCCATCTTCCACTCTGGGAATCAATGAATTTCGATATATTTTTGAGGATAGTGAAAAGTAGCACATGGCGGAGAGAGGATCGGAAAGAAAAGACCAACTGCAACGAAACGAGCCGAGGATTTAAGGTAATTTTTTAAACATAGGTTGCTCAAGTGCAATAAATAATCCCCCTGAAAAACTATCCTTGACGCAATGAGGTCTGGAAGTTGAGTTACGCTGCAGGTAACGTGAAAATTGTCCGTTGAAGATCTTGAGATGAAAATCGGTAACCTTTGGATTTTAAAGTTTAAATTCTGAGAAATTTAACCAGAGCTAACTTATAAAATATATGCGTTGAAAAAATATACTGGCTCCAGCCGCAGGAGAAAGAATTTCTGTTGTGAGGACTAGGAATAGCAGAAGAGGTACTTTGTATTTTGGAAGCGTAAATGTCGCTTTTTTATGTAGAAAGAAGAAAAATATAAACAAACTATCATTAGCTCTTCTCAGATTTCCTATTCTACAAAGGAAATAACATCCTTATTTATTCAATATGCTCTTCATTGTCAAGTATGTCCATAGAGTTTTCTTACGATCGACGTTTTTATATACAGCAAAAGTATAAATTATTTCTAGAATTTTTAGAATAGTTGATTTTGAAATTAAATATATTTTCACATCTTTCACTTAAAACCTTTCTACTCCATTTTTCTCTCTCTTATTTGCTCTTTGGGGAAATGCGTCGAAGATGATATTTCAGAATAAATTGCACATCAGTTTTGTAAATAAGGATTTCGGAGACTGCATTATTGTATCAAGCCGCGTCTACACTTATAGTGAACGAGCGCGAACAAACATTCAACCGTTCATGCTAGGTCGCGGTGCCGTCCATACTGTACGTGTCCAAAGATTCGCTTCTGTTCGGCTCGTTTGCTCCTCTTTGGCTCGTACGATACTACTCGGCTCGTTCGTGATATTCATTATTTTGTGAGAGCCTACGTGTTAGACAGGAATACTCAAAACCTAGTAATTTCGAGGACACCGTTAATTGTGCTTCATTCTGTACTTAATTCATATTTATACTTCTAAAAACTCCGACCTGAAGATTGTTGCTTACTCTACCCTAGCATCAATTTTACGGGAGTTGATTGTGTAACATTTGTCCGTGATGTACCACAAAACAGTTCGCTTTCGGTATTCATCTGTTAATTGGTTAACTACGTCGTTTGATCACTACATATTAGGAAAGAAAAAATGTAGAACGGAACGATCACAACAAGCAAAAGAACAACTTAGTTGCCGTCACTACTGAGCCGCCCACAGACGAATGCGTTCGCTCAGCGAGCAAACGCATTCGGCTTTGCTCGTTCGTGTTCGCTCACGATCGCGCTGTCGTCCCCAATACAGCAAATCCTTGTGCCCGGTTTGTTCGTTCACGCTCGTTTTCGATAACGTGGACGCGGCTTTACTCAATAGATCCGAGTTCTGTTCGAATTATCTTAATTTTTCAGTGTATTAGTTTATTCCGAAATTTATTTTTAGTTATAAGACGAACTCAATAATTCTCTGTTGAATTATCGATGGCCTTTTAATTCAACATTTAACCGCCTGTACGCCAAAATCAATAGCATAAGAGCCGAAAAAACTTCTCAAACAATAATAAAACGCAAAATTAGATATCTTTCCAAAAACAGACAACTTCAATGCCAAGAAGAGCAAAAATGATATTTCAATGAGACCTCAAACTTCAGCCATAAACTCTCCAACCTAATGTCTTTCAAAATGGCTTTATCGACTATTCGTTAATCTTAAACTTGACAATAAACGCTCCTTATAAAAATCTTATAAATTGAAAAAATCAAGCAGTTATCATTGAAAAATATTGGAACTAATCTTTTTTCGCGTCTCTTCTCTAATCCTCAGTGTCCCACTTAAAGAAGTTTTAGAGAGTTTAGAATATTGACTTCATCAAAAAGAAATTCCCACAAAAACCATCAAAAAATATAAATTCTTTGCCAATCTCTGCATGACACAAACTTATGTTCAAACTAAAATAGACATATGGCATAGCGATGGGAGACCCCATGTGGCCCGCGGGTCATAGTTTGGGCAACACTACCCGAGGCCATTCCTCAAGCGCACACAACGGAAACTCACACGCAACGTACTCTGCCGTACACGTATACGCAAAAAGAATAAAAATACCGCCGCTCGTGTTCTCTTTTATAATCTACTTAACTTTTCTATTTTTGGTACTCCAATGCGTTACAGATAAATTAAAAGACAACCTAACAATTCATAGGATACAACAACTTGTTGACCATATTGAATTTCTGCTAAGGGTTACAACACTTCTGTAAAGCATTGAACCTACATATTTTACAACATTGTTTTATCTCTACTATAAATATTTTGAAGAATTTGTTTGTTTGTGCATTTATAAAGTAACAACTACAGAACGTAGAAGCAATATAAAGGTGACATTTTAACAGCAATAAAAAGTTAAGCAAAATGGGAGGGTTTTAAAAGAGATTTGAAGTCTAAGGCAACCTGAGACTAAATATTTTATTATTTAGCAAAATCTGTAAAAATATCTTGCATTAAATTGGGACCCCTTAATAAATATTTCTCAATTCAAATAAGTTCTTTTTAATGTTGTGTTTTGTCTTTTCACGAAAGTATTTCTAAGAACGCTGTCCATCTTGACTTTTAATGATGAAATGTTAACCTTAAAAACCCATTTTTAACTTTATTTTCACTCATATGGTGCCTATGAATCTTTAAGTAACTTCCGATTTTTCTTTAATCCAGTCCCCCGAAGCATCGGCAATTTCCAATGCAGCCCAAAATGCAGAAAAGTTTGCCCACCCCGTAAGTCTCAATTGGTTATGGCGAAGCAAAAATGAAATAAATCAAAGTATAATTTTATAAATATATTAAGAAATATTTATTGAGATGGTTTTATTTTGTACTGTGAATAATCTGTTAATAATTCTAAACTTTTTAAATTTACTTTGATTTCTTCATTTTTGCTTCATATTACCAATTGAGACTTATGTGCCAACCTGTGCTTGTTTAGAATCTGCTTTCGGTGAATGACCACTGAAGACGGCTACATTGTAGCCAAAAAATGTGCACCTGGTTTTCATAATCTTGTTAAGGCAAGTGGAGATACCTAAGATAAGTTCTTAATTTTTCAATTTTTGATGGTTGAGTGCTTATTCTGGAATATACCTGGATAGAAAAATTTTGTTCTTACACTCATTTAGTATATTCACCGTGACATTTCCAGAATGATACGAAGTCTTTAAGTTCAGTAGTTATATAGCAACTGAGGAGTCTCCGATCTAAAATGGTTTAAAGATGCGAAGAAATTTTTTCGAAATTTATATCCAGTAACTTTTTAATCAACAACTTATAAATGAAAGATTAATGGTATAAGATAAGAAACATGGAATTTTAACTTTTTTGTTTGATTACAATCTCAGGAATTGCTGCTAAATTATTACTCAAACTTGATTTCTTAAGCAATTATCCTTCTCAGCGAAGTTCTTCGTCATTAATTATGAAATTTCCGTGTAAATAACATGGTGTGCAAGGAAATGTATACGGAATAAAGATACGCAACGAAAAACCATCCTGATGAAAATAGCAGCGTTTTCATGACAAAATTTTGAATTGAAGCTTTTTGCGTGAGAATATATTACACCAACGTTAAACATAAAATTCAAAATATTTATACGTGCTGTATTCCAAACTTTGTTTGGACATCTGATTAAATCACCTTCAATAATTATTCTAACTGATCGTCTCCTAGGACCTGCATAAGAATCTCACTCTTTTTTCCTTAGATGACAATTTTTCATTTGTTGGTTCATCATCCTCATAGGTAGTCTGTACGTAGACAGGTCCGTGATTATTCATGGTTAAAACTGGTTCTCCATATACTCCTATTTTCCGCTCTCCTCTTCATATCTTGATAACTCTCTCTCCCTTTCAATTCGTCTATCATCTAAAACCTTTTCCTACCTCTTTCCCCTTTTCCATCTAGTTTTCCTTCTAACACGTCTTTAATCATACTCTCTCTCCTCAGGTAATGTCCAACCCAGCTTGACTTCCTCTTTCTAATAGTCTGTATAATCATTCGCTTCTCTCCTACTCTTCGTAGCACTTCATCGTTATTCATCCTATATGTCCATTTTATCTTCAGCATTCTCCTCCAAGTCCACATTTCAAAGCTTTCCAAGTATTTGATGTCATTTTTCCTTAGCGTCCATGTTTCTGCCCCATACAATGCTATACTCCATACGTAGCATTTAATGAACTTCTTGCGGATATCTTGCCTTATATTCCCAGTAAGTAAGAGTTTATTTCTTCTGAAAGCCGCTTTTGCTTTTCCTATTCTAGTCCTGGTCTCATCCGTACATTTTACTTCTCATCTCATGATGCTTCCAAGGTATTTATAGTCTAAAAGTTGTTTTAAAGGCTTTCCTTCAACACTTTTGTTCAGATTCTCTTCTTTGACTGATATTCGAATGACCTTGGATTTTTATGTATTTATTTCCATGCCGTAATTCCTACTTGTTATTATTAGTTTATTTATCATTTTATGGAGATCCTCTTCCGTTCTTACTAGAAGTACTTGATTGTTGTTGTTTAGTGGGAGCTTTATAAGCACGTCAAAAATTTTATTATTAGCGTTTGTCTTCTTTTTTTTGAAAATGTTATAATAGTATTAGAATTTTTAGGCTTAAGAGATAAAAATCTTATATCCCACAATCCATTTGATATTCGATTTATTTATCTTAAAACTGACCATCTCATGGAAACAGAGAAATTATTAAGCTGTTAGTTAACTTTGTAACCACTGTCCCCCCGGGTAAAGCCACGTATTTATGACGTCACTTCACCTTAACGCGTTATCAGAAAATGCGATCTGATTGCAATATTTATGGAAAAACGTTGCTCATGAAGCGAAACAGCGATCGTGGAAGAGATAGAGACGAAGCGATTGTTTAACACCTATTTACTTTAGAATAATGTGAGAGGGAAGAAGAGATATGGCGGTGGCATGCGGTAATTTTTGACTCGTTCTGGACCTAAAGTATAATGCGGGGGCGGTAGAGCTTAATCCGGGGAGCACTTGTTGGCTGGCGCAGAGGAAAGGTAGAGATTGGACGGAGGGAAATGGATGTGTTGCGGGCGGAGGGAGCGAGAGAGAGAGAAGGGGCATTGACATACGAAGAGAATGGATGGGATGGAAACGCACAAAAGTGAGAAAGGGAATGAGAGGAGGAAAATGAGGTAAAGAAAATAAGGAAGAGGAGGGAAAGGATAGATAGGAAACGGCAGTGAAGGAGATTGAATCAGAGTTAAGGTAAGAGGAGTTGGGAACGCAGAAAGAGGAGGGGAGTGTGGAGGCGCGCACACACACACACACTCCCTCCATTCCTCTCTCTCTCTTCGGGTCTAAGGTATTGATCGCTACGCCGGTCGCCTTCTCTCACCTCCCCTCTCTCCCTCTCCCATCGCTCTCTCACTCTCTCTCTCTCTCTGCCTCTCTCCGCTCCCTCCTTGCAACTCACACCCTCTCGCCACCCTTTCCTTGTCCTTTCCATATCTCTGTCTTACTCTCTCTCTCTCCTATCTCCCATGCACAAACTCCCCTCCACATTTTCTCTCCTTAAACAATCCCCAATCCGTCACCACCTCCGTCTTCCTCTTCTTAATCCATGAACACGGCTTCTTGTCCTACCGCTTTCCTTGGCACCGATTCTTCTTCGAATGCGCAAGCACACACGCGCGCTCACGAACGCACGCGTACACACACACACACACGTATGTTCCCCCTTCCTCTCCCCTGGTAGCATGTCATCCACACATCATCTAGCTTCCTCGAAAATATCCGCCAATTTTCCTTCTTCCGCTTCCCTTATCACTGCTCCACTCTTCCTCCCACTTCTACTTTCCCATCTCACTTCCTCTTCCCCATCCCACTTTCACTTCCCCATCCCATTTCCATTCACATTCTTCCTCTCTATTTGCAAATAAATTCCTCCTTCTACTTCCCCTCCTCTCTACCTCTTCCTGCCCCGTCATCGATTTTAAACGAAAATTTATCCCAAAAGAGACGCAAACATTGATGAAAACACCAGAAAACTCTCATTTTTAAACTTTTGCCCTCCGGTTCTGAATTTACAGGGCTCGAATTGTCCGTGTCTAGGATATTGTTGTTTCACTTTTATTTCCTAGAGGTACTCGGTGTTTATGTCTTCTTTCCGCAACACAGTATACTTACAACTTTTCAAATATGCATTGATCGGAAGTCACTCAAATGCGTAGTTTTTTTAAATCTTACTTTGTGGCGAAAAGTAATTTATTAAAGTCAAAGAGAAAATAAATCCTACTCAACTCCTTGAACGCAATTCTGCGAGTTTATTTTTAGAGCGCTAACGCTGAAAACGTGCAAAGGAGATTTTCTTTTGCGTTGCTTGATTCAACGACAAGGAGTAAGGAATAAAGGACTTTTCTCACTTTGCACCAAAGTTCGGAATGTCTTAGAAATTAAATCGATTTGTTCAAGCGCGCATTCGTCTCGAGATTCATTTTCGATTCTCTCGATCGATCGATCGATCGATTGCGGAGGACGGAAGCGGCGGCTGCGAAACGGAAGGGTCCGTGAGGAGGAGGAGGGTGGTCGCAGGGGGCGGGGAGGCGGGGGCAGCGACGACGGAATGTCCGGAAAGGAGGACGAAAGAGCCACTTGTGGCGGCGTAAACATTTCGTATTCAAATTCGCTCTAGTGGGATACAATGTCCGGATAAGAGATCTACGGGGACCAAGAGTGGGATTCAGAGAGCGTTTTGCGCGTGCGTTTCCGTCGCGTGTCGTGGACTGAATTAACCCGTAGAATGGAATTTGGGGGAGGTAGGGTTGATCGGCGAGGCAGGAAGTTGGAAGTTATTCGATTGAAATCCGATGGTGTCGGTGTCCGGAGTACACGGATAATTCGCCCGTTTTGATACCCGGAAACACAAAATCAAGTCCACATTTAAGCGTGTATTATATGATGTGAAGTATGCATTCAAAGTTTACCTGAAGAGATCGTATGAAAATTCTGACAGATTCTCAGCACTCGTAGAGAAATAGCTATTGGATAGTGTATATCAAATGGGCAGATAAAGCAAGAAACTGGAGAAATTTTTAAAAGATTATGGAAGAAGAAATTGGCAATACAAATGATGAGAAATAGGAAGGCAAATTTTGCCGGACGTTTCCTGATGATAGACTGTTTGATTGAAGAGAGCGGAAAACTTAAAAGACAAAATGGGAAGAGAAAGGAAAATGTTTCAGAGGATAGATGACATGAAGAGGATAGATAATCAAAAAGACGCTTAGGTTGAGGATGGAAGAATGTGGAGAATCCGGTTAAACTTAAGAGCATGGATGTTATTCATGTTAATTTGCTTCTTATATTATAAAATGATAACTTTTTCTCGGAATATTTAAGCTGTCTTTCCATAATTGAAAAGGGTTCGTCAGTATATTGAGTTCTAATTATAAAATCTTTTATTAAATGGAGACACGAGTAACTATGAAATGGCGCGATGCATGGAATTGTGTAAACAAAGATAAAGGGGAAGAGGCCGAGTGGGCCAAAGATTGCTTTCCCCGGTTGGATAACGCATTCTATGTCTACAATAGCACTTCGAGTGTTTTAATGGGTTATTGAGTGTTTTCAGATGGAAAAATTACTTCGAGCCGAGAATTATCTGCCATTTTTCCCCCCAATCTTTTTAAGGCCAACATGTGGCATACAATCTCATTGGAAAGATGATTTTGTGTTTCTTTATCGTTCATAATTTTTTTGTGGATTATTTAAGTCAAGGAAGTTAATCCAAATCATTCCCCTATTCCAGAGGTCCTCAAACTAGGGCCCACGCAATTATTTCGTCCTGCCCGCCTTATCTCAGCTTCTGAGAAATGCATATTCGTACATTTGCTAGCAGGAGGTGTCAATTAAATATCTTTTATGAAATTTCAGTGTATATTTTTTCAATCACGTGAATGAAATATACTTTTATTATTGGCGTATGACACATCGCACAATCGAATTCTTAAAACTATCACTTCAAAATTTACACACGACTCTGTCAGTCATTTAAAAGGTGGTATGTGGCTCGCAAAGTTGTATATAAAGCCTCATTTATAGAAAAGTTTGATGGCACTTCCTCTAAACTGTAACGGTTATTATCGTATTTACCAAAAATGTAGTTCAGCATTTACCCGTAAAAAATTGAAGAAGTTACGACTTACATCACAGTTTTATGCTCTAGTTTTGGTTCATGGCATAGTTACGAATCAATGCTTTGCCAAATATTTCATGGAAAATTTTAAAAGCTTTTGACTTGAAGTCTAATTAGAAACGAATTGACCGCGTAAATCATATGTTTCATTTAATTCTATTTTATCTTCAACACTCCTGATTATTTTATTGCCAGCATCAATATAGAAAAGGATCGATTTAGTTTGTTGCACGCATTGAAATATTACCTTAAAATGTGCAAAAAAGTAATTTAAAAATATATTATTTTTCTAAAATTTATTACCACTGTAAAAAACTATCATGGCCATTTTAGCAAACAAACGTGAATATAAAATCCAATGATCGATGAGAATGAAGTAATAACGTACTCCACGGTGAAATTTCCCGCTGTCTTCGAAATGTTGATGTCCTCCTTATTCTTGCAGTTATCATTGGTAACATACCGCTATTAATCATGAGTGTTATATAAAAAGTGAAGTAATTACACTTTCAGTTTAGTAGATTGGCCTGATACAGTACAACCTCTTTAATCCGAGAGCTCCCGTAGTTCGGAGCAAATCATGGAGTTTTCTTCCTTTACCGCCACTCTGACGACGTGCGTTTAATTTAAAAACTCACAAAATTCTTTCATACAAATATAACAAATATACGTTAAGAATAGGAAGGCGAAAATTATAATGCCACCAAAAGTTTTATATTCTCCCTTTTTCTCTATGCTTCAACTATTTCCCATCCGAATAGATACTGATAGCAAACAAAATTTATGAATCGCATCATATAAATCAATAGTCTAATAGGCAATCTGAAATGTCTCCAAGAATAATTAATTGTCGCGAAATAAATTTATCCACATTGAAGATCTGTAACATGTTTTTTCATGATGATAACAAACTTCCTTCTCCAGTCTAATCCACTTCTTACACTGCATCTTTTGTTCCAAGGCCTATAACTCGTATTTACATATGAGTTATAGGCCTTATAATCATTAAAGCCATGAAGAAGGAAAATTATGTATAGATAATTCATTAACAATTCCTTCTAAACAGTTGAGATTTAGCGCATGTTACAAAAGCATTGCGCGCACATGTATCTTCATTATAGCCTACTCCCGTGGTCCGGAATATTCCATAGTCTGGCATAGCCTATTTCCCAAGAGCCCCAGATGAAGACGTTGTACTCTATGTGGCATTTAACTGGGAACAGATTTCCTTTGATTTTCTGGAATATTTACAGAATTTTAAAATGACTTTTCATTTCTAGGAATAAAAAATTATACATCCGAAACATGCGAATCATTTAAATCATAACTATGTAGGTACTCCGCTCCTGCGGCCTATGACCACCAACCCCTTTGTCCTCACGTTTGCCTTTCTGGCCGGGATTTTAATTTTGTATATATTATACAATAACTTGATTTACGTTATTTCGTGTCTTTGTTTATAGTAAAGGGTATGAATAGATCTTTATATCTCTATTTAAAATATGAGCAGTTGGTAACTGTTACGCCCTCAACTAAGGAATAACTCAAGAATGGCGCAATCGATTGTGGAAATTCTTTCAACCTTAAGCCTGAAGAAGATTGGATGATCGCCGAGTTGATAACGGACCCAGTTTCGATCCCAGGGACGGCTCACCTACTTGAACAGCAGGGGAATTGCTCCAACTTGATACAGAGATTAATGAATATTTCTAAGAAACTTGCACATGATGACATATATTTGAGTTTATTATCGATTCCAAGATTTTTGGATATATACAATATATTAAAGCGGCCAGGTATATCATTTCAAAGAAAGAGAATATTTCTAATAAGTCATTACTCACGTAAAGTCTGTTCGTTATTCCAAAATAAATGCTTCCTTGGAAGATCTTTAAGAGGCTGGGATATGCAACAATATTCTTGGAATAATCTAAATAAACGATATACTAGTCAACAAAATCATAACTCGAGAAAAAATATTCACATATCCTATTCTGTTAATATAATTGATGTGTATACTTAAGGTAATAAAGATGTAATAACTGTCGGATACGCAGCGCCAAATTGACAGTTGGCGACATGTACTCAAAGACAATCTCAACTGGAAAAATCATATTAAAAGTAGTGGGATTCGATTTCGCGGGAGCTTATTTTTAAACATCAAAAAGTTTTATTCTTAAATTTTTATTGCTTCTTGGAAGGACGCGGTAATATTTATTCTCGATAGTTTTTGTGAAAAAGAAAAAATTCTAATTTGCTCTGCAATTCTTTCCTCACTTGTTTTATTTATTTACACTAAGGCAAGTTTATTTTTTCTATTTCTATTCATACAAAAGGCTATTGGATACGTATTTATATTAATACAAAGTTGAATAAATAAATAAATATATAAATCACATTTTTGCTTAAACCGAACCGAGCCATTGTCAAAACTCACTTTTGAGCCGAACCATTATTGAAAACCACGAACCGGACCGCGAGCCGAACCACTCCAAAATTAGATAATTTGCTTCTCTGTTTTAAACACAAAAATAAAATATCTAGCTGGAATTCGATCCAATGATAACTTCGATAGACAGAAATTATTTGGTAAAATCAACTTCAACAATTAATTAGGCCTGCTTTGTGAATGAAATGCGCGTCTAATTTTATTAAAGGCTTTTGACCACTGGATTCGTCTTCATAATCATTGAGACAAACAAAAATCATGATTGATCCGAAAACCATAGCATACGACGAACGAATCTCGATCAAATTCTTCACCGCGTTCGTGGACATATATTCACTGCTTCTTTTCCTCTCCGCGTTTGCGATTTGCCTATTGGTGTATCAGCAATATTCGGAAAATTTTTGCAAGGTGCGATGTTTGCATTTTATTCCAATTACCCTTGATGAGTTTTGTATTTAAATCAATTACAACTGTTTTTGCGATTCGATTTTTACTGCAGCAGTTACGGACATTTTATTTTGTCGCGTTTGATAAGAATGCTTGCCAAACGTTTGGCGTGCCTCTTAATCGATTGAGGAGAAGAGCTGCGAAATTTTTCAATGAACTCCCTTAAAGATGATAGAGCCATTCGCATCGGAATGATCTAACAACATCAGACATTATGATCTCAACACCACATCGTGGTTATCACTTCGATAGTTTCCGTATCACAATTTAAAGAAGTTTCTTCTCATTAGATCCTCACGCTTGCGCATCTGTGAACGTCATTCCTTAGTTATTCATATATTAACTGAGGAATTAGTTTCCGAGTCATTTAAAATTGAACCGTTTATGCGACACGCGTTTTGTTTTTTTCACCTTTTAAGCTTCGTGTTCGTCCTCTTCTGCATGATTTAGTGCGGAAGGAGTTTAAAAAGTTGAAAAGTTTTTCTGCTTTCACAAAAGGCCGTTTTTGACGACACTCTATACTTCCAAATTCTTGTTCAAAAAATTTATTCCGCAAATAAAACCTATCCCATCAAATGGAGGAATACTAAGAAATATTAATAATGTTATAAATTCCGAAAGCTGAATTTATTTATTATTTATTATTAAGAATTATCCAAAAACAGCCAGACTTGGCCTTTTACATTGGATATTGTAACAAATTATTAACAATAACAGAATCAACATTAACAATCAACTATAACAGCAATAAAAAAATCTGATGTGGCCATCACATGACTTTCTCCATACCTGTAATTTTTCTAAAAATTCCAAATAGGTTAGATGATAATAAATATTTTAAGAAACCGAGAAAATTTTAGACTTGACAAAGAACAGAAATAAACTCAAACCATAGTCTTCCAATATTGGATATAGCCACAAAGCTCCAACAATTAAGAAAAGAAAAAGGATCGTTACTAAGACGTAACTAAGCATCAATTGTTAACAATAGTCGTCGGTAAGTGGCATGGTGGTGGCAGCTAAAAATGTAAGATACCACTTCAACAATGCATTACATGGAAAAATGTTTCAAACAAAGATTGTAGAAAATTAAATTTTCTACAACTGTTATTCAAATACATTTTTAAAATTATCAAATATTAAAATAAATACCTCATAATAACGGATAAGTGACACGAGTACACACCCACTTCCGTTTGACCGATGTTTACCAAAAACTAATCAGTTCTTTTGACTTTCATAAAAATGTTAAATATAAAATTCGTGTTTAACCGATTAATAGTTTTTGAGTCAGAGCACCCACAAATAAGCTATCACATACACAATCACACACACACACAGACATAATTAAGAAAATGGTCAAAATGTGTTCAGGGGACCTCAAAACATGTATTTCCGTTGAAATCTCGAAGTTGATTATTTTAATGAAAACAATACTTTCCCCTACACTACGTATGGAGAAAGTAAAAATGTATAAAATATTTGAAGAAACGATGGTGGGAATGTGCTCAGAAGATCTACTGGTTAGTTTCATATTATTGCGGAGCTGTATGAGGGAAGTGATGAAAACAGGTCGAGGGAGGGATTGAGGGACGATAGAGAGTTGAAGGATTGTGGGATACGGTAAAACATCTTTGGGATATGGAGAGGCGAAATTTGGGTTGATAAAAGAGTCTAAAGTTACGGGGAGGGCGGGGAGTTACACGAAGAAAGATAAAGGAAGTGATGTTTGATCTGCAGCGGCCGTTCATTACAAGGTAAAGAAAATTCGAATCGGCCATTTTGCGTCTGAAGAAGAGAGGGGTTATACGGAGGGTAGAAAAAATTTGGTCTCGCGTTAAGATGCGGAAATTTGGGACACGATATCGAGCTATTGTGAGGAAAAAGTTAAGTGGACGGTTAAGAGGCGCGAGGATTGATGGAGAGGCTGAGAACCATATGGGGGAACAGTACTCAAGAAGGGGTAGTACATAGGCGCTAAAAACGGATTTGAGAACAAGGGGTCCTTGAGTTCGGTGAATATATGGAGGAGGCCATCTATTGACATGGCCTTGTATGTGATTTTTTCGATGTGGTTAGCAAACGTAAGTTTAGAATCGATAGTTACGCCCAAGTCCTTATGTGAGGTGGAAGAGAGGATTATCTGATTGGAGTAAACGTAGGATGTGGGTATAGGATTTTTATGGGGCGTGAAGGTTAGGGAAACCGATTTTGTAGGATTGACTTTGAGATTCCACAGAGAACATCAATTATTTATGGAATCAACTGCAACTTGGAGAGATCCACTATCGCTACGATCATTCACCTTTCGGGAGATTTTGCAGTCATTTGCATATAAAAGAATGTTGCAGCCGCTAGCGATGACAGAATCCACAAAATCGTCCAGGTATAAGGCGAACAGGAGGGGTCCGAGGACGCTGCCCTGCGGGACGCCAGAGGGAGCGGATATGGGGAAGAAGAAATGCCATCAAGAACGACACGCTGTTGATGATGAGATAAGAAATCAGACAGCATGGAGAGAAGAGTGCCATGGATATTGTAGCGGTTTTCTAGTTTGTGAGTAAGAAGTTTATGGAAACGAAAGCTTTGGCGAAATCGATGTAGCCTACGTCGAGTTGGGAAGACTCTTCAAGTGCCGTGGTGAAGAAGGACAGAGAGATTAGTAAGGCATGACCCCGGGAAGGAAGCCATGTTGATGAGGAGGAATATAGGTAGGGCGAAGGAGAGAAGGCAGTTATGGATAATACGTTCAAAGAGAATAGATAAGACCTGGAGGATAGAAATTGGGCGATAGTGTTCCACATGATCTTTACGGCCACCCTTCGAAATTGGGGTGACGTTAGCTGTCTTCCACATATTCGGGAAGGAGCTGACTGTAAAAAATCTATTACAAACTATAGGAATGGGCAGATAGAGAGTGGATGCAGTATGGCGAAAGAAAAGGGAGTCGATGTTGTCCGGACCATTGGCTTTATTAGGAGGTAGAATAGAAAGAAAGCGATAGACTTCATTAGGAGAGGTCGAGATAAGAGATAGAGATTGAAGACAAATAGGTTTTATGGGGGAGAGGGGTAGGACGCTGTGGGGCGGTGAAAAATATTGGTTGAAAAATGTAGATCTCTCGTCAGCTGAACATGTGTTGTGGGCAGAAAACATGTGAGGAGGAATATGGGAGGATTGTCTCCTCAAGTTGAATAGAGTCCAGAATCTTTCTGAATTTTCTTTTACTTCGGACGCGACAGAATTCACAAAAGTGTTGTAGTCATGTCTGAGGAGTGACCTGGCCCGTTGTCGAAGTATCGCAAAGGCGTTGCGGGTGCGGACGTTGGGCAAAGATTTCGTCAGCCTCCAAGCTGCTTCTTTGTTCCTAAGGGTGAGGGCAGTTTCGGGGGATATCCGGAGACATCTCTTCTTGGAAATCCTTCGCGTTGGAACAAAGGCGAGGATAGCGCCATTCAGGATCTCGTAAAGTAGTGAGAGTGAAAGTGCGTCGTCAGGGGATCCGAGCTGCAGGAGGTCCCAGGGCAAGAGAGACAGGGCCTTACTCCAGGCTCTGATGTTGCGGTTGGTGGGTGGGGAGGACACTGAGAATTTTGAGGGGAGGAGAGGGGTAGCGTACATTCAAGCGAGTCATGGTCGCTTTCAAAAATATTCCTACCCGAGATACAAAACCCACATTGACGGCGGAAAGGATAAGAATCAGAGTTGCCAAATTTCGGGTGGGGTTTAAATTACATTGGTGTAAACCGAGGCCGTGGATGAAATGATCGATGAAGAATTGATCGTGGCGATTGTTGCCGATACCCCCGGTGTGAGATGCCCAGGCAATGGATAGATTAAAGTCTCCAAAAGAGTCACTTTACCTGAAGTGAGGGCACGCAGCACTGAGTCGAAACAACTTTCTAGGACTGTTAAGTGGCTGTCAGGGGGACGATAAAAACAGCCGATAAAAAATTTATCCTTCCTCGATGGAAAATTGGGATTAAAATCCGCACAAGCCTCAGTCCAAACGATTTCACAGGCGGTTTCCAAATCCATGTTTGAGAAGGAGAATTCACTATCACTGACGCTGGCGGATAACCATGTCTCAGGAAGCGCGATGATATGGAAACTCGACAATTCACCCACGTTTGAGGCAACAGAGGAGATTTTGTTTTTGAAACTCCTTACATTGCAAACAAGCTGGGCTGTATCAACAGTAACACCCCCAAAAAAATGGAAAACGCGAGAGCACGATGAGCGTGCGTGAACACACCGTCTACCATCTTGAAAAAATCGAATTGTTTTGACGCAATGTCGACATTTTAAATTGTTCCGATGTTTTGAAGAATTCTAAGAATGCTCTTACCTTAAAGGATTTCATAAATTTCAAACAACTTATTGGTTGGAGATTTTTAAGGAACCACAAGAATTATATGGATATCAGTAATTAATGAAAGCAAAGGAATAACAACAAGAATTTTAAAATTTATACTTTTTAGAATTTTATGGAATATGATAATAATATTGACAGAAACTTTGACTGAAAAGGGCATTATTATGGCATATTATTCTAGCAATTGTTCTTCCAATTATCAATCATAATGTTTTTTAATTATGTGAATGTCAGAAAGAAAATTATTAAAATTAATTTTTTAGTATGATTGGATATTGAATGACTTAAATCTTAAAGTTACTTAAGAGCTCAGTTTCTGTAGATATATATACATATCACTCACGTAAAAGGATCGATTCACGTTAAATATCTTAATGGAATAGGAATGGGAGTTTGTGTTATTTGGCTTGAAGTTGCATAATCTTCCATTCAACACGAGTGAGAATTTCTGATAGGATTGAGTAAGATGAGTGTCGTAAGACATAACTCGAGGCAGTGTGCACAAAGCGAAGAAGGTTAAGCAACAGAGATGTCAGTCATTCAATAGCTCCAATTAATATTCCATTTTATCGCAGCTGAATGTAATTAGATCCTGCAAGACCCTTTCTCTTTAAAACTTTTTTATTGCTTGCTAATCGTAATTAATTTTGCCTGAAATTATCAGTAACTACTCGAATAAAAAAATGAAAATTTTCTGTTCTTCGTTCGTAGGAAATTGATTTTGATCGCCTAATTCATATGATACGAGTTCAAAGCCTCCGATTGTGATAAATATGACTTGAATTAAAGTCTCCGGAAAAATAGAGAAGAATTTGATGTATTCTCTGCGTAGAAAGTAACATAAAAGTCGTTGAATGACATTCCAAGTATAATAACAATTGAAATTAGGTCAGGTCATTTCATCAATTTTGAAAAGAGCACTTCTACCCATTACGAAGCAAAGTGATCTCAATTACAAATCACGTGGTAGTCACTAACATAAAGATAATAATTTGTAATTTGACACGTAACCAAGTTGATCGCGAGAGTCCTGCACGGTGAATAAAATTGCTTTCTGTTTACGTTCATAGTTAGTAGAAATTATTTTGTAACACGATTGATTCCAAGACAGGCTACCATAGTATCTTGAAATCTTAGAGGGGGTGGGAGGAGGAAGTGGGAGGATGGGGTGGGAGGAACGGGCGGGAGGAGGGAGCGGGAGGAGGGGGCTGGAGGAGGGGGGTGGGAGGAGGGGGCGGGAGGGAGGATGGAATGAGACGAGGAGGAATGGGAGGAGAAGGAAGGCGGATGAGTAAGTCGATCGCGGATATAAGGGAGAGAGACCGATCCGAGTGATTTTAGTGAAAAGAATTTGAAAAATGGTATGATGTGGAAATTGCACCCAGCTAATCAACTTTCGCGCATCGAAACCACATCGAATCAAACGCGTAGTAATAAGGCGAGTCACTCCAATAGACTGTTTTCGTGCAATAATGATTCATTAAAACTTTCCTTTAGCTACAAAAAAAGTTTTACTATGCGATGCATTTTAGCAAGATAGGCAATTAGGGAAATTACTAAATTCTTGAGAAAAATCGTCGAGCGGAGGATTTATCTCAGTATGTTTTGCGCAATAATGACTCTGTAATTATATGCAGTTGATGTAGGAAGTAGCTAGTATTCGTGCATTGCGGTGCGATATTTATTGGAACGGTGGAGAAAAGAGTCTCAGAAAAGGAGCGAGCGTGGCGATTCAAATTTGCTTCCCATCGATCATCTGCGTCCATGACGCTGTTATTGGGAGAACCAAGATGAAAGAGAGGTTCATTAGTCAGTGAAAGCAGTGCCAACTTTGGATCGTATCTGTCCCCTGTCGATGTTGTATCCACTCTGAATGACTCAAGTGATGGCACACCGAGGCAGTGTACAGATTCACCATCACCGCTAACATTCTTTTGTCAATGACAATATCTAACGCTGAAGGTGCAGTTGTTAGTGCTTTTCGCCAATGCTGAAAATCACTATTATCTTCGTGATGTCCGTCCGTCCGTACGCATATATCAGGGAAGAATTGGCTGAACCGATTTCAACCAAATTTGGTACATAAAATTTTCACATAAATTACCATAGTGGCATATTTGGATCGGATCGACTATTCAGGGGTGCCACAATTACGAAGTTAACCTTTTCGGTAATTATGAATTTGGAAGGAATTGGCCCAACCGATTTCAATGAAATTTTGTAGAATGGAGGCGTGTAACATAAAAAAACAAAATCAAGATGTATAGTATAGATATAGAAAGAAGGGCTTTCACAATACAAGAAATAAAACATTTTTACACCGATATTTTTGATGAAATGTCTGCATCAATTTGAACCAAATATTTATAATTTAAACATATATAGAAAACCATAATAGCATATTTAAACTGAATCAGCTAAACAGGGATGCCACAATTACAATTTAAATTCTTTCATTAATTAAGGATTTGGAAGGAATTGGCAGAACGGATTTCAATTAAATTTTGTAAGTAAGATTTATAAAACATACAGTAATGAAATCAAGATGTTTAAAGCTGATCTAGATAGCAGGGCTACCACAATAAAAAGAAAAATAATATTTCTTTTACAAGTTATTCTAGAGAACTGACGGCATGGATATTAACCAAATATGATGTATATATTCTTTATATAAATAAATAAATAAATTATTATATTCAAACCGAGGAGACTAAACAGGGCTATCACAATATCAAAGTTATAATTTGTCTGTAACTATTAATTTCGAAGGTATAGGCTGAACGGATTTAAAAGAAATTTCGTTTGTAGTATAGTTGTAGTAGTGTAGAATGACAAAACGAAATGAACATGTTTAAAACTGGTCTAAAAAGCAGGGTTGCCACAATATAAGAAAAAATATTTTTCTGATTTCAAAGCAAATATATTAGTATACGATTATACTACGGCGAATTTGACGAAAAATACTTCTGTACCACGGGAAACCCGTGTACATCCCTACTTGTTTTATATTATAGTAAAGTCTCGATTATCCGTACTTTGATTATTTGGATGTCCAGTTATCCGGATCAAATTTTAAATTGCTGGATATTTATAAATTTTAGCAATCAATTTTTCCCTCATCAAATTTGACATATTGTCTCGCTGCTGTCGCTTTGACGACAAAGTCGACCGTGTCCTTTCACTCATATAATACTGCATATTCCCGTCTAACCGTCCCAAATTAAAACGATGTTGTCCAGAGAGGAGGCGGAGAAGTCTCGCTGACGAAATCGCTCCTGTAAACCCAAGCTTATCTTTTTAATAGACGATTATAGTCTCCGTTGAATACGGTATTGCTGTATATTACCTATAAAGTTAAAATCTTATTTATTTTTTGACTCAAATTTACTCATTATTGGATAGAGAACAACTTTTTTAGAGACACAGGGTGATCCGTTTTGGTATGGATAAAATAATAACGTTGTAAATTGGAAAAATCATTTATAACTTAATGTTTGGCAGATATTATCTACAAAGACGGAAGATTGTGACTACGTTCATTACGTCTCAAAGTGACTCCCGCTGCGGACACGACAGAGTTCATAACGGGAGGCCAATTCTTTTAAATTTTTTTCATTTTAAACAGACACCCTGTAAATCCTCGAGTGCACATGTTTACGACTTATGGTTTCGGATATAAAAGTTCCAGAAAGTCCAATTGAATCCTTCAAGACTTTTTTACACGCAAATATCATAAGCGGGGGAATTGTGCACTTAAACTTTATCTCAGACACTTTTGAGGAAAAGGACGGCCTTTTTGAACTGAAGACTGGAGAAACGAACAAACTGATACCGAACTTTGGTCCATTCGGACGACTCTGTGGGTATACAAAAAGGAAGAGACAAAAATTGTTCTTTTTATATATACATATATATATATATATATATATATATATATATATATACCAGCTTACGGAAAAGGAAAGGTAAAATGGATATATGGATGTCAACAAGGTGTTGGGATGAGGAAACCCAGTGAACACTCACCAATCAGACGACTTCAGGTTGGCGAGGCTCCGGGGATGTCGAAGCGACACACGTAAAAGAACACTAAAACACAGAAACATCACAAACGTAGAAGCTTTCGGAACTACTCCTTCATCAGCTACAGAGAGAGAACTGATTGGTGAGTGTTCACTGGGTTTCCTCATCCCAACACCTTGTTGACATCCATATATCCATTTTACCTTTCCTTTTCCTTTTCTTTAATTTAGACCAACATTTATAATCGTTAACTCTTCCTCCCTTGAACATCTATATGCAGCTACATTTTGCTTTCCTTTCAACTGTACATTTGTATGCATCAATTAAGCTAATTCTACTTACGAGATTATAATACATAACAATTAGACCCACAAAATCAGCCTTTGCATGGGATAACGTATGGGCAAGCTAAATTTGAATATATATTCAAATCAACTACATAATATCATGCAGTAAACCTCTTTAAACAATGAGCTAAGAGATACGGCCACGCTCGACTAATATGAACTATTTATTATGCCTGATTGTAATGCTATTTTCAACAAACTTTCCGAGATGGTAGAAGATTAAAATTTGGTAGGAATGTTTCATTCTTATAATAAGAGCCGTTTAAGAAAAAATCCTCGTGAAAGACCCGGGTTCGACAAAAATAGATAATTTCTATTTCCCATAAGTTAACACGTAAAAATAGATTTTTCGAATTCCAGACTTTTACTCTTTTACAAATTAAATCTAGAAATAATTGACCTACGATCTTCTGACCTAGACCATTTTAAAGAGATATAAATAGTGTTTCTTATTCTTATCGTCAAATTTCGTCTACAATTCGAAATCGCTCAAGTTATACGTTTAAATCATGTTTATTGGAAACCTTTAAGCTTTTTAACGATGTTGCCTTGCCGACCCTGTCGCTGTTAAACCTCGAGATTGTATTGTCGCCTTAATCCTTATACTATATGCGTATATATTTCCTGTTTGTGGATGTTGACGTCGTTATAAGTTTACGCCGTAGTTTTAAATCAATTGCATTACAATACAATCTACTGATTCTCTTTAGAAGCACTATATTAAAGCTATTATTATACACAGTTCATCAACCCGCTTAATTGAAAGGAGTTCTTTTTTTAATACCATATCGCGTTTTAAAATAATGACGTCATCATATATATACGTCTTTGGTTAAATCAATAGGACAATAAAAATTTCCCTATTAACAAGCATTAAAGCCATGCTATTATAATACGGATTGCCAATTCCCATTGAAAATCACTGCCCTGATTGATATGATAGCTGAAGTTATTTATTGTTGAGAATTTACTTTTTTCCGATTAAAAAGATATTTCTTCGTCAATTTGGCACCGATATGAATTTATTCTTCAAAAATAATAAACTTCATTCTTTAAGCTATAGAATTGTTCTCATATCCTGAGTTTCTATATTAATTATAAAATGCACATTTATAAAACTCTGCACAGATTTCCATGTTTTTCTTATGTAGTATCGAAATGGAAAATTGGGGTCAAGAATACCCCACTTAAAACAAAAAAATTTGGAATTTTCGATTTTTCTGGTTGGTTGTACCTTATAACCTATCACCCTGCCAAATTTCAGGTTCGTGGTATATCTAGAAGTACCTTAGCTTTTTTATCACACACACACACACACACACACACACACACACACACACACACACACACACACATATATATATATATATATATATATATATATATATATATATATATATATACCAAGGCATTACCAGGAGCAGACATTAATTCAGATCACAGCCTTCAAATAGTTGACGTAAGTACAAAGCTGAAAGAAATAAGAAAAACTAGAAGAGAAAGACAGACTTGGACCTAGAAAAACTGAAAGAAAGCCAGGATGTAGACAGTATGAAGTTATAAGATCGCATAAGAAATTTGGAAAACCAACCAAAGAACGTGGATACAGAATGAGAAGAAATTAATACCAGTATCAAGGATACCTTGGATAAAGAGATTGGAATACGAGAAGAAAATCATAAAACCATGGACAATTAAGGAAATGCTGGAGAAAATGGATAAGAGACGAAAATAGAAAAACTTTGACAGTGAAGAGGGTAGAGCCAACTATAGACGCATAAACAATGAGTTGAAAAGGGTATGGGATAAAGATAGAGAAAATTGGATAAAAGAAAAATGTGATGAAATACAACAAATGGAGAAGTTAGGATGGTATAATATGTTGTACGCTAGGACACTGGAATTAAAAGATAAGAAATCTAATGGAATTCGTGGTAAAGGAACATGGACGCTAAGGAAAAATCACATCAAATACTTGGAAAGCTTTGAAATGTGGACTTGGAGGAGAATTCTGAAGATAAAAAGGACATAGGATGAAAAAACGATGAAGTGCTACGAAAAGTAGGATAGAAGCGAATGATTATACAAACTATTAGAAAGAGGAAGGCAAACTGGGTTGGGCATTACCTGAGGAGAGAGAGTATGATTAAAGACGTGTTAGAAGGAAAACTAGATGGAAAAAGGGAAAGAGGTAGGAAAAGGTTTCAGCCGATAGACGATCTGAAAGAGAAAGAGAGCTATCTACATATGTAGAGGACAGCGGAAAATAGGAGTATATGGAGAACCAGGTTTAACCATGAATAATCATGGATCTGTCTACGGACAGACTACCTATGCTGATTATATATATAACAGCTTACGGAAAAGGAAAGGTAAAATGGATATATGGATGGCAACAAGTTGTTGGGATGAGGAAGCCCAGTGAACACTCACCAATCGGACGACCTCAGGTTGGCGAGGCCCTGGGGATGTCGAAGCGACACACTTAAAAGAACACTAAAACAGTACAAAAACATCACAAACGTAGAAGCTTTCGGAATTATTCCTTCTTCAGCTACTAAGAGAGACAACTGTGTTTTACGTGTGTCTTCGACATCCCCAGGGCCTCGCCAACCTGAAGTCGTCCGATTGGTGAGTGCTCACTGGGCTTCCTCATCCCAACATCTTGTTGCCATTCTTATATATATATATATATATATATATATATATATATATCCTATATCCTCCGTAAGAAGCAGCTATTAATATCTTTAAAAATATAGCTTCTCACTCTCTCAATCACTGGCATAAAACTCTAAGGTACTTCTAGAAGAGAGAGAAATCTGAAATTTGGTATGTTGGTAGGTCGAGTGACAGCCTACGAGAAAAATCGTAAAATCACAAAAAATTTTATATTTAAGGGGTCTTTTTAACTCCAATGTTCCATTTCAATACCCCATAAGAAAAGCGTGGGATTCAGTGCAAGCAGTGCCGTAACTAGGGCGGGGCAAGCAGGGCATCTGCCCCGGGCGCAACTAAAGAAGGGGCGCAAAAATTGTTAATTGTTAGTTGTGAGAGGTTGCATGAAACAAGAACAAGAGCGATTTCACTACTATACTTGTTTCAGACATTACGCATAGCAGAAATTATAAATTTCTGATGTTATTGATGAGTTTGTTGCATTAAAATCACGTAGAATAACTCTTTAATATTAAAATATTTATATTTTCTGTATTAAAATTATTTATGTATGTCATTATATTTATAATTATGTATTTAAATAATGTACATTTATAATGAGAAATAGTCTTTTATCGTTTATTTTTATTTATTATTGTTTACCCAAAATCCATATATTAAAAAATAGGTATTAGAGAATTTTTTATGGAGGGGGCGCATATTTGGTAGTTTGCCCCGGATGCTAAAATACCTGGTTACGGCGCTGAGTGCAAGGCTTTCTAAAATGCATTTTTAAATTATCCTAAATTCCCAAGTATAACGCGCACTCATGCATTATGCGCAGGTCGATCTTAGCCCATTTTCCACAGGTTTCCGAAGTCTCTAGTATAATGTATAATTCAAAAAGTTTTTTAAACATAATACTGTATTTCGCAAGTTTCTCCCGAAAATGATATTTAAGGCACTTCAACGGCTATAGAATCTGCTCTGCTAGTTGATGACGAAAATCATCCTACTGATTTGTTTTCCTGTTTTATTTCTTTCGTAACCAAAACGAGTGGTTCTTTGTAGAGATCGTTAAGAACATAAGTCTTCTTTCTAACGCCGGAATTCATTCTCAAAGTGTTAGTGATTCTTCCTCAGATATAAGCAAAGATGTCAATTTAAAATTTAACAGATTAATTTGTAAATGAAATCAATGATTTTCATTTGAATTGTGAGACCAAAATTGAAGATTTTGATCGTTTTGATTCATAACGAATTAACGACCAAAATTTGTAAACATTTTTCTAATTTTTTATTAAGGAAAGAGTATGAATTTGGTATGGTGATTTGTTTTCATATTCAGAGAGGAATTTGATTTGTTTATCAAACCAACCATGTTAATGTTGCTTGATTATTACGTATTAATAATTTAATGCGACATATAGGGCATGTTTAAGCCGAAAAAGTAATTTAAACTTAAAGTTTGCTTTGTACATTGAAAACATCGATTTTTTTTGTGAAATCTGCAGATATACGCATCTTCGGAGAAGCTCTATGTAGGTTTCGATAGATGGCAGCAATTTAGTGAACACAAGATGGAATAGGCTGCTTGCTTTAAGGTTATCTCGCATCTTATTTTTTTATTAAAAAGTGGCATTCCTAATGCATAACGAGTACCAAGAAATTCCGAAAATTTTACAAAAAAAAACTTGTATAACGCGCGCGTTAAATGTGGGAATTTAAGGTACTTTAAACTGAGATACGAATTCGAAAAAAGAACAGTTGTCTATCTGAAATAACGGAGATCTTAATTTTTGAAAGCAAAATTCAATTACCTACCGAATTAGCGTAAATATCTACTTTCAATCCGAAAAAAGTGTGAATTTTTTCCTCTTTTCAACAATGGTAGTCTTTCAATACTATGGCAATGACCTAAATGCTTTTAAAAGGATATTATACATTATGATTGCAGTGATTTAATGCTCTTAATGGAAATTAATGCCGTCATAACGAATTACAGTTGAACTTCCATAACTCGAATCTCAAGGAAAAATAATAATTATTCGAGTAATAGAAAATTAAATTATGGAAATATGTTTTTAAATATTTTTATATATACAGTGGAACTTCTATAACTCGAATCTTAAAGGAAAGCAAAAATAATCCGAGTTATAGAAAATTCGAGTTACAGAAATATTTTTTCATTTTTATTTAATTGAATTAACATCAAGTTTGTACCCATAAGCATATAACTCTAATTTTCAATAGTATGCATATTATGAAAACATCATCGCCAATATTTTCTTCCGATAATATGTGTGATTTTACTGCATCCAAAACAGTAATTGCATCACGCACTGTGATTGAGGGTATCATAGGTAATTGCAATTCTCACGTATTTCTGAAAGCACAAACATGACGATTAAATTTGGGTTATCAACTGTAGGAAGGAGCAAATAGGTTTGTTTCTCTCCAAGGCTATAAGGGATCACAATAGGAGAAGCAACCCTGACAGCAGTGACGGTAATACATAAAAAGTATTTTAATGTTGTGTTTCGTATTTTTTCAAGAAATTTGAACTCTTTTCAATTGTTAAATATAATGGCGTCATACTTATATTGCGATTGTTTTTATCCAAATATGTACTAAAGGCATGAATGATAGCATAATCTTAACAGAAAATATCCTAATTTTTCCATAATTTTTAATGTATAGGATATTGTCTTAATGATTATTATTCTTATTGCTCATGCAGTGCTATCTGAGTCACTAAACGTGAAATACGAAAACTTGGACACGAGTTCCCAGAGAATTAGGAAATTACGGATAGTTGCCTTAATTTCACAGGAAATTTTAAATATACTGCTATTACTCATGGAATTTATTATTTAATACATATAAGTTCCACGTGACTGAAGTACTGTTGCCCTGGAGATAGCGTTGTTTTATTTACAAGTTTAGATTTTGGTGTATGGTGATTTTTTGAATCGCTTGCAGTTTGTAAGCACCGAGTATATATATATATATATATATATATATATATATATATATATATATATATATATATATATATATATATATATATATATATATATATAACCTAAGCTACTTGTAGAAGTACTGCAGAGCTTAAATTTGGTGTAAAAATAGATCATTGGGTGCAACCTCTGGAAAAAATTCGAAATCTTAAAAAATATTATATTTAAGGAGCGGTTTTGACCCCAATGTCCAATTTTAAAAACCCATAAGGAAAGCATCGAGAACGTTGCAGGGCTATATAAAATTTCTTTTTTATATTATTTATAATAAGGATACAAAGTCGAGACATACACCATACTGTGGAAAAAATAACGATGTTTATTTTTCTTGAAAACAGAATTCAAATCCATGCTGAATATACATACAAATTTGATTTTAATCATAAAATTAGGAAATTTTTTCAGTTTTCGACAATGAAAAGTATTAATTACCATAGCAATGATTCCAATGCCTTTCAATGGGAACTGATTTTCTGTAATTGAAAAGCATTTATTTAATGCTTAGACTGCATTATAATTTCATTTGATTTCAGCCAACGACGTATACATATGATGACGTGACGATTTTAAAATATTTTTTATCCGGATACATACTAAAATGCATGAATAAATGACGAATAACACGCTAAATATCGTAAGATATTTTAAAATGTTATAGAATAAAGGTCTACACATCGTATTCTAGCCGATTACGTATTAATCAAATGAAAAAACCAAAACTCTCATGGTATCGAACCCATGCTTTTTCAGGGGACGACTACCCCCTTAAAACCTGCAAGAGTTCGCGCCGAGTATTCAGGCGAAAGATTCGGCGAAATCGAACCTACCGTTCTCGGTTTATTTGCGTTCATGCCGGAAGGTGCCGTCACTCGAGGCTTCAGACGCAGGCACGCAGGCAGAGACAAAGCGGTTATAATATATTAGATATCCTGTATCCTATATACGTCATAAGCAGCTATGATGCTGTGTGCGTACGGAAGGAAAATAAACGTATTTAAAGCCGATCTTGTTTACTTAATTTACTACGAAGATTTTTTTCGTTGACAACAATTAAACAAGATGGAAAGGTATACTTCATAAATGGAATACACAGAGATTTAAAAGGCGTTATTCATGGGAAATACGTTGAAACGGTATTGAAAGAGTGGGCGATTCTCGAATTTTTATGCCCGAAACTGTAACTCCTAATTATGTGGTCTCGCGGACTTGCTTGTGGTATATGTTGTTCCCTATCCGAATAATTATTTTAATCTATACCTTAAAGAACGTATTAGGGCGTGGTATAGAAAAACTTGGATTTTGATTGTTGTTTGCCGAGAGAATCGTCTTGAAAATCGATGCGATGTTTTACTCGGGATTTTCTCGAATTTTTATCTCCAAAATTATAATTCGTAATTATGTGGTATTGCGGACTTTCTTTTAGTAAATGTTGTCCTCTATCCGAACAATTTTATTATTCTATACCTTACGGATTATATAAGAGCTAGGGATATAAGTGTATGGGATTGTATTATTGCTTGACGAATGCCATTTATCAAGATGCTAGTATAAGTTTTTAAAAGTAATTATGTAAAGTGAAAGTTATAATTGACAGATGCAGTTCAAATCAAAATTGGGCGATAAATTTTAATAAGGGACATTCGTATTTAATTTAATTTAAATCCGTCTAGCGTTTTAAGAGATAAAGATAAGACAGACGGACGGACAGACTTGACGTGCCAATAAGGCGTTCCGCTACTACCGCTTCGCTGGTAAAGAACGCATAATTGTATTTTATTATTTGCTTAAAATATACGCGTGCCACGAACATTTAAAACGTTTTTGAATCAAGAACGACATTTCCAATTCGTACCATACTTTCGGGATTTACTTGACCAAACCGATTTTTTAATATTAAACTGTTCAACGTCTACAATAACGTAATGGGTTTGATTCCAGAAGATCATCTTTTCCCCATTTGAATAACATAGGAAGAGAGGAAACGTAGCGTGCAAGCCTTTCTTCGTTACCATTTTCAAATTATTTATACTCTTAACTTCAAACTTGAATCAAAGATCACCTAAAAGAATGAAAACTAAAGTCAATTTTTGAATGCGCGTCGAATTGGACCAAAATTCGTTTTTAACGGCAGTATTTCACGTCTTCTGGAGGAAAAATCATTTGCTGTCATGGCAACCCTCATTGTTGGATTTTTCACAAAATTACGTAATTCTAATGGGTTGGCATTTAGTATGGATTCTTTTGCTTATCTAAACGACTAATATATATTATGTAGAGAAAGGGAGAAGTGATATGTGTAGGGAGATAGGCTGTAAGGTAGATAGAAAGGAATAGTGAGATAAAATTATAATAGAACGGGAGGAAAGAAGAGGGAGACAAAGAGGGGAAGCGATGGAGAAAATAAAATTTGAATCCGTGCCAAATTAACTAAATAAACGTTTAGTATCAGAAATAAATGAGAATTTCTCAAAAATTTAATAACAAGTAATTTCGGATAACTTGGAAATGAGTTCAATACTTTAATGTTATGTGATGCTTTTGAATGGAAAATGTAAGGCAGAGATAATAAAAATAGTATTTTATAACGTAAAATGAAGAAAAAAGAAGAAAGATGGACTGAAATTTATATTAATTCGATTATTTTAATATAAAAATAGAATATGGCTCTTAAAATTTTATTTCTTAAAAAAATAAACATTATCTGTGAAAATGAATGCTTGATATCCCTTTCCCTGTGGCTATTCACAGCTATATTCGCCGCATGTATTGCTTTGACATGAAAGTAGGTATAATGACGAGACTCAGTCTGAGAGATGGATGCGTGGCATATTTGAGGATTCGTGTATATACGTAGCAGAGTGTATAACTAAATCTTTGGAAATAGAAGAAAATTAACTGAAAAGGAATTTATTAGTGTCGAAGATGGGGGAAATAATCCTTAAAGTCAATATTAAACAAGTAAAACTGTTGTATAGTTTCTGAGAGAGAATATGATTTGACAACAATTTTAAGGAACAAATATACTCGATAATGTCGTCTAAAGACGTTTCATGTGCGTTTTATATCAGGAGAGGTATCACCCGAACGCACGATCACGTGCGTAGATGTTATTTCGCCATGCACGCATTTAGCCCATTTCACCCAATGCCTCATTTCACCCTTTTGTGTTTACCTCTTTTTTGTTTACACTGGATTAGTTTTTAATTATCTCGTATCCACGTTTATGAATAAATGAATATAGTAACGTTCTGTCGGATATCAAGATAAAAACAAAATATATACACATTTACGCAATTATCGGTCTCAGTAGAGGCGTGTATGGCATATGTATCTCCCAATACTAGTGTCGCAGGCTCGGATATTGCCCAGGACATGGTTGTACGTGTTCGTCTTTCCGAAAGTTATCGCACACATCATAAAAGGCAGTTGACGGTTGCTCACATATTTCACATTCAATCTTGACCCATTTTCGAAATTTTCGTAACTTTTCACTTTCTCTCAACCTTGTCAGAGCTACGTCGAACTCTATCACGTATACATTTCAAAACATTCGAATGTCACATTTACACGTTCGAACTAATTTAACGTTTTACTATTTTCTTTTTGTAGCTTAGTAAGCAATTTTCCGATTAATGACAACGTAATTCCTCCGAATGGGACGTTAAAGGCACTAGGTACGTTGTTTGATAAGCCCTTCTCGCAAATTATGATCTTAATTTGAAATCCGTCTCTCTCTCTCTCTCTTGTAAAGCGTGCTCTTCACATCCTGTTTCTCTTCTTTTAAAATATTAGTAATAATTATTGCTGACTTATTCGAATGCAGTAATGTTATCTTAACACTCTTATGGCACATTATATAAAATCTGAAATTAAAATAAAATTTTTCCCATTACATTTTTTTGATAGAATTAAATTATTTCGACGGAAATAATATATCTGCATTAATCTTTGTTATTCATTTTTTAAGATAGTTTATTGGCAATGCCTTAAGTTTTTCAATCCTCGGTATTATTCTCAAATTGTGTTAATTTCGTAATTTACGTTTCAGTTTTCTTTTTGCGATTTAAGTGATCCAGTGTGATTTTTTGTTTCTATGCCTAACATTTGTAGCTTTAGTCTTATATATTAATAAAATATAATAATAAATACTAATGTAATAATAAACCTCAAACTACTCAAATTTTAGCTTTGCACTCATACCGCTTTAGAGGAAATGAAATATTTGACCGTTCCTTTTTTTCTTTGCGGCAATATTACTGAAATGAAATTTTGGCCGTTTTTTTAAATCAATGTTTTCCGATAATGTCTTTCTTGCAATGGTTTTAATAAAAATTACTTCGATTAATCTGTATTAACGAATGCCATGTATTAACTTGCATATATTCTTGAACAATACAGTTGCAGTAAAATAAATGTAAATAGTGCCATTTCTTAGGTTTCAAATTACTTATCCGCAGTAAGCTTGTTAAAACAGTAACTTTCCTGTTTTTCTTATTTCCTCTTGGTCATTTTTGTAATGTAGATTTTCGATATCGTTATCAATTTCCGTTCAAGGAGATTTTTTTTGCTTTTAAACAAATTTCCATTTGCCGCGCATACCCTCATGGACTACTTCCCATCATAAACGACGTTTAGTGTTCTTCTAAAGTAAAAAAGAAGAAATTATACTCACACTTAGATAGAATAACGTTTGAAATTTTTAAATCACATCTTCATAAAGCGTAGAATCGAAAACAAGTTCTCTAAAGTTAAGGCGCGCATATGCGTTATTTGAGAGCCAGTGTTGATTCTCGCAAAACGTAGCAGTTCTCTTGTTCCAGGGTAGATGGCGGGGAGAGCTGTTTTTGGTGACCGCATGCGAAAGCCGTTATCGACCAGCTATGTTAGTCTTCGTCTTGTATAAAAACTCTTCACATTTTGTTTTACTCATTGTGAGAAGATTATACGTTAAGTAAAACTTGTGTTTCAGCATCTTATGATATTTTTTCGTATACGAATTTCATGCTCGAATTACTACTTTCAGTGCTTTTAGGCTTATCTATCTTTATGGAATAGAAAAGGCAAAAACTATTTTCGAACTTATGGGAAATGGCTTATAATAGCAAATAAGCAGTCATTTCAAGGCAAAAGTTAACATTCCAAATATTCCTAAACGAGAAGATATTCAAAGAGGATGAAGGCGATTTTAATTTTCCGTTTGGTAACGGGGACGTATTTCGTGGGAATGGAGGAATGTTTTTATATGAAGGCGACCTCTGTCGGAGGCGTGTGTCGGTGACCAACTCCGCCATCACCTGCTATTTCACAAAATTCCACTGCGGATATCACGACGTGTCGTTCGCGCCCCTTCCCGCTCTCGGGGATGAGAGGGGGCTCTCACCGCAGCGGCAGAGTACGCGGGCGCGTTCGTCTCCGGCATGCACCGCGGAGTTGTTTTCGAGCGGACCTGGCCCGGACCACGGCCAGTGTTGTTTCCCCATTTCGCCTCCGGGGCGCACCGGGCGACGGTCGCTTACCATTCGTTTCGTCGATTCTTGTTTGCAGATGATGCTTCATTTCGCTGAAGCTGGCGTCGATTTATGAGTCGATTGGCATATTGGGCTGATGGAGGGCTCGTTCCTTCGACGAGTTTGCAGGAAAAGGCGATCAATATTCATAATATCCGAAGAAGTAGTTACGTCTCTCAGAACACGCCGAGGCAAAAATCTCCAAGGAAAGTTTTAAAACTTCTGCTTGTTTAGAAGGCAATAGGTAACTGCAATTTTTTATTTAAATTATTATGATATTTATTGCAAAATAGGTTTTCTAGTCAAACTTTTACGTTTGTTGGGGGTTTTAGAACTTCAGCGTTATCGACATAACGAGAAGTTATCTAATATATTTAACAGAGTAATAGTACCGGAATTACCGGACGGTCGAGCAATCGTATAGGTAGCGGGTCGTGCACTCGGCCGCTATAATCAGGGAGATTGACCACTCTCTCCCTCTCTTTTTCTCTCTCTTTCTCTCCCTCTCTTTCTTATCCTCTCTTTCTCCCCCTCTTTCTCTACCCCTTTCTCTCGATCCGCACGAAAGTCTTTGATTCCAAAAATGGATGTGGAGCGGAGTGCGTGCAGCGTTTGACCGTAGCACTTCTCGTCGATAAAAAAGGTATTACAGATTTCATCGAAAGAGAAAGCGAAAATAAAAGAGGTCGACGAGGGAAAGGAGGGGGAGGAGTAGGGGCAGAGGGAGGAGGAGGGGAATGAGGAGGGGAGGATGAGGGGGAGAAGGAGGGGGAGGAGGGGGAAGATGAGGGGGAGAAGGAGGGGGGAGGGGAATGGAGAGGGAGGGGAGAGGTAAGGGAAGGGGGAGAGGGAGAGGAAGGGGGAGAGGGAGGGGAAGGGGGATGAAGGGGGAGGGAGGGGGAAGAGGGAGAGGAAAAGGAGGGAGAGTGGCGGAGAAGGGGAAGGGGGAGGTGGGGAAAGAGAAGGAAGGAAGTTCGACGGTGGACACAAACCTACTTCAAAATCTGCTTTCGGATAACCTACATTTCCGCGAAGTTTACGGATGAGACGAACGCTGCAGACCAATTATTTAAAGTTTGAGAATTATTGGAGCAACTTCCAATTTTGCACAGCGAGTGAGCGCCATCGACACCGATCGCGCAGGTTCGGCGTCGACTCCAAACGTGTCTTTTGATTTACGTGATTTTTTGCTAAAGGAACATCATTTGCATAATAGAAATCCGATCGAAATCACAAAGAAGTGAAGTAGCTACGCAATACGGTGAACGTGGGTTCGAATCTCGTACAAATAGTTTTCTTATGCGTCAGTCATATTTTTAAAAAGTGCGAATAGATACGATCGATTTGATGGCCTTGATGGCCTCTCAAAGTTCCCAAAGAGTATTGACGATAATAATAATGTATTTTACCACTACAAATGGAATCACTAAACTATCTCGGTATAAAAATATTTGAAATGAAAAGGATAATTATTAATTATATAAGGGCCTTTTGAGAACTATAAGGGAAGAGAAGATCTCGTATAAACTGAAAAGGAATGAACAGAAGAAATGAGTTGGTCAAATGTTGAGAGTAATAAAGAAGCCGCACAAGATAAAAGAAAAAAGAAAAATTGGCATTTAAATGAAAGAAGCTGGTAAAAAGAACTGAAGGGGTGTGCTTTAAGGACACTTGCAAAGAATGAAATAGAACTTACTCCTTAGTAGAAAAACTGAGTAGAGTTATTGAACTTTGATTATTCACTTTAATTATACTTACTCATTAAAAGAAGTTACTTGGTTATTTTTATGTCAAATGGCACACACACACTCTCTCTCCCTCTCTCTCTCTCTCCCTCTCTCTCTCTCTCTCTCTCTCTCTATATATATATATATATATATATATATATATATATATATATATATATATATATATATATATATATATATATATATAACATGAGAATATTCATTTTCTCCATGGAGGTGATAGACAACTCCACTAAATCGATGTTAAAGCACCTTCGTATTCAGGCATCGATAGCATCTACAAACTGCCTCGCAATGGCGTATCTTGCTGTTCAGCGTTTCATATTTTATTTTTTATTTAAATTTCCATTGTTAAAATTTCTTCAATTACTTGCGGAAGCTCCAAATGAGGCGCCATTGTGGGTCAATAATTCGTAGTGCTGTTGCCAGCTCTCAGTGAATAACTGCAACGGTGTTGCCAGTTTTAAGGCGGAAGCCGGTCGAGCTATGTCGATCGCTTTTGAAAGAAGAGAGTGCGGTAACGAGTGGAGGTGGCGACATTGAATAGAGAGAGAGGATGAAGGAGAATATAAGGAGGAAAGAAAAAGATTTGGAGAAAGGCTGTGAGGAGGAGGGAGAAGTAATGCTATGCTAGGGAGCAGGCAAGCATAAAAGCGTAGAAGGGATAGAGAGGGTTATAGCGAAGAGTTTGGAGCGATGAGTAAGCGAGGGGCCATGTGAGATGGGAACGGAAGAGGAATAGAGGTGGCGTGAATCTCAGCTATTGAATTCATAATCGGATTTTCCGTACTCAAATGATAAAGTGGCACATAAATTTTCAACTATATTATATATATATATATATATATATATATATATATATATATATATATATGTACATATATATATATATATAATTTCAGTGTAATAATATATTCTCTCTTAAAAATGACGACTATATCCGCGCCTTTTTCATAATGCTATTATTAAATAGCTCCATACAAATACCTAAAATGCTGTTAACAACGAAAGTGCCATACAAAATATGTGTGGTGAAACTAGTGTGTAGTGTGTCCTGGTTAGTTTTCTGTGGTTCTCAGGAAGGAAAAGCTATAAATATATGCCTATACGCTGGTACGATGGAATAAGAAAACAATATTGTTTTCTTTTTGTTTTAGTTTGTAGTTTGTTTTTTTAATTATCCTGCCACTGCTAATTTGAAAAGGGTCCGCAATTATTTACACATGCAAGCTGGTAAGGTGGCTGACTGTCATCAGAAACAGCTGGAATACCGCCATAAGGGCACGGCAATAATCTGATTGGGATTGGTGCGATGGAATGTAGCGCAAATCAGAGTAGATATTCGATTTACGATAACTTCAGTGGAAGAGTTTTGGAATCATTGTGTCAATTGTAGTATCACAGGATGTAATGTTTGGAAGAGTAAGTAGACAAAAGATGTAGTATTTCTCGGTAGCGTTTATTTCGGCGCTTTTCAACCGGAGGTACAAGCGCCAAAGTTTTAAATGTCACGTGAAAGTATTATAGAATAAAATATTTCTTCTAATTTCAGTTTTCACGCGTGATTTTAGAATCACAGGTAGTGATTTTAAGATTATGAATAGGGTTACAAAAAGTTGTAAGAATGGTTTTGTAGACAAAGAGATATTGATATAGGAAAATTATTTTCGCGTTCATCATGAAAGAATCCTACTTAGCACTAAGCAAATTACTGTGAGCCGGTAGATCTTTGTTTTTACGAAAGAGGTCTCGCGCAACCATTAAAGCCGTTTTGGAAAGCATATTGAAGACAAATTCAATATATTAGTTTTAATTATTTGCATTTATAAATTTTAATTTTAATAGAAGTGTCGCCAATTTCATTACCACTTTAAAATGTAACAAGATGTATGCTACTGTATAAAAAATGCTCAAAAGCAAGAAAATGTGGAAGAACTCTGATTTACATGATTTGAGACTGACAGATAAGGCCTTACGATCCGTTCTAATATGAGAATTGTATCGTTGAGACATGAATAAAAATCAATGAATTTATTTTTGGTCGGATGTAACTGTATTCCCTTTTAGTTAGACTAACTAACTTTTTACATACAATTTATAGATTTTTCAAAACATTTAGCTAGTTATGCTGGTAGGCTTGGACTTGTTTCTCGATTCATGTGTGTATATATATATATATATATATATATATATATATATATATATATATATATATATATATATTTCTAAAAGTGTTTAAACCAATTTCAATTAAATTTATAAATTATATAGATACAAATGGAGCTATGTGCATAATTTTTTCATTGGAGTCGAGCTCGATAATTTTCTTTTGAGTAATTATAATGTATGCTTATTATTTGGTTAATTGTAAAATAATTGAATGTAATTGTTCCTTAAGCTTTTGCTCATAGGCAAAGGACCGTGTGCTATCGCTAAAACTTCTAAATCCATTGACTTTTTTAATGGTATCATTATGTTGATTTTATGGATTCAAATATAAATTACCAATGAGAAAATTTACCTTGTCTTCCTCGGTTCTCTCTGCCTTCAAAAGAATGCTACTATTCATTTTTTAAGACATTTAGTCAATTAAGTTCCCTGCATTTCTTTCATTTCAAACAGAGATTATCTCACATAATGTTTTTAGAACTGCATTTTTTGTAGATATATTTATGCTGTTATACTTGCCCGACGCGGCATTCGTCTGTATTATATCTCTTAATTAAACAAGTACCAGTGACAAAATGTATGCTATCCTACAACTTCCTCTTAACAAGGATTTCGAGTTTAATTGGATATATTGTTTAAATTTTCTGGGGAAAACAATAGATGTTTTATGAATAGTTATAGAAATTATTTGTTGATCATTATTTTAAATTTATAGCTACTAAATTCACTACTACCGATTGCATCAGCATTACTTATATTGACTTTATTTCTTTCCAGGTAAGGAGTATTCTATTATAAGTGGTTGTTGCATTATGCCAACAAAATATCTTCTAAAATGTAAGTATGAATCTGTACTAAGCTAGAATTTTTCTCTTTCGCAATATATTTGGAAAACATTTATTTTTATGCTAGGAAGTTTGTCTCTAACCTTTGTGTGGCATTAAATAAATCTGCTTTATTAGATTAGGCAACTTATGTTAAAAATATCGTTTGCTTGTATATTATATAAGACTTTAATAATATTTACATGATGGAGCATTATGTGTGAAATAAAATTATTTTGATAACATATAAATCAACAACTAAGGTATTAAGCGGAAAATACGATAACCTTCTACATTTTCCTCTACATCTACATGGAACATTTAATTAGTAAATAGACATACTCCTATTCATTACTTCCATTGCAAACGCTGGGATGCATTAGGAATGTAATTATATAAATTTGCAGTATAATTTTCGTCGCCTTGATAATGCTCTCAGTCTTATTTAACCTCGCATTCCATTTGTTCGAGTATAGAAAGGTATACATCATCGATAGTATTGTCCGCCATTATAAAAAATTAAATGCAATTTTGTGTTTAAAAACCTCCACCCGCAATCTTAAAGAACATTTGAATTTTATCATTTCATGCTCGCGAAAGAAAATTACACCAGTCCTTCATTGTTTTTCTTAAAATTTCAAGAGCAAATATTATATTACTGTAATATTCTTTGAAATGTAAAATATGCGAATCACCTCCTTTTATAATGCGAAGTTCTCGAGCTGAAAGTATATGATTTATATCAGCATATGAGTATTTAATATTTTCTCATCTGCTGTGGTAAAATTTTTCTATTTTATTTAATTATAAGTGAAATTATAAATGTACTCACCAGCATGATATTATCGACTTAATTGAGTAAGTTACATATGACTCTAATAAGCAGAGTTTTAATTCAACTTTCGAAAGAGGGAGTTATGAAAATCTTAACAATAATATTCCGGACAGACAAAAAGACACTAGAAGGGAAATATTTATCTTTTTCAGGTGCACTCAACTGAGCTATTTCATTTTTCTCGATGATAAATTGTACTTTTCTAATCAATAATTAAAAATTCGATGAAGCTGTTTCTATAAAAATTAAACGTTTTTTGTATACCTGATTTACTCCGTAAATAAGATTCCAGTATTATCATAGTTACTGTCGTAGTTAAAAATATGAGTTGAAACAAAAATATTTATATTTATTTATACAATATTTCATGTACTTTTAAAATGCTTTGTTGAAAAGTGTCTATCATGGAAGTATATAACTATTCCATCATTTCGCGTTCGAGTTCAGCGCAGTGCTTCTACACCAGTGTGCTCTGGCTGTACAGTTGTTTGCGGTATGTTTAACTCTTGATCGCTACTTACTCGTATATGAAGCCTCAAAGTCACACGGGATTGATTTTTAGGTTTGAAATAATCCTCATTGTCGAAATGTCATCACCAAAGAAGGAGATTGTATATATTCTGCCAAAGCCGGGGGTTTGATGATATTCGCCGTATGGAAGAGTAAATACGATATATATATATATATATATATATATATATATATATATATATATATATCATTTTACCTTTCCTTTTCCGTAAGCTGTTATATATATATATATATATATATATATATATATATATATATATATATATATATATATATATATATATAATTTATCGCTATTTGCATTTATCCAACGGAGCAAGATAAAAATGAAGGTGGGACAAGTTCGCTGAAACAGCGTGAACTTCTTTATAGTTTCATACGTTTGAGGTTTTTAAGAAATCCATTGACCTTGTTGGATATTCAGCATGTATATTGTGCTTTAGTACGTTTGAAACCTTGGAATGTTCGATTTTGTAAAATCGAATTCAAGTGACCTCACTGATTCTGGAGATAATTTTTAATCTTCAGCAAAAGAGAACTAAGATAAAATAATAAGGAAAATGTCAACCAAAAAGATGTTAAGTTAAATAAGGTTTGCAACCCAACAAGAAGTAGACTATATGTGGTTTCACTTAACAGTCAAAATATGGAGAAATGGCAATGAGAACAACAATAGGGTTTATCTGATCGGTTTCTTCCTGCCAACGTTAATATTAAGCGCCATATAAGTTTGCCATTGCACTGAGCCTGATCATTCTAAAGATTTCTGGTGTATTTTATTCTTTTTCGGGAAATAAATATTAAAATATGTATTCTACCAAAAGACATGTCAAATAACTTTAATTGTATTGTTTTTTGACGGATTGTAGATATTTACAACATAGATATATATATACTGCCACGACGATACCATTTATTTTGTATCAGATTTCAGTGACAGTTAAAAAACACTTTTTACACTCAAAGATTTTCCCGTAAATGTTTAGAATAGGTGTAAAAAAAGAGGAGTTTTCCCGACCAGAAGTAAAAAATATTATTTTATCTCTATAGAAATAAATTGCGTGACAAAATAACCAGCCGTGTTATGCGCTTAAATATTAGCGAGTAAAAGTTTGAAACCTTTTAAATTGATGAAAGACTTCGAAACAAAACATTTGGGCTGTGAAAAACGGGCACCAGAACATTTTAAAATATAAAAGGTGAAATAAAACGCTTCATTTCAGCATGCTAGAAAATGAACTGATAGCATGTTGTGTTCTTTCGTGCTGCAAAAATGGTAAACTCACTTCATATCATAATTTCTTTATTTTTTCCACAAATAGCGAACACCTTTAAAGCACGCAGTAAGGCTGTTTTTTAAAGGCAATGTAATATTTCGAAATTGAGGCCACTTAAGGAAATATTAACATCTTTTTCATTTTGCATAAATCAATTTAACTTGAGAAGCAAACTTGGTGAGTCGATTTTAGAAGTTCATTTTTCATATACCATATCACTATGCATATTAGGCATCCCGGTTTCGAGGTCTTGTCCAGGCGTACCGGCCGGTTTGTTGTTGTGTCCCAGAAAATAAATGAGTCAAAGTCGGCTGGTTGCAGATATATGCCACTGCACTCGGGCTGAGATTTCTGAAATGTAGCCTTCGTATCACTACAATTATTTTTATTTGCCATTGTAAATTTTTAGGACACTGTATGATCTCTAGGTAATCCACACAAATAATTTTCTGACAGTAAAATTTGGATTGGTATTTCAGCATTTGAAGGGGGTTTTTATTTTTGCAGATTATACAGTTTTTACTATAGCAATAATTTTGTCATATGCTCATTAAAACGTGTGGATGTAAGTTAACTTTGTATATTAGTGCTATATTGTACTGTTTTGTAGTGTAGAGATTGTTGGAGCGGAGCACGCTACATATGAAATATGGTTGTAATTGTAGTGAATTTTTATTGTATCATTACATACAGGGTGTATCAAACAGATGTATTCACATTTTAATAACAAATATCTATTCATATATTCAAGAGGGAACTAAAATTTAATGTGCCTCTAAGTAGTGTGGTATACACTTACCAGATAACGTTAGTCCCAATGAAAAACTGCAATACCTTACTCATGTTTCAGAGTGTAATACAAAATGGCGGAGGCTCGCTTGATTTTCGAAAAACGAAAATTAATTTTGAAGTGGTACTGGAAATTCACGAATGTGTGTGAAGTTCAGAGACGGTAGCGACGTGAATTTGCAACTGAGCCTCCAACATGACTAAAAATCTCAATAATTCGTGATAAATTTGAGACTGACAGTACTGTGCAAGACGTGTGCAACAATATCATACTCAGTTGTGTTGTAGTTGGAAGTCACCTTTCTTCCTAAAAGTTTTAAACTGACCACTATTCATTGCACTACCTCTCAGATACACATTGCGCGTAGGCCAGAGGGAATCTGCAGGACGTAAAAAAGACGTTTGCAAGCAACAATCTGAGAGACTGTGCTCATCAACGAGTGCAGAAAATTCTGCTATTGTGCTACAGCAATTCACAAAATCGCCAAAAAGTCGATTGACAAAAAAATGTCTTTCGTTATGGGATTACCAAGTAAGACGAAAAAAACTAAATGCGTAAGTGGATTAAAGAAATTAAAATTATAGTCTTATATTGGTACTGCGTTCTATTTATGACATTTGTGAATGCCTTGGGAGTTAAGATTACTTTTTTGCAATAGTTTAAGGCAGGGGTCGGCAACCTTTTCTGCATGGCGGGCCAAATTTGCAGTTGTGAATGTTTCGGAGGGCCGCATTGGGTGTCAAGAAGGCCTCCGCGGGCCGGATGAGCGAATAAATCAGAAGTTTTCTAGAGATTCTGTGATTTCATTTGAACGAAATCAAGCCTACGTAATTTATTAGCGTTAAAACTTCATCAGAACAGGCTTTGAGACCATAATTTTACTCAAAAAATATAAAATTGCTCATGAGAAATTTTCCTGATCACTTTTTCATTACAGCTTTGTGGGCCACATAAAGCGTTCTCGAGGGCCGAAAGTGGCCCGCGGGCCGTAGGTTGCCGACCCCTGGTTTAAGGATTTACACCCCAGAGATTTAATTTGTAAAATACTTCTTAGTTCGTAAACCGATTACTTATTAGTATGATTACATAATTTAGCCTTTTAAAAGTGTATATCACTTCTCACGAGTACCGAGCATGATATTTAAGGTTAAACTGTTATAATGAATGTAACGTCATTTTATAAAAACTTGGAAAATAGTTCAATATTGGTAGTTAGTCTTGTTTCAAAGAACAGTCAGTGTAAAAATTGTCCCCAATGTATGACGGTAGCATAATATTTTATTTCTACTTTCCTTAAAATTATCTTATTTAAAAGATATTTTAATTGTTTTTAAAACCATTTTAAGCGCCTTTCTAGCTCGCATTTACTGCTATATTGGAGGTAGGTATTCATAAGGAGAGATCTCGTGACCTCTGGCATTTAAAACATATCGATTATTTGATTTAAAACGCGTGTTTGTGTATATATTTCCAAAATTTAAATATATAATATAGATTATTTAAAAGCAGAAAGCCATAATTTCTTTTAATCTTTATATAAACGGTGTTTTTTCCTCCGTGTTTCCAAACCGAATAATTTTGGGTAAAGAGGCCATGTTCCACACCGTGTCTCTGTGTGAGTGTAGCACACACACACACACAGGGTGTTTCGAAAATGTATTTCATGATTCAGGGTGTGAGTTAAGGAGGTAAAACTGAAGTAAAAAGTTCCTTATCACTTGGATCGGCTTCTTAGCCGTGCTAATACCACTTTGTGTTGTAAATGCTACTGTGAAAACATGTGAAAGACCCTTGTGAAGCAGTCCGTGTTTATCCAAGCCTTTTCCAGCGTATGAGTCAATCTTAATGCATCACGCAGAAGCGTGTGTAGAGATTCTGTAATAACATAAAATACCTGCTTTAACAAATGCCTTTTTCGACTGATATTGGTCTTTATTTGTGAGAATGATATATACAACATGGGGCAAAAAAACTGCTTTGTTCAATAATTCTGGCGTATCATTTTTCAATGACCTTACAAGAGTAATAATATATTCAATCATTGCAAAATTGCAAGAATTGTACTTAGAACGAAGTAATGCCATAATCTTCAGCATTATCGCTATCTTGCACCCGACACAATTTCTTCGCACCGCGTAAGGTTTTCGTTTTCCACATTCGTTAATATGAGGAACTATGGTTATACTTCTCTCTCTCTATCTATATCCTCACCTCAGTCAGTATTTACATTTCTCACTGTTTTTACGTTCGGATCATAAAATCTCTTTTGGAAAGTATCTCTCCCTGAAATCGGCGCTTTACTACAGAATAAAAAGCAATTCTAATAGCATAATGCTGTGAAGAGCATTTATCTCCGCAACATACAGCAAGGCTGTCCAACCTAAGGCCTTCAGGCCATGATGCGGTCCGGAAGGTTATGATGCATAATTAATCCGAAGAAGAGGAATTTTTATGAAATTTTCTATAATGAAACTTTTAATATTGAAATGTTAACTATAAAAACCTTATTCACGCTTGATTTTCACTTACATTTAGCACCTCAGACAATATAGGTAACCTCCGATTTAAACTCTAATCCGGCTCGCCGAAGAATAAGCAACTTCCAATGCGGCCCGCCGCAGGATTCGCAATCACCGATGCGGCCCGCCATGTAGAACAGTTTGGACACGACTGACATAATGAAAGCCTGTAACTTAGTCCTCACGCAAAACTGTAACGTAGTGATTGTTGCATGACTTCACGGCGTACACGGGTAATATAAAAATATCCAACCAAACGAGACTTGCTACAATTTCAACATAAGCTTTATTATCAAAATTTTCATAATAATGTATGAATTTATGTTAAAATTTTCGGATTGATTTGTCATCATAGCTTAGCAGGCAGCACAAAAACCCTTCGCGGGCCGCATCCGGGATGCAGGTTGGACACTCCTGGTCTAGATGCACCCTGTCTAGACTCTAGAGATGGACAGGAATTCTTTGGTTAAACGAATTTTGCGTAGTTGGTATAATCTCAGCAGTTTTATTTTTTATAGTAAATTTAGAACGTGGCTAACGTCAACGCTAATGCGCGGATTCATTTTTTGCTCAACACAGTGCGTTTTAGTTGCACTTGAACGTTTCTTTATGACAGATTTTAGGTTTGATCTAGTGATAATCAAACAATACTATCATTATTATGTAGATTAAATTATTTTAAATAAAAATTATCCGTTCTGTGATGTTTTTACAATTTTTAAGTTTTTTTATGTAGTTATGAGATAAACTTGATGAAAATCATGCAATATTACTGTAAATGCTAGATATATTGCCCGCTACGAAGTTTGGTTGAATCGCGTTGGAAATTTCCGTTAATGTATGGATTTTATGGCATTGAATGTTACATTAAAAAGTATGTGTTTAACTTCCGAGCGCTAGCTGTTTTTCAATGTAATGGTTTAATGGAATTTTCAATGTAATGGTTTAATTGAATTTATGCTTAACGAATTAAAAAATTATACAATTGTTGGACTTTAGATAAAATGACGTGAAATTAATATAATTTACGTATTCCAAATTTCCGATAAAATTTTATTGTAATAACGAGCCTTTTAATCGTTTATTTAAAAAAATCGGTAAAATATACATTGCACAAACTTTTTCATACACGTGTTTGCACTTAAACACTATTCCTGCCTATCGCTGACGTATATAGGCTAGAAGAAATCCTGCTGCTACGAAAACAACAAATCCGCGGAAATTTTTTATACACGTATGTATATGTATATGTGAAAATAAAACTTGATAAATAGTTGCAACATACATTAATGCCAAGTGTTATATGGATTGGCGAAGCCATATAGGCGCTAAAGTAGTATTGCTGGACGAAGATTTTTGAGTGATGTCATATGACTGAAGAGAGCTGAGCGGTGGCTGGACCTAAATCTAGATGTATTATTAATGTCACTTGAGACAATATAATTATATTTTAGGAATACGACTTATGTAGTGTTATTTATGATGCCTAGTTTTGTAACTGAGTGAATTTTAATCGCAATCGTTGCAGCCATCGACAAAATTAAACTGCCCTTTATTTTTGCACTACGTTGTTCATCTTTCCATGGAATTTATTCTGGATAATTTTATGCATAAATACGAGATATCATTTTGTTTGGTTTAGTCGCTTAGGCCCTAAAATTGCGTATAGTGAGACGGCATGGTGAATAACACTTTTTGTGGACTCGGGGACACCGAAATGTATATTTCCATTAAAATTTCGAAGTCGAATTTTTTGCGATTAAGATACTTTTCTATACGATATACATATAAGGAAGGAATAAATAACAGTATACTTAAGGTCTTAGTAATAAAATCGATAAATTTTCGTAAAAGACCCAGTCTACTGCAATTGGCTCCGTTAAATTATATATATATATATATATATATATATATATATATATATATATATATATATATATATACACTCAACTACGAGAAACTTACTAATGAATATATGATTATTTAATATTTAGAAAGTATTGCGAATTTGGTAGTAAAAACATTATCAAAAATAAAATGTGGAGTAAGCTAAAAGATGATTTGTAATTCTTTCGAAACTTATTGGGAATTGGCTCTATAAATTTTATAAGAATTATTATCAAGACGTGAGTACGATTTCAGAAATATTCTTGTTTAAGAACCCTTAGCTGAATGATGTAGCATAACTGCTACAGCAAAGCTCTTCTTTTGAATTTCTACTAACTAAAATGATTAATATATACAATTTTTCATATAATTAATCAGTTCTTAAATATCTAATAAATATGAAATATTATATTAGATTTTCATAAAAATAATCTCAAAATAATGAATTGATATAGAGTCTAGTTCTAAAAATTATGCATTTAAGGGCTAATTTATAAATGTTTGGCTTCATTAAATATCTACCTTCAATAAAATAATAATACCTGTTGTAAAAAATTAATATAACTGATTCTGCAAAATACACACATCAAAAAATAGTCCATTGAAGAAAGTTTCCGTCGTTTAAAACTAATTTAAACTGGGAAAAAATTGTGCTTTCCTCCTTCATGCACGTAGTTTAAATGGAATGTATAAGAGCATTTCAAAAAATTAGTTCATAATTGCCCTTATGAAGGAAGATATATCTTTATTCGAGTAAAGATAGTTTAAGTACATGAAAATTAATATTTTTATCTTTTCACATAGCCAACAAACTTGTTCGAGCACTTATCTCAAAGTGATAATAGTTCTTTGACCCTCTGCTTCAAGGTAATCAGTCTCAAACAATGATAGAGAAGAAGTAACCTCCTGCTTCAATTTGCTATCATCTGCAAAAAGATGACAACCCATATTTTTTAAAGAGATCTGTACATTTCATTTTCAATTTCAGCAACTTGAAGGCGTCATTCTCCTGTGGTTATGGGTCTCAATGCGGATAGTGTTACTATCTGTAAACGCAGTGTTGAACTGACTGGGTCGAACCACTCTGGGACATCTGTTCTGCCTATCTTGAAGGCTCTAATATAGCTCCATACCTTTTTTCAACACATGACACATGGACCCTACATTAAAATCAGCTCTCAATGGATTTTACCTGATCATGTTCTTTATGCACGCAAATATCGCATCATACTTCTAACTTCAACTTGACACTTCGTGTCTTTTTCTAGAGCTGATATTTACATTACAAGATAGGGGCTGTGATTTATTGAATTAAATTAAGCTAATTCGTTGTCAACGGAAGGGCACCAAGCAATAAAATGCACCTATACCAATAGTTTTCAAACTGGATGCCGAAACTGATTTTTAAGGATAAATTTTATTTAGTAAATAAATAAACGATTTGAATGTGTTGATATGTAATTAGGATAATAATGTGTTCTCTAACAAGTTGATTATGGCGTTATACCAACAAATGGATGCACCCAAAACATTTTAATACTCGCATATAAAATTATAAAAACCTTGTTTAAAGGGGGGGGTGCCGCAAAATTCTGTTTATCTGCAAAGGAGTGCAGCATCTGCAAAATATTCGGAAACCACTGACCTAGACTATTCCGTTTACGACTTTCAACAGCTTGTTGCCTTACTTATTGAGATGTCGTTGTATTTTAAATTCTTGTAATTTTGTTTTTACTTTAAAAAAACTGAATTAATTGCATAAAGTTATTTCAGTTGGTAGATTTTTACTTTCTCCATACGTGTTGTATAGGAGAAAGTATTGTTTTCATAAAAAATATCGATTTCGAGATTTCAATGGAAATACACGTTTTGAGGTCCCCTGAACACGTTTTGACCATTTTCTCGATGATGTCAGTGTGTGTGTATGTGTATGTGACAGCATTTTTTTGGGTGCTCTAACTCAAAAACTATTAATCAGATGAATGCGAAAATTTATATTTAACATTTCCATAAAAATCGCAAGAAATGATTAGTTTTTGGTAAAAATTGGTGAAACGAAAGTGGGTGTTTACTCTTATTTATTTATTTATTTCTTAATACGGCGAGGTTGAGGCCATATGGCCCCTTCTTTCACCTAACCATTATGATACACAATATGATAAATTTAAATGTACAGAATTCAATACAAATCAATATAGTGAAATTAAAATCATTTCAAGGTATTCATAAATAACAAAAAAAATAAGAAGAGTACAGCACAAATATACACAAAGTAAAATAATAAAAATCATCATCACTGCCCTGTTTGCTGATGGATATAGTGATGTGCTGATATTTAAATGAAGGATAGAAGGAAAAATACAGAGGAAAATATTACATTTTTATGAGGACCTAATGCTGGCTAAGTATTTAGCACAATGATTCTTAAATTGGTTAATACCATTGACAGAGTAAAATTGAAAGGGGAGAGAGTTCCAAAGATTGCAGGCGGTAACGGTGAAGGATTTATTATAGAAACTGCTACGATGAGTGGGAATAAGTAGTTTGGATGATCCTCGGGTATTCAGGGAGTGGCCAGAATTAAGGGGTTTGAAGTTGTAGCTTAGGTATTTAGGCGAGGAAGAGTTGAGGATACTTCTTAGTTGCGTTAGGATATGCATCTTCCTACGTTCTTCCAAGAACAGCCAGCCCAATTCTTTGAATGCGTTTGTTATATGGCAACTTTTGCTCATATTAAAAATGTATCTAACACAAGAGTTATGAGTCCTCTGGAGCTTTTGTAACAAATCTTGTTTTAGATCTAAAAAAACGGAATCACAATAATCGAAATGAGGAATTACAAGCGAATTTATAAGTAAAATTTTTAGTTTTACTGGAAGAATGTTTTTAAGTAGCCTAAGTGAATAAAGTGAGTAGTTGATTTTCGGCAAATTTCGTTTACATGTTTAGACCAGCAGAGTGTATCATTCATAAGCAGAGTGTATCATTCATAAACTCTTGTCACATCCGTTATTTTGAGATTTTTGCTTTAATATTTGATATATTTAAAAACATACTGGAATACAAGTTGTAGGAAATTTAATTTTCTACAACCATTGCTTGAAACATTTTTCCATATAATGCATTGTTTAAGAGATATCTCATATTTTTAGCTGCCACCACAATGCCACCTATCGACGACTATTGTTAACAATTGACGCTTAGTTACGTTTTAGTAACGCTCCTTTTTCCTTTCTTAATTGTTTGAGCTTTATGACTATATCCAATATCAGAAGGCTATGGTTTGAGTTTATTTATGTTCTTTGTGAAGTCTAAATTTTTCTCGCAGATTCTTAAAATATTTATTATCATCTAACCTATTTGGAATTTTTATAAATATGACATGTATGGAGAAAGTCATGTGGTAGCCACATCAGATTTTTTTATTAACTTGTATGTCAGATGCTCGTACTCTTGTTCTATTTCTATCAAGGAATAGTCACTCGACCGTCATTATGAAATTTCTCTTGTCGTTTGATTGCAGAAGCATATCTTCTATAGTCCCGCGATTTTGGAATATATGGTCCCTTAATTGCACTTCTCATTAGTGGCGGATATCTTTGGCGCATAACTCGTTGTTTTGGCCATAACATAGTATACGTAAAAACCTATAGATATGAAGACTTTTAAACGTCATTATTATTATTATTTGCCTATATGTCATTGGATGTAACATGCTGAAAAAATATAATGGGGATTTTGCATTTCATTTATTGAGATTTAAATAAAAATGACTATTTATAAATCCAGTATCGACCTATTATGAAACCAAGAGCATGTGACCTGAAATTCATGATTAATGTTGTGATCAAAAAGTATTTTATTTCATTCCATTCACCAATTAAGTTCACATGCGATACACTTAAAAACGACCATTTTATCTGTATTTACTCGTGCGTCGTTATTTAAATTGTGGTACAACGAAGCATCTAGGTTGCACTGTATAACTATAAGAAAATCCAAATATAAAAGTGCAATTTACTTCCATGCTTTAATGAGATTCTTAAGGAAGAACCTTGTTCTAGGAAGTCGTCAACATCAAATCTGATGTTGAAAAATGATGCTTGGACTTTAATCTCACCCCGTCAAGCACCTACATTTCATGGCCTCCAAGAAACCACCCGATAACTCCTTAGAAGAACACGTTACTAGTCAGGGCTATAGCACAAATAAACAACTGTGTGATGCTGTATCTCAAGCATTTAAAAAAATTAGATGAAAAAACTTTTTAAAGATATCTACCAGAATATGGAGAAGAATTCAGAAATGCTATGGAAATTATGGTGCAAATGCAGATCTCTTAGATTTGAGTTTAGCAAATTACGGCCCGCGGGCCACCTCAGGCCCGCGAGAAAATTTTGTGCGATCCGCGATGCCATTATGAAAGCAAACCGTAGCACAAAATACAGATAATTTCACATTCGCTGCTTAAAATTATGACCGGAAAACCTTTTCCTGTGATGTTATGGGGATAAAATATTATTAATTATGGATTTTCACTAGCAGGATCCCTAGCATTAACTCAAATAACTTCCGATGTGAACCTTAACACGGCTAGCCGAAACATATTCATCTTTTAATGCGGTCCGGTTAAGAAGCTGCAACAGTCAATAAGACCCATCACGTAATAAGTTGGCCCACACCTGTCCTAGATGTTGAAATTCAGCTATACTATGAGAATGATGGGGCTCATTATATTTAATTGTACTCTGAAAACTGTTATGTTACTTCAAGTATGCCTTATTTATAATTTTTTGTCATATAACCATGCGTAATAAGGTAATAGTGAACGAATTGGTATTTTTGGCTCATCCCTTACATATTGTAGATCACTTTTGAAATGAGAACTAGTAAAGTAGGAATGATAGGTATGAATTAGGAAATCAATTCAAAAGAAGGATATATTATTTCAGAAATTAGACGAAGGAATACGGCATAATTTATCATTGCAGGCGTAACTTTGTGGGCCATATTCATAAAAAAATTAAAACATATTAAAGATAGTGGTCATACTAAGTTATCTTTTTTATTTTTAGAGAGATATAGGATGATTTACAATTTCATTTAGAAAAAAGAGAACCGTATTGATCTAGAATTCTAGAGAGAAATCCGTTTTTTTTTGTTTTGTCCTATTATATCAGAAAATTTCCATAGAAGTTAGAACAATATCAAGACTATGTGAAGGTGTATTCTTAAGCCTATCATATTATAAGTTGTACTTAACAACTGTTTTCATTTTGGTATCCGTTTTTATGAAACCACCTTGTGAATAATGTATTTACTATTCATTTTTTCAATCTAAAATATATTGATCCTATGAAAAAGATTTTACGCGCTTTGCTAAAACGTTCAGTCATTGTTGTTCTGTATTATCAGTCCTGATTTATAAATATTTTGTAAAATATTATTTTATATGTTTTAAATATTTCCCCAAACTATGCTCCATCGTATTTCCGCGTATTGCGATAAAAACCCCAAACCCCGAAAACATAATTGTTAAATAAATAGAATAAATGGAGAAAAAACTTAGAATAGTTTATATAGTTAAATGGCTCTGGAATAGAAGCACGTATTGACGATTAAATTTATTGATTATGATTAATGTAAATGTGAAGCGAGATAATTAATTATCGAAGCCTTCTCATTCCAGTTATGAAGTGGAGGGATTTTCTCAGAGCGGAATATAAAACTAATCTAAAATATAAAAATAAATATGCGAGCTGCCTTTGGTATGATGTTATATGTAAATATAACACTTAAAATACAAAAATGTTTTTAAAAGAAGAAATATATAAATAAATAATGGTGATAGTGCATATACACAGACGCATCCGGTTCTCGGAAAAACTAATTCTCACCAGCGACCAGAGTATTATGCGTGCGAGTTTGCGAAAATTGACTCCACGCCAGGGACTCGCGCTTACACACAGACACTCAGAAAATCAGACACTAAACCAGTGCTTTTTATTACCCTAAATGTACATTTTGACATTCACAGTATCATCCCAAGTAGGAGAAATTAGGGAATGAACGGTTGACTGGACGCGGAATTTATCTTAGTGCCAGGGGTGTGCTGTAATTGATGAGATGGCCTGATGGCTGGTTTCTTAATACACAGAGAAAGGAGTGTGTCTTTGGCGATCGGGTTGGAGTAATTGTTCGTAATCTTGTATTTGTATTGGTGAATGTGTGTACTTTTTTATGCGTCTACTTTCTTTGCACTTTGTGTTTCATTAGTGCAAGGTCCTTGATTTAAATAGGGTAGGCTGTATCTATAATATGTTTTTCAACGCTAGATGCAAATTGCTGAAGTTTTGACAAATCTAGCGTTCCATTTGCATATCTTCTAAAATAATTATGGTTAATCAAAGAAAAAAGACGGAACGTCAACGCAAAAATATCAGAATTATTTTAAAAGTCTGCAAGAGAAAAAACATTAATAATACCACTCAAAAGAATTCGCAAAACGATTTCTGTTTTAAAATAAAGCGTTTGCGAGAAATGAAGCAAAAAATTCTATCGAATAAAATATAATGCTAGGACATAAGACTGGATTTATTAACAAGCGTGCAAAACACTTTTAATAAAAACAAAGAATTAGAAGACAAAATCTCAGAAACGTAAACATAGAATCGCATCTAAATGACTCTCTAGTTTTGAGATGCATTGTAAGTGCGCGAGAAGAAATATCGGGATCGTGAGAAACAAATTAAGACAAAGGAATCAAGCAAGATGAGAGTTCCGAGGCAGATCGGTCTTTATGACTTCGGCAAGGCACAGCTGATTAAGGAAAAGGAAGAAATTATTATTTTAAAAACTCTATTATCACGGTTAGTCTCATCGGTGCTACCGGTAGGGATACTGTTTTTGTAAGAAATTTTGCAATTACAATTTTTTGTCTCCTAAATTGTATTGTATTATATGCTTCATGATTCTGTGCAATTAAATGAAATTATGAATATTTATAATTTTCTATGAAAATTAGAGTGATAAATTTTACACTACCATTGTAACTTTGAGACTGTTGGTTATTTTGGAGGTGTGAAATTGCACCCCATCATTTGGATTTTTGTCGCAATAATATCTGGTGAGTGTATGTCGCTTACAATTTCTTTCTTTTGCTTGTAATAGTCAGTTTTACATATTCCTTGCTGCAATAAATTTCGCAATCTATATTCCTTCTCTTCTTGCTACTACTCGCCTAATCGATCGAGAAAGGCCATCGAAGCCAAACCCGATCCGGCCCCTGGCTAACACGATTCTCCCAATTTAAATCCTTCCACACATTCTTTGAGAATTTCTAGCAATGTTTAACTTTGTTTTTAAGCCATTCAGCATAAATATACGGCTTCCTCGTGTGCGACTATGTAACCCAATGTCTTCTTATTGCTAATAAAATTCGCGCCCATTTGATTCAAACATTCAGATGTTTACCGCAAAAAAGATGTTTTATATTTTCTATAATAATAAATAATTTTATCAAACTAGTAATTCTTTTCTCTCCTCGAATAATCAGAAAACTACTTTGACCGCAAATAGTGAAAATTATTTAGCGGTCCAATAGTTACCCAACTCCTCCGTTTTGGCGGCGCACCACTTGAAAAAATAAGTCTATCTGACACGAATCCACCACAGACTCGACTCGAGTAAAACAAGGTGCACTTCCCAATTTCGAGTTCCTCAAACAAAGGCGGAGTTGAAATGAAATTTACCCATATGTTAGAAGGACAGCCCCAAAAATAATCACCACTAACGTTCCTACGACTTTTCTAAAATAAATTAGCGAGACGGTTACGTGATGTTTGTAGAACGCTAGGATCCCCAGAGCAAATCTCAAGAAACCTTTGATAAAACGATTTATTGTATTTGTCTACTAAACCGAAGGTCGTAATATTATTCAAAATTAATTTTTTCTTACTCAAATTAAGGAAATATGTATTTTATATTAGCCAATTGGCTCGAATATTTTAGTATATAGTTTTCAACTTGAAGAATTACTCCTATAATTTTAATTAAGGAATATAAATTTGCTGATTAACACTCGTACATTAAATTTGGCTCATGTTAAATAGCTAAAAGTCTTAAAATTTATCTAACAATATTTGGGCAGATGTTTCGCGCTAAAGTATAATTATTAAATTTTATATAAAATTCGATCAATTTAATGAAAGTTTACAAAAGAAATGTGAGTTGCAGTCTAAAAAACGACATATAGTAGAAAATGGAAATGCATTTTTTTTCTTAAACCAATACCTCTGCTTCACTAAAATTCGCCTCGTCCTCTTATCCTACTCATAAATCAATTTGATTTCCCTCATTCCCTTTATGCCCTTCATTTCCGAATTTCATCCTTAATCTTCGCTCAGCCATTTACAATATATTTATCTCGTTCTTCTTACAAATTAAACGTTCCTAAACTATTTTCAATTTATTCGTCATCTCGATTTGTGTTTCTTGGTGACGTCAGCTCAAGCACACTGGCATTCTCTAACTTAATCGCCTAACTCATCGTCAATTCCTCGGCTTCCGTTTGATATCTCCCATGTCCTTCCTTTGTTTGCCTGCTTCTTCTCTCAATCACTCCCGTAGAGAAACATCCATTCTACTCCGTCCTCATTCTCCCACCCCTCCATCTGTTTTCCTTGCAAACATACCAGAACAAACAGGAAAATAAATCTCCTACACGTTTCCTTCTTTCCTATTTTTACAAACTGATAACCTTCATTTTAATCTCCTTCATAATGTTTTAAATTTCATCTGTATGACCACACACGTTGTCAATTTTAGTACTCATATTTTACATTTCCGCTTTTAACCTATCCAAAATAGATTACAAATAGAAATTTCGATTTAAAAAATATAGATTAGGTTATTTTCGTTTGAAAATGAATTATGATTATAAGTAATATCCATTAGCATTTACCTAATGTTTTTAAATCTTAGAACAAGCACAGGAAATAAGATGGTCGGTGTTCTGTTTATAACAGATTAGTTGACATGTTTACAAATTTAAAACAAAGTCCAAACAGCTTTCGAATTTAAATCAAATTACGTGTACGGTATCTTAACTTGACACTCACTGGATCCACGAAGTATCAACAGTAGAAAATATTGCACGAATTATAAAAGAAAATAAAATTACAATATATTTAAAGCCACTTTAAAGATAACCCCTCTAATTTTTAATTTCCCGAAAAAGAAAAATGACTCCTTTAATTTCAATCAACTAAAGCAACATATCCAAAATAAATTAACGCAATTCTCATTTTTCTTCCTACTTGATAAATTTAATCTCGAATTTAGTGTTTAAATGATCCACATTTTAAAGTATGTTGACAAATAAGCGAAGTGGAATACAATGCAAATTTATAATGACGTATTTTCATTATTCTAAACCTCTTTCAAATATTTCTCTTTTTTTATAGATTTATATATTTGAGCAAAACAATGGTAACTGTTCAAGAGTAATTGCAGTATAATTTTTAGTATAGTCATACTATTTCATATAACAGGCATGGCCAATCTCACTTGCCCTAAGAGCCGCATGACACACATTATGTGCTCATAAATTTACGAACAGAAAACATAACCTGTATCCGAAGCAATTCAGAAGTAGTGCATGTCTCTTTGGCATCCCCAACACGTCTCAAACCACCTTCCGTCGTTGTGTTTTGTAGTGAAAAACGTTGACAAGCCATTGAATGGTTATTTAAAAGAGCTGCCACATTCGGATAATAGAATCTGAAAATTGATTGTATTCGACAGCGGTAATAAGTTGGGTACATTCGACGATAGTCATGCATAAGGCGATAAAGAGAATATTTTTCGAATATATTTTCGATGATATGGAGTATGAATTAGATTTGTGGGTGCAGTTTTACATTGGAAGATTGAAACGTTCTTTGACTTCAGAATAACAACGCTTAATTCAGTCTGTCTCTGCGCACTGTAAAGTTTTGCAAAACACAGAATAACACGTAATATCTTTCTTATCAACAAAGTAATAATTTATTTACTTAACAGTAATGATATCAATTTATGATTTTATTTAAAACTGACTTCCATTCGCTATCATTTAATTATGTAGACGGATCTTGACGAGAAACGAACGCGTATTTCAGCAGATATGTTCGAACAAACATATTCATAGAATTAATTATAGAATCATTCAACTCGTCTAATGGCTGAAAATAAATTCCAGAATTAGCAGATAAACGCCACTAAGCTGTTGACCTAAACAGTAACACTAAATATTTAGATAAATTTAGCTAAAATGCGTTAGTGTATATGTCTATACTCCTAGATATAAGATATAAAAGAATAGGGGATGATTAGGAATAAGAAGAAGGAGTTATACTAATCTCTTGAATGGAATTTTTGGCTAATCAACCTCTTGGATTAACAACTAATCTCATTATCAATCAATGTAAAAATGTTAATTGGAGAATAAATTGATGCAATGTTTTAATAAAAAACCCTACCAATTGCAATGACTTTTTCCTACACATCAATAACCTTGGGTCGAGAGGACAATAATCTAGCGTTTCGCAGAAAATTAAAAACTAATACACCACACCCGAAGAATGGAGGCCAAGTTTGGCATAAAATCCTCCCATCCACCTTCCGCTCCCTGACTACCTTACCCAGCCCCTCGTACGACCACCCTCGCCATTCGCGTCCTCCCACAAAAGCGTACGCCGCCTCGCCTGCTTTATTCGCCACTAGGTGGCCTTCCCTCCGGCTGCTCGCTCGTTCGATTCCAGTCTGCGGCCTCATAACACTCCCCGCCTCCATCCCGTAGTCCCGGCGACTGCCGTTCCTTCCTTTCACTTGCTTTCCGACGCCCCACAATCCTCTGCGGTTCTCCCTCTCGTCCGCCTCCACGGGAACCACCCTCTCACGGCCTCCTTCCCTATCCTTAATCTCTCTCTCCCCTCCACCACCTCACCCTCCCTTCCCCCTCCCCTACTCCCCCTTCCCTCCGAACCCACTCTCCTCCATTCCAACGCTTTCTCCCGCTCAGTCCTCGACTCTCTGCTGACAAAACAGCAGCGCGCCGCCCCAACCGCCCCATGGACGCCACGCGCCCTACTAGGAAGGGTTCTCTCGCCTCTTCGGCACGCATCGTATCGCCCCTCGCACGGCTTTCGTGGGGCAAGGAAGTGCTGGCCAGCCCCGTCAAGCGTCGTACGGTTCTCCTTGTGGGAGAGGAGCAGAAGAAGGAACGTATTCTGGCGTGTCGTTCCCTTCGCCCTGTCTCCGCGGAGGTTGTGCTCCGCATTCGACGATCTCTCTCTCTCCCCCTCCTTCCTTCGCCCTCTCTCTCACTCATTTCATCTCGCTTCTCCCTGCTACGCTCTTGCGCATCCGTTTCACGTGAGTGAATGCTTCTAAAAACCCCGAATCCTCGTTATCCTTCCAAAAAGGTTCCCCTTCAGGCACGCGTAAACGGCTTCCGAAACCGCAAGTAAAGTGAAAGGCTTTCGACGTCCCGTCGCTCTTGTCCCGACGCCTTGGCATTCGAACGGCCTTCCTCCGACGCTTCGTGCCTCTCTCCGCGCGAGTGAGGGCGTTTTTCCGTGAGTGTGAGACGGCGAAACTTCGACCGAGTGGCAGAGGACGAAGAGACCGCGAGATATAGACGCGATCATTTCTTTTCTTCTTTTGAAGGAGAATTTATTTATCGATCTTTGACCAAACTTGCTTGCTCCGGAAAGACATTTTTCTTTCGAGCATTAAGAGGAATTTTTCCAGTCCATTGATTTTCGTTTAGCTCTCTTTTTTTCTCCCTCCATCGAGATTTCCGAATGTAAGGTTCGTTTTTATGAAGCTGTAGCACGAAGCGAACACTCGATTTTTCTCTAGACGTAGTTGTTTGTCTCTTGGAAGAAGAGTCTTTCGTGGATCTCCCGAATTGGTGTTGGGGAAAGGGGTGACAGCAGTGGTAGGGAGAGGAGGGACAGAGAGAAAGAAGAGGGAGGGAGAGAAAGAGGAGGGAGGGAAGGGGAAGGGAGAAAAGAGGGGGAGAGAGAGAGAGATACATAAGAAGCAGTCGAGAGGGAGAAAGAGTTCTCAAGGCGTTGTTTGCTTTAATTCGAGTTCAGATCCTGTCGCGATCCATTTCCAATTGTTTACCAATTCACGCTCTCCAACTTTACGGCCAAGAATGACACGATTTGCCTTTGGTTGTGTTTCTTTTTATAATTTTCTTATTTAATTCTAAAACTTTTTGGTCTGAAGCAATTTTCATAAGAAAATTCAGAGATATTTTTCGCGTTGAAATACTGATGTGAAAATCGACATATTTTAAGAAAAAATTTAGCGTTTTAAAAATATTTTTTTATCATGTGGTGTTATTCATCCGGTTCGTAGTTTAAAATATTGTAGCATCTTTTGAAAGTCAAGTAAAACTGAAGAAATGCCTTCGTAAAATCTACTTCTTACCGGTGAAATCCGCTACGTTCTTGAGTGGAGACGACTTCTCATTCCAAATAAAACAACTCACTAGTGACGTTTTTGAACAAGCACGACTCGCAACCTCGCAAACACCTCTCTATAATCACTAATCACCTCTTGCAGAAAAATGCCCTTGAACCCATCGCCTTTTGAAGTTTTCAAATAGAACCGTAGAGCGAGCCCTTCGGGAAACATCGCCTCGGTCCACTCTCCTTTGACACCACGCCCCCTTTCCCTCCGTGGACCTTCTGCCCCTGCCCCTCCCTCTTCGCCGCACTTACCTCTTAACCCCATTAGCGTCGTCCATGCCTCCTCGCCCCCTTCTCCCGCCGCTTTCTGTTCCACCGCCTCACACTACGGACGCATCCCCGCATACGTCTCCGTGGAAAATGCGATTCTTTCTCCTTTCGCGGGGAGAGAGAAAACGGCATAGAGTTCTCCTTAGCCTTCCATATCTTACGTAACTGCGGCCAGCTTACGTAATCATTTGCAGGCGGCATGATCATCTAGGAGGATACGACGAATGTATCCTCTCTCTGAATCCTCGAGACGAGATCTTTTCCGCGACGCGTTTTCCAACGTCCTAACTCCATCCGAAAGGAACGAAACCGTGAATAGTTTCGAGGAGCGTCATACACAGTGCTTGGACGGTGATCCCTGTAAGATTTCCTTATCGTCGCTTCGCCTCCAAGAGAGAGAGAGAGGGATGCGTCCGCTCTCAGAAATCCCTCTCCGTGAAAGAGCTAAAAATGAGAGGTTGGTTAATTGCGACTCGTTTTGAAAGGGGGATCTTCTGAAAGGAGGGGTGAAATGTTTTTTTACCGCCTTTTGTGGCGTCAGGTCAAGTCGGGTAAAAAAATAAAAGGAAGCTTCGAATCATAGCATCTTTAGAAGTAATAAGAAAGCCCTCGAGACGAGAAGAGGAGGATAGGTCTCGTGTGATTTCCAGACGCGTGCACAAAAGGACTCCGGACTCGGGTCGCGATCGTCGCTATCGAAATTTTTGGATCGACTGAGAAACGGTGGGCGTTTTTATGGTTTTTTAATACCGTCTGGGTTGAAACGGAACGGAGTTATTTTTTGGAACGAATCCAGCCACTCTAATTAGGGCGAAACGTAATTTGACCACGAGGAGATTTTAATGAGAGTTTTCTGAAAACTGTCTGCTGTGGTAATTTCGTCTTACTGCTGAAGAGCTCGGGAGTTCTTCCTCCTAAAAGGATATAACGAGCCTCTCTCTCTCCTCCGCATCTCTTCCGCTCCCTCTGCCGCGCGTGCTCCCTCTCTGCTCACCGCTCGCCGCTTGACCACTCTGCTCTCGACCGCCCCCCCGCGGACTTCGCCTTGACCGACCCGACTTCTCTCGAGCGCCGTGGTTATGTTAGAAATCGGCGCAAAGTGGAGCCTAGTGCGAGAAGGTGGTTGCCTGGGTCGTGGTCCTGGGAAGTCGGACCAGAGGACTCGCCGACACCTCTCGAGAGACGCATTGAAGAATCTTCCCTGATAGCAGACTGTGGATAGATATAGAGAGACCCTACTCGCCCCATTCCTCGAGATAACTTCCATGCACAAGTTTTCTCGAGGCCCCTCTCGAACCCTTCTGCGACTATCAGCCAACCACCGCCCCTCTTATCTGTCATCCTCCGACTCCTTGGCGAGTTTTCGAATGGGAAATAAACTCTCTTCCACCTCGAACGCGAGACATCACTCGTGCGAATGATGTCAGACGGCATGGGAGGAGAACATATATTTATAGGAAAAGACGATCTGGGCTTATACAAACATCACTTGGGGCTTTATACTTCTTTTTAATTTCTTGTAAAAGTTCAATTGACTCATATCCACTGCTATTTACTAAAAAAACATATACTATAACATCTGTTTCTGGAACCTTTTCATTCGTTTAAGTTTCAATGCTTCAGAAAGCATACAATTATTTTAAAATATTCGTCGTTTCAAATATTAGATTCTTTGCGTTTGGCTATAATGACGTTTCAGGATAAACTGCTTCGTAGATATTCTGCATATTTTGTACGAGTAAATTTTCTCAGTGGGCATCATATAAAATAATAGGATTTTAAATACATGACTTCAGATTTAAGAAACTTTTCTCGACCAAGGACACTTTTTAAATATCATCTGTTTCAACGACCAAATTAGCAAAACTACCATTTTCTTCGTTAATTAGTAGAAACTCGCCATCTTTTTAAATGTCATAAAATATAATGTCCTGCGTATTTACATACATTTAAACTTGTGTTTTATCCGTTTTTATATCTATTCTTTAATAAAAGATCCATCGCTAAGATTAAAATTTACTTGTCCGAGGAATTCATAAAATACTTTTACATTATCATTATTATTATATTTTTTTAATTACGGTATAAAATAATATAATCTTGTTTTCATTTCTCGAATTCTTGTAAAAACTATTGGTTATCTCACATAATTATCTCGCAATTTTCCTCATATATTTAAGTCTTTCTTCTCGAAATTAAAGCTTGCGTTTTCTTTCTCGAAAAATTCCACCCTCTTTACGTTTCCTCAATTCTTCATCGAAGTCACTGAATCAATTCATTTTCCACCACGCGTTCTTTAGGTCCTCGCAATTCACCTTTCACCTCCGCCGCCTCCTCCCTCTCCCTCCTCCACTCACTACATAATCTGCTTACTATCGGTACCCACTCGAAAGCTTCTCAACTTTCTCCCTCTCACCCAAGCGCCGATAAACGCGCATCCTTCATAGGGCACTCGCTGCTAAGCGACCGCCCCTCCTCCATATATCGCGCCTCCTCTCTCTCGCTCCCACCATCTCGCTCCCTCCATCTCTCTCCCCCAGCCCTCTCCGAACACCGCCATTATTAAGCTCTCTCACTCCAATCGCCGTTCCCCTTTCACTCTCGCTGCCCGCGACCACTCGTGCGCATCCCCTCTCTCGCCTCCCCTTCCTCTTTCTCCCTTTGACGTCCCGCTGCCGATTTCCGACATTATCCTCGTTACGAGGCACACGATACAGACGGAGAGAGAAAGAGGGAGGAAAAGAAGAGAGCGAAGAGAAAATAGGCACTCTGTTACGCCCCCTTCCTCTTCCTTTCCCGACGTAATTTCGGATGGAAGCCGTGATGGGATCGGAGAATCATTCGACCCAAAGTGTCAGTGTCCAATTCGTGTGAAAGTCTCCGTCTCGAATCACGTGCGTGTGTGCCCGGAAGCGCGCGTGTTTTTGTGCTCACGTGTGTTCCTCGTCACGGCGGACGCCCCTTTCGGAGGCGGCCGCACCGCCGCCTGGAAGTCCCCCGTATCCCCATGCTTCCACGAGGCATCGCTGAGCGCCAACGAGGGCGGCAGAAGAAGGTGGAGGCAGGAGCAGGGAGGGAGGCGGGGGCGCGAAGGGAGGCGCCTTTCAAGGGCACCGAGTGCCTGGAACTTCCGCTACTCGCGCCCATTTCGGCGGGACTCAGGGACTCGCGAGATGGATACGGAAGGGAGCCGGCGGCGGGAGCGGGGGCGTACGCAGTACCTCCGCCCCGCTCCCCTCTCCGGGGGCGCCTCTCCTCCTCCGTGCAAAGCCCCCCCTCTCTCATACCCCTTCCCAATGGGTTGTTCTTCGCCCGTCGCAAACAGCAGGAGCAAAGGTAGGGCGATTGGTGATGATGCCGCCGTCGACTGGCGGGCTGACCCTCTGACACCCTTCTCCTCCTCCTACCACACACACGCACCCATCCTCGCCGAACTGAAACGCTTCCGACGCCTAAAACAGTCACGTCCTCGGAGTAACGAACGCTGACGCGGATTTGACGTTCATACGAGGTGAACGCGTGGTTTAAATTGCCACCTAAAGTTGGATCGGAGAGACGAGTCATTTGGACGCATTGCAATCCTTTTGCTATAAGTTTTAGGTCACATTGTTAATTCTGAGCGCAGAAATAATGCGCGCCAATTATCTGTGAGCGCGACTTCTTCACCAAACGTAAGATGTAAATTGCGATGGTCGTCAAATACTAAGATCATCTGTCAACAAAATCGAGTTTTCTCACCAAAGAGACAAATAATTTTCAGGTATATGACTGAGCAGAAGAAAACCAACGTTTGTTGTTAAATTCTGACTTGCATTAAAAAAATTTATTTTATAATGTTCTTATTAATTTAACTATTTCTAAAGTATATTATATTGTTTTGTTTTTTAAGAGCTGGCTCTTTTTGGTGCATCTGTTATGGCAAAATTCCATTTCATCGTGTCGTTATTTCTTCGGAAGTGGCCGCATATTTCGACTTCAAAAACATCGTGAACTAAACAGCTGCACTAAATGTGACGGGCGGTCGTCCGAGTGTTCAACTCAAATTCAAATATGATGTCCATATTCGGTCTATGCGCTGGAGGCAAATGCATACAATTTTGGCCGAGACTAGAAGACAGACAGATGACAGTGACAAGAAATTACATGACGCTGACGAAGATTTTCGGGTTTTTCTGAGTGGAGATCATGGTTAATTGCCTAGTTTTTGCACACGTTGCACTCATTTGTATTCAGGAACCGTTTTTAACCTGAATATCTTCTTCGGAAACCAAGAGCGCCGAAAAAACCTTCACCAAAAACTTACATGACAAATGATTAAAACACCCTCTCTGATAGCACAAAAACTAATTCCATATATCTATGAATATATTACGGAGAAATATTCTATTTTTCTTTTTCTAATACCTTCTAATATAGAGAAAAATATTCCGAAGAGAAGGAAGTGTTTAGACAGTGGTAATGATTTTTCTCAATATATCTCAATGAGGCAGTGTTAGATTTTGACGTACTTTCCGAGCGTTTATAAGGTCAGGAACTTGGAGCTTATTTATTGAGATGTGCCAAAAACGGACATTCGAGATTGCCAATTGTCTCTTCAAAATGCTCAAAACAAATATTTATCGTAATTCTAGTAATTACTTTCATATACTTAGTTTTAAATCATCAAGGCAAAATGTATTTGTTAAAACATTGTTTTCAATAGTATTTAAACGATATACATCCGCTTATAACTTCTATTTTTATCTGGACACTTTTATATAATAAGTTACTTTTATGAATCTAATTCAAAAGGGTCATAGTTATGAAGTGCTCACATTAAGAAACCAGAGGCTGTAATGGGATGAAAAGTGAAATAAAATAATGTCGAAAGGAAAAATATAAAGACATAGAATTAGAAACGGAGAGCAGTAAATGTTTTTAGATTGTACTTTCAGTAAGCAACCTATTCTTCTTACTTTTATGTACTAAAAACCATATTTTGTCAATTTATTTGCTTCTCTTTTTGTTGTGACTTTGAAAATCATACTCATTTATTTGGTTATGACATTTCTGTTTGAAAATATTTCCATTAATCCCTAGAATTGTAAAAAACCACTTTCTTTTAAAACCCAGGGTTTACAATTCATAATGTAATTCATGAGATAGCTGAAAGAATTTCAGTTTGTGATTTCAGCGTATTTCCGAAGTGCTACGATGAAACGTTGAAAATGCATTGCATTATACAATTTATGGAAAAATATTTTCACCCGGTATTTGTCACGCCCGAATAAATAATCAAATCAATAAAATCAAATTAGTGAAATATTTTGAAAAGGTCCCTCACATGACATTTGCACATTATTTCACCATTGTCGTCATATGATGGTGAAAAACCTATTTAACACAAAATTAGCAACACATTTCAATAATTACTAGAAGTATCATCATAAAGCAAAAAAATTCAATTTATCCATGCGTTAGATTCGCCTTCTAAATAACATAGAATAGAATTTGCCTATTTTGTATTAGAATAATCATATCTTAATAATTTTTCCTAACCTAGATTCCACCTTTGATTTTGCACGCGTTGAATTCCAGATATTTGAGTTAATTTGATTGCTATTTGAAGAAGTGACAAGCTTTAACTTCAGTTGCAAAAGTAGTGTAGGGATGAGATGTTGCTCCCTCTGTCAGAAGAATGTTGAAAAACCGAGTGTCTTTTGGTTTTAAATAACTGCCAAATGCCATCGGGCTCTTTGCCTTGTGGAACTGTTACGGCTTCCTCCAGCGGAAGTATACCAAGGCCATGCAAAATCTAAACCTATGAAACATATTGGATGGAGAGGATGAGGGGAGGGGAAGGAAGAGGGGTAGGTGAAGGGAAAGGGAGAAAGGGGTGGAGGAGGAAGGGATGGAGGAGGAAGCGGTTTAGGAGGAAGGGGTGGTGGAGGAAGGGGTGAAGGAGGATGGGGTGGAGGAGGATGGGGTGGAGGAGGAAGGCGTGGAAGTGGAAGGCGTGGAGGGGGCAGACTTCGGAGGAGGGAGAGAGTAGAAGGGTGAGTGAAGATGGAGTCGGAGTGTCGCATGATTAGAATGAGTCGGGAGAAGGAGTAGTGGAAGGGAAAGAGAGGAAGAAAGATTGGCAAGAAGAGAGAGAGAGAAGAGGTGAATGGAGGAGAGAGTAATTCCGAGGAAAGAAGTGGGTCAGGAGTCTTTAAAACGCAGATAAGAAATAATACCAGGAAGATGCTGAGGGACTGGAGAAATTAAAGCCATGTTAGATGGGAGAGTGGAAGCGGTCACGAATAGTGAGAATGAAAAACTAAGGAGAGAGATTGATACGATACGAGAAGGGGAGGGGTTTATGCACTCGGACTTAGGTTAAGTCGAATGCGGTGCTAAAACCCGCAGCACCCTTGAACGGAATATTTTTCCAATGAAAACATTTCGGACATTGGGTTTTATTCAGAAGCGGAGATTCATTTCACTGCACAGAATTTTTATCGGTGCTTCGAAATTTAAACTTACCGTGATTCTAAATTTAATACTATAAAAGAAGAAAAAGGTTATATATAGCTATGAATGTGGAGACCACGGGAAACTAAAGTTAATTGTATATGTTTAACTATACATTTATAAATGTCTTTGTTTGTTTATATTTATGTATGGGAGGTCCCCCCTGATTAAAGATTGTGTTGCGTCCCAAAGGTTTGCCGTTAAGTATTTTGTTCAGAACTCGGAACTTCATTTCCCATAGTTAAAGTTTTATGAATTGTGGTTATGTTTCCAAGCCAGTCCAAAAAAGCTTATTTAACAAACAAATAAAGCTGAAATAATGTACATTCGCAACGAATAATAGAAGAGAACAAAAATTTTGTTTATTTTAGATTCGTCTTAGGTTATCGTACAGATCGTCCAGCGAACAAGTAACTGAGTAAGAGTATATTGAACCAATGTGTCGCAGAACATCCCGCGGAGGTTGGACGCTACGCTGCGCCGCTGCAAGTAGTTCCAAAGAGGAACGAGTGGTTAGTACATGCGGGTTTCACGTTCCTATACCCTATTTATTCAAATACTTATTAATTCTTTATGGAGCTTTGATCGTAAAAGAACGTTTGTTAATCGTGAACCTCCTGTGTATACACATATTGCCGTTCGTGAGGTCTATGTTCTTCGGAAACATCGAAAATGGCAAGACGTTGATTAAATGAGAAGTAAGGGGTTAGGGACCGAGGTCAGCTAAACAATACCTATATTTCGTTAGAGATCACCTTTTGTGACAAATGCGTAATTTTAAAACAAGTATGATTAATTTAACCATTATGTCAATATAATACAAATAAAGTTGTCTTTCCTCCTTTTTCCTTTGTCACTGATAATAAAAGCTACCAAATGATAAATGTGGTAATCGAAGAATCACGCTAATTATTAAGAAATTCTAAATTTCTAAGCAAACAGTCTTCTGAAATTTGACAAGTACTTACACACATTTCGCCAAAAGATACTATGTTTTATGGAAGTTAAACAAACTATTTTATCAAACATTGCCTTGAGATTATATTCAGTCAGTAAACGATTAATCTCTCACGCAATGTGCTCGATGTTTATGCTTTTTGTTGAAGATATTTTGATATTAGCAATAAATCAATGTAACGAGCTCCTTCAGTCATAAAAAATTAACACTCACTCCAATGCATTTCACCCATTAAGTGGACATCTTCAGGGGAATCTTACCGTGGTAAGGTTTTCCTGAAGATGCACACTTAGTGGGTGAAATGCATTGGGATTAGTGTTAATTTTTTATTACTGAAGGAGTTTGTTACATCGATTGGCATTGAGTCATAAGTCAACAAAGCCACCAACCTTCTTAGCAATAAATTACAAATTTAAATTTAGACAAGGGTTTGAGAGAATTCTTGTTTAAATTATATAATGAAAGTAAAAAACAAAGATGATGACTCGTAAGAGGATTAATAAACTAAGCGATCAATTCCTGGGAAATGAGTCCGGCGGTTTGAGAGAAATAAAATTTAAGACATTCTCTATGGAAGCACTGAAATGACGATTGAGAAAGTATCGTTACTTAAAGGCAACTAGTGCGAGTTCCTGATGTAGCTATTTTGGCGGGAAAGACACTATTTCGAGAAACAACTTACTAGCCACTTCTTTATTGAACATCCTTTTTAAATTAATTTAATATAATTCAAGAAATATGTATATTAGAAATCACTCCTATTAACTGGAAAAACTTAAATAAATCTTACCTCTATTAACAAATCTTTCCAATCATGTCGTTCCTGCGATAAAATCTGTACAGGAACCGAAGTTGACCTGGACTAGGGTACAGACGCTTGACTATTTGGTGCTTATTTACGATTTTCTTTTGCTGTATTTAAATTTTATGAAATGTAAATTTAAAAATTATAAAGGTATCAATTTGTAAATTAAATTTTAAGTGAAAATTAACGAAACTGTTTCAAAAGGATTTTTGTATGCTTTACTTATTTCATAAAAGTATGAAACGACCTATTCTATCCATCAAGGGCTGGGTGAATAATTCTTCATTTATTAATTATTTTTTTAATAAAAGCAATTTATCTGTATTGAAATATGTTGTGGGTTACATACATACACATCTGTATTTATACAATTTTTCCTATACAATATTCTACCATAACATGATATACTTGAAATGTGCTTCTAAAAACAAATGAAACGGCTTATATTTTCAATTTTCATCATAAAACTCTGTTGTAATATAAAACAATGAGGTATTTTAATTTATTTTCTGTAAATATTTACAATAAAATATACCATTATTTTATTCTAAATCGAGAATAAACTTCGCACATTATAAATTTGCACCCCATTGGACCCGCAATCATTTCTTTGCAATTATCGGTTGCTCAGGAAACTTAATTATTTCCAGATGTCCGGAATATTGCCAGTTACGTGGAATGTGTAGGAGAGAAAAAGGAGACCAAAAGTATACGTAATTAGTGAACGTAAATTTTATTGTGCATATGTTTAAACCTCATTATGCGTTTTGGGAGAAAACATAACAATATTAATATAGCATATAAAGAGTGGTCCACCTAGAGTACTCATGTTACATAACAATTGTCAAAGTGAAAATAGTGCAAAAACATTACAAGCGTGTAACTGTTGAGCGTTTGTGTGACACTTGCGGCATATGTTCTTTCACCACTGAGACCTTAAAAAACAGCAAATTCAATATAGTAAGGGCAATCTGAAAGTACTTCAACGTAAGACATGAGTAAAATAACGACTTTAGATTGTGCTATATCAGGAGTCGGCAAACTATCCCAAGTGATGTGCCACATTCACTTCAATGTAGGGTTTTGCATGCCAGTGATAAACTTTGAGATTACATAGGTCTAAGCATAATAAACAACCTTCTGTCATTTAAAAAATAAATCTAGGTAAAGTAAATAAAAGTTTCAAATGTATTTAAGAAGTTTGCATTAGAAAAAAATAAAAACAGATGATCAAATTTACCGTGATCCTTTTCCTTGATTTTTAATCAACTTTCGTCGTTGTGTCTGTCTGTCCGTCTGTCTGTCTATCAACTTTTGAACCAATGCACTAATTTTCATGACGCTTGGTGGAAATATCTTGCTACTGGGGCCGAACTCCTAAGGATAGTTTTTGTTACAATGATTGAAAGTCCCGGGTTTGATTCCAGGAACTATCATTCCCATTTGATTTACATGGGAAATCTGAAATCCATCGTGCAGGATAATTTTCTTTAGAACATTTAAATATCTTATAATTGTAATATCTGAGCGGGATTTGTACCATTCTCTAAGAAAAAGAATAGAGATTGTAATTTTCATCGTAGAAATTTACTTATCGATCGTATTCCTTCGATTTTGGCGTAAATACTTGCGTTTTTGCAGTTTTTATCACTCATTACGAGATTGTTACCATCGCAACGACTATTTTTGAACTCGGATTCGGTATAGCCTAGTACATACACAGGTTATTTTTGCCACACAAATACGCGTGAAGGATTTAATTTCCCGTTAGAATGTATTTGTAATATTTTATAACGGTAAATTATGAAATTTTGAATCACAAAGAGCGACTCATCCGCGGTGATTTTAAAGCTATTAAAGCCAATATAAATATTAAATAAACAATTATGTGGAACGTAGGCATCATAAGTTCCGTTTTGATCATCTTGTTCGTTTTTGAGTTTTACAATTCCGGACCCGTTTTTGGATACTTAAAGCTGCATACGGGCTTCAAAGCGATCCGCTGTTTATCCTCTTTAGTAGGAAAATAAGGCTGACCTCATGCAAGATAATACGTCCACACATACTTGTGGATCCAAATGATGTAAGCATTTCATATGCTACATTATTCAAGCATGTAAATTTCATAGGTCGGGTGGTCCAACAGGTCCGAATCGAGGTCCCTGATCTCCCTCAGTAGCATCGAGAGTAACACGGAGGTCTATAAACCTAGCTGCCAGATTTGATTTTCAAGTAACTTCATAAATCCCTTGTTTTTCAACCCTAACTGTAGCACCATCATTTGTCGCACAAAATATCTTAAGGTGTCTACTCCTCATTCTTTTCTAAATTTTTCTACAAAATACTCCTCCTTAGTTTTGTCACACAGCGCTTTTAAGTAAACAATATTCCCTCGAATTTTATCGGAAAAGGGGTGTTTTGCGATAATTTACAAGCGTGAAACTTTTTATGCAGTTTCAGTTTTTTGTTAATATTATCCGCCATTTAGCTAATGCATCTTTTAATTTCTGGCAAAGAATGTTAGTTATTTTAACAAAGATGATACTGCATATTAATTTGAAAACTCAGAAAATGAAACCTCTATACTGTTAAAAGAATTACCTTTTGTACATTCTCTATATTCAAACGGCTGTCCGTTTTTGCAGTGAGTATTTTCGTAACTCCCTTCTATAGCTTCATTTTTACTCACAATTAAAAATTTGAAAATACTGCCTTACTTCTCAAATTTGGCTGCAGCCTCTTAACTGCTTCAGTCTGGTCCACTTCTTCAGTAAAGGATTTTTCCTGTTTCGTTTGAAAAAGTTAGTGAACATTTGATGTGCGACAAAGTACACTTTCTCAACAGAAATCAAATGCTGCACGGTCTTACTTTTGCACAAATTCAAATTCGTTTAACAAAGAAAGCTACATGAACGGACATCAAATTTCTTTTCTTAGAAGACGACATATTGCAAAAGGAATGCAACCAATCACAAGTTAAATTAACTATGTAAAACTACACAGAAATATTCACAGTTCTCCGAGGTATGTTAAATTGCGCTGCAAACTGATGCCTTTTGTTCTAAGATACCATGATTTTCCTATTATAAAATGCAACTTGTTTTCCTATCACAACGTAAATAACGCACGTAATTTTAAATAATAATATCAGTGTAAAATTTCACTGTGGATCAGGGTGAGGGAGGAAAAAGCAACTATCAGCGGTTAGAATTGTGAAAGTTTCTGGATTTAATACAGCAAAGTAAAACACATCGACAAGTATTTTGGCTGCAATTTATCTTCAGGGTAGAGTAAGAAGATCCATTATCACTAGCTTTTGGGTTGCTTTTCACCAGGTGTTCTCTCTGTCTTTCTCTCTCACCTGTCAAAATGGTTGTAACAAGGCTATCAAATTTGGCGTTAAATTTATCTTTAGCGAACCTCGAAACAATACTTTATTGTTGTAATTAAATTAAAATATCTCGTGTGACATTTGAAATCATCTTCCGCGTCAACTTTGGGACGCGTACCATATGTTGCCAAAGCCTGTCCTAGAAAATGGATTAAACGTTCTTTGACGGGAGTTGAAAATATGTTATCTTAGACTTTTCATTTCGTGACTCAGCACTTTACCCCGAGTTGTTTCCGAGGTGATAGAGCGAGTGTTGCAAGGATGCAAGTTTACTCGCCCAAACCCTAGACCAACCATCTCCGAGAAAGAATGAAAGATATAAACTCAGTGTCCATTTTTTAATTGACGCGCGTGGTTCGTCTCGTTTTGGTCGCCTAGTTATGTTGTGTGTTTCTACATTCAGTAAATATCATTTTCTACTTCAATAAAAAATTATTTAGCTCACATTATTACCGATATAAAAATTTAAAAATAATGTATATCCAATATCTATTAAAATATTTGTAAAACCGGATAGTTATTTCGGCTGCAAAGCAGTCCTCATACGTGAAGATTCACAAATAGTATATTCTAAAATAGAAGTCTAGTTTTGAGAAAGTGAATCATATTTTTCACAAAGTATCGATGATTGTGACAATGAATTTTTGTCATGGTAATAACGCAGTTTGATTTAAAACGTCAATCTGAGAAAAACAGGTGACGGAGATTTCTCTAAGAAACTTTCAGATAATTACACTATAAAATAGAATGTTTAATTTTATGCGCTGTATTATTACTTAAAATGTACATAATTTTCAACTATATATATACATACAGGGTGTCCCTAAATTATACCAACAAAATGATATGGGTTGTAGGGCGGCATGCCCTATGTGCGAAACGCCCGGTCTCTGTGTCCGGAGCAGTTTCCTTTTCGAGCTACGAGGTGAGAAATTTTGTACCTAAGCGTCCGATGTTAGGGCAATCCTTGTTCTTTAAACGTCACCTGTGATGCGCTGCCTCGATGCATTGTGAAATGTTTCCTCACTCTGTTTATTTAGTATTGCTAACAGGCACGAGTGAACGGATTGCGTATTGTGTATTCGGTGGAACTTGTGTTACCGAATAATAAAAAAGAAATTGAAACTTCGGGACGTAACAGCATGTTTAATTAATCGAAAATTACCGTACTGAGTGCGGGACAAGATTCATCAAAGGAGATACTCGAACTGGCGGCCCCCAACCTGTATCTTCTGAACAATGATTGCCTCGTTCGTTCGAAAATTCCCGCCGTGATGCGAATTGAATCACAAGCAGTCTGGGTGCGAAGGAAAAGGTCCGCCACTTGACCGACTGCATTTTCATACTCGAGGCTCTTGATTTGACCCCAAACAATGGACGGGTCCCAACAACTCGTTGCCATCCATTTATCGCATTTAACTTTCCTCTTCCGTATATATATATATATATATATATATATATATATATATATATATATATATATATATATATATATATAAACTTAAGGAAAAGGAATTGTAGTGATGGCGGTGGCAACAAGGTGTTGAAGGAAGCCCAGTGGACACTTACCAAGTTGAGGACCAAGTTGGCAAGCAGCTGGAGGCGTCGAAGAGACACACGTAAAACACAAAGAAAAAAACGCACACAATAACGGAAGCTTTTCGGGCATATGCCCTTCGTCAGCGATGTATGTATATATATATATATATATATATATATATATATATATATATATATATATATATATACCTACATTTATACACATTTAACACCTTCGTAGCGAAATATGTCAGGATTAAAACATAGGAAAAGAATTTACTTTAGGGAGGTTTTCCTCTTCGCTAGTCAGGAATAACTGTTGAGCGTTATTTTTATCTTCTCAGAGGGAGACCGTTGTACTCGAGGTCAGAAGATAGAAGAAAGATTTTTACTTAGGGAGGCAGAGGAGGGAAACCCAGCGTCTGCATTACGCCACTTATATTGTGAAGTGCGCCAAGGACGCGTTGGTGTGCTTCAGAATCCTGGCATGCTCAGCGAGGACGGTGGTTTCCTGCACCCACCACACCTTGCACCTCACTATACATATTTTAACTCAAGCCTTTCTCCACTAAAACTATGACAATTATAAATTATGATGAAACTTTCTAAATTTCGGACTTCTTAGTATGGCTAACTAATTTTTAACGAATGTTCAATCGAACTCTTGATTATAAAAATTAATAACTCGTGTCGTTTTATTATGAAAATTTTTATTACTTATGAAAATGTGTTCATTAATCCCTTTGTATTCAATTTGGTTGACATTGTTGATTAAAATTAGACCTCTCTATCATACTAGAAATATCTAGCTAAAACGCGTAGTAATGAAATCTGCGAGGATAAGCACGCAACTCCTCATACCTAGACAATTGAAGTTGACAGTCTTCAACCTTGATTACGCAAATGTCTAGTGTACCATGCGTTATAATTTGATTGTGAACTGAAATCATATATGTGCTTCTAAAAGATTATGATAGAGGGCGTGCTGAAAAGTAATGCCTCCTAATTTATATAATCAGAGGTGACAGGTGACAGTTAATTTAAAATTTAATGCTAATAGCAAAAATGAAAGTCAAACCTTATACTTAGTCATTTTCTTTAAAAACTAAAAATAGTTTGGTATTCTGACAACAAATAAAATGTCGAACTTTGCTTGACTATAAAATCAATTCGATCATAAAACTACGATTCAATCGCACTCGAGTGAGTTTATTAACTGTTGTTTACAACAATCAATAACCAAAAAACCTTTTCATTGTATATATTTTCTTTGCATACGCGATAAGTATAAGTGATACCACAACTTTATAGCGAATTTAAATTTGTCTGTACGTTTACCTAAATGTATATTATATCCTGCCACCCAGCAGTTAACCAAATTAGAGGGTGGCAGGGACTGAGATGAACCAAATTGTTTCTAACATTTCCCTTTTGTAACGTTGAAAACGGTCAATCTGAAAGTATTGAGACAGGGAGAATTTATTTATATTCATTAATGATCTATAATATATATAAATATTGCACGTTATCAGTATACCGTGCAAGTATCAACTTCCCACGAAGCATTTGTCAGAAGTTACGCCATTTTATGTCAACTCAGTTCTCAACAGAGTACATTTTCGAGCTATGATTTTGTTATAACTTTAAAAGTGTTTTAAGTGAGTTGCAGTACTTTGAAAAGCTAAGTGTTGTATTTGGGGATGCTTTTCCTTCCAGAGGCATGGTATTACGCTGGATTTCAGAATTTCGCAGGAACAGAGATTCTCTAAACGACGAAAATCGTTCAGGAATATCTGCTACTTCTGTGACGGATGGAAATGCATCAAATGTGGAACGTCTGATAAGAGATGACCCGCAGTGTATCTGTAGAATAATTGAGGCTACCTAAGAAATAGAGTTGGCAGCGGTTTAAAAATTTTGCGTGAATAATTACGCGTAAGGAAAGTGTCAGTTCTTTGGATGTCTCACTTGCTTACCAATGAGCGAAAACAATATCGAGTGAAATGGTGCCGTAAAATGATAAAATAAATTGAATGATGGCAATTAAAAACGTTTATTTAATATTGTAGCTGGGTACTAAAGTTAAATCTAACAGTTTCGTTTAAAAACCAAATGGCAATCGATAGTTTGCATCTTTCCAGGAGAACATGCTCAATTGAAAGTACTATAACGAGCGCAAAGTGTTGGCAAGAAAAGGATTTGCACGACATCACTACTGTTTTCCTGTAAAACAGCCAAACAATTAACAGCCGATTGGTACAGCACCGACCAGAAGTCTTTAAAACAGTAGGATAAAACGTCCCAAGTCCGGTTTGCGAGGCATCCTGCTGCAGCAGTACAATGTTCCAGCGCACAAGGCCCCGCGAACTGCCCAGTTTCTGAAAATGTCACATGTCTAGTTGTTAAAAAATCCACCCTATAGTCCAGACCTGGTGCTGTTTGACTTTTCCTTGTGTTCAAAAGCCAAGGATATCATTCGTGGACAACATTTCAAAACGCCAGAAGATGTTCTCAACGGGAACAATTCAACGTTGAATGTCATTCATCGAAAAGACTGGCGCTTAGCATTAAAATCTTGGCTTACAAGAATGGAACGTTCTATAGAGTTTGGTGAGGAGTATTTTGAGAAATTTTAGTAAAGATTCCATTCATAGTTATTTTATTGTTTTATATCACAAACCTTTCAGTGACCGTATCCAGTTATAGTCTCTGATTGTCCCAGGAAGAAATAAACCTCGATATTTCTCTGCCCCAGGTCATGTCTTTGATATTTTATCAACGTGATCATGTCCTTCAACGTAGTTGGAGGTTCTCAATACTCCTGAAAACTCGGTACATGATCTCATTTACTTGTACTTATCTAAAATTATCAGTGTAACATTCACTCAGCGATCCGCTAGATTCTTCGATTATAAAGTAACGCTTTGATTCCAGCCATATACAGGAAGTTCTTGCTATCTACGAGGGTTGCGTTCAGGAAAACACCGTAAATACCAAAACTGCGGATACCAAAACCGAGACCATATGAAAATAGGAAAGATTCGATTCTGGGGTCGCGAGACTAAAGATATTTTCAAATGAATAAGTATGTACTTTTATTGCAATGAAAAATAACAAGAAACATGTTAATCGATAAAATATTGCATTTCACAATTAAAATAGGCTCTTGGTATAAGTTATAATGCGTATTAGGCCTTAAAACAATCAGGAAAACCCGAATACTGTAAGAGTGACGTCTTGTTCGCTTTTACCTAAAAATCCTTTCCGATTATCATAATTTTATCTGAAACTTACTAGTGAACTCATGCTATATTTTACCATACATAGTTCTCTTTTGGGAACAAAATATTTCTTTTCCAAGCTCTCTAATAATTATATTATCTAAAAAAATTGCCAGCTGAATATTACCAGATGTATCATTTGTAGCGAGAAAAAAGTTTCCAATTCATCAGAAAATAGTGACGTTGAGTAATTGAATTTTATGTAGAATATGGAGACTAGAAAAATATTCCCAAATAATAGAAATTAGCTAAGTGGCTTTGATTACATAATTATTTACCATGGGAGTTCATGTTGAAAAATAGACTCAAATAGTCGTAGAAAGTTTTTTTAATAATATTAAATTGTTGGGCTATTTGTTTATTTTTATTCCTTGAAAGTTGCTTGATATTTGAAACGATTTTAGCCTCATAGGGATAATATAATTTTTGGTAGGGTCGTCTAAACCTTTAAGCTTTTATGTTCGCCACAAATTCTTCTACGGGAGGGGTTTTTGGATTTAAACTAAACTTAATGCGCAAATATAACAGACTGAGTTATTCATGGAAAAACGACTCGTTCGATAAATTTAAAACGCTGGGAAAGCTATTGTTTTTGATTGAATTTGTTTTATTTGTCTCCTTGTTATCTAAAATGGGGATTAACTTTCAGTTGTTACATTGCGTCATATTTTTACATTTGTGAGTTTTTAAAATGTGTACTTTGTTGTTGAATTATAATAAAGTCTGGAAGTCAAGATTGTTAAGATTTTCAGTTAATTTTAAAGGAAGACGGTCAACCTGTAATTTTAAGTTGCTGCTTTTGGCATAGAGAGTGTTGATTTTGCTTTTGCGTAAATTTTATTTATATTGTGCGTCCCACGTAAGGTAACGGTTTCTTGACAGAAGTAGAGAAACAAAGAATTTTGTAAAAGAGAAATAAAATAAAAAATGCTTCGCCAATTCGCAACATACTTTATATTTATGTATAGTATAACTGTTTATCAAGTTTTATTTTTACATATATGAAGTGATCTATATATTAATACTATTTACGTGCATAAGACATTTTCTTCAGTTTTGTTGTTTTTGGAGCAGTAGGAGTTCCTTCCAGTCAAAAAAGACTTTAGTGAGACCAGATATATACGTAGTATATGAGAAAGTTAGATAAATGTATATTTTATTGATTTTTAATTCGCCAAAACAATTTTTGACAGGTTTGTCATAATTTCTCTGTACCCTTTCGTACCAATTTTTAAGGACAATTTTTTCTGGCAATAGTTTTTGATCACTCGAAAACATGCGGCTAGTGCATAGCAATTTACGTTATATCATCAGCATACCACAGGTGACTCAAATGTCCTCCATTTACATTTATACCTTTAACTTTCTAGTCTGTCGTTTTGAACACTTTCTCTAGTACTGCTATGAATAATTAAGCTATCTCCTTGCTTCACTTCCTTTTTGGTTTTAAAGTCACTGGCTTCTTCATGCAGTAGAACAGACGATGTCCCGTTCTTTAGATATTCTTGACCAAAGTTATCCATGTTTCTTCTACTTTCTTCAATGCATTTAACACAGGCAAAGTTCGGATAGAGTCCATTTTTTTTTCTAAGTCGATGAAGAACATTCAGAAAGAGGCATCTCAAACTCAGTCTTTTTTAATATATCTCTGACGACTTGAATGTGGTCTATCCTATCCTATCTACTACGAAATCTGGCTTCTACTCTGGATTGAGCGGAATCAGAATGGTTTTGAAGGCGCATAGCGATGAATTTTCGTGAATGTTACTTCCTCCATATACCAAGTATAGAGAAAGTATTGTTTTCACGAAAAAATCGACATCGATATTTCGACGGAAATACGCGTTTTGAGGTCCCATGTACGCGTTTTGACCATTTTCTCGATGATGTCTGTGCGTGACAGCTTTTTTGTGGGTGCTCTAACTCAAAAACTATTAATCAGGTCAACGCAAAATTTTATATTTAACATATTTAAAAAAGTCGCGAGAAATGTTTAGTTTTTGGTAAATATCAATCAATCGGAAGTGGGCGTTTACTCTTCACACTTATCTGTTATTTTAAAATATTTGCTTTAATATTTGTTATATTTAAAACATACTGGAATAAAAGTAGTAGGAAATTAAATTTTCTACAATCTTTGTTCGGAACATGTTTCCATATAATGCATTGTTTAAGAGCTATCTTATATTTTTAGCTACCACCACCACGCCAACTACCAATGACTTATTATTGTTAACAATTGACGCTTAGTTACGTCTTAGTAACGCTCCTTCTTCTTTTTTAATTGTTGGAGCTTTGTGGCTATATCCAATATCAGGCGGCTACGGATTGAGTTTATTTCTGTTTTTTGTGAAGTATTTAAATTTTTCTCGCAGTTCCTTAAAATATTTGTTATCATTTAACCTATTTGAAATTTTTGGAAATATTACAGTTATGGAGAAAGTCATGTAGTGGCCGCACCAGATTGTTTTAGATAGCGGGGAGTAGTCTGATTATTAAAATCTTCTTTGCAACATTTCTTGCGCAAAAGGATGATAATTGCGTGATTTCACGACCCTGGTACGTCCTTCTTTTTTAAGCAAGACGTAAAACTCCTAGAGAGGAACATGTTCACGCAGTCTCCCTGTGCCTAGAATACTTTTATGTTGATGCCATAAACTCCAAACTCTTTTCCGTTCTTCAGTCTCTTGAATCTATCTCACTTCTTCTCAAAGAATATCTGAAACTTTGGCGGGCGGGCATCTTTCCTCGTTTACTTCCTTACATGCCTGTGAGTCTTCAATAGTTTTGTGTGGAATACTAGTTTTAAAATTAATTATCTGCCGCGGGTAATTGAGCCATCTTTCAGCGTCAGTATCACCTGCTTCTTCTTTCCCATCGAGAGATTACTTAATTTTTTATGGATTCTATAGTTTTCTATTGTTTTCTTGACTACCTCTTGATTATAATTCTTTGCTTTTTCTATGACAAATTTTCTTATGGTTTTATTCAGTTGTGCGGAGAAGATCATTTCATTTGGATGGTTATTCATTTTCCTTTCCCTTCTCTTCTTTACTTGTAATTTAGTTTCAAGGTGACTTTATATCTGGCTTCATTTTAAAAGGTCCTTTTATTTCTTGCGCGGTTTAACTTAGAAACTTTATTAATTATGATTTAGCATCTTGGTCTTTCAGTACACGGAATTCATTTTGGAATTAGAGCTGAAATTCTTCTATATGTTTTCTTAATACTTTTTGTTGATTCACAGGGGGTAGTGTGTGTTTAATCTTCGAGGGGTGTTGGCATCCTCGGCCTTTATTCAGTATTCTTAACCCCTCTCACGGTCAGAGGCAATTCTGCCTACGGAGAATGAGGGTCATTTTATATGGTTGAAATTCAAGATATATTAATTTTATGGAGTATTGTCATTTCATATTATGGAATTAATCCACAATGTTACAGCAGGAACAGTTAAGATGATTCATTATATGGAAATTAGGATCACACTACTCCACGCTGTAACTTCATATCTTAGGCAGCATAGTTCAGTGGATACCTGATATATTCTTGTCAGTTTCTATGAATCGCTCAATCGATTATGAGCCCTGCAGTGGTCGACCGGCATATCACGTTCTGAATCAAAATTAAATCAAATCAAGAAATTGACAAAATGTAACCTTTATATTAGCTTAAGAAAAATACTCACTACAGTAGGCAATAGTTATGGAGTGGTTTATGGTATTTTACACAATGATTTAGGTTACAGGTAAATGACAATGAAGTGGATTCAGAAAATCATGGACAATGAGCAAAAATGAAATCGATGCTGCCAAGTCTATCTTTAACTATTTTCATTGAGACTATAATACCATTTATATACTGCACAATTTTCCCACAACATCATGTCTCCTGATTTTCACCACCCATCTCATATTAGTTTCACCTTAAAACGTATACTACCAAACTCCCCCTAATTTAAGGCCACCCAAATTACACTGACTTGCCCCTAAAATGTACGCCACCAAAGTTACACATATGTTCCCTGATTTTATGCCACCCAACTTGCACTAGTTTGCCCCTGAAACGTACACCACCAAGCTTACATCAAACGCTTCCTGATTTTAGCAAATATCATTTCCTAGTTACCCCTGAAAGGTTTACTACCACACTTACATAAATTGCCGTCTGGTGTTATGCCACCCAACATACAGTTTTGTCTGCACCTTGGCGGTATACGTTTCACAAGTTTATGCAAGTTGGGTGGCATAACATACACCTTATCATCTTATGGCAGAAAACAAATTCAAGAGTAAGAGTACTATATATATCAAAAATTGAAAACCCAAGTACCTCACTTAAGTTTCTCTAATAGACAAATACTTGGATTTTCAATTTTTGACATACAAGTGCTTATCCTTGAATTTAATATCCCTCTTTCTGATTATTCCAATGTATATATGATCTGAAATTTGTTTTAGTAGCTTTCCCTTTATTCACGTGTGTTCTTTTCCATATATTTCTATGATTTGAATTTCCTAATATTCATTCTATACCATATTTTCTACTTATTCATATCAGTTAATTTATCATATACCGGATGTTTCGTCTCCTCCCACTGCTATATCACTGATTCCTGATATTTTCATCCAAGAAGTAGTGCGTGAATCTAGAATCTGCGAGTCAGGGGGCGATTTTATTTAAAAGCTATTGTCTAAGAATTGTATAAAGAGGTATAAATAATTATGAATCGAATTGTAAGTAAAAATTTATTCACAAAACAAGAATTATTTGAAAAATTTCCAAGTCATAATGAGGTGGTAAGTTCCACATATAATGTCTTGCAGAACTGTCAATTTTATATCTTTAGAAAATATATGAGTATTATTTCTTTACACTATACCAGAAGAAACTCAGGTTAATGTTAGTTCATCGAATTAATACCGTCATTTGCGACGGTTTCAAAATTTGTGTGTGGTAAAATAATACTATTTTCATTAAAACCTACACTTAATCATATTCTTATGGCCATAAAATAAATATTTAGACTATTATCGTGACTCAAATAAAAATATTTCAGTGTTAGCGGATAAATAGAATGAGGGTATTTTATTGCCAGCTGCGAAATGATTGGGTGAGCGATAGGAAAAGAGATTTTTTATTTGTAGCTATGGCGAAAAAAATGAACGAATCGATTAAAATGGAAAGGCGGCGTAAGGAAACTTGGAAGGGGCGTAAGCATAATACGAGAGAGATGGAAAAGGGACTGTTAAAATGTAGGAAGTGAAATACTGAAAAAGAGGATAAAGTGGAATGGAAAGTGTTAAAGTCGGATGTGATAAAATATGGAGAAAAAAGGAGGAAGCAAGAAGAAGTGAGAAAGAGATAGATAATAGGAAATGAGAAAGTAAAAATTTACCATAAAAAGGTAAATTTTATAATAATGATACAATCAAAAACGACATTTTAAGAGGACAACTTTAGTTTCCATTTTAAAATAGCAAATGAATCTACGAAATGAAAATGATTTCTGCTTTTTTATCATAATTTTTTTTAAAACAGACATAGATAGAATAAAATCTTGTTCATTGATAAAGAATTTTTATACTAAAATAGGAAAAAATGCATTGAAAAAATTCCTCAAAACATGAGGAAATCACTTTAAAACTCGGCATCCAAAACAAACGAATGTGTTATCAGCAAGAATATTGTAAATGATAGGTTGATTGTCAAATGAATCTGATTCAACAACGATCAATTTAGAAAGTATATTTGCCTCAGATATCTAAAGTAGCCACAACAAGGTTTAAAAACCTTGTGCCTATTTCTAAATTTTCGGTGAATTACTACTGAAGACGGCTGCTTTGTAGCTTAAATGCTCATATGGTTTTTTAACCTTGTTGTGACTATTGGAAATACCTGAGGCAAGTTTATTTTTTAAATTGCTTGTTCTTGAATTTTTTTCTGCTATAAGACGAATTCGTTTGTTCCCTGTTGAAATGACCCTGAGCTTTGAATGCTTCCTCGAATTTCATAAATAGGAAATTATAGTTATAAAAATATAATTAAATAATAGTATATTAATGCACAAACAAGAGGAATCGAATTCGATAAATATTAATATTTGATCAGATTTATTTTTTAGATATGTGTAAACTTACTACGTAATTATTGAATAGAGCATCTTTGATAATTTGACCAACAACTTCTCAAGGATGAAACAAATATTGAAAAATTAACCATCTATGAAATATGCTATTTTAGTATTATGTAATAATGAATTACTCTTGGTTGAAGCAGAGGTTGGTTTCAATTGTGAATTATATATTTTCACTGAGATTTATAATAAAAAACATTAGATCATTAAATAAATTCTGAGGTGTGTGAACAAAATTGCCACCTGAATGTTGCTGAACTATCCTTCCCATTTGATTTACATAGGAAATCTGAAATCCATCGTGCTGGGTAATTTTATCTTGTACATTAAAAAATTTTAGAATTGTAATATTAGAGAGATTTTTGTAGTAATCTCTGAGGAAAGGATTGGAAATTCTAATTTATATCGTAGACTTTTGCTTATCGATTGTATTTCTTCGAATTTTGCGTAAATTCTAGCATTTTGCAGTTTTTATCACTCATTATGAGAGTGTTGCCATAGCAACAACTATTGTTCGACTCAGATTCGGTATATCCAAATACGTTCACGCGTTATTTTTGCAGCACAAATACGCGTGATCAATTTAATATTCCGTTCGAATGTGTTTGTAATATTTTATAACGCTAAATTATGAAATTTGGGAACACAAAGAGCAACATACCCGCAATGACTTTAAAGCTATTAAAGTCAAAATAAGTAATAAATAAATGATTAACTAGAAAGTAGGCATAATAAGTTCTGTTTGGACCATTTTGTTTAATCTAAGAAATATCCAGAGATTTATACGTAACCAGGAACAACTGGAAATACCATGAATCGTCGACGAAGAATCAAGGATTTGAACAGGGATTCCGTTTCCGTAGTACTGTCACCTGTATATGCTTTCATTGAAAAAATGAATTGCAATCTACTTCAATTCTCTTTGCAGTAGGTTAAACTCCACTTATTGTGGATACGATCAAGTAATAACCGGATATCAATAATTACAATTTAGGTCTGTTTATGCAATGTAATTTACTTGTTAATGCAACAAGCGTGTGAATTACACGGCCTTTTATGCATAAATCTTTTTTATATCAAGAATAAATAAACTTACACTCCAAATCATCTATCGTATTAATTCATTATCGAGCTCGGTTACATCTCTTAAATATTGTTGTCAATATCAAATTACCTAAAATTACAAATCCAAAATTTTATTACATCACCATAGACTTCGTGACAATGAACGAAACAATCTCAATTTTTCTTTGGCGATTTCGTTGCGATAATCTGCTTAGTTCGCAAAAAAGAGGGGAACTACCTGGGATATTTCCAAAAAAAAGACTTTCACATTAAATGCACCGCGCATGCGCCGTTGCTTTACGTCGTAGACAGCAGTAAACTGCTGGATAGCGGCCGATGTCCGACTTTGGGGAATAATCTACGAAGAGCCTATGTCGTAGCCACGGCCAAGTGGATCGCGCGCGTTCGTCCATCATCCTTCTGGAACGAAAGGAATTTATATTCGAAATAATTGGTGGAAAAAAAGATTAAACTATTACGGGAATACGGGTAAAACAAAATGGATAGGACATTTTGCCCTGTTGTATGCATCCTCAGCGACCTGAAAAATGACGTCTGTAATGCGACTATTGAATGATGGTGAAGAAATCATAGCAGCCAAAAATACTAAAATTACCTAAAAGAATAATATATGCTTAAATTAAAAATTTTCAGATAAATAATGGAATTCTTACTATTATTATCATTATTAAGAAGGTTTATTTTAATTTATTAGTTTATGCCTATTTGGCCAACAAACATGGTATTTCTTATAGTTTACTCACTCCCATGAAATAATATAAAATTTGAAATTCCGTTCCTTAGTGGTACGAATTTTATTCTGTTCCTTAAATTTCTCAAAGTCAGCATATGATTCAGGCATGTATTGAATACCAACGGAAACCTGCCTCCTCGATATACCATAATTTGCTAGAAAACCTGCAGTGTACTGGAACCATTCCAAAGCAGTTTTCACTGCCTATCTTCTATAATTCCGTTAAAATTTCGACTCCCAGATTTCAATTAGGCGAAATGGAATTCACTCATTGAACCAAACGCTCTCCTCGCGCCGCACTCTTTTAAAGTAGACGGAAAGATAAACCTCCTCTATAAAACCGATCGTTAGCGAAATATCAGTCAAGGTGTCAGAGAGGCCGTCAGATTGGCGCATCTTCGTAAAAAAGGACGTATTGTATAGATTCCTGTATAATTTCCAATATGGAACGAGAGTCCTGATATATTAGAAAGGTACATAAAGTGCTGTAATGGTATTATCCGATCAGAATTATTGCTTCGTAACGCGGAAAATTTTTAAAACTCTACGACTGTTTCGTTAGGAGAAAGATGGATCTGAGAGAAAAAGAGCTTTTAAGTCCCATTTTAAAGGGAGCGGCGGCGGCGGAGAGTGTGGGGTGGGGGTGAACGGAGTGGGTGCTGGAAGGAGGCTTGCAGGGGCTTCCCAACGGGGTGCATTCTTGCGGCCTGGACTCTATCCCATCCCTACTCCGCGACCCTTACCTGCTCCGCCCCAGTTTCCTTTCTCCCTTTCCTCCCCTTCTCCTCTCTCCTACTCCCTCCTTTGCCCTCTCACTCCCCTCCAATCTCTCCCACCCCTTCTCCCCGCAATCTCAAAATTCCGTATAGTCCCGGCTCCTCGTTTTTTAAGCATAGAGAGACCGAACTGTGGAGCTCATATTATTTATCTTGAGACATCCCCTTCAATTACGATTCGCTCGAACGATTTCCACTTTTCGTGAGATTCGTGAGGTTTCCATAGTTCTACACTAAGCGATTACCGACATACGGTTGGGAAGCATCCGCATTAGGACAGCTGAAATTACAATGCAAATAGAGGTTTGCTGTAAACTAAGAGGAAATTAAATGGCTTTTGGGAGTGTTTCACCCATGGGCTCTAACTAGATAAATTTTATTTTGACTTTAATGCCCTCGTAATCCATACGCCGCTTTTTGTTTTGGTGCAACTTAATATTACGATCACGCGCGTGGCTTGACTTCTTCCAGCGCTGGACGTATAAATCTGTACACGCCCACTGTCCAACCGATACGAATAGCCATAATTACTAGCTTTAGTAGGAATATTTTCAATGGATACCTGGATCGATTAAAAGAACGTCACGAATTGTCCTGCGGATATAAACGTCGCCTTAATCGCGGAATCATTTCAATAAAATTGATTTTTATTGCGTTCTTCAATGTTCTCATTGATACGCATGAGCCGACGCTGCTGCTATTTGAATATTCTTCAATATATTGAATCACTTCGAAGTTGTTTTCTTGAGTTTGCTCCAGTAATTATTTCAAATCTTACCGATTAATCGCGCAGACATCGCTCGGTAACTCTATTTTAAATAGCGTAATATGAATCTGTTAGCTTAAAAATTTTCCGTTTCTTTAAGAATGCCTCGCTAATTTTCCTTTCCGTGCCGCTTCGAGTAAATTTGGTCCCAAATCCCTCACCTCAAATGCTTCTAATCTTCTTTTATCCTCCACTCCCATTGTCTGTGTCTACAAACCGCATTACACCAAAATCCAAGAGAACATTTTATTTTACGGAAACGGGCGACCGAGTGGGGAATAATAAGAGGTTTAAGAGGAGGGGAAAATAGCCCTAGAGGGGACGGCGACGGCTGCTTCGTGCCATTTGGAAATGTTGGGGCAGAGGAAATAATAGTCCGTGAACAGATGAGGGCCCCGCAAAGAGAAGCCACCGCTAAGAAAGAGAGAGAATGGAGCCGCATTCAAAGCTAGTGCACCCGCGCGTGTTTGGAAATACCTGGTAACGGCACTTGAGATTTAGAGGGATTCTCATAACATATCATCACTATTGGGTTCATTAAATTTTTACGGCATTGTTATAGATTAATATTTTACATAAAGATGCTAAACAATCTGCTCCCGTCTATATCTAAGAGCTGATTTAGCAGATATGGAGAACTATAGAAATTCCTTTGCAATGAAAAACTATGAAGTTGGTGTATTAAAGACAGATAAATTCTTCATATGCATCGGTGAATAAAAACACGTGACTTTAATTACAAAAAGAAATAAAAAATGTCAGTATGTTAATAAATATGATATAATACATTAAAATTATACCTTAGTGGGCATGTTAGCATTTAAAATATATTTAACCTTATAAATGGAGGTTATTAACAAAACAATGATCTTCCTCGTTAACAACATTGGCATGAATCGACCACTATTCTCAGCGTATAAGATATTATGCACGAAAGGTCAATGTGGCAGAAAATGAGAGGATTCGGAAAGGGACAAATTTTTCACTAAGTGAGAATTGCAATTAACAGTATATTCTCAATCTTTTCTCATCTTATTTCCATGAACTATCTTTTAGAAAGACCTTCCGTGAATTCAGAGTTTAATTCAACCGCGATTGGAACTTTAATGCCCTATTAAAAAGTTTATATTACGATGCAGGATAACTTTCTCTCTAAAACTTGGCATTTCTGTAAATATTGAAATCGTAATAAAAGAAAACGAAGCGGCGTAAAATTGCGGAAAATGTCTTACCCACCAATAACGTAATTCATTGTGTAGAAAACATTTTCACACACAATTTTCCTTATTTTTTATATTTTTATAGGTTCAAGCAGTAATCATTTCAATTTATCCATCGATTTTATTCTTAAGATTTTGATGGTGCATCGGGGAGACGTGTTCTTCAAAGGCCACATAAGTGGATTACCGAGGGCAGGTGTGAAACCCAAAAGTGTTTCCATTCTACTCTTTCCAATGGGTCAGCGAATAGGGAGCGCATACCGCGACTCCGTGAAATAACTGCACACAAGCCATAGGACATGTGTCTCCGAGAGAAGGAGAAATAAAAACGCTTCGAGAAGCGACTTTTTAGGATGCTCCTTCTTTTGTACTACGCCGCAGAAAAGCCAAGGGAAGCGTCTTTGAAAGCATTCGCCGCATGTATTCCACAATACGTTCGTTTCACAATGCAATGAGAGATCTCTCATTTAACATTAGGCTGGCTTCGTTTAAAGGAGCATGTCAAATCTTTTTTGTTAAGAAAAGTCTTTTCTCGTTCGAAGGATTTCCACTTAGCGTAGGTAAAATTACGTAATCGTATTTTTCTCACCTACGTCTCTCCTGAGTATATAAGTAAATATAAAAGTTATTTATGTATAATTTTAAGGTCACAACGCCTACATTTGAAATAAATATAGTTCATAAGATGATAGTGTATTTAATTTGTAATGGGTCATCTAAACTACATCTTGTTTTTATATGGCGTTCAAATAAATGATTAATTGAATAGGTTATCGAGTAACAAAAAATGGAGATTCTTTGGCGTAACATGAAAATACCGTATTCATAACGAGCTGCAAAATGACTAATTTACTATTATAGAACTTCAAGTGGCGGAATATTTTAAATTATTAGATACTGATGTCAAGCGTTTATTTTGAGATACTCCATATATTGTGCTAAAATCTTCCCCTAATTTTCGAATTATGTTTTCAATTTATGAAAATAATAACCTTCAAAAATAGATTGGCAGCTTATTATAGGATAGGGTTTTCGGTTTATCGCAGGTAAAAATGAAAAAAACGCTTGATTGCAGTTTCTCCTTCGCTTCGAGACATCGATCGTTCGAAATACGAATGGACGGAGAACGAGGGAAAGCATTTCCAATCTCCGAATTTTCACTCCTCCTCCCCTTTCTCTCCTCCCACACCCACCTGCCTCCCCCTTTTTCTGCCCACGTTCACCTGCCTTCCCTCGTTTCTCTATCTCTCCCCTGCCCTCCTCCCGCATCTCTGCGTTCTCCTTTCGGTCGACGCAGCTTAAGACGATGAACAAGGACTTAGTCTCTGACGGCAGTGATAATACCATTTTGAATAGCAGGAAATGCTCCTGTGAGACCAAATTACTGCAGTCGGTATTTATTTGAACGCAATGCGAGGCTAGCCGCAGGGGAAAACGAGTTTGTCGTGAGCACTTCGTTTTGAGGAGGATGAAAGAGGATTACTTTAAAGAAATTTTTACCAATCGCGGTAAAGTGGACGCATGTGTACCACATTGGCCTAAAAATTTACAATATATTTAATGGCTCCATCCCAAAAAAATACAATGAGGATTGATAGAAATGTATTATCCGCTAAAATGACATACCATTCATTTTTTACCTGAAGGAATACTTCGTAAAATTATCGAATAATTGTCAGTTATTGTTTTAAATATAATTAAATAATCACTAAGTAAGTAACCGTAACAAAAGTTACTGAGCAGAAATCTTTCAACAGAAAAGCCTGCCTAAGAAGCTTGCGACTTATATTGTATTAATTTATTACAAGGAATACTTATATTCGGATGATTCTAGGCCTCCATGGAAACTGATCGATATAAAGATAGGATTTTATCATTGCAATTCAATCATACCATTATGAGCAATTTTGTATTTTTATTGTTTCTGCAGAAGTGTATTTTTGTAAAACAAGAGATGCATAAATATTTATTGTTATTTGATGGAGGTTTAATCATTAATAATTTTTTAAATCTCTCTCCGATGGAAAACTGCTTGTCTCTTGTTTTCGTAGCAAATCCCACATTGAGTTTACAATTGTTGTGATCCTAAGGAAATCTAATTTGTGGGTAGGGGAAAGTCGCCTATAATAGGGAGGTTTCCTAATTTGGGGAGGTGCAATATTGTATACAAGGAGGTGTTCCATTCGGTGCTTGAGAATCGTAACTGATAGAACTGATGACGTTGTTCCTTATAATCACCTTAGAAACGGTCAGTTGCCCGTTCCGTGGTGCCAAATGTGTTTTGGTGTGCTGTGAAAGTTTTGTGTGTTCATATTTTGTAGCTCATAAATCATTGAAGGTGAATATTTTTAATTTTATTTACTGTTTAAATTCTCTTTAAAGTGTAGTATTAAACCCTTGTTTTAGAATTTCAGTAGGGTGAACCCTTTTTGTTTGATTCAGCCATTTTCTTGAGTTCGTATTTTCGCCTATTATGGGGACATCTCAAACGTCTAATATGGAGCTCCCCATATTAGGAAATCAGTTATCCAAAGATTGATTTATTGTTGGTTATTGGCGATTACAGATGGCTCCAAGGAAAAATGGGAGCTTGAAAGAATGAAGGCAGCTGTTGAGGATATGAGGAAGAAGGAAATGGACAGATACAAGGCATCAAGGGTTATCAAAGTACCACAAACAACACTAGAACTTTATGCAAAAGATCTGCAGAAAATCCCAAGTGAAGCCATAAATACAAAACTAGACAGAAAACAAACTCTTACTCCTAAAGTAGAAAATGTTCTGACTGAGCATTGTCTTTTGATGGAAAGAGTTTTTCGGCATGTCAATGGCAGACGTCAGGCGTGTGGCTTACCAACTTGCTACAATAAATGGAATTAAAAACCAGCTTTCCAAGAAAAAAGAAAAAACAGGAACCAAATGGTTGAATAATTTGAATAATCAGCCATCATGCAGCCTTGCACATTTTCCGTCATCCACTTCTTCTGAGCTTGGCCTAGCATCAGATATCAGCCCTATGGCAAGCCTAAATTTAAATATAAATTCTCGTGCTGGATCAGCTAAGAATATAACGAGTTTTCCTTAAAATTTTTGAGGAAACTCAGAAAAAGAAGCAACAACATGCTACTAAATCCAAATATAAACTTATTGCGTCGAATGCTCTTGTGGGTCCTTCAAAAAGAACAAGGAAGAGAAGGGCTCCAACGCCGCCTGACTCTATCAGATTTGGGCAGTGAACTAGCTGTTCCTCTCGCTGAAGGTAACGATTGAAGAAGATGATGAGCGCCTGTATTGTAGTGGTCGTATCTCCAAAGACCATAATGGAGAAGACTGGGTGCGATGTGCGAAATATTTCAGATGGTCGCACACCCTATGTGCTGGTACGGAAGAAGCTTTTGTTAGTCAGCTTTGTCAGCGATAAACACTGCTTTCTTCTCAAAATTGTGTTTTATGTACGTATGTTTTCTATTCTGAAACTATTTGTTGTGTTCTCAGTTTAAATTATTCACCGCCCCATATTAGGACAATGGTAGCGCCTAATTTGGGGAGATGAAGCATTTCAGTAAAAAAATTTTATACATCTTTTCCTTTGTCTAATTCATGATGTTTACGTAACAAAACTTTATTTAATAATCATTTAAAATCATATTTGTGTTTCCAACTGGTTTCCAACTGTTTCCTAAGTTTAACAGTAGTTTTAAAGAAAACCTCGCCATAATAGGCGCAACAAAAGGGCATGCGACTGGGACAATTTGGAACAAAAAACAAGAGGGACGAATGCCAAAATTTTTTTTTGTTTAATCTTAAGACACATCAAAGAGAAGATTTTTCAACTATGCAGACAGAATATAAGAAATTTTCAGCGATTCATTCGTAAGGCGTGTTATTTCGATATATTTCCACTCCAAAATGTGCGGAAATTTCAATGTCTCCAAAATATAAAGAACATATAGGCATATCTTGAAAGTTTGAATGTCAGATGACAGGAACACAGGCAAATTCTTGGTTAAAAGTAAAAAAATGTTGAGCTGGCAAAAGAAATATCTGAGAGAAATAAAAGAGTCCGTATGGGAAACGAGGCCAATAAGATGCACAGATAAGGATATTTTTTGAAAATTCTAAGAAAGGAAGTAGAACAGTAGCAAATAAATCTTTTCGTGAATGAAAGGCAAGAGAGGAAAAATTTTTATGCTTTAATCGATATGACAGTAAAAGACAAATTTGCAATTTAATTTAATGAATATAATATTATATAAAAATAAGTTATTAGGAAACAGTGCTGGATTATTCAACCTCCATTACCCGAATCGTACGTATAGACAAAAGTTTTTATAGTTGTAGAATTTCTTTTAACTTATCAAAATGTTACGCAAAATCGATTTATGAAGATTCATTACGTCAGCAAAGAAACCTCTCTCTCACTTTAGGAGGTTGTGCCAATATTCACATACTCCAGTCAGAGGATAAATGACCTTATTTTGAATTAAAATGAGGTGTTCTCTAAGAAGGAATAAGTGGACTGTTACAGATGAAATATCAAAGCCGAAGTGGGCGTTTAATCTGTCGAAAGCATTTTTCCATGAGCTCCAACGTAGGAATCATTAATAGTGAGTGGACTAGAGGAGTGTCGCGTTTTTCACAAAAGCGTTAGACACATAAGATATAACTTAAGATCCGACGGTTTCATCAGAATTCCGTGCACGCAAAGCTGAAATGTCGAAAAAAACTGTATTTGACAGATAAGAAATATACAATAAAGTTTCTTCCGCTTCAAAATTTTCTCTAACCATTTGATAAAATGGTACACATAGCTACTAGTAAGCAAAAGGCGTTTACTCGTGTAATTTCTTCCATCACCCATTCCAACCCCTTCTCTCACAATTTTCATTTGGAAAAACTTTTTTCTCCCCATAAATTTCTTATCCTTACTTCAACACGGCTTATGTTTAACCTTAAATTTAAAATAAATCTTGAATACTTGTTCGATAAGCAATAAAATTAAGGTTTTCTTCTTGTTCGAACTTAATAATTAACCAGGTTATTTACTCTCAGATTAATAATTATCCACGTGAGTTGAAACATAATTTAGTATTTGATTAATTACGGTATAATTGTCATATGAAAAAAGTAAACCGATAAAAAGTGCCGATGAGGTGGAGTATTGATGGTTGAAGATGGTACGTACTTAACTTGCTGGCGTCGACAGTTGAAGGATGCAAGTGGAGGAAAAAGTCCGCCGCGGCTTAATGACGTATCTAGGTAAAGTTGCATAAGATATAATCAAGTATAGGTAGTGTACGAGTGGGGCTGCGCTACTGACGGCATCTTGCGCTTCGCAAACGTTCCCGCGGGTATTAGACTGAGAAGAAACCGAAGGGAATGTTAAGTGGTTTAAAGGCATAACGCGGTGGAAGAATCCTTAAACGAAGACTTATAGCAAATGTACGAGTCTCAAAGCTCGAAAATAATAAGTAAACGGAAATTTATATAGGTATTTTATTTAGTTTAACATTGCGTGGTTAGATGCGTAAGTCGCGTGATCAAAATTTCGCCCAATGACGAATCAATTTTACATATCCTCGCTTTTTATTTCATCTAAGAAAATACGTATTTCATTATAAACGGTAAATTTAGTTAATGAATTTGATGTGTACACGTGCAGCCTATAATCGCCCGTGGTGCTTGGAAGTGGGTGACACTCGACGGCTTTAATTTCCAAAAGCATACAATTCGCTCAAAATTTCGGAAGATTCACTCAGAAAATAATTGCGCGTAAATAATTAGAAATGTCTTTCGGATTGCCTTCTATCAATTTTAAAGGTAATCACGCGGCCCTGCGTTCCACATTGCCTTCCTTCCTTTCACTCTCTCTTTTTTACTCTCTTTCTCCTTTTCTCTTTTACTTTCATCCCGAATTCGTTTTATGAAATGTCGAGTATTGGAGGGGTGTGAATTGTCGATGGCCACGTTGTGACAAATAGAGTGATCACGCGCGATTTGTCGCACCTGCGATAGTTCTCAGAACGAAAAACCTGCGAACGAATTAGAGTATTAGTGGAGTATTAGAGAGTGAGAAGGGAGTGGCGACGAGCGGGAGGAGGGAGATGGGAAACAGAGGTACAAAGGAAATCGCGCTCTATTTCGGCGGACCCTTGGACAAAATCGGCGGTTCAGAGGAGTTGAGGATTCGGCTGTTCCACTCTTAAGGGACGGAGGTAGGGTGGGGGTGGTAAGGAAGGGGTGGGGGAGGCAGGGGAGGTGGTAATTTAGGGGTTAAGTATGAGGGGAGGTAGGAGGATGGGGGAGGCGATAGGGAGGGGAAGGGGGGATGGGAATGGGGAGGAGTGGGAAGGGTTCGCCGCGGTCGCTGGCGGTTATATTAAGAATGCGGCCTCGCGACACCTGAGCCACGCCCTCGACTAATACCACTATGCCCACGCCCTCCGATCGCCATTCAGCCCAAGTAGGCCGCGCGCTTTCCTCCTCCACTGCTCTCTATTCCCCTCATTCCCGCCCACGCCCACTCCGGCTCTCTCCGCATCCATCCCCCTTTCGGGAATGAAAACATCGATATATCGATTTTCGATAATTGTTCGGCTTAATTTTGATTATTTTTCTACATCGACTGCCACCTCTTAACCAATGTGCTCATTGCTGCAGCCCCCGCGCACCTCCGAATGGGACGTAGGTCTGTCTCTCGAAGGGACGGGGAGAGAGGCGGCTGGGGATGAGGAGGCGGGTAAAACTTCTTGGTCAATTAGAAAAGGTTGTTATTCTAGTTTCTTTCGTTCTCTTAACCAAATATTTAAATTTTTTAATCCTCCATTCTGAAATCTTGCTTGATTTTGGTTCTCGGGATTCGTATCCTAAGCTACGCCGTAGACACTCCCCACTCGAGTTCTATTGACTAGCGGCATAACACAGCCGACCCACTTCACATTTCGGTTATTCTAAACGTATGAGTTAATGTGGTTATTGCAAAAGATTATTCAAAATCCAAATTATTTCAATTTCGTAATACATTTGAAAAATTAAAAAATCAGTTGCATGTTTTATACTGAACGATAGACCAGTGGTTCCCAACCTGAGTGCCTCGGCTAATTGGGGCGTAGCAGCTCATTTTTATGGGAGCCGAGTTAAAATTAATTTTGTAAATAAATCAACGACTTGGGAGTGTTTACAGGTAACTAGAGCATTAATGTTTACCCTTATAAATGATTTATAGTGCGGTTCCAACAAATGGATATGCCCAAACGTTTTAATATAAAAATATAAAAAACCTTGTTTGAAGGCTGGGGTGCCGCAAAATTCTGTGTATCTTTAAAAGAGTGCCGCGCCTATAAAAGGTTGGGAACCACTGAAATAGGCTGTCGTACTTAGCTAACAATTAGGAAACATATTTTTTCAGCTCGCGGGTTTAACCTGTGGAACTATATTCAATTTGTTGCTAAAAATATGGGCACGCAGTTATGTTATTTTTTACCAGGATATTCTTGCGTGCTTCTTCATTTCCTGCCTCGTCCTACATTTTGTAGTTGAAAACGCTCGTATTTTGTACTGAGCTTTATCTTTTTATTTTTATTACGGCAGTATCATTATGTCCTTACGTCTCAGAAAAAAGTTTTTAAGTTTTAGTTTCTTTATACTCTGCACATGCGGTAAATATATTGTCGTTGAGGTATTAGTTATGGAACAAACTCGAAGATAAATTGCGTTTGCGTGGAACTGTGGTAAATAATGCGTCTCTGCGACCATCTCCACCAAGCTTCCGCGTGGTAAAAACACAAATTTCTCTGCAAAAGCTTCTTCCAGCAAAGTCTCGTTTAGAAATTTTAAAGACGCGAAAACCTAAATGGCATAAAATTAAGTGGGAAAGTTGAATTGGTTATGATACTGCGAGGACGAATAATCCTAAGCAGGAAACAATGTTAACTTCTCTCATACTCTTGTATAATTAGGAAAGATATTCTCCGAGGCTCAAGACGGATAAGATTCGTCATCTCTTTCGTGCGGACACGGCAAACAAACTCGGGATCGAGCCGAATATGCAATACAGACCCACAAACCTCCGATGCTTCCAGGGAAAAATTAAGCATATTTGGTTGTTCTAGTGCACCAACAGGAAGGCCTCGACTCTTCCTTGACTCGTCCAATAACTGATTTGGAAAAGTACTTGTCGTCCAAGAATCTACTATTCTAGGCCCTGATAATCTTTCAAAATGATCCAGGCTACCCTCCCAAGAAAGCGGGTTGGACAAACTATTACACTTCAGTCAGGAAGAAGTGACTACCGAAGTTCCTGAGAAGCTAACATGCTTGACTTAGGGAAAAAATAGGCAGAAGATGATCTGATCTTTCGCACTGGTTTAATGAAGAATCAAAACCTTGACATGACGATTTCTGCGATACATATACCGGAACCCAAACTTAACAATATGTGATTTTTAATCTTTTGGTTTTTTATAACTTATATCAATTTCTTAATTCTTTTCTATATTTTCGTTCAAAATGTAGAAAATGATGTATCCTTAAATTAAATTAATACATATGGCTTTAAATATTTTTCATGTGTTTTTCATTCAAAATTTTGAATTTTTCATCCAACAAAGCCTTTTACCTTAAACCACGGTCTTTTTCATCACCTTGGCCTCCCATGCCGATGCAATAACTTTCTATATGGAGGTGTGCCCATTGCCTAAGAGTATGAAAACGATTTCATCAGAAAATCTTGAAATAATGGAAAACGTTATTGAATGAACCTTATATTTAATAACTTCCAGGTTAATTTGCACTATGTGAAGATGAAAATGATTTACAGAATAATACGTTATTTGACTTGACTACGAACACCAACTAACTTTACTCTTGTAGCATCAATGAAACAGTGAAAAACAAACAGAATATCGAAACTAAGTTTTTTCTTCCGGCTCACACAAAATCAATAGTTTTGATCGGCTCCGGTTTTCTACATTGATTTCTTCTAAACCAATTCAAACTGTTTTCTGTTCGCTCCGAGTCAAAATAATTCTAAGAAAAATTCAAAAAAATTCTAAAAAGCCTTTATTTGTAACTACATAATTTAGTTATTTTTTAACCAAAAATATCTCTACTATCGCAGATTAAAAATAAACCATAAATAGACATCTGGATAGACACACTTTGGGACAGTAAACATCTACTTAATTCCGTACAGCCACTAAAACAACACAAAAACTAACATGTATATCTAATAAAAATTTAATCTATTATTTCTAATAACTTAAGTCTCCCAGTTTCTTCAATTGAATCTTTGAAAGGTATTCTCAAATGGAAAACAATTGAATTGCAACTGAACTTAATAAAACTATTAAACTCAGTCCTTGGAGCAACTGTCTAAAAAACTTTAAAAACTGATCATTAGAGAACAACAGAAAATTTGTACCTACTTTGTTTCCAGATATATGAAATTGATCACCTTCCTCGGAAATAACAACATATAAAACAAAAACCAGTGATGTTTATGTATATAGCTAGATAAAATGGTCTATAAATATCAATAATTATAATATTAAAGAGCAATATGGTTTATTTATAAAAATAGAAAAATTAGGTGACTAATTTTGTTAAGACACAAAATTAAGTCATGACATATTAATTTTCATGGCGAAACAAGCTTGAATTGCATATCCAGTTATAAAAAGCACCTGATGCTTTGAAACAGCATTTTTTTCGTAGCGCACTTCATTTTATATATGCATCTACTGAATTGTTGGCCACTAGAAAGAGGCAGAATGTTTATTTTACGTTCGCAAATTCCAACCGATAATTGTCGCCGTTAGCATGCTTCAGTGAGAACGATTATGTTACTGCCTCTTCTTCGATTCTTTTCCCTTAACGTTGCTACGGCAGAAACTAGCCGTTTGATGTAGACAGGCTCATTTAACACTGTGACATATATACAAAAGAAAGCTTTCCTTTTCATAACAGATTCGCCGCTCGCGAATAGAAATCTGCTTATTTGTGATACGACATTGATAATAGTCGTCATTTGAACCCAAAAAATATCTATTCCATTCCCAAAACTGTCCACATAATAATTATAATATAGAAACACTGAGTCTTAATTACTCGCGCCACGCAAAAAAAAACAATTTTATGGAAAAACTGCATTTGTTGTCTATGAAGTGGGTGCAGAATGGAAATGGGCTCGAATATAAAAAACATTGACCTTCTCGTCAAATGTTTGCCTATGTTGAGCATATGGCAGGATAATACATATATAAGCTATGTTAAGTATAAAATATAACACGCACTTAAGTACTTGACTCTTGAATTTCAAGAGTTTAATGACAAATTATTACCAGTTTTTCCACGTGAAAAGCATAAATGATACGCGGCCGGTAGATTGTTTACCACATATAAAGAAACCAAATATCTTTTGTGCATTCCATGAACGATTCTCCTTATTTTTCTTCACGATCAAAAGAGTTTGCAAAGATTCTTCGATTCACACTTAATTAAATCAACAAACAATGAGTGATTACAATTTACAGTTATGATATAAGCCCATATTGACGCAAACCAAAAGAAGCAGGTAAAATAAGAGAGTGCAATCGGAATGTAGCTTAATATTTGTCAGTAAAACTAGAAAATATTAGGACCGTGGAAAATAGGTTTGATTTACATTAACCTTAACTAGCATTAAAGTTTTAGCTCTAAGCAATTGCGACTCAGATAGCAAGGGTGTAGAACAAGAAGAGTTAGATAAGGTTGCCCATTCTTTTTCCTGCTTTGCTTCATGTTTATACTGATGACACGAGAAGTGAAGACAATAGCTCAGAGAAATTTTTCAGTTATAAAGTAGACGCAGAAAAACTTGAATAGATTTCAGTAACTTAGATTCATGTGCTCCGTATTATGAAACAGGATTACTAAGAAGTGAAATATATGCGCCCGTGACTTGAACCTTGAGTAGACAGGGTTCGTATGGCTTCTATTTTTATGATGCAGTAACTCAGTGGTGCGCAACCTTTATTAACCTCGGGCCAATCAGACACGGGTGATTTGGCGAAGTGCCACGAAAAGTTTTTAAAACATAATATTAATATATTTACAAATCGAATCGTATTTGTTTTATCAATATGTGTTAGACTACGATTAACTGTTTGGCTTCTTTAATATGTAATACAAATCCATTTATGTCTATTCTCGATAGAATCTCTGCCTTGGATTTAGAAGGGTTAACAAATACAAAGCACTTTGATTACTATAGTTTCCCTCGGTTTATTGAATGCGGAATTTTCAACTTGAATCTACTAAATTTAACTTCGATTAAATATGGTGTATTAAATGTTAAATTATTTTTATTGAAAATATGCAAAACTGATTTTAAAATTAGTGCCAAGGCTTTCGCAGTGTTGCTGGGTTGAAGGCTTCATGTTTCCGGGTAGTCACCGCGTAGGTCAACATGTAAGATGACGACAGTTTTTCTGACCTTCCTATCAGCGTCTTCAGGTCGAAGTCAACCTGAAGACACTAACAGGAAGGTCGGCGAAATTGTCATCTTACATGTTGACCTGCGCGGCGTACCGGGAAACATGAAGCATTTATTTCAAAATTTGTTGGTTGCAGAAATTATTACCGTGATTTAAACTACCAAGTCAAAAAAAATTATGTTCGCCTGTAAAGTAATGAAAGACGATTGACAATAACGGATGTGGAGTAGCATATCCTCATCAAAGCATGGCCTATTATGTTATACATATGCACTTCAAATTTGCCTCCAGTAATTGACTCCGAATAATAAAAGGACGTGACTGAATTATCCATACTCATGATGCCCTGTCCTTCTAAAGAGCTTTATTCACGTTGTTTAAATTGTATTGTGTTAAAATTATAATTTTCCAGAATTCAATCAACTTAATTTCTTCAAAGTAGAACTAAAAAGAGGAATTTCCGTTCATTGTTCTCAGTTAAGTTAATTTAAAATGCTGCCTTTTTGTTTCACAAAAATAAGACTAAAGTTTCATAATAATTTCATATTTAATTTTTCATGTTTACAAGCTAATTCAAAACTAACTAAATGCTTTCTGTTAATATTCTAGCTGGTATATTCATTTGAAAAGAATTTTTTAATCTGTTACTAAACTGTATCAATCAACCTATCAAAGACATTCTCCAAATTGTTTTTTACAAATTTGCACAAAATACTTTATTATAAAGTGTGAAAATTTCCATTTCCGTACTACCCTTGAAAACCTTTCTTTGAGAAACGCCACAAAATATAATTTCGAGCCTTGTCTTGCTTCAAATTTGATACAAAAAAGTCTCTGTATATAAATTAACCGTGAATCACTTTCGAATTAAATGAAATCGGTTTTGGCAATGTTACTGAGGATGGCCATTGAACGTCAACAAACCTGTACATTCCCAAAATATGAAAGAAAAATAACAAAATCTAAGGAATGAGACGCATGGTGTCAAGGAAGTTGGTTTACAGAGAACCATTTCTATTTCCTGAATTATAAACGGTCTTTCAGCACGAGACAAAAACCATTAATACTTCAGGTTACGACACAGTCTCTCCATAATATTTATTAATTAGGTTATGCCCAAGGAGTGAATTTTTATTGATCTAAAACCGCGTGAAAGAGCAATAATATTTACATCGCTCTCCGTAAGTCACGTGAACGATTACGTCAGAGGATTTACAATCGCCGAAAATCTCGAATCTTCACATTATCTTATAGACTCTGACATGAAGTACAGGTTCTGATTTTGAACTCAAAAATGGCTTGAGCCTCGCCGATGCTCATATATACGATGTTATGGTTTCTTAATAAATAAATTTTTGAATGCATAGGAGCTACTTATGAATTGTTTGCTATATTCTTGGTAATTTAGTATTAGAAAGCATTTTTGTAGTAAAACAATTTATTACCCTACTATTGAGAAATATATTGTAAAAATACTTTTAAAATACACGTTGAAACCATCCATAATAATTGCGTCGCCTTAGAAATTAATATCACCAATGCAAAAATTATGTCAAAATGTCATTTCCTAGAAGGTTCCGGATTTAATTGTTGGGCGCTTAATATGGATAAATAAATTTAGAATTATCGCTGCAATGATGCAATTCCCGCAATATAAAAATTTGTCGTTATAACGTATTTATCCGAATATAAGACGATTCGAATATAAGAAGACCCCCCAAAATTTGGTAGTTGTTGGAGGAAAAAGTAGTTACCAGAATATAAGACGACGACCATTTCGCAAAATTTTCATTTACGTACAAAAGAACAATTTTCAATACTATAAAAATAAACAAAAGGTGACATCCCAAGAAATATATACCACATATAGTCAGGTTAGTCCTCACTTTCCTCATCACTATCACTTCCTTCATCACTCTGGTCCCATAGAATACCTTCATACTATTCGAAATCCAACATTTTTTTTAAACCACGAACAATAGATTCCGGTGAGATGATGTCCCAAAGTCTTAATCCACTCTCCAAGCTGGGCTTCAGTTCTTTATGTTGCCAGAAGGATTTAGGGAACAGTTTACAGGCAACAACAAAGAGGACATTGACACTTTAAATGGTTTATTGACAAAGGCAAATACCTGTAATTGAGGTATGATCAAAAGGTCTGTATTTAATTGCGAAATTTTGGATTTCACATCTGTGAAGGGGCCTTGAAAAGCATCTAACACATCTAACATCTTCAGAAGACCATCTGATTATGTATTTTTGACTTTAGTGAGCCACTTGGTCATTAATTCAGTGGTCATCCAACCTTTCCCATTGCATTTAAATATTATACCACTAGAGAGTTTCTGCTTGGGCAGATTTTTTTCTTGAGTATCAGAAACAGTGGCAGTTCATTTGCATCTGCCAACACTGACAGCATGTCTGTGAGTTTCAGTTGTTAGGCATGTCAAAGAACACAGGCGTCTCGTCTACGTTTCCCATCTGTCCTAACAGGTAATTATGTTCTTTGCGTAGACGAATCACGCAAAGCTGGTATTAATTAATTTTTCGACATAATCAATAGGAAGTTACTGCTAAGCGCATTGCCACATTACCCGACCTAAGTCATTGACCGCAAACTGTTGACGTCGTTGATCATGCGATTATAAGACGACCCTTCATTTTTCAGATGCAAAAATAGGAAAACACCTCGCCTTATATTCGGATAAATGCAGTACACATACTCAGGTTAATGAACATTCATATTCGAGGATATTATCGAAAATTGAAAACATTTCGTTCGATATAGGCGTTGGTGTTGTAAAATTAAGAAATCTCACATTCCTATGCGTCTGTTAGAATCCGCTCTTTTAATACCTATATTCCCTAATTCTGAAAACTGAAATTTTAATGGTAGCTACGAATGCGTTTCTCACTAATTCGATACAAATTCCAACCTCCCTCTCTCTCTCCAACATCTCCTCCTCTCCCTTCAATCTCACGGCCTCTCCCGGCCGCCTCGTGACTACATAATCTTCTATCTCTCTCTCTCTCTCTCTGTCTCTCTTTCTCTCCCCACCTATCACCCTCCCCTCAATCTTCCTGCCCTCCCCCGACATCCCCTCGGCGACGGCAGCAGCCCCCCTTCGGGGGCGGAGGATCCGACGAAGGCGAGCGACCCCATGAGCCTGAGCAGGAGGAGGGAGAGGCGGAGACAGGAATGGGCAGCAAAGAAGTGGCGGGGGGGTATAGGAAAGAGGGATCGGGGGGAGCGGTGGAGGAAGGCGGGAGGGGCGGCGGGGTCGGGGAGGAAGAGGCAGCGGGAGGAGGTGGGAGAAGCGGTGGAGGGAGAGCAGGAGGAGGGAGAGGAAGGTGCGGGCGGGAGGTGGGCGAAGGCCAAGAGGAGGAAAGGAAGGAAGAGCGGGGGTTGCCGCGGAAAGGAGGGTTCCCCGAGGGAGGCGGAAGGGGGAGAGGAGGAGGAGATGGAGAGCGAGGAGGCGGAGGAAGAAGTGCCTCAAGGAGCCAAGAGCTCCGTGGCCGAAGGATTGGACATCGGATCGACGGGACTGCCTTCGCTGACTGCGACGGCTGCTCAGGTAGTGGATGGGGCTGAAGGGGAGGGGAGGGGGGAAGGGGATCGGGGGTTGAGGGGATTCCACGCTGAAAAGACTCCGAGAAAACTACTATTTGGAAAAGAGATGAATCCCACGGTTTCGTCGTTGTTCTTGGAAACCTGCGGTGGAACTTGATCAAAAGAGCCGACTTATTTCTGTCGAAAAGTAGCTCCATCAAAGTGCAAATATTTTTATTATTTCGACCCATATACTTTACTGTGTGCTTGTTTTCCACACTGTCAGTGCGTTATTCAATGTTAAAATTTACGTATGTATGAAAATCCGTTCTTTGACAAATTCATTAAGTTTGTATTTTGAAATACACCCCATATAAAATCCACCGTTTTTCCGCTCTAGTTTCGCGATTTATAATTTTTTGGTTCGAGGGAAACGGGTATTCATCTCGAAAAAAATGTCGATTTGGTTGCAAATCTGAAGTCGGTTTAAGTGTTTAGTGAAAAGTTTACGCTATTTGTGTTTGTACAAATCTTTGATTTTCAGGATTTACACATTCATGAAAATGAAGTATTGCCCCATATTACCCATTAAAAATAAATAAATTAAGAGTACTTCTTCTTTTAAGTAAAATAGAAAATCATTTCAATATATTGATTTATATTCCTGTGGTTATCTTTGTTACGGTGCAGAATAAAACGTCTCGGGCAAAGGAGGCGTTATCAGTGTAGATGGTCTAGACGCCTAGAGCGGTAGGGCGAAAGCAAACGAGTGGTTTTGGCTGTCCCGTGTTGATAACTTATGAGAATATAGACGATACAATGAGTACTACATACTTTTACTTGTCTGACTTTGTTCTCTATTACGGAGATGCATTACAACGAGTTATTTTGACGGTAAATATTGACTGTTTAATTATTTTGAGTTCAAAAAATAGCATTTAGGAATAGAGTTTTAATGTTCTGAAGTCGATATGTAAAACTCCTCAAGGATAGATGATGATCGATACAAACAATCATTATAAATAGCTGCTTCTTACATATATAGGATATATATATAATATAGAATATATCATGTAAAACATAAGGTACTTCTAGAAGTGCTACAGAGCTGAAATTTGGCATAAATATAGGTCATTGGGTAAAACTTCAGGAAAAATCCGAAATTCCAGAAATTGTTTTATTTAAGGGATGTTTTTGACCCCAATGTCTAATTTTGAACACCCATAAGAAAAGCACTGTGCAGGGATATATAAAATTGCTTTTTTAAATTATTAAAAACTAAGATACAGTTTTAGGACATGCACCATACTATGGAAGAAAGAAAGAAGTCTATTTTTCTTGATGACAAAATTCAAATCTATGCTGAATTTGCGTATAAATTTGATTTTAATCATAAAATTATGAAAAGTTTTTCCGTTTTAAACAATGAAAAATATGAACTACCATAGCACCGACTTCAATGCCTTTCATTGGGAATTGATTATCAATACTTCAGGAGCATTGATTTAATGCTCAGACTACATTATAATCCATTTGATTTCAACCACCGACGTATACATATAACGACGTGATAATTTTAAATTAATTTTTTATCCGGATACGTACTAAAAGGTATGGATGATGACACCATAATGATAACACACAAAATATCCTAATTATACATAATTTTTAATGTAACATATAGGCTATTGTCTTAATGATGATTATAGTTATGACTTAAAAAGGGCGATCTCAGCTTAAAATTCGGAAACTTGGACGCGAGCCGATCGCCAGAGAATTTAGAAATTCCGGATAGATGCCTTAATATATGGGAAAATGAAAACTATTGTCTTATTTAAATGGGCTCTGTGTAGTTCAAATGATGTCGCGTTGGTTTATTTACGAGTTTATACTTTCCCCTATACTACGTATATGGAGAAAGTAACACCCACTGACACAAAACTCTAAGGTACTTCTAGAAGAGATAGAAATCTGTAATTTGGTATGTTGGTAGGTTGAGTAACACAACCGACGAGAAAAATCGAAAATCACAAAAAATGTTTATATTTAAGGGGTCTTTTTAACCCCAATATTTCATTTCAATACCCCATAAGAAAAGCATGGGATTCGGTGCAAGACTTTCTAAAAATGCATTTTTAAATTACTTTAGCTTGAGATACGAATTCAATAAAAGAATAGTTGTCTATCTGAAAGAACGGAAATCTTAAGTTTTGAAAGCAAAATTCAAATACCTACCGAATTAGCGTAAATTTTTCCTCTTTTCGACAACGGAAATCTTTAAATACTATGGCAACGACTTCAATGCTTTTAAAGGGATCTGATATTATACATTATGATTGCAGTGAAATTAATTAATTAATGCCGTAATAACGAATTACAGTTGAACTTCCATAACTCAAATCTCAAGGAAAAGTAATAATTATTCGAGTAATAGAAAATGAAATTATGGAAATACGTTTTTAAATATTTTTATATATACAGTGGAACTTATATAACTCGAATCTAAAAGGAAAGCAAAAGTTATTCGAGTTATAGAAAATTCGAGTTACAGAAATATTTTTTCATTTTCCTTTAATTGAATTAATATCAAGTTTATTACCATAAGCATGTAACTCTAATTTTCAATAGCATGTATATTATGAAAACATCATCACCAATATTTTCTTCCGATTATATGTAAGATTTTACTATATCCAAAACACTAATTGCATCACGCACTGTGATTGAGAGTATCATAGATAATTGCAATTCTCACGTATTACTGAAAGCACAAACATGACGATTATATTTGGGTCATCGACTTTAGGAAGGAGCGAATAGGTTTGTTTTTCTCCAGGGCTATAAGGGATCGAAATAGGAGAAGCAACCCTGATAGCAGTGAAGGTAAAACGTGAAACGTATTTTAATGTTGTGTTTCGTAGTTTTTCAAGAAATTTGAACTCTTTTCAATTGTTAAATATAATGGCGTCATACTTATTTCGCGATTGTTTTTATCCAAATACGCGCTAAAGGCATGGATGAGGATACCATAAACTTAACAGAAAATATCCTAATTTTTCCATAAATTTGATGTATATGGTATTGTCTTAATGACGATTATTCTTATTGCTCGTTCAGCGCGATCTGAGTCACGAAACTTGAAATACGAAAACTCGAACATGAGCCGATTGCCAGAGAATTTGGAAATTACGGATAGTTGCCTTAATTTCACGGAAAATTATAACTACACTGCTATTACTCATAGAATTTATTATCTAATACATGTAGGCTCCACGTGACTGAAGTGCTGTTGCCCTTGAGATCGCGTTGGTTTATTTACGAGTTTAGATCTTGGTGTATGGTGATTTTTTAAAGCGCTTGCAGTTTGCAAGCCCCGACTACTCGTACAATAAATTACAAAATTCATAATGACACAAAGAAGAGGTCATAGTTTATGCGCTTACTATAGGTATATGCTTATCATTCTAATTGTGGGCGAATCGCTGATCCGGCGATATGTAACATCAAGGCTCATAAAATTAATACCATATAAGTATCTGCATAAATATAATGGCCATATAATTATTATTAAATATTACAAACCTGTTGTTTATGAAGGATTTTTTCTGCCAAATAATTCGACTTATGCATTATTTTATCATGGTTTATTCGAGTATTGATGGTTACAGACAGTATAAAACCACAAAAGAAAGGTTCCATCAAATCTTCGATGTTTTCCATTTCTCTATCCTTTCCTTTTTCGTTGCATTCCATTGTAATAAGTTCGTGAGTCTCGAGAAATTTTGTCCACTTAGATTCTGCGTCTCCTTGGCTCTAATTTTTTTAGAAAAATATAAAATCTGTTTCTCAACAAAAAATGGAATGATGTCATATTCAGCGATGAAGAATTTTTGCCTTAATGGTTCTGATGGTTGGCAATACTATTGACAGAACCTCCATAAAGATGAGCAGTTCTGCTCGAAGCGAAAAACATGAGGTAGATTGATCATGGTTTGGGCAGCTTTACGCGTGCAAAGAAGCAAAATTGTATTCCTCAATGGATAACAAATAAAGCAAAGCAAAGTATATTAGAACGTTATCATAGTATTTTTCTACCATTTTTACGCTCAAAGCAGGCAATTGATTTCTTTTTCCTTCAGGACTATGCTTCCACTAATTCATACAGGGAGTCGAAAAAGTATTTTAACGGACAGAGAATCAATCTAATGGACGGGTCATCGCTTATTCCAGACAAATCCTTTAGAGAATTTATGGAGAATTATGGCGAAAAATGTTTACAAGAATGGAAGATAATTTTTAATTACTTGGACCAACCCCGGGCCAAAATTCGACATCCATGGGATGGAATGAGTAGCGGTTCAATGTATGCGTAAACATTGCTTGGAAGTAATATAATTAAAAAGAAAGAAATAAAGTACTAAATGACTGTAAAAGTAAGCTGTTCTTGTAATCATTTCTACCTCCAAGACAAAAATTAATGATTTATATCTGATCATTTCACTTAAGACTGTATTCTGAGTTTAGGGTTAAAATTGAATACCTAATCTAAATTATTTTTTAAAATCCAGGGTTACAGGGTTCAACGCCCCTGACTGCCCGTTTTGATCACCTATTATTTTCAAACTAATTTAACATGAATTAAAGAATTATTGGAACTATAATATGTATAATAATAATAATAATTTATTGATCCGAAGTCAGCATTACATGTTGAATAGTATAAGTCAAGGGAAAGCAAAAAGAGATCATGTTTACATAAAATCTCAATATATGTAAAATACCAGTTAATGCACAAACAGAGTCAATTATAAAGTATTGTCAGTCAAATATTCAGTCACAGAATAATACAATTTACTCAGTAGTAACTATTTTAGTTTCATTTTGAATGCCTCTGTGCTTGCTGTCAATTTTAGGGCAACCGGTAATTTATTATACGGACGAATACCTGTTTTATACAAATAAACAAAGGATTAATCTATTTTTACCCTACTTTCCAAAAAAGTAGTCTTATGAGATCGTCCAGGTGTTCGCGTATGTGTATGTGTGTGTGTGTGTGTACATGTGCGCGTGTGTGCGTGTGTACATGTGTGTGTCCTCCTCTATCATCTTCTTCATGAATCCATTTCAACTAAGTTTGGTACATAGAATCTACAAATATATTAATGACCAAAATGACATATTTGGACCGGATCGGCTCATCACGGGTGCAACAATTGTAAAGTGAAACCTTTCGGTAATTATAAATCTGGAAGGAATTGGCAAAACCGATTTCAACGAAATTTTGTATGAAGTAGGCGTGCAACATAAGATAACAAAATCAAGATATTTAGTATAGAAATATAAAGCAGGGCTGCCACAATACAAGGAATAAAAAATCCTTTTTTCGTGTATTTGTGCTGAACTCCCCTCATAAATTTTAACCAAATTTAATACTTATAATATACACAAATATCCAAATCCATATTAGTATATTTATTCCGAATCAGCCAAACAGGGGTGCCACAATTACAAATTAAACTATTTCAATAATTAAGGATTTGGAATGAATTGGTTGAACGGAGTTCAATTAAATTTTATATATAAGATTTGCACAACATATCATAATGAAATCTAGATGTATAAAGCGGAGCTAAGAATCAGGGCTACCACAGTAAAAAGTTAAATAATATTTATTTTACACGTATTTCTAGAGAACTGACCGCATGGGTTTTAACCCAATATGATATATATAATCTCCATAATTATAAATAAATAACCAAAATACCATATTTCAACCGGGTCGACTAAACAGGGCTACCGCAATATCAAGGTTCGACTTTTTCTGTAAATATGAATTTCGAAGGTGTTGGCTAAACGAATTTAAAAGAAATTTCGCTTGTAGGGCGCGTGTAGAATGGGAAAACTAGATGAATATGTTTAGAAAGGATCAAAAAAGCAGAGCTACCACAATATAAGGAAAAATAATTTTCTAATTTCAAAGCAAATATATTAGCATACGATTATACTACGGCGAATTTGACGAAAAGCACTTCTGTACCACGGGAAGCCTGTGTACACCCCTATTTGCTATATATTAAAATTGTATTGAAAGGAAAGTAGGCGGATTAGTTCTTTCCAGAGCTACTTTTTTAATAAATACGGTATTTCGTTTGTTAGAGTTATGACGTCATTATATAACATACGTTGAACTTGATCTAGCAAATTATTAACCGATTGGATCATAAAGACAAAAACAGTATCTCAGAATGAATAATTGCACCCATAACCCTGAGAAATGAGTTTTGAATAAAATGCGTACACCATGAGTTTTCACTGTAATGAACGTCACAACATATTTCGTTCCATATTTACATACTTGTTACCAATCTTAGTCGGATATTTGATATAAACAATATAAAATGTATCATTAAAATGCGCCGCAACGTCAAGAATTTTTCATTATTATTATTTATGTATTCATTGGTTCCGACAACATGTTGTTTCATTACAATGTGTTTATTATTTAGCCAAAAAATTTATTTTGATTAATAGATGGCTGATGCTCAATGAGACGAAAATAAATGTATAGCATGGTAGAATATTTAATCTACCATCCAGGGGATTGAAAAGGCATTTAATACCCATTTTCATTAGATCAAAAAACAAGAGGTTTTAAGAAGTAAAAGGTAGCGATATCTATTTGGTATTATTTCATCCTATTTTAAGCGTAGTAAAACTTAACTAGCAGTAGTACGTACCCTGAATATAAAGTGGATGGGCGCCTGTTTTGGAGACATACGTCTTCATAAGACATCGCTGTTGTGACATTTGATGAGAATCTTGAACTTTCGGGAATAAACTTTAAACCGCATTTGCCCAAGCCAAATTAAGTTGAATTAAAAGATATTAATTATAATTGTGCAATGGGTTTGGATTATTCAGTATCTGGAGGTAATACAACGAACATTTCCAAGCCTTTCCAACAAATCTCTTGATTATCCTCTTTATTTATTTTATTTTAAACAGTCTGTTCAAACAAAATTGTTGGTTATATCAAATCCTAACAAATGAAAGTTTGGTCACGATGAAATATAAACGCTTGAGAAATCATTACTAGTTAATGTTTGGTTGTAGTTTTGGAAAAAGTGATTCGAAGAAGCAGCTGATTCTACCCATATTTTATAAATATTTAAACATCTTGATTTCATTATGCTATGTTTTACAAATCTTATATAAAAATTTAGTTGAATCCATTGAGCCAATTCCTTCGAAATTCACAATTACTGATAGAGTTTAATATGTGATTGTGGCACCCCTGTTTGGCTGATCCGGTCTAAATATGCTTCTATGGTTTTGTATATATGTGTACATTATAAATGGCTTACGGAAAATTCATCGACCACAATTCATCGAAACGTAATTCATTGACCACAATTTACCGAATCACAATTCATCGAAAACGCAATTCATCGAAACAAAATTCATCGAATCACAATTCATCGAAATGTAAATTCACCGAACTACAATTCATCGAATGTATTATTCATCGAAATTTCCAATTCACCTTATAAAAATATAAAAAGTAAATTGTTAAATTAACTAAATTAAAATTGTAAAATTTAAAGGGTAATAATTATTAATTCTGTAAATAATTAAAATTATATTTTAATATTTGTAAAATTTTAATTATTAAAATTATGGTCAAAACATAGCATAACATAACATAAATATAATAATTATTAAATATTAGGAAAAGCATTAAGATACATAATGCCAATTTTTCGTTTTGAATGTTGTACACCTTAACCCCCTCCCTTGAGTGCTTTATTTGTTTCTTTATTATTCATTATTCATCTACGAGTTATTTGCATTCGAAAGACATCCATGACACCTGTACTTCGTTTTGAAATGTTTAACCTTCCCCCTTTCCTCCCCGTCCCCACCTCCGTGAGATCAAATTGTTTATCCATTGTTTAATATGTATCTACGATGTATTGGTAGTCGAAAGACACCCATTATGCTAATATTTCCTTTTGAAATCTTTAACCTTCCCCCATTCCTCCCCTACCTCACCCCCGTGAGCTCAATTACTTTATATATAGTATATTATTCCTGTACGAGTTATTTACAGTAGAAAGACATCTATGATGCCAGTATTTCGTTTTATTATATTTAATCTTCCTTCTTTCTTCCCCATACCCACGCCTCCTTAAACAGTAATGGTTTATTCTTACTTATTATTTTTCCAATTGTTATAATCAGTCGAAAGACGTTCATGTTGCCAACAATCCGTTTATATTACTTCCGCTCTCCCCCTTCCCCCCTCTCCATAAGATGAATTGGGAATTTCGATGAATAATACATTCGATGAATTTTAGTTCGGTGAATTTACATTTCGATGAATTGTGTTTCGATGAATTGTGATTCGGTGAATTGTGGTAGATGAATTGTGTTTCGATGAATTGTGGTCGGTGAATTTTCCTAGACCGAATAAATATTAAATTTGGTTAAAATTGATGCGGACAGTTCAACAAAATAGGTCTAAAAAGAGATTTAATTAGTCCTTGTACTGTGGCAGTCTTTTTTTCTATATCTATACTAAACAGCTTGATTTTGTTTTTTATGTTGCACACTTCCATCATACAAAATTCCGTTGAAATCGGTTCAGCCAATTCATCCGAAATTCATAATTACCAAAACGTTTTATTTTGCAATTGTGGCACCCCTGCTGAGTCGACCAGGTCCAAATACTATGTCATTTTGGTCATTTATTTATGTGAAGATTCTATGTATCAATTTTGGTTGGAATCGTTTAGCTAATTCTTCCCAGATATATGCGTACGGATGGACGGACATCACGAAGATAATAGTGCTTTTTAGTAATGACGACAAGCACTAATGAACTACCAAAGAGCAATTTTGGTTCTCTTCAACTTTTACTCACAATTCGATTGGGCAAATATCGCATTCTAATTCAGTTTTTATTATCATTTATTAATATTGAAAATGAAATGATGTGTTATAAAGCCATTTAATGTATGGTTATATTGTTGTTATGCTATCACATAATAAGGCCATCTTATTGTTAGATAAAATTGTTATTCGTAGTAATTATTGACAACCATTTGGAATCATCTTACGAAATCCGTCATGTTGTATCTCGATCTGAACTTGAACATAGTTCATTCCTTGACCCAAATTCGTATTTTTTTGTGGTTCATTCTTGCGTTTTCCCTTCCACGTGAGACGTAAGAGAGACTCATTGATTTTTTCCAGCGAAATAAAAATAAATTTTTTCCAACAGGAGAACGTGCGTGATGCTAAAAACTGTCAGATAATACAATTCACGGCTTCTCATTTGCATTAATTAAATCAGCCTGAAGTTTTTATAATAAAAATTTCATCTTAAACTTTCATTACTGATCCGAAATTAAAACTGCGTAATGACCCGGTCTCTTTAAATTTTTTAACGATTAACAACCGATCCCACAAATCATCTCTATCTGTTTATATCTGTCTAGAAAACACGTTAAAATATTATTATTTTAATTTCTCATACCAAGTCATGAACTAAAATTCGTGTGGCAGGTTGTAACGGCCACTCGACTGTCTACTAAGCTTTATTCGTTAATTTTTTAATTCATATTGGTGAATTATTTTTGGGTGAGTGGTAGCATTCCAAAGATAGGCATAGCACTTATTTCATCGCATGAATTTATATAACCCAGAGACCTTCCAAGAATATGAAATAACGTCAATTAATTAATTCTTTGGCATTTTTATTTCATGCATTGCACAAGTCTCGACGCGCGGTGATATCGCTTTTCACCATTCTATGGGAAATCAAATCCTATTTAGAATTCACATCACTTAATGTGAAGGAATGTGATTTTAAATTGATATAAGGGATGCTGGAGCAAATTACTTATTAAATAGCTCAATTAGGTCTGTAATATGTATGGATCATGTGTTGTATCGCAGATAATATTTGTACACTTCACTGTATCGCATTTATTTAGGATATTCGAGAAAGATTTTAAATTTTAGCTTAAAATTTTCAATTTATTGGAATATCTGGATAAGCTGTGGTTAGTAAACAGAATGTCGTGAAAAAATAGGACATTATTCCATTAAGGGAGAAGAATGCCCATTCAGTACAATCGCGCATGATCAACAAATCGAAACCAATTTTTTTTTATTATAAAGATAATCTTATAAGACGAATAATAATATATCATCACATTTCTCCAAGATTTAAAACAGAAAAGGGAAACGATTTTCTTCTATTTCTGCTTGTCACTTTGTTTTTTACTCGAGCCCCTATCCTTTGCTCCAGAACACAACAATTTCCAGATTCCTAAAACATTCTCATCTCTCGAGCGCTAATTTTCGTCAAGTACAAGGACTTTCGAGTCAATTATATTCCTCGGAAAGGTCTACCGCCTGTCAATTTTGGCAGCTGACTTTCTCTCAACAAAATATATCTTCTTTGTATCCTTTCACGAAACACCGAAATGAAAAATCGGCAAATGAAATTACTCAAACAGGAATTACGGGCGCTTTAACTCGGCGAAACGTATTTCGTGTTCCACGACTTGCTATTGAAATAGTAAAGTCAGTCAGTTTGCCCAGGCAGATGGATCTAAAAGTGCGAGGCCATCTCCTTTTGCATTGAGGTATGGCACAGACCTGCTAAAAGTTAGAAAATCATTTGATGAATGGAAATCACTTAAAAGCTTTCCGTCGAACTCAAAAGAAGGTAATATGCCACACTCACCGAGCGAGCTGATAAACTCAGCCCCACATCATCGATTTATGCGTAAACCTTAGATCCTGGATACAGAAAATTCTCCGTTTCAAGCGTGAATTGCTTGATGGAAATAACTTTTAGCTTTTAAATCTATAGTCACCTTAATATATGTCACGATCAAAATAGCGACGCAAATTAGAGTGGATGATGCGTCATTCCTCATCCGAACGAAATGTTGCAGGTAAGCGAGATTAGCGAGTTTACAAACGATGCATCGGTTGCCACCCTATTTTGTTTACTTTTTCTTATGCTCATTTAATTATTTGAGAGGAAAATCGGATCCGTCAAAAAGAACATTTCTAAAAACTCTTCCGACATCACCATTTCTCTTTTCGCTAATCTGTATTTTATCCTAGATCAAGATTTTTTGAAAAGCATCAGTTTCCTCGGATTTTCACAAAAATTTTCATTATTTTATTTGAAATTCTTGGTGCAAAAGCATTCTTTAACTAACTATTTAAAGCCAATTGGATGCGTTATCATTTTAAGTAATCTCATTGCATTAATTCTTCCATATAAATTTCCTACACTTCTTGGCAGATCGGATTTGCTATATCTATGATTCCTTTTAATTAGAATTCAATCGAATAAGTTAGAAAGTTCCCAACAACTACCACGGCATTGAAGCGCATTTTTGTTTGCATAAAAATCTATCGACGACGATGAAAATTCACCGTCGACTGCCGGAATCGGAATTTATTTTGGTCAAACCCGTTCGACTTGACTGTCGATTTGATTCAATTTCCGATCATTCATGTCTCTCGGAGGGGTCGTATGGGAAGGGACGTAACAACTGAGAAGAAAGATCAATCAGTGGCTCCCTAGTTTAACCTCAAAGCACTAACGGCGTTTTAATAGAGAAATGACTTATTCGAATCGATAATTGTACTTCTAAAACAGTTTTAGTATGATGCTATAAATCTAATGAACCAATATCATTTTCTCGGAGATAGTTTTCTTTTTTCTCTTTTTTACACTGAAATCAATTACGTTCTTCGGTATGTGAATGGTTTTATGCAGTGGTATGTATGGGTGCATGTGAGTGTATTTGTTACTTGTTTTGCTATAACATCCGATCTGCATGGACTTTATGCGTCAGTGTAAACATGATGGCTCTTAATATCACGGTCCTTGCGAATGCCTGACTCGAACCGAGCTGCTCTCTTTACAAAACTCTAGCTTCCAAAGGACAACATTATGTGGTCGAAGCATCTGTATCTCTCTTGGCAGAGCCGATAGTGTGCTCCAGAGGACCTTCGCACTCGACTTAAGTCTTGTGATTGGCCGTGACCGCACGGGTATCTTACACGCCACGGAACGAGACATGGACGAAAAGAGATATCCGTGGCAATCTTCCCTAGAATATCAAATCCAATCTTTGCTCGCGTCATGTACGATCGAGTTTGATAAACAATCAATCTGATGCAGTAGTTCCTCTCTTTATGCGGAGTGTGCGTTCCAGGAAAGGAAAGAATTCGCATAAACAGAACCCATATTTACATATAAAAGGTACGTTCCACAAATATTCCTAATCCCCCTCCACGACGCACTTTTTTCACTCCATAGCGACGTTCCTGTGCGTTAAATACAAACTTTAAACAACTAATATCATAAATATACTCACGAATAGGAGGAAAACGAGCAGGGTTCTAGGTAACTTTTTCGAAAACCAATTCATCTAAACACAGTTGATTGAAAACAATTTTTCGAAAACCAGTTTTTCGAAAAGGAGTTTATCAAAAATCAATGTTTTGAACGATCGATCTATAGAAAGACAAATTTTTCGTATAACAATTCATTAATGATTCGATGGAAATTTTTTATAGAGAACGAGAGGTTTTTCGAGAATTAGTTTATTGGCATTCACTCATTGAAAACTTGAAGAAACTTACCATAATTTATAAACTTAAAAAAATATTTAATAATTTCCATATATTTTTAATTATTTTAATTTATGTTTTGTTTATTACTAGGTAATTACTCGAGCTTTGCCCTGGGTTTATAGTTTCGAATTTTCATGCTCATTTCACGCGCTAATATTTTCATTCAAACTCAAGGTACTCTTGAGATTTACTGACCAACATCCACCCTTAATTGATATTAACGAATTAAATATAAATTCAAATTTGATATTTTGCTGAGAATCAAAATAAGTTGTGTATTTTTTTTAATTAACACGGGATCCTAGCTAGGGTATGAAATGTATATCACCTTCCTCCCCAAAAATTCTGATCCAAAGGTGCACATATTCAAGATTTAGTATGTATACCAAATTTAAAGTCTCTAAGTTTCTTGGTTTTTTAGAAATGCTTTAGGGTATGATTTGTATGGCACCCCCTCCCCTTCTTCCCCTCCCCAACTCAAAATTTCGGCCCCAAAATGCATATCCTCAAGGTCTCCTTAGTAAGTGTACTAAAGTCTCTGAGTTTCTTGGCTTTCAAGAAATGCGGTCCACACACACAGACAGAAAGACAAACACCCCCTTTTATTATAATAGATTCATTTATACATTTTTAAGAATGAATTTTAAAATAACAAATTGCTTCAAATTTATTCTTTGCACTAATTTTGAAATATTTTTCACTTTACGCTAGAGAGAAATCATGGTAACTATTGGCTAGTTTTTTTATCAATCCATCTAATAACGAATGATAATTTAAACAATAATATTTCAATGTTGTAATGAAATTTTTAAAGGAACATTACATTCATGTGTGATGGTAAATAGACACCTCGTGGCGTAGTCGAGAAACGCATTACGAAGAAGACAAGGACAAGAGACAATGAGAGACTGAATGGTCGCCTAGTGGCGTAGGAAAGAACGTTTTTAGTACTTTTCGTCATTGCTGGAAAGCACTGTTATCTTCGTGATGTTCGTCCGTCCGTACGCATAAGGGAAGAATTGGCTAAACCGATTTCAACCAAATTTGGTACATAGAATATTCACATAAATTAATGACCAAAATGGCATATTTGGACCGGATCCACACAGCAGTGGTGTCACAATTGTCAAGTTAAACTTTTCGGTAATGATGAATTTTAAAGGAATTGGCTGAACCAATTTCAACAAAATTTTGAGTGAAGGATGCGTGCACCATAAAAATAAAATCAAGTTTTTTTGTGTAGATATAGAAAGCAAGACTGCCATAATACAAGTAATTAAAAGATTTCTTTTTACAAGTATTTGTGTTTTACTGTTCATATCAATTTCAACGAAATTTAATATTTATAATATAGCATACATAAAAAACCATATTGGCATATTTATACCGAATCAGCTAAAAAAGGGTGCTACAATTATAAAAAACTCTTTCAGTAATTAAGGATTTGGAAGGAATTGACTGAATGGAGTTCAATTAAATTTTATATATAAGATTTGCACAACATATCATAATGAAATCTAGATGTATAAAGCGGAGCTAAGAATCAGGGCTACCACAGTAAAAAGTTAAATAATATTTATTTTACACGTATTTCTAGAGAGCTGACCGCATGGTTTTTAACCCAATATGATATATATAATCTCCATAATTATAAATAAATAACCAAAATACCATATTTCAACCGGATCGACTAAACAGGGCTACCGCAATATCAAGGTTCGACTTTTTCTGTAAATATAAATTTCGAAGGTGTTGGCAAAACGAATTTAAAAGAAATTTCGCTTGTAGGGCGCGTGTAGAATGGGAAAACTAGATGAATATGTTTATAAAGGATCAAAAAAGCAGAGCTACCACAATATAAGAAAAAATACTTTTCTGATTTCAAAGCATATACATTAGTATACGATAATTCTACGGCGAATTTGACGAAAAGCACTTCTGTACCACGGTAAATCCCTGTACATCCCCACTTGTTGCATTGTTGTTGCAGTGACCGACGTAACCGTAACCTCATAAAAATAAATTTGTATAAGATTACGCTTTTTGCAAAATAGTGAACTGGTATAAACAGAACTCACATAAAGAGAGGGAAGACTGTAATTGGGACCTAGAGAAAAGAGTTTTGCTGCTCAGGTGCGATCCACTAAATCTATGATTTATTTTGTAGTGGCATCCAATAAGAGGCATTAGAATGGTCTGCCTTCAAATTGCTCGGACATTAGGGTGACCGAATTTCGGTAAATAAGGTTTTCTGGGAAAGAATAATCTCGACAACGTGTATTTTTATCATGTAATCATTGTATAAGAAATTTTTAAATTGTTTTTGCATAACAGTTTTTTCCTCCACATTTTCCGTTAGAGGGAGATTGCTTAATAAGTTAGGTAATATAACTTGTTTAAATGTTAACAAATAATTTTAGAAATTAACAAAATACGAACACAATATTATTAAAGATAAAACAGGAAATGAATGTCAACAAATTATTTAGTCACTTATAATATAAGCTGCCTTGATCTCATGCGATCTGTAAGGTATAGATTTAATAAATTATTCGGTCATAGGACTTCATTTACCACCGAGTTATAGTTTCGGAGGTAAAAATTCGAGAAAATCCCGAGCATCGATTGATACTACAGTTCTCTCGGCAAACAACAATTAAAAAATCATATTTTTCTCTCCCATGCTCTTATATGATGTGAGCTATAGATTAATATTAAATTAAAAATTCGAGAATCATCCAATCTTTCGATATCGTTACATAAGTATTTCCCATACCTAAAGAACGCCTTTGAAATCTCTGTGTATTCAATTATGGAGTATACTTTTCTATCTTGTTTTTTTTTTATTTATCATTTATTGGTTGTCTATTTTTTTGAGGAGACCGTATGACAAATAGGCCCTATCCACCCTCCAGGCCAAAGATGACGACGGAGGCAGAAAATGGGGAGTGGAGGGAGTGAGGGTTGAGAAGAAAAAGGCAGAAAGATTACTCTCATTTAGCTCCCGGCCTCTCTCTCTCTCCCTCTCTCTTCCTCTCACTCTCCCTCTTTCTCTTTCACAATCTATTTCCCTCTCTCTCCATCTCTCTCCCTCCCTCCCTCTCTCTCTCCCAATCTCTCTCCCTCTCTCTCTCCCTCTTTCTCTCCCTCTCTCTCTTTCTCTCTCTACCTCTCTCTCTCCCTCCTTCCCTCCATCTCTATTCCTCTCTCTCCCAATCTCTCTCCCTCTATCTCCCTCTCTATCTCCCTCTCTCTCTCCCTCTCTCTCCATCTCTCTTTCTCTCTCCCTCTCTCTCCTTCTCTCTCCCTCTCTCTCCTTCTCTATAGGATGAGTACCAATTTTATTCACAAATAAGGAAATTGAGAAGAAATAGCTGCATCATAACTCCGTGTTGATCTTCATAGATCATGGTAATAGACCTTCACAGCCGTCTATCTGGCTCCGAAGGATAATAAATACATACATATGGTGCAAATATTAATTACAATTCTCTACCACCTGTGTCTAAAAATGTCAATACGCGAAGAGTTTACAGATCAATAGTTACGTTTCTCATATCGAGAGATGAACACTCTTCTCTTCACGTCGGTTAAGATATTTTTTACTAGGGCTCAATGGTTCACGACGTTTATCCGAGAAAGAGGAGCTCAAAATCGCATCCACGCAGACATTTTTGTTTCCAACTTTAATTGACGTGGTCCTCGTAATAAATGCATCCGTTGCTATGAGCGTTGTTAAAAACAACTATCAACAAAACTTGAACATTCTATGGCCTTGATCCCAATGCACGAATATTGACATCACTACTACGGTTTCGTAGGTCATTGATTGTTACCCTCAGTACCTCAAACCGCAGGCGTCTGATCTCCAGGAGCGTGCGATCTCCGGCCTGTGAGAATTTTGTTCGAAAATCAATCTATGATAATCAACACAAAATATAATAGAATATATTTTATTAAAATTATGGTCATAAACCTTTACGGCGAAATATCGACGCGAAAATGTCATCAGAATTGAGTATAATTTAAAAATAACACAATTTCTTGCGTAAGCTCTGACTTAAAGTCTAAACCTCAGGTCGTCGGACCTTCAAATTTGTAGCGAGGAATGCGGTCTGCCCCGTGATAAGCTACAACCCTGACTGCGTTGGATACCGAGGGATCCGTGTCGCGTCCGTTCAACTCTGCTCTCCTCCGAACGCGACATCGCGCCATTCCGTATTCGACTTTTCTCTCTTTCATCCTAATTTCGTCTCTCATCCTCTCCGCGCCCTCTCACCCGCGTTGTTGGTCCATAAACTTTTATGTCCTTTACGGGTCTTTAAATAACCACTTTTTCAAAAGTCTTAAAACCTTTATCGAGTGAGTTGGAAACGAAGATAATTAGATATCATATTGTTTTTTAATGACATCCGGTCCTGCCGAGAGGAATTAACATAGCAACCATTTACTTGACGCAACGATAGGAGTTTTATACACCAGATATTTCAAGACGCCTTAGTAGTTGAAAGAGACGCAGAAGTTTAGTATTTTTTATATTTTTGTAAATTATACCAGAGGTATAAACCCGATGATAATTTTGACTGTATTTTGAAGATATGTTTGTTGCATGAAAGTTTTGCATCAAGTCATATAAACTACCCGGAGTCCTGTCTCGGACTTCAATTACACGGGGATGAGCAAAACATTATTTTTAAACTATATAAACCTTAGACATGTATATTGCCAACTAAACTTTAAAAAATATAATTTTATAATAGTTTAGGACAGAGAGGTTTAAGTCCTTCACGCGCAGACTTCTCACCCTCCTTCCTCAAATAACTACCCACGGCGCATTGCATTCCTCCTCGGCCCCCACTCGCCCTTTCCCACTTGCCACCTCTCATCACTCGCCCCATCCTATCCTCTGAGTCCTCTTTCGAAGCTACGTCCCTTAAAGGCCGCGGCAGATGATTTCAAAAGGTCAAGCGGCAAGTCGCCGCACCCATATAGGTCACCTTTCCCTCTTCCGAGACATAAGATTTTCTTCTTTTTCAAATTTTCGATCAATTCATCTTCGTTTATTACTTGCTCGTAATGTTACGGATTACAACGAGGGTCTCGATGTTCTCTTCGTCTCACTATCTCTCTCTCTCCTGCCCTAGCCATTATAATATTTAGTTATTCATTTTAAATAACTCAGCGGTTATCGGCCTTATACGTTAAGCGTAATAACGACCACAAATACGGTCAAATACAGCACTCGGCAGGAACGAATAGCATTCGGTGCCTCTACTGAGGCCGGCATTATTTGTTGTCAAGTAAATTTCGGCACAGATCTTGTTGATTTAAGACCCTCAGGTGAATCGCCCGCACACACCTTCCAACGCGTGCGATTCTTTCCTCGCAGTTTCGCCTCGCTCCATTTCACAAAACAATGTCACAGAGGTAAACAGACGTTCGGGCCCCGGAAGTTTCGTTTATTGCCCACCTGCAGTTATTTTGTTCATAATTTTTAAATAGATAAAATGCTGTAAGGGAAAATAATTACCATGTTATTACAGATTTTTCTATAATATTATTTTTAATATTTAGCAAACCCCCTGGGCCGATTTTTCGCAAATTTTCTAGAGTTTCTACGATATAATCGCATGAATTAGTTTGTCATTCTTCCCATAATCCCCTCTTATCTCCCTAGACGCATATTTTTGCGAATCGCCACAACTCCACCCCCTCCATCCTCCAAACCCACCTATTCTTCTCCCTATCCTGTCTCTCTTATATTCATTCCGCTAATCAATTTTCGATTCTCTTTCTTCTCTTACACCCATCCTCGCGCCTTTTGAAACTTACGTGCCTTTCGCCGCACCTCTTCTTTCCTCCCTCCCACCCTTTATACCTCCCTCTCTCCCTCCCACGCTTATCGTCCCATCAACCAGTTCTCCATCTGGTGTATTTCCTTCTCTCTCTCTCTCTCCTTATATTTTCCCCTTAAATTTTTCTCTATCTCCCCCCCCTCCATCCCTCCCCCTCCCCCTCCCCTTCTCCCTCCCCCTCCACCTCTTTTTCCATTACCACGATTATTTTGTCTGAAATCTGAGTAGGCTCTTGCTTTTCTGTTTTTCTCCATTTGAAGAAAGCGCTATTTTTTCTGCAGGAGAATTTTATTCGATTATTTTGGGTTTGCTGAAAATAATTGTTCACCATAAAAATCGATCCACCCCTTTAAATTCCTGCATCAATATAAATTATTCTCTTAATATGATAGCTAATGATGCAATGAACTGAAAACTAATCGTACTGTATACTTTTGTATTTGTAAATTTTTATGATTTTACAAAAAATATTTTATACATTTAGGCGAATGCGAAACATAGATGCTCGCTTTGCTCATCCTATCCTTATCTTCATCTCTTTGATTTCTAATTTATAAAAATTACCGAAATAATTAAAAATTTCCATCTTTTCCAACCTTTCTTCATCCACTTTAACATTACTTGTGACTTTTTACTCGGATATAATCACATTAGTTTTTTTACCTGTTATTTTTCATGCCAAATATCTATGATTTGTCATTTAGAGATTTTACTAACGCCAATTTGCAAAATAAAATAAATTTTTAATTGGATGTTAGCCCTGATTTTAGGCATATCAAAACCTATACATTTGAAAATATTGAAATATAAATGCAACAACAGACAAAATCTGGCTAAATGACGTTAACATTTGATCAATTCAAGACGAATTTTCACAAAATGTAGGTGATAATGAACCACGTTGTAATCTATTACTGGACTTAACAAACTGCAATTATATTTTAATCTCCAGTGTGATGTGGCAGGTAAGGCTATCAGAACTCTTGCGACAAATAAGTTATCATTTTCAGCTTTTCTTTGACAAAAGAAAATACAGATAAACTCATACCTCAGAAAAATAAATGATTCACAAGTTCAGTCCCACCATCTCTCATGGTGTTTGAAGTTTGAGCACTTTCCTTAAATAATAATAAATGGGCCTCAACTTTTTGCACAGGAGGCTTCCAAAAGTATCACGGTGTCTCTGCTCATCATTGATATAGTATGCTACTATACACTGTGAAGAAAAAATAATGCTGTCATGCAGTTTAGTAAAATTAAAGGAATTTATATTATATATTCTCAAAATACAGAAATATGATACCTGAAAGGCTTTTTGAGAAACCGAGACAAAGCTGGGACAAATCACAAAAAATGGGATATCTGGTCAACTTAAATTCATATCATGAACATCTCCCCAGCATAAATAGAATTCTTTTACGTTATGTGCTTATCATCCCTATGCTCAACATATTTCTCTCATAATATTAAATTCTTGGTTTATAATGAACACCACCAAATAAATGATTGAAACTGTGAAGTGGTATGAAAAATTTCCTGCCGGTAAAGAAGAAACATTGAAGTTACCTATTTGTATATTTTTAGTATTTATGGATTAAGAATGATAATTTACAGTATATTTTTACCTTATGTTCTATTTAATATTGAAGTTTTTATTGCTTCATGGGAATATTGATAGGCACTGGTACTAAAATTCATTCATAGATGTTTGAAATTTATTTTTCTACTAATTGAACTTGTAATTTTACAATACTTACTCAGACTCATTTTCACTACTAAGTTTATATTTTAATTGACTAATAAAATCATACATTTTCTCAAAAGTGGAGTTATAATAATTTGGAATCCTCATATGCACAAATAAAATGGAGTTTAACAGTGTTCTGCTTACACTTTGGGTCTGTATGACCATACTTACAAGACAAAAACATTATTACATAAGTTACAAATTTTGTAAAAATATTTGCTTCTTAATACTGCTAAATTTTATCCTTGTATATGATGCATATGTATTTATGTATGTATGTAGCATAAATATCTCATATAAAAAAGTTAATGGATGAGGCCAAGACTTCATGGAATTCCACAATCAAATAAAAGAAACAATATGAGATAGTATTATTATTAGAAAATGTTTCCTAATTTCCTCAAATAAATGTGAAATAACCAGTTTCGGTGATGATGGATTATTCACTGAAACCAGTCGTGTTTTGCATTTATTTGTAGAAATTACAGGAATTTTTCTAATAAAAAATACTATCTCATATTGGGAATAATTTTGAAACGAGAAAAAAGTCTGCTATGATCGAGAATTGAACCCGGGTCTTCCACTTGCCAGGCCGATATTCCACCACTGAACTATCGTAGCAGATCAATTTTCCCGTTTCTTAATTACCTGTCTGCATAGGATCTTTAGATCGCTTCATTCCATCAATATCTCATATTGTTTATTTGATCTCATATAACCTCATCATTATGTCACAAAAAAGTGTAGCAATCAAATAAATGAAATCTGTGTTTTCATCTCCATTAAAGTTATTTATTTTCATATAAACAGAATGTTTCATTCAATTACACGAATTCATTATCAATGATTTTATGGTTGAAGAATAAGGTATGTAATATATGTATGTACTACTAGATAAGAACTCTGATTATCAGAATGCCAATTATCCGAATGTCCAATTATCCTAACCAAATTTTTAATTGCTATCCTCCTGCTTGTTTCTTAGCCCCTAAGCTGCAACATTTGGATTTACCCCACTGTCTTGAAAAAATTTTTTTGTTATTCTACTGCATTTGGGATCTCCTCTTTCCCCTAAAATGCTCTCCAAACATCCCCTTAATATTCCTCTTTGCATAAATACCGACACGATGGTATCTGGAAAGTTCATCACTATCAATTCATTGCCAGCAATTAAATGCCACAGAAAATTCACCGACAGCAATTCATCGCCACGGAAAATTCACCACCACGGAAAATTCATCGCCATGGGAAATTGATCACCTTGTATGGATCATGTTGTTAACAAAGGCTGTATTAAAAATGCGTGTGTGGACTCTACACCGACAGAAGAATATAAGGGCAAATAATCCAACTATAGCGGTTTTAGTAAATACGATAATATTTCATTTTTTGACCAGGGACAAAATGGAATCCACATTTACAAGTAATATGCCAATTGTTTATGACAAGCAAATGAGAATTTTAAAAATTATGGTATGCAGAAAAAGTTAACCAAGTGTAAGGGAGGAGGATGTAATAAAGAAATGGAGAAATGTGTAGAGGGAGTAGGAAGTGGGGGGAAGGTGTAAGAAATTATAATGAAACAGGTAATATTAAAACCAAATCTTCTAGGAATCAAATATAGGCAATATTGATATCTATCAACTAAAAATTAAGCAACAATTAAGAGTATGAAGAGGAAAAAACAGGAAAAAGGATGGTTAGGGGGTCAGAGGGGAGAGGCAGGTTCCCCCCTCCCTTACTCTTTGTTAACTTTTTTTTTGCATATCATTATTTTAAAAATTCTCATTTGGTTGTCATAAACAATTGGCATATTACTTGTAAATGTCGATTACTTCCATTTCGTCCCTGGTAAAAAATGAAACGTATTTATTAAAACTGCTATAGTTGGATTATTTGTCCTTATATTCTTCTGTAGGCATAGAGTCCACACATGCATTTTTAATACAGCCTTTGTTAACAAAATGATCCATACAAGGCGGTAAATTTCCCATGGCGATGAATTTTCCATGGCGGTGAATTTTCCTTGGCGATAAATTGCTGGCAGTGAATTTTCCATGGCGATGAATTGCTGTCGGTAAATTTTCTGCATCATTGAATTGCTCGCGATGAATTGATGATGATGAATTGGTGGCGGTGAATTTTCCTAGACCCTGACACGATGTGTCCCAATCACTTTGTAATCATTCCAAGTTGAAGAACATGTGTTCAAAGGCGCTGTTTTTATGTTCTTTCCCTTCTTTTAAAGAGATTAGGACAAATTTTATGCCCCACGCGATGGTTTGAATGACATTTATAGAAACTTGTCATGCAGGTTTTGCACATCTTTCTTGGTTATCAAATGTGCGTTCCTCAGTTTCTTCATTCATCCGCTCTTCAGCATTTATCTTTGATTTTTTTGTCATATTATGTCATTATTTGCATAATACAGTATTTGCTCGAATAATTCACGCATTTTTCTCATAATATCATGATGAAAAATTGGGTATGTGAAGTACCAACCTGTAGCGGAATATTTTCACATGGATATCACACCTATTCATATTACAGATAATCAATATCGCTTTGTGTTACCATGAAAACTAATACTGTGTGTTTATCATTTAACTCACAGTTGCTCTTTCTTTTTTCCAATTATTCGAATTTTCCTACTCCGAATCACCCTTTGTTCCAATTAATTTGGATACCGTAAATACCCGCGTATAGTGCGCACCCTCGTATAACGCGCAGGGGGGTTTTCAGCCTCGTAATCTATTATTTTTCTATATACCCGCGTATAGTGCGCACCGATTTTTTTAGCGTTACCGTTCCAGAATAAAGTAGATGGTGTAACGTGTTCTAAAGCAATGATCGAATTATTGGTATTATGAATTGGTAACACAATGAAAGTGCGAAATGAAATTTTCGAATAACGTTCCAAAAGATCGTCAGCTAACTCAATCATTACATACTCTATGTTTACTTACAAGGTGATATTAGGATATACACAATAAATCGAATTATATTAATTTTATAGTATGGCATATGATATTCTTTGAGCTAATAAAATGAAGGAATGACGATAATCCTATTTTTACATACGTTTTTGTCACGCCTAAGGTGGACGGGTTCGCCCAACCTTCAGTTTTACCCTTACTAGAACACTCTGGAGCACGTAAACACGATAGCAAATAACCATAATTAACTACAGACTCTAAGAATCAAAAATAAATCACGTATCACCAGGCCGGTCGCCGGTGTAGGGTGACGTCATGCGTAAGATGCCGATTCCGATAACAACATCGAAGAAGAATGGTCCAGTGACGAAGTATTTCTTGGCTTTTAAAATGAATAAATACTGAATTCATTCTTTTCATATCTAATTAATGAATGTTTGTAGAATTAATTAATAAATTCTAACTATTATCTATCTTACTTTTCGTATAAATCACCAATAAAATTATGAGGATACCCGGGCAGTAATTACTGTGCCGAAATTGTGGAAATATGGGGTCAAATGAAAATAGGAAGATTATGTACACTCGTATAACACGCATCCTAATTTTTAACTCAAATATTTCGAAAAAAAAGTGCGCATTATAAGCGGGTATTTACGGTAATCGAAGTTTTACTGTATTTAGAAAGAAAAATGTTTGGGCAGAATAATAAATATAATAAAATTAGCATAATTGCCGATCAAATGTGACGGGTATGCGTGAATTAAGTATTAAGTTAAAATTGAAATAAAAATTAATGAAACCAAATTTTAAATGCACTAAAAAGTAAGCAATAAATATTAAATTCACATAATTGTGTGTTCCAGATAGTCAAAATAGTTTTGGGTGAATAGAAATTGTATGGCAAAGAAATAAATATGCTATACAATTCTTATACACCCAGAATTATTTTTAATTTAGGGAGCATTTAACTTTGTCTCTCTCTCCTCTCTGTCACTTTCCTTTCTTTCTCTCTTTCTCTCCTTCTCACTCTCTCGTATTAAAGCATTCAAATCATGCATTCCTTATAGTATAAGGATTAAGGCAATAATAAAATCTTGAGGTTTAACAATGGCACAGTCGACAAGGCAATATATCGTTGAAAAGCTTAAATGTTTCCAATGAATATGATATAAATGTAGAATTTGAGCAATTTTGTATCGTAGGCAAAATGTGACAATATGAATAAGAAACACTATTTATTATTCTTTAAAACGGTTTAGGTCCGAAGATCATAGGACAATTTTTTCTAATTTTAATGTCCACGCACACACATTGTCTTTTATTAATATCCATTGACTATGTATAGATTTAGAGCATTATTTATCGTTGTGATAAAAACGAAAGGAATGTAAAGTTTGTCAAAAACAATATATAAGAAGGGATGATTAAATATATTATTAACTTATTGTTAAAAAAATAATTTGTGTGAGAGAAATAGAAAATCTTAGAGACAGATTTTATGGAAATATGCCAATATGCAATGTTATCAAAATCTTTGGAAAATTTATAATTAAAATTTTCATGTTACTTACAAGCATGGGCATCCATAGGGGGGAGGGCACCTGTCCCTTGCTTCCTCCCCCTTCCCCAAAAATGCCATCATATTACGTGCACCGATCTGAGAATGCCAAATTTTTAATTATTTTTTTCGTGTGATAGGTTTTTGAATCTGTACAAGCTTCACATATGTCATAACAGGAAACTTTGTAATTACAATTCATGAATCATTCCTTAAATTTTATTTCATTTATTTTATTTTATTTAAAAAGGAGCATTACTAAGACATAACTAAGCATCTATTGTTAATACTAGTCATTAGTAGTTGGCATGGCGGCAGCTAAAAATATAAGATTTTCTCTTAAACAATGCATTATATGGGAAAATGTTTCAAACAAATGTTGTAGAAAATTAAATTCGCTACAACTTTTATTCTTATATATATTTTTACATATATCAAATATTAAAGCAAATATTTCAAAATAATGCATAAGTGACAAGAGTAAACATTCACTTCCGGTTGACCTTTTTACCAAAAACTAATCAATTCTTGTAACTTTCATAAAAATGTTAAATATAAAATTTTGCATTGACCTGATTAATAGTTTTTGAATTACAGCACCCACAAAAAATCTGTCACATACTGACACACAATCGAGAAAATGGTCAGAACATGATCAGGGCACCTCAAAACATCTATTTCCATTGAAATCTCAAAATCAATTTTATTCATGAAAACAAAACTTTCCCCTACATGTACTACATATGGAGAAAGTAAAAATGAAATGCATCTGGAATCAAACCAATGAGCAAACAAGCCCACACTCTTAAATAATATATAAAATTTATCCTGTCCTTATCCCTATTAATGCATGAATTTATATTATAAATTTTGATTTGAGAAAGTACATTATACTAACTGGCAGAATGACACTGAATAATTAAGAAGATTAAAAGTAAGCAGGAGTAGATTATTCAATGGAGCATTTAAGCATGCCCAGCTGAACTGGTGAGCCAATAGGCTGCTGGTACCTAAGATAAGAGTAACAAATAATTTCACATTAATAGGGTAATTATGTTCATCTGTTGGTTCTTTTTGATTAAATTGTGCATTGACCATTTTTTTAGGCTTTGGTACCCCATAGGCTTGAAGTAAGGATTGTCAACTATAAATTTCAAATCACTCTAACCATATTTGCTTTTTGATTTATAGAATTTAGTAGCTATGTTGTAACAAATTAAACAAAAATATATAAAGTATATTACAATAAGCATAATGGTGATACATAAAAATTGATATCTTTCAAAGAAATCATATTTATTAACTGCTGTCCATGTAATTTTTACAAGAGTTATTCTGATATAATTATACACTAATTTCTTAATATTGACAATACTCATGCTCTTTATATCTTCCTACTAGCTGAAAAGCCCGGCTTCGCTCGGGAAATTTTTCTTTTAAGTAGCAAACTATTTTTATTATTTTTATTGATATATCACTTATGATGTCATGTTACACTAATCATTATGATAAATTTTGAAATTTACTTACTTTTCCTGTTGGGTACCAGAAGTTTTGAATTGCTGGTTCGGGGGTTTGGGGGTGGAGCCCTCACAAAATAAGATCCAAACTTGACCAAACATTCCCCATTCCTTAATGGGGGACTGTCAAAATATTTAATTTTTTTTATTCTTTGTAATTGACTTAATTACTCCCTGTGAACATTTTTTTGTTAAATCGTCTACATTATGCAAAAAAAATATTTAAAATAACTCTTTTAAATATCCTGCAAAAATGGCAACCTGGTTGGAGAGAGAGTAGTAAGGGGTACGTGACGTCATTGCATGCCTTACGACCGTACTGAAAGCACGTGGTTTTGATACTTCATCCTGTTGCTTTTCCTGATATCATAGCTAAAATGGAGAATATGGATCTTAAGAAGGGTTATAAGTATTGTCTGATACCTCAGTGCTTAAATACAATGATTAAAACTCCGAGAAAATTGTTCTTCATGCTACCGAGCTCCTTGGGAAGAAATTAGAAGCGGAGAATATTGTGGTTGAAAGCCATGAGGAGATACGCATCGGATATATCGGAACGTACAACCGCATTTGTCTGCGAAGATCATTTTAATCTAAGTACTAGTTATATGTATGCACGTAATTTTATTGCTTCGTATTTTAGATTATGACTTATGTCGGCATTACATTGACATGATGCATATATTTCTGGAGAACGTTGAAAGAGTAAATTATATTTTTATGTTTCAAAGATTAGCATATATGTTTTAACAAAACCTCCATAATGTAATATAGTACCTATTCTAAATATGTAAGATCAAACTTACGGAAACGTTGGGCTATTACTGTTGTAGTGCATATATTTAAGTACCAAGTTTTTAAGCAAATACTTTCACAAATGTTACATATTAAGTTAGTTCTGTAATTTAAATATTTTAATAAATTTGTTCCCATAATATCCACGACAGCATGGTATTTTGAAGGACCATGTTTTGCTAAATAAGGGCAGTCATGACACTCCACAGACGTGACTAAACCTTCTTCTTCATCTACAACTACACTCACTTCATAACCTCTTTATCTTATTCTGTGTTCAGGGCAAATCTTGCCTTTAACAATACAAATTTTTCCTTCTCGTTTCAGTTTAACAAATCCAACAGCATTACTAACATAGTCTTTCCTCATTGACCTCAAAGGGAGAAAAAAGCCATAAAAGCAACGATGAAATTCGCGACATATACGAGAGACATGCAGTTATTACAAACACTTTTACAGTTTTTCCTTTCACAAGTATAGGTAATGACTAAGGCAGATAGACACTTAAAACAACAAACTTCACCACATTTCCTATGGACAAGACACACGGAAACTAAGTTTATTCACATTAATTTTGTATATTTGTAAATATTTGACCTGATGGTGATTATTTACCGAAACCGGTCATGTTTTACTTCATATATTTTGTGGAAATTAGCAAAAGTTTAATATAAATAAAAATACTATCTAGCATTGTTCATGTTACTGTAAATACCCGCATATAATGTGCACTTTTTTTTAGGAATATTTGAGTTAAAAATTAGGATGCGTGTTATACCAGTGTACATAATCTTCCTATTTACATTTGACCCCATATTTCCACAATTTCGGCACAGTAATTACTGCCCGGGTATCCTCATAATTTTATTGGTGATTTTTACGAAAAGTAAGATAGATAATAGTAAAAATTTATTAACTAATTCCATAATCATACATTAATTAGATATGAAAAGAATGAATTCAGTATTTATTCATTTTAAAAGCCTAGAAATTCTTCGTCATGTGACCATTCCTCTTCGATGTTGTTATTGGAATCGTCATCTTATGCATGATGTCACCCTACACTGGCACCCAGCCTGGTGGTGAGGTACTGGTACTACTTACAATTAGAATCAATGGCAGCTGATGCCTTTGAGTATGCTGGGAGTTGATGCTTCTTGTAGAACTAAATCAAGTTCTCGTTCCCTACTTTTCTCTCAGCATTCATACGTGGTTTATTCTTGATTCTTAGAGTCTGTAGTTATTTATGGTTATTTTCTATCATGTTTACGTGCTCCAGAGTGTTCTAGTAAGGGTAAAACTGAAGGTTAGGCGAACCCGTCCACCTTAGGCGTGACAAAAACGTATGTAAAAATAGGATTATCGTCATTCCTTCATTTTATTAGCTCAAAGAATATCATATGCCATACTATAAAATTAATATAATTGGATTATTGTGTATATCCTAATATCACCTTGTAAGTAAACCGAGTATGTAATGATTGAGTTAGCTGATGTTCTTTTGGAACGTTATTAAAAAATTTCATTTTGCACCTTCATTATGTTACCAATACATAATACCAATAATTCGATCATTGCTTTAGACCACGTTACACCATCTACTTTATTCTGGAACGGTAACGCTAAACAAAAATGTTCATGCTATATGCGGGTATATAGAAAAATCATAGATTACGAGGCTGAAAACCCCCTGCGCATTATACGAGGGTGCGCATTATACGCAGGTATTTACGGTATTTTATTGTGGAATTCCACGAAGTCTTGGCCTCGTCCATTACCTTTTGTTTACTTATCTAACTATATTTTACTTACTAGATACTAGGACAACATGGGAAACAATACATAAATAAATATTCTATAATATTAGTTAAAACTGGAGTTATTTTATTCATTTAATATGGGAAAGCTGTTTTAAGACATCTATCTATCTTATATATCTTCTGCGTTTCAGTCGAAATAATAGTACTATTTCAATAACTGAAAATAAAAGTGCTACATCGAACTTGTTTTATCAATTAAATTTAATACAAACCTATCCACCTTCACTCCATGCATTTCAGCATCTGAATATTGCTCCCTATGACTTCAAATGTGTCACAAAAACATGTACGAATTAAAGTTGGGCAAATTATCAGATCTGGGTACACAAAACCCTTCATATGCCAGTTTTCAAAACAAAGTGAAATAAATGCAGGAAGGTGCAGTACTTCTACCAATATTTCTTCTAAGACGGCGTATAGGGTAAAACGACAGATTTATGTCTTTCAAGCTTCTACTTCTATATCGGCGAAATGGCTTCTAGCACGGCTAGCATCGGCTAACATGCTTGTGGCATGCACTGACGTCACTAAACACTCTGAAATCTTTGGCTACCAATCGGATGTGATCGGGTTTGGCATTAACTCATCTGTTTTAAATTGCTTTTTTTATCATCATCATGCTGCTGTCTGAAGACAGGTTTTAGATGAATCGCTGCCTCCATCTCTCTCTCTCTCCCTAGAAGCCTATTTTATACCTCTATAAATACTATATTCGTGCGTTATATTCTCTAATATTCCTATTCTTTTTCTCCCTCTTCCTCTTCTTCCGCTAATTTTCCCTTCTAAGATCATCCTTTATAAACACTGTCTTCTCAATGTTCCCTATCCAATTTGCTTTTCTTTTCCTGATTGTTTTTATTATCACCCTTTCTTCCCCCACCATTTCTAATACTTCTTCGTTTCTCTTCCTCTCTGTCCATTTCACTTTCATCATCCTCCTCCATATCCACATCTCAAAACTTTCTAAATATTTTTCCTCCTTTCTCCTTACTGTCCATGTTTCTGCACCATAAAGAGCTATGCTCCATATGTAGCATTTTGCTAATTTCTTCCTTGTTTCTAAATTTATTTCATGCTTCTGAGAAGCTCCTTCTTCTCGTTAAATGCTGCTTTTGCCATTGCAATCCTACTTCTGATGTCCTGCATACTACTTCCATCATGCGCTAAAATACTGCCCAGATATTTGAAACTACTCACCTGTTCCAATTTTTGGCCTTTTACCATTAGGTATATTTAATTCTTTTTGTTCCTTTGAAACCACCATGACTTTCGTTTTTTCGGCATTGATCTTCATTCCATATTGTTGGCCAACCTCTGCTAGTCTGTCTGTCATCCTCTGAAGTTCTTTCTCGTCTCCTTAATCCCTGATCATCTGCATATTTAATGGTGGTAATACTTTCACCTCCTATCTTAAGTCCTTTCTCTTCCATCAATGCTTCTTCTGTTATTGTTTCTGCATAAATATTACATATCGCTGGTGAAATAAGACATGTCTGCCTCACTCCCCTCCCTATTGAATTACTTGCTGTTTCTTCTCCTTCAACCCTGACTCTAATCTTTTTATCAAAGTAAAGTTTTTTAAGGAGTCTTTTATCTAACCAATCTATTCCTATTTTATTTAAAATCCCCAACATTTTATCTCATTTCACTCGGTCAAAAGCTTTTTCCCAATCTACAAAACAAAAATACATATCTTTATTGACTTCTAGCGCTCTTTCTATCATCTTCCTCATACATCCTATAGCATCTGTAGTCCCTCTTTCTATTCTGAAACCAAACTGATTATCTTGCAGCTCCTTTTCTATTTTACCTTCAATCCTTTTGGTTATTATTCTGGTTAGAACTTTAGCTGTATGAGAAATTAATCTAATAATTCTGTAATCCTTACAACATTTTGCATTGTTCTTTTTCTCCAGTGGTACCATAACAACATCTAAAAAATCTTCAGGTCATATGCCAGTATCATATACTTGGTTAAAGAATTTTGTGAGTTGCTTAACTGCTTTATTAGATGATGTCAATACTATTAGCCAAAACGTAAACAATAAACATCTTGGTTACCGAACAAATGTAAGTAAATGTATCGATTTATGTTGCGATAAATCTTTCAATTTTAATGGTAAAAGATAACAATGTTCTAATATTCCTTAAAAATCATTTGACTCACTTTAAAAGTATTCATAGTCTATATTTAGGCAGGAATCCATTTGTACCCTTTATCGTGGCTTTGGATACTTTTTCCTCTACGGCGCCACGGCGTGGATTTTCCTTACATTAATCTTTACGTGACAATCTCCCTTTGAAGAGGAGAACAATTAAGAGATTCTTAACAAAGATAAGATTTATCTGTGTTACCGCATGAAAAAGAATCATCTAAACAGATAAATTTCGCGCTTAAAGAAAAATTTCGAGTGATTTAGCATGTAAAACGACCAAACACGAACAGAATTAAAATAGGTATTCAGTCTTTCTTGCGTAAAATAAGCCATCTCCCGTGATCGTAAGTTAATATTTAGGTATATTCAGTGGTGAGCTATGAATATTTAAACAATGGGTTCGCATTTTTTTCGACCACCCCCCTTTTTAGGCACATTTCGCTTCCAGCATATGCGCCTAATAACATCAGTTTGTCCATCCATCCGTCCGCATGTTCGTTCACGGCTTCTACCGAACGGATTTTTATGAAATTTGATATTAGAGACTGACAGTCAAAGACAACAAGAAAATCACAAAAATAAATCACGTAAGCCAATCAGGGGCACCACTCGTAAGTTTTTGGTCAAATTAAATTAGTAGAGGAAATGTACTCTACGTTACTAGTTCTACAAGTTTATTTAAAAACAATTTTAATTTGACCAAAAATTTACGAGATACAACGGAAAGTTGATTTTTTGTCACCAGTAAAGTGGTGCCCCTGATTGGCTTACGTGATTTATTTTTTGTGATTTTCTTATTTTCTTTAACTGTCAGTCTTTAATATCAAATTTCATAAAAATCTAGAAGCCGAGAACGAACATGCGGACGGACAAACCGACGCTAATAGGCGCTTATGCTGAAAACAAAACGCACCTAACAAGATGGAAAAGTATACTCCATAAATGGAATACACAGAGATTTCAAAGACATTCTTAATGGGAAATACGTATGAAAAGGTATCGAAAAATTGGCCGATTCTCGAATTTTCATCCCCGAAACTATAAGTCGTAACTATCAGGTCTCGGGGACTATATTGTAGTAAATGTTGTTCTCTATCCAAATAAATTTTTTAATCTATACCTCATAGATCATATAAGGGCGTGAGATAGAAAAACATGAATTTTAATTGTTGTTTGCCGAGAGAACCGCCTTAGAGATCGATTTAAACAACATATGCGATGTTTTCCGCGGGATTTTCTACAATTTCTATCTCCGAAACTATAACTCGTATGTGGTCTCGTAGACTTTATTGTAGTAAATGTTGCTCTTTATCCGAATGTATTTTTAATCCATACCTTACAGATCATATAAGAGCTAGGGAGAGAAAAGTTTATTAAAGTAATTATGTAAAGTGGAAGTTAAAATCACAATTGGGCGATACATTTTAATAACGATTACTCATACGTAATTTAATTAAAATCCGACCAGTGGTGAGATGAAAGTTACAACCGACGTACCAGACATGCCCATGAAGCATTTTGCTATTACCGCTTAGCAGGTAAAGAACGCTTAATAAACGATAATTTTAACTATGGGCTTGCAAATTTTTAAAATTTTGACAATGGGCTCTTGTGAGCTCAAGCAAGCCCACTACAGCTCACCACTGCATATATTTATATCCACATCAGTGAAGGGCTGCATGGCATTTTAGGGTTTCTCCACACCATTTCCCATGCATTCTTATGGAAATAGTATTTCGTTGACCCCTTGGGATATGAGACCCCACAGTCTGCAAACCTAGACCAAGTTCTTCTTTTGGTCCATAGGATGGCCAATGAAACTTTTGAATTCGATAGCTTCATCGGTGTAAACACGTATATATATTCTATCATGAATCAACTAATTTACAATTCTTCCTTGACCTAATAAGCCTAATATCGCATGGGAAAGTTTCATAATAGCATTTTAATATTCAGATAAAATATCGATTTAAATGTAGATTGTAAAAATTGTTACCAATAATTCTTTTTATAAATTAATCCATAGAAAGATGTAATATGAGCATCAATGTTGTTATAAATCTACAAAATGGACACAAAATTGCACCTGATAACCTTCTAACCAAAATTTTCCTATTATTGTCTCCATTAAGGTGTCATTCTAATAACTGATACTAATATATTTTATTTTAAATCTTCAAAAGATGAAAACTTTTGTTAAAAAATGCAATGCAATGCAATTGAAAAATTTGCCCTCCCCAATAACTTTAGCATGCTCAAGTATTATGATAATATTTAAAAATTGATGAGTAATAAAACAAATAGTTCTGGAAAGAACTAAATCGCCTACTTTCCTTTCAATACCATTTCAATATATAACAAGTAGGGGTGTGCACAGGTTTCCCATGGTACAGAAGTGCCCAAAGACTACTCCCCGGAAGTGCTTGTCATCAAATTCATCGTAGTATAATCATATTATAATGTATTTGTTTTGAAATCAGAAAATCATTTTTCCTTATATTGTGGTGGCTCTGCTTTTTTAATCTGTTCATCTCGTTTTCCCATTCTATACTTGCCCTACTCATGAAATTTCTTTTAAATCCACTCAGCCAATACCTTCAAAATTCATAGTTACAGAAAAATTCTAGCCTTGGTATTGTGGTAGCCCTGTTTAGTCGACCCGGTTGAAATATAATATTTTGGTTATTTATTTATATGAAGATTCCTTCCAAATCCTTAATTACTGAAAGAGTTTAATTTATAATTGTGGCAGCCTTATTTAGCTGATTCGGTAAAAATATACTAATATGGTTTTGGATATATGTGTATATTATGAGTATTAAATTTGGTTCAAATTGATTTAAACAGTTCAACACAAATATATGTAAAAAGAATGTTTTTATTCCTTGTATTATGGTAACGCTGCTTTCTATATCTATACTAAATATGTTGATTTTGTTATTTTATGCTGCATGCCTACATCATACAAAATTTTGTTGAAATCGGTTTTGCCAATTCCTTCCAAATTCATAATTACCAATGTGTTTACCTTTGAAATTGTAGCACCCCTGTTTAGTCGATCTGGTCCAAATATGTCATTTTGGTCATTAATATATGTGCATATTCTGTGTACCATATTTAGTTGAAATTGGTTTATTTATGAAGAAGATGTTAGAGCAGGACACACACACACAAACACCGAGGCGATCTCATAAGACTACTTTCCATTTTTTGGAAAGTAGGATATAAATACCATTAAAGACTCCCCCATATTTATTTCTCAAATATAGCGCCTTACAGGCCAAACTCATGCAAAATAAAAATGTGTTGCCTGAATTTTAAAATCACTTGGCTACTTCATATGTATGATTAAATATTGAATTTCTTATCATTCTGTAAATACACACCTCTTAAATTTTTAGCACATTTTCTTAAAAACAAAATCATGTTAATATAATCCATCTGTCTCTGGACAGTCAATGTTTTTGTTCTAAGAGATATTTGAAATATTCTTTATGAATTTGATTGCTCTTATCGATCTATCAATATGATACCAATTGGATTTTCCAAATAGTTCAAAGCCATAGTGAGACTTTTATGAATGGGAAGGTCTAGTATCTATACTCCAAAGGTATGGATTGAACCCTCCCCAAAGAGGGAGGCAAACCAGAACTCTGAAAAAAATTAAGAAAACATGCTCCCACCACTGATTTTAGTAAGGGTATCTCACTTGTTTTACGATTCACACCACACCAAGCTAGATACTAACATATTGCTGCATATTATTATAGATAATTGTGAACTTTATGTATGTTGATATTTGTTGCATTTTATATTACTGATTACCAGTTAAGTCTGCCAGCATTTTATTGGAATAACTTAAAGTGAATACTATTTCAGAAGAAATATTAACTCATTGCCTTCACCACTGTACAGTGTGAGTGATTTATTTTTTATTTTATTTGTATTATTAGCAGAATAAGTTTGTAAATATAATTCAATTTAACTGACTTTGTGTGGTACCCATTATAAATGCTTTATATCTCTTAGCATAAAGTATTTTAGTTATTCTGGTAATGTTCTTTGTCAACAGCTGTTTATACCATATATGCTTTATACAAAATGATTTTTATTGAGTAAAAGTTTCCATGAATGTTGATGTTCTGAATTACTTAACAAATATTTCACAGCAGACTAATTAATGAGATTTAGAAATGATTGATGCAAGAATCATATCTCTGGCAAGAGGTAAAAGGAAAGAGCAAGTGAGTGTTACAGACAAATTTACTTTTTGATTTTCATATGAATCAAAAATAAAATGAACATGCTTCAAGTTGGATGATTACTTAAATAAGCTGGTAGATTTTTACTTCTGAAATATTATTAGATAAATGTTTTTAATTAAATAACACCTAAATATAGGTATTACATTTTCATGGTTATCAACCATTACTTAAGATCTATGTATGTTTTGTTAATAGACTGATGAGATTATTATTGTTCTATTTTCAGGTTCTATCCCTAGGGGCTGATGTCCTCCCTGAGTACAAGTTGCAATCACCTCGAATTCACAAATGGACCATCCTTCACTACTCCCCATTCAAGGCTGTTTGGGACTGGATTATACTGCTGCTTGTCATGTATACAGCCATTTTCACACCATACGTGGCTGCGTTTCTTCTAGGAGAGTCAGACTTCAATAGCAGAAAGTCAAAGAATTATACTGATGATCCAATTGTCATCATCGACCTCATTGGTAAGGTACTGCTAATTAACTCTGAAAAAAGCAGCATTCAGTTATGTTCCAAATATATCTTAGAACACATCTTCAATCAAACTCTTTATAGAAATAATACACCTATCTTTCTTTAGTGTGCTATATCATTCATCTCTTCATACTTTCTATTCTGGATAATGTTACACCTAAATACCAAATATCATTTGATTTTGTCGAACCGTCTAGGCAAGGGGTGGCCAAACTGTGCCTGAGCAGAAACCACGATACTACAATGGACCTCACCAAAGAGCCACTGTAACATGCAATGAGCTGATAAAATATCTTTTACACATGATGCAGATGCTGTAGTGTATAATAATAATGATAAAAACAAAAACTTACTCTTTTACCTAGTGGAACTTCCGACAATCTTTGACTTCAACAATTCCCATGCGCATTTTTATTGAAAAATTATGGTATATGCAAGGCAGCTAAATTTTCAAAGAGCCGCATATCAACTCTCAAATAGCCGCATACAGCTCCAGAGCTGCCGGTTGGCCACACCTGGTCTAGGCATTAGGTCATCGCACAGACAGACAGTCTGTGTGGGGACCTAGCATCTGGATGGTTAAACAAAATCAAATGATGTTTCATATTTACGCTTAACATCATCTAGAATAGAAACTATGAAGAGATGCAGTGCAACAATGAAGAGTAGTTTATAAAAAAATCGCACTAACGATTTTGATCAAAATTCACTCAGTTAGAGCTTGTAGTCATAAGAAATACCATATAAGCCATATTTCTCACAAATAACTATATAGTGACGAGAAACAATAATTTTTACGTCCAGCTACCACCCAGCTCTCCCCAGTACTCTCAACAATCTTCATCCAGCAATAATGCTTCGTGCCTACGTGCCTTTGTCAATCTATAAATACTTTATATTTATGTATGGTATAACTATTTATCAAGTTTGATTTTCACATGCATGCAGTTATAAATATATTAATACCATTTATGTGCAGAAGACATCTTCGCAATTTTGTAGTTTTTAGCAGTAGGTAATTTCTTCCAGTCAAGAAAGTGTAGTTAGACGAGATGCATACATAGTATAAGAGAAAGTTTGCGCAATGTATATTGTATCGGTTTTACTTTCTCATACAGAGAAAGTATAGTAATCGTGATTAAAATTCGATTTCAAGATTTTGATAGAAATACACGTTTTAGCGTCCTCGAGTCCATAAAAGTGGTTTTCGCCATGCCGTGTCTGTTGGTCATTTCGCGGCCCTAGGGCCCTAACGCGTACATAAAATCGAATGATATCTCGTATTTATGCAATATATCATCTTTCGCAGATCCTTTTTTGATAAAAATTATACTGCACAAAAATAGTGTAGTTTATTCAGGACGATTTTTAGAAAAAATTGATTTACTCATATATGGCTATAAGGAATTTGATTAAAATCAATCCAATTGTAGATCCTGATGTCGTAAATAATACTACGAAAGCCATAGCTCTCTAAAGTTCACAGTATGGCATCCAGTGACATTACAATGGATGCATACCTTACCTAAGCCCTGAGTATTGAATGAAAAGTCGATGAGACATGCAGTCCTGCTTTTTCATTCTGCAAATTTTTACTGCTGCTATTCAATCAGCGTGTGTAAAAATTGGCAAAGAACAAGATCTTAAATTTAATTATTTTTCTTTTAAACATATAAAAGATTCGTGTAACATTTCTTTGAGCTATATAATTTTATACGTCATTTGTTCATAATTCTACGATGGTTATCTTTATCCTAATATATCGATATAATCGATGGATGAAACCTTTGCTTTGTGGAACTCCATAATAAATGAAAAGGAGAGAATCATTTGGTAAAATAATTCCCCTTGATTCAATAGAACAAACTCGACCAGTTGCGACTAGTCATCACCGGTCGAGCTGGTTTTGTGAATAATGTGGAATTATTTTACAAAATGATTCTCTCCTTTTCATTTACTAACGATATATTTCAATATCCAAACAAATGAATACAGGAACCCGTGAATTTTTGGACATTAAATGATTACTTTTTGCGAAAATTTTCTCAATAACCTGTAAATTACGAATATAAAATGACGATATATTTCACTAAACATTCATTATTCCATGACCCCTTAGAGGAGAGTGGAACCCGCGGCTCAAATAGTCAGTAAAAATGCTGCAACCTGCCTAACAAAAATCATCCTATTACGTGAATGAAAATTGAATATTACGTGATGATAATACAATTTACATCCACCATCCAGTGGTATGAAACCTAAGGCTACTTCCTCCAAGATTAGTATTATTTAGAAGGAAAGAAGTAATAATTTCCCACAAGAACGTATGTTAAAACATTTTTTCATTTGGCGATAATTTGTATAGTTTAGAAAGGGATAGTATATAAAAAAGATACGAAACAAACCTAAGTTATGCTACGCAGTAAGCACGTATTATTTATAATTGTTTCCATTGTAATGCAATGTTATATAGTGAACCATTTACTATGCCGGAACATTCAACTGAGCGGCATGACTTTGAACAGCTGGGTGTCGGTAAAATGGGCTTTCACTATATATATATATATATATATATATATATATATATATATATATATATATATATATAAAATAGTTTATTTATATATATATAGAGTTAAATTTATTTAATGAGCAATTGTTCACAAAATATTTTCTTTGTTTTACATGATTCTTTTCTGCCTTCTTCATGCATCATTTACCTGTGGGACCAACCTCGCGCTTTGGAAATGGTGACATTGTCTGATGTGTGAATCTATGGTAATGATGTGCTTGTGTTCCATGGTTATTGTGGTGTTTTGATGTGCAGTGGACGTGACTTTTGTGGTTGATATCCTTATAAACTTCCGGACAACATATGTGAACAGCAATGATGAAGTTGTGTCCCATCCAGGAAAAATTGCCGTCCACTACCTCCGTGGGTGGTTTCTCATTGATCTGGTTGCAGCCATCCCTTTTGACCTTCTTCTCTTTGGTTCTGACACTGATGAGGTATGCATAAAATCCTATACTTTAAATATGGGACAATCCAGTGATAGCCTTGTGATGGCACTTGGTAAGCTCTGATGGCACCTCTTTCTTATGCAAATAAATCCACTAGTAATTATTAGATGACATATATAAAATAAATTAATTAATTTCTTAAGTTTTCAGATGTTATAAACCTAATATACTTATAATCCAGCAGGTGATTTATTAATTCTCGAAAGGTTATAGTAAATATATTTTAAACAAATATTTTCCTTCCATAGAGTTTGATCATATAAATACTTATAGTAATATTTGTCTGAAGAATAAACATTTGGAAAAAAGCTTTACATAATTTTAATTATTTAATTGGCAGCATATAAAAAAGTATTTACCGAAAAATCTTTTATCAATAAATTCTTTTTTTAATTGAACTTAATCTCTTGTATTAATTAGTCTAAGTGAAAGGTTACCTTGAAATAACTTTCATTACAAGTGCATTTTTCATTAGTCGTACTTGTCTTTTGTGCCTATTTGAAATTCTAATTGTAGTTTTGTAGTATATTACCTAGTGTTTGCTATTATTGATGTTTTCATGTGTCAGTCCTTTGTTAAATACCTATTCTAATTAGTTTCTCTCCAGTTTATCTCATCTTTTGACAGATATGTAATTTAAAAATTAAAATTGAATGTTTACCTGCATGTAAAACTAAAGCCATAAACTTATTGCATTTATGAATTACATGTAGAGTAAATGTTGCATTGTTTTTCATAAAGTGTTTGTTTAATTTCTGTGATTGATACAGTTTTCCTGTATGCACATTATTAATGAAACTCTTTGTTGGCTTTTGATTCAGGTGTCATAATGAGTTTATCTTGATGAGGTTTTAGTATTGGAGATATTATTGCATGAAAGTCAGTTTGTCAAACAGAGAAAATACTCAAGTCAAATTTTAGTGGCCTATAAAGGTTATATATATATACATATGGCTCTTACTGCGTGGACAAAACCATTTATTGTAAGAACAGCAAATTCCAATGCTGTGATTAGTGTTGTAATCAAGGTTCCCATGTTTTCTAAGAGTGATTGCTTGTTTTTCCTCATTTAGCTAATGACCTTTATTTTGTACATCAACCAAGGCCTTTTGCATAAAAAAGGTTTGAGTCCTCTTGGCAGATGGTTATTAATAGCATTGAAAATATTCTAATGTGTTTATCTCTAAAAAGGTTTGTGTTAATTTGGTTTTAGATCTACCTCTCAGTTGATTTTTTTGCTCAGCTAACCAAATCTATCTTCATCTACTCAGATCCATCCCCTTTTTTAAGATGCCATATATTCTTTTCTTTTCCTTCCTCTTTCCTTTTATCCTTCCTTCTATGACTTCTTTCATTAGACTGTCTCTCACAGTACGACTCAATGATATCAGATATTTCTATTAAAAAAATATTTTAGCTTAAGCCTGAGAGATATAGTTAATAAAAATATTTTGTATATTTACTCTGCAAGTTACATTGACTCTAGCAGGTGAAAAAATTGTGGGCTTATTAATAGATGGGAATGTAATACTGATAAAATGGATTTCTGCATTTTTAACCTGTCATAGCTGGCGCAGGGTCTATGAGACCAACGTGATTTAGTTTCATTGATGAAAACTAGATGTCAACATTTGCATCACTACCTCTCTCAGTATCTCTCCCCCCACTGTTCAATTTCAGTTTGGTCTACATAAACAGAATAAATATTAAGCACAGAATAATGCAACACATATGAAATCTGGAATCTCCAGTCAATGAAGCATTGTAAAATTTATACAGGCATGCCACAATTGATTCCAAAGTAGAATGCCAAGTATTGCATTATTGTCCAAAAATTGTCATAACATGTATTTTGAATAATTATAAATAGTCAGCCATCTGTTAAGATATATTTTTGGGTCTGAATTGATTACACATTGTAAATAGATAACATGCAACTATGCCTGGAAGTGTTGTGTCGTGTCGTGTGGCATGTAAATAAAATTCCATTTCTGTGATATGCTCAAATGATAGTTTCATGTCTTAAATAATCTTTTCGTGCATGTTCTTCTCCATGAGATGTAAAAAAATTTACATGAATGAATTACATCCCCATTTCTGTCCATAACTCTGCATTTTCGAAATAGGTATAATTAAGAGATGAACTCAAGATTTTCAAAAATTACAGCCAAATTAATGAAAGATATTTATGTGAAAGATAGAGCACAAATCCATGGGGATGATTTTATCAGTGTAATGTATTGTTTTGACCCTGGAATTTCAGTTCATGTTCTGAAATTGTAAAGCATTTACATATTAAAATGAAGGCCAAAAGGACCAAGCTTCGAGTTTAATTTTATATGTTATTTCAGAGTGTGGGTTTGTGATTTGTTTCATTGTATGTGTGGTTCCCTTTTTTATGAAAACGGAAGACCCAACCTTTAAATGTGGTATGGTTATAAAGCACCAACTTCCATGAGTTTGCAATTGGTGTTCATTTTTTTCCCAATGTCATTGGTTCAGTTCCAGATGCATTTCGTTTTTTTCATTTACCTAATTAACAAGTAATTGGCTGGAATCTGATACGTAGACTAGAGGCCTGCATACCCACAGTTTACCTAACCCGACCCGCAGGTGCCCGCAGCAAAAGTTGCAGGTCGGGTTGGGTATATAGTGCTTCCATGCGGGTACGGGTCGGGTTCGAACACAAAAGGCACTGGTGCAGGTAAAGAGCAGGTACGAAAACTAGTTTCAATTCCAAATCCATTTGTCTCACCAATGTAAGCATAGGAACTTTTCACATGCCTTTTACTGCTACTAAAGCCCACCCTCGTGGTCAGAAGTACTATTATATAAGAAGATACAAATTTGCAATTTATGCAGGTCGGCAGATCATAGGCTTTGTGTATCATGTGTCAAAAAAAGTGTCTGATGAAAAAACTATTCCTTTTATTATATAAATAGATGTAAAGTTACAATTGACAAACGATTGTTTATTACGTTTAGTAGAAGAGAATGTGGGGAGAGGGGTGAAAAAGAGTGAAAAGGGTGATTATGTAGTACAATGTAATTATGACGGATTGGTTTGTGCGAGAACTCTCCCTTTTAACCAGTTGGTTTTGCCCATTCATGAAAGTAACATCCATCTTTGTGAATTCACTTTTGAAGAGACGTGGTTACATATAAGAGTGCCTATCAGCATTCTTTATGTTATTTAGCATTCAGATATATAGTATTTTTTCGTCAAATAATCATGTGTGAGTTGTATTATTTTATACTTTATTTGCGAGAGAAAGTTAAGTTAATGCATCTTTCAATTATAAATCTTAATTTTAATCGAAATATCACTTTTATCTGCCCTTCAGATTTGAACAATGAATATTGTGAATTTTGAGGTTAGAAAGGAAAAGAAAATACCAAATAAAAAATTTGGGAAACGTTCTGTGAAATTTTAGATGAAAAGGGCAAACTGGTTTCGAAGACAATCGCTTGCAGTAGTTGTAAAAATGTTTACCATTATGATAATAGGAAGTTGGGAACATCAAGTTTATTGCAACACAAGTGTGAAAATAACAAAGAAGGCGTGCCTAAAATTACAAATTTTCTTGTGCCAAAAAAATGCAATTTACCAAAATTATCAGCTGAAAAGAAAAAAAGGTTTTAGATGGCTGTGTCGAACTTGTAGTTAGAGATTTGAGACCTTTTGACATAAGTGCCAGGAGATGGGTTCAAAAATTTATTCAATAATAATGAAAATGAGTGCAAATCAAAAATGTTATTTTGACTTAGAAGATGCATTACCACATCCAACAACTATTTCAAGAAATCTTAATTCAGTGGCTCAGAAAGTTCGAGAAGAGCTAATTCAAGAAATAAAATCCTACATAGGTACAATAGGGGGTAGGATCACATTGGACTTGTGGACAGATAATTACAAAAATGCCAGTTATTTAGGGATCACATTACACTATGTAAAGAATGCCATGTTATGCAATTGTGTTCTGTGCACTAAACATCTTGATCCTGACGAAAAGAAAACTGGGTAGTATATAAGGAATGAATTGTTGCTAATTTAAAACAATACGGTGTCTATAGTAACTTGAAGAATTTTACTTTTGTCAGTGACCATGGAGCAAATATTAAAGCTGCTTTGAAAATTTTAAATAAAACCAATTGTGCAGCACACTTAATAAATAATGTTGTAGTTATTTCTATTTCTTCTAATGAATCATCATTTGCTTTAATTCAGAAGTGTAGAAAAATTGTGAAATATTTTTAAAAATCAGACTTACAAGGTGCGCTGAAATCTATGTTGAAAGGAGACATCAAGACACTTTGGAATTCAATTCTTCGTATGGTCTCATCAGTACTTGAAAATTGGGAGGTTATTTACAATATATTAATTGAAAAAAAGATGAGTGATATGATTTGTGAGGTAGAAAAGAAAGATTTATTAGATTTAGTAGAATACCTCAATCCATTCCAGAAAGCATTGATTGAGTTGGAAGGAGAAAAATATCCAACAATATTTTTGGTTTACTTGTGGCACTTGAAAATAAATGATCATTTAGAAATAGGTTCAACAGAATCTAACATCATGAAACTTTTAAAAACTTCAGGTAAAGCTTATTATTTAGAAAATGTGGAAATTCAGCACATTCATAAAATTTCTGTTTTTCTTCACCCCCTTCTAAAGAGTTTGAAAATGTTAAAAACTGAAGAAAAGTATGAAATCTATGAGAAAGTTAAAGTAAGTATTGATGGCATTAAAAAGGAGAAGGGATATGGAATCAATCCGTGACACCAAATCCATGTACACTTGTAGAGCAACCAATGAAAAGGTATAAAATATCGGACACCTTAGTTCAGTTTATGGATACAGACACAGTGATTGATCATATTTCTCCAGACGAATTGACTGCATATATTGACTTAAAACTATCTGACGACATTACTAATAATTTTGAATTGATGAAATGGTGGGATAAGCAAAAGAATTGTTTGCCAAATTTAAGTATTTTAGCGAATCGTATTTTTGCAATACCAGCGACCAGTGCTCCATCAGAGTGGTGTTTTTCATTGGCGGGACATGTTGTTAGTGAAAGAAGAAACAATTTAGGTCCCGCAAACGTGGATGATGTCCTATTTTTAAATAGTCATTTTAAACCTCAGGGTACTATTAATTAATGTTTCCTTTTTTCAAATAAATTATTTTGTAAAATTTGTAAAAATAAATCGTAGATACTTTAAAATACATTTTTTCGATCTTAAAAATGAATGTTTTTGTACAATTGCATTTCATTTTAATTTATACAAAATGACTGTGACAGAAGTAATATTTTTATTTTTTCATGATTTCTTGCTACGGATTTGTGTCTCGAGGACCAGATAGTTAAAAAATATGGGTCGGGTCGGACAAGTAGACCTGTGCAGGTGCGAGCCTGCGGGTATGGGTCAGGTGCGGGTTAATATTGTGGGTACAGGTTAGTTGTCTGCAGGTACAGGTCGGGTACAGGTTAGTAGTCTGCGGGTACGGGTTAGGTATGGGTGGAAAATCATACCCGTGCAGGGCTCTAGTGTAGACATATAGTCTTTAACTTTTTTAAATGTCTCAAAATTGAGATATCATCACAGTATTTGCACTCTTTTATGCAAAAAAGAATATAAATTCTTATTCTTATCATCTATTCACTTATCTAATTCAAATTTGCTCAGATTTTAAGTTTGTTGTGGAATTTTTTCCCAATTTTTTTACATTTCAAAAGGATGTTACCAAGGTTACTGACATTGTTGTCCTCAGCATTTTCAGTGCATTTGCACTTAGCTTACACTCAAAAGCACACATGAAGAACAATAATTGATTGAAACTTAAGGTGAAAGCTTAACCTTTTGAGACTTAGCTTAGACTTTGAGACCTAATGTGATATAAGGAACTATAAATATTTTTGTTGTATAAGTTGGGTGGTACATATCCCAAAATTTTAGTATCAAAATTTACATGCAAATAAAAATATTAACTATATATAGAATTGTTTATAAAAATTCATTTTTATATAATAACTTGTTCATAAATTAATCAAAATAACTCAGCATAACAATTGCATGGGTCTTAGCTAGTATTAATTATATTATTATTACTGCAGTGTTTCCCGGTTTCTCTGAATTTTACCCAAAATTTTAAAAATCAATTTGGGAGGTAATAAACATGTAAAATCGGTCTTAATCAAAAAAATCAATGCCCTACTTATAATTCATAACATATCCTAAGTACTAATTTTTCCAACATTGGTCTTTATACTGAGATAGATCAGGAATGATTTAGAAATTTATTGATGTCACAAAAATGATCCCAAATGTGTGGAAGCAATTAATTAATTTTCATCATATCGTATAATTTGATTAAATAAAAGAAGCAATCAGCTCCAACGGATTATATTAGCTCATTGTGACATTTCCAATGAATGTATCTTTTATAATAGTATAAGGCACTGAAGAAATTTACAACATACAAAATACAGATTCCAAGCACTAAAAATAATGTGCATAACAATTTTATAATTCAAAATTACCATTTTTGCAATCACAAGTAAATGTTGGCTATATTTAATCTCAATTATTCAGAAAACGCTGCTGGGATTGGCCTTCCATGCATGGGTCCCAGGTTCAAATCTGGCGAAGGTTAAATTTTTCTACCTGGGATCATCCCATTCACTGCTTATGGAGTTTGAGGAGACTGCAAGTCAGAGCTCTATCCTCAGAAGGAACATTATGCAGTTGGCCCCCTTGGTGCTCTTCATAAAGAGTAGGCTAATACCTGCACTGGGTTTCCCTCCTCCCTTCTGTGTGTGTGTATGGTGTAGAAGGAGTTGAGGCTATAATTGTCCAAGAGGCTTATTAGACAGAAAAAATGAACAAACAAAATGCTGCTGCAATGTACCTATTAAATTAATCATTTTTGATGAAATAATTATTTTATTGTGCGGTAAAATTCCTTTTATCAGGCCTGGGCCAGATCATTGAGATTAGATTATGTCCTTTTACAGAATCATGCCTAGAATTTTGACTACTGTTATTCTTTAGAAAAGATCCTTCCAGATTGATGTCAAGTTACAACAATTTCTAATACTTCATCATGTGTCACACAATGTATTCTTTTAAATAACTAGCCTTCAATAAAAATCACAAAAAGAACAATATTATAAATAATGTACCAAAGTTACAGTACTAGGATGACCACGTGAACACTGTAGAGCAGCGGTTTCTAACCTTCTTCTGCTGTGACCCTAAACTGACCACCAATAGGACTTCGCATCCCATACCTGGACTCTGGTGACCCGTGCTTCTAATTGAGCTAAGGTAGAGGGAGGTTGAACAATAAAAGAAATTGTGTTCAACTTTAATTGAAGTGAACTATGGTATTTTAAAAGACCACCATAAATAATGCAAAACTAAAACTCACAATTTATACAAAAATAAAAATCACATTGCAGTCATTTTTTCATAACTTAAAATAACAAAATCAAAGAAAATATCACAAATAAAAATGAATGTATGTATAAATGTATATACATAAATTCTCAAATTTTGAGGATCTTCACAACATTTTCAAAACTGGAACCAAATCCATTAACAGCTCATTTTAGCAAAATACAAGCAACTGATTTCTTAGAAAAATCTTTGAGGTTTAACCCAGGCTACCAACACCCTCCCTTCCCTCTGCTTCAGCAATAAACCTTCTGCTCCCTTAGATTCATATACCTTCCCTTTCAAATTCGAGCACCCCAGATCCATTTCTCATGTACAAACTCAATAGACACACCCACATATCCTCCTCCTTCCATGAACACATAGAAATAACAAAAATACTGACACACGTTCATTTAGAATCTACTTTTGGTGCAATGCCACTGAATACCACTGCATTTTAGCCAAGATGTGCATCTGATTTTCATAACCTTGTTGTGGCCATTGAGGATACCTGAAATAAGTACTTTTTTCAATTTTTTATTTTTAAGTACTTACTCTTGAATGTTTTCAGCTGTAAAAAGAGCTCAATAATTCTATAAAAATAATTTTGCAGTGCACAGATCTTATTAGTTACAGAGTGGTGTCACTGGTGTTAGCCTTGGGATCACTTGAAGTGGTAACTGAAGTTGCACACAATTTAGATATTTTTCATATGCTTTTTAAAACTGATTGCAAGGGTGTGTTTGCATGAATATTTATCATTTAAACTAGTATTTACTATGTTATATGAAAGATTTCATAACATCTTGATGCAAAACACAATTGTGATTTTTAGTAAACTTTATAGTCTTTTGAAAGATTTCAAGGCAAGTAGATATTGAGAATGAGCCCTTTAAAAAATAAGTACTTATCTTGGGTATCTCCAATGGCCATAAAAAGGTTATAAAAACCAATTTTCAGTGAATCACCCCTAATGATTGTTGTATTATACCCAAAATGCACACGTTTTTTATAACCTTGCTATGGATTGGAGAGACCTCATATAAGTACTTATTTTTTAAAGTGCTAAATCTTGAATTTGTTTTCAGCCATAATACAAACTCAATAATTCCCTAGTGAACCAAGTAAATGTTTTCTGCTTCTAACACATTGTGATATTCATTTTTATCTCATCACAGATGTTATAGGTTTATTTTTCTCTCAACATTTGGCTCACTTAGCTTGACTACACAGTTAACGTAAGCTGCCTTTGATTAGCTATAAAAATCTGACTGACACAAAACAGGCTTTTTCATGCACTAGTGTCACATATTAGCATTGGAAAGAAAAGAGAACCAACTTGAAAACCTAGAAAATTTGAATGCTAACATGACCATGTTATATTTACAGGGCTGATTACCATGCTTATTGTTTCTTAAAAATTCCTATTTTTAATGAATTCATTCCTTTACTTGTATTATAATTTTCAATAGATTTCATATTATTTATTTCAATTAACAATAATTTTTCCCACCGCCAAAAATTCTACAATTCTTAATTTTAATCACGCACTAATGGAGTGATTGGTGACCTCTGGTCCACAAGATCATTTTATGCAGCCTATGAAGCTATGATAAAAAAGCAATACAGCAAATGTAACACAAATTTATGAACAACTATGTTTTAATACCATTAGTGACAATAATGTCTTTGGCAGTCTAAAAGTGAACCAAGCTGTACCAACCTCTAAAAGAGGAAGAACATTTTAATCATGGCCAAGTTCTTAGAAATAGTCCGGGAGAGGGATTTGAAGCAAAGAGCAAAAATCCCTCCAAACCCAACAAGAAGAGTAACCTGATGTTGATGAGATTTTTAAAGATGGCAGCAGAACAAAACATAAGCAAACAGAGTGTAAGATGTATGTGTTAAAATGGAAATGGAAAATATGGAATAATAGTGTGAAATAGTTATGAAAAAACATTCAAGTGACTAATTAGTGAAAAGAACCAGACATAAGAATGTAGGAACAGGTTATGTGATTGAAGCATAAAGTATGTGAAAGAGACCAAATCTGTTTCCCACTCAAGTGTAAATTAATCTTTACCATATGGATTTAAATGCCTGCCTATCGACAGCACCTACATTTAAGTCTACATGCTGCTAATTAAGGTTCAACTTTTTATAAATTTCAGATGTTGGCTCACTGCAAAAGGCAATAAAAAAATTGCAAATAACTGCGATACTATACAAGTGAAAAATACTGAAATTTAGCAAGTGAAAGTGAGAACAAGTAATAAAAATTTGATGCATTTGTTTCTGAATTGAGCCCATTTGTATGAATTTCTAAGTCTCAATAAGTCTAATATTTTATTCTTAAGAAATTGTACTGAAACTTTAGTTTTTTGTTTAACCTCTCAGATGTTTTTTTTTCAGCAGCATTTTAACACTTGACTCAGTTTCTTCTCAAGAAATAGCAACATGGAATTCACTGAATTTTTCTCTTCTATTTCATTAATTAGATTTATAGTTAAATCATAATTGAAAAGGAAATCTGTGAGAAAATTATGGATGGAGATGAAACACAACAAACTATTTGCTAAAATAATTTCATCAACCCAAACAGTAGATCTTACATGGTGTAAGGGTGAAACATGTTTTTGTCCATGCAGTGAGGTAACTTCACCTTTCTTATTGAATTTATGCTTAATTTGCATGGAATGCCATTGAAATAAAGCCTCATTGAGTTCTGCCAAGTAAAATTCAGAGGTAAAATCCTGTGTTTGTCCCTTATTGATGTCGTGTCTCACTTCCAAGTATTGGATGTTGTTGCATGACGGATATTGATGTCTTATGGCTGCATTATTGCCACCAATGTGATTCTCCTGATATTTCTTGAGTACTTTTTTCCCCTCCACATGCCATGTGGGTCGGGGATACGCAGACCACCACACTCATTGGGCTGCTCAAAGCAGCACGATTGCTGAGGCTAGTACGAGTGGCTAGGAAGATCGACAGGTACTCTGAGTATGGTGCTGCTGTCCTCCTTCTTCTTATGGCTACCTTTGCTCTGATTGCACACTGGCTTGCCTGCATATGGTTAGTAAACTACAACTCTTTATTAAACTGCTCATAGGTAATAATAATTGGTAAACATTTTAAGCTTGTGGAATAATTATTTCTTCCCAAGAATACAGAGAAAATTATAGGAAATTAATGAGGTTTTAAATGAAAAAATGTAGTAATTATAGTCAATAAATTGTTAACTTATTTGACAAATTGGTAAAAAACTTATTTGCATCTTTGGTGAATAAATTGCAAAAAGAATTTAAGGTTGGTATTTTTATACTCAGTACACCCAATCCCTGACTAACACAAATTTTACCAACACAATTTCAGTTTAACACAATTTTTAAATAAGGCTGGTTTTTGACTAACATGACTGGTTGTTCAGTTTAACATGATTTCTCCATGACTTCTTTACAATCGTGCAAAAGGTCTAGATAGCAGAAATGGAAACAGACTTTAGCCCTGCTCATCATTAATTACAGATGACAATAAGCCCATTATCATAACTTCTGATCCAGAGGATGAATTTGACAATTTCTATGAGTCTGATGCAGAAGGCGAGGGATTTTGTAGTTTTTAAACCAATCTAGAAAAATACCATTCTTGAATATTTTAAAAATTTTCTCTGACCATTTTTGTAATTTTATATAGATTCTATGTTGTTATCTTTTGAAAAATTGTTTCATGTATTAAAACAAAAATGTTTAATTCTTAGTTATTTACTATTTAAAATTATCATTTTACAAATCTTCCAAACAGCATCTGCTAAATAAATGGTGAACAGTTTAACAACTGATTCAAAATGGCAGTCATCTACATTTAAAAAATATGCTGGAGTTTATGGTTCACATTTTATTGTTGGTGGGAGTAAGAAAATGAGAAAAGTTATATCGCTAGAGCAAAAACTAGATTTACTTAAGTGCTTTGAAAACAATGAACAAACACGTGATATCATTCATCATACAGGTCTTAAAGCAGCAACGCTATGAACCATCCTCTTTATCATCATTTCTTTTCTGTAAAAATGAGTTAAATGTATGAAATATACATAAACTAATAAAAAACACAAAGCATAAACCAAAGTAGAGTCATAATAAAGGAATAAAATTAAAAATATGTCCATCAGGTTAGGATGCTGGAACGAATCCTCTCCCATTTACATTATTTCTTATGAGAAATTCATGTCCGACTAACACGATTTCACCTTACATGAAATTTTTTAAGAATGCATCTATCATGCTAGTCAGGGACTGGATGTATATGAGTGGACCCTGATTTTCTGAAATATTTTTAAAGTTTCAAAGGTTGACTTATACAAAAAATGAAGTACAGTGGGTCCCCATTATTCACAGAGCTTATGTACCAGAAAATTTCTGCAAATACTGAAACAGCAAATACAGGAGAATTTTATCCCCATAAAAATACATTATATAAGGGGGGTTATGTTCCAATTTGCCACTAAAAATCACTCGTGATGAAAAAAGGGGAATTTTCTCACTTAAGATTTCATGTAATAAGGGAGATTAGGTTTAAGTCATTGCCACTGTACCCTATGACATCCAAACTAAGATAACAAGTCTGTTTATGGGTGTTCTGGTCATGAAGGGATTAATGTATAGGACAGTACATACACTGAACATTGCCTAATCTTGATATAAATGAAAATAACTTAAAATTACACAAATACAAATGGAAAACATGATGACAAGGTTATAAACAGATATTGTGGAACAAAACACATATCTTGGATACAATATTCATGGCACAATTCCAAAACATAGCATGTGATCCTGGTGCATAATAACATACAGAAGATAGTAAGATGATGTTTTAGTTCACTTCCTTATGCTAGTTACAATAAATAAAAAGTAAAAAATAATTACCAAAATAATATTTTCATTATCAATAGCAAAAAATAATCAAAATAGGCCAGAAAATAAGATAAATGTGTTTAACCCTTTTAGTCGCCTGCAAATTTCAGTGGGTATAGCCATAAATGCCACAGGCAATTTGTGAATTTTGTATTACCTTAGGAATACTATCACAGTGATATTATTTCTTAAGCTAATATGCTAATGTTTTCAGAAATTGTAAAAAATAGTACATTATTCATAATTACATAATTTTTATTTAAATGAAATATTAAAGTATTTAATAACAATAAAAAGTTATTGCAAAATACATTGCAAAAAAATTTAAAAAAAGTTTATAAAATAAATAATAAATAAAATAATTTTCATCTTATACACAATATACACCATTAGAACTTAAAAATTATAATATCTATTTTACTCTAGAAAATCATAAGAAGAAATCACATGGAAATACAAAAAATAATATAAACTACAGATTTTTCAATCAACCTCTGCAGCCATAAATTTCTAATAAAAAAATGAATACAATGATGATTGTTAAGGAAAAATATTGGAGTAATTGCATGTGGCTTTTGGTTCTGACTGGTGTTTCATCTATACTAATGTGCTTGCAGGGTGTATAGTGGCTATGATGAGTTATTACCAGTTCAGTTTCAGTCTATGCCAGATCCGATATATCGGCTGTGGCACTCTTCGCACGAGAAGCAAAAGCCAATATATTGGCCTGTGGTACTAAAAGGGTTAATGAGGCAGACACTGTTGAATAAGTAGCGTGTGTGTCAACTTCTTACTCTATCACAGCAAGTAGTTTGAGTGACGAATAAGTGAAACAAAAAATCATGGATACCAAAACATTGTTCCATAATACACGAATGATGAATAAGTGAAATGACAAATACCGAATCTGCGAATACCGGAGACCCTCTGTACTTGTATGTATGATGAGAGAAATTTATAGAAATTCATCTAATCCACACTTTATATTATAAGCTACTAATGATGATCAATAAGACCTCACATCCCAAATATGTATTGTTGTTGTATTGTTGTATATATGATATATGAGAGAGTGGTGAAGATACCCAATATATTCCTTCAACCTCCTCATGGTCTCCATGTTCACCTGGGTAAATGGTCTCTATCTATTGTCTTTATCTTCATTATCATTGGTTCATTTAAAATTTCTTTAGTGTATTGAGAATCATTTTTCTTTTAATTTATACTCCAATAGTTGCTTCCCCTTCCATTCTCCAGTTATATAAATAATCATATAGGCCTTAGTTGTGAAATCGGCATTTATGTGCAAATTATTCATGCAGTGCCTAAGGGAGCAATTGATTATCGGGGCACATATTTTTTATTTTATATAATATTTTCAGAGCTGTCATGATGGGTTTTAGCACCTAAGTCAAACCATGCTTTCGGTGCCATAAACTGTAATAATATAAAATATAATTAAAATTCTGATGTGGCCACCACATGACTTTCTCCATAACTGTAATATTTTTAAAAATTCCAAATAGGTTAAATGATAATAAATATTTTAAGGAACGGCGAGAAAAATTTAAAGACTTGACAAAGAACAGAAATGAACTCATACTGTAGCATTCTGATATTGGATATAGCCAGGATTGTCCAACAATTAAGAAAATAAAAAATAGCGTTACTAAGACGTAACTAAGCGTCAATTGTTAACAATCGTCACCGGTAGGTGGTGGCAGCTAAAAAATTAGTTTTTAACATATCTCTTAATATAAATAATAATATAATATAAATATTTCAAACAAAGATTGTAGAAAATTAAATTTTCTACAACATTTATTGCAATATTTTTTACATTAATCAAATATTAAAGCAAATATTTCAAAAAAACAGATAGCTTACAAGAGTAAACACCCACTTTCAGTTGACTAATACTTTATCAAAAACTAATCAGTTCTTGTGACTTTCATAAAATATTATATATAAAATTTCACATTGACCTGATTATTATTACTTTTTGAGTTAGAGCACCAACAAAAAAGCTGTCACATACACGCACAGACATCATCGAGAAAATGGTCAAAATGTCTTCAGGGGGACCTCAAAACGTGTATTTCCATTGAAATCTCAAAAGCGATTTTTTCATGAAAACACTTTCTCCTATACTACGTATGGAGAAAATGAAAAGGAAAATATTTACAAAATACTTTATTATTTATGAGAGATTATAAAAATTCAACAACTATAAATATACTCATTTTGAAACAAAACATTTGCTTATAACATTACTTTAGACTATAGAAATAAATAATGAAAATGATATTCAAACTTTTTTGTTCTGTTTTCTAAAAAGATATCAACCAATTGATCAATATCTTATAATTTCGTCATTTGATATTCAGTCTATAAAATTGCAAAAGAATTGTCATAATTGATGTATCGTCGAAAGGTTTAGACTTTTCAATTTACGAAAGCTTATTTCTGCTGAAGCAATTCCAGCAGGAATCATTAAGAATATTCTTAATAAAATGTCAATGCTGGGAAAAACCTCTCAAACCTCTCTAAGGTTGCTTTCAACAAGATACTGAAGTATTTCCGTTTGGTGCATATCTTCTTTGATGTCATATTTTGTAAATTGCTCCTTCAATGACCTTAATTCATGAAACAGCCCCATGAAATCAACAACATCAGGATAAAATTCATGTAAGCGTGTACAAGACATTTTAATTTCGTCATCATTTGAAATAAATATTGACTTTTTAGAGCAAATATGGAATTTCTTATAAACATTGTGGATTGCACTAAATCTAATGTTTGGCTGGTCTTTGAAGTCAGTGCAACCTTTTTACTTTCTCCATACATAGTATAGGGAAAAGTATTGTTTTCATGAAAAAAATCAATTTCGAGATTTCAATGGAAATGCGCATCTTCTCTGCAATTCTGTTGAAGTATTTTAATCTTGGCAGATTTTCTTATCATTTTCACAAAGATCATCAACATAGTTTTTGAGGCTATCGATCTTAGACTCTAATTCCAATAAAAGTGTAAATGCCTTTTGTAAATTGCAATCTTTAGACTGTAACATCTTTGTTACTGTGTTGATTTATTGCAAGCATAGATCCCAAAAAACAGAGTAAAAAATGAATTCCAAGTCAATAATGGGATGTGACTTTCAGTAACTGCATCACTTTTAATGAGTTCCTTCAAAACTTTGAGAACTTCTTTGAGTTGATGTCTTACAGCTTTCACAGCATTTACTTTGGAGCTCCAGCTTGTTGAGCAATGCTGTTACACTGAAACTTCAATTTTTTACTTGCTTCAAGTTGACCCTGATAAATACACATAAAACATATCAACTTTGTTGATGTATGAGCAGATTTGTTTGCTGCATTTCTCGAAAGCATGAAAACCCGATAAATTTAAACTGTTCAGAACATGGTATATAGTGCATGTAATATTCTTGAGTGAACCGCCATGTTACATCCACTCATATTTTTACCTTTGTCATAGGATTGAGCATGCATCATATTAATATCCAAATCATCTTTCTCTAACTTTTCAAAATTTTGTTAGTGATACATTCTCCAGTTTTTTCACAAATATTATTAAAATCTATGAAACATTCTTCAATACGAACTTTCTTATTTTCTTTATCAATGTAGACAAACATTATCAACTCCATTTGTGCTTTTTGGGATAAATCAACCAAGGTCACAAAATCTTTTCTCTGTTTGAGAGTTTCTTGAAAAACAATTCTTTAATAAAAAAATATCCTCTTTTGCTTTGTGAACAATTTGCATTAAATCTATCATATTTTTCAATGCATACTCTCTCCTTGATCCATTTGAATATAACCACTTAATAGGAATGCTAAAGTCAACTGATTCAATCTGATTTTCTTTAATATCCTGTTCTGCCTGTTCATTTTCATATGATAGCGATAGACTAATGTCGACTGATTTAATTTGAATTTCATCATTATCCTGTCCATTCTCTGCCAATAGCAGTAGACGAGGAGTTTCTTTATTTTCGTTCTGTATTTCTTCTTCTGTTTTGTGTTGCTCAGTTGTAGAAACCCAAGTCTTCATAAATTTAGAAGATTGTTGATTTTTCAGTTCTTGGTTATTTTTTTTTTCTTGTTCTACCATTCTGAGTTTTTTTCATTTTGATTTGATTTATGTAGGGGTAAATATATGTCCAAAATTAACTTTCACTAACTATAATCTTAGATATGTCCTGCTCCCTTGTCTACACTCCACTGCATCAGAACACACTACTTGTGATACATATTGTATTTGGTGCTTAACATATGTAATGCATAATCAGCACATTAGAAACTTCCAGAACCGTGAAAAATGTCCAATGACCACAAGGGAACAACTGATTCATGATGCACAATTTGCTACTCTTGCTAGAACACAGGATCATTTACCCGTTAAAGAGGGCGCTAAGGTTCTAATACATACCATAGAAAAGGACAAATAGAGCGGGCTTAGTCGCATCCAGCTAACCATCATTTTAAGCTGAATTAAATCCAATTTTCACCTATAAGTACCTATCAAATCAGCTAATATAATAAGGTTGACAACTGCTAGAGTATTTAATGATTTGAAGTTATATTTTATTTGTACTTACATAATGATAAATAACAAACAACTTTCCAAAATATATATCTTTTAATATAATAATTAATTGTATGATTTGATGTTAATTTTATTTAATTCTTATTATATTGCCATACAGTGTTTTCTTCCTTTAAAATATATGTGGTGAATGTCCTTTTTATGACTATTTCTGATGATGGTTACTTGCACTGTGATATTATATGAAACATAGACAATGCTTTTTACAAATTATCTGCAACAGGAAGAAATTGTAGCATATGTAACTATGTATGTACTTACTTTGTATATTTTGTATGTTTTGTTTGATATGTAACTTTCCTAGTATATGTGTGTTGTGAATGTCTTTTTATGGCAGCTCCTGACAATTGTTACATGCTTTGTGTATGCAATTTTTACAGAATTAGAAATAAATAATAATAATAACAATAACAATGTTCAGTCAGAATGAGATAAAGTATTTAAAAGAATGAAAACAATTTTTTTTATTTGTGTATGAAATTTTGTAAGCATATTTGCCTAGGCTGTCTACCATATCACGATGGCTCTGAATATTTTGTATTTATTATTATTTTAATATGGTCAAAAAATATAATTAAAATTTTTAATATAATGCTTATTTAGAAATATTAGAATAAAAATTAGTTATAAATTTGAATAAAAAACATGTTATGTTTTAACTAAATAGGGGAAAATGGGAGGGGGCACAAATCTCTAGATGCCTTAAGGTATATGATATGTAAATCTGCTACTGTATAGCAGTTAGACAGAATCGACTCCTCACTTGTGATTTTAATGCCTTTTATACAGGTGACTCTCTTTCAATGAACAACATGCATTCCTGAAAAATGTTCGTTAAGAGAAAATTCATTGAAAGATAATGATTTTTTTCTTTGACTCCCTTGTTAAAAGCTAAGATGCTTGCCAGCCAAAATATTTTTCATGAATTTATTTAATACTTATTATTTTTCAAAAATTTTCCTTCAAGGCCCATTAAATGTTGGAACAAAGAGGCAACCAAAACAACAATCAAAGAAAAAAGTAGCCAGCTCAGTGAGAGCAAGTATGATACACATGCACACAGGACTGGATTGTGACCAAATCCTCATAATGTAATGGTCCAAAGGCTGTCAATAATCTGAATGTGGCTACCATCATTCTATGTCCCAGACTGTAGAGTAGAATGATGGCAGGGGTTCCCAATCTGGTACTTGCGAGTACTACTGTGTTCTTTTTGAGACAGATACTCTTCTATGGTGCTTAAAGTCCCATTTCATATAACCAATAATTTAATTTGCTTGGTTTCTTTCTTTCTAAACATAATCAGGATCATTATGAATAACTTTGACATTGGTTTGATTTTTATTCATGATCATTCCTATTTTTGCAGAAGCATAGTGGTGCTTGCTTGATATTCTAGAATACAACTTGGTACTCATATCGAAAAGGTTGGAAACCTCTGCTCTATGTTTATACAAGAGTCACTTGAATCTGTCTGACCTTTTGTAAATATATCAATTTCTATGATCTGGTTTGGATATTTGTTATCATTTGTTAAAGTAAACAATATGATTGTTAAAGGCTTTAAAATCCAATACATTTGTTAACACAATCGTACATTGAATGAACATTTGCTGAAAGAGAGTTGCCTTTATTTGGAAAATAATGATATTCTTATCTCTGATTTTTTTCTCACAAATCCAAACTAGAATTCATGTGTAACAAATATTCTAATAAACACAATCTGTATCTTGTATTTATGGAATAAATATAATTTTTATTTCAAAATATGTGTATACTGTATATTAATTATTGGCTATAAATATAATTTGACTAATTCACCATATATACCTTACCATTTTTCTGCAGGTATGCCATTGGTAATGCGGAGCGCCCACATCTGAAGAGCAAAGTTGGCTGGTTAGATCTATTAGCAAATGACACTCATCAGTTTTACTATCCAAATAATACTGGTGGACCTTCCATAAAAGTATGTAAAGTTAATTTTGACTGTCTATGCAATCATTAATGATTTCTGTGGCAATAAGTTACATATTTGCTTGCTGTATTTTAAATAGAAAATAATGTTTTCTATGCTTCATACCTACAATTCATATGTTCACACACAGAATGCTTTTTCAAACAGTTTGCAGCAATATATAGTACAGGCATCTTTTTCGAAAAAAAAAACAAAATATACATTATTAAAAAAATCCATTTCAACATATTTAATAGATGGTCACATATTGATCGATAAAGCAAATGTTTGTAGTAAGGAGTGTATAAGACAGTATAGAGTATCCCTTCCCTCTTTTTTAGGCGTTCTTTACTAAAAGTAAAAAATGGATTCCTTATGGTCAGGTCATGTCCATCTGTCTGTCTGCATGTTTCACCTCTGAATCTACTGGATGAATTTTCCTGATATTTGATATTAAGGGCTTCAAGGCAAAAAAAATAAGAAAATAGTATGAATGATTCACATAACCTAACCAGGAATGCCACTTTACTGGTGAAAAAAACTGAACTCCATAATATTTTGTAAAATAATAATCATAGGAAAAAAGAGTTCTATCAGAATTTGTACAACTAGTTAAGTAGAATATTTCTCTCCTTATACAGTTTTATCACTTGAGTAGCCATTTTCAAGAAAATAAAAAAGAATGTGATTCACTTTGAGCTTCGAAAACTTTTTCCATTGTTAATTGTTGCCAATAAAAACAATCTTTCTAGAAACTGAAGTAAACAAGATCTGCTATCATTATATATCGACGACTCTTACAGAGGAGGATATATCATCATCATCATTGGTAGTCTGTCCGTAGACAGGTCCGTGATTATTCATGGTTAAACCTGGTTCTCCATATACTCCTATTTTCCGCTGTCCTCTTTATATCGTGATAACTCTCTTTCCCTTTCAAATCGTCTATCAGCTGAAACCTTTTCCTACCTCTTTCCCTTTTCCCATCTAGTTTTCCTTCTAACACGTCTTTAATCATACTCTCTCTCCTCAGGTAATGTCCAACCCAGTTAGCCTTCCTCTTTCTGATAGTCTGTATAATAATTCGCTTCTCTCCTATTCTTCGTAGCACTTCATCGTTTTTCATCCTATCTGTCCATTTTATCTTCAGCATTCTCCTCCAAGTCCACATTTCAAAGCTTTCCAAGTATTTTATGTCATTTTTCCTTAGCGTCCATGTTTCTGCCCCATACAATGCTATACTCCATACGTAGCATTTTATCAACTTCTTGCGGATATCTTCCCTTATATTCCCTGTAAGTAGTTGTTTCTTTCTCCTGAAAGCCGCTTTTGCTTTTCCTATTCTAGTTTTGATCTCATCCGTACATTTTGCCTCTCGTGTTATGATACTTCCAAGGTATTTATATTCTGAAACTTGTTCTAATGGCTTTCCCCCAATAGTTATGTTCAGATTCTCTTCTTTACCCGATATTCGAATGACCTTGGATTTTTCTGTATTTATTTCCATACCGTATTTTCTACCTGTTATCACTAGTCTATTTATCATTTTTTGTAGCTCCACTTCCTTTCTTGCTAGAAGTACTTGATCATCTGCGTATTTTACTGTTCTTATAATCCTTCCTCCAATTTTGAAATCCCCTGTGCCTTCTAAAGCTTCTTGCATTAGAATTTCTCCATATATATTGAATAGGGTTGGCGATAGGCAGCAGCCGTGTCTTACTCCTCTACCGATATTTATTCCGCAGGTGTTCACATTCTCAAACCTGACCTTTACAACTTGATTCTCATATAGATTCCTAATCAGTCTCCTGTCTTTCCAGTCTACACCTATATCCTTTAATATCTTCATCAACTTTACCCAATTTACTCTATCAAAGGCCTTCTGCCAGTCTACGAAACATGCGCAGATATCTTGACTGTATTCTATTGCCCTTTCTGATATGATTCTAACTACTCCTATAGCATCTCTAGTTCCTCGTCCTTTTCTGAAACCAAATTGATCTTCCCCTATTATTTCTTCTGCCTTTTTCTCCAGCCTTTTATTAAGAATCCTCGTGATGATCTTCGATGTGTGTGACAGAAGGCTTATAGTTCTGTAATCTTTACATATATATAGATATATATATATATATATATATATATATATATATATATATATACTAGTAGTTGGTGCTTGCATACTGCAAGCATTTCATATCACCTTGGAAAAACATTCATTTTTCAGACAGACATTTCATCATTACAAATATTCTTTCAATTCTAAATATTTCACCTCCACAGCGATTTTCGTTTTCCCCAATTGTAAAAATAATAGTTTAAAACAATCCCCAAATGTTGCAATTTTAAAAATTTTACACTTTCTTCATTATAAGGTACTAATGCTACACATTTTAGAAAAATTTTAAAGTTGTAGCACTTCTATAAGTAAAATAATATTTTTCTAATTGTTTAAATTTAAATAATTTTTAACGGCCGCCGCAATTCATATATGGTAAAATTGAAATGTAAATTTGTGCAAATTTACTATTCTGTAAATAATTTGAAAATTTCAGCTTCCTAGCTCATCCCGTAGTACCTAAACAGTTATCTATTTGTTTAAACTTTAAGAATTTTTAACTGCCAAACAAATTAAAATATCAAAATTCGTATAATCCCTATTTCGTTTTTTTAAGAATTCTACTTATAAAAAAAATTTCAGCTCCGTAGCACATTCGAAAATGCCTAAACCCTGAAAATTTGCTTAAACAATTGCGAATTTTTAGCGGCCGCATTGTTGCACTTTTTCATGATTTTCGTTTTTTCTAGTCGGTTTTGCACAAACTCCTACCTAAGAAAAAAAATCGAATCTCCAGCACATCTGGAAGTGCCTAAACATTAGTATCCTCCTATATGTTATATCCTCCTCTGTAAGAGTCGTCGATATATAATGATATATATAACATATAGGAGGATACTCATGTCCAGCCCAAACTACAAGAGCTAGAGAGCTGAAAGTTTTAGTTTTTGTAGATATGATAGAGAAACCTTCAGATAAAATGAGACTTCTTACCTAAGTGACATGAGTTCGACTCCAGAAATTCCGAAACTTGCGTTTTTTCCCATAAGAAAAGTATTGCGCCATTTTTTTAAATTAATAATGGGCACTTGCCGGTAAGCTAGAAAGATGAAATTTTCATTGTTGCTAAAGGGCCGCAATATCTATTACGAATTATTGTCACTTTTGCTTACAGTGTCTTGGGTTCGACTCCAGAGACCCCGGAATATCTCCCATAAGTTAGCATGGGAAAACGCAAGCATAACCTTGTATTTTCTATATAAAATATGAAGTTTCTTAGAGAACTAGTAAACTAGTGGCATGTGATAAAAATTCTCATGATTCACATTACTTTCTTGACATGCAACACAAAAGTCATTTGCCATCCTTGATTTAGACCATTTTGGGTTTCAGAAAGGCCGTGGCACTAGGAATGCCATAGGGGCGATGAGGACTTTGGTAGAAAGAAACATTGAATAAAATGAGGATGTATTAATATGCTTTGTAGATTTCGAAAAGGCCTATGACATAGTTTTATGGCATAACCTAATGGAGATGTTGGAGAAAATATGGGTGGACTGGAGAAATAAACATTTAATCAGAAATCTGTGCATGAACCAGACTGCACAGAAAAGGATATCAGAGGGAGAATCAGATTGGGCAGTGCTAAGAAGAGGCATGGGATAGCGCTACCAAGTCTTACCAGAATTGCCTAAGATTTATCCCAAAATATGATAAATGAGGCTTTGGAAGATGTAAAAACAGGGGTTAAAGGTAGGAGGGAGCCTAGTTAAATCAGTTAAATCTGCAGATGACAAAGCATTGGTGAGTAATTATGAAAACAGCCTGCAGATGTTAGTTAGTTCCTTAAATGAAAAGGCAAAGGCATTTGGGATGAAAATCAATCAGAAGAAAATGAAAGTCATGAGATTTTCCAAGAGCAAAATTCACAGGTCAGTGTTACAGTGGATGGGGAAAGATTGGATGAAGTGGAATTTTTATTTATTTATGTAGTATTCTATCACAGGATGGAAGAAGTACAAATGAGATTAGGATAAGAATAGCAAGAGCAAATGAGGCATTTACAAGATGGTGAGAGTTGTTGGCAGGAAGTCTGAATAAAGATATTAGAGGTTAGTAAATACTGTGATATGGAGTACAGCATAATATGGGTGCAAGACATGGACAATGAACAAAAGAATATGTAAGCAAATTAGAGACCTTTGAGATGTGGGTATGGCATAGACTAGAGAAATTTAGTTGGACAGAAAGGAAAACGAAAGAGGAAGTATTGAATATAATAGGGGAAGAGAGTAATAAGGGACAGACAGAAGAAATAGGCAGATCAAATTTTGAAAGGAAACAGTCTACTTAAAGGGGCATAGAAGGGAGAGGTGTTAGGAAAAAAGCAAAAAGATAGGAAGAGGAAAGGTATATTAGATGCGTTAAAAGAAAGAATTGGGCATAAGAATTTTAAAAGAAATGCATTGGATAGAACAGATTGAGTTAGGTGTGCCTAAAATCTACCATGAGGTAGAGTTATGATAAATAAATGAATTCTTAACTTAATAAATCATTTAAACATACTGTTCTTTTTAATGAAAATAGTATTTCTAAATAATGCCTCAAATTAAAAATGATGAATGGATGGAAGAAAGCTGAAGAAATGGAATTTTGCTGTATTAGATTCCAATATTTAGATCCTATAAAAGTTCTTAAGAGATATTATCCATTTGATTTAAAACAATTGTTTAATATTTTTTAATCCAAGGATATTTATTGAAGAAAGCGGATTTTGACACATCTCAAATAAATTAAAATATGAAGCCTAATTATTTGCTATTATTTTACCATTCCAGTCAAGATATATCACTGCCCTGTACTTCACCTTCAGCAGCTTAACCTCTGTTGGTTTTGGTAATGTAGCTCCAAACACTGATGCTGAAAAGGTTTTCACCATTTGCGTGATGCTGGTGGGATGTAAGTAACTATATCAATTTATTATGTAGTGTATTTATGGAATGCTTTTCTTTATTTTTCTATCTATGTTATACACTTTAGCACCTATAGTCCAGTGATCCATGGTGCAGAAACACTAATGGTTATATTGGGATAACGGAGGAAGATAGAGAGGGAAATAGGGAGAGAGGGAGAGAATGAGGGAAAACGGGAGATTTGGTGTGAGGGAGGGAGGTATAGGGGAAGATAGAGAGAGAAGTGAGAGACTGGGAGAGGGGAAGTGAGAGTGAGGGTGAGAGAGAGGGTAAGAGAGAGAGAGAATGGGATTGAGAAGCCCGAAAATAGGGCTAGATATGGTGCAAATGAAGAATGAATGAAAAAGAAGAGTCAAAAGCCAAGAGTATGAAAAAATGAGGAGCATTGACAAAAACAAACCCAATAGCAAGGGGAATGTTTAGTCTATGGTCTGCATCAAAGCATTTGTTGTGAATTGATTAGACAAAATCAATAATTCATTATGATATCCTTAATTTTATTGAAAGTGTTGAGCCAATGAAATCTTTAATTAGAATCCTATTTCCCTTTTAAAACCCTTGAACTTGTTGCTATGGTAGTTAGAAATTTTTGTTGTTGTGCCTCAGAAAAATATGCTTTCTTTGCAATTAAAAATCAATACTTACACTAATTTGGCATGGATTTGAATTTTGTCTTTAAATGTTAAAGTCTTCATTCTTTCATCTACAAAACTGCGAAGTGAAAACTGCTTAAGTTTTGTGCTGAAAGTGATGCAAAATAGAGATTGAAAACAAAAAATCAGTGGAACAAGGAAGAGTAATGATTTGGATCATGTGCTTATGCAGTGGTTTAGATTATGCTGAAATGAAGGGCTTAGCATTTCCAGGCCAATGCTAATGGAATTTGGTACTTGAATATAAATAAGTAAAAAAACATAGGTAACTTAACAGAAAATTCCTATGTAACTAAAAACTGTGTTTGGCTACAGAGAGGATTGTGTACCTCTCATGGTCCAAGGGAGCTCCCATGGTCTGGAAATATCCATGGTTCAGCATATCTTATATCCCAATGTGGCCGGACTAAAGGTGCTCAAGTGTATTGCAAATGCAAAAAAAATCAAATTGTGATGTAGCTGGAATAATTTAATATATCTGTAGATAAAAATTTAATATTCAAACTTTATGATCATTATTGATTATTATATGTGCATTCAATTACAAAAGTGATATTTAACCCAGGTTTGTGCTGTAAGAAATTGTGACATGGTTAGTGATTTGCAGCACCTCACTCCCTAGACCTGGGCCAATACTAGCATCTGGTATGAAATTTCTCCCAATATTAGTATAATTCAGACACTTGGCAATACAAAATTACCATATATGCTGGTGTATAAGTTGACCTTTGAAGCTCAAAAAAATTCCAAAAACTTATGTCGACCTATAAGCCAAATATAAAATGTGACCCTTAAATAACAGATTAAAAACATTGATATTTACAAAAACATTTGATCTTATGGCATAGGTGATCACCATTTTGAATCAACTGCTCCATTGTTTACATATTGTCATTAATTTTAGAAAATTTAAGGTAATTATTTTTAATAGTTAATAAAAATTAAAATTTTAACTTTTGTTTTTATTACTGAATCTCAAAAATATAAACGATCTATTTGCAATTACAGAAACAAAGGATAAGTAGAAATACATTCTGCCAATAGATGGTAATACATGCTGGTGGAGCAATGCTGCGAAAGCCTTCAACTCAAATAGATGGCAATACAGTATATGACTGATCTTTCTTAAATTAAATAAATGATTTAATGACTAAAAAATCGACACTGCAGTTTTTTGAAAAAGGTTACATTTAGGTTTTAAAAATCATAAAATTCTTCGTATTCTTCATTCGAAGTTTTTTAGCGAAAAAGTGGGGGGTCGACTTATACTGCGAATATATGTCTAGTCATGTATTTACAATCAGAAAAATAAAGGTCAACTTATATGCTGGCATATACAGTAACTGATATTTCATCTGAAAATATTATAAGATAATTACTATTTTGAATTTTTAGTTTTACTAGTGCAAAATATCGGAGCCAGGTGTGCAATAAATTCCAAGATGGTTGTATTTGTAACAAATTAAGTTTTAGAGAAAATGTGAACAGATAGTCTACTCCAAAGCAAAAAATTATTAATAGAATCTTGCACAAATTGATGAAAACTTTTATGAAATGGAGCACATTTGCATTGTAATTTTTGCTCTCAATGTGTTCTAATGTATCTTAGAAAAAAGAGGGAAAAGAACCTAATGAAAAATTATCAACCTTTTCTGCATGTAAAAATAAATATGAGCTGCCATTGGTGTGAAGATAAATGAAAAATTTAAACATCTTATACTAGAGTGACCATATTCCAACAAGATGAAAACGGGACATTTCCCATCATTCCTAATTAAAAAATGGGACAAATTTTTCGCACAATTTTTATTAAAAGGATGGTTTTTATCACTTTAATAAATGCATCATTTGAAAGATTTTGAACAATTCTGTAGATAATTATGTGTATCTAGTTATCTACAAAAAAAGGAACAATATTTCATGTGTGTGTATAAGCCCAGCAGAGGCTTTCTTTATGAATTTTGTAATCATACCAAGAACAATTAAATACCTTTTTAATGCCAAAAAGTTCTTTTTTCAAAGGAAAAATTGTTCGCTGTTATGTTAACCCTCATTGTTGAATTTTTCACAAAAAAACTTAATCCTAATGGAAATGGAATTTAGCATGGATTTTTTAAATAATCTTTATGGCTCTCAATTTTAATACTATAATAAACTAGGCATGAGATGTCAGTGATGATTGTTGCTGAATATTTTTATTTCATATATTCTACAGGTAAATATTATGACGAAGTGCTTACAATATGTAAGAAATCCTGGCAATCTTGATTTTTTCTCATTCCAATTTTATTAAGAATTTGAGGGGTAAGTTTAAAGAAAGTAGATAGTAACGCAGTTTACCGTTAAGCATATGGAACATCTGTTTACGAGATATGAGCATAGAACAAAAGAGGATCGAAAATTGCATGGGGTCAACTGTGTGGGGGTAAACTGTACAAGTTCCCAGAATTAAGTCTTAATTTTCTGTAACTATCATGATATGTATCACAAACTTCCTTTACTTGCTGAATGCCATATTATACTGAGCTCGGAGGGCAGTATGATCGGAAAAATGCCAGGCATAATATTAAGTCTGACAGAAAGCAACAATACAGACATTGAATTGGGAGCCGGTGGTGTAGTGGTTAAAGTGACATCCGGTTCGAATCCTGTAGGATTTTTCCGAGGATGCCCTGCCCCCTATTTGTGCATGTTGGAACTAAGGATATGAGGATGAGCCAATGAGAAAAAAAGGAATGAGGAGTGCGCTCAAATCAACGCTCCATCCTTCGGAAGGGACGTTGAGCTGTTGGCCCCCTTGGTGCTCTTCGTTAAGAGCAGGCTAAAAGCCAGCACCAGGTTTATCTCCTCCCTTCCTATCTGGCCATTAATGCACTACCTCTTAGATACCCATTGCGCATAGGAAGACGTGAAGCGCCTGGGAACAATATTTTACAGACATTTCTTTGCTTGAAGCAAGGTAGAATGCACCTTTAACTCTGTAACAATGTTGTTGTTGCCTCGGCCTTGCTTTGCTTGACTAGCTTGATTAATTCTGCAACAAAGATACAACTACAGAGAATAAAGCTCATTCAGAGCAAACAATGAAGAGATATGGAGATCGCAAAACCTAATGCTGGCGAGTGAATTTGTTTCTTAATCAATGGAATTGTAACCATGGCCTTATTCAAACTTTCCTAGACTGAAAAATGATGAATTACGATTTAGTAAGATTAATATTTCCAAGAATCGTACAGGTATATTAGTAATTTTAGCTGCACTATCAGAAAATCTGAATTTTTATTGCGATAGGTTTTTAAATGTCTTTTTTGTCCAAAACAATGGGATGGTCTGGAAAAGGCCCTAAAACAGGACTGTCCCGGCGAAAACAGGATATATGGTCACCCTACCTTATACACCAAAAAAATTGAATAAGTCAATACTAGTGATAGTACACACACACACACAGGCACACCTACCCAGTTTACGGAGAGACCAAAGTGTTATGCATATGAGATTTCAGGAAAATGATTCTGCGCCAGGGACTCACGCACATACACAAACACACACAGAAAATCAGACAGCTACACCAATATTTATTTATAACAATATGAACATGACATCAATGATGTCATCCTCAGTAGGAAAATTAGAGAGTTTTCATTAATTTTCCTCTAAACTTGCACAGATAACACTTCGGTCCCTGGAGAGAATTAGTTTTCCATAAACCAGACAGGTGTGTCTGTGTGTGTGTGCTATCACCAGTATTTACTTATACAGTTTTTTGTTGTATAAGGTGTTTAAATTTTTCACTTTTCTGCATGTTCATAAAATTTAATTCTGTTAAATCAAAAAACACCTCAATAGTATCGGTCTTTGACTTTTTGTCTAGTAAAGGCTTTCCTCAGCAATATTTTCTTAATTTTTGCTTAGATCATCTATCTCTTTAAAGTTGCTATCACTTTTTGTAATCGCATCGTCTTTCACAAATTTCTGTAAACTTTCAATGCTCTTTCCTCAGAATTCACTGTGAATATGAACACTAAAAGTTCTCAACAAAAAAAGGCTCAATAGAAAAGAGTAAGAATGGAAAAAATTGTCTTCATATAATTTCTAATTTTGAAGCTTAGGAAAGGAACATACCGTATTTACCTGAATCCAAGACGACCCCCCCTCCCCTTTAGCAGACTGTCAAAACAGAAAAAAAGATTTTATGACCTAATTTTTCACTGACAGTATTTGGTGTAAATTTTGAACTCATGAATTAAGTATAGGTATACTAGTTCATTCGTTAATTGAAACGGTTTGTTACAAATTTGTTCTGAAATAAAAAGAAATTTTAAAATGTATTTTTTAAATTAAGACTATTAATTGAATTCCAGATCGTAAGTTTGCAATGAAAAATACAATTATTTTATCTTATGTTTCATTTGTTTAAAAAAACATCGCTTAAATGCGTAGCCATACTTCCTATGGTTCTATGACAACTCGTTGTGGTCATTTCATTGCACATCAATTTGTCATGGTTAGTTCGTCATGCGTCAATATATCACATGACAATCTTATCCCACTTCAAATCATCTCTTGACAAATTCGTCATGGTGTCTCCCCTTTCAATTTGTCTCGCAATGAATGTCTTTTGATGAATGTCTTGTGACAAATTTGTCTCGCAATGAAATTGTCACTCGATGAATTTGTCTAGCAATGAATTGATGTTTGACAAGTTTATCGTGTGACAAATTGACGCACCATGAATTGAAGCACGGCAAATTGACACATGGCGAATTGACACGGGATCAATTGACCATGATGTATTGATGGTATATAACTTTGTACTCAAATTTAAGATGATCCCTGATTTTCGCAAGCGGATATTTGAAAAAAAACCTCGTCTTGGATTCGGGCAAAACTATTATTGTAATGTTTCCAGTGGCTGTGATTCATAAGGCTTGTAAGAGACCTTCATGATGTCCTGGATGTCATGTTATTAACTTTTTAGGTTCTATCTTTCTGGCTATTTTTATTCACTGAAAATAACTACCTGTATTACATGAAAACCAATTGCATTCCCTGAAAACTTGGTTTATAGTGTGCTGTAAGTAGTAGTAAGGCCATTGGTTCCTTCTTTTTTGTGAAATCTCTGAGCAGTGTATAGATCACATTCATGAATTTAAAGTGTACTTTACAGAGAAAGAAATTCACCAAGAGTGTTCTCAACAGAATATACCATAAGTTATACATGCTACCCCAGGGGCTGGCAATCTGTCACATACAGCCCACTAGAGTTTCTCATTTGGTTTCAAAGTGATGCAGATGGTGATCTATGAAATTTAACTCACAATTTCAGGATTTATAATTAAAATGATGGTTATAAAATCTTTTCTGGTGAAGCTTTAAAGTTATTAAATTACATTGGCTTTATTTTCATTGATACGAGACCACAGAACCTGTAGGTAACATCCAGTGTAAATTTTTACCAGGCCTACCAAAGTGCTTGCAAAGCTTTCAATTGTATTAATGCAGTACAGCATTTAGAAAAGGCTAACAATCCCTATGTTTCTCCATGAAGTAGCTAACCCTACTTTTTGGAGACTATTATTTCCAAGTCATTAATAATTTCAAGAGCAAGGTCATTTCACAGTGCTAATTTTATAAGCATCAATAATGGATTATAGATATAATATTAAAAATATTGTATACTAGTTCAGTAGCAATACTGTAATTGAATGGCAAAAATGGCAATGAATCTTGATTATTTGCACAGTGAGCTGTAATTCAAATCTCGTAGCAAAATTATCCCTTATCAACATATTTTTAAGCTCATTTGAACTTCTCTGGTAATTCTTTCATTTAGTTAATCTTTTATCAATTTCAGCTTCATTTTTTTAGCTCTAAATTTTTTAATGGTATAGAGGAGCAACTATGGTAAAATTTCAATAAAGAAAATACTCATTTGCAATTAATTTATGGCAAAAAATGTATGAGTCCTAAATCTTTCTTAAAATCAATTGTTTACCAGTTACACCTTTTATACATCTCATTCTTTATTTTTTCAGCTCTAATGTATGCCAGTATATTTGGGAATGTATCAGCAATCATTCAAAGGTTATATTCGGGTACAGCAAGGTATCACACCCAGATGTTGAGAGTTAGAGAATTCATTAGGTTCCATCAGATTCCAAATCCCTTAAGACAACGACTGGAGGAGTATTTCCAGGTAAGTGGCCACTTTTTCTGCCAATGGACAAATGTATAATGAGATATATGCAATGAAATATCCATCAAATGTATTTGGAGCTTCTATAAAATATAGGTTGAAATTAGTCTCCATTATTAATATTTTAAAGAAAAATTTTGTCTCCATTGCTTAATTTATTGTAAAGAATTGCTCAGTGTTAAAGAAATACTTAGTATATATAGTTATGACTGCATTTTTATTTGCCTTCACATAAAATAGAGGGGTGGTAAATGCTATTCCAAGGAAGTAATTTAGGACCCTTCAAAGATTTCAGATAAATTAGTAAGTATATACTAAGTAAAACCTATATCTTACAAACTTCCCTCTAACAAAAACCTCCGTATAACAAACTCTGAACTCGGTCCCACCCCCAGAACTTGTAAAATGCATACAAGAAGCCTCCCTATAATGAACCTCCATAACTACAAAACTCCTGTAGAGCAAAGGCCGAACCTGGTCCCCAAAATTTAATCCACCTCCGAGTAATGAAATTTTTATGAAAACAAAATCGTAAATATTGGCTGTCGCTGTATCATGTCACTGCAAAAACAGCATCACCATAATGCTGTGTGATGCATGCCTAACTATCTTCCCACTCCCTTTGAATGAGAGAATGGATCATACTCACTGATTGTTCTTTAAACTGACTCCATCAACAAGTGCAATCGTTGGATTATTGTTGTACTTAAAATGCTCATCCAAATCTATCGTGTATGTGTAAAGTTCTCTAGTTGTTGTTACTCAAGTGATATAACTGTCTTAATGGAGCATATTAGAATGAGGTGTATGGATGTGGTATCATAAGAATAAATATGGGGAGTGAACAAAATTGTTACCTCAGAACAAAGTGCTACATCGCTTCTGTGTTGCGGTGTCTCAAAATTGACTATTTATGAGCTGTTGCACTCACTATTTGTTATATTACAATACATCGTGCTTAGATATGTGAAGTAGGGAATAAACCTGGTTTATTCCCTGGTAAAAAATTGGAATTTTGGGATGAAAAATATCGGTTGGAAATGGGAAAATTGGGAATTTTAAGTCAAGTTGTCTCCAAACCTATCCGTCAACCCTACCATTACATATGCATAACTTATAACATATGTATAACTTATGACATAGAGATGTATAAAGTGATTTAACAGATGCCAATTTTTCACCATTGAAACAATATTTTCATGCACAGCAGATGCAGTCTTAATTCAAGAAATGTGAGTTTCCCGAGAAAATGACTTTTGAAACAAAATTTGTTTACATAGTGGTATGTTAATGATATGTAACTTTGATATCCTCTTGATGTCTACATATCAGTAGTCAGTGAAACAAAATATAAGCCTTCCCTTACATCTCTGGAAACCCCATATAGGTACAAGTTTTTCTTTATTTTCAATGTATGAGCAAGAAAGTGTGGGATGAGTTGGCATGTCATATTTTATCTATAACTCTTCAATCAATCTCTTAAATCCTCTATTTTCCACTACATTAAAAGGCTGATAATCTATTGCCATCATTACGGCAATTTTTTTGGAATTGCTTTGGCACAAGAATCACAACTTGCAAATTTCTCCTTTTTGAAAAAGCAATGTCCAAGGGTTGATTGTTTCCCTATATTTTGTTTCTTCTTCCTTTCATTGTTTCCTTTATCTAGTTGTATATATTCTGAAGTAGGATGTGAAAATGGTGAAAAAGGCCAATTATAGAGCCAGTTGGTGTTTTGATTTTAGTTGAATATGCCTTAGACTGGCCTTCTGTAGAATTCTTCCTATTCAAATATCTCTACATTAATTTTCTTGCTTTTATTTTAACATTACCTATTTCTTACTCACTTTCTGACATTTTATGAGAGCTACCCAAAAATTAATATAAAAAATGTTGATTTCCAATTAAAACTACACTGATCACTGTGTATGTTGCAAAAAATTATGTTCACAGATATTATAATGTAGTACCTGAATATCAAGAATGAGGTCAGGCTCAACCCTATGGAATTTGCCCATCAAGAAAAAGAAAGAACTTTGTCACTTCCACAAATTTATTTGGCACGACCGTTTTCACTACGATCATAGCATCATCAGATGATAAATTTTCTGAGATCCTTGAAGTTTTTAATGCTGAAAAGAGATTGGCTATAGGTTGGATAACTAAAAGTTTTAAAATGCACTTCTTTCTAAATATAATATGCAACCATTGGATATGAATTAATGTTCATACCCAATTGTATAGTTTTATTAACTGATTGTGAAAGAATTATTACTCTAAAAAGTACAAATTCTTTGCCCCCAAATATAATGGGGGAACTAGAACCAATATATTCCCCAAATTTTATTTTGTATTACAGATTTATATTATATGATTTGTACTGATTTTTTTAAATTTAACTATTCACGTATGTTATTTAACCTCTCGGCAATAGACTACATTTAAATGCTTTCCTTCCCTATGGGCAAAATAGATTTAAATGAAATTGGCGATTAAGTAGTACAATTTTATCAGCAACAGAGAAAAAAAGGAGAAACTCCAAATGCGTTGTGGCATTTCTGCTCCCTTTTTTATTTGAATTTTGTTTTCGTGCTCAAACTTTTATTATTTTATAATTTTTTCTAACATTTTACATAACTACATATAATAAAAGCCTAGATGTGTTTGTGTATAATGCTGATGTCATCAATGGCATTTTTTAATGCCTTTTCAACAAACTTCCCGATTAGTTGGAAGGTTGAAATTTTGCAGGATTGTTTGATTCAGATATAAAAATTAAATTACGAAAGAAATAGGAAAAAAGATCTGGGTTCAACTCCAGGGGGGCAATTTCTGTTTCCCGTAAGATAACACATAAAAACTGACTTTTTAATGTGCAGGCTTTTATTCTTTTGGAAATTAAAATTAGAAAGAATTGATGTACAATCTTCAAATTTAAACTATGTTCTAGGAAAATTAATGAAGTTTCTCATTCTATTCATCTTTGCATCTACCATTCGAAATTTCTCATATTACACATTTAAATCACATATTTTGGGAAAATATCAGCTTTTAAATGGGATGTTGCCTTGCCGACCACGTCATTGTTAAACTTTGAGAATCGATTGTTGTCTCAGCCCACATTTGTGTAATATATACGAGTGCATAGATTGCCTTAATTTATCCGAGGATTTTTTGCAAAAATATATAATCCTAATGGGAGTAGGATTTAGTTTGGATTCTTTTGCTTATTGACTATATAGAAGTAGAGTAAGAGAGAGAGAGGGGAATGTGGGGAGGGAGATAGGAAGGAAGCGATATTGAATGGAAGGTACATATAGAGTAAGGGAGATATAGAATTAGAAAAAGATGGGAGGAAAGAGATAAAGATAATTACGAAAGAAATAGGAAAAAAGATCTGGGTTCAACTCCAGGGGGGCAATTTCTGTTTCCCGTAAGATAACACATAAAAACTGACTTTTTAATGTGCAGGCTTTTATTCTTTTGGAAATTAAAATTAGAAAGAATTGATGTACAATCTTCAAATTTAAACTATGTTCTAGGAAAATTAATGAAGTTTCTCATTCTATTCATCTTTGCATCTACCATTCGAAATTTCTCATATTACACATTTAAATCACATATTTTGGGAAAATATCAGCTTTTAAATGGGATGTTGCCTTGCCGACCACGTCATTGTTAAACTTTGAGAATCGATTGTTGTCTCAGCCCACATTTGTGTAATATATACGAGTGCATAGATTGCCTTAATTTATCCGAGGATTTTTTGCAAAAATATATAATCCTAATGGGAGTAGGATTTAGTTTGGATTCTTTTGCTTATTGACTATATAGAAGTAGAGTAAGAGAGAGAGAGGGGAATGTGGGGAGGGAGATAGGAAGGAAGCGATATTGAATGGAAGGTACATATAGAGTAAGGGAGATATAGAATTAGAAAAAGATGGGAGGAAAGAGATAAAGAGGGAGATGGAGAAAAAGAGGGAGAGCAATGGATTGGGACAGGAGGGAATGAGAGAGGGGGGAGGTGGGAGAAAAGAGAGCCAGAGAGAGGGAGGGAGAGAGGGACAGCGAGAGGGAGGGACGGAATATATTATTTATTTATTATTAGTACTTCATTTTTGACAAGGAGCTCATCATTGGAGAAAACAAGAATGAGAAAAAATTCTCCAGAATCTCTATTTTGGAAAATTTTATACAAGCTCTCACTCAATAATTACAGCTGTTATTATTCATTTCTAAGTTCCCCGTAAATAATATATTCCTTACTGTCATATTGACAGGGTTTTATTGTAGTAACTATATATTACATAAAACTACGTATGTATTATAATAGCTTGCACCACTATAGTGTTTCATTTATCATTGTGACTGACATTTCATATGTACTCGGTACCGCTCGTGCGTTTCCGCTGCTAGAAGATGGGGAGACATTTCCCCACCTCCTAGCAAGGAGTTGTCTCCTCACTGGAGAACTCAAACTTTGTGCTGCCATATCTACTAAACTGGAATACATTGCAGAGAGCTCAGAAGAAAGAGAAAGATGCCAGCGGTGAGCTACTGGGTCGGGGGGGCTTCACTGTTCAGACAACGAAGGCATTAGCACATGGAAACACAGCACTCAGTGACTCGATGTATGCACAATGCAGGCCAGAGAGTAAATGAGCTCTCAACAGGGGAGACTCTGCCTCATTCCTATTGGTTCCTTTAAGATCACATGCTGGAAAGCTATCTTCTTAGCTCTCTCTCTCAGCCGCAAAGATATATGAAACAGGGTATGGCCGGAAAGAATAAATTCAAAGTTACTATAAAAAAATGTATTCAAGATTGTAATACACAGTTGATGACACCATAAGCACATCTGGAAATTTCGGAAAAATGTTGTATTTTCAAATAGATTCTCTCTTGCGTTGTCAGGTTGTGAGGACTAGTGAAGAACATGTTGGTTTGGCAGACTGGTGCAGGAATACATTAAATGCAAACAAAATGATTGAGATATTACTCTTATCCATATAATAATTGTTTTGAATTAAAATAACTTAATATTAAATGTGTCATGTTAAAATAATCCCAACAAAACATAAGTACATGTTGAAATTTATTTCACATGGAATTCGATGATAAAAATACTAATGTTTTTAGAAAATTGTAAAACACACTCAGGAAAACAATTCATAATTTGATAAAATGAAGTCTGTTGAAAATGAGTTTGAGAAATTTTAGCATTTGAATCGACATCAAGAAATTATTTTTTCTCAATTCAAACCTTTGATCGATCTGGAATATTCGACTCTCGCACACTCTAATGAATGTAGCTTGTGGGTCATTTAAAATAGTGTTTTCCATTTGAGCCAACAAGGTGCAGTGCTACTAAAATCATTTTTGAATAGGATCTTACTCCATACATCTCCCAATTCCTGGTGAGTACTTGTACTCTACTATATTACCATACTAGTTCAAGCTTTACCTATTCCATACACATTATGTATTTTGTATATAACATAATGCTCTCCATTTAACTTGGTAACTTTGTTTAATTTTGTGTTTGAGTCATAGGAATTACTTTGTATTTTTACTTGAAGATTTGCTATTCTGTTAACGAGTCCAGAAAGAGCACTTCATTATATCGTGCAGTGACTTCTTATGCTACAAAGTAAAATGATGCTTTTTCTCATTCAACTTTGACAGTAATATTGAATGTTTAAAATTGCACTATATATAATGGAGATAGTGTGTTCTGCTTTAACTGAAAATAATTCAGAAACACAGATAAATAGATAAATAGTGAATTATAAAATATATATTTTTTAAATGTAATCAAGTGTGAGACAAGCAGTACTTGGCTCTTGTCAGACTGTACATTCATTCCAACATATTTAAATATTTTAGGCTATCATAAATACTATACTATAATACTATACTATCTAATATATAAAAATGACTTCGTCATCATTATTGTCAGTAGGTATGAAAGTGGAAATGTAATGCTATTTTTAACATACTTTCCGAGTAGCTAGAAGATTGACATTTGGTGTGAATGTTTGATTCTTAAAGTATAAGCCATTTACGAAAAAAATTTCCAAAATCGATCCGGGTTTGATTTCTGAGAATGATTTCCATTCCCCATAAGATAACATGGTAAAATCAATATTTCGACCTGCAAGCTTATTTTTTTGCTTATTAAAATTCACTTATTTGACCTTCGATCTCCTGACTAGGACTGCAATAAAGAAAAATAAGAACAGTTTCTTATTCTTATCATCTTTTATAACCTTCGAATCAAAATCTCCCAAATTTAACATTTTAATATCATATTTTGACAAAATTTAGCATTTTTAAGAAGAAGACATCTTGCCAACCGATTGCATTGTTGAACTCAAAATCCTGTTACTCTCACATATGCTCCCATTCCCTCCGGACCTCCATGGAACTTCTCGGCCCAATTCATAGGTATCAGAGATATTTCAGAATTAGTTTTTACTTCTCCATAAATGTAGTATAGAAAAAGTATTGTTTGCATGAAAAAATTCCAATTCGAGATTTCAATGGAAATACATGTTTTGAGGTCCCCTGAACACGTTTTGACAATTTTCTTGATGTCTGTATGTATGTGACAGCTTTTTTGTGGGTGCTCTAACTCAAAAACTATTAATCAGGTCAATACAAAATTTTATATTTAACATTTTTATGAAAGTCACAAGAACTGATTAGTTTTTGGTAAAAATCAGTCAACCAGAAGTGGGTGTTTACTCTTGTCACTTATCCATTATTTTGGAATATTTGCTTTAATATTTGATATATTGAACAACATACTGGAATAAAAGTTGTAGGAAATTTAATTTTCTACAACCTTTGTTCAAAACATTTTTCCATATAATGCATTGTTTAAGAGATCTCTTAAAAAATAAATTATTTAGCTGCCACCATCACGCCACCTACCGACAACTGTTGTTAACAATTGACGCTTAGTTACGTCTTACTAATGGTCCTTTTTATTTTCTTCATTTTTGGAGATTCCTGGCTATATTCAATATCAGAAGGCTTTGGTTTGAGTTTATTTCAGTTCTATGTTGTCTTAATTTTTCTCGCAGTTTCTTAAAATATTTATTATTATAACCTATTTGGAATTTTTAGAAATATTACAGGTAAGGAGAAAGTCATGTGGTAGCCACATCAGATTTTTTTAGCAACTTGTATGTCAGATGCTCGTACTATTGTTCTATTTCTATCAAGGAATAGTCACTCGACCGTCATTACGAAATTTCTCTTGTCGTTTGATTGCAGAAGCATATCTCCTATAGCCCCGCGGTTTTGGAATATATGGTCCCTTAATTGCACTTCTCATTAGTGGCGGATATCTTTGGCGCATAACTCGTTGTTTTGGCCACAACATAGTATACGTAAAAACCTATAGATATGAAGAAGGTGGCCACGTCAGTTTTTTTAAATATTGCATTTAATATAAATATTTTTTCACTTCAATAAATTTGTGTTTACCTTTGATAGGCTTAATACCTATGATTACTGTTTAATCCTGCTGCATCAGAAAGAATATGGTCAGCCTTTGGAAAAAACATATACTTTGTTGTGGAACAGCCTTACTAATGACAGGGTTTCCAAGTTGTTGGTATTGAGGTCAAACATATTTTTGAACTGCAAGGAAGTTAGGAATGTGCTTTTGTTGAAGAAGAGTTTAATTCATAAGTAGAAGATGTGAATGATCCTTGTTCTCATAAAATCATTAACTAGCTAAAAATATTGGAGTGAAAAGTAATAAAGTTTGTTTTTGTAATATTGCATTTAATATAAACATTTTTTCACTTCATTAAATTTGTGCTTACCTTTGACAGGCCTAATAACTAAGATTACTGTTTATTTCCAATATTCCCATTTATTCTTGGTTTTTCCTTGATTTTTCACAGTGTATACCCCAAATTCAAAATTCCCGGAAAATTACATCTCTAATTGTATTGTTGCAATTAAGATACAGAAATGTTTTAAAACACATTGAACACCTACTGTTCCATCATATTGCCTAGGTCTGAGGGTAGGGATCCAGTAGGAATTCATGAGCAAATGTGTGCACAGTAAGTTTGGAAACTGCTGACCTAGGGACTGCTCACAAATTCCATGATACAAAGGAGAGGGTGAAGTCCAATCAAGTGTTACTTTTTGCTACGATAGGTAACCTTTCGGGGATTTTATCGTCACCTTTCCTTCTCCTTTCCCTCCCTATTCTTTCTATTTCATATTCATTCACAAATTATCAGTTCAAGAATTGTCATCGGTGATAGCGGCAGCTCATGAATCCAAAAACTTGTGGATTATCTTTGCAGAGTTTTTTAATTTTCTGTCAAATTTATTATGCCTACTTAGGTGCACATGAGTTTTTTCATCTTGAATTACAAGGTAATTCTGCTAGCAACTTTCGAATGAATTTTTCTATAACCTCGTCATAGTTAATAATAATAAAAAATTATATTCATATTTTCTAGAGGAAATGGCAGATGGAATTGAAATGCACCAATAGATATCTACTGAGACAAAATTACAAATTTTGCATGTGGTTGAACAAGGATTAAGTCTGATGTACTCACGCATGGCTGGTCTGCTCCTGCATTTATGCAACTCCCCATTACCTTCCTACAATGAAATCCCATTTTTTCAGTCCCAACAATTTCGTTATATGGAGGTTTTACTGTATCTGCAATGTGAATGGCAGATTTTGCTCTGTAATACACAGCATTATTCATTTGGTGTTTAAAATTCTTTCTAGTAATTTTGAAATATATCTAGATCAAAGTTTGTCTTTGAAATAGGTAAGCCAAATGAATGATAGACTTTCGTTCTGGATTCCAGCAATACCATACATAAATATGTGGATAATCATTTTTAAAATGATGAATATTTATTGAGAAAGCATTGCTCATTTTAGATAGAGATGGTTTAACCTCAGGGAAGAGACGACTGGAAATGGTTAGGAGACACATATTGAGAATGTTACAACTTATCATATTTACATATAAGCCACAACCTTTTTTTTCTAGGCTGAAATTTGGAAAAAAATTACCTGAATATATGCTGCATCTAGGATTGCCAACTCTCCCATAATTAGACTAAATCTCCCAATTTTCTTCCATCTCCCAGATTGAGGAATTTTTCTCCAGCTTTCAGTTAAAAAAAATAGCAGGCCCACTAATCTTTCTTGCTCTGGGATCTGAGGGGCCAATTATTCCAAAACTAAATAGATCTGATTTTGGCTGATGTATGAGATAGTAATGCCCACATCACCAGAAAAAAGAAGATGCATAAATCTACCTTAGTAATTTCGTTAAAATCGAAGGTAGTGGTAGTTGTAAGAAATGTGATGCTTTGGAAGTCTTGCAGTTACACAACATAGTTTCTTGTGAGTATATAACTATTTTTTGGATTATGTGTCATACTGTTAGTTTTGCTTGGCATGGCTTTTTAAGAACCTAAATAAGTGAAATTATAAACATTACCAATAATAATTATCTTCCCTCATGCATCCAGGATTATCGAAAATATCACTTGTTGTCTACCAGTACAATTTTATGATTTTATTCGGAGGTCTTGTGTTCTAGCAGTGTTTATTGTGCTAGTTTTTTGTTCAAAATATTTTGCATCGCATGGGATGACAATTAAAAATATTTTGAAGCTCATTCACATATGTGGTACTCATTCCTCTATTAGTGACATACACTTTGCGTGATATCAGTTTTGAAAATATTCATGCCTTATTCTCCAATATCAAGATATTAAGTATTATTATTTAAACTAACTTTTTATCAGCAGCAGCTATAAAAATTAATTTTACTGGAGAAAATAAACATTATTGCTCATTGCAGAACATGTTTGACTGGCTATTGAAAAAGAAAGATACTGTATTGGACCAAATATAGGCAGCACTTTTTCCCAAATCTGGCTTGTATAAAACCTGAGTCTGACCTAAAATCTTGCTCTTACAAGGAGGCTACTACCTTCGGGTCACGGATTTTGATGTAATGTGACCAGGCGATTCTACATCGAAAATAAGGAGACCCGTGTCTCTGGGTTTTTGTGAATGGGCCATTTGGTTTAAGAAATCAACATTGAAAATATGCAAAAACATCATATGCAACTTAATTAGCTTCAATCAATCAATTGTTGATAAGAAAGGAAATTAAGATTTCAATGGAAATACACATTTTGAGGTCACCTGAACACGTTTTGACCATTTTCTCAATTATGACTGTATGTAATAGGAATTTTGTGGGTGCTCTAACTCAAAAATTATTAATCAGAGCAATACAAAGTTTTATATTTGACATTTTTATAAAAGTTACAAGAGTTGATTAATTTTTGGTAAAACTCGGTCAACCGGAAGTGGATGTTTACTCGTCACATAACCGTTATTTTAAAACATCTGCTTTAATATTTGATATATTATGTAAAAACATATAAGAATTAAAGTTGTAGGAAGTTTAATTATCTATAGCCTTTGTTTGAAACATTTCCCCATATAATGCACTGTTTAAAATATATATATATTAAAAACTATAATTTTTAGCTGCCACCACCACACCACCTAGAGGCAACTTTGTAAACACTTCTGTTTACGCTTAGTTACATCTTAGTAATGCTTCTTTTTATTCTTAATTGTTGGAGCTTCGTGGCTATATGCAATATCAGAAGGCTACAGCATAAAATTGTCTGTCCTTTGTAGTCTTGGAATTTTTTTTGCAGTTCCTTAAAATGTTTATTATCACTTAACGTATTCGGAATTTTTAGAAATGTTACATGTATGGAGAAAATCTTGTGCTGGCCACATCAGATTTTTTAATGTAAAATTTGGAAAGAAAATGCTCATTTTATGCAATTAAATATGTTATATTGCATTTTTTTATTTTTATAACAATTATTTAATGATGTGTATTTAACTCTGAGAAAAATGTTTTTCTAACTGAAAAGAGATGTGTTAGATCTTAATATTAAACTATATAAAATAAATAAATGTTTATTAGGAAAAATCCTCAGAATATAAATGATTTGAATATGTTTTGGTAGTGATGCACTTCTTATCTTAAAGACTTTGTACATTTGTGAAAGGCTTTAGAATTTCAGGGTATAGGAGATATAATACTTCGTAGTTTTATAGAAAAACAATCTGGGTAAATTGTCATGTGTTTTCTATTATTAGGAATTATTATACACCACCTTTTTGAACTTCGCGTGCTTACGGCTCGCAAATTTGCACTTCACGACAAAATTTTTATGACCGCTACTTCTGTTTCGCGCCGATTATTTGCATTTCGCGTAGATTATTTTCATTTCGCGTCATCCGTTTGCAATATCAACAAGCAGAAATTCCTCTTCTTTTTTTATAAGTTCAGTTTAAACTTTGGCGCCATATAAAAGGGCTTATTATTATTATTATTATTATTATTTATAATGCTCTTTATTATAGTTGGGAGCACAAACGAAGGCAGGTGGCAACTGGATGTGCAGAATTTTTTTCACTTTTTGATGCCAGGTTTTCTTTTGCTGTTACGTTGCTGTAACGTTTTCTTTTATATTATGATAAACTGCATTATTTATGATAAAAAGTGAATTTTTTTAAGTTGACTGGGAATCATACTCCCATAATAACATTGGGTATTATGGGAAAATAAGACTTACACTTCACGAATTTGCATTATGCGTCAGTTTTCCGGAACCAAGTATTCTCTAAGTTCAAAAATCTGGTGTAATTTTAAAAAGTACAGTAAATTCATTCAATTAAGTGTAGATTCTTTACCATTTTCTTTAGAAAAAATTTTGTTAATGCTACTATTAAACAGTGCCATATGAACAAGTATAAATGGTTTATGCACCATGTAGCCTTTCAAGTTGTATTGCAGTTATAGAAACAAGATAGTTTTAAGTTTTATGCCAATTTAAAAAGCATGGCTAAATAATCTTGTGAAAAAATTTTTCAAGTTGGGTGTGATATTGAGCAGATTATTTAGAGAATATGAAGTCAGAGAATGGAGAACTGGTAATGTTTCATACAGAAGAGGCAATACTATATCTCTAGACCAAAACAATGTTTAAAAAACTGAATTCACTCTGTTTGTCTGAAGGATGTATCAGATTTTGTCAACCTTTTGTTGCATCTGCTAAAATGTTGGACTACATTCTGCATCAGTTGATTGCATCTGATTTATTGACTTTTGTCATACCAAGCTAAAAGTTACCAATCTTCCATGTAGACATTTTAAAGGCCCTGTTTATCATCTAGGCTGAATAAATGGCAAAGTAATTAATTTCTGAGTATTTAAGGCCTCCACTGCTTCATACAGAGCTGCTTCTGCTAGGTAGATTGTTCTTTCCTTGGGCAGCAGAATGATGTAACAAAAATTGACCTGTGGAAATATATATGCCAGCTACCAGGGTGTGGTATTGTGGTACAGGTATGCCTCACTTAGAGCAAGGGGTGCATTCCAAGAGGTCTGTGGGCTAACCAAATTTTTGCTAAACAAACAGTTTATAGCATAGTATTTAACCCAATTGATTCTTACTAATCAGAAATTTCACTATTTTTATCTTGCATCTTATATAATGATATGGCATTTTATATGCCATTGTATTGGAAATAGAACGAATCCAACCCCCAAACACTGAAACAAACCTCCTTGTAGTTCCATATCTTGCCACTTACAGCGCCATGTTTTGGTTCACCCATTTATACCTAAGTACCAAAAGTTGGTACCATAAAAACAGACAGCCTTTTAGAAACTTTATTTTTTTAATTAAAAAAAAATAAAAATTTAGTATATCCCAAGATACCAATTGTGCTATATCAAAATTGCACTAAGCAAATGTGTGCTAAATGAGGCATACCTGTATATGATAAATAATTGGCACTTACAGCAAATTTATGTTTTTTGTCAAGAGTTTGCAAAGTTTCAGTATACCTTTGATATGCATCTTGAACTAAAAACATTGGAAGCTTAAGGACATAACAACACCACAAGATGAATTCCATTGCCTACAGTATATCAACTTACCTTACCTGAGGGAGCACAAACACAATGTAGCAAATTTTTACTTTGGTCACAGCAATTTATGATGTAGAAACTTGGATTTATGATGCATCTTCTGGCCTGACAAATGCTATGTATTTTATGCTCAGTCCTGCTTAAACTTAAGACTCATGGCCTAGGAATTTATGTTTGCTTTCTAACATGCTATAGCTTTTAGAATGGTTAAAACTTTATATATATTTATTAAACCCCATATTTATTGACTTTTTGTGAAAAATTAGGTTTACAGCATGTGGTAGGAACATAATCCCCATGTATAACATTAAATCTATAGAAAAATAAACTCCAATTTACAATGATCCATTGTACAATGGGGTTTCCAGAAATGCATTATGTCATAAAAGTCGGGACCTCATGGATTCTATTCAATCATTTTTAAAAGATGTTATGACAAGGAAGCCCATAATTACATAGCAGAGCAAAAACATGGTGCCCTTCAAAGAAGCATCTGTGTGAGCAGAAATAAATAAGGAAGAGTATAATTTGTAAAAGAATCAATCCTATACCTTTTACTTATGAGATGAATACAAGTGGATTTGAGATCATTCCATCCTGATAGCAAAGCATTTCCTCAGCAGCTAGTGACTAAGGTTTCTATCTCTAGTCATGTCACATTTTTTCTTATCTGTATCTATTAACCTTAGAATGAAAACCTATGTTTTTGTGAAGCCCTACCTAGTCTAAATGTGTCTCTAAAATGAACAATTGGTAGATCACCAGTGAGAATGACTGCTTTTTAGCGGAAATACACATCTGGTTTTTCTGTTTTTTGTGTTTCAGTTGAATAATTATCATCAACTGAAGATGGTAAACAAATAAATTTCTTATGGTATCCCCTGATGTGCAGGCTATTTTCTTTCTCAATTATTCAATCTAATTACTGGTTTTCCCATTTAAACTCAAAGAGTGTCATTAAAATGCATAGTGATATATAATTAAATCCCTATTTTTTATGTGATCACCATCTTTGAACTGCAATTACATACCATGCTGTTTGAGTAACAGTTAATAGCTCAGCCATTATGGATTAATCAAAAAACAAAGAATGGCAGAGATAACTCAGACTATTGATAGCAAGCTATAAACATAAAAGAAATGACACTTTACCCATAATAAGTAGGAACGTACATGGGTTTCTGTAGTACAGATGTGCTTTTCGTCAAATTCGCCACAGTATAATTGTTTTGCTTTGCTTTGAAATCAGAAAATAGCATCAGGAGTTTATTATATTATTTATTAAAACAATATGACAGATTAGAGATGTCTAATGAAAAATTATTCTTCCTTGTATTGTGGTAGCATTGCTATTTAGATTCGTTCTAAACATGTTCATTTGATTTTGTCATTCGCCCTACACATGAAATTCATACTTACAAAAAAATTCTAGCCTTTATATTGTAATAGTCCTGTTTAGCCAACTCAGTTGGTTTGGTTACTGATTTTTATGAAGATTATATGTACCATATTGGGTTAAAATCCATGTGGTCAGTCCTCTAGAAATACATATATGTAAAATAAATATTATTTTATCTTTTACTCTGGTTGCCCTGCTCTTTGGCTCCACTTTAGACATCTTGATTTCCTTATGCCATGTTGTGCAAATCTTATATAAAAATTTATTTGAAATGCATTCAGCCAATTCCATCTAAATACATAATTACTGAAAGTTTAATTTGTAATTGTGGCACCTCTGTTTGGCTGATCTGATCCAAATATTCTATTATCATTTTGTATGTATGTGTACATTATAAATATTAAATTTGGTTAAAATTGATGAGGTCAGTTCAACACAAATATGAGTAAAAAGAAGTTTTATTATTACTTGTATTGTGGCAGACCTGCTTTCTATGTCTATACTAAACATCTTGATTTTGTTTTTTATGTTGCACACCTCCTTCATTCAAATTTTGTTTAAATCAGTTTGGCCAATTCCTTCCAAATTCATGATTACCGAAAAGTTTTATTTTGCAAGTATGGCACTCATACTGAGTTGATCCAGTCTAAATACTATGTCATTTTGGTAATTTGTTTATGTGATGATTCTATGTACCAAATTTGGTTAAATCAGTTCAGCTAATTCTTCCCAGATATATGCGAATTGACAGACGGACATCACGAAGATAGTAGGGCTTTTCAGCAATGTTGAAAAGCACTAAAAATGGCAATTTCAAAAATAGGGACTTATTTATGGACCACCTTGTAGTTTATACATTCTAACCTTAAGCTTTCATCATTTTTATAAATAAAAAACTTGTCTTTTAGTATATACATCCTCTTGTGCATGCATTCTAATTTAATTCTGTGTCTTTTGGCAGCATGCATGGACATACACAAATGGTATCGACATGAACAGTGTGCTGAAAGGCTTCCCTGAGTGCCTTCAGGCAGACATCTGTCTCCACCTCAATCGTAATCTCCTTACCAATTGCTCAGCATTTGATGGGGCCTCACCAGGCTGTCTCAGGTATCTTTCTAACATTTTTAGACTAATAAATGACAATTTTTTACCATTGAATTTAATGGAGCTAACAAGTGTTAGTTTTCTGCACTTACAGCAAAAGAAATTAAATTTCCCTAATGGCACTAAATAATTTTAAAAACGAAATTGGCCAAGGAAGCTGGGATTCCATTTCATACAATCTTATTCTCAAAAAAGTAGTGTAACTTATTGTTAAAAACTTCCATTGCAATAACAAGAACAAAATTATATGACCATGGTTCGAACTCACCAGGTGGAGAGTAATAAAAACTATGATAACAAACATATACTATATAAATATTTGCATTAAATTTTTAGATATTACAGTAAAACCTAGTTAATTTGAACTTCCATATTTCAAAATTCAACATAATTTGGAATTTTTTAACACATGAAAGACCGAAAAGGTCAATTCCATACAAATCTGTTCCAATAATTCGAAAATCTCTATAATTCGTAATTCGAAATAATTTTTAGTCCGATTCTCAGAGTATCAATGCATTTTTGTCAGCATAATTCAAAATAAAACTTAAGAAAAAAATCTAAATCAAATCTACGGAAATATGTCTGGTGCCATGCTGGCTTGTTTACAAACATCGTGCAATCGTGAGCATGCCAATGGGGTCTTGGGTATTGTTGCCGGATTCGGTCCATTCCTCTTTGGTTCTTCCCATCCCTTGGCTCGCCTCTCACACATATTTGTTTCTGCCCATTCTTGTCCACACCTTATCAGTATCCCTTGGGCATTGGCCTTCCATGGTTATGTCTCAATCTATCTACTGTATTGAGAGTTTTGTGTGGAAAACATATTCCAATATTCCTTTGCTTCATTGCTTGTTTTTGTATTTGATTATATTTTTCACCATCCCTTTGTTACTAGTTTAAGGAACATTCTTAGTTTAATAATTACAAGAGAGACTATATTTAAATTTACTATTAGAAGATTTTTTTAATTTATGCTCCAATGACTCCGGTATATGGTACATATAAGACTCTGACTCTTGCTGAAAAAATATCATTGCTGCAAGACATTTACAAAAAGTCCAAATCGAAAGGAAAACTGGCATCAAAGTATGGGATTCTGAACTTCTCTTTATCTATGATTTTAAGGAATCAGGCAAAGATTGAAGAAAGTTTTTATAAATTTAAGGGCATTGCTACTCATCAGCGTTCACAACCTGCAAAAACTAAGACCACGAAGAAAAATTTTTCGAGTTTTTTGTCACAAGTACAAGTGGCAAATATACCTGTGACAAGCCAAATGCTCATTGAAAAAGCAAAGAGTCTTGCGAATGCTTTGAACATTGAAGATTTGAAAGCATCCAATGAGTGGTTGGATGGTTTTAACCCCCCCGGCGTGTGCGACGTGGCATTCACGTCCTCTCTTTCCCATGCCTCCAGCGTGTGCGACGTAGCATTCACGTCCTCTCTTTCCCATGCCTCCAGCGCGAAATTTTCATTAAGTTTTGTTATCGTTACGGCTCTGATTTATGTGCTTTCAGAGAGTGAATATGCAAGCTAATGCTGTCTGCTTTCGTTCTGTGGTTCCTCGTTGTCTGTGTTTACGTGTTAGTATTTTTTTTATTTTTTTTCTATCTCGGACCTGGCCGTAGCAGTGCTTACTAAGGCTCCCCAGGCCTCTTATCTTGCGTGCGTTGCGTCTCAGACTTTCAAAAGAGCTCTCATCTTCCTGGCTCTTGTTTACGATGCTTCGAACTGATGGTCGAGGTTTCTTAGTGCCTGCGTTTGCGTCGGGAATTTTTTTATTTTTTTTTCATCTTGGGTCTGTCCTTTAGCCGAACCCCTATTTAGTTCACCATGGCTTGGAGCTCTCGTGAGTTGGCGGATTGGGAAGTGTTTTGGAGAAATATAGTGAAAGTAGTGTAGATATATATTCTGAAGATTCGAACGGATACTCTATTGATTCCAGTTCCGAAGAGGAATTGGAAGAAATAACTCACTCAACTGTGAATATTCAAGAGAATATTTGGGGAGATGTCGACAGTGCTAACCCTCCTCGGCCTTTTGCGTGTGATTTAGTTGGAAAACAAATAGTGCAGGTTTTATCAACAGATTATCCCTTTAGATATTTTGAGTTATTTTTTGATGATCTAATTGCCCTCATAGTGGTTGAAACTAATCGTTACATGGAACAATTCCTTGCCCGCGAGAAAAATAAGATCACGTCCTTAAAAAATTGCGCTATCAAAAGTGGTTTGCTCTGCTAATGTTGATGGGAATAATTCAAAAACCAACTCTCAGAATGTATTTTAGTAGAAAACATATATTAGAAATGTCATTTATTCCAAATGCAATGAGTGAAGAAAGATTTTATTTGTTGAGCAAATTTTTGCATTTTGTAGATAATACCGATAAAGACATTGTAAAGAGAAATCCTATTGTATAAAATTCTACCTATCAGTGATTATTTGAAAAATAAATTCCATAAAATTTATGTACCGGGTAAAGAAGTATGTGTACCAGACGCAGCTGAACTACTAAACGTCGGAGGAGCAGCACATAGTAGAAATTGGATTGAAATAAATGTATTTATTTTTTATTATATAAAATGAACAAATTTAAATACAACATAATTTTTTGGAAATTTTTGAAATGATAATTAAAGTACAAAAAATATTAAAGTGAATGCATGCATTTTAGTATTTTGTGCTTGCGAAAAAAAGTCACGCTGAGCGATTTAAATGCCATAGATTAAAGTCTCGCTTAAAAGGTTAACAAAACACCACAACATTGTTTGCCTCACAGTTAGTGGCGATGCCCAAAAAATTAATGAAGAGGAAGTGCCAACCTGGCTGCAAAGTAATAAACATGTTTTAGAGAAGTATGCACCTAAGGACATTTATAATATCGATGAAACCGGTATTTTTTCAACATGTTGCCCAATCGTACTTTGGCTCTCTGATGCAAAAAATGTCACGATGGCAAACTTAGTAAAGAGCCTCTCACCGCAGTGCTTTGCACCAATATGGATGGATTGGATAAAGAAAAACTTGTAATTATTGGAAAATATACCAAGCCATGTGGTTTCAAAAGTATTAATCATGATAATTTGCCAATATTTTAGGAACATAACAAAAAGGCATGGATGATGAGAGAACTTTTAAAAGTTTTTTTAATAAGAATGCAAAGGGTGTATGGTGGTGCAAAATCATAAAATGTTTTTGACACTAGACAACTGTTTTGCTCACCATGTGGCTCAGATAAATATGCCCAATGTTGAGTTGCTGTATTGGCCACCGAACACAAATTTATGAAAATGGATGATTTTAGATGCATACTAAGACTTGTCATCAGCGTGGCAATTGGTCTCTCATCAGACCATCGCCAATTGTTTTAAGAAAAGCGGTCTATCTCTGCATCTGGCAGAAGGATTTGAAGATACAGAAGTAGAGGAAGTAATCGACAGCAATATACTATTGGGGCCTGTCAGTTTTGGAGACTTTGTTTCCTTTGATAATGGCTTGGCTATGTCGATTGTATATGATTCTACAATCAAATCAAAAACCATTACCAGTGATGGCAACGAAATAGACGATGAGGACAACGTCGATGCTAGGTTGGATATGCCATTGCCATCTAAAAAGGATGTTTTTAAAGCTTTCAAAGATTCCAGACATGCTGTAGTTATATATGAAAAATTTTATGCCATTATGCAACATATTGCGCTAGGGAGTGCCCCAAAATTGAAATGGAGGGGTTAGAGTTCTCTTCAAAATAAAATTTAAAATAACAATACTTTACAATATACAGGGTGATTCTTAATTGCATACCTTAAATATAAGCATTGTGTTCTACACCCACAGGCAAGCAAAAATGAACATATGGTCATAACCACTTTGTTATATGGCAATGGGAATCATGAGGAAAGGAAAGTAGATAAATAATGTAGTCATGGATCAAATGTTTATTAGTTGTAAACAGAATGGCATCTGGTCAGTTGCAAATAGTTTACAGATGTTTAAAATGTCCATCATTACAGTCAACACATAACTGAGCCCTGTTGCACCAAGAATTTCTGAACCGCTGAAAGACTTAGGCATGTTATGCATTGTCCTCACATCCACTTCATTGACATTCCACAGCTCGTTCCATGTATTCCATCTTTGGGCCTAAACAATGCTCTTCAGATGGCCCCACAGGTGGAAGTCAGCAGGAGTAAGATCAGGCAATTGCTGAGGCCACACAACTGGTCCGTTTCATCCTATCCATTGACCTGCCCAAATACCACTTGACATCAGAAGCAGAATGAGCAGGAGCCACATCATGCAGTATCCACATTGTCTGCTGCATTGTCAATAGTACATCGTCTAGTAGTCACGGTAATTGCTCTGATAGAAACTGTAAATAGGAGGCCCCTGATAGTCGAGGCGGTAGCTCTAAGGTGGTGATCTCCAATTATTTCCACCCAAACATTTATTGCAAACTGCTGTTGGAATCATCTTTCCTGAATTGGATGATGGCTTTCATCAGCCTATGTGTACTGGTTATGGCTATTCACAATGCCATTCCATGTGAAGCATGCTTCATCCATCACCAGGAAGTTTGGATCTACTGCATTCTGCTGCGGTAGCCATTCGCAGAATGCTCTTCAATGCTCATAATCCGGTGGTTGCAGAGCTTAAACTGGCTATATGTGGAACAGATATAACAATTGATCATGTAACACCCTCCACGCTGTGGGCTATGAAATTCGGTGACGAGCAGCCATCTGCCAGGTACTACCGTATTAGCCCGAATATAATGCGACCCCGAATATAGTGCGACCCCAAGTATTTTGAAAGGAATTTTAGAAAAACGAAAAAACATTTAATTTTCTCTATTTTACACATTTAAATTACCTGTAAACTCATGAATTATGTACTAAAGGGAGGTAATGTGACACCATGTTTAGACGGTCCTCGTTTTCTAACGTTGAGTGTCGTGACCCTGCGTGAAGTTGTGCCGGTGCTGTGGTTGCTGCAATTTGACCTTGATCTATTTTCAAGCTCCTCAGACCCCTACCGAGTATATTTGTACAATGTAGCATCATAACATAAATGTCCAATTCACTTACAATGTAGCAATTATAAACATATGCGTTGAAACACACGTCATGAAACGCGCCAATACACAGTTATTTTTTAAAGATACAAGTATTTGAATATAGTACAAATGCAACAAGTACTCGAATATAGTGCAAATGAGACTTTCAAAGTTACATATTGAGGGGAAAAACATCGCACTATATTCGGGTCAATACGGTAGTACCAGGAGATCATTCAACAGCATGCAGAACATCTTCCATATCTGCACTCCTGCAACTTCATGGTCTACCAGCATTTGCCATAATGAGCCACGGATGGCTTGTTTCTCTCAGACAATAATCCAGAGAAATGTCTGCGATTCAAATGCCATCATTGCTGATACCTTTTGGCATAAAGGCATGCAGTGGCTGCTCTGTTATGCTGTGCTTTCCCATACAGCAATATCATATCTGTCAATTCATCGAATGAATAATCAGCATTATATGCCATTCTTCAATATGTAATGTGAACACCAGAACATCAACAGTAAGACTAGTTACCTTGTACAAGTCTGTAGACTGAATGATTGCTTTCTCCATATTGCAGCACTGCCTCATTATTGCCATGTGTAATGTTGTCATATCATATATGTATGTTTATATGAAAGTTTTTTCTTCCCTGTAGGTGTAGAACATGATGCTTATATTTAAGGTATGCAATTAAGAGCCACCCTGTATATTTCATATGTACTACTATATATGGTATAATACTGTATTGTTTATAAAACATCATTAAAATAAATGTAAAAATTGTACTAAGTGCCATTTATATCATAATTAACTTATAAATTAGCTCACTGAATGTGGACCAAGTCTAACCATAGTTGAGCTGGCCAGAGTTGGCACTTGGCTGCTTCAAAGCAGTCAAGTCACAACTTTGGAAGGGAGAGATCTTTAGCCAATGATACAGCATAAAGAGCAAGCTGTTACCATGGCAAGGGTGTGCTGTTGTCATTTTCTCTTACCCCTCCTGTTTCGCTAGTCCCACACGCGAAATTAATGGTGACTCAGTAGATTGGGGTAACCGATGGTCATAACAGCATTTCGCAACATCCCCTTCCCACCGGTGGGTAGGCAACCAGGTCTTCAGGTGCCAACTCTGGCTGGCTCAACTATAATTATACATCTTATACACCATTTTCATTCAGAAATCAACATGTATGTCTGTACGTAAATATTTTTAATTAATTTAAAACCACCAACTCATTTAAATAATCCATTTGCATTTCCTATTATATATTGTTGATAATTACCATATATACTTGTATATAACACGTAATTTTAAGACAAAAGTTTTAGGTCATAAAGTAGGGTTGCACCCTATACATGGGTAACACTTTTGTGCAGTTAAAATAAAAAATTGAAGTGTACCTACCTCGCACCAGATTCTCACTTTTTGGGTTGAGTGGAAAATCATGCTAATTATCGATAATCTACTTATACATATATTAATTAAACATATCAAATGCCTAATTACTTCCTTATTGTATTTCCATCCTCCAAATATTCCACATTTCACTAATTAAAAACCCATAGAAACCATTTTCCTCATCATCTTTGGCACCAAATAACTATGCAAAGAAGGTGGCCACGATACACAATGAAATTTAAAATTTCTTATTAAATACTGTCATTAATTATCTCGAGCCATTCAATATTCCATGGATAAGTGTTATGTGTAGTTTGATAAATTTTAAATAAATTGATGTGTTTAAACTTTATTCAGTATTTGACCTTTAAGTCTGAAGCATTTTGTCTTGTAAACAAATTTCAGCAACTCAGAATTTTCGGATTTAAAAAATTAATTTTCTGAGGTTTTTACGTGAAGTCGGATTTGCATAAGTCAAGGCTTGTATTACCTGGGATGGTCTATATTTATTTATTTATGGTACTCTAGTTCAGTGCTTCTCAACCTTTTTTCCTCCATGGCACACTTACATACTTGCTCAAATCTCGCGGCACACCAAACCCTATTCTTGTTAGTTTTACTGTTTTAACGTACATTTTAAAGAAGAAAAGCCTAAAAGTAGAATAAAAATGTTTAATACTGTCATTTCTGTTAAAATAACATTTAACTTATTAAATTATTTTGTTGCAAATTAAGTACATACATAATGTAATATTACAAACATTTTCATTCTACAATGGGAAATCTAGGCTTGCCTTTCGGAACAAATATGCTTTATGTTTAGCTCAATAATAGAAAGCTGCGTGAAGTTCTTCATCTAAGTTCTTCAAACATGTCCTGTTATTATTATTAATAACTTTCATTGTAGAAAAGCTTAATTCGCATAAATGTAGTTGGAAACTGAAGCAACATATCGATTGCAAATTCAGCTATTGAAGGATATTCACCCCTAGCTTTGTGCCAAAATTCGTCCAAAGATTTCTCACTAAATTTTAGCTCAAGTGTGCGATCGCTTCTAAGTTCTGTCAGTTCCTCTCGTAGTTTCAGAGTAAGTTCCTTGGATGATTCTTCTGACGAAAGACTAAAAGGATCTCGAATTCAGTCAAATTGTTTTGTACTTCTGAACTTGAAGTACTGATTGAGTTTTTCGCAAAAAATAGATGTTGGGATACTACACTTAAGAAATTCTTGTCGAACTGCATCTCATTTATTCGCTCAAATATTTTCAATGATCCATGTCTGACTTCATAACGCCATAGCTGAAGCTTATTTGTAAATCCATTTATTTTGTCCAAGCAAGTTAATATGTTTTGATTATGTCCTTGCAATTTTAAGTTCAACTCATTGAGATGTTTAAAGATGACAGCCATGTATGCCAACTTTGCTAACCAGTTGTCATCTTGAATAAAATTGGCAAGATAAATCTCATTTTGTGATGTCAACAACTGTTTTATCTCATCCTTTAGTTCCAAAACTCATGCTAACACTTTACCTTGGGAAAGCCACCTAATCTCTGTATGAAGAAGTAATAATGGTGATCTGCACCCATCTCCCAAGAATGGAAAAAATACTTGACATGAGAGGTCTTGATTTAATGAAATTAACTATTTTTACCGCATTATCGAAAACGGACTTCAGTTCATCCGGCAAATTATTAGCCGTAAGGGCTTCACGATGCAGAAAACAGTGGATAATTTGTACATTCGGGCTCTGCATTTTCAATTTCGTAACGAATCCTTTGACATTTCCTGTCATTGCTGCAACACCATCAGTGCAAACATGCATTTTTGCCATTGTATGTCTTTGTTACTCATGTACTCATCAGTGATACGGAATTTTTCATCAACTGTTGTTCGGCGAGGAAATGCTTTGCAAAAACAGTGATCTCCCCATCAGCAAAGCGCACAGTGGCAATAAGTTGTGCATGACCACAATTGTCTGTAGATTCATCAACCTGTAATGAAAATTTTCCAGCCCCTTGAAATCTATTGATAAGGTTAGCTTCTATATTACCAGATATTTCATCTATACACCTCCTCGTGGTATCGTCCGAAAGTGGTACTTTGCTTACTTTTTTGCGGCTTCCTCTCCTATCATAATCCGCACAATTTCTTTACATGCTGGTAGAATTAATGTTTCGCCTATAGTGTGTGGCTTTTTTCTTTGGGCAATTAATCTTGCAACAATGTAGCTTGACTCTGTGGCCCTATCTGAGACACTCATGCAAGTTTTCAAGGAAGCATTTTGTTTCAAGTTTTGCTCTTGCAAACGCCTAAAGAAACTGATGTTTTTTTCTAAGTAAGAATGATGATTAGAGCAAAAATGGCATTATAATTTACTCGGCACCATTGCTTCGTTCGCTAAAATTTCCTTGCATACGAGACAGTGGTTTTGGACACGTTCTATCGCCGAACCAATTAAAACCATATGCCAAGTAATCTTCTTTCTTTCTTTTTCTTTGGTTCTTCTAATTTAGTATTCTGCTTTATAGTAGTATATATATATATCTGTCACCACAGTTTCTGTAGAATTGGTTTTAAGTAAAACTATTTCATAGTGAAGGGCTCCTAAAAATAAGAAAGCAATCAAGATCTATATGAATAAAATGTTATATTTCTTTTTACTTTCTCCATATACGTAGTACAGGGGAAAGTATTATATTCATGAAAAAAATAGACTTCGAGATTTCAACGGATATACACCTTTTGACCATTTTCTCGATGATGTCTGTGTATGTGTTAGCTTTTTTGTGGGTGCTCTAACTCAAAAACTATTAATCTGGTCAACACGAAATTTTATATTTAACATTTTTATAAAAGTCAGAAGAACGGATCAGTTTTTGGTAAATATCGGTTTACAGGAAGTGGGTGTTTACTCATGCCACTTATCAGTTATTTTGAAATATTTGCTTTAATATTTGATAAATGTAAAAATGTATTTGAGTAAACATTGTAGGAAAATTAATTTTTTACAACCTTTGTTTGAAACATTCTACCATATAATGCATTGTTTAAGAGATATCTTATATTTTTACCTTACACCACCAAGCCACCTACCGACAACTATTGTTAGCAATTGACACTTAGTTGCGTTTTAGTAATGCTCCTTTTTCTTTTCTTAATTGTTGGAGCTTTGTGGATATATCCAATATTAGAAGGCTATAGTTTGAGTTTATTTCTGTTCTTTGTAAAGTCTAAAAATTTTCCCGCAGTTTCTTAAAATATTTATCATTATGTAACCTTTTTAGAATTTTTAGAAATATTACAGATAGGGAGAAAGTCATGTGGTGGCCACATCCGATTTTTTATTGTTACTTATTTAAATTGAAATACTAGATATATCAGTAATCTTTGTTATGTATTCGGCACAAATTGAGACGCGGGAACATTTACGTGGTACAGTGGCGTAAAATAGGGCTTCACCCGCAGGGGGAGGGAGTCGAAGACCTTAACGGCCCTTTGAGAGATTTATACCGCCAATTGTTGAATGAAATGCATACGAACTTTCCATTGCCAATCCAAATTTATATAACTCTGTAATAATTTCAAATTAATCAGATAATGAAAATCTGAAAATTACTAATGCGCATAGGTTGTTTCACTCCAATCTCGTATGGAAAAACATTTTTATCAGAAAACAATCTGACATTCCGCTCTTCCGTTTGCAAACTTTAAAGTTATTATAGAACGTAGCTGGAAGGCCTGACATTTCACGCTACGCCAATAAGTGAAACTAAATGTATACTGCGGATGCACTATTTTCTCAGGATTTTAAACAGAAAAAATATCTACACTCAATTCTATAATAGCTGAAACCAAAAACTGCTAAAGATACGCTTACCACAACGTGTTCACTCCAGTATAAATGCTTTGTAAATAGGCAGTGACCACACTCGTTCTGGCAAATGTGAGAAGTAGAAGCGACACCCCTGAGCAAATTAATTGCTGAAAGCCATCTCATACGATTTTTGTCATAAGAAAGAAAATAATAAAATAAACTACGTAAATTCATAAATCGAGAATGCGAAAAATGCTATAAAGACAATTGTAGCAGTAGTATGCACAAGAAATAACTACTTACCAAACGTTTCCTTCGAAAATAACACAAAATCGAGGAATCAACCACTTCACCGTGCGATTTCCCCTAAATGATAAGTTGCAAAGGCGAGGCAGCGGGATGCAAAGAAATTGATTGACGTCATCGGCTGAGATTTTTCTAACAAATTAAGGGGCGGAGAGGAAATGAAATGAATACTTTTTCGAGTGTTTTGTGTAACATTCAACTAAGTATTAATTTCATTTGCACATAGCACAATGTGAGAAAATAATATTTCGTAAGAAAAGGGAAGGTATCAGTTTTTTGATAAGAAAAACCAAGACTATAGAGATTCTCGGCGAATACGATATATGTAATATACATATTCGTAAATAACTGGTTTCACTGAGCATACGTTTCTTATGGTAATTGTACTACCAACATTATAGGCGAAATAAAATGTAAGGGAACTTCTATGCTTGGACACGCTTCAGAGAAAATTACAAACTCTCGGAATTTGCGGCGGCACACCGGTTGAGAAGCACTGCTCTAGTTAATAGCTAACATGACAATATAATTCTAAAATTTTGTTCTTATACCCCTCAAATTCTAGGGTGCCTGTTATATACAGGGTAAACGAAAAAGTCGGGATTTTTTGGAAAAAAGTGTGAGTGCATGTTATACTTGAGTATGCAATATATATGAGTATACACGATATATCAAAATATCACTGATGTTTTCATCAAAAGTCTAAGTGTCATGCTTTGCTGCCTAAAATATTTCAAATTGCAGGGCCCTTTCAATGAAGTTCAAGACGACCCATGCTCCCCCTGGAGATACCCTTGTTCATAGAGGAGATGTTCTGACATCATTGTACTTCATATCAAGAGGATCAATTGAAATTCTAAAAGATGATATTGTTATGGCGATACTAGGTAAGACAATGGGAAAATGTGTGAAAAGCTTCTCCAGTAAAAATGGAGATATTTATATTTTCAATCTGGCTGTATTTAAACTATTTATGAAAAGACAAATAATTATCAGGGAAATACCATATCTGCCCGAATGTAAGCTGATGTTTTTTCTCAAAATCTATCATGAAAAAATCACCCCTCGGCTTAAATGCGAGTCGGAGAAAAAATTTGGGATTAGAGTTAAGTCTCATAGTCACCCATAGATGGCAGCACATCTCTCATTGCTGTCATGTTCAAATGATAGTACCGTATTTTCCCATTGATAACGTGCGCGTTATCTATACAAAAAATTCCAAATCTGGTAAAAATTATCTTGCGCATTATACAAGGGAAAAAATTTAATTTTGAAAAATGAGACTTTTTTCAGGGTTTATTAATGGCTATTGTTATGATTTTTTTATTTCTATGTCCCAATGACAAAAACTAGACCAATACCTAACAATAATAAGTAGAATACAGTTAATGAAGTCCAAAACCACATTTTCTACGTTGAATTTTATTATCTTGTATTTATATTTCAACTAGCATATAACCAGTGCTAACACAGGAATTGAGAAAATAGAGTTTTGCACAGTACAATTTCAATGATCAATTTTATAGTAACGAAATTTCACTTACCTTTCCTTCGGCAAAAACCATGGGAATTACATAACAATAGGATTTCTAGGTCTAACAATGTGATTAGTAGGTAAAATGATTCAAATCCTAAGATCTTTGGTTTATTCTTTTTAATTTCATCTCAAAATGAATGAAAGACTGCACTTGGAAAATATCAAATTTTACGTGTTGTCTTCCTAGAAGTCTGTAGGGGTAGTACTCTTTGCTAGAAGTCAATCTCCCGATTTTTTTTGAGATTTGTTTTTTCATCTACCCCTTACGACTGGCTAAGAGCATTTACATATCAATTTTCATGATATTCTTGCCATTCAAACTCATGGAAAGTGATTCTGAATGCATTTCTGATAGACCTTACAAATTCACACAATTACAGTATGATATGAAAACAAACTTGATCGCGCGTTAACTATACATTTTTACCCGTACTAAAAATATCAAGGTGCGCGTTATCAATGGGAAAATATGGTACTATATTTTTCGTAAAGTAAATATTTGACCTATGATGAATATTTATAAATAAATAATAAAGCTAGAATATTGAATTTAACAGTACCTTTGTTTTGTTACCATTGTTACCCGTTCTTTCATTTCTAAACGCTATTGGATATATTCTTTTGTTTCTCAGGGCTATGCATATGTATCATTAAGTATAGTTAGAAATTTGTATTATTTTTCATTAATCATTAAAAGAAGTTCCTATTAGTTTTACTTGGCTATTGTAGTTATTGCCATAGCCATTGTAATGTTTGTATACATGGTAAAACCTCATTCATGGAATCTATTTCTGTACATTGACTACACAGACAATTACACAAAATGCAATGATGGCTTTTCATGCTCAACTGTTTGAATTTTGGTAAAACTTTACATGGAATGTGTGTAATTATAAAAATACAATTTCTTAAGGCAATGTAAATGTTAATTTCATTGAAAATAGACTTGGATGAAAAATTATCTTGGCAAGGTTCCTATTGCTTTACTTGACCTTTTGTGAAAATAAAGATGAATGAAATTATCGACAGTGAATGTAGAACATTATTCAACAACACAGAATTATTAATTGGAGTAATATTTCTAAATGTCAACAACTAAACCATTTCTAACTCTTATCTTTGATCTCAAATAATGCATTCTAGGCCATTCATGCATGCCTGGCAACACTTCAGCATAAAATCTACAAAATTTACTATTTTGCTAAAAAATGGTGGAAATTTTTGGAGGGTTGGCTTAATTCCAGGGTTGGCTTCTATTTGGGCAGTTACAGTAAAAATTTAATAATTATAACATATACTGAAGCTTTATTCTCGGAATATAATTGGCTTACATTTCAGGTAAGGATGACATCTTTGGGGAGAACCCATGTCTTCATCCAACTCTTGGAAAGTCATCGTGCAATGTCCGTGCCCTTACCTACTGTGATCTGCACAAGATACATCGAGATGATCTTCTTGATGTGCTTGACCTTTATCCTGAATTTTTTGAATCTTTCACTCACAACCTGGAGATTACATTTAACATGAGGGATGTAAGTCTGCCTGTTTTAGGTTAAATTTTGTTCAAATAACACTCACTAGAATCTTGTTTTATCTTGTATTAGTTTTCAAACCAATAACTTAGTAGGACCCTGGAAATCTAATTATCTCACTCTGTTGTGACACTATCATTGGGCGTTATTAAAAGGAGATTAAGGCAGTAAAATCACTCTTCTAAATATTCCATCACATCAAATCATCAATCCTGATTTAAAATCATATCCAACTTCTAAGCTTTGCAGCACCCCCCTTTCTAGTTCATGATCATGAAAATTTAAAATTACAGATTCAGTTGATGCTTTTGTTGGATTTTACTCATAGAAAAGTTAAATTAGGAAATTTTCAAATTTGGTTGAGCCAAAGTTGAAAAGACATATATGATGTTGTTGCTTTATTCAATTATTAAATTAACTTCTCAAGCATGATTTAAAAATGGATACCACCATAATTAAAATGCCAGAGAATGTAACCTGTGTAATTTTAATTGTTTTCTTGGAAAATATATGGAAAAAAATCCAAAAAATTAAGTAATGTTTAACACTGTTGGTTCACTATATATTAACACTTTATGTACCAGATGTAATTCCCTGTACATATGTACTACGCTTGATTCCCAGAAATTTCTCATAACCCCAAAAACTTGGTTCATGAAATTGGAAAAATAAGCATAATTTGACTCGCCATTCTTTTATTTTCCTGAAAATTGCTGTGTATTCTCCTAAATACATTTAATACTTTTTTAGGATACAATATTTTTTAAACAGCTACATTTATCCAAAAATAACCACAAAATTTACAAAAATATGTTTCATTTCTTTTTTTTTGTTAATGGAACATGCAGTACAGTTTCTAGTTGGATATAAATCTGAGTGACTGGAATTTTCATTTGAACTAGATAAATATCCATCATTCACTGGGGGCAATCTGACAAACACATAATTCGTTTAAAGTATCGCCTTCACAAAGATAGCAATGCTTTTCACTGTGCGCATGATGAAAACAGAAAATGTAAACACGGGTATTCTAAAGACAAATGAATACCAAAATCTGCTATGAAAATGGAGAAAATGGAACTAAAAGAATCCCCAACACATTAGCCAAGTGTACAAATAGTGTTGGATAGAAGTTGATGAAAAATCCAATAGATGGTGTTAGTGTTACCTCTGCTCAAAAAACGAGAACGGCTGGCACACAAAACATGAGAATTCTCATGACTTGTATGGAATGTGTTAATTGTTCTTAAGCTGACAATATTTAATTTTAATAGATGATCTACTTACAAATTTATTCTGTTAGGTTGAATAATAATAATTACATGGTGCCACACACATTGAAGGATTCCCCAGTCAGTTCCTACAGGGGTAGTATTTCTCTTTTCATATTCCCCTCTTTGAGCAAACAACACACTTCCTTGAACCTACTCTTCTCTTTCCTGAAGAGTGATTTTCTTCTAAGAAGTGATGCCATCATTGCATCAAAGTCAGTGAGCATTAGCTTGCCCTTTTTCTTTTCAATTCACACTTAAATATTTAGCAGAAATTTCATCCAGTAGTATTATTCAGATTAACGACTGGTTCATTTTATTGTCTTTTTTGCCCTATAAAATGTACACAATCAGTACAGTGACATTTAGTAAATGCCTGAATAATTTCTTATACCCAATGGGAGTTTATTTTCTTTATACTAAAAATGACTCGGGCAATTTGTCTGTCAAGTCTACCCCACCCATACATTGCATTATAAAGAATACTTCCATCATATTGGGCTTCATTTTCAATGACATTCAGCACTTTTACACCATAAAGTGTTCTCCTTCTTGTTGATACCATTCAACTGAGGGGAGAAAACCATAGGAAAAATATTCTTTTAGTGAGGTAAGAGAGGAAATGCATAGGAATTTGTATACGAAAGTTCTTTGTTCCTGGTAGCATAGAAACATTTGTGATTCATAGAAGAAACTCAATGCATATAGGATAAATGAATTGTAAAAAGAATTCTACTGTCATACACACACTTGAGGGCTAAATAATGAATTTCTCTATAAAATACTGTCACTTTTTCTTAGATTCATAATAAGTACAATTAATAAGCCAAATTATTTATTATTATTAAATTGCTACATATATTAATTAAAAGTATTTGCATTTTAGTGGTTTTTTCCATAGTAAGTATTTTTTACTTTCATCATGGTCACACAGGAAGAGCTGGCAGGAGTTGACCCTCGTTCTACACGTCACAGAGGTTTTGTTTCAGCAGCTACAAGGCGCAGATCCAGCTCTCAAGAACAAGATTCTGATGTCCGCCGCCAAGCTTACAAGCCTCCAAGGCGTCGCCACAGGCATGCTCAGCAAAAATCTCCAACAGCAGCTAATGGTACAACAACAGGAGGCGAGACTGATGGCCCTGGGGGAATGGGAGAGTACTTTTTTAACAACAGCGGTAATGAATATGATGGTGAAGGAGGGAGTGGACGAATTGTAGCACAGTCTGCAGCAACAGATGCTCAGCTACAAGCCTTAAGGCAGCAACATGTGTTTCTTAATTCCCTCGACCGAAGACGACATGAGTCAAGTGAAGATGGTTCTGACTTGTGAGTATGATAAACAGGAAATATAGAAAAACTGGCAGCATTAGTTCTCTAGCGTAATAATACACAAGCAAAAAATGGTTAATCTGAAATTAATTATAACATGTAGTGCATGAAGAATCAATTTGTCATTACAAATTACACATAAGCGGTGCTTCTTTTCTAGAAAAAAGGTGCAGGTTTGATGAACTCCTGGAGAGAGGGATTTTTTTAGAAAACTTTAAAATATCAAATTTACTCATTTATTTTTGAATTCTTTAATTTAAATTACAGCTTATGATAAAAAGTTTATTTCCAATATTAATCTTTGTCATTATCTCCACCATTAATTATTATCTTTTTTGGTGTTTTTTTAAATAACAATAGAAATAAAAAATAAATATTCCACAGCTGCAAATATCATAAGAGGTTCCAAATTTTAATCAAATTTTCATTAGCATCATTTTTTCAATTTCACTGTTTGCTTTTTGAATCTAATGCAGAATGTTGCCATAATTCATTGTTTTTTATCATTATCAGATTGAGAATTGATTGAGAAAAGGTCTAAAGATTTTAATAGATATAAGTACTGATATTTTATTTCGCAACAAAGAAGATCCTGTTGGAGTTACTATGAAATTCACCTGAGAAAAATCCCCTTCCTATTCACTTGAGGTAATAGAAATATTGCAATAATATATTTTAGCAATAATAATTTGTCCAGAATTATTTTCTATAGATATTCATGTAATCCATCTTTCTTTCAGTTGTAGTCTTTTAAACACTTCCAATTTCTGTCTTTCCAAATGTAAAATGCATGTGAATCTACTTGGACCACATTTAGATCTAGCACTCAAAGCCATTTTGGCACATTAACCTCTTCATTGTCAAACAGTTCCTTTTCTGAGAATTTACAACAAACTCCTAAACTGTATGAATCTCAAAAAAATTTTTTAGAGGTAAACAATTAAAATATATCAAGTTTATAGAAAAAAGTTATTTAACACCAGGGACTTGATATCTCAAACACGTCTGATGGTTTATGCATCTCACAACAATGACAGGGACCAAACAGACTAAATTCAAACACACACGTACTCATACTCAAAGGCAAAATATATAAAGTTTACGGAAAAATTTTGTTTCACGCCAGGGACTTGGTATCTCAAACAAATGTCTGATGGTTTATGCATCTCACAACACAATAGTGAACACTATCATATTCTGATGGTAAGAGCTTCGCTCTTGAAATGTACATAAAGAATTAGAATACTTTCCTCATTTTAAAATTTTTTTTAGAGATCTGTGCGATTGAGTTTGAGTGTGTGTGTGTTTGAATTTAGTCTGTTTAGTCCTTGTTGTTGTCATGAGATGCATAAGCCATCTGATATGTTTGAGATATCAAGTCACTGGCATAAAACAAAATTTTTCTGTAAACTTGATATATTTTAATTGTTTATCTCTAAATTTTTTTTCAAGATTCTTCGAGTTTAGGAGTTTGTTGTAAATTCTCAATTTTTCACCATAGTCTCTTTTCTCTCATATATACCATATTTCTCGGCATATAAAATGCACTTTTCCAGGAAAATGACCCCCACTCAGCCTACATTATATATGCTGATGATAAGATTATTACTGTTCTCATTACTGACACTAACGAACTCCCTCATCCCCAAAATAGAATAATTAGTAATAATTCATTGGAAAAACATTAAAATATACATTATTAATAATTAATAATGAAAATTTTGTTTATATATACAGTAATACCTTATGCAACATGAATTCCAACTACGTAGTTTCATTATTGACTTTATTAAATTTCCACTTGCACTAATTACAATTTCGGTAAGCTTTTGACTTTAGCCATATGTTTTAGTTCCTAATGGTCCTACTGAATAATGCGATTAATGCCACGGAACATTACAATTGTGGTAGATGTGATAAAAAGTTTATAAATATCGTTACATTTATTGAGATCTCAATGGCTACAAAAGTGAAAAGATATGCCTACACTATTAATAATGAGCTTCAGGTGATTGAATACACAAAAATATATGGAAATTGAGTAAATCAATAAAAGTGAAACAACAGTTACGTAGAAGCTATATTTTCTAATACCTTGTGCAGATAATCATAAACATCTGATACAAATACTATTGCCAAGGGCTAGCGCCATCTATCGAAATATCACGGAGATGCATCCATAAGTGAGCAGTAGATTTGAAATGTGTGCTTATCAGTATTGAATATGCATTCAATTTATTAGCAATTAAAATATCATCTTGGACTTTAGTTGAAGTAAAGGGTATCTATATGTGCGGCATGTGCGGTGCACTCTGACAACCTAATTATTATGACTGTCAAGTTCATGCAGGGCACATTTAGCTATATAAGTCTCAAAGCAATTATTTATGTTTTAGATCATCCCTATTTATTTTAGAAATTAATTTTATCTAAAACATTATATTTAACTGTTATCACACCATAATGTTATCTGTAAATGTTGCCAGATACGTACTTAATCATGGCTGGAAATGATACACAACATACTGCCCTGGTGAACCAAAATACTTTTTTTCCTAGAAAATCTTCTAAAAAACCAGGTTGCATCTTATACCCAGGTGTGTCTTATACCACCATGCATCTTATATGCCGAGAAATACAGTAGTTCCTTTTCTATTTTTTTTCAACTTTTAATAAAATACTTTTGAAAAGATTGATGAGTCATCTTTTCTATCTTTTGTGTGGAGGAAAACTTGTAGAAATTTGAGACAATTGGTGGATGTGTTGAATTTTTTGTGATATGCTCCAGAGTTTTCTTGTCCCTTTCCATAAAGTTGAAAATGAATTTTAATCTCTTTGGTAGCTTAGTATAAACCCATGCAATGCTCTTGCATGTCTAGGCATACAAGGTGTGACATAAAAATTCCAGGACTGAGTGAATAAAGAACGTAACAATTATCAGATTACAAAAATTAATTTATTATCCATCAAAGTAATCTCCACCAACTTCTATACACTTCTTACATTGATTATACTAAGATTGGAAACATTTTTTAAACTCCTCTGAAGAAACTGTGTTTAACTCAGTGGTTACATTTTTCTGGATGTCCATAATGTCTTCAAAATGTTTTCCTTTCAGGGCAAATTTTAATTTTGGAAACAGCATGAAGTCTGCAGGGGCCAAATCAGGTGAATAAGGGGGTGATTGATCTCCATGACCCCCTTTGTTGCCAAAAATTTCTTCACAATTAGCGCTGAATGTGATGGACCATTGTCATATAAGAGCGACCAGCTTCTGCATTCTGCAAAATTCGGTCTGGCACATTGAATTCTTTTCAGTGATCGGTCCATTACTTACTGTTGACAGTAACACCTGGCGGCACAAATTCATTGTGGATGATCCCTTTACTGTCAAAAAAAGTGATTAACATTGTCTTCACTTTCGATTTTTAAAGACGGAATTATTTTTGTTTTAGAGATTTCTTTGAATGCCATTCCATGCTCTGCCTCTTTGTTTCTGGATCATACTGAAAACACCAGGACCAACACCAGTAACAACTTTTTTGTCACATCTTGTATTTCAGACATTTTTAACTGTATCACACATCAATCCTGTATCTAAAATATTCTACAAATGTATATTTCCTTTGTAAATGTTAAATACTTTTTTCAATCTTGTCTCTGGTGCAGTCATTCTTAGCTTCTACAAAATGAAGTACTAATGCTTTGTAATTCTGCCATAATGTAGAAACTAATCAAAAACTAGACGCTGCCCAACGAGCACTTAAAATTTGTTAAATTTCCAAAATTTGAACGTGTAACATATTTGAACATACTTGTAGTTGGATATTTTTTCGGTAATGCATGAATTGAATTGTTTTGTTTGATTCCTGAAAATGCTTTTACAGTGTCATGGTCTGATAATTTTAGTCTACTGTACAATTATAGAAGGAAATTTTTCTCTCGGTAATGTTTTATCTCCACACCAAATCCTAAACCTCCCAGCTACACCATTACAAGCAATATAAAGCTTAAATATTTATTTAAGTTTTTCTACTTCTTGAATTATATTACCATAAATACCCGCGTATAATGCGCACCCTCGTATAACGTGTGGGAGGGTTTTCAACCTCGTAATCTATGATTTTTCTATATACCTGCGTATAGCACGAACAGATTTTTTTTAGCGTTACCGTTCCAGAATAAAGTGGATGGTGGAACATGGTCTAAAGCAATGATCGAATTATTGGTATTATGTATTGATAACATAATGAAGGTGCGAAATGAAATTTTTGAATAACATTCCAAAAGAACGTCAGCTAACTAAATCATTACACACTCTGTTTACTTACAAGGTGATATTAGGATATATACAATAATCCAATTATATTAATTTCATAGTATGGCATATGACATTGCTTGAGCTAATAAATTGAAGGAATGATGATAATCCTATGTCGAAGTTTTTCACATACGTTTTAGTCATGCCTGAGGTGGACGGGTTTGCCCAAACTTCAGTTTCAACCTTATTAGAACACTCTGGAGCATGTAAAAACGATAGCAAATTTCCATAATTAACTACAGACTCTAAGAATCAATAATAAATCACATATGAATGCTGAGAGAAAAGTAGGGAACGATAACTTGAGGTTAGTTCTACAAGAAGCATCAACTCCCAGCGAACTCATAGGCATCAGCTGCCATTGTTTCTAATTGTAAGTAGTACCAGTACCTCATCACCAGGCCGGGCCCTGGTGTAGAGTGACGTAATGTGTAAGATGACGATTCTGATAACAACATCGAAGAAGAATGGTCCAGTGACGAATAATTTCTTGGCTTTTAAAGTGAATAAATTCTGAATTCATTCTTTTCATATCTAATTAATGTATGTTTATAGAATTAGTTAATAAATTTTAACTATTATCTATCTTACTTTTCGTAAAGATCACCAATAAAATTATGAGGATACCCGGGCAGTAATTACCGTGCTGAAATTGTGGAAATATGAGGTCAAATGAAAATAGGAAGATTATGTACCCTTGCATAACACGTATCCTAATTTTTAACTCAAATATTTTGAAAAAAGTGCGCATTATACGCAGGTATTTACGGTATTTAAATTGGCAAGATTTTTTCATGAATCATTCTCCTTTACTTGCCTTTTTTACTTTCACCTATTTTGTTTTTTATCCTTTAGATAGTCACTCTTGTGCTTTTGCCCTATTGACTCAATACCATATGCAACAAACAAAGTGTCCACCTGTTTGCTGCTAATGTGAAAATCTTTTTATCCATGTATTTTAAATGTAATTGTTTATATTATCAATAACTTTTTCATAATTCCAAATAAAACTAAATAGCACAAACCTTGAAAATCTTTGATTAAATTTTTTTTATAGCTCTCCCTCTCACTTTTTTTAACATATCCTCTATCTTGGGCAATGCAGTAGTCTATTGTTTTCTGGAGGTTTTGAAAAACATTATCAATTTCTTAACATGTGATTTTATCCAGTACAGTTTAAGTAGTTGCTTTCAATTCTGGCATATGCTGTGACTTACTGGAGTATACATTACTCTTGACATGGCCACAGAAAAAAGGGGGGTTAAACCAGGTGATCAGGATGTTCATGCAAGTGTTTATCCACTTCCAATCTATTTTCTGGAGAATGTGTCATTCAAATACTCCCAGACCTTTTGAGAATAACGGCAAGAAATTCCATGAAAGAAAATGGTTGGGTTAACAAGAAGCTGCAGAAGGAAGAAGTTTTGCATCATTTTAAGATTTCGCTTTGTTTATAGTTACTTCCTCAATGAAGAATGGACCAATGATTTAGGAATTTCTTAAAACAAACCTTCCAGTGACTTTCCAAGAGCCTCTCTGATCATGCCACAGTTCCTGTGGTCTTTCTTTTATCCAAATACATCAATTGAGATTGTTAACTTTGAAATGTTGCTTAATCATAAAATTTTTTGGTTCAAAGAGTTCAAATCTTCCCTGATTTTTGTGAGAAATTATTTGTAGAATTTCACCTTAGAACTTTAATGCTGTTCAATCAGATCTTGTGCAACTAAAATTTTTTATGGATGTTAATGTAAGTTCAGCTTTAAAATCTTGATAACTGTTGAGATGAGAATGTTGATTTCAATAGAGGCACATATGACCTCTTTGGTATTTTTTATATGCATTTTGAACAGATTCTTTGCTCTCCTCAGTGAATTCTGATCTAATGGAATGTGGTTTGTCATACACTGAAAGTCTGTCTTTGAATTTTAAACCCAGCCTCTTATTGCTTGCTCATATGGTGGATTTTGGTTGTAATATCTCTGAAATTTGCAATCTCACAGCTGATTGGCAATTACACACAGCTATTCATCTCTTTATGCAGGAGATGCATTCAAGAAAAGTAATGCATAAAGGATATTTTAATAAACAGAATCCATATTTACATGTGAAAATTGCATTCCACAAGCTCTCCTAAACCCCATCCATGACACTTTTCATTTCATATCAACATTCTATGCAGTAAATGCAAATAGACAATTAACACAGTAAAATACACAAAACACTAAAAATAACATAAATTACAATAATTATAGCAATGCAAAGGTCATATGAGGTCAGCACAGTAATCAGAGTGAGAGCAAGTGAGAGATAAAAATATTGAAAGTCAAAATGATGTTCAAAATGACCTTTGAACACATAAGGTTTACTCACCAATAAAGAGAGACAGACAAGCACAGGGGTTGGTAATCATGGTTGGCATGATGATGATGGTGTTAAGTGCCAGAGGGTCATCTAGGTTTGACCCAGTACTGTGCAAGAGCAAATTAAAATAATTTGGGTTTGAATAAGTTTGCCGCAAATTAGTTAATTCACATAAACTGAATCTGCATAAATAAATATATATATATATTTTTAATATGTGTGTTTACATGTACATAGTATATGTATAAAAGTTATTAATTCCTTATGTCTCTTTTGTTTGATTGTGACAAATTATTATTTTACAGTGAACGTTCTGGACATGGAATACTGGAATTTTCTCCAGAGAAGGCTGGGCAAGATGTTACCCCTCTTAATTTAGAGTTTGGTGATGGAACTGGAGGAGATGGTGACCCAAGTAGAACCAGTCAGCAACATCAGAGATCATCCACTTTCAATTCTATTGCTGGTATGAATTGATATAATTTACAGTAGACTATCCAATACATCAATCCCATAATAAATGGATAGTTGACAACTTTATTTTATGTTGTTGATTTTATTAGTTAGTTATGTTTACCCATAGCTCAGAAAGATTCAGCATAAAAATGCTTTCTTTTAAATGTAGACAGGATATTGTGTGCTTTTTCTAACCATAATGATTTACCTTTATATGTATGCCCTTTTTTGTCCCTCACAACTCCTAATTTTTCATCTTTCTGACACTAAAAATGTCTATCAGTAAAAAAGTCATCAACAATCCTTATAAGTGTAACACTTTCCCTAAAGGGTTTAAAACTGCACTGGGTTAAAAGTAGATACAGGGGAACCTCGCGGCGGTCAATCCCTTGGACCATCATTAGCATGCGACATACCTCAAGTCCTTGGCTATGCAAACCCTTTCTTGATGCCTGAGCTCACCCTTCCCAGCGGGGTGTCCCCTGATCGCAGGGATCATTAAGCACGAATTAATCAAAACTTTTTGAATGCATTTCTGATGAGAATGCATCTCTGTTTAACACTGTACGTAGTTTCTTGACTATGTGCGTCTTTTAAATGACTTTCTATGGCAAATATTAAGGAAGTTGATATTTTTTGCTCAAAGGTAGTAGGTTTGTTTCCTGCAGTTTCTGCCACATTGAAACACTCTTATGTATCACTAAGCGACATGACACCATTATGTTCTCATTCCAACTACAACTGGGTTGGGTTGGCTATCATGTTGCCTCGTGAATATAAGAGTGTTTCAATGTAGCAGAAACTGCAGGAAACAAACCCACTGGATTGGTACTTTTGAGCAAAAAATATCAACTTCCTTAATATTTGCCATAGAAAGTCATTTAAAAGACGCACATAGTCAAGAAACTACGTACAGTGTTAAACAGAGATGCATTCTCATCAGAAATGCATTCAAAAAGTTTTGATTAATTCGTGCTTAATGATCCCTGCGATCAGGGGACACCCCGCTGGGAAGGGTGAGCTCAGGCATCAAGAAAGGGTTTGCATAGCCAAGGACTTGAGGCATCTCACCCACTAATGACAATACAAGGGATTGACCACTGCAAGGTCCCCCTGTATCTGCTTTTAACCCTGCACTGTTTAGGAATATTTTTGAGCATAATCATGCGATTAGGTAAAACTTCTCCAACAGAAATATTTTATCACCAATAATAAAGTCATAGCCAGTATTTATTATTATTTATGAACTTGACTCATATTATTATTTTCAATACTATGGCACTAAACAAGCAATCCACTGATATTTTATTTAATCCTAGATAGTTACAAGAAAATTGCCTGACATTCAGAGGGTTAAAGATATGCATTTATTTAAAGTGTTTTTGTCTGTTATCATTTTGTTTAAGGGATTCTTGGAAATTTTGGTACCAAGTCCTTCTTCCAACATTTTTTCTACTTTTTTGTAGTACAGTGTATGCTTGCTTTAATGTCACATCAATTAATATTGATTCACATTAACATGGTTCTGACTCAGCTCTGAAATAACACATGGAAAAAATACCGTAGATGACTCTCATGCTTATCTGCTATGCAGTGCTTCTCCAGTTGCAGCGGATTGCATTATTTGAGTGGAAAAATTGTTTTGGATTGATGTGTCTCTCTATAATTTAAAAATTTTTTGAGGTGCAACACTTGCAAATGCTTCATTAGAAGAGGGGAGAGAGTATTGACCATGGGCAATATTATTATTATGGCCAATTAAATTGTATAACATGGGTTCTTATGGGAAATATCGATTTGTTTAATGTTGTTTTGTCCTACATTGTTATTTTCAAGAACAAATGAACGATGTTAATCGAGGACACACTGTATTGTTGTTTTTCTGTTGTTACTATTGCGTTACCTTTGTATGCTTTCAAATAAAAATAGTCTTTGTTATTTAGTATTTTTATGGTTTTGTATTCTTGGTGGTTAGAATATTTTATTTTAGAAGAAATAGAAAGATTCGGTTTTATTTGTATGAGGGTGTAGTTCCTGATGATATTTTTAGTGTTTTCAGGGATTGATTGAATAGATGATTCAATATCTCCAAATAAACCTTCTGTATTTCAAAACTTTTTTAGGAACATGCTTCAAAGAACACCTTGCACATTTTAAACACAATTGCTTCAACATTTCAAGCATAGCTGCATACCTAAGAAACTAGTCATCCTATCACTATCGAATATTTAACCCTTTTAAAACAAGTCATTAATGTGTACAAATTTGACGCATATGAACTATATGCATACACATAAACCAACAGATCATTATGTATAATGACTGCAGCCCTCTCCGCCTCTCCCCCATTCCCCTCTCTACAGTCTAACCATCAACCCCCCTCTTTCATACTATTTAAATACTTCACACGAGACTTCCCTTTCTTTTGCTATCATCTACTGATGATGAAAGCTTTGCTCTAGAAATACATATTTAGAATATCCTTCCATTATTTTTTAAAAAAATTTAGAGATCTTTGTGATTGAGATTGAGTATGTATGTTTGGTCTTAAGCCTGTTTGGTCCCTGTCATTGTTGGGAGATGCATAAACTATCAGATATTTGTTTGAGATATCAAGTCCTTGGCAAGAATTAATTTTCCGTAAACTTAATGTTTTTGACTGTTAAATATAAGAAATGTTTTAGGTAATTGTATGGTTTAGGAGATGATTTTTAAAAAAAATTTTATTTTAAATTTCAATTTTCACCATAGTCTCCTTTCTCTTTTATAGCAATATGTATATGTCAGTCACATTTTATCACCATAGATCAGGGATGGCAAATTGGTTTTCATTAGAGTGCCAAAGAATGTCAAATTTTTGTTATATACTGTTATGCACATATTTATTAATAAATTTACCTCTATACTTATAATGATATAATATACATTTATTTGATTTAATTTTAAGTGTACAAAGGATACAAGTTTACATATTGATATTGTTCAACTGGACCTAAGGCCAAAAGGAAAAAATAACAAATATATAGTTAGAAAAAAAAACAAAAAAAATATTGTATTTTTTTATTTGTTTGAACATTTTGAATAATTTTTGAAGAAAGTTCTTTGAAGTTTGACATGTAATTTGTTGATTGAATTGCAACACAAGCTGCTGAAAATTTCTTCTGCCAGTCTGTTTCTAATATAATTCATCATTGACTCTCATTGAAATGAGTCAATGAAAAGACACTTAAAATTGAAATTGCAATTTTCTTCAATGAATAAAACATTTCTGGTATACCTTGCCATACCTTTAAAATTAAATCTTCAACACTGCATGTTTCACCAGATAATCATTTCCCTTCAACTTCTTCAATGTTGTTTCTTAATTCCAATAGAACTGCATCAAAGATTCATTCAAATGTTCTAAATTGCTGAAATCTTCCATTGCTGAAAGCAATACATTTCAAAATAATTGAAATGAACTCGTGCTTGGGCTTTCCTTACCATTAAAATCAATTAAGATTGTTTTTTTCACAAATAATATGACATTTAAAAATATACTTCATGATCATGAAGTTTTAGCATGTCAAATATGCATCAGGTTTCATTTATCGGGTTATTATTTTGAAAATTAAAATTACATTTCTTTTATTTCTTCTCCATTTTCTCTATAATTAATGTTTTATTTATAGAGATTTTGATGGTTTCTTGTGGGTTAGATGAAACTTAAAATCGAATGAAAGTAAGTTGTAACTCTAAATGGTTAGCTGCAGTTAATGCATTTCCTTCCATTAAAATATTGCTTATAAACCCAAATCTATGAAACAATTAAGTTCATTGAGATGTGATTATTTGAAATAAGTGAGTTTTTAGGAGTAGGGCATATGTTGTGACTCAATAACCTGGGAAAACATCACTGGCATTTGACCTGATATTTAGGTATTCAGTATATTCCTCAAGAGAATGCATCTGGTGAGAAAATTGCCAAAATGTGCATTACTGATGATTATTTAAATCATTATCTAGGCAATTTAAATTGAAATGGATGGAATAGTGAAAAAATCTATACCTCAGTTTCAAGAGTTATTTGGAAATGGAGAAATTTTATAAAACTGCAGATAATAAAACCTTTTTTAAGTTTGTGTATTACTCTCCTTAAAATTATTTACACTATATACATGCATTGGTTAATTATAAAAATATTTATCTAATAATAAAATTGTTCTATTTTAATTTTAATAACATTGTGGACAGTTTCATATTTCTTAACTAGATTTTTTGCATGTCTGTTTTGGAATGTAACCATAGCATATGCAAGCAACTGAATTTCTATTATTTTAACCTCAACCAAATATATGCAAAGTTTTCGTAGGCTCTTCACCACTATGCATAAATTTAAGTATAATTGCTTTTTGATTGCCTTGTGCATCATACTTTTATCTAAAGTTTTACGTAGATTTATATAATATTGTTATCAAAAGTTTTTGCTGTTTGATTGAAGTAATTGTTTTTTGCATGATGATGGAGCTATTTTCAATATACATCTTGTAATTATTTGAATACTTCTAATTTTAATGATATAATCCACTTTGAAATCTTATTAAATAATCAGAAGTCTTCTTGAAAAATTTGGTTCTTTAAATAATATTTTTTCTATCCAAAAAATAATAAATGCTAAATTTTAAATTACAATAAATCAACCATTTTAAACACAACTAATAAATCCTTTTCATTCCATAAACTTTGTATTGGGTACAATCATGGGCAAATATCTTATAGTGTATCAGAGAAACTTCAATTTATAGGTAACTAAATAAAAAGTTTCTTGAGTGTTTTCGTATATAGTTATTATTGGTTGTAATTAAATTACTACTGTTATGCTATTTTGATAAAATGATCACCAATTTTATTAAAGTGTTTGGTTTTGTTCATTTAATATGCTGTAGCTTATTGAAATGTTCAGTAATTGTTTTAACAAAAGGTGGCAACCATAACTAGGAACCCACCAGTCCTTTACTAATTTGTTTTTGAGGCAGGGTGGCTGAATATATTAAGTGCCATTATTGGTGCATTCAAAAAGTGCTCCATTTCAAACTCATGCAATGGGTTGTAAGGTGATACAATATGGGATTAGAACATTGACAAAGAAAGGTCAATGGAAGATGGAGAAATGTTGTCAGATGATGACAGTTTTTTCTTTTCTAGACTTAGTCATTTGACTTATTTACAGTCATTGTGATCAATTAAGCATGCTATGCAAAAGGACCATTGATCTGACAAAGTAAGTATGGTTAATCAATGATAGAGAATGTTTTGCCTTTCGAGTGCTAAAAAACAGAGGTCAGCTTATAATCAAATAAATGTGGTAAATGAAATATGAATAATAGTGTAATTTTCAATGGTACGATAATATTAAATTCATCAATAATTATATAGATTCCTTCCTATTGATGAAGGTGAAATATAATATGAATATTTATAAAGAAAATTACCATTATTATTTTTAAAAACACTGCTTTTGCATATGGAAGTGGTCATAACTTTTCAAATTTCCTGAGAACAGGTTAGCATATGAAATGGTTGTAATTTTAAGTTTGCGAGCACAAAAAATATCCTAGCTATATTAAAATTTTAGATTTAAATAATAAAAAGAATTATCTATATTACTTTAAAGTTTACTTTTATATCTTAGAGATAGTGAATCCACTCTAAACTTGCTCAAAAATTAGTTTGGAGCCAGAAACAAAAACTGCCAATTTTTTAGTCGTTAAATGTGAGACATCTGATATGCTTTCACCATTAAAAATTGGAGCCTTAAATATAAGGATCAAATCCTTTTAATGGGGATTACATTATTTATTTATGTAATATTGTCCTATTATGTAGTAAAATGTATTTGATAATTTATTTTTTAAAGTAAGAAGAGTAAATAGAGCAAAATAAGAAATTTTGATTACAAGTAGCTTTTTTGGAAGAGAATAATAATAGCAAACAGAATGCTTCATTTATGGCAATCATAGATACTGGCCATATGGCAGAATCTTCCAGAGAAACGTAGCAGCATGGGGTTGGCACATGATTTTTGCTAATGTGGAGCTCCTAGTTCATTATTAATTTATATTTAATGTTATGCTTAATGATTGCATTTATACATCCCATGTTTTACTCAGTAGTACTTTTCGCATCTATTCAAATCCTATTTGCTGATGAAGCTTTCTGCTTAAATTGGAATGAATGGTTATTTCATCTCATTTGTCCCTAAATTTGCTTTATTAGCAAGAGATCAAATTTAAATTGATTTCTCAGCTAAATTGCTTTAAAGAAATGCAGCTAAATTTTATAACATTTAATTGCATATATTTTAGAGTTCATCTTGTTTTTTACAGAATTTCTATATGCAGCTTAGCTAGATTTCTTTAGATGCATCAAAAAATAAATTTTAAATGTTATCCTTATTTCTGAATATATAAAAAAAATAAGAAACATTCCCCAGAAATTCGCCCTTTACCTATATAAAATAAATAAAAGGAGTAGTTTAAGTAATTAATGTATCTCTGGAGGAAGACTAAATATACAATGGCTCTGTTTTTGAGTATTCTATTTACATTGGAAACATTCAGCCTCCTATTTAACTTAACCAAAACCTCTATAAAATTATTTTTATTTGTCCATCATGAAAACCCATAAATCGAAATAATATTCACATCTTTGTTATTATTTTCAATTTCATGAAATGAGTAAATATAACTTCACTTAAATGTAGACTTGTGGGAACTAAGTAAATTATGTAGGTTATTGAATACGTCATTTTTTCTTATGAAAATCATAGCTTTTTAGGTTTCAGATTTCTAAAATTTTAATAACATTCAAATATATCTAATAAATAAATTAATATTACTTGTATGATCATAGATTAGATAAACTGATTTTTTTTTTGTTTTTAACATTTTTTAAATATATTAAATTGCTGTTTTAACCAACGTGTTTATTGATGCCACATTGTAAGATGATTTTTCTTTTATTTCTATTAGTAATAGTTTTGTTTCTATATTATCTCAAAAAGTTAATCTACAGCCATAAGAAAAGCTATTGACATTTTCAAATTTATTTGAAAACTAAAGAATGCAGTCTTTAATTGGAGGATCATTTAGCAAATTACTGATTTTTTGTAAAAAAATAATAGAATAGAACTAACTCAGAGATGATTGGTTGTGCCCAGGCATGTTCAACCAGTTGAAAAGGAGCTTCACAGATCTACGCTTGCACAAATCGAACCTGAGGCTTGCCAAATCTGATAGTAAATATGGTAAGGAATTGAATGGAAATAAATGTGTGTTTGACTGTGCATGCATCATTATAAGCATAAAGTCAATAAATAATATCTGACAACAAGACACCCTCAAACATTCTTGTTGCACAAATAATTTTATGAAATCAGAAGGTAGAAATTCATTCCTGTGATTTTCAGATTGCTTAAAAATATTTTAGCATCTTGTTTTTGGTAAAATATTTGTTATTTGGAATGCTGCTAACTGGTGCATGTTGTTTCTTTAATTATATAGGTGTTTGCCAACATTTTTTCAACTATTCAACTTCTTGTTTGTGTACTCTTAGCATGAAGTATTGTTAATTTATATGGAATATAATCTATACTTTTAATTAAATCATATTAATGTTTTTCTTGTTATTTGTGATGGATTTAAAGTATTTACAATTTACATTCATTTAGCGTATTCATAATTATAATGAAATATTCAGTGTAATTTTAGTGAAAGCAATCTAATATTGTGACAGATAATGAACATTGCTGCCCTCTGTTTATCTTAGAGATTTTTCTTGCTTTCAAATGCGTATATTCAACAATGCATGCATTTTCATTACAATTTTCCCAAACAATCATCATTTGGTTTTTAATGCTTGTCAGTGATAGTATTATTAGTTATCTGAACTAATGGGTCCAAAGCAAAAAACTCAAATAATTCATGTAAAATCATGAAATACAAATATAATTTTATCGTCACTTGAATACATTTCTAAAGGCATATTTAAAAAATACATTTTTAACAATAATCAGTATTTTTAGTCAAAGAATGTGATTTCTTTTTTGTCTTCCTCTCCTCAATTTTTCACATGCCAAATATCAGCTATCAAACTATTGTTTAATCTATTACAGAGTGGTTTTTAATGCTTTGAGTCTTTTATGACTGATTCTCTTAACTTTTCATCTGCAGCCTTCTCATATTCTATCCATTTTCTTTCTTTGTTAATGACTGCTACAACATCCATATTAGTAAAATATTGTTTTTCATTTTCATGCATTCATTAATATCATGTTCAATCATATTCTCATAACCTAGCTAGGCATTATTGTGATTACATTTCTTCACTTTCTTCCCTACCGATACTAACTATTCTGTCAAGGTACTCCATTTTCTTCATCCATAATTTTGCAATCCAATTCACCTCATCTTTCATGTTAATTTTCTTTAAATTGTTTGCAAGTCTCTCGCATTTGAAAATGAAAATGAAACCAGTAAAAGTGAGGAAGAAGAAATCAAATTGTTCCATAAAAACATATTAGCCATGTACCCTGTCATAACTGTGGATAATCAGGAGTCCCCTGTAATCAGTTTCCAGTACATTATGGATTTTGTTTTAAACATTTTAAACTCAATATATGCAAGGCCCCTTCAGTACAGACTCTTTATAGGTCATTTGAAAAAATTTATACCAACTACATTTGTCTTATATCTCATACAAGTGTTTTGACTGAGTAATGGCAAAATGTTGACTAAAATCCAAAACCTACCAGGCGTGATCAAATTTGACTTGGGCTTTATTTTGTGAAAATTGTATAGTTTACATGGATGGCTATGGTAGCATGTGCATTATTGGTATGATGTAGGCTCTATGAAACAACAGCTGTCTGGATGCAGTTGATAACCCATGTTAGTCAGAAACAAAATGGCAGCTGTAAATTTGTCTAGTTTAGTAAAAGAATGGATTAGCACTAAACTTCTATGTAAGAAAGGTATAAAAGAGCCTGAAATTTATCCAAGAGTTCAAGTACATTATAGGCATTCTTGCATGTCATGGTCTTCAGTATTTGAATTGTGTGGGTCATTCAAGGAGGGTCACAAACACATGGAGAACAAGGGCACTAAGCAAGACCAGGAACTGCAGTCAGTGATGTGACACTTGTTTGGGTTGACGAGCTCATGCAGATTAACAGAAGAATACAGGTACATGAAATGGCATTAGAATTTCACATCAGTGTTGGTAGATGCCATATATTCCATAGTAACCTGGAATTCAGTTAAGTCAGAGCACGGTGGGTTCCCAAAGAGTTGCTGCCAGAGCAAAAGGCGATATTAGTTCAAATTTCAGCAGTTTTGAATAAGTGATTTTGTAGGGAAGGGGATAGTCTTTTGAATCGTAACATAACCACCAATGAGACATTAGCCCACTATTTTACTCCCGAAAGCAAACTTTCCAGTATGGAGTGGAGAGAAACAAATTCACCTCCCCTGAAAAAATTGAAGATCATGGCATCAGCAAGCAATGAAATTGGTGTATTTTGGGATGCCAAAGGTGTTACTTATGTGGAATTCCTGGAACAATGAACAAAATTGATGCAGTTTCCTCCTGTGATGTCCCCAGAAACTCCCTAATACCACTCCTAAGGAAGAAGTGACCAGATCTTCTGTCCAGAGTTATTTGTTTTCTCAGCGACAATGCCCATTCTCATTTGGTTAATCTGACTTTGAATACACTGAATAAATTGGTGTGGGACATTCTTCCTCATCCTCCTTGTAGTCATAAGTTGTCACCCTGTGACTTTCATTTGTTTGCTTTGTTGAAAGAGCACTTAGGAGGCAAGAAATTCATATTGAATGACAAAATGAAAAATGCAGTTCTGCAGTGGTTCCATCATTAACTTAAGGATTTATTTGAAACTGGCATAGGAAAGCTCCCAAAACACTGGAACAAGTGTATTCTGGAGGAGGGAAAATAAGTTCCTTGAGAAGTGACTGTAATATGACCTTACTATTATGTCAACTATCTATATGATGTTTCACAAAATAAAATCCAAGTCAAAATTGAACAACCCTCATAGCAATTATCCAGTTCCTGGAATCTGTGCATGATCTATGACCATAGCTGAGTAATCTTCTATAGTTACCTGCTTTGGGCTTGTTTTCTGGCATCGAATTGAAACCAAATGAACTTAATATTAAAATTCAAGGGAAAAATGAAAGTATCATCGAAATAATGGGACCAGTTGATTCTTTTATGAAGAAGTGTTATCTGTGTATGAGTCGACACTACTGAGGTATATTTTCTGCTTCTCTTCTCTAAAAAAGAGGATATATGATGTGTTATTTGAGCGACTTTGTATGTTGAATTCCTTGATAATTATCTGAAAATGTTGAAAAAAAGATTCTCTGACTTTAATCATATAAAATGATTGGTGACATTCATATCAAACCTGTTTCAAGATGGTGGTGCTAGTGATGCTGCCAGTAATATTCATGCATTTTCAGGGAATATACTACATTGTTAGAAATAAAATAATTGAATTGAAGGAGATAGACCTTTGAAATCATAGTCATTCCTTCCAAATTTTAGTCTTTAGTACCTATGGAGAAATCATGCCTTTTGTAGACTGAACTTGTGTTTTAGTTCAACTATATAAGTGAATCTGTGACTTTTTTTAAATTATTGAATCAAGATATGATTCAGTGTTTACAGATAAACATTTGAGTGATAGCACAATAATAGCTTTGACAAAAAATGTCCATTTGTACACAAAACTAGAAGACAAAATTCAATGTCAGATTTCACATTAGGATTTTAAAAAATTAAGTAACTTTTGATTTTCTGTGAGTATTCTTGTTTAGATACATTTAATTTTTTAATTTGTTAATATGTTGAAATTGTTAAACAAAATTCATATTGACAATTTGTTGACTTTTAATTGTTGCTCACTAAACTTAAAAGGTTTGATGGACGTGGTTCACACTGATAAAGTTATAATTATATGGCTTTGTCCAGAGAAAGTTTTGTTTTATTAGTTACACTCTCAGGTTTGTCCTTGGGAAATTATTTGATAGACCATCAGAGCAACTGTTAACTTTTGACTGAAATATGGTTATACTATTTTAACCTTGACTTCGCTCCATGTTTTAATTAATTTTAAAGTATTAATTTTATAATTGCTACAATTGCACATTCTATTAGATAATTCTGTATTAATTATGAAAATGGCAAGCTGTCAGTCTTGTATTTAAATTTTTAAATGACAGCATTAAATCAAAATGATAAAATTTAGTTTATGATGGGAGTATGAAAATATATTATAAGAAAATTCCAGATGAAAGGATTTTCATAACAGTGATTCAGTTTTAGGTGAACAATGTATTGTTAACCATGACTTTGTTGTATGAGTATTTTAATGGATGATGATCAATAAGACAATGAAGGTTTACGGAAATGGAGCTATGGAATGTTAGAAAATAAGAGAGTGCATTTTAATTTGGTCTGATGAAAATTACGGCAATTTATATCTTAGGAAGAAATAAAGTAAAATTATCAGTGCTGTCTTTACGATTTTGGGAAAACGGGGCTCCTACTATTTATGTGTTGCAACCCCACTGCACTACTATGGGAGTGGTTGTAAATAGCTCTGTAAACATTTATTAATTCAGCAAAAAAGGTGAAAGGAAATAGCATAAGTAAAATATCAATTTTCGGTGAGTAAGGGGATCCCATAAAACTATGAGACAGCTCTGCAAATAACTGTGTACTATTGAAATAGAAGGTTGTGTCCTTATGCCCATAGCAGAGAGGATAAAATCATTTGCCAGGCACCACTCTGATAGGCAATAACATATCTTAAACATGAAAGATGTCGACCTAAGTATGTGGCAAAAAAATTGTCGAAATTGAACTGACCATATGGCTATAACCTTTGTATTTGGGGTCCGGGTCCTAGATCCTGTGGGCCCATGGCCAAAGATGGCACTGAATATTAGCAATGGTAAAAAACTTATGCAAATCATACACTATTATCAACATTAAAGCCTAAAGCAAAAAAATATTCAAGCCACAATTTTTAGGTTAGTATAACTTATATTCTTCAAAAGTGTTTATCAATACTGGATTATGTAAAACTGTGACTACACCTTTATTAGATTAATGAATATCTCAGAGAAATATTTATGATATTTTCACACAGTTAAGTTTTACTATTTAATTGTATATTTAAGAAAAGCTATTGTTTCACTATCACCCTTTTTTAAGTATCTTTATTATCACAGGTCTTGATCAATTTAAATTGAATTTTATAAATAAATTATTTACTTAAGTATATTTCTAATGGCAACTTAACACACAAAAGACAATATTTTTTTAATCTGCATGCTCAAGACTGGTATCATAACTTGCATTTAAAAAGTAATTCATGCATTTTTTATATTTTCTTGGCTGAACTAATAGTTTCAACTATTAAACAGATTAAAACATAAAACCATTTTGAAGCACATATGTCAAAAGCAAAGGAATGTTACATTGATATCACTTCAGCATCATGATAGTCAAGTATCTGATATATTGGAAAGTATCTGAAATATTGGAAATTGTTTTCTTTAGGCTATGTAGGTGGTGATAGTGGTGGTTTGGAAGGTGGAGGTTGGGGCTGGTATGCACCAGGAACAAGTCCCTCCATCCAACAGCAGCATCAGAGAGGTGTCTCAGGAATTCAGAAGAAGCAGGGAATCCAGCTTAGTGGCAGGGCTACTTCTAAGACTGAGCCACCTTCATCCCCGCCTAACCCCTCCTCTGTCACCGTGCACAGCTGTCCCAAGGAGAGTTTGCCACTACTTCAACATGAGGCTCCTAGTAAGCACACTGTCACCCAAATGAATTAATTGGATTCTTCTTTGTAAGATCTGTCAGAAATATTATCAGTAATATATTTCAGACCATTTTATTCTTAATGGTTTACTTAAATCTGGAAAAAGTCAATTATTATTATAATACTAATAAAAAATACAACACTATTGTTAGAAGGTGCTTTCAGAAGAGGCTGCGTTTTGAGCATTTTTAACTCAACTTTTCACCTGTATTGCAGTGGGCCTCTTCAGGAGTGAGGTGATCTTCACGTTTCACAATTGTCCTTATATATCATTAGTCCTTTCACTTTTTTCCATTGGTGACATTGTTTATCATATCACTTCTGGTCATTGGGTCTGTTGAGCTTGTTGATTGGTTGTTGGGTGCAAGGAATCTTTTCTTTGTGAGGCTGAGATGGTAGCTGTCATCTTGGTTGTAATTTAACAGATGCTTTGCTATTTCTATAGCTTCATGGATTAAGCACAGGAAATAAAAATCTGTTTTTGCTAAAACTTTGGTGGTCTCAAAATTTATCTTGTGGCTGAGTCTGGATATGGAGTGTTCTCCAATGGATGATGTTTTCCATTGTTTGCTCTCCAATGCACCTGTTAAATTACAACCAAGACGGCTACCATCTCAGTCATACATGGAAATGTGTTCTTGCATCCAACAACCAATGAATGCACTCAGCAGACCCAATGACCAGAACGATATAATAAATGGTGATGCCCAAGGACCAATGATATATAAGGACAGTGACAAAACGTGGGAATCACTTTACTCCTGAAGATGCCCATTGCCACAAAGATGAAACATTAATTTAAAATGCTCACAGTGTAGCCTCTTCCAAAAGCACCTTCTAACAATGCTGTAGAAACCTGCAATCCAAGAATATGACATTGCTGTACAATGTGCCTTGGTAATCCTATTTATATATTCCATTGTTTAAAAATTTGCCATATATATAAAGGCATGTGTGGGTATTAATGATATTGTTTGAGAATATTACATAAAGAGAGCCTTTGGTTAACACACTAAAACTCTATTATCATTAATTCTCTTGATATGAAAGCAACCAATGAGAAAATCACATGTAGAAATCTCTCTCTTGTGATGCAGTTGGAGCTCTCGGAAGACTAGGAGGAGATCATGAGGAGGACTCAATCCCGCCATCCGGTACAAGCGAGAGCTGCCTTGGATCCTCGACAGCAATGGCGGGTATTGCTGCCCAGTCCACCATCCCTCCCTCAATCGGGCGGCAAGCCCTTCCCCCACCCCACCAGCACCCCCCATCCTCCATAGGTAGTGCTGGCGCCAGGCTCCCTGCAAGTAGGCCCCTTCCACGCCAGAAAAGAGCAATTGTTGCAGCAGTGCCTCCCCCTGTGGAGGATGCAGGGCGGAGACAGACCTCGGTAGAGGAGGAGGGGGAGGGGAAGCAGCGTTGGGATGGGGGAAAAGGGGTGGAAGCCAGGATAGATCGCTTGAGCCGGTAGGTGGCCGGAGCATTTTTACCTAATTCCCCTTTCCCTTCTCTCTATCTCTCTGGGGTTGTGTCCTTCCTGCCTGCCTTTCATACCTTCATACCTGCCTTCTTCTCTCTCATGTTTCATTATAATATGTGATGGTGGTGGATCACTGTACTATATTTTTCAATCTTCGTAGTTAGATTTCTCCAGCGGCTGCTCTTATGTTGCTATAATTTCCATTCACTTTGCTCATTAATCATGAATCCTTAAAATTGGTCTATCTCAGATTGCTTCTTTCTGGTTTGAATTGTGAATGTATATTATTTGTGGATTTCTCAATATATTTTCAAGCTTTTACAAAGGTTTTTGCTTCTCTTAGAAAGAAAACTTCAACTTGGTAGGAATTGCATTTTTTCTTTTCATACTCCTTTTAGTTAGCAAACACTTCTCATTTGAAAATATACCTGTAGCATAATTAAGCAGTCTGTTATGTGCTTTTTGGTCACAAAAATTGATTTTAGATATTATATTTATATACATATATATACCTATATATATACATACTATACTGTATCTTGATTTAAATGTATCTAATTACATCTTTCAATGATTCTTGTTAAAATAGAACATTTTTGGGAATTAATTATTATTAATTAATTTTGTGCACTAATAAAAATTTTTACATTCTTGTTGGAATTTTATTTTGCATGATTAATGCATTACTTTCATGAGTATGCTTATTAATATGAAAATATTATTATTAATGACAGGTTAATGGTTGAAAGTTATTAACTTTTTATAGCATAAGAATGTGATAGGTCTCATTCTGTTATTAGGTCCATCAGAGTTCAAGCAAATATGTATCAAGCTGGATAAATTGGATAGGTAAGATTGATTATTGATGCACTACTTATTTCTGTTGTCCATTAATGCATTACATAGCTTTTTAGCTTAGGCTGGTAATTGAATGGGATGTTAAGCAAAATGTAGTTTGCTTTCAGAAAATATAAACACAAATTAGCATTAATGAAAATTGGTTATAGTAGAAATATAATTGTTGAATAAGTTTAAAATACTGTGGTGTTTTTTATATAATCAGCTTGAAATCATTTTTAAAAGTTGAGTTACTTTAAGTATGTTATTTCAATAATTTTCTAATGGCTCACAGTTAACTAGATGCTTTTATAAATAAAGTTTTGATAGGATTTGTCAAATTTGTCAGTAATATATTAACATTTTAAAGGTCAAAAAATACAATGCTTATTTTTGGTCATTCCATTCTCAATTAACCCACTTTTAAATCTCATGATCATCAATTTTGACAAAATAATATTTCGTTGGTGAAGTTTAAATATATATTTTGCACAAATATGAGTTTTTTTAGTTGAAAATGAAGTTTCCGCATTCTTTTAGATTCTGTGAACCATTTCATAGAATAAATTTGTGTATGTGAAACTGGTCTAAGTTGGTAAAGGTGTTGCTTTGTAGATGATAGAATACCCTACATGGAGTTGTTCTATATTATGAATTATGTTGTCTTACTTAATAAATTTAAAGATAAATGAAGTACGGTATGTGTTTCATACAAAGAGAATCTGAAAATGTCTCATTTCTAAGAGTAACCACCCTGTGATTAGTATAGTGATTATATGTAGTATGTAATCAAATTTCTCCCTAATGAATTGGAATTTGGAAAAGAAATTATATAAGAGGTCCATTCATTTGAATATTTAATATTCAATGTGTAACAATTACTTAAATTTAAAGTTAGTTTTTATGATTGTTTTTATTTTTAACATAACTTATAATATGACTATAATGCATGTATTTATAATTGATAGTATCAGCATTAGCAAATAATGGAATATGCATTCCTGGCCACTTTATTGCTTCCATGATTTTTTATTTAAAGTTAAATGAATTTCCATACGGAAAATGCAAACTCTTGTTTTTAGATATGATATTTTGGACAGTGGCCACTTTTAACCACATCAGTTCATTATTTTCAAAACTGAATTTACAGTGACCGTAACAAGCTTCAGAAGTTCATTATATATTCAATTATGTTAAAATGATTATTGCCATATATATAATCGATTGTAAGCTGACCTTTTTTACTTTTTTACCTTCTTAGAAATTGCCACTCAGCTTAGAATTGGTGTCTTAAAAATCAATGAACGAAAACAAAGTGATCAATGTATTGAGGCACTTTTCATAAGAATGGTAGCATGGGGTGGATAGTTGGTGTGGCAAGAGCCCTATGCTGTTCTTATTCAGAACCCCCTACGCAAGAAACAAATGACTATGGAAGAGCATTGAGCGCCTTCGAAGACAATTTTGAAAATCATTTCGACATAGATGCATATGTACCCTATTATATTACGTTCTGATATGGTAAATGCATTTTGGGATATCTCTTTCATTTTTTTCCTTCTTCGCACAGCAAACATCTTGTTTATCGCACATGGAAAGGAGGAAAAATGTCCGTAGTTACATTATAACTCAAGTTATAAGTGTATTAAAGTAGAAGTAAACAATATACATAAAATGTATGAAAAAAGAATCAAAATAACTGAGTACAAAAAATAAATTACCATGTAAAAAGTGTGTGCCGCTTCAAAGTCATCAAAATTGCAGTGATACCTAGCACTCATACACATAAGAAGCTGTATACTCTAGATATGTACACAATGTTTTACTTTTTGGAAACATTTACATTGTTTACCATGTTGATTCAGTGTGTCTAGCATGCGCATACTGGGATTCCTCGAGCCAACCATCACTTCCTCGTGCCTTTGCAAGTGTAAATTAGTCCTTCATTGTGGCAAGATTATTTGATAATGAACTGAAAAAAACCGAAGTATTTATACTTTTTAGTATTTTTTTACGTAAAAGATCCATGAAAACCAAAATGTCTGTGCATGCTACAAGAAATTTTCCTCGTGTGCGATTGTGAAAAGTGGGGGTTGGCTTAAAAACAGTATTGGCTTACATTCGATTATATACAGTATTTAAATGTACACCATTAGGATTGTTCATGTAAGAATAATATGTATGATATAAATTACTTTAAGTAGTTTAACTCCAGCTAATTATTTTTCTGTTCATTAATAACCACACTCATGATCACTTGAGATATATCAGATGAATATGTCACATGTTAAGAATCTGATATAAAATTAATTTTAAAAATCTTAACTTTTTCAAAACATTTACAGTATAAAACTTCTCCATGTAGAGTATTACATCTCTAGAGACCTTAATTTATTGTGTTCCTGATACAGAATGCAAATTCCAGCTGATTTGACCCTATTATGCTATTTCCCAAGTATTTTGAAATTTTTACTGAAATGTTATTTTTACTGCTAACTAGAGACTTCTGCCCTCAATTGTTTTCCCTTAATCAAATGTAATGAACTGAAATGTCCAAGTTTCTCTATTTAACATGTTTTCATATTTGTATGTTTGCTACATGACATTGTTGTTAAGAAAAACAAGATGCATGTTTATTTCATGCACTTATTAACTTTTATAATTGTATTAGGTGTTTTGAGCTTTGAGACTATTGATTTCGGTTTATTTGGTATCTACTCAGTTATTCAAATATTGTTTTTGATATATTAACATTGCTATTAACATGACAAAACATCAGTGATGTTTTTTATAGAGATAATGCCTTTGTATTCAATTAAAGCAAAGAAAATTGCTTAGGTAAAATTTAAAGGAACATAGGAGAAATTTGGTTGCACCTAATTTATTTTGGTTTACAGACTTATAAATGAAATGTTAGCCAAGAGAAAGGTAGTAAAAAATTAATTACATCTATTTTACCAGTAGCTACATAATTAGGAAAATAAATTTTGATATCATCAATGTAGGATTACCAATCTGCTTATTGGGAAAAGTTAAGCTACTATAACTGCATTTTGTTATCATTACCAAATTCTAAAAAATCCAACTTAAACTCCAATAGTTAACCATCATATTGATTGTAATGATACTAATTCTATCGCTGAGAATTTTAAACTTCCACTTCAGTTCTCTGTCACTAGATTCCTATCATACAAGCCTGAATAAAAGAGAAAAAGATAATAGAACATTGAGGAAAAGGCAACTTAAGTCATAAAAATGGGTCTGAGAAAGGTATTTTATGAGAAAATCGAGTCTGAAACTACTGATACCAACTTAGCTGGAAAAAGTTCTGCAATAAATAACTGTATTGTATGTCAACCATTAAGCTGTTTGCTATAATAATAATAGTCTATAAACTTTTCTTTTTGATTTTTAATGAGTGGACCAATCAAGAGGATATGATTAATTTATGAACTAGAAAAGTTGAATTGTTTGAAAGAAGACTAAAGCTTACTAAAATTTGCCAGTAAAGCATCCAATCAATTTCCTTCATTCTGCTCGCCAAAGGTATGAATAAGGCAAATAAAGGTGTGCCAAAAAATTATAGCGCCTAATACTTGGATCAATAACTAGTGATTGAAATTTTAAAAATTCACTTAAAATAAACTTGGTAAATATGATCATACTGCTTTGGGCATAAAATGTTAATACTTTTCAAATAGCAAAAATATACTATATAACTAAATATATGTAGGTAATTTGAATTTTTTTTGTCTGCATCAGATACTTCACTTACAAGGAGAGGCTATGACCTTTGGGTCACGGATTTTGATGAAACACGACCAGGCGATTCTATATCGAAAATAAGAAGACCTGTGTCTCGGGTTTTTGTGAATGGGCCCTTGGGTTCAAGAAATCAGCGTCAAAAATATGCAAAAACATTGTATGCAACTTAATAGGTTTTAATTTCAAAATGTTAATAAGAAATAGAATGGCTGAGGGGCTAGCATGCCTAGGTCCTATGGTGTGGGCTTGGGGTCGATCCCAAATATTTTCTTTTTTTTCATATTATCCAAGCGTTATTTGAAAAGTAATATTCTCCTGTAAAAATATGCAGTATAATTTTCATTTGGTGGTAATGAACACAGAAACATATAATAATGGGCAATTTAAATTCTTTATTAATGATTCCACACTTAACTTTTGTTTTTTTCCACGTTAACGTATGGAAAATATTCAAGGAAATTCACAATACTCATTATTTTCTCTTCCAATCACTGTCTGTCAAAGCATGGCTAATATTATCAATAATATATAATTAATATAACAACAATATATAATTATAAATGACCATTTTTGCATGATGGCATTATTTCATTGACTGCAATATTTAAAATACCCATTATTATGTTTCTGCATTCATTACCTTCAAATAAAAATTATACAGCTATTTTTACCAGAGAATATTACTTTTCAAATAATGCTTGGATAATTAAAAAAAAAACGTTCAGGATCAAACCCAGGCCCATGCCATAGGATCTAGGCACACTAACCTCTCAGCCATTCCATTTTTTATCAACAACTTGACAATGAAACCTATTAAGTTGCGTACGATGTTTTTGCATATTTTCAATGCTGATTTCTCAAACCCAAGGGCCCTTTCACAAAAACCCCTAGATACAGGTCTCCTTATTTTCGATGTAGAATCACCTGGTCTTGTTTCATCAAAATCTGTGACCCGAAGGTCATAGCCTCTCCTTGTTAGTTATTTTCCTGTTCTTTTGGGATATCTGAGACATTTCTTATATGTTAAAATTTTTAATTATCCAGACATGATTGATTGCAATAGAGCATAATTTATAAGAATTATCTTATAAGTAACATTTTTAGAATATCTGTACCTTCACTTAGTATTTTTTATTATTAACTGGTGCCGTTATTCAATTCATTTGTTTTATAAGTATTGACACAGTTTAGCGGTGTCAGCTTAAAAAAAGGGTTTCCCCATCTAATGAGGACAATAGGGAATCAAGTTTTACTATTTTTGCAATCACATGGTAATTTTTCCACTGATATGAAAAGCATTTGCTTTAGACATTGATAGTTAAATCACCTTACCTGGTTTCTACATGCCTGGTTTCTAATTGCCTCCAGAACTAACATTTTCATATTAATTTAATTATTTTTATTCATTAGCAATAAAGACCTTTTTCTTCCAGTTATAGAACTTAAGGGATGAGTGACTGTCCTACTCTTAAACCTCTGGAATCCATTGAAATTTGGCAAGTTATTAGAATTTATGCCATAATAGTCATAAATGAGCATCTGTTTCCTTTTCACTCTCCATGGCTTTCTGTAGATTTCAATGACCAAAATCCTGCTCTAATCCATATGGTCACTCAATCCTGCCCTTTCTTCAACTGCATGGCTATGTTTATTTTGCTTTATTCATGTTCAATGACTTTTACCCCTTCTTCCTCTGCCATACTCTCTCCATACTAAAATGCTGCCACAGGTATAGTCATTGGGTTTTTTAGTGTTTGAACATTATTCCACAAAACACATGCCTGCTTTTTACCATTCAGCCAGATTCATTTTTTTCACTGTAGGTTATTGCTGTCCATAAGAAAACTCTGGATAAACTTTTGCCCATTGCCTGATAGTGAAGAATAGACTGCCTACTGTAAAAATATTTCCTGTTTAAGAGCAATTTAAAATTTTTATTGGCATATTTATTTAAATAAGTTATCAAATATGAGTGGCAGACCAGCAAAACTTATATCTCTTTTAAGACATTCTTCTGCATAAGGCAAAGCAATTCACCAATGGGTCCCCATCTTTTTCTATAAATAACTTATGCAAATGAAGTTAGAAATGATATCCATTTACGAAAAACTTTTCATGTTGGAAATCAAGAATATATACCTACCCCATGAGCACATTTATTATGCCCATTCTGGCAACCATAATATAACACAGTTACCATAAACATGTACATAACAGATAATATGGAGTGCAGTTTTTTCTTATAGGCATTTGCTTAACCAACCGTTCCTTTTATGGAAATACACTTCTTGGAAGAAATATCTTAATCTTAATACATATATATATACACACACACACACATCACCTTTTTGAACTTCCGGAAAACTGACATGAAATACAAATTCGCGAAGTGTAAGTCCTATTTTCCCACAAGACGCAATGTTATTATGGGAGTATGGTTCCCAGTCAACTTTTAAAAATTCACTTATTTATCATAAATAATGCAGTTTAACATAAAATAAAAGAAAACATTACAGTAACGTAACAGCAAATGAAAACCTAGAATCATAAAGTGAAAAATTCTTTTAATTATCTTCAAAACGCGTAAGTGTAAATGAAAACCCTGCATTACGAAGTGATTACACTTCTTTTGGCACTTGTGCAATTTACCACCAAAGTATTTTCTCATGCAATTTTCATTCCAAGGAAATCCTTTAATTTAAATTGATGAACTACTGAAATGGAGTGTTGAGTATGTGTTTGCGCAGATGTGTTCTTGGATTCTGCAACAAACATTTCCAAGCCGCAAAAATCGCATTAAAAAAGGTAACATTTCTTTTATTACATTCGAAATGCGTAACAGAAAATCAAAACCTAGTGCAGCAGTTCCCAACCTTTTTCACTTGGCAAATCCCTTGAGCTAAGCTATTTCTCATCGCGAACCCCTTGGATTAACCTTTTCTCTTCACGAGCCCCTTGAGTTGCAACAGTTTTGGCTGTGAAATCCCTTATAATGGAAAGTAAATTTTGTAAAAACAGATCTTTTTGAATGCGTTTAACTCATGAAAAATAAAAAGTTTATATAGTGCTTAGTATGTAAACATTCAAAATCAAATCAGAACCTCTGATATTGTCATAAGTTTCTAGTTAGTACCCTGTAAAATTCAAATATAATTCTTGAAGCATAAAAAAAATTGAAAATAAATCCATGCAACTAATTTGAATGAAATAAAAATATTGGTAAGAATAGTAGGACCAAGAAAGTGAAAAAGATGCCATTACCAAATTTTTCTCGTGAACCCCTCAAATTTATCACGCGAACCACCGGTTGGGAAATGCTGACCTAACATATGAAAGTGATAACTGTTCTTTTAGTAATTGCATTCAATATACACAGCACGTTACAAGATGACAGAAATTCTTAGCTTTACATTAAAATTTCGTAATATAATAATAATAAGTCTGTTTCTATGGTGCCAAACTTTAAACTGAACTTTGAAACAAAAAATTAGAGGAACTTCTGCTTGTTGGCATCGCAAACGAATGATGCAAAATGCAAATAATCAGTGCAAAACAGAAGTGCAAATTCGCGAACCGCAAGCCCGCAAAGTTCAAAAAGGTGGTGTGTGTGTGTGTGTATATATATATATATATATATATATATATATATATATATATATATATATATACATATACACACACACACACACACACCATATTTCACGGCATACAAGACACCGGAGTATAAGATGCACCACGTTTTTTTAGAGGATTTCTCAGGAAATAAGTGTTTTGGTTCACCAAGGCATTTACCATGTCATGTATCATTTCCATTCATGATTAAGTCCGTATCCGGCAACATTTACAGAAAATATTCCTGTGTTATAACAGTTAAATATAACATATAACATTTTAGATAATCTTCATTTATAAAATAAATAGGGATGATCTAAAACTTAAATAACTGCTTTGAGACTTGTGTAACTAAATGTGCCCTGCGTGAACTCAGCAATCATATTAACTAAAGATGTCATAGTGTGCCGCACATGTCACACACAGGGTTGGACTGGCCCTGCGGGACACCGGGACATTTCCTGAGGGGCCAGAGCAAAAATGGGTCAGTGGAGCCAGGCCGATCGGCTGTTAAAACCGTAATTTAATTATCTTTTTATCCGTGAATCCAGAAATATGGAGGAACGGATTTTATGTCCATTTTTAACTAAGTTTCCTGAAAGTTATCTTTCCAAATCTTTTACGTCTTTCATTCCTTTCATCATTGCCTCTCACTATCTCAATCTTTACATCCCTATTGTGTACTCAGAGATTTCCCCACAAGTCGGCATCTTTCCTTTCTCCACTCCGAGTAAGTTATGATGATCCACAATCATCAATTTTCATACAAATTTGCAAAACTTTAAAATATAAGTGAAGATTCAACATTTGCATCTCAAACTCATTTCACCACATCCAATCTTAAAAGAAAATCTATTTAAGTACGTAATCATAATAACTGCTCCTGTTTATCTAAAATTATCTTCAAGTATAACAAGTCTTTCAAAATATTTGCAAACTAATAATATGGTATTATCAAGCGCTTTTGCTATGGTTAAGCAACTGTGAAAACGATATTAGATAATATTAATAAATTAACAGAAATAAAAATATTTATTCATAAATTCGTCACATTTATAAATGAAGAACTAGACAACGATTCTGAAAGTTCTTCATGCCTTCAAGTTGAACAAAATTTTCAGGTAACTCGAAACAAAAACAAATATAAACGTATTGAATAAATTAATTTGGAAAATCTTTGAAAAATCCGAAGAAAATTTTTTCAAAAGTAATTTCAGACTTCCATAAATGCTTTTTAAATAATAATGATTCAATAAAGGAATTAAAATTTTTTTAATTCGAAGTTTTTCAAGTATGATCCTAAGAAATCCGTTTTTGTTAATCTTGAAAAATTAATGAAAAAATTTTCAAGTATCTGATTTAATCACCGAGTACAACGATTTTGCACAAAAATGGATCTTAAAGAAAAACAGTCCCTGATATTTATGTCACTTTAGAAGTTCATGAAGAAAATGTACTTGAAGATAATTTTGATGACATTTTTGAGTTTCTAAAATGACAAAATGTAAATCTTGTAAAAAATCTTTATTTGTTGTTTCAAAGTAAGTATTAAATGAATATAACTTATACAGTTCTGCTTATAAAAAATATTTATAAAGCATATATAATTATACTACTTCGTTATCTGTTATGCAAGTTTATTGTGAGAGAAGTTTCAACATTTTAAGTTATATTAAAAATAAATTATGAAATAGACTAGGAGAACAACATGGTGATTCTTTTAACACCATGTTGGCGAACAGAGATATTCTGGTCAAACTAGAAAATGATCAAATAATAAAAAATTATGCAAAAATAGTAAGGAGTTTGACAACAAATTGTAAATTAAATTTAATACTTATTATTTATATTTTCACTTAATTTTTAAAAGTTACTTAAATATTGGAAATTTTCAAGGCAATGTAAATTTTATTTATTTATTTAATATGTCTTGTAAAAATATTTACTTATTTTTATATTATAAAAATAATTAAATTTTTGTTACTAATACCTAAATGTTTACAGAATGTGAATTTCATATTATCTACCTGTAAGTTATACTTGATTGAATAAACATATATAGTTTTGTTCCCTTTTATAAATTTATTATTCATTACAAAAATGTTATGGCCAATACAACTCAAAAATCTAGGGGGAAAGGGGAGGAGAGGAGATTGGGAGGGGGGAAGAGATGAGGCCACTGATCTCAATTTCCCAGTATGAAATTGCTTCCCAGTCCAACTCTGGTCACACGCATAGATACTTTTTACGGATAGTACTTACTTAAACTTGAGTTCCAAGATGATATTTTAATATAATGGAATAAATAATAAATGGAATGCATATGTAATAACGAGACATATACTCAACTAGTCCTTTTTCTTCTGCAACTCTTTTTGCCTCATACATAACAATTTGATCGATACAGCAATACCAAACTTCGTTTGTTCTACTATGCATCACATCTTCCTCTAGCTGTGGCCATTTAAGATCAACCTTACGAAGACTATGTTTCTCTTATCCCATCAGCTTCAGTTATTCCTCCTTTTCTCCATTCATGGACCATGTTTTTCTGTGGCACGTGGACTGAAATGAAGTGCTGCTGCTTGGTTTCCATGCATGTTTGCATATTTGACTCGCCTGAAGCTTATAACTATTACTGTAGGAATATCTTTCCACTTTTGTATCCATTGTGTTCTCAATACACTTGACATTATTTATCCTAGATACGTATAAAATATTTATGGCATCTACACATATTCTACTGTTCCGTGGCATTAATCGTGCTATTCAATGGGCTCATTAGGAACTCAAGCATTGCAAATACATCGAAATTATAATCACTGTGAGCGGTCATGTATTAAAGCATAATGATGAAAATGCATCCTCTGAATTTATGTTGCGTGAGGTATTACTGTATATATTAACCAATGTTTCAATATTAATTATTAATAATGTATATATTATTGTTTTTGCAACAAATGACTGCCAATTATTCCATTTTGGAAGAGGGAGTTCGTTAGTGTCATTATTGAGAACAGTAATAATCTTACCTTTGGCATATAAGATGCAGGCTGATTTTGAGGGGTCATTTTCCTGGAAAAAAGTGCATCTTATATGCTGAGAAATATGGTTTGTATATATATATATATATATACACACACACACACACCTGAAAGGAAGAGAAGACTTTCTGATTTTTAGGATTCAGAATTTAAGGATCATCTTAAATTTGAATATGAAGTAATATCACTGTTTAGGTCATTGTTTTTATGAAAACATTTGCAGCAGAATAGTATGAGGGGTGCTGAGAAAGTATTTTTGATACAGTTGCAATAAACAAGACATATGTAACATGGTGCTTACGGACACACCTATGCCCATCTTTTTTTATTGCACTTTCATAATAACTGCTGGGAATTTTTCACTCACTCACAGACCTTTGAAATGGAGGGACATTTTGAAGTCTCCATTGATTTGGACCCATACCCATGAGTAAATGCTTTACCCCTTTAATGATGAGTGATGCAAATTTGGCCCAAACTGACGAGATTTTTCTTGGACAAAATATCCTAGGAAATGTAGTGAATTTGCGGCATTTCTATACTAAATGAAATAAGTACTGGTATGTACTAATAAGAAAAACTAGAAGAGAAAGACAAACTTGGGACCTAGAAAAACTGAAAGAAAAACAGGATGTAGTCAGCATGAAGTTGGAAGATCACCTAAGAAATATGGAAAACAAACAAAAGACCGTGGATATAGAATTGGAAGAAATTAAAACCAGTATCAAGGATACCTTGCATGAAGAGATTGAAAAACAAGAAAAGAAAATCAGAAAACCATGGATCACTAAGGAAATGCTGGAGAAAATGGATGAGAGACAAAAATGGAAAAACGTTAACAGTGAAGAAGGTAGCGCCAACTATAGACGTATAAACAATGAGCTGAGAAGGGTAACAGATAAAGCTAGAGAGAATTTGATAAAAGAAAAATTTGATGAAATACAACAAATGGAGAAGTTAGGACGGTACGATATGATGTACTGGAATTAGAAGATAAGAAGTCTAATGGAAATCGTGGTAAAGGAATTACGAATAAAGATGGGAAGATAGTCTCAGAAACAAAGGATGTAGCACAAGTATGAGAAGAATACATAAAGGAACTATACTGCAAGCAGGCAGGATCGGCAAAAATAGAACTGGAAGATGAGAAAAACATTGAAGAAGACAACTTAGGACCAAGTATTATGGAGAGTGAAGTAGAAAAAGCAATAGTGGAACTATAGAAAGGGAAAGCCACAAGCAGTGATGGAATACCGGCTGAGGTACTTAAAGTCATGGGATCAAAAGGAATAAAAGCGATCACGAAATTAATTAATAAGATTTACGACACGGAAGAGTGGCCTTGGGATTTCCTAGAAGTAACAATAATCCCTCTAAAGCAGAAGCCAAAGCCAATGCAGTGTAAAGACTACAGAGTGATAAGCCTTCTGTCACACACTTTGACGATCATCATGAGGATTCTTAATAAAAGGCTGGAGAATAAGGTAGAAGAAATGCTTGGGGAAAATCAATTCGGTTTCAGAAACGAACGATGAACTAGAGATGCTATAGGGGTAGTTAGAATCATATCAGAAAGGGCAATAGAGTACAGTCAAGATATCTGCGTATGTTTCATAGACTGGCAGAAGGCCTTTGATAGAGTAAATTGGATAATGTTGATGAAAATATTAAAGGATATATGTGTGGACTGGAAAAACGGGAGGCTGATCAGGAATCTATATGTGACTCAAGTTGTAAAGGTCAGGTTGGAGAATGCGGAGACACCTGTAGAGTAAATATCAGTAGAGGAGTAAGACAGGGCTGCTGCCTATCGCCGACCCTATTCAATATATATGGAGAAAGTCTAATGCAAGAAGTGTTATAAGGCACAAGAGATTTCAAAATTGGAGGAAGGATTATGAGAACAGAAAATACGCGGATGATCAAGTACTTCTAGCAAGAAAGGAAGAGGAACTCTAGAAAATGATAAATAGACTAGTAATAACAGGTAGAAAATACGGTATGGAAATAAATACAGAAAAATCCAAGCACATTCAAATATCGAGCAAAGAAGAGAATCTGAACATAAGTATTGGAAGAAAGCCTTTAGAACAAGTTTCAGACTATAAATACCTTGGAAGCATCATAACAAGAGGAGCAAAATGTACGGATGAGATCAGTACTAGAATAGGAAAAGCAAAAGCAGCTACTTACAGGGAATATAAGGGAAGATATCCGCAAGAAGTTCATAAAATGCTATGAATGGAGTATAGCTTTATAAAGGACAGAAATATGGACGCTAAGGAAAAATGACATCAAATACTTGGAAAGCTTTGAAATGTGGACTTGGAGGACAATGCTGAAGATAAAATGCACAGATAGAATGAAAAATAATGAAGTGCTACGAAGAGTAGGAGAGAAGCGAATGATTTTACAGACTATTAGAAAGAGGAAGGCAAACTGGGTTGGGCATTACCTGAGGAAAGAGAGTATGATTAAAGAAGGAACAAGATGTTGGGATAAGGAAGCCCAGTGAGCACTCACCAATAAGACTTCAGGTTGGCGAGCTGCTGGGGGTCTCAAAGTGATACATGTAAAACGAAAAACATGGAAACTTTCAGGGGTGATCCCATTGTCAGCACAGGAGTGAAAGAGAGAGAGAGTTTTCTCTCTCCTCATTGTTTTCTGTCATTTTCTTGATTAGTTATATTTCTTCACATCTTTGATGGACTTTCTCATAGTTTTATTTATTTCTGCAAAGTGAATCATTTCCTTAGGGTTGTTGATCATTTTCATTTCCCTTCTTCATCAGCAGCTTAGTTATTTCAGATAACTTTTTATCTGGCTTAACTTTAACAGTTCCACCTATTTCTAGTGCAGTTTCTCTAGTGAAGCTTATTTGCTTGGAATTGGCTAAAGTTCCTCTAGGGCATATGTGTTCCACACACACCAACAATGAATACATTTACCAGGACATGTGTTGTGCATGGGCAGTAAGGGTTAAAGTTTTAAATTTAAAAATCTCACAAAGAATTAGGGTTTATGCTAAGAATTAAAATAGAAATTATGGGCCAATGACTGCTGCTCTTTCTTATAGCACATTTGGGCTTATGAATCCTCATCATGATGGATTCATCCTTCCTGCAATCTTGCACTAGCTTTTCACTAGAACCAAATTCTCTCCCTGCAGCACAATTATTTGATGATTTTGCAATTCTATAACAAAACTTTTTACTTGCTTTTTATTCCATTCTTTTGGTTGTCAGAGCCATGAAGAGGGTTTTACCATATTTGCCTGAATATAATGCACAATTTTTTTACAAAAAATAACTCACAAAAATCTACTGTGCATTATATTCCCACACTTTCTATGAATGTTTTTTCTTGAAGTTGACCTTTGAAAATTTAGGTGCACATTATATTCAGGTAAATGTGGTAGTTGTCAGTTTAAACAAATCTTATTGCAAAGCCCCATAAACATCAAAGAATGATGCTACATGACGTCATACATGTCATGTGAGTGTAGGGCAATTTCTACCATATTTTCCATATATCAAATCGGCCTCTCATTATTGAGATACTTGGGAGGTTATTTTTCAAAACTTTAATTTTACAGGATCTTGATTTTGTTTGAAGAAAGATATCATGGAAAGTACTTATTAAGTAAAAGAGGTAGGTTGACTTATAAAGTATATGCCTTAACATACATTTTCATGCCAAAAATTCTAGGTAAACTCACACACCATAATATATAGTAATGATAATGTTGAATCATAATTATAGTATATTTGGTAATTGAATCATGTCATTTTTTATTTTTTTGCTTACACTTTTTAGGCCATTTTTTATATTCATGATGCCCATAGTATTTAGGTCATATTCTGGCACAGCTGTATAGCACATATCAGAGCAGAAAACCAAAACAAAGCAACCTACCCTAATTAGCTCTACTGTGAAATAAACTGAAGTTTCTGCAGAAACAGTTCAGTTCAGTTTGAGAATTAAAAAAAATATTTTATTAGAAACTTTTTGCAAGATATGTTGTTATTATTTTGCACACAATGTATACAGCTAAAGTAATTATGAAAATTTTACGAACTCCATCTATTCTGACTTCCTTCAGTAGAAATCTAAGAAAACAAATATTGGACTGTGAAACCATTTTTATGATGTTGAAATACTTACTAGAGCTAAAATAATTTTGGGTAGATTTAGCAGTATCTAGTAAATAATTGCAATCGTCAGATAGTAATTGTTTCAAAACTGAAAATATTATGAAAATATTGGCACCTGTGAACATGAGATATGTCATATATGTTTGTATGTTTGCTCCCTTTTTGTTATCTATCTATGGCATTTATAAGGAATTATTTCTATTTGTACTGCATACAAAAGACTATTAAATTTGCATTTTTTTATTAGTACCTAGATGAAGAAAGAAATAATATATAAATAATGGTTTTCCTTAAAGTGAACTGAACCACTATCAGAAATTAACTCAGAACCAAGCTGTGAATGAACAATTATTAAAAACTATGAACCAAACCACTCTAAAATTCAGAATGGTTGACTGCTCTGGTTTATGGTAACTGATTACTAGTTTTGCTGAATGTTTGTGTGATACTTGTCTTTTAACTGAATAGTGCATCAAATTACACCAGTTTTAAAATACCATATTAAGAATATAAAAAAACAGGGCATTCCATTGTTTTGGGCTATGGAAAAATACTGAAACTATGTAGATTATAATGTCATAGGTGTAAAATGCATTTATAACCACACCAATCTCTTTTTATGACATTAATAGAATTCTATAATTTTTTGAGCCCATCTTTATATACAGAGAACATTCAGCAGCATAAATCCTTGATGCAATGGATTACTTACTTTTGCCATTAAGTTTATGTTGATGCCAAGAGCCACAAACATTCACAGCCCTTTGAAATATCAGAGTTAATGTTCAAAGTTAGTATTGATATACTTCACTCCAAAAGAAGCTCATTTCTCTTCGCCGCAGTACCTCAGTATGAGGAATCCACATCAATTTTATTCTTACTTATTGTTGCCTTTTCACATCTCAAATTTTGGTTAATATCTTACCTGAGCACTTGAAGGAAATTATTTGGAGTAAAAGATTTGATGTTACTGAATTTCTTAATGAGTTAGAAGCTGGAACCAGATGAATTTAGACATCATAATATTTAGATAGAAGCCCATTAACAAAATTGCATAATTACTGCTGTTGTCCTTATAGATTATTCTAAAAATAAATGAGCCAGTAGATTTCTGTAATATTATGCAATTATTACCCCTAGTGAAAAAACATTACTTAAATGTCTGTAGAAGTTCAAAAAGTATTGTTAATTCTATATCAATAGTCGTTATAATGTAGTATTCCCATTCATTAATTTTTGCTGAAAATTCATTTTTGCTGCTTGTTAAAAAATAAGAGATCTAGTGCATCATTTGAAGTGTTTGTATAGCTAAATTTTTCTGTACTGATGATTTTGTATCATCTTTTTGTTCTAAAACTGATCAAAATATATTGATTTTTGAAACATTGGCCAAATTAAATTGTAGAAAATATTTATGGTGAATTTTGCTTTTCCATTTCATCTTTATTGAAATTTTTTATGCAATTATAAATTTAGTTTTTATATCTATACATAGGCAGAAATTTTTTCCTTCCTCATATTATTGATTTCTTATTTAAATATCATTTCATTCCCATTGATTTGTTTTAAGACCCACATTATATCATAAGGAGTTTAATTTTCGTATAGGAATATTTCTAGCCAATTCATGGTGTCTTCTCTGCCTTCCTCAATTGGTGCTACTCTGATGTGCAGGCAATTGCAGTCTCTGGAACAACAGGTGGCTGGTGATGTTCGGATGATTCTCAGCCTTCTGCAGCAGCAATTGGCCCACACACTGAAGCAGCAGCAGCCTCCACCCATGCAACCTCAACTCTCAACTGGCTCACAATCCTCAGATTCTGCTGCTGGGGTTTCCGTAGAAATTAAGGAAGTGAGTTATCTAATATTCTTCTGATTCAAAAAAGCATTTGGATCATGATCTTTTTAGGAATTTCATTGTTATAGTACAATAAGATTCACTTAATGAATATATTTATAGTTCTACAAGTGCGAAAGCCTGTCAACATGACGGCAAGGAATACATATATTATTTGATATTTAAATAAAATTTTTGCACTTATCATTCTTTGAAATCATTAATTTGTATCTTTAAAATTTAAAAATATGATTTCAAACAGAAACATAAAGTTACAAAATCCTTGTTTTCCAAAGAAAACAATAGTCAATAACGTTATATATCAGAACCAACTTGAACATTAAAAATAAAATTTCATTCTTTCATTTGTTCTTCCATTCACATCCCTAATTCATGCTGTGACCATCAAATGCAAATGAAACGTACACTATGCCAGTGGTTCTCAAACGTAACATACGTAACAATTTCATGGGGGTCACAAGCAGACTTTGCTATGCCAACTGATTTTTTCCTAATTCTTTCAATCCTTCAATTTTAATTAATAGTTTATAAGTCTATGTGTTATGTTTGATTGACAGTTGAAATCTTCAGAATAAATGGTTCATTGAGGAAGTAGAAAATATTTAGCACGATATGGGCTGTTGTGCCATCTTGCTGAACCACACTTGTTCAATCATCCCTCTGTTGATCAGCTCTGGTCTAAGATAATTCTTCAACATTTCCAGATATGATGCAATGTTGACAGGTCCATCAAAAAAATATGGGCCAATGACATGAGTGGCAGTTTTACCTGCCCACAACATCACTTGTGGTGTGTTGTTTTCCATCTTCAACATGTAATGAGGATTCTCTTTGGACCAAACAAAAACATTTCTGTAACACTACAAATACTGCAGAAGATGTCACGAAGGGCATGGCAATGCATCAATCTCTGTGTCGAATATGACGGTGCCACTGGATTCATAAAATACGAGTACATGTCAGAGAATGTAACGAATATATCATGAAAGTAAATCAGGGGTAAGGTGACTTCTCAGATCCCTGTATGAGTTATAACAAGTAGATATGTCTCAGTAATGACAAACATCTAAAAATGTATCTATATGCATAAATAACAGGTATAAAATATGGTATGGAAATAAATACAAAAAAATCCAAGCACATTCAAATATCGAGCAAAGAAGAGAATCTGAACATAAGTATTGGAGGAAAGCCTTTAGAACAAGTTTCAGACTATAAATACCTTGGAAGCATCATAACAAGAGAAGCAAAATGTACGGATGAGATCAGGACTAGAATAGGAAAATCAAAAAGCAGCTTTCAGAAGAACGAAATACCTACTTACGGGGAATATAAGGGAAGATATCCACAAGAAGTTCATAAAATGCTATGTATGGAGTATAGCTTTGTACAGTGCAAAAACATGGATGCTAAGGAAAAATGACATCAAATACTTGGAAAGCTTTGAAATGTGGACTTGGAGGACAATGCTGAGGAAAAAATGGACAGATAGAATGAAAAACGATGAAGTGCTACGAAGAGTAGGAGAGAAGCGAATGATTATACACACTATTAGAAAGAGGAAGGCAAACTGGGTTGGACATTACCTGAGGAGAGAGAGTATGATTCAAGATGTGTTAGAAGGAAAACTAGATGGAAAAGGGGAAAGAGGTAGGAAAAGATTTCAGCTGATAGACGATTTGAAAGGGAAAGAGAGTTATCAAGATATGAAGAGGACAGTGGAAAATAGGAGTATATGGAGAACCACGTTTAACCATGAATAATCACGGACCTGTCTATGGACAGACTAAGATGATGATGCATAAATATTTATAAATAAAGTAATTTCAGTGGTAACATTTTATCTTATTATCATAAATTCACATTTTCGGATAAATCCATTTTTTTACATCTCATAAAATCATGAGGGGTTATGGCGACCAAACATCCACATGGAGGGGGTCGCAAGGTAGATCTGCCTGAGAACCACTGCACTATGCCATCCTTGTGTGGTGTACATAGAGAAGATTTTTATATATTCATGCATAGTTCACATCTTCATTGATTTTTTTCCTTTTCATAGATGAATGGCAATTAAAGTTCATAAAATGTCATTTCACTATTTTTACAAATTTTGTCCAAAAATTTCATCATATAAACACTTGAAACAATGCACATGTCCAATAGACAGCCAAATCCCTCTTCCCTTCCCCACATGCACACTCAATGGACATCCCACTGACAATCCTCCCTCCTCCATATAAAAACAATGGAAATGCCAGTGCATGTGTTATTTTAGAATCCATTTTCCGTGAATTACCACTGAAGATGGCTATTTTGTAGCCAAAATGTGTATATGGTTTTTTTAACCTTGCTGTGGCTATTGGAGATACCTGGGGTACATTTTTTTAATTGCTTGTTCTTGAATTTTTTTCAGCTGTAAGACGAGCTCAATTTCTCAACTATTTCTTTTAACATAAATATCTGGTTGAATTTTAGTTGTATTTGAATCAACAGATTTTTTAAATTGAATCAGTTTCTTTGTCATACAACTAGACTTTTTCTGTAATTGTATTAATTTAGTATTATTTCAAGACAAAATAGATCTTGAAAACTATTGGGTTCACTTGTTTACTACTCCAGCTTTGATTTTTTTCAAACAAAAGTTCTGCAAATTTTGGCTAATATATATTAATCAATATGTAAACTCATCACAAAAAATCATTAGAATAATTAAGTATGATGTGCTGATGATCTATTCTTGCAGTCCCCGCCCGACAGTGCCTCAAACACAACTGCTCGCCTCCCAAGAGACCGTCACCTGACGAGAAGCTCAAGCACACCTCAGAGCAGTTCAGGGCAGCCACGTCTTGAGAGGAGTGGCACACCTCACCAATCCTTTCGGTAAAACTGGAAAAATTAATTATTTTAAATTATTTTTTATATTTTGTATTTAATGCGTTTGTATACATGAAAATAAAGTGACTAGATTCTAAGGAAAAAACTATACATATTTATTCTGAGGAAGTAAAACCAGGTACCCATGTAATTTTTAGTATTTTTGTTAGTTGCTAATGCTAAAATTTAAAACAAACATCTTGGTTGCTTGGATATAATTTTGGTACCAAATAATTTTACAAATTCAAACATGAATCAAATTCATCAGGAAACTGATAGTAACAAGCATTTAACCTTTATTGTCCTAAAGGGAACTTAAGTTCCTACTAAAAACAGGTTCAATTGGACGAGTGGGAACTTATGTTCCCGCACTATTTTTCCTTTTCTAATACTCGCTCCTCAAAGGGATTTGGCATTCTATAGACGTCATCACTACTTGGAACACCATCCAAGAGGTCTGGGAATGTGATTTGTGAATTTTGTTGATCTCTTTCTTGAATGATAAACAAATTCTCCCCATGGTTATCATTCTCTGTTTATCTTCTCTCAGCTGGGCTTGGCTCTCTTGCTGGACCTTTGCTTCATCCTTAGTATTGAGTTCACCACGCATCTTTGAGGCATAAGCAAAATAAAAATGCTGCTGTGGTTCATGTTCTATTTTATTGTGACTTTTCTGACCTAGAAATAACACGAAGATATTTTTTTATGAAAGAGTACTAAGTTTCTATGATCTTTTTCCTTTTTTATTTATACGCTCCTCGAAGGGATGGGAGTAGCATGGGAATGGCATGAGAAGAAGAGGCATGGGAGTGTCATTCATGACTTTTGCTTATCTCTTTCTTGAATGTTAAACAAATGGATGGATATCCATCTCTGTTTATCCTCTCTCTGCTGGGCTCGGCTCTCATGCTGGACCTTCTCTGCGTCCTTAGCATTCAGTTCTCCGTGCATCTTTGAGGTGTAAGCATAATAAAAATTCTGCTGTGGTTCACGTTGTTTTATTTTTCCTTTTCTGATATAGAACTAATATGTCGGTATTTTTTTCTATCTTTGGAGTAGCATTTTATTCAGTTCTAATTTTTCACATATTTTTTTTATTTCCACATCGCATTGAGACTTCAAATTGGCTCTCGTTAGGAATGTTTTAGATGTGGCTGGGAGAAAGGAATGTCCTAAACACCGCTCTTGAGGATGGCCATCCCCTGCATCAACAAACATAGGTCACAAGGAAGTGAAACATAATGAGCATTGGGTCGACAAGATGCTGTGTCTATTCGCTGCGCGGCAAAGAGAGTCGCACAGTTTATCAATGCTCTAAGTGGGATGTCAGATTGTGTTTAACCTTGTTTTAGAGAATATCACACAAAGACTACTAAAATTAGGAATTACGATAAATGAAAAACTATTTTATATGCATAAACATAAATATTTACATATTTGTTTTTTCATGAAATGCTATTATAATTTCTCAATACAAAACAAATACTTAAAATCAATAAAAATAAATTATTTTATTCTCTTCATTTTGCTTTTATTTTGTTCTTCTATCATTGCTAGTAAAAGAGAAAATAAAAGAAATGCAAAGGTTTGCAAGGAATAATTTAAATGCCAAAATAAAATTCAGCCGGCTGAGGCTAAAATGGGATTTTAATGCCGGATGATAAAGGTTAAAGATCTATAAATAATTAAATATATATTATAAGAACGTTAATGTTAACACCGTTTTTGACAATCACAATATTTGGTTTCAAATTGGAAAATCACATAAAATTGCCATCAATTATAATCAAAGTTTTATTATTTTTAATCAAATCATAGTTCTGTGAAGTACCCAAGACTCGGGAATAAATAATCAACAATAAATATACCGTATATACTCGTGTATAATGCGCACCCATACTATTTGCTAAAAAATCCAGACTTTTTAATATACCCTGTGTGTAACACCCACCATAGATTTTGAGGGGTATAAGAATAAAATTTTATAATTATATTGTCATGTTAGATATTAACTAGAGTGCCATAAACAAATAAATACAGACCCATCCCGGGTAATGCCAGACTCAAGTTACAAAAATCCATCTTTACCTAAAAACCTCAAAAAATTCCGAGTTGCAGATATTTGCTTACAAGGCCTAATTTTGAATGAAGTTTATACACGTAAATTTATTTTAAATTTATCAAACTACATGTAACAGTTATTGAATGGCTAGAGATATTTAATGAAAGTATTTAATATGGAATCTTAAATTTCGTTGCTTAACACAGTTGCCTTCCTCACATAGTCATTTGGTGCTGAAGATGATGAGAAAGATGAATTATATGGGTTTTAAGTTACTTGCATCATTAATTATAATAATATATTCATTAACTAAAAAAAACTTTCAATTTATATATATATATATATATTCTTTTTTTTGTTTTTGATGTGTTTTGTGGGAATTCAACCCAGGAGGGAGTTTGGGGGGTTATAACCCCCCTCATGAGCAATGTATACCGTATTTACCCAAAAGGATTATGACCTTGAATTTAAAACAACCCCTAAAAAAATTAGGTTCACTTACAAAAAAACTTTTACATATATGTATAACAAGCTAACATTAAGAGGATGAATAAAAAAAGTAAATTTTCTACTTACATCTCCCTCTTCTCTGTTTTCTTCCCTTATTCTTGCTGTCCTGTTCATTCATCACAACTTATTCAAATTCGAACAAGTCGTCTTCCATACCGTCCATGGAATTTGATATGCAGCATTTCTTGAACCCTCTTGAGATACTATTGGGATCTATTTTTTCCATGCTGCAATGATCCAATTACAGTGAAGTGGTATACTGGGCTTCTTAATTTTCCCTGTAAGAGTTAATGCATGGCCCCCTGCTAAAAGCCATTCTGAATAAAATGACTTTATGAAATCCTTAAAGGGCTTCATCACTACAACATTTAACACTTGAATTTGTGATGTCATAACTCCTAGTATAACTACAAGATCAGTATTCATACCATGAAGGGTATTTTGAACTTCCTCTGTAAGGTGGCCTTTGAGCGCATCTAAGATGAGCATTGCTCTCTGCCTTAAAAGTGCCCCAGGTCATTTATTCCACACTATGCTTAGCCATTCCTTCATAATAAGCTGACATTTAACAATTATTCCATTTGGTAGTACTTCCTTAGGCACTGTTTTGTGTTTTAAAATAACATACGGGGGCAACTTTGTTCCATCCACTAATACAGCCAGCATTACAGTTATGCGCAGTTTTTCATTCCCGGAAGTTTTTATGATGACATTTTTTGCACCTTTTTTGTTGACTGTGTAATTGGATGGCATGTCTAAGTAAATGGGTGTCTCATCTGCATTACCCATTTGGCTCAGAAGGTAATTGTGACTTTTCCACAACCGAATTACATGCCTCTAGAAAGTTATTAGTTTGTCTGTGAAGTCGGAAGTTAGATGCTGGTAAAGTGAAGTTCTTCATCGCAGGCGAAAATCATTACGACGCATCATACGCGCACGCCATCCATTACTAGCATTAAATTCTTGGTGTGGAATGTTTTGCGATCGTGCTTATTCTTGGGCTTTAAATTTAATGATATAGAGCATCACCGGTTTACCGTCCATTCTTTGAATATGCATAATGTTTGCAATTTCCTCTTCTAATGCATGAAATCGTCCTCGTTTTGGTCCAATAAATGTTCTCCGTGTTGAGTTAGCACCTTCAAGTTTCTCTTTAGCTTGCTTCCACCTTTGCACATTTGCTTCAGTCACATTGTATATCCTCCCTGCTGCACAATTATTTGTTTCTTCAGCATAGCGCACCACCATTAACTTAAAATTTCTGTTTTAACTTCTTCTGATTCCTTTCAATACATTCCCTCTTACCGCAGTTCCTTTTTTCTCTACGTGATCTTCCATTTGTTTGGGTATCTTTTAAAAAACAACAGGGTCAGTTCATTATATATTTATGTACTTTAAATAAGTCTAAAAATATTATTATAAATTAAGATTCATTATCCCTCATCATTATATATTTTTTGATATTACCAAATACTGAAGACAATGGCTTATGACCACCAAAAATGAAAAGAATATATGAAAGCTTATCGTGAAATAAAAATAGGAAAAAATTCATAAAATTCATTATCAAAAAAACCAGCAAACTATTCTTCAACTAAGTCAAGATTATTATTCTGCAAATTGTAAACAGATTATTTTCAATCATTCTCAAAATCAAGAGCGAATTAATCAACAATGAAGAGAAAATTATTCACAAAATTGGGGACATAATATGTTACTTTTGTTATTTCACTAAAGAATGCAGGATTATGTTTCTAAATATGTGTGATTTAATTGTAATCTATTTTTTAAATTTCATTTTCGATATATAGTCAAATGATGGTATATAATAAAATAAATTTTCTTTTCAAATTATGATGTATATCCAATTCTAAAATTTAAAGCAAATGAAGAGCAATAATAATTTGTTTTATTATAAGTGAACAAATGAAAACTTATACAAAGCAAAGCATGTCACAGATCCTCTAGTTAATATTTAATAGTGAAAAATTTGTTAATATATATAGTAATACCTTATGCAATGTGAATTCTGAGGATGCATTTTCATTATTACGCTTTAATACATGTCCGCTCGCAGTGATTATAATTTCGATACGTTTGTGATGTTTTAGTTCCTAATGAGCCTGTTGAAAAGCAGGATTAATGCCATGAGACAGTAGAATTTGTGTAGATGTCATAAATATTTTATATAGGGATGGGACGGTTCCATTTTTTCTTGGTTCCAGTTATATTAATCTGATCCCGGTTCTCGGTTTCCATTCTGTTAGGTTAGAAGTGTTTTTTGATACACCACAGAAAATTCTAGCTTTATAATAGTTACATATAGAGTGCAGGGCGGCTATTTTCACCACCTTTATCAGTTTTCACAGATTTTTAATGAAAAAATGAGATTTCCGTGATTCGTGGATATTTATTTATAAGGTAAAATTTGGTTGTTACCTGAGCTGTTCACATAAAAAGTACATGAACTACTAAGAAATTCTGAGATAAGTCATCACAAATTCGCTAGATTGCAGCACTGAAGGGGATTCAGTGTGACCCATGAATCACGTCATGTTGCTTCCTGGCACACATGGCGCATGCCTAGAAATAAGACTATGTACTTGATAACAGTCTGTAGTATTCTCTGGTATCGTAAAAGTTTATATCATATTTCACTAATATTTCTAAACGAATACTTGTACTGAGTTATTCTATCCCTCAAATAAATAAAAATATGAATAAAAAATACAATCTTCGATTGATAGGTCTTTGTATAGACAGAAGTACAAAGTTGAGTGGGAAAAGGAATTAAAGTGGTTAATAAAAGGAATAACTAATTTTTCAGCAACATGCACTGTCTGTAATTCTGATTTCAACATATCAAATGGAGACCTAAAAGATCTCAAGCACCACGAGACAACAGAATGTCACAAGAAGAACCAAATGTTTGAAAATATTTCTTTAATTATGAGTTTTGTGATTGTGACGTTGTTGATGCCGAACTAAGATGAGCAAATTTTGTTTGCTAAAATAACTTGCCATTGAAACTAAGTAACAATTTCATGAAATTAGTTCCTAAAATGTTTCCTGATAGTGAACTCTCTAAGAATTTTCAGTGCTCTCGAACAAAAATGAGTCAACTGATTGTTCAATCCCCCAGTTCTTCTATTCAAGAAAACATTCTTTCTGCAATGAGAGAATCAATTTTCAGTTTAATGATAGATGAATCTACCGATACCAGTCTGACTAGACAAATGGCTCGTATTTCTCTAGCAAAGAAAGTTGAAACTCCATTAGCTATTAATATTAATCTTTTTTGACATGATTGTACAAATCGTAAAGAAAGCCTGTGCCTCGCATGTATGCATTAATGATGTGTGCATCTTTCCGCTCTTGTTTTTTATTAAAATAAGGATCGGAGCCGAAGAACTGGATGATAAACAGTCAGTTCTGGTTATTTCGGTTCTTGGGAGAACCGGCAGAACCGAAGAACTGATCATCCCATCCCTAATTTTATACATATCTAGGGTAAATAATGTTTCATGTATTGAGATTGCAATGGCTACAAAAGTGAAAATATATGCCTACACTATTAGTTAAAAGCTTCAGGCAATTCAATACACAAAAATGCACAGAAATCGAATTGCAGCACATCATTATGGCCCATTTCCCAAAGAAAAAATGATCTGTGAATGGAAAAAACAGGAAAAAACTGAAGCTGATGGGATAAGAGAAACATAATTTTTGTATGGTTGGTCTAAAATGGCCATAACTATAGGAGGAGGTGATGGATAGTAGAACACAGTAAGTTTGGTATTGCTGTATTCATCAAAATCATTATGTACGAGGCAAAAATAGTTGCATAAGAAAAAGGTCTAGTGAGCATATGTATCATTCTTACATATGCATTCCATTTATTATTTATCACATTATATATAAATATCATCTTGCATTTAAATTTAAGGATATCTATAGGTACAATGTGTGCAGTGCCCTTTTATTTATTTATTTATTTATGGCTCAGACAGCTTTAATTAATATGACTTTCGATTTCATACAGGAAACATTTAGCTATACAGGTCTCAAAGCAGTTATTTATCTTTTATATCATACCTATTTATTATACAAATTAAGTTTATCTAAAATGTTATATTTAACTGTTATCGTGGCATAATATTTTCTGTAAATTTTGCCAGGTACGGACTTAATCATGGCTGGAAATTATACACAACATGGTCCTTCTTAAACCAAACCAAAATACGTTTTTTCCTGAAAAATATTCTAAAAACCGTGTTGCATCTTATATGCCATAAAATATAGTAATTTATTTCCTTAAAAACTGAAAATGTCATTATTCAAAATTTGGCACAGTAATCCACGGCCTTATTTGTCCCTATAGTAAATTCTCTTCCACACCGTGGGCTAGCCTATAGCAGTAGATCAAATTTATGGAAATCTTTATTTTTAAAACTATATTCTTTCCTCTGTTTCCTAATAAATTACTGAAAATATGCTCAGATATTTTGATGAGAAGCTGACATTTTATGACCTATGACCATGTCCTACCTTTTTACAGTTCCGGCAGCACTGCAGGAATGGAGGAGACTACAGGGTCATCTTCCCATGGACCATTCTCCTCCTCTTCCTCTCCTCATTTTCCCATTCCATCCTCTTACCACTCCTCCATACCTCCATCTGTTACCCCAATTCCCCCATCCCATCACATCCCAATTTCAAGCACCCAGCCCTTTTTCATACGGCCGTTCACATTCCCTTCTACAACCCATCCTACTCACAGTCTTCGACGACCTCCGTCCCACACCCATCACCAGCATCAACACCGACATTGTCCCTCAGTGCCTATGTCTCCAGAGCTGAGGGATCGTCCAGTCCCACCAGCTCGTAGTATGTCTCAACCAGCTGATCTCACTCAGGTACTTTTCTGTCTTATTGTAATACTGTTTACTTTAGATCAACCATTTTTATTGATGCAAGTGAATCTTCCCACATGCCAAACCACTATCAGTCATATATCTGCAATAGGGATTTATTATCAGTTTCCAGCTAATAATGCTCTAATAAAGAAGTTTATCTGTCCATCTACTAAACCTCTTGATGGGTACAGTCCCATCTTTATAACAATTTCCTCTAGAATTTTCCCTCATTTTTTCAATCATTAGTGCTAAACTTTCATTTAGTTGATCTTGAATTTTGCTTCGCTTTATATATATATATATATATATATATATATATATATATATATATATATATATATATATATATATATTGGATCCCATCTTATCTGAAAGAAATCCAAAGCTGTATGCAGGGTTCGAACCACCTCACCTCATCTTCGCGTAAGACGAATCATTTAGTCACCAGATCCTTACCTTCATGTTGCGATAAATGTGTTTTTGAATGCACGTGGGCAGATAGGCAAGCGTTAATCATAGCAACAAGATTAAACAAACTATTGTCATTGTTAATGCTTTAATATTTAATAGAAGTCTCTTTCTTTTAATTGGTATTGATACGAGCATTCCTACATTTTTTGAAGGGATAATTCTGCTAATAATTGTAGGTTTTTATTTATCGTATTTGTTATTGATAGTAAGTTTTTATTTATCTTAAATACTTTTTGTCTTTATTCACTATTTAATATAGGTAATACTGTTGTAAAGGATGTTAATTTGAACAAATTTAAATGAAACATTTTAAAGTGTTGAGTTGTAGCTTAGCAATTCTTCAGATAGCTATATTTATACAGTATTTTATATGGATGGTTGATGTGATGTTAGAAAAAGAACAATTTATTATTTTTGTCATTTAAGTTAGGTGACTAAAATATGAAATATTCAACAATTCCACTCCTACTAGTATCTAAAGCTGAATTACTCTGAACTAGCTGTAATTTTCGTTGATTTTAAGCAATATGAATGGATGAGTTAGTATTTCCATTAATGAAACAAAAGATACTATCAAACTTCTTAATACTTATATAGCAAACATTCTTACGTTTGCCACTGAGTTCTCTACTTCTGTCTGTCATTCTCTCAACTGTAAAAAGATTATATAGAGAGACCCCCACATCACTCAACAGCTGGTAGATAGAAACTTTTGCAAATTTTTACACCCATGCAAGCTGAAAGGTTATCATAATTATATTATAAAGTTTATTCATATTAAAGTATTAGCCATATTAAAGTTGGCTACAAAAATTCATTTTTATATGTTTACTTGTTATTTATTTATTTCTTTGTTCACAAACATAAGATGACCCTCAATTGAATTATAAATTATTTAAAACATTTGTTTTCATATTATAGTAAAATGTCGGGTCTAACGAACACTGGATCAACAAAATATTCAGTAAAATGAAATAATTTTCCGTCCACTGCCAATTCACTATGTAACATTATGTAAAAATGTCTCATTTTAATGAATATCATTGTAACAAAAATATTGGTTTAGTGCAATAAAAATACGATCATTATAACAAAGTTTGTAAAGAAAAATTCCTTAAACAAATGATGTACACTTTTTGATCCTTACTGGGTTTGGTTTTTAGCATCTGGCAATGCTGCAATGATTTAAACTCGGTGAAATCTTAGTCCAGGCAAGTGTATTGGATGCTTACCCAACTAGCACCCAATAAGTAGGTTCTTCACAGCTCTATTGGACCATTCAGAAAAAAAATTATGGACTTTTTTAAGAAGTATACACTAATTCATAGTTTCTTTCTTTATAATTATCTTGTCAAATGTAATATCGTTCTGACATTTTGGCTCAAGTTCAATATATTCCCCTTGACTGTAGTGCCGCAAATGACTATGGCCAAATATCGAGCTATGCCCTCCAGTAATATGTTCTCGTATGAATAAATGCTTTTTACATCGAAAATTTTTTCCTTTTTATTCCAATAAAACCTTAAGATGGATTTGGGTTGGGTTGTTGTAGTTACATCTTCACTTTATATCTATATATCACTCATACTATTTCTAAATTTTTAGGAGTTCCTTTTCCTACTATGATTACAATGATGACTTAAGCACTAAACAGTTCTCAGAGTTACTGTTTTTGGCACTACTGTCAGGGGAAGGAAATAATGCTCTTCCTCTGGATTTTTAAAAGTGCATTTCATTATAACAAATATATTTTTGTTGTCTGCACATCTTTGTTACACTGACATATGACTGTATTATTTTTATTGAGTTTTAAATAATATTGGCATACCCCTCCAAATATTTTGACAATCATGCTCACAGTTTAGAGGTTATTTATGTCCCTGAGCTGTGTGCATGTGTAAGAAGCCTTGTGTTATTATATAGGAAAAATGCTGTGGAGAATAAGCCCAGAAAACAGATCAATTGAATTTTTGAATTACTTAGAATCATTGTACAAACAATGGACTGGAACCAAAGTATGTTAAAAAGAACAAAGATTCTTTTTTTCTCGTGTTGAAAATCATTTGCTCATCACAGTCCTCAATTTTGTTTGTTTTTAACACATATTTTTATACTAATGTAAAGGAATAAAGATTCTTTTTATCCCAACAAAATTCAAATAGGCATAGAATGGGTGCATAATTTTTTTAAAACAAACATTTTACCATTTTTAGGTGATAATGGTAGGAAATTGAATAGTTGTTTATGCTTTGTAAATTTGTTTACATGTTATGTGTAATATATTCTTGTGAGATTATCTCATTAGCCAAAGCAAAAACAATTGAAATTATATAATACTAAAAATGCATTCTATGATGTAGTCATGGTTGCCATCTCGAAGTCATCAATGTGCCAGAGATTTTCATCTGTGATTCAGAAATAGTGAAAGAGTAATCTAATATGTAAAGAGGAGTGTTTGTTTGTCCATCTGTCTGCCTCTCTGCAATCTATGCATTCGGAATTCATAAGAACCAGTGTAACTAAATTTTACGGGAATCTATTTTCATCCAGGGGAAGGTCAAGGGCTATGTTTGCATCCAATTACCAAGTTTAATTCCTGGAGCTTTTCTTTTACCCATTAGAATAGCATGGGATTTAGTGTACAGCATTTTCACCTTGAATTTAAAAATTACAGATAACCATCATAGAAACTAAAGACTTGAAACACAAAATGCCTAAAAAAACAGATTTTTTATTTTCGTGTCATTGATTTTTCAAAGAGGCGTCAATCTGGCATTCAAATTTGTTTTGAATGCAAAAATTCAAGATTTTTTTAGCTAAAAATCTTTGACACTCACAATGGCCAATGAATAGACCAAAATTTGGTAATGTTTTAGTCTTTGCTAGCTGAAGGGCAACAATCCATTCCCTTTTCTCTGAAGCATCCGAGTTCGAGTCCAGGTGCAATTTTTCCTTTGTTAATGGGATTTATGTGTGGAATAGTCTTGGAACATTCTTGAATTTTTATCTTAGAATAAATTTTTAATTGACATATACAACCCAGGAAGAAGAAAATGTGATTTTGTAATTGTTCTCACCAAAAACATCTTCTTGTCATTTGATATAGGCAACAGACCTAATGGCATGTTTGCCACTTTTTCGAATTTCTATCTCTAAAAGTTATTTTGCCAAAGACAGAGTTGGAGCATTGGTAACAATTTAGTGAAAAAACATGTGTAATGTAATGAAATAAGAGTAGATCAAAATTGTCGCAAATGGGGTAGAGTGTTAGTTCTTAAATAATGTTTTTTAAGACAAGGTATAATTGACGCATTTTAATGGAGGGTTTGGTTTGGTTAGATTATGCAATTTCTGCATAATAAATGTATTTGCCTTCACTCAGATAATCCTGTTGGTTCTGTATAATCGATCAATCATCTCTGAATTCATGCAATCCCCATTAACCTCCGATCAATGAACTTCTGAAAAATGGATAGATGAAAAAATTGGTCTTGAATTTCATTAATGAGATTTGACTGTATTCCTATTTGAAATATAATCATACATTGTCTTATTTTATTTCTGCCAGTATTGAGTAAAGTGGACATTAACGTATATTTTTAATACCCTGTTATCACAACAAAGGAGAAGCAGAGGTTAAATGTTCAATTTCAGCTACTATGGCAACACCAGAAATGATCTTCTGAATGGAGCAAAGGAGAATCACATGATTGTAAATAATAAGTAGAAGGAAATGTTGTAAAAGTATATTACTGTTCTCTTTTCTTTCTCTCTAACAATGACCTCTCTAAAATTTTTATTTAAATTTTAATATGGATGTCAATTAAAAGTTTTTAAAAAAATATTTTATTAAGGCTTGCTTCCCCAGTTTTGCACCCTTAAAAGTTTTGCACTGGATGCCTTGCACCCTTTGCATCTGCCTTAAGCCGGCACTGTTTGTAATAATAAAAACAATGATATTATGACTTTTTTGTTATGTAAACAAATCAAAACAAAATTATAACAGTGTTTTCCTCTAAGCAGTGAAATGCTAATTAGAATAATTAATATAATGCCAATATGTCAACAACTTATTTATTGTTATGTAAACAATATAAAAACAATATTATAAAGGATATTTATTGTTTCACAAAGCAATTAAAGACATGAAATGAAAATCATCATATGTTTAGAATTTAAATTGTTTTTATATAAATTAAGCATAGACATAGACTGTATATTAAAATAATTACAATATTTATTACAAAGTAATAACATTCATCTTTACATGCTTGTAGTTCAAAAATTGGATGGTAGATAGACTGACAGCAGGTGGAGAGAAGGTGAATCTCTAAGTGATGCCCTAAATTTGTTCAAGGAGCAACAATGTAACTGTCCTTGATGATGGAAGATTTTTAACCCAAAAAATGTGAAATTTTCATGCTCAAAACGAATATATGGTCCGATTGACAGTAGAAAAATGAATTATCCCTCTTAAAGGCATTGTTAGGTTCAAGTACCATATTCGTACAATGGTTCTAAGTAATTTCAAAATGTGAATGAAAATTATGCTTCATTGCTTCTCATAAACATAACTCCCATATAAAATACAGAGATACGGTGGGAGATTCCGAGGGAGATACAAAACCAAGATACTATTCTATTAGTTATAGATAAGGTGAATCAGTTTTATCTCAAAATGGCTTTTGTCCTAAGCTCACATTTTATCTAAAAGTAATAAAAGCCTTCTCTGTTACTCTGTTATAAAGTGTCTTTTTGTATAACCCATTCTCTCTTTCTCCCTCCCTCTCTCTCCCTCTCTCTCCCTCTCTCTCCCTCTTTCTCCCTCTCTCTTTCTCTCTCCCTCTCTCTCTCTCCCTCCCTCTCTCTACCTCTATCTCCCTCTCTCTCCCTCTTTCTCTCCCTCTCAGCAGTCTCACCCTTCCTGCCCCCTTCTCTCTCCCTCTAATTTCTATCTTCATTACCCATTTGGCTCAGAAAGCAATCATGAATTTTCCACAGCACAATAACATGTTTCTAGAAAGCAATAAGTTTGTCCATGTAGCCAGAAGGTAGACGTTGGCAAAGAGAAGTTCTTCATCGCAGGAAAAAACCATTATGATGCATCACCAACCATCACTAGCCTTGAATTCTCACCATAGGATGTTTAGTGATTGTGCTAATTCATGAACTTTCAGTTTAATAATTTCCCTCAATACTGGTTTTCCGTCAACTCTTTGAGTATGCACAAATTTTACAGTTTCTTCTAATAATTCATGGAATGATCTCATTTGGGACACTAAATGATATCTGTGTTGAGTTAGCATCTTCGTTTGTTTTGCTTGCTTCCACCTTCTCACATTTGCCTCTGTCACATATTTCCTCCCAGCCTTACAATTGTTACTTTCTTCAGCATAATGCACCACCATTGGTTTAAAATTTCTATCAAAACTTTGTCTTATACCTTGTGACACATTCCCTTTTAGGGAGGTGCCTTTCTTCTATACACGATCTGTTATTTCAGTTCTAAAATTTTGGGTAACTTATTTAAAACTGCTAAAAATAATAACTTGCCCTCACTTCATGTTAAAACTTAGCAAAGTTTGTACCAATCACATGCTCTCAAAGAGGTTATACTCTTCAAACTGCAGGTATACTTGTCATCTGCCACTGGCACACCAATTGAAAACTAACAAATATGTTTAAATTGTAACAAGACACACATAAACATCGGAAATCTTGGTGTTGCCATTTTCGATGCCATATGTATCAAATTTCCTACCTAGCCTATTACAAGTTATGATGTAGGTTTGTCAACACTCCCCTTCCACCAATACCCATGAGATGGAAAGCCACTCATTTCCAATTTGTGAACTTCTAGAACAGTGGTGCCCAACCTATGGCACATGTGCCACTTTTGGCACATCCATATCTCAAATGTGGTGCATGGCACTTAAACAATTTAAATGATCATTTCGTTTTTTCACAGTTGAAATATGTGGATGTCTGCCAGAGAAGGGCCCACTTTGTCGATTCTAGTTTCAGATATATCAGCATTTTTATGGAATAGGGTAGAAAATATCGGTCTAGAAAAGTGCATAGAACGATTCTCTGGTTTATTAAGAATAACCGTATCAAGGAATTATATCCATAGATGAAGTACAAGAAGAACTTATTTTTAATGTCGTGATTTTGGCTTCAATTTTCTCAAAACACTGTTTTTAAATATCATTTGTAATATTCAATAAAAAATTATTTTTCAGCGTAGGAGTGTGATTTTTCTTTTATTTTGCTCATAATTTATCACAGAATACTGCTGCATTCATAACTCCATACTGACAAAGTGGGCCCTTCTCTGGCAGACATCCACATATATTTGCGATTTAAAAGAATTTTCGCAAAATTTTATGTTTTCATCGATATATCAGTTTTGTTTATGAATTTTGAATCAATGAATGGGATTGAAAGTGAAAAATATAGTAGGTGAGTGATTAAAGGTAACCTTGTCATGTCTGATGATTCATGTGCCCAAGAATTCCACCTGACACATACATAGTATTGTCCTCACTATTCTTTTCCCACCATTATTTACTCATCATGAATCGACTAATGAAAATTAGTTATTTTGTTTCCCCATGAGCAATTTGTGCTAAGTGGTTCACTTCATATCCATTAGCTGAAGAATTACCTGCTCAAAAAACAACAATAGTTGGTATGATAAGAAAAAACAAAAAAGAACTTCCATTAGCTTTCACCACCCCAAAAAATAGAGAAGTAATCATGATTCATAATCATGAATCGACTAATGAAAATTAGTCATTTTGTTTCCCCATGAGCAATTTGTGATAAGTGGTTCACGTCATATCCATTAGCTCAAGAATTACTAGCTCAAAAAACAACAATAGTTGGTATGATAAGAAAAAACAAAAAAGAACTTCCATTAGCTTTCACCACCCCAAAAAATAGAGAAATAAAGTCAACTTTGTTTGGCTTTCTGAATAAAATGACAATCTTGTCATATATTCCAAAGAAAAACAAAGTTGTTTTGCTATTGTCAACCATGCACCATGATAATAGGATTTTGGACCAAAAAATTGCCAGAGATTATTGATTCCTATAACAACACCAAAGGAGCAGTTGATACTACAGATCAGATGTGTGCCAACTATAATGTGGCTAGAAACTGCAGGAGATGGCCTCTAGTTATTTTTTATTCTTTCATGAATATTGCAGCCATCAATGCTCGCATAGTGTTTCTATCAACAGAGACACCACCGGAGAAGTATAAATCTCGAAAATTGTTTTTGAAGGATTTAGCTAGATCCCTTACACAACCTCATATAAACATGCAGGCTAGGCTAAAACATTTGTCAGTAAATCTTCTACACAGCTGCCGTAAATTTCCAACCAACACCGAATATGCTGAAGCCAATGTTCCCCAAAATCAAAGAAAGTTTGCTGACAAATATTCAAGATGCAAATGTGCAAAGGAATGGACCAAAAAGTTAAGGCATTATGTTTTGAATGCCAAAATCACATCTGCCAAGAGCACTTCAACATTATTTGCGGTGATTGTTATAAGAAACTGAATCATACACATAGCTATATGGACAGTGAGTAATTTTTATTTATAATCTGTTCAGAAAAAAGTACATTTTTGTAAATTTATTTTACTTGCACACAATAAGAAAATAAATTTTGTTTCATAATATCAATGTTACATAAAGAAATAATAATTCCAATACTATCCATAAAGTCTCTTAATGTGCAAAAATGGCATTTTGTTGTAAAAGAAAACATTTGGGTGTGGTACACCCTGCGACTGTAGTCTTGTTCTGAAAAACAGCGACCATACTGAAGGGTTAAAATACATCAGGGTTTTTCAGGTTTAAGAAAAATCATTGCAGCAAAATATAATGATTATGTACCTGACACTGTGGTCCTCAAAATCTCACACTGTGATTGGTAAAATGGTATACATTTCACTAACCACTAATGTTCAAAACAGTGGTTGGCAAAACTGCTGTTGGTGAGGGACTATTGTATATTATTGAGAGAAGTTTGTGAATTAGCTGAGAAACAGGTTGGTTTATCTTTGGTTACTGAAACATTGTATGTACATAGAAGGTCAAAGAATTTCTATTTGCTCTTATAATTTGAAAAGATATTACAATTAAAATCACCTGTAATAAGAATGGTTTGATTATTAGAGGAATTTCAGATTGTCTCACATTTAAACTGCATTTTCATTTTATTATGTAAAATTTGACTGGAAAGTGCTGCTTATATGCAAGTAAATGTGGTATTGTTATAAATGTTTTTTGATTTCACTTATGTTTTAATGTATTTTTGAAAATTATATGCTTTAATGATTTCCTTTGCCTATAATTGGGTCTTACATTTATATAGTATGCCAGTGATCATATGTAAATGATGTGTCCCTTATAAGCTTTACTCATACCATTTTGTACTTTGATCTCCAGCTCATTAAATGTCATGCTTGTGTTATCCCTTGGGGAATACTTTTTATGCTTTTCTTGGTAGAAGTCTGAGTCACTGACAAATCACCATTTACAGTAATTTTTCTTCCCCTTTTGTGTCATAACAGTGCTCAACCACAAGTTGGGGTGCAGTAAAAGGTGGTGTTGTGCCATTTGGATTAGGCTCCCTGCAACAAAGTAAAGGAGCCCCTGTAGTTTTAATGGAGCAGCTTGAATGGGATAGGCATGGTAGCCACGAGGACCCAGATTCCCAATCAGTAGCAATGGGTCGAGAGAGTAGGGAAATAACAGATGGAATTGGAAGCAGTACCAGGGGGCAAGGAAGTGAGACTGGTTCTTGGGAGTTTCAGGCCATCGCTGAGGCACCCATTGCTAGGCTTGAGTCCCTTGATGAGCTAGACCGTCAAGCAGAGCAGGTAATGATTACTCAATTTCCATCTCTTTGCTTTGTTTTTGATATTCTAAATTTATATTGAGTATATTGGTGATTTTAATTTCATTCTTTGGTCTTTATCTCTGATTTTTTACTTTATCCGTATGTAGTATAGGGGAAAGTATTGTTTACATGAAAAAATCGACTTTGAGATTTCAGTGGAAATACATGTTTTTGAGGTCCCCTGAACATGTTTTGACCATTTTCTCTATGACTGCCTGTGTGTGTGTGGCAGCTTTTTGTGGATGCTCTAACTCAAAAACTATTAATCAGGTCAATGTGAAATTTTATATTTAACATTTTTAAAAAGTCACAAGAACTGATAAGTTTTTGGTAAAAATCAGTCAACCGGAAGTGGGTGTTTACTCTTTTTACTTATCCGTTATTTTAAAATATTTGCTTTAATATTTGATAAATGTAAAAATGCAATGGAATAAAAGTTGTAGGATATTTAATATTCTACAACCTTTGTTCATAACATTATTCCATATAATGCATTGTTTAAGAGATATCTTATATTTTTAGCTGCCACCACCACACCACCTACTGGCGACTATTGTTAACAATTGACGCTTAGTTACGTCTTAGTGTTAGTGATGCTCCTTTGTCTTTTCTTAATTGTTGGAGCTTTGTGACTATATCCAATATCAGAAGGCTATGTTTTGAGTTTATTTCTGTTCTTTGTAAAGTCAAAAATTTTCCCGCAGTTTCTTAAAATATTTATTATTATCTAACCCATTTGGAATTTTTAGAAATTTTACAGGTATGGAGAAAGTCATGTGGTGGCAACATCAGATTTTAGTTCATTTGTTCATGCATGACAATACGAATTTCATTCTGCATTACACTTATAAATCCTGCTTTGTGGAATTTTTTAAAACAGGAAAATACAAAAAGGCCAACATCGCATATTTTGCATTTTGCCACTGTCTGTGTGTATTTTCCCTTCTCTGAGCATACTCAGGATTGAAGGCAATTTCCCTTTACAGGTCAATGTTTATTTTCTTCCTTCTCAAACTGAACAAAAGGGGCCCCACTTGTACCTTGTCTTCCTTTTTGGGAAGTTTTCAAGGGAATAGCTGGTACCTCTTCTTCAATAAGTTCCCTCAAATAGGCAAGGTGAAACTGCCAATGCATCATTTGCCTTGCCTCTCACCTCAGTAAAATGTAACTATTGAGCACTGTGATCTTGAAGAGGTGGAAGAAGAGCTTCTTTGTCCACTTTCAGCACCCTTGGGGTCAGGGAGTTGGAAAGGGGCTAGGCTAATGCTCTCACTCTATTTTCTGTTTTCTCTTGGTGTGAGGTGTCCCCACCTCCATTAGTTGGGTCTACTGCATGTTTGCCTCAACACATCTTGAGAGCAGGCCTCTAGGAGGACCCCTCCCAAATTTCATGCACCCATGATGAATGCAACATATGTGGGTGACTTCCAAACTTATCGGGCCCTCACAGGCCCACCAGGCACCAAATGGGTCACATTTTGCATGCTCGTATGGGCACGCCAGGCATTTAAAGTTTAAGGAGAAAATTACTAAAAATTGAAAATAATATATTTTTATTGTACACAAAAGTATTTATATGTCTAGACTAAATAAAAGAGTAAAACAGAAATGAGTGATATTTAGTCTACAGGAGAAATTTTTCATTTGTAAATATCTGGAGAAAGCAGTCACTAGACCTATACAGCAGACCCCCGACTTACGACTGCTCGACTTATGACCCCCCGCTCATACGTCTTCTCTTAAAGTAAATAATATCCACACACATCCAAATTCATATATACAACCATCTACAAGCCAACTCACCCCAAAAGCTAAGCCATGCGAGCAAGCTTTCTATGCAATGTGTCTTTGAATTGCCAGAATAGATTTCCCAATGTAGCCTTACATCGAACGCAAGCCATATAGCATGTATTGGATGTGGCGGATGCTATATCGCCGACGATTGCCAGGTAGGCAATTTCTCTTCACATAGCTGCGCTGCGCAGCTCAGATGGCTGTTCCATCATTGCCTTACCCTCTCCGCCAAAGGAACAGTGTCACATGGTCTCATAGTGGCATGTGGTCTCATAGTGCCATAGCACGGTGGTCTGAGCTGACTCAGTCTCGAGACCGTGCAAATTCAGTTGTTCCGTCCTTCGGAAGAGATGTTAAGCTGTTGGTCCCCTTGGTGCTCTTCGTTAAGAGTAGGCTAATGTCGGCACCGGGTTTCTCTTCTCCCTTGCTATCCAGCTATTCATTGCACTACCTCTTAGATGCCCATTGCACATAGGCAAGAGGTGAATCAGCTGGGAATATACATTAGTTACATTAGTGACCCTGTCTGCAGCCTATGCTTGAAGCTAACGCATCTCTTTTGCAAAGCTCTTTAATTCTTTGTCAGTTTTCTTCAAATTTAGTGGTCAATTTTGGTATTTTGTGATGTGAAATGTGATTCCAGGAATGAAACCCCAATTTATAACATTGCACATATGGGAAATAAGGGTTTGACTTACGACCGTTGTACAGGAACCAATTAGTCATAAGTCGGGAATCTGCTGTATTATATAAGGAACATGTCCTTTGCTCATTAACAGATTAGGGACGGAGCACCACCACGGTGGTGTTAGGGTACCGTCCTCTTCTGCCCTCTTGTGTGGGGTGTGTTTATTACCTGTAGTTCCTTCTTTTTGCTAGCAGCTCACAGACAGTTTTAAGTTTCATCCTGTGAAGTTGCACATGTTTTTCTTAAGCGGTTACAATTTTACGTGTTTTTAAACTTTGCCCTTTTTTAATTTGACAATGGCGACCAAGAGAAAACGTTGTGACGATCACAAACTGGATTTATTGTTTTCTATACCAGATGATGGAGTAAAAAGTGATATATCCTCTATAGTGATAGTGATATTCAAGAGGAAGAAATTCCTGAACCATGTAAAAATATTTCACCTATAACTTTAGACGATGAATCCAATGTTGAAATTGAAGAGACAGTTGAACAGGCTAACAGAAGCAGATTGACTTGGTCCAGAAGAGGTTTGATAGATTTAGACACTAGTCTCTCTCAGTTTACACCTGGTCCTAATACTTACTTACCAGAAAATTCTTCACCTTTAGATTATTTTATATTATTTTTTACGGGTGATATGTTGGACCATTGCATCAAGCAGACTAATTTGTATGCCTTGCAAAAAATGTCAACTGTGGGCGGAGGTGGAAATATTTGGGAAGATCTTACATTAGATGAGTTGAAAGCTTGGTTAGGTGTTATTTTTACAATGGGATTTCATGATCTTCCAAGTCTGAAAGACTATTGGTCCACAGATAGGGCATTGAATGTACCAGGTGTATCAGAAATCATGGCAAGGGATCGATTTTTGTCAGTTTTGCGGAATTTTCACGTAAATGATAATTCACGGCAGCCTCTACAAGATAGCTTAGATTTTGATAAACTCTACAAAATTAGACCTATTCTGGATAGTTTAAATAGCAATTATAAAAAATATTATAACTTTTCAGAGTATCAGGCAATAGATGAAGCGATGGTGAAATTTACTGGTCGCTCTTCAATGAAACAGTATATGCCAATAAAACCCATCAAAAGGGGATTCAAGTGGTGGGGAAGAGCAGATGGAACATCGGGATTTGTTTTTCATTTAGAATTATATACAGGGAAAGGGACAATTCAAAAGAATAATTTGGGTTTGGGTGGAAATGTCGTGATGCAACTTGCAGAGCCTCTCTTTGGGTCAGGCTGCACCCTTATTTGCGATAGATTTTTTACGTCACCAGATCTATTTATGGAACTCTCCAAAAAAGGTTTGAGAGCCATAGGAACTGCAAACACCAACTGTGTCAATTATCCCAAAGAATTGGTAGCAAACACAAAGGACTGGAAGCAAAGTAACCAAGGGGACTGTGAGTGGCTCTCCTCCGCCCCACTCGTTTCCTTAGGCTGGCGAGACAAAAGGTCTATATTCTTTTTGCCATCAGGTTACGATTCACCCACATACCCAATGCAGTCTGTGAAAAGGAAGGAGAAAGATGGGTCGAAGGTGGAAGTGTGCTGTCCTGAGATTGTGAGGTTATACAATCAATTCATGGGAGGATTAGATCGAAACGATCAATTATGTAGCTACTACAGTTTGCACATTCCTTCAAAAAAGTGGTGGCATAGACTGATGTTTGATTTAATAAATAGAACGATAGTAAATTCTTATATCTACTACAAACAAGCTACCAATAAGCCAACTTTTCCTCTTAAAAAGTTCTATTTGAATATAATCGGAGACCTCATTGGAGGCTACAGTAGCAGAAAGGTGCGTGGACGTAGAGCTACAGTTCCTCCTTCACATAATTTTGGAGAGTGCCACTATCCAGATCAAGTGAAAAGAAATGATATGAATAAACTTTTGCATAAAGAATGTGTGGTATGCCGGGGAAAAGGAATTAGGAAGAGGACAATTTTTGTATGTTCTGTTTGTGAAAAAGGGCTGTGCATTGACACTTGCTTCAGAGATTTCCATCAGAATCTCCAATAATTAAGGAATAAAAAGCCTTGGTAAGTACTTTAATAGTTAATATTGACTCTTAGTATGGGCCAGTGAAAGTTTCAAGAAGATTAGAGTTAAAATTCTTTTTCTATCGTACTTTTCCCAAAAAGGTAACAAATTGGCTATTTTCTGGCATTTAATTCCGTCCCTAATGGGTTAAGAGTAAATAATAAAATGGAAAAAACGATATTTGGTAACACTCTTGGATGACATGCTATTAAAAAATCTTGAAAAAATGAAATTACCATATTTTTGAGGCTATAAGAGGCATATTTTTTTCAGAAAAATTACTTCCAAAATCAGCCTGCGTCTTATAGACTGAATGTAAGATTATTACTGATACTTACGAACCCACTGATCCCCAAAATAGAATAATTGGCAGTCATTATTAATAATTAATAGTGAAAAAATTGTTAATTGTATATACAGTAAAACCTTATACAATGTGAATTCCAACAATGCATTTTCATTATTGCACTTTATTACTGGCTCTTCACAGTAATTACAATCTTGGTGCATTTGTGATGTTTAATTCCTAATGAGCTCTTTGAATAGCATGATTAACATTAGAATTTCAACAGATGTCATAAAACTTTTATAATTATCTATATATATTTATTTTCATTACCTTCCAACAAATGTGGAAGAACATCTCGTAGGAACACACACAGAGATGCTTCTCTTTGTTGTACAGTGTTGCCACATTGTGCAACTTTGAATGCATTTTTCTGGCAAAATATGGATTTGGGAAAATTTTACCCAAGAGTATTTTTGTCACAATTTTTACCCAGGAATCACGTGGTAGACCTATTAGTCATGAATTTCCGGACACTCTTTATATTATTTAAAATTCAAAATAGCATCAAAATTTTGCAAATAGGTAGACAGATGCAATGGGAATCAAAAATCTCAATCATATGCAATTATATGAGACCAGATATAATGCAAATCACCTAAGCAATGAAAGATTTTCATGTAAAAATACATCAAATTTATGCATTAAAAACTAATTTCTGGACTGATTCGTTGCATATTCAAAAATCAACTGCAAGAAAATTAAATTTAGTTCTTTTAGGTATTTGTTGTTCAAATCTCATATTCCTGCAATGATTTTAAATAATTTTAAAATGCAAATGATTATTGTGCTAAACTCATCCCCTTGTTACTACGATGGAAAAATAAAAGCTTTTTGAATCAAACCCATTACTTCAATTTAGAGTGTGAACAGCTTAAAATATAAAAGTGGCCTTGCCAAATAACTTATGAGTGTTGGATCAAAAGAATATAAAAAGTTTTCAAGCCATAATTGGTTTTCTCATTCTTCCATTTAACTCCATAGTTATGGAACAGACCAAAATCAAATTTTATATATAATCTCTATTAATAAAAGCCTTACTCTGTGCCTAATGCTGACATCATCAATGACACTTTTTAACCCATTTTTAACAAACTTCCCAATTAGGTGGAAGGTTGAAATTTTGCAGAAATGTTTGATTCAGATATATAAATTAAATCATGAAAAAAATAAGAAAAATATCCAAGTTCAACTCCATTTTCTGTAAGATAACACGTAAAAAGCAACTTTTTAAAGTGCAGGCTTTTATTCTTTTGGAAATTAAAATTAGAAAGAATTGCCTTACGATCTTCAATTTTAAACTATGTTTTAGGAAAATTAATGAAATTTCTTATTCTATTCATCTTTTTCTACCTACCTTTCGAAATCTTTCATATTAAACATTTAAATCACATATTTTGGGAAAATATGGGCTTTTAAACATGATATTGCCTTGCCGACCACATCATTGTTAAACTTCAGGAATCAATTGTTGTCTCAACATGCATACATATAATATATACGAGTGCATAGATTTCCTTAAATTATCATAGGATTTTTTGTGAGATTACGTGATCCTAATGGGAGTGGGATTTAATTTGGATTCTTTTGCTTATCGAAATGACTATATAGATGTAGAGTAAGAGAGAGGAGGATGTAGGGAGGGAGATAGGAAGGAAAGGATATAGAATGGAAAGTACATATAGAGTAAGGGAGTTATAGAATTAGAAAAGGATGGGAGGAAATAAATAAAGAGGGAGACAGAGAAAAGAGGGATGCTATGGATTGGGACAGGAGGGAATGAGAGAGGGTGGAGGTGAGACAAAAGAGAGGCAGAGAGAGAGAGGGAAGGAAAGGGAGAGAAGGGGAGGGAGGGAGGGAATATTATTATTTATTTATTATTATTACTTCATTTTTGACAAGAGGCTCATCATTGGAGAAAACAAGAAAGAGAAAGTAATTCTCCCGAATCTCTATTTTGGCAAATTTTATACCAGCTCTTACTCAAAAATTACAGCTGTTATCATTCATTTCTAAATTTCCCGTTGAATTTCAATGAGCAATTACACTAGAAAAATAAACTAATTTTATGATTATCCATAATAATGAGTTACGATTACTTAAGATGTATGGTTTCAGTAGGATTACCAGTCTTATGATGGACTTTTCAACCATATAATAACTGACACCCGTCATATGATGGGCAATATACTAGTAATAATGATAATGATTTTTATTGGTCCTCAGATCAGTTACGTTGATATTGGACAAGTCAGTATTACAAAACATGGTACATCACAAAGGGAGATAATAGTAAAATAATAAAATAGTTTTTCTATGATTTACACATATATAATCACAGGATAATCAATGGTTATATGACCAGAGGCAATCAACAGAGTTAAAACCAGAGGACATTAAGGGTTGTTGAGATATTCATCTACTAAGTAGAAAAGTTTCCTATGGAGGTATTGTTTAATCTTTGTTTTGAAAATCTTGTTGTTTCAAATATTTTTATAAGGGTATGGTGGCATATTGTATGGGTGAAGACCCATTGCCTTAGGTCCTAGACTGAATGTTTTGGTTCTGTAACTGTAGATGTGAAGGTCCTTCAAAAATAATATGCTTAATTTTAATTACCAAATAAACTAATAATTATGATAAAACATGCACATTTATTGGCTTCCAGTGATCTACATTAAATTATTAATTTTATTATTTTAGTGTTTAATATGGGACAAAGTCATAAGCACTGGCTCTAGTGCTAGGGAAATTTGGCAGCTGCACACACCATTAGCATAATACTGCCTTCCAAGTGAGGAATACAGTATAGCTCTTTCATCTTACTTTGACCCAACACCACTTCCATAAATATCGCTGAGATTCAATATTGGAACACAAATTGTGTGCGTCCAAGTTTAAAGCGTGATGTTTATAAAAAGTCATTTCATTATGAAGCTGACCTGGTTTCTTTTCACCATGTATACACATCCTCGTAGATATACGATGTTCCCATTCTTATCACTCTCAAGATATTATGCTGAGAGAGAAGAAAGTCACATTGCCTAGAGGGATGGAGAATGGTATTGTTCTAAGGACAAGGAAAACCTCGGTTGCTTATGAAAACTGCTCTAATTTGGTTTTTGTATGACTTGCCTGAGAGAAGAATCTTAACATAAAATGCAATATAATAACCTTAATTTGACATGCCTCCCATCATATTCAATGTTTGGAAAAAACATGTATGCTAATATTTAACTCAATGTTTAACATAAATATGAGAATCAATTGCACAAAATTAAATAATAGTTATAAAAATTACTCATCAGTGACAACATTATCAGTGAAATATGAAATATATTTCATTCAAAAAAGAACGGAAAAATAGAACACTATGCTCAGCGTACACTGTATGTTAGACGTCCACAGGTGATGTTTTGTCTGTGCATACAATGTACATCGGGTGGGCTTGAGGGGTTAGCAGAAATCTTGGTATTTTATCTTCACAATTCCTAAACTTATTTTTCATGAATGAATACCTAAATTAAAAAATAGGATTTTTCTTAATCTTTTAGGTTGTGCTAGAATGAGTTAATTTTGAAATGTAAAAATTCTCCTTTGATCCAGCAGTTGTCGCATGATATTCTTAACAAGTTTGGTCATGCATGATGTAAAAAGCACCCTAAAAAAGCCATATTTGTATTTTATTATTATTTTTATTATTTTAAAACATCTTGAATGGGAAACAAATTTAAGAACCTTTTGTAAAAACAAAATTTTTGCTCTAATATTCAAAAAAGTCTTCATCACAATGAAGACACTTTTTATTCTACACAGTTATTTTATTTTATTATTATTTTTATTATTTTATAACATCTTGAATGTGAGGCAAATTTAAGAACCTTTTGTAGAAACAAAATGTTTGCTCTAATATTTAAAAAAGTCTTCATCACAATGAAGACACCTTTTATTCTACACAGTTATTTTTTTACAATAAATCATATTAATAAAATTGAAATGCACTCAGTTTTATAATTTACATTATTTCATGAAGGCTTTCATCTGAAGACTCATCATCCTAATCAAAAACCTCCTATTGAAACGTTGTACAAAGAAATTTAAACAGATTTTCAATTTGTAACTTGCAGCTCTATGGCACTGTTACAACAACATCTACTAAATTCAATGAATTATAAAACCAAACTGTAACTTTTGGTATACTGTATATACTCGTGTATAGTTCGAGTTTTTAAGACCAAATTTTTGTGCAAAAACATAATACTTTTGAGGGTTTTAAATCTCGGATCTAAAAAATTATCTTTTTAAAAATATCATAATAAAAATCAAGATATTTTTTGGTCACCCACTTCGCTGACTTAACTTTTATGATATAGCTCCAAAACTTCCTATTTACCTTTAATTTTATCGATTTTCATTAGAACTATGTTGTGTTTTTGATTCTTTTCTTTTTATATACCTGTCCTGTATTTTCTCAAAATTCTGATTTGATTGTGACTCAGTAGTATTTTTCATTATTTTTTTATACGTTCTGTGGTGGGTTATAGTGCATTTTAACCAAAATTTGTAATGTGACCATTATACTGGCCTTTCGTCATTGTAATGTTATTACGTGAATACTAAAGCCTGTATCTTATTCACCGATTGTTTTCTTGATTTCTATGCATATCTTTCTTGCATCTTATAACAACAGATGAGTTGGAATGATATCAATGTATAAAGTCACAAAGCTGAAGAATTAAAATGAGTTTATTTCATCTTGTTCAACTACCATTCATAACTTTTATTAAAGGTTATACGAGTAATATGCGTCTATTAATTTTCGTTATATAAGCTTAATTTTCGTGTATTTGCTAGAAATTCTGCCACCATTCGTTTGTCACATCTCGTAGTTAAAAAGTAATAAATATTTTTCTTCTCAAGATCGTGCAACAGGTTTACGATGTTTACAGTTTATTATTAGTATAGTATTATTATGATACTAAAAGCTGTTGAAAACCAAGATCATTCTATATACCTTGATTGTGAGCTTCGAGATATCGAAACAAAAAAAGGTCGATCCTGAAGGAAATCTAGGGTAAAAGAGTAAGTAGAAAGCTAGGGTCGAATTATACACGAGATATATGAGAAAATCTTAATTTTTTCGCCGAGAAATCGGAGGTCCAACTATACACAGAGTCGAACTATACACGAGTATATACGGTATATTGCTTCCAAAAACTATGCTGGAAAGGTATGCTAAAAGACAGATGGAAGAAATTGCTAACAAAATAACAGCTGAGAAAAAAATATGCAAGACCACTGCTGTGTTAATTATTATTGGTGGTTTTAACTACCATATAAGTACCATTAATATTCTATGTCTATCCTTAATCAAAATTATAAAAGAATAACAATAATGAGTTGATTTTTGAAAATGTTGTTTAGGATGGCTGCTCAGGAGATCAGAGTCCACTGCCTACAGTTCCTCTTGGTGCAGCAGAATCCAAGTCATCTGACGTATAGTGGAAAGTAGCAAAGTCCATAGAGAGAATGTTATTGCGGGACTTTCATCAACAGAGTCAACTGCTGAGTCAACGTTGACTAATGCTGTGATTTTCACCTAAATAGCTTAAGGATTTTGGAATTGGATTTACAATAAATTGAGCTAATACAGTGATTGCATGAAGTTGTATAGTCCCGTTCTAGAGTTGTGATAGTGATCAAACATGAATTGGAGTTGTAATGCACATAGGGAAAATTTATATGCAATTAAAGTTCTCATGCAAAACAAAAGAAATTTTTAAATTGTACACTTTTATCACATGTAAGCTTTTTAAGTCAGAATATGTATTATATTTCAGTTTTATCATTTAGAGTTGACATTCACTCTTCCAATTATGCAATTCAAATTGGAGTTGGTTGCATTAAAGGTTCTTGGTGATAATGATCTTACCTTGCAATCAATGCATCATCAAAGCCATTGCTTGTGCTTGACTGAAGTAATATGGGTATACATTCCTGCTGACTAAAAAAATGCTCGATGAATATTGTGCTATTGGCAGATTTCATTGCACCCATGGTATAAGCAGTTGCTGGTGTACATTGCATGTACATGTGCATTATCAATTTAATCACAGTGCAAAAGAAAGCTGCAATATGCATGAGTAAGGCTTTCACATACTTACCGTAAATGTGGTTTGGCATTAATCTGCATTTCACAAATTAAGCAGATTATTAATATCTTCAAGTTTATGCAAATGATATTACCTAATTGTAAATACTTGTAACAAATACTCTTTAATGTATATGTGCGAGATCATTTTTCGAAGCCTTTGCAAAAATCAAATTTTGCCATATTTTTTTAATTACTCAGGTATCATATGATTAAAAAAGTGTATATATTTCATTAATTTACTTTAAATTGAAGGTGAATACATGTGACATGAAATGTGTAACCACAAATGTCCCACTTTTCAAAGCATTTGCTATTTTTCACGAGCCCATTTTTGGCCAACTCCTATTATTTTTTGAGTTAGGAATGTGTGTGATTGTTAAAAATAAATTGAGGTTTCATTTGGGAGCAGGAAAATGACATTGGTTTGCTATGTTATGTACTTGGATTTCGTAAGATACTTGCGCACCAGGGCAATATCAGGCACAATATATCTAAAATAGGAAAGGTTATTTATCTTGACTTTAATGTTGTTTTAGTGCTTATATAGTGCACTTGGTGGCCTAGAGCCAATGTCTCAAACTTTTTCCTGATTTTTCCTTTTGGTGAATCAATGTGCATAGTGGATTGGTGCAAAAAATGCATTTTTTCAATTTTTCAAGACGATAATTTTTATCTCGAGGGGAAGAAAGAATAATTATTCCATCAATGTGTGAATGATGAGTGAGTTGGGCAAATATGGAAGAATTGCTCATGTGGTAATTTTTTGGAGTTCTCAGACTGTCTTGCGTGTGTGGATTTCTTCATGTAATCCTACACAAGTTGGAATTAGATTAGGCAAACTTCCAGGATTTGCAGTGCCCACTTGCATTTCATTTTCCATCCACCAGTCTCATTCCTCCATGCTGTGATCAATAGGCTCAACTGCAACCATGTTCCTTTATGAGTGAGTGTGTGTGCTTAAACAGAAGGAATGACTAAGTGGTGTACTTGTTTTGCCAATGTACCATTAGTTTAAGTAGTGCTGAAATTGTGGACAAACTTATTGCTTATTTGCACCTTCTTTGGCCAGCTGTTTGAGTATGAAGAAGGGACCATATGAGCAACTGCCATCAGAATAGATTGATGGAAACAGTAAGAATGGTCTGACAGTTGTGGTTCCATTGGGTCAAGAGATGCTGTTTGAGAGAGGTGAATGGCAGCATTATTATTAAGAGAAGGTATCAGCAAAAACATTATCATGTGAAGCACTCAGCTCTACAAAGGTACAGTGAGGCAAGCCTTAATTTATTGAGTGAGTGAACTCATTCAATGCACAAAACCTCTTTTGGGTAAGTTAATGCCAACCCAAATAGTTTATTTCTACTTGAACAGACAGATAGCTTTAAAATTTTCTAGCAATTCTGATTTGTGTAGAAATTATAGCATTTTTATTCCCTCTGGAAATCTATAGAATAGCTTTTAAAATATAATAATTGTTGCATAAAATCCCATTTTATTTTTCCTCTAAATTCTACTTGTAGAATCAAATTAAAATTTTAATTTTCTGCATATTCATGTTGATTTGTGGAGGTGATTAGGTGCAGCATATTTTTGTATCTTTCATTTATGCCACTTCAAATTTTTTAATGCCCTCTATTATACCTTTGCATCGTAAAAGGGGCCGTTAAACTTTACAAAATGCTATTGCCAAAACACCAAAAAGTGCCGTAATTTGAACCAAAACGTCTGAATTTAGTTATTTGTTGCCTTATTGTTTAACAAATTTCTTAGACCATTTAATGGCTCAATAATACTAAACATCAGGTAAAGGCATACCACTGTTTTCACTTTTATATTTATTTAAATAATAATAGCTTTGGCCAGTGTTGTTCAAAGTGATAATGAAGGAATCTTGTCAATAACATCATCAATTATGAATTAAAGCAATATGTTCAGTTTCTAACTATTATTACATTCTTAGTGAAATTGTAAACTGTTATAGCATGTATAAAATTTGTATGATATTGTTTATTATCTTTTTTATTTTAAAGATGGCCAAGGTTCATGCTCAGTTAATATATTTAATTTTATAATCAACAATGTTTGTGGTGTTGCATATATTGCACTTGGAATGCCTGCGTCAATTAGTTTCATAATTTTTGGTGTACATGGTGGCATTCTAGGGTTGTCAACAAATTTTGTAAAGGTAAATATTATTGTTTTGGATTTCATAGAATTAGAAAAGTAAATTTTCTAAATTCATTAATATTTTTCATTCCATTTGTTGAAAGGTTCCATTGCATCAAATTAGATATTATAGAGCTCTTAATTATGCAGTTTGAATATATGTATTTATTTTTTAAAATCAATCAGTATAATATATTTGTTTTTAATTATAGACACTGCTAATGTAAAAAGATTTCTCTTAAGTTTTAATTATCCACCAATCATTTTAACAATAGTTACTTAAGTTAATTAATTCTTAACTGAAATCAAGGTCTAATTAAAGTTGTTTGTTTTTGCAATAATAAAATTGAAACTAGTTATTGGCGCAAAGTTATTTAGTAATTTCTTGTTTTATTTTTCAAGTTAATAAATTTTTAATTTTTCCATCATGTCAATTATACATTTTTGTAATTGGCCAAATCTGATCTGCTAGAAGTTGAAATTCAACGGTATTGGGAGTGTTATACCTACTTAACAAATTTAAAATATGAATAATTTCAGAATTTGAAGTTGACAATCCGGTGTACACAATGTATGCTGATTGCATTTAAATTCTTTTTCTTCTGTTTAAATTCATTGTGCATTGCACCACTCTCTTTCAGTGGGGCATGAAAATTAATAAACAAAAGCTCTTAGCATAATTGTTGGTTTACAGTTATTAATTGTTGTTAATCAATGATTATAAGAATTATTAACGGAATATGAAGACTTACTATTTCTAATATTGTTGATTATAATCACTAAAGTGTTAGTGCAGTTATGATATTGTTAAATTGTGTAAAACTTTATTATTGATTGGTGAACTTGTAATTAAATAGCATTTAAGTTGAATTTGGTCATACAAGGAATGCACATGTTTGTTAGAAATTCTCGGGAGATTTTCAGAGTATAAAATAGTGCATGAAAAGCACAAACAACTAAACATTTTCTGTTATGAATGTACAAACAGCTAACTTATAACCAGATTATTTTCAGAAATTTCTGAACTATAATTATTGTATTTGTTTTAATAGAACGTTTACCATTTTAATCCTATATGATCATTCAATTATGATGTTGTTGAAAATGTTCCTTAACTAAGATTTTGGTATACTGGTTATTATTGATCATCAGATTAAATGAACATTTTGAAGGTATATATTTTCTGTTGATTGAGGCTGCTGAATGTGTGAGCTCTGTAAATCAATTTCAAATGTCCTTATTATAATCTATTTCTGGGATGTGCATCTCCATTTTTGTCTCAATTTTTTATCACTTGTGAGAGTAATGAAAATGCCCTTGGTGCTATATGTTTTTTGTTGATATTCAAAAGCTTCTGTATTTGTGCTTGCTTGGACAATGACTCCATTCTGGTTGTGGCAGGTCAAACAACGAATCTCAATCGAGCTATTTTTCTCTCCCTTACATGTTTAATTCTTTTCGATGTCTTTTTTCTATTCTCCTAATTCAAATGATATTGGTGAAAAAAGAAAACAAATGTCTTTTTCTTTTCAAATACTGGATTCATTTTTAATAATATGGACCCTCAGTGCCATGAGTCGGAAAGAGTTTTAGCCAACTGATGATATATAATTGTTTTCCAGTGTTTGCTGAAGTGATTATTTTAAAGTGTTACCTGTCAGCTTTTGAGGCTTATGGTTACTTACATCCATCATGAATAATTGGTTAAGGCCTTTCAAAATGTGAACAAGAGTTAACAGAGTTTGGTTATATGAGCCAGGAAAAGTTTTAATCTTGTATTGTGATAAAGTTATCTTATTTAACCATGCTAGTTTTTAGCAATCAAATGAGTAAATAGCACATTGCATTTTTTCGCTACAAATCTTGAAGATTAAACTAGTAATGTTACTCACCATTAAATTCTGACCTCACATGTAAATGTTTTGCAATGAAAATGTGGAATTCTACAGTCTATCTTTCTCTTTTGTTTTAAACCTGGGTGATCAAAAACTGAAGATCAAATAATTGAATTTTTCAGTAAATATAAAACTTTGTTTCAAGAGATCATAAAGATGCAGCTTCTCCTAAGTTTTTATTTCAGAACTACTTATGTTAAATTTTTTCATTCAAAACACATGTGAAGGTGATCTTAATAGCTTAAGTGTTGAGTGAGAAGTGGCCAGTGAAACATCTAATTGGAAGTATTGATTCATAATTATACAGATTTATTATTAAGACTATGTAAAATTATAATATATTTTTACTATCATTTCATTTCTCAATCAAGTTGAACTGAGGTGGTTAATTTAAATTTGTAATATGTTAAAGGCCATATATTAATGAAGGTACTCACTCTGCACTCTATGGAAAGAGTTTGTCTGCTTTCTATAGTCTCAAGTTCAAGAAGGAATTAAAATATATGACTGCATTTTCACCATAGGCTGTGCTGTGTTAGACCCTTTGTATTTGTCACAATTTTTCATTCTAAAGAGCCAGGAATCTACAGTGCAGACAAAATCCCTTGATTTCAAATAATTTATTTACCTCTAGTAAAATGTTTTTATCCTCAACTTTTATAGACATTGTGAGGAATGAATGAAATTTTGCTTGTAAATATTTTCATTTATACAGTTTGTAGAAAGCTCAACCCATCCTCACTAAAGTAGATTTTTATCCAAGGCTGTGTGTACAAGTTCATTCATAGCTACGCAAGCTACCAAAGAGAAAAGCCCAAGTTAAAATCTTTATAAACTAAGCATTGTAGTCTGCCATGAATAAAACTGTTTCTTTATTGTTTTTAGAAGTCTATTACATTCTAAGTCATTACAAGTGAGTATGTATGCTTAAGCATAACTGTAATATTGTGTATGTATTTACCTTGTAAAGATGATCTTAAAAGTTGCAATGGAAACAAACCGTCCCAGAAGAATGTGTTTCTGATGGGGTTAAACTGTTGGAGGAAGAATATTTCAATACTTGCTGTTTCAACATTTCTGAAAGACTGACATTGTGCGCAAGCCAAAGTTTGGAAGAGTTTGATCAAATTTACAAGGCACCGGAATGTTTTTTTGTAATCATTTGGCAAAATGCTGACAGGAAACAACCCATTATTTATATATTTACATTTAAAATTGATCAAGAGTCATAATATTCTGGCAGCTGGTCTGAAGGAATTACTGAATGTTTTAGTGCTGTAATTGAATGTTTTTATCATTATTGGAAATTTATTTATTTTTATTGAAGCTTGAAAATCATTATAATAAAATTAAGATGCAAATAAAAGCAGCTTCATTAAGTCTAGGAATTTAACTTTACTCTATCGCACTTGATCATACTCATCCTCGAATATTTTTATTTTGCAATGTGCCATAAAATATGTCAAAAATTGCAGCCAAAAATGGGCCTGGAATATTCTCAGTTTTGATGTGCATGCTTTTCCTTACAGTTCAGATTTTTTTCAATGTACCATGAAAAGTGAATACTAGAAATCTTTCCTGTCAGCTAATGAGCTTTGTGAAGCAATCGATTGGGACAGTCATCCTTATTGGTTTGATAAACTGTTGGGTTGACATATTCTACATTTAATAACCACTGTTGCAAAAAGGATAAAAAATGCACCCACTAAAGACGATTAAAAGTATTTGAACTCTATAAATCAAATGTGTGATTCATTGTCTTCTTCTTTAGAAACATTTTTGGTCATGTCAGACATTTTGGACTATAAGTTTTGAGCCATTAGATAATTTACTAAGAAATTATTTGTAGCCTCAATATAAATAGGCATATTTTTCAACAAATTTTACATTATATATTGATCAGAAGGCTTTAAGTTGATTAGTGTTTTGTAATAAATGAACCAATAACTGCTTTTTAATGGTGCAAGAATGCACTCAAATATTGAATTTTAAATGAGAATATGCACACTTGAAAGAAATAAGATGGTTTCCATCTTCAAAGAATTGAAGAAATTTATTTTATAGTTGGACAGTTTTGGAAACTATGTCATTGTATAAATTTTGTATGACTTAAAATAGACCAAAGGCAGTGAAACCCCTTTTTGACATTTCTCTAGGGGAATAACTTTTTCTTTACTAAACTAGGGTAAACACTAAATAGAAGTTACATACTATAACAGCAAGTAAGGTTAAGTTTGTTACAGTGAAATTCCATTGCATTATTTTCTGTATGAATTTATTACAAATTTTAAGCATACATCAGTGTGAAGGAACAATATACATATTGCCACTTTAAGCTTTTTAGGCATGTTTCATATCCAATGAAAGTGCCTATTAGCTTCATTCTGTCCATTCGTCCATCTGCACACCTTTCATGCTTGGATTCTACCAAACAGATTTTCATGAAATCTGGTATTAAGGACTTAGGGCCAAAGAAAAAAAGAATGGTTCACATAACCCAATCTTTACTGGAAACAAAAAAAGAATTTTTTCTCAAATCTTGTAAAATGTTAGTTATAACAAAAAAATTTCAAACAAGCCAGACAATATTTCTAGCCAAATACATTTTTATCCAAGGATTAGCCATTTCCAAAAGAAAATCAAACAAGAATGTTGTAATTCACTTTAAACTTAGAAAAATTCATGCATGACTACAAATTTTTGTCAGCAAAAATAATCTTCGTAGTAAATAAGATATGCTATAATTATGAAAAAACATTTAACTTACTTATGTATGCAAGCAGAATTTTGTAAGTGGAAGGAAATGCATTATCTATGACAAAGAAAAGAATGTAAACGTAAATATTACAACTAATTAACTCAAGTGAGGTATTTTAAAAATAATTTTCAATTTTTTGATTGATTAAAACTCATTAAAAAATAAATCAAATGTAATATTTCCCTGGCATAATTTCTGATATATTGTTTTGCAGTACAGGTAGGTTGCGTTCCTGGAAATTGATTATAGGGTTGATTGGTCAGTTAATTCTGTCTCTCATGTAGCAAAACTGCCAGGTGCTCTGAAATAGTGCCCGTAAAGAACTATTAAAATAATAGCAATTGATGAAAAAGTTAAAACATCATTCATTTTATATAATTTAAAAAAAATCTAATTCAAACATTTCTGAGCAACTTGAGCTGACAGCTCAGCAAAATATTTTGTGCACATTGAAAACAACCTCATTAAGGTTAGATGATAAAGATAGATATTGACAACATTTGTTGCATGAAGGCAGGTGATAATATGTAAGAATCTACAAATAACTTCCCACATAATGCAGTGCCACGCATTATGTACACCCCTTTCCCCTTAGTCATACCGGCCAGCGGCTGTAGAAGATGGATGGATATTCGCTTTAGCATAACTCTCAGTGATAAAAACCAGCTAACGCTTGCAATGTGATCCAAGTAGCATAAACACTAGCAGGAGTGGAGGGAAGGAAATTTGATACACTTGATACCCTGTGTACTGAACTCAAAAATATTCACAACACTGTAGCAAATTTGTTGTAAAATGTAACTGGAGCTCCTGCCAACAAGGTGACAATGCTCCAAGGAGTGTTTTTGACTGCTTTCAGAAACAGCTGAGATATAATTTTTTTCTGTTTTTGTTACCCATTAAAGAACAGTCAGCAATATTGTCAGGTGTAGGGTTGTAGCCTCCTCTTATAGTAATGGGATTGGGGTGATTGAATCTCAACCTTACTCAAAGTGTGTTAGCTGGCTGACTTTCGTCCATCTTCTTGAGGGCAATGATGTGGCTTAAACTTAATTTAAAATTACTCAAAACAATTATAGTTTTTACTCTACCAAAATCATGCGGACAAAATAAAGTACACCATACATGACTTGCATGATAAAAAGGATGATAATATTTTTATTTATATATTATTGAAATATATTAAAAACATGTCTGAAACATTAGGGTGTACCCGAGTACAACCCAAAGTTTCGTCTTTGTACTTAGAATATAACTATGTATGCAATCGGTAATAGACATGACAATGTGCTTTGGTATACTCTTTTAGTGACAAAAGAAAAATATTTAAATTTATATATCACTTTTAATATAAAAATTGCAAGCATGTCAATTTTCCATTAAAAGGCTGAGGCCCCCTGAAGGCTGAAGTCTCCTGAAGACTGAAGCCCCCAGTGGTAGCCGGGTTCGCCTATGCATTAAAATGGCACTGTCTCTGAGTAGTGAGAGATTACAGTGGTAGGCGTTCAATTGTCTGAGTTTTAACAGTTCATATTATGACAGTAGTATAAAAATGTAAAATATCTTAAATCAAATAAAACAGCCAATTTAATTTATGCAAAATCTTTTACACAGAAACTTTTGAAACACCCTGTACAACCAGGACTGGATTAAGAGTACATGAGTCCTAAGGCTAATTTAAATAAAGGGCCTATGGAACGTACATTTGTGCATTGAAGTGCATATTTCTATTTAATTTTTAGAGTATGTAAGATAATTTAAAAAGTAATAAGTACAAATTGTCATTAAATCTTTACAAAATGGTCAAAAATACATAATATATACATATAATACGGAATTACATCTTTCTGGCTTTGGCAGTTGCAAAGTCATTAATTATTTCATCTACATTCAGTTTTTTAACTATTTTGTTTTCTGTACTCAATAGTGATAGTCATTAAATTGTCCTGACTTAAACTAGAATGAAGAGCACTTTTAACACTTTTTAAAAGAGTAAACAACCTCTCTCTAGTAAATTTGGTAATCATTAAAGACAGATAGGGAGGGCTATTTCCACATTTGGGAAGCTTTCAGTGACGTCTGACTCCATAATAATTTTATAGTACCAAAGAGATGTACTTTCTTCTGGGTTGCTTTCAATTTTAGATAAATTTGAAAAACTTATAAATTGAAGAAATTCCTCTGTGAAGTCATTAGGAAGATTGCACGGATATTTCTGGCAAATGATATTAATTTTTGCTTTCACATCTGAATGGGAAACCACTCTTGATGTGAGACGTGATTGAGGCCCACACACAAGGACGTACCCTGGGCGGGAGGGGGTCCCTCCCGGTGTACAGACATTTGTGGAATCTGCGATAAACATGCTACAGACTTGCTACACATGAGAAGTAAAAACGTTTTAATAGTTTATATTACTTGAATAGGACTTTTATTTAATCAATTGCTGGAAATTGGTTTTCAGCCTCAGACCTCCCTCCCCCCCTCATGAAGTAAATTTCTAGGAGCATGCATGCCCACCCAGCCCTAATCTGGTGGGGGGGTTGCCAACGTAGCCTCCAGACAGGCCGGCATCTGCTTTAGTCTGGTCTCTCGCTTTGTGTTATGCACATTAAGAGCCATATTAATATCATACTCTCACAATGGCATTACACTTGGGATCATTGAGAGAGAGAAGCCTATCCACCATGACAAGGTAGCAGAACCATGGATAGGAACATTCATGCATCCATTCATTCTTATGTTTATTTAGTCTTCACACAAAATGGAAGTACTAAGAACCATACCACATTCAAGTTTAGAGGCATTACTGCCATGTCAGTGACACACTCATACAAGTCAGGAGCATACACATACAAAATGCACACATCCATTCATTCCCTAGACAATGAACCATTTAAGTCATCAACTTCCTCAGTTTTTTCTTGAATTGCTTACCATTCACAGGATCTTTCATGCATGAATTCAACTCTTTCACCCTTATATATGTTCGTGTCCTGACAAAACAAGAGATTACCTCTTCCGCCCATTTTGAATCAACTTTCTTCATTACAAGTTCCGTCAACTTTGAGAAAATGTATTTCCTTTTGCATATGTAATTTCCATGCAAGTTATTGAACTCGCAGTCTATATACTTTGCAAGAGTTAAAAAATTCTCATTAGGATGTATCAATCCATCTTTTGATATGTACATAACTCACTTTTTTCCTGATGGTTCTAATGTTGATGTTGGGTCTCCTAGCCAAGGGTACCTACTTATGCTTGAATCTATGGGCAACATAGCCAGTTATATGAGCAAGACTATCTGCTTCAAGGTCATCATCATCATTTTCAAATTCAAGCCCTTGCAATGCTACCTCCTCTGTATTATAACCTTCATTGTCAGAAAACTCAGGAAAAAGACTCTTCAACACATCTACTGTTATACACCATTCATCCTGGAGTTGGCATGTTCTTTCATCTTCCTCATTAAAATCAATTAAGCACTGCTCTTTTGAAATTGCTGTTGTATTACTATTTACAGTGAAAATTGCTGCCGAGTGTTTACCCATTACATATGCCTTAACCCTGTGCATATAGTCTAAAGCAGGGGTTAGCCACCTTTAAAATCATATGAGCTACTTGAAAAAAATTGAGATCTCAAGATCGACCACTTTTTCTGATGTTTTTTTTTACAATACAATTATTATTATAATATTTTCATGTGATACATTACAAAGTGGTGAGCTAAAATCATATATTATTGTTTTTGTTGCCGTGAACATTCAAAACTTTTTGTATGGTTCACAATGATAGATGTATTTTTTTAATTTCTCGATTTTTGTTAAGTCCTGCACGATCAGCCACAATATGCTTCAAGATCAACCAGTCGATCATGATCAACTGGTTGCCAACCCCTGGTCTAAAGCATTAGGGCTATCATTACTATGCCCTAAACCTCAGATGTATTAAAAGAAACATTCCAATACATCTTGGTTTAATTTGGTAGTAAGAACTTCACACCATGAATTTCTCTTAAATAATTGTAAAGACCTTTCAAGGACTGTATATCTACAATTATTCCTTTCTGAAAAGGTTGCAAGTTCTTCTGTCCAACCACTTGCATGCCCCGATACAAGTAGCAACTTCATCCAGGATCTCATTTTGCAATTCTAAATTGGTACCATGTGCATGTCGAGGACCATGCCTATCAAGCATCACTGATGAATTGAATACATCAAAGAAATCATTCATTAGTTTTATTAATCTTGCAGTATCAGCAACATCTTCTACAATTAGATTCTTATCATGGCAATTAAACAAGGGCTGATGCAACTGTATTAGATAGCAACTGTGTCGTAAGATTTACTTTTTGCCTCCTGAAGGGAGAAGGGTTGAGATGTGTTCCCTGGTGATTTTAGGAAATATGTTGAGTTCCCATTTTAATGAGTACAGTTTTTCCAAAAATGGACACAACTCTACTATTTGCCAAACAAATCCTTGATCTACCAAATGTTTTCTGAATAACTTCACTGCATGAGGCACATCAGCAAATGCCAAGACCTCCCTTGTGTAATCATGAGGATTTTTAAATGAAGTGCAGCCAAGGTTTATTCCAAGCTGAGTCAACAGGGCTCTGTTTGTTGGACCTAAGTCACTAACTTGAGCAACTACAGGCATACCTCACTTAACGACAGCGTTAGCTTCCTCAAAAACGTATCATTAAGTGAATTGTCGTTAAACGAATACTGATTTTACATTTATTCCCATGTTAAAATGATAGATACATTCTTTGAAAATTGCTATGCACTACTTGAAAATTTAATATATGTATATATATGTAACATATGGTCCATGTTTGGCCCATATGTGTTGTTCATGATTACAAAATAAATTTCTGAATGCAAAAAGTTTTTTGATTTATCAATAAATATTTTATTCTGCTTTTAAAGTATTTTTCCTACAACCCACCTTAATTATATCATCTATAAACAGATCAGTCTAATCTTTTTGGAGCAATGTGGTATTCTGTAATTTTTTAAATATATGATATGGCCAGCTCATGATTTTTTTCATTTTTAGTAGACAGTTGGTCAATTGTGGTATTCAAATGCAAATGTAACTTGAGCATATCATAGATTTTCATTTTTGCCATTATTCTAAGGTAAGAGTTGAAACCATAAAATTTTTAATCTGCATTTACTAAGGCAGCAACACCCAATTTATTGAGGGCTTCATAAATATTTTGTAAGCTAAGCTTGAAGTAATAGGCCTTACATCTTTTGTTTGTGGTATATGTGCAGTTGAATTTTTGAAATTACCAAATATAAACTCGGTAAACCTAATAGGCTAATACAATAGGATGATGGTTAAGGGTGCTGCCAAATTCTGAAAAGTTCCTTCATTGTGCTTTGACTGTAAAAATGTTGGGAAACATTGATCTATACAATAACAAGATGATCCAAATGTAACTTATTATTCCTACTTTCCTAATAATTAAATTAAATGTGGTGCAGTAATTACTTATATTGACTTCAATAGCTTTAAAATCACTGCAGATGAGTTGCTCTTTGTGTTCCCAAATTTCATAAATTAGCATTATAAAATATTAAAAATACATTTGAACGAAAAACTAAATCAATCACGTGTATATTTGTGGCAAAACTAGACTATACTGAACCGGACTCCAACAGTAGTCATTGCAATGGCTACACTCTAAATCTATAGATATTAATAAAAGGCAATGTGTGTTTGTGGACAGCATATCTCAAAAACCAAGAAACTTAGAGACTTAAAACTCGGTACATTTATTAATGGGATCATGAGAATTTGCACCTCAGGGCCAGAATTTTTATTTTTGGTGGAAGGGGTGTGCCATTTTCCATATGATACGTTGTAAAATCGATTTTTCGACTTAAAGACTTTCACTCTTTTGCAAATTAAAATAAGATAGAACTGACGTAAGATCTTTGGACCTAGACCATTTTAAAGAAAAATAAATAACGAGATTGTATGGATGCCTTAATCCTTATATGTACTATATTTAAGGAATGCGTGCTTTGAATGCTTTAATAGAAGAGAGAGAGAGAGGGGAAGAAATGATGAAGGAGAGAGAGAGAAAATTAAATGCTCCATAGATTAAAAGTAATTTTGGATGTAAAAGAAATGTATACCATAAGGTCCCTCCCTAAGGACTGCATAACCTTACAGAGGTGGGAGGATTTGTGTACTCTTATGAACCAAAGAGCTATGCCGGCAGGAGATAATTCTCCTGATAGGACCATCCAAGCCGGAAAGGTCTGAGGGGAAGGGTCAGACTAAAAAGCAGTCTTTGGGGTTTTACATTCCCCTGTGCAAGGGCAACAGCTTGCACAGTACCTCTGTAGGTGGTGATCATGTGGATCTGAACAGCTATAGATGGGTAATCACTCTTGTGAAACTGCGATGAGGAAAGCAAGGGGAAACTACCTCATTATATATCCCATGATAGGCTGAAAAGCTGCAAATACCTCTATGGATCTCTCTGGGGTAAAATATTCCGGAGGTAAAATAGTCCCCCAATCGGATCTCCAGGTAGGGACTACCCTAGGGGATGCACAGAGGAAATGTAACATTAATAAGAAGAAAGCAAGTAGTGAGAAATTAAGAATAGGCACATGGAATGTTAGGACTATGAATTCAGGGGGTAAACTAGAGAACTTAAAAAAGGAAATGAGAAGGAATAATGTAGGTATAGTAGGTCTTAGTGAAGTTTGGTGGGAAGGAGAAGGCAAGATAAATTCAAACAAATTTAAAATTATTTACTCGGGAGGAGAGAAAAAGGAAATGGGAGTGGGGATTATAATGAGAAAAGAGTATACCAGTGGACGTTCTTAAGGTTTTGGGGAGACTGAATACTTTCTATCCTTGGTTATTTATTGTATCCATTTTCTATAACAATTTTCACTTGACTATAATTTATTATATGAATTTAATCATGGATTAGGATTCAATAGAGAACTATCAAGCTCATCTTATGGCTGAAAAAAATTCAAGAACAAGCAATTTAAAAATGTACATAAAAACCATATGCAAATTTCAAGGCATAGGTATAGTTAAAAAAAAACTTTTTGTGGCTATTGGAGATACTAGAGGCAAGTACATTTATTAAATTGCTTGTTCTTCAATGGTTTAGGATGATTCTTTGAAACTTGAAATGCTTCTTATATACTATGACCTTTTCGGTATGTATTCAAATTAGGTTTAATTAACAGGCAGTGATCTGAAAAGTAACATATTTATTGTACTTAAGAATGGTCCACAAAATGTTGATTTTTGGTATGTAAATAAGCCAGGACACAATTATTTATTAATGCAGAAGAAGTAATTAAATGGTCACAAACATTATTAGCAAGGAAGGATTATATAAAACAGTACTTTCATAGACTATTGCTATCAGGACTCAGCAAAGTTTATTTTAGTGAGAAGGCTTAGCCTACAGCAAAGTTTATGTTGAAGATTATCAAATTACTACCTGCTTTTAAAAAATTCATCTTCATATTTTTCTATCGCAATTATGCAAAGCTTAATTTCATTCATATCATGTTATGTATTTATATATAATAAAACACATTTGACCTACAAGTATAAAAATTACTATATCAGTAATTAGGTATTTGACCATTTATTTTGTTCTGTTTCCTACTTATAATTTTTAAAAGTCATGAAAATATAATTATCTGTGCAAAAGTAAATGCTTATAAAACACTAATTACTTTTACAAAATATAGGAGAGATTCTATAAATCACAGTTTTAGTAGTACCGGCAATTATCATATGTATATTTTACACAGAACACACTAATAATTTGATATTTTTATACTGGCAGTGTGCATTAGCTGCAGGAAAATGTTATTTAAATACTGAGGTTGTTATTCTGTTTGGAGAGATTTAATTCCGCTATTATTGTTCATAATTAGATACTTTATAATTAAAGCAAGAAATTTATCCTACAAATGTTTAAATAAAATGAGATTTCCTGAGGTAACGCAATGGGAATTCTGCTAGTTTACAGTAGAAATGAAATTGTACTATTTGATAGTAGCAATAATAGCTGTTGTATCTCATAGTTTAAAGAGTTTATATCTTCTGCTAAGGTTTAAAATTTATGAATTGAGAGAATTAGATTGATTGCTTTGTACATTAGGAACATGGTGAAATAAAATTTATATGACAATGCATGAAAAAACTAATCTACTGCAAGGAGTGCTTACTGCCAAATCCAAGGTGAATCTGAATTACTTCTGAATGCTGACTGACTTAGATACATAATCACTTTCCTCATATCGATTAGTTTTGAGTTGATTGCTTTTCCATTGATATGCATTTATAAAAAAGGGTGCACCTCACCCAAAAATGAATGGTATTTTCTGAATGTTGGCTCAAAATGACAGACTTTTGAAGAGCATTGCTGAAGATTTGAAAGGGTCCAGCTATGTGTAAAACATTGGAAGAGAACACCTCATAGACCAACTCCAGAGAAATTCCCAGCTACCCCAGTCTACATGGGCTGCTGTTGAATATCCATGAGGGGTTACAAATGTCCTACCAAATCAGCAAATTTAATATCTACTGCTGAAAGAGAAGATGAAATACACTGACTTTTTTGCAGGAAATGTTAAATTTTGGAACAATTGGGTAGCTTTCCGAGATGCAGTACACAGCACTATTTGGTGGGATTGTTGCTCAATCTACTTACAACATGTCATGTTTTCCCTTTAATCATCAGAATTTCTCAAATGAATCCAACAGGCTGCCATTGGTGGTTCCACCTCTCTATCTAAAATAACACATCATAAAGCAATGGAGTGCAAATGTGGATGCTTAGAAAAAATGACATAATAAAACCTGTAAATTTTTTAAATATGAGCCTGAAAAGGACCTTTTTAAAAATTATAATTCCATTATAAAAATAAACTTCAGCATTCTTGGACAATGTTCACATATTGATTGGCAAAGTGAATGTTTGTAGTAATGAGAGTTGTCATTTTTTTCCCTGGAGAAATCTAAAAAATGAAATAATCTATATAGTGATATTTTAAACTTAAAAATGTCCACCCATTCTCTAGGACAGTTTTGGAGGCATCTGCAGGGAAAATATAGCTTATCTCACACATTTCTGGAAACTTTCAAGCCCAGGGGAACCCATGTTTCAGTAAAGCATTATTGTGTATTGATAGTCATGAAATATGTGGTGGCTAGAGCAGATTTTGTCCTTTGAAATGGTATTGCTTTCCTCCAGTTTAGGATTCTTTGTGAATAGAAGAGGTTCGGAAAGTACACAGACCAGATAACGACCTAAAGATCTGATGGGAACATATGCAAGGGTGGGAAATTGCTATTTTTCTGCATAGTTTCTGGATCTTTTTCAGTTAGGAGGTAAAGGAAGTGGTGCTCTAGAGTTATAAGGAAATAAGAAAAGTAACTAACATCATGGTAAAAAAACCTGATCATTTAAATTCCGTCATTAAAAGGATTATTGGATTAACCAACAGATTAGATGAAATAAGATTTGATTTCAGAAAAATATGTGAATTAAAGATAATGATGTTAATAATATAATCACTAATAGATATTTAACAATATCCCTTCAGGAATAACATGGATGAAGTCAAATTTTACCCATATTAATCCTACTGAATTATTTGAAATTGCCTCATGCAAAAATATTAAATGTACTAATGTTGAAGCTGTTATGGAGGTAAGTATTACAGTGAAAGCTTTGTTATCTGGCACCTAAATATTCTGAAAACTTGAATAAACGACATTTCCAAACCAGAAGTTTTTGGAGCTTTGCCACTTGGCGGCATTTGAAATGTAAACAGTTCACCATTGTGATTCGATCATTCCAGTTGACTTGTGAGAGATTAATACTTTACCTGCTGTTTATCTGCTCAAAATTTAACCATCCAAGCAAATTGGCTTTGAATAAAGCATCTACATATACGTTCAAGACAAAAAAGAAAGAGAGTTGTGTTGAGGCTTAACCAAAAAATAAACATTATTAGGAGTTTGGAAAAATGTGAAAATCGAAAAGTGTTGCCTAAAATTATCGTAAGATTTTTGAAAAATTATGTAATCTTAATGGGACTGGGATTTAGTTTGGATTCTTTTGCTTATCTAAATGACTATATAGATGTGGAGTAAGGCAGAGGGGGTGTGGGGAGGGAGATAGGAAGGAAGGGATATAGAATGGAAGGTACATAGCAAGTAAGGGAGGTATAGAATGAGAAAAGGATGGGAGGAAAGAGATAAAGAAGGAGACAGAGAAAAATAGGGAGACCTATGGATTGGGACAGGAAGAAATGAGAGAGCGGGTAGGGGAAGAAAAAGGCAGATCGATGGAAGGAGAGAGAGAGAGAGAGGGAAGAAAAGAGAGGAAGGGAGGGAGAGAGGGACAGCGAGAGGGAGGGAGGGTATATCAATATATTATCATTTATTTATTTATTATTTCTTCATTTTTGACAAGGGGATCATCATTGGAGAAAACAAGGATGAGAAAGAAATTCTCCTGAATCTCTATTTTGGTAAATTTTATACCGGCTCTTACTCAGTAATTACATCTGTTTGTGAATTAGTGTCGAACTCCGTCTCAATTTATCGGAATAAGCAGCTGAACTCTAGTGAAAATATGATTAAATTTTATTTGGTTTGCTTGTTTTTATTATCTTTTATCTTTTTATTATCTTGAGCTCAATATCCCTGTCCGTGCCGGATCAGCTGAACTCTAGTCGTTCGCTGTAAATTGCCTACACTCCAGGGGAAAACAGAGTTCGTCCAGGTTTGGCTGATGTGAAATCTGGTCACTTTATGCATACATAAATAAAAGATTTTGAAGTGAAGTTCATTACAGTATCTTTTTAGTGAAATATGATTAAATTTTATTTTATTATATAGCTCAGATAACCGGAAAATTTAATTATCTTGAGCTCAAAATCCCTGTCCGCGCCGGATATCTAAGTTTTTACAGTGTCGATATTTTCGTAGCTCTTTTGTTTATCTCGATATCGCATATGGTTCGATTCTATCATATATAACCTCACACGTGTCCACGTGTTCTTGTAAAATAGGGATCTTCCCATTACCATTTCATGTATGTTTTTATTTACTACAATATCGGGTGCTACGCTTTCTTTAATTAAGTTAAACATAAACCTTGTATGTGCACGTACTAACAGGTAAGAGGTGAATCAGCATGTCGTAAAACATTGTAGTCCACGTACTAATATGCAACAGTCAAAGTTCGCTGCACATTAAAGCTGCAAGAGGCGCATTTTTCTTGTCTGGGACGGCTGCATAGCGCTAGTGCTCTTATGACCACACACAAGTTGGTGTTCTGGTCCTGCTACGGCGGGGAGTAAAGTTGATGTGGAGAAAGCAACATCATTTGGCTCCGGGATGAAGTCGTCATTATCAGGTAATGAAATCTTGGGAAATTTTTATTTTGAATTAACGTCGAATTATTGTAATCGGTTTGTTCAGAATTATTTTATTGTGAACGAGAATGCGGGATTGACTTCTTGGTTTTATTTATCGTATCGCGAAAACTTGATTTTTTCCTAGTTAAGGACGCATTAGTGTTTAATATGGCCTATATCGGATTAGCTCTTTTGAGTAAAAGTCTTCTGCTATTATCTCGGAAGCTTGTGGTGAGCATTCTGACTGCATTTTAATGAAAAAGTATGTACCCATGCATTAGTTTTTGGGATACTTCATTTTTATCATATTTAACAGAAATTTGTCATTGTAGATTTTCACAGTGTCATCATAACATTAATTTTCGAGGAGCGTTGTACAGGTGATTTTCATAATTCCACCATTGCCTAAAACTCGGCAAGTATATGCATGCACAAAAGTTGCTCGGCAGGCTTCAAGATAAATGTTTTGAAGTATGCAGAAAAGCTGCACTATGGGAATTTCTCAGGTTTAATTATTTTAAAGATATGTTTAGAATATGGGCTGTGGGTTTTATATAGCATCAAAATTTAAAATTTTAGGATAATTGTGGCAATAAGATAGAAATTCATAAATGATGAAATAGTTTAATTCCTTTTTTCTGCATTTTGTCAGATGAATAATAGATTGTCTCCGTTAAATTTGTGGAAGTGCTTTGGGAAGGCAATTTTTGAAATTTTTCAAGGTTTTTATCAGTGAAAGTTAGTTGAATACTTACAGTTCATGCAAATTTTTAGGAATCTGTTATGTAATGATAGTGATAGTTGTGATAGACATTTCTATTTTATTCAGCATATTTCCTTTGGTGGTAGAAAACTTATCAGTTAAACATAATAAAAATGAATTAATATGGTAGCTCCAGTTTTCCATGTGCAAAAATTTTCAATTTATTTTTTCGAATGCCATTTTAGTTGTGCACCATCTGACCTTATATTGCCAGAAAGTTGGGTCCAATTAAAACAGTCAGATATGATTATGGTTTCTTAGAGCAATAAACTACTGTGTGATCACTTAAGTTGGTTCTCCTTTCCTCTCAGTAACATAGAAGATAATATATCTGAAGATCCAAATGATGAAAATGTTCAAACATTGAAAGAAATGATTCCAAGGAAATATTAAATTTTTGATTTATCAATTTATTTTCTAACCAGTAGTAATTGAACTAAGAGGTTTATTGAGACTTTATATCTGTGCTTGTAAAATTGACGTGATTCTTTGTAGGATACAGGCAACTCTCCTTCAATGGACATTCATTTAACACAAGTTAACAAATGTATTGAATTTGAAAGCAAGGAAATGTGTGTGTAGTTTGACGAAGGTTAGCAAATATATAACTTGGATCATAAAAATTCATGTTTATGGAAAGTCGTATTCAAAGGCCCTCTTGTATACCTATAGAGCAGAGGGTTCAGAACCTTTTTGATTTGGCAAGCACCACTATACTTAATGCAAAAATAGAAATTGTGAATAAAATCAAACGAATGTTCAAGTTATTCTTAATATTTGTAATGCATTTCAAAAGAAATTAACTGATCATATTGAGCATCGGTTCTAGGGAACTGGGTTTGGCCATCACTCTATGCTTCAGTCTGTGATGTAGAATGACAGTGGTCAACTGCAATAGGATTGTTACATCATGATGATTTGTTAACAAGACAGTTCTGTGCTCATGTCCTTCATGCTTGCTCTCACTAAGAAGGCCTTTTCTTGTTTGGTTGTCTCATTTGATCCAATATTTTAGGTGCTTTGATGGACAATTTTTGATACTTAAAAAGTATAAAATGAATTCAAGATTGAAAATTTTTTGTTGGAATACATCTTTGCTTTTAATATGGAAGTCAACGATGTTCTAAGAATTTTCCTGTAGCGAGCGATTTTCAGGAGTGCATGTCATTCATTGAAAGAGAGTTGCCTGTACTATAAGATTATGAGATAGCATCTATAATCAAATAAAAAATCTTAGTGATGATAATGTCTTTAGGTGCAAGTAATGTTTGAAAAATTAACTTAATTAGGGAGTCTTTATAACCAAGAAGACAGCAGCATCAAACAGGTATATCAGAGTGAGAATAACTACAGCGTAGGAGACATTTTATGAGTTGATAAGGGATGGTTTGAATAAATATTAAAACGGTATTGATAAAAAAATATGTGGAGTGAAGTATAACACAACATGGGATATAAGGAAAGATGATTGTTCAGAAGTGATAGTGTCAGTTTTTACCACATGAAGAGCAATATCAGGGTTTTGTTGTATCGAAGGCTCTACTTCCAGCAAATTGGAAATCTTTGCTTACTCTTCCTTCTTCTAATATTCTGAGTTGAAGTTATCTTTGATTGTGTAAGGCAAAGTGCCATCAAAGTTATAAAGGTATTAACTCTTTTATCCAATATGGAACTTGCTATAGAGTCATTTTCTATCTATTAGTGATGGGCATTGTCGTTCTTTTTATGGATTTGTTCCTTTTGTATCATTCTGAAGCCAGAACGATACAGTAGTATCCTCCTATTATTATGTATAGACGTTTCTTACAGAGGAGGAAATCATTAGAATTAAAAAAATATTTGTAATGAAGAAATATCTGTCTCAAAAATGAATTTTTTTTCAAGGTGAGATGAAATGCTTGCAGTATGCAAGCACCTTCTACTAGTCTGTTATATCCTCCACCTCCTCTGTAAGAAACGTCTATATATTATGATAGGAGGATACTACTGTATTGGCACTTCCAGATGAGCTGGAGATTCGAAATTTTTTTCTTAGGTAGGATTTTGTGCAAAACCTACTAGAAAAAACGAAAATCTTGAAAAAGTGCAACAATGCGAACGTTAAAAATTCGCAATTGTTTAAACAAAATTTCAAGGTTTATGTATTTCCGCATGTGCTACGGAGTTGAAATTTTTTTATAAGTAGAATTCATAAAAAAACAAAATAGGTATTATACAAATTTTGATATTTTAATTTGTTTGGCAGTTAAAAAAAAATTCTTCAAGTTTAAACAAATAGATAACTGTTTAGGCATTACAGGATGAGCTAGGAAGCTGAAATTTTCAAGTTATTTACGGAGTATTGCATTTGCACAAATAAACATTTGAATCTCTCCATAAACATATTGCGGCGGCCGTTAAAAATGTTTAAAATTTAAACAATTGGAAAAATATTATTTCACTTCTAGAAGTACTACAACTTTAAAATTTGGCAGAAATGTGTAGCATTAATACCCCATAATGGAGAAAGTATAAAATTCTTAAAATTGCAAAGTTTTGGGATTGTTTTAATCTATTATTTTTACATAAGGGAAAAATTAAAATCGCTCTGGAGGTGAAATATTTAGAATTAAAAAAATATTTGTAATGATGAAATATGAAAAATGAATGTTTTTTATGTTGAGATGATATGCTTGCAGAATGCATTCTTAGGTAGGATTTTTTGCAAAACTGACTAGAAAAAAACGAAAATATTGAAAAAGTGCAACAAAGCGGCCGCTAAAAATTCGCAATTGTTTAAACAAAATTTCAAGGTTTATGTATTTCCGAATGAGCTACGGAGCTGAAATGGCTTTACTTATATCTCTTTATGTTTTGTATATTTTATATACTCTTCATTATAATACTTTTATTCTTAATATTCATGATATTGACTAAGGGTTAAATGTAAGAATGGACCTTATGGTCCAAATTTCGCCCAAATAAAGATGATTATCTATCTATCTATCTACCTCCCTCCCCCCTCTCTTCCTCCCCATCTCTGTGATGGTTTTTTGCATTGGCATAGCCCGAAACCTTGTGTGAGGGTTTAAGAGTTGTATTCAACAGTTATTCTGTTATTCAATAACCGTGTTATAGAGGTGATTATAAAAAGTGTGTTATTTGTCACGTTGTTATTTGTTGTTGTGTTATTAGTTGTTATTGGTTTAGAGGTGCAAACTTTTGTATTAAAACATATCTAATAATGAAATATGTCAGAAAAATTGTTTTGAAGGTGAGATAAAATGCTTGCAAAATGCAAGCACCAACTATGTACTTGTATTTAAATATTATTTATGATATGATAAGAGGTTAATAATGTTTAGGCACTTCCAGATGAGCTGGAGACTTGAAATTTGGTATAATTATAGGTTTTTCATCACATCCAAACAGAAAAATCTGAAATCGGGAAAATTCATATTTGAAAGGGCTGTTTTGGCCCCATTTTTGCCCCGTAAGAAAAGCACGTAAATCGTATCATATATTAAATATATAAAGGGATACTAAAGTTTAGGCACTTCCAGATTAGCTAGAGACTTGAAATGTTTTATGTGGATAGGATTATATAAATAGCTTACAAAAAAATCGAAAACCTTAAAAAATGTAAACAATACGGCCGATAAAAATTTGCAAATGTTTAAACAAATAATTAATGTTTTTGTATTTCTGTATGTGCTACAAAGCTGAAATTTTTTGCTATGGTAGAATTTATAAAATAACCTAATAGGTATTATAGAAATTTTGATATATTTATTCGGCTACCTATTAGAAAGTCTTCAAGTTTAAAATGTTTAGATACTAGGGGACAAGCTATGGAGCTGAACATTTTCATTTATTTAGAATGTAGTGCAAAGGCACAAATTAATGTTTGAAAATCTCCATGAAGTTGTTATTGTGGCCGTTAAAAAGTTTTTAAATTGAAACAATTTGATAAATATTATTTCACTTCTAAATGTGCTACAACATTAAAATTTGGCAGAAATGTGTGGCATAAGTACCAAACAATGGAAAAAGTATAATATTCTTAAAATTGCAAATTTTAGGGATTGCTTTTACTCCAATATTGTTCCGCAAGGAAAGAACAAAGAACGGTGCAGAGGTGAAAACTTTTGAAATAAAAAAAATTTCTAAAAATGAAATCTCTCTGAAAAATTAATTTTTTCAAGGTGAAATGAAATGCTTGCAGAATGCAAGCATTTTTACTAGTAATAGATATAAATAATAGATCAACATGCTTCATAGACAATTGAGTGTAAAAGTCTTGGTGCTGCCCAAAGATTTACAATGAATAATAATATTATCTTTTAACACCTTTGGCAAAATTTAGTCAAACAATATTTATTTTATCTCTATATCAAATTCAGTGTTTAAAATTTTTCCTCTTTCTTTTAGATTCTGAGCAAAAATGGACCATGTTGAGCAGAGAAAGTATGCACATGGTTGGCAGACTGGAGCCATGAAGAGTCCTGCTGTGCTGTGCCCAGAATATAGACATCTGGATGTGAGATTAGAGGGGAGTTTTGGCTGGAGGATATGGAGTGAGGAATTTTTTATCTAGCTGTTGCAAATTCTGGTTTGTTCATATCAGCAGACAATGGTGGTTATTGGGATGGGAATGAATATTCATTAGAAACTGTTACATCTGGATAAACCCCTCAAGCATGACTTTTTCCATGGCATTTAAACTCTCAAGGATGTCTTATTTTGGCCATGTTGATTTTTGAGCACATATTCACTTACTAGGAGAGGTTACGCCCTTCCCCTCTGGGATTCGGATGAAATTTGTATAGTAGAAAGTATACATGAAATAAGAGGTCCCTTGTATGAAAATGCTTTCCATTGACTCTTAGTTTCTGAGTAATAACGATTCCAAACGAAAATGCTATAAAACTCCATTTGGAGTAATATTCTTCAAACGTAAGTGGTGGCCGCGGCAGTTTAGGCAGTAACCTTTCTTCGTATGATTTTTGGGTTCTCTATGGGAGAATATATTTATTATTATTATATACGTATTATTATTATAAAAATATATCGTTATACCAAAATATGTTTATAATAATATTTATTTAATAATTTTTATAGTAATGTTTATAAAATATTATTATACCAATATTATTGGTTATAATTTTGGTTTCTAAGTACATTTTCTATTCGTAAACAACTAATAGAAGCATGTTCATGAATGCAAACTGTGTTTTACAGATAATATTTGTAAATGTAAATGTGATTGTGATAAACATGCTTTTATCAGACGCTCATGATGCCGCAAATATTGTTTTCCTTGTTTTTATGATGTATATCATCCTAATATCTGCATTTGTTTATATATGAATAAATGCACTTTATATATGAAGCATGGTATGAATTAATAAAATGATCTCTTATCCTTAATAATAGTTATTTCTACAAATAGCAAATGATTTGTCTATGATACTTCCACAAAAACGGTTTGTTCTTGTTGTTTTAATACCTCACATAATTTGTTTTGGAACATTTTGCTTACTTATATAGAGAGCCTCTGCCAGTAGTTATTATTATTATTTATTATCAACAAGTAGATTAAAAGTTGGCAACATTACATAAAAGGCTACTTGATGTACAAAATAACATATAATTACACCAACTAAGATTTAAAATATTACTTACTGCTAAATTGAATGAATTACATATTTGCTACTTTAGTCCTTTGGATTTGCTTCACAAATCAAAATCTTCTTTTAACTCCTACATGTGGTTCTCAGTATCTTGTGCATCAACAGCAGCCTTAGTCTGTTGCCGGATCTGAGTGTATCCCAGCATGCTCCACCTACAATTAATTTCTTTTGACTTCCATCAGGTTTTCTGAGTGTTAAAGGTCATTATTACCTTGTAGAAGTATTTCTCAACCTTTCTAGAGATGTGGATCTCCTAGAAAGTCGCACATTTTCTGTGGAACTCTTCCTCATTTTGGTTCATAAATTTTTCATACATTTTTTCACTTGGAAATATTAATCAGCTGTGTGCAGAATCTAACAAGTTATAGATAAAAATAAAGATGTCCTACTCAACTTGCAGATCCCTAACAAATAAAAGAAGTTTGCATGCATATGGATGGATGGAAAGAACAAAGCTAATAGGTGCTTAACGTTGGAAACGAAACCCAACTAATAATGAATTTGAAAATTGCCTCAATGCATATATTCAGTGCTTGAAGTATGGAAAAAGATTAAAGGTTGGTTCTGAGATACACTAACCTAACAAACAGTATGCAACAGCAATATAAATTGACAAACAACATGACAGTTCAATAAAATGATATAATAGATTACTAAATATAGATAATAGACTGGCCCTCAGGGGCGGATCCAGAAACTTCCCAAGGGGAGGGCGATCGCCCCAATTGCCCCTCCCCCTCTTGATTCCACTTCTGCCGACGACCATACATTTTGAAAATCTCTATCCCCATCAGAACCTTTCTTTCCCTTGTCTTATAGACTTAATCTTTGGTGTAGAAACAAGGAATGCTTTGCGGAATGAATTTAAGAATGTACCCAGTGGATGGCAATAGGGTCGTCCAAGGGGAGGGCGATCGCCCCTCCCTTGGATCCACTACTGCTGGTCCTTCAGATTTGTGTCAGTAGATGATTGGCAGAATTCAAATTCGTACCAGAATGGTTTCAAGTACTCTAAAAGGAAGTGGAAAGGCATTCCACCTTACATCAAACTCTGTTACGTTTCCAGTACCATTCAAGAATTGGGCCAACAGCATATAAATAATGTGAGGGCATTTATTTCAATTTTAAGTTATCATGAATCCAATTTTGTAAGGTGATCATGAAGTTTTCCAGAAAAATCATGAAAGAAAATGTGTCCTTAATCATTGCAACATTTTTTAAATTCCTAGTAAATTATTTGAAATTAATTTCACTTCCAGAAGTCAAATAAATTATGAATGGAATGCATGAAAAAATCTTTGCATTACTTTTCTAATTCATTTGCAGTCTTCAATGTTTGTTTCTAATTTACTTGACAGATGCTATGAAGGACAATCTCGGTGTTGGATGAGTTGCTGTTACTACCTCTTTCCCTAGAAAAGACATTACTGTGCACCAAAGCTTGATCACGACTTTAGAAGTAACTCCAGCTGTTGGGATATTCTGGCAACTAGTAGAGGTATATGAAGTATTTGTCATTGCTGATGACTTTGCAAAGTTAGGCTGTTGGTGTTTCATTACCAACTTTTTTGTATTATTAATGGTTTTTGTTGTACTTATTTAGAAACTATTTAAGTTATAGGAGGTGCGATCCAAAAGTTCCCAGACTGGACGCATGGAGAGCTAACTGGATGTAGTATGGACTTGGGCTGCTAGGTAGCGCTAAACAGCTTCATTCTGAAGCAGTCTGCCAAGTTTCACGTTGATACAAGCATTTTTTTTTCACGATCGTTTTTGTGTGTTAGTGTTAGTGGTGTTCTGCAATTTTTGCTGCAAAAAAAGGCTGACTTGAAGGTGCAGTGTGTGTGCATCAAGTTTTGCTCCAAACTCAGCAAAACCACGTCAGAGAATCACGAAATGCTTAAAGTATTTGGTGATGACGCCATGGGCAGAACCCAGACTTTCAAATGGTTTTCATGGTTCAAACATGGGCAAATGTTGGTTGAGGATTCCGAACCTTCTGGTCGGCTCTCAACCAGCAGAACAGACGAAAATGTTGAAAAAGTGTGTCAGGCCATCCACAAGGACCATCGGCAAATGATTGATGACGTCTGCAGCATCGCTGACCTATCATTCGGTTCATGCCAATGCATTCTCAGAAATGACCGAAACTTCCTTTCCAGGGTGATGAAAGCTGGGTTCACGGCTACGATCCAGAAACCAAGCAGCAGTCATCCCAGTGGAAGATTCCATCTTCACCATGACCGAAGAAAGCGAAGCAGGTCAAGAACAACATCAAGAGCATGCTGATCTGTTTATTCGACATGGAGGGAATTGTTCACAAGGAGCTCATTTCTGTAGGTCAGATGGTGAATCAGCACTTTTACATCGAGGTCTTGAGGCATGTGAGGGAGGATGTGAGGCAGAAACGTCCGGACAAGTGGGGCACACAGGACTGGCTGCTGCATCACGACAATGTGCAGGCCCACACCGCTCTGTCTGTCCCCCGACCTAGCCCCCTGTGACCTCTTTTTGTTCCCCAAGATGAAGACTCTGCTGAAGAATTGCAGGAGGTGCTGAACGACATCTCCCAAACGGAGTTCCAGAGGTGCTTCCAGTGGTGGGAAAAGCATTGGGCCTGCTGTATCAACTCCCAAGGGGACTACTTCGAAGGGCACAGCAGTGATTAGAACCTAAGGAAAGCCTACATTTTTTTATCGGTACAGTCCGGGAAATTTTGCATTGCACCTCGTATTTTGTTATAACAATACCTCAACTGGCATTATATTGTATGTCTTTTTGGTTAGCTATTTTCTTACTCACTAGATATGTATGGATAACTTGATCAAACAAATATTGTGAGCTGTAAAAATCAGTCACTAGGGGAGACGAAAAGAAATATAGATTCAACTAGCATAATTGCCCATCAAATATGACAGGTATGCATGAATTAAGTTCAAATTGTAATAAAAATTAATGAAATCAATTTTTATAGGCACTAAAAAGTAAACAATAAATATAAAATTCACATAATTGAATGTTACAAAGAGCAAAAATAGTTTTGGGCGAATAGAAATTGTATGACAAAGAAATACATTACGCCATACAATTCTTGTGCCACATAAATTATATTTAACTTACAAAACATTTAATTTTGTTCCTCTCTGTCTCTCTCCTTCTTTCTTTCTTCCTCTCTCTCATATGAAAGTGTTCAAAGCATGCATTCCTTATGCATATATTATAAAGATTAAGGTGACAATACAATCTTGAGGCTTAACAACGAAACGGTCGGCAAGGCAACATATCATTACAAAGCTTAAATTCTTCAGATAAATACGATTTAAACAAAACTTTAGCGATCTTGTATCGTAGGCAAAATGTGACAATAAGAATATGAAACATTATTTATTATTCTTTAAAATGATCCAGCTTTGAAGATCGTACATTAATTCTTTCTAATTTTAATTTGCAAAAGAGTAAAAGCCTCTAAGTCGAAAAATCAATTTTTACGTGTTATCCTATGGGAAATGGCACCCCCCTCCCCTTCCCCTATCCCCTTCCACCAAAAATTAAAATTCTGGCCCTGAGGTGCACATCCTCATGATCTCATTAGTAAGTGTATGTCTTTCCGAAAGCTTCTACGTTTGTGATGTTTCTGTGTTTTAGTGTTCTTTTACGTGTGTCGCTTCGACATCCCCGGGGCCTCGCCTACCTGAAGTCGTCTGATTGGTGAGTGCTCACTGGGTTTCCTCATCCCAACACCTTGTTGACATCCATTTATATATATATATATATATATATATATATATATATATATATATATATATATATATATATATATATATATATATATATATATATATATATATATATATATATATATATATATAGGAAAATATCCATCTAGATAAGGGAATTTTCAATTGCAAGTTTATCAGTGGAGTCATTCCTTCCTTTCCTTGACCAGGAATCGGTGGTAGAATATCTGCATGGCAAGTGGAAGATCCGGGTTCAATTCCTTATCATAGCAGACTTTTTTTCTTGTTTAAAAAATATTCCCAACAATGTAATTGTCAAAACTCGTGCTCGTATTGTTGTCACTAGGCTAAATGCTTTCCCCTCTTCTACCTCAAAATTTGATTATCTTGACAAATGACTGCTGCTAGAAATAAAATCAATATAAATGGTGATAGTTTAAATAATTTATTATCTTTTAAAAATTTAAATTCCCTTTTTTTTATTAATTTGAACTCTTTTTTTGATGGGCTATATACTAGTAACCGTATATCTTACATTAGCTTTGTGACCTGGTGTTGCCTGGGTTGGATTTGGGATTGCACAAACTTATATACCCTCGCACCGCCCATGTGCTCTGTGCACGCTCTCGTGGCCGACGCTGCAACTTATATACCTTCACACTTCCCACACACACAACATACAAAGCGTTACTTCTAAAAATTACCTACAGAGAAGTATTTTGTTCCATAAAATGGTTCTTGAAAAATGTCATAACTTTCGATCAGACTCTATATTCATTCATATGTTTTTTGTATGTGAAACGTATTTACACTATAGGTAAAAACGTTATTTGCCTTAAACATGCTGTATATTCTGTATTTTTTATGCAAACCAGTTAGTTGTAATGCTGAACAAATTAGTGAAAGAATGGTGCAAATCCGTTCAGCCTTTCTTGAGTTATAAGGGAAGATAGTTACAGACAGAAATGGATTTCTCACCAGGGCTGTGCTGTGCAAGAGTGGTATCCAAACCTACTTTGGGGCCTACCCTGTTGCCTAAAAAAAGATTGATTAAAATCAGTTGGTTTTTTCCGGAGATATTTTGGTTAGAAGGGGATTTTCGATTTTTGCCTTTTATATATTAGATGTTATCCTTAAAGTTGCTATGGTTTGTTTCACATTAGAACTAAAAATAGAAAATACATTTTTAAAAATTAAGTTAATAACTTTTATAAAGTGAACAAAAAGTGAAAAAATAACAAAATAAAAATATTTTTATTAATAACTTATAAAAATCTGATGTGGCAACCACATGACTTTCTCCGTATCTGTAATATTTCTAAAAATTCCAAATAGGTTAGATAATAATAAATATTTTAAGAAACTGCCAGAAAGTTGTAGGTTTTCCAAAGTACAGAAATAAACTCAAATCATACAAAGGTTGTAGAAAACTAAATTTCCTACAACTTTCATTCCAATACATTTTTACATTTATCAAATATTAAAGCAAATATTTCAAAATAACGGATAAGTGACAAGATTAACACCCACTTGAGGTTGACCAATTTTTACCAAAAACTAATCAGTTCTTGTGACTTTTATAAAAATGTTCAATGTAAAATTTCTCTTATACTACATATATGGAGATAGTAAAAAATCTGATGTGGCCACCACATGACTTTCTCCATATATATTTCTAAAAATTCCAAATAGGTTAGCTAATAATAAATATATTATGAAACCGAGAAAATTTTAGATTTGACAAAGAACAGAAATAAATTGCCTTCAATCCGGAGTAAACTCAGAGAAGGGAAAATACACACAGACAGTGGCAAAATATGCGATGTTGGCCTTTTTGTATTTTCCTGTTTTAAAAAATTCCACAAAGCAGGATTTATAAGTGTAATGCAGAATGAAATTCGTATTGTCATGCATGAACAAATGAACTAAAATCTGATGTTGCCACCACATGACTTTCTCCATATCTGTAATATTTCTAAAAATTCCAAATAGGTTACATAATAATAAATATTTTAAGAAATGGCGGGAAAATTTTTAGACTTTACAAAGAAAAAAAATAAACTCGAACCATAGCCTTCTGATATTGGATATAGCCAGAAAGCTCCAAAAATTAAGAAAAGAAATTGGAGAATTATTTAAGATGTAACTAAGCATCAATTGTTAATAATTGTTGTCCGTAGGTGGCGTGGTGGTGGCATCTAAAATATAAGATATCTCTTAAACAATGCATTATATGGAATAATGTTATGAACCAAGGTTGTAGAATATTAAATTTCCTACAACTTTTATTCCTATACATTTTTACATTTATCAAACATTAAACCAAATATTTCAAAATAATGGATAAGTCACACGAGTAAACACCCACTTCCGGTTGACTGATTTTTACCAAAAACTAATCAGTTCTTGTGACATTTTATAAAAATGTTAAATATAACATTTTGCATTGACCTGATTAATAGTTTTTGAGTTAGAGCATCCACAAAAAGCTGCCATACACACACAGACATCATTGAGAAAATGGTCAAAACGTGTATTTCCGTTGAAATCTAGAAGTCAATTTATTTCATGAATACAATACTTTCCCCTATACTACGTATATGGAGAAAGTAAAAATATACAAATTAAATAAAAAAAGCTTTTTAGTTAACTTTGATAAAACTGAAATGAAAAAAAATAATTTAAATTATTGAATTAATAGAGATTGAGTATATAAAAGTTGTTGCAATTTTAATAATTAGTTCAGATGTTTTACAGAATTCTACATAACTATTAAATTATTCAATATAAAACTACTGCTGTAAATAGCTAATTACCATATATGCTGGCATATATGTTGACTTTTGAAACTAAAAAAATTCTGAAAAATCGATTTATATGCCAAATATAAAATGTGACCCTTAAATAACATTTAAAACATTGATATTTATGAAAAACTTGGATCTTACAGCATAGGTGATCGCCATTGTTTACGTATTGTCATTTATTTTAGAAGATTTAAGATAATTATTTTTAATAGTAATAAAAAAAATTTTAACTTGTTTTTATTATTGTATCTCAAAAATATAAACAATCTATTTGCAATTACAGGAAGGAAGGATAAGTAGAAATACATTCTGCCAATAGATGGCGATACGGTATATGACTGATCTATCTTAAATTTAACAAATGATTTAATAACTCAAAAATCGACACCGCATTTTTTGGAAAAGGTTACATTTAGGTTTTAAAAACAATAAAACTCCTTGTATTCTTCATTCGAAGTTTTTTTTAATGAAAAAGTAGGGGGTCGACTTTTACGGTAAATATGTCTAGTCATGTATTTACAATCCAAAAAATCCAGGTCGACTTATACGCCGGCATACAGTACTTTTAATTTTATTTTGTGCACACGCAACATTTGGTAAATGGATGGAAATGGATTATCTATGACAAAAAAATGAACATCAGTACATCTATTTTCTTTACACTGTTTGTAAGTGAAACTAAATTGGTAATTTACAATGAAGGAATGGTCTTTAACATAAAGATTAACAACAACAACACACCTTGACGCTTTCCCTTGTGGGGTAAGCCATGCCATGTCTTCCAATTACCAACCCATCACCACATGCTTCCTCCACACACTTCTATCCTTGCACACTTCTTTTGCTTCACTTACACTCATACACTGAGTCACACATTTCCTTTTATTCCTCATACTTTTCACATTCCTTTTTCTCAGTGTCTCACTAACCACATCCAACCAAGTCTTGTGCGGTCTGCCTCTCCCTCTCTCGCCATTCACTCTTCCTTCATATATTTGTTTGGTGATTCTACCCTCCTCCATTCTTTCTACATGTCCGAACCACCTCAGCAGACCTCCCTCATACAAATCTGTCACACTAGCTTTCATACCACATTCGTTTATCACCCAATTATTCCTTACTTTGTCCCTCCTAGATTTCCTGCAAACTCTTCTCATGTATCCCATCCTAACTGTATTCAACCTACTTTTATGCTTCTCCTGACACACCCATGTTTCACTGCCATACAGCAAGGTAGGCATTAAAACACTCTTGTATACAGACATTTTCGCTTCTTTTGACAACCATTCATTCTTTGCAATTGACCACACACTCCCTGCCACCTTTCTACCATCATTCACTCTCCTTTTGATTTCCCCATCTACTCTACCATTTTTACTAAACATTCTACCAAGGTATACAAATTCATCCACTACCTCATAAGTTCCACCATTTATGCTAAATTGACAGTCGTTCACCTCATTCTCCTGATCGAACACAACTACCTTGGTTTTGGCCACATTTATCCTTAAGTCCATTCTCACTGTCGTATCATGCAGGCTATCTAACATTCTCTGCAATTCTCCTGGGTTCTCAGCCATTAACACAGCATCATCAGCATACAAAAGTACACGAACATTCTCTCCACCAACCTTAACACCCATCATATCCATACATGCCTGTCTCTCACATTTATCCATGAACACATTAAATAACAAAGGGGACATGACAAATCCTTGTCGTACACCTTGCTCAACTCTAAACCAATCACTCATCATGCCATTCACCCTTACAGATGCCCTACTTACAGTATACACTACCTTTATAGCATTCAGCAACCAACCATTCACTGCATACTTGCTCAGAACATTCCACAATTCATTACAATTCACTCTCTCATATGCTTTCTCTAGATCAGCAAATGCACAGTACACTTTCTTTCTTACATCCATGCACTTCTCAACCACTTGCTGGAGGGCAAATATTTGGTCGGTGCAACCCCTTCCAGGCATGAAGCCACATTGCACTCCCCACATTGTATCCATAGTTACTTTTTGTACTCTTTCAATCAAAACCTTCCCATACACCTTTCCAGGTATACTCAGCAAACTAATCGCTCTATAATTCTTACATTCAGTCCTATCTCCCTTACCCTTGTATAATGGTACAATTACACCATCCTTCTATTCAGCAGGCACTCTCGAACTCTTTGCACACAGATTGCACAGATCCCACATCCAACACATAAGCAAATCACCTCCATACTTCATCATCTCTCCCGTTATGCCATCCACACCTGCAGCTTTTCCATTTTACAACATATTCACTGCTTTAACTACCTCGTTCTTACTAATCCCCTCATATTCATTAATATACACTCCAACAGATTCACTCGGATTTTTAGACCCATTCACAACATTTCCATACTACTCTTCAAAATACTTTTTCCAACACTCCCTTACATCACTCTCATTCCACACCATATCACCATTCTTTCCTTGAATTCCGCTCACACCCTTACTCACTCCTTGCCTTGCTCTCTTCACCCATTTCCAGAACAACTTCTTATTCCCCTCAAAATCATTCTGCATTTTCTCAGCTTCATTCATCCGCAATTGTTCTTTACTCTCTTTCACAATATTTTTTGCAGCTCTCCTTTTCTCTTTATACATTTCATACAGTGCCTTTCACTTATTTTCATTCTTAGCAGCAATCATTCTCACATGTGTCTCCTTTTTCTCATTCACAGCCACTTTAACTCTCTCATTCCACCATGCATCGCCTCTCATTCTTCCAACAACTGCAGTCCCACACACCTTAGTAGCACACTGCAAGATAATACCTTTCAATCTGTTCCAAGCCTTCTCCACATTCTCTTCTCTCATTTCCTCCTTCCATTCAATCTCTTTGGCCATTAGTCCTTTCTTTTAGCACACTTTCATATTCTCACCTATTCATTTGCTCTTGCAATCTTTCCACTTTTACTCTAGTTACCTTCTCTTTCCTCTTTCTCACAATCCATTTTCTCCCAAGATCTACTCTAGAGATCACTAAATAGTGGTCTGATCCACATTCTGCACCTCTTACAACTCTCGTATCATTCACAGACTCCCTCAACCATTCATCATACACAACAAAATCAATCACACTCTTCGCTTCCCCTCTTGTCCATGTATCCAAGTGGATTGACTTGTGCTTGAACCATGTGTTCGAGACAAACATTCCCATTTCCATACATACATTCACCAAGCTTTCACCATTATCATTCACTCTTGGGTCACCAAATGGTCCAAGGACCCTTTTCGTGCCTTCTCGTTTTACTCCCACCCATCCATTCATATCTCCAAGCATAATTACTCTTTCACCTGGTTCAAACTCACTCAAAATATCTCTCAATTCTTCCCAAAATTTATTCTTATCATATTCATTCTCACCGTCAACCGGAGCATAACATGTAACAAGCATAATCCTGTGCACACCCACTTTCATCCGCACCCACAACAGCCTTGGTGACACTAATTCATGCTTTCTCACATGCATCTTAGCCCCTTCATTCACTATCAATCCCACACCTTAACTACCATGCACGCATTCATCTACTCCAGACCAAAAGGCCAAACTACTGTTATTCATTTCTATCACATCCCTCCCTTTACGCTTAGTTTCACTCACACACAAAACATCTATCCTCCTTTTATCCATTTCATTCATCAATTCACTCTCTTTCCCATACACACCTTTTACATTCCATGTTGCAATCTTCCATACTGGGTCATCATCAGATGGGCCAACCTGCTTCGACCTACACTGCCCATCATGGTTTCGGTTGTCCAAGGCATTCTTATAACACATTGTGGTATCGTTAAAAATAGGGTAAGTAAGCAACCTATACTGTACCCGTGCCATATGCAGCATTCCCTACTAATGGTAAGGGCACAATACCGGTCAGTTTTGGTACAATTTAGCCATCATGCTACAAGCGAAACCAATACCCAGCATTACCCCAGGTATGCTTACGCTATTCTACACAAGCTAGGATCTCTACTCTAGAGACTACCTTGTAAGCCAACATTCCGTTGCCCGTGTCCTACCAACTAGGAGGTACGTGCAGTTTACTGACACACTTGGGACACACACAAAGATTATATTACTACTATTTGAGTGAGGCATGTATTAAATGATTGTTGAGTGTTTTATTAATTACAAATGATTAGGAAATAAATCTGAATAAAAAAAATTTGATATTTCCTTGGCATCGCTACTGTCATATTATTTTTTTAATTCTTAGACATACTAAACCATTAATTATCTTTTTTGACATGATTGAATAAGTTGTAAAGAATGCGTCTGCCTTATTTGTGTGCACACATGATGCTAGAATCTTTCCTCTTGTTAAAGTAAATTGTTATCAGCAACAAGTTTTTGATAAACGAAATTCTGTTCACCAAAGTTTACAAGTGCATTATCTGCAGACAAAAAAATACCGATTCTATATTTTAATAATTTTCTTCTAGAACTCAAATCAATTGATATTTGATGGAAACACTTCTTTCATTGGGGTCCTGATACAAATCCAAAATACCTTGTTTTAGACCTTTAGAGGGAAAGTACTGTACCACTGCAGGAAAAATTTTAATTTCCTTTCTTTGAAGAGTCAGTGCCAAGAGGAAAATAATTAGCCTCCAAAAAATCTTTTAAAAGCAGTTGTTGAGCAGCCGGAACCATAATACTCTCACAGATGCTTATGCAGTTTGTTTTGCCACGTTATTTTTTCAGTGCTGAAATCAGTAATATAACTGCAATCTTGACTATTGTAATGTTTCACTCCATGGTAACTAGAGGTATCTTCACTGACAGTAATTAAGTAATCTTCATTAGAGTTATTCTTTTGAAAAAAATTGGATATCGACAGTTGTTTTTTTGTCTTACAGCTAACTTGTGTGTCAAACTTTCTGGATGAATAGTTAATGTTTTTTTTTTCATGCTTAATGGAAATTTCTTTTCCACATAATTTGAATTCACCATTAAATGCATCGTTTCACAAGTCACTTTCATTGCTCATTCATTTAACCTCCCTGGCGTTATGTTTTTCTACACTGGTTTACTCCCCAGCGTTGACTTTTTATAGACATGGTTAAAAACTACATTTTATTTTTATTATATATTTTTTAATTTTATAAATTTTATAATTGTTAATAATTGAATGTTTTAGTTTATCATTTTTTAAAATCTTTTTTGTTTAAACATTTTTATAATTTTTTATGTAATATTTTTAACTTTTTATAATTTTTATTGCTAATTTTACAATAATAGTTGAATTTTTATAGATTAACCTTTTATATTTTTAACTAATTTATATGGACTATTTTATACCATTGGAATATTTTTACATGTAATCCTTTTTTGTGTGGTACTCTTCAAAACATGGTATAGCACATAGTCCTACATCACATATTATGCAACAAAATCTCGTTTCTTTTCGGACTTTCTTGCCTTTTCCATCAGTTTTTGCACAGCAAACTACGCACATTCTCGTTGGTGATTTCTTTTTTTCCGTAGGCGGAACATACTTTACGAAATGTCTACCCGTCAGAGGTTCTGGATTTCCATCAAAAGTACTTGGACGTCCAGTCTTTGACCGAAGAGTTTTGCTTAGGTTTGTCTCCATTATTCGCTCTACAGTCTTCCACACAAAATCAGCATGTTCAATTTTCTTGCCTCTATATTTACCGTAAAGTACATAAGCATTCCACATTGCCTGTTCTAGGAGATGTCGAAATATTTTCTTGTAGTACCGTTTCTGCTGATTGCGCATCATTCGATAAAATGTGATCCCTTGATCAGCACGGTCAACTCCACCCATTGTTAGATTATAATCTAATATGCAGTTGCAGTTGCAGTTCTGGAGGAAATAGTGGGGAAAGGGGAGTAGCTCTGGTACTTAGGAAAGATATGATGAAAAGCGTGACAAAGATAATAGCAACGAACAATAGACTGATGGCAATAAAGCTAAAAGCAGTCCCAGTGGACATGCTGATAATCCAGGTATATATGCCAACGTCAGCTCATGACGATGAAGAAATAGATGAGATCTATGAGCAAATTAATGAAATTTACGAAGAAGACGGAAGAGGAAAGGTAAACTGCATAATAATGGGAGATTGGAACAGCATAGTCGGAGAAGGACAGGAAGAAAATGTTGTCGGGCAATACGGACTTGGGAAGAGAAATCGAGGAGGGGAGAAACTCGTAGAATTCTGCATCAATAATGACCTTGTAGTGACTAATACATGGTTCAAAAACCATAAACGAAGGTTATACACATGGAAAAGTCCAGGAGATAGAATGAGATGCCAAATAGATTACATCCTTGTAAAACAAAGATTTAGGAACAGCATAAAGAACGCCAAGGCATTGCAAGGAGCAGACATTGATTCAGATCACAGCCTTCTAATACTTGACGTGAGTACAAAGCTCAAACAAATAAGAAAAACGAGAAGAGAAAGACAGACCTGGGACCTACAAAAACTGAAAGAAAGGCAGGATGTAGTCAGCATGAAGTTGGAAGATAACCTAAGAAAGTTGGAAAACAAACCGAAGACCGTCGATATAGAATGGGATGAAATTAAAACCAGTATCAAGGATACCTTGGATAAAGAGATTGGAAAACAAGAGAAGAAAATCAGAAAACCATGGATCACGAAGGAAATGCTGGAGAAAATGGATGAGAGACGAAAATGGAAAAACGTTAACAGTGAAGAAGGTAGAGCCAACTATAGGCGTATAAACAATGAGTTGAGAAGGGTAACAGATAAAGCTAGAGAAAATTGGCTAAAAGGAAAATGTGATGAAATAGAACAAATGGAGAAATTAGGACGGTACGATATGATGTACGCTAGGGCACTGGAATTAGAAGATAAGAAGTCTAATGGAATTTGTGGTAAAGGAATTATGAATACGGATGGGAAGATAGTCTCAGAAACAAAGGATGTAGCACAGGTATGGGAAGAATACATTAAGGAATTATACAGCAAACAGACAGGAGCGGCAAAAATAGAACTGGAAAATGAGGAAAACATTGAAGAAGATAACTTAGGACCAAGTATTATGGAGAGCGAAGTAGAAAAAGCGATAGTGGAACTTAAGAAGGGGAAAGCCACGGGCAGCGATGGAATACCGGCTGAGATACTTAAAGTCATAGGATCAGAAGGACTAAAAGCGATCACGAAATTAATTAATAAGATTTACGACACGGGAGAGTGGCCTCAGGATTTCCTAGAAGTAACAATGATCCCTCTAAAGAAGAAGCCAAAGGCAATGCAGTGTAAAGATTACAGAACTATAAGCCTTCTGTCACACACATCGAAGATCATCACGAGGATTCTTAATAAAAGGCTGGAGAAAAAGGCAGAAGAAATAATAGGGGAAGATCAATTCGGTTTCAGAAAAGGACGAGGAACTAGAGATGCTATAGGAGTAGTTAGAATCATATCAGAAAGGGCAATAGAATACAGTCAAGATATCTGCGCATGTTTCGTAGACTGGCAGAAGGCCTTTGATAGAGTAAATTGGGTAAAGTTGATGAAGATATTAAAGGATATAGGTGTAGACTGGAAAGACAGGAGACTGATTAGGAATCTATATGAGAATCAAGTTGTAAAGGTCAGGTTTGATAATGTGGACACCTGCGGAATAAATATCGGTAGAGGAGTAAGACAAGGCTGCTGCCTATCGCCAACCCTATTCAATATATACGGAGAAAGTCTAATGCAAGAAGCTTTAGAAGGCACAGGGGATTTCAAAATTGGAGGAAGGATTATAAGAACAGTAAAATACGCAGATGATCAAGTACTTCTAGCAAGAAAGGAAGAGGAGCTACAAAAAATGATAAATAGACTAGTGATAACAGGTAGAAAATATGGTATGGAAATAAATACAGAAAAATCCAAGGTCATTCGAATATCGGGTAAAGAAGAGAATCTGAACATAACTATTGGGGGAAAGCCATTAGAACAAGTTTCAGAATATAAATACCTTGGAAGTATCATAACACGAGAGGCAAAATGTACGGATGAGATCAAAACTAGAATAGGAAAAGCAAAAGCGGCTTTCAGGAGAAAGAAACAACTACTTACAGGGAATATAAGGGAAGATATCCGCAAGGAGTTGATAAAATGCTACGTATGGAGTATAGCATTGTATGGGGCAGAAACATGGACGCTAAGGAAAAATGACATCAAATACTTGGAAAGCTTTGAAATGTGGACTTGGAGGAGAATGCTGAAGATAAAATGGACAGATAGGATGAAAAACGATGAAGTGCTACGAAGAATAGGAGAGAAGCGAATGATTATACAGACTATCAGAAAGAGGAAGGCTAACTGGGTTGGACATTACCTGAGGAGAGAGAGTATGATTAAAGACGTGTTAGAAGGAAAACTAGATGGGAAAAGGGAAAGAGGTAGGAAAAGGTTTCAGCTGATAGACGATCTGAAAGGGAAAGAGAGTTATCAAGATATAAAGAGGACAGCGGAAAATAGGAGTATATGGAGAACCAGGTTTAACCATGAATAATCACGGACCTGTCTACGGACAGACTACCTATGATGATGATGATGCAGTTGGGCTTCATTATTTCTTTTCCACGTTTAGTTTTTATTGTTGATGATGAAGCATCATGTACTGTGCTGAGGATGTTCACTTCTTTCTTATCCTGCCATTTTAAGGCTAAAAGTTTACCTCGCCGCCAAGCTTCGATCTTGCCCTTTTCAACAGATATTTTTTTGAAGTCTTTTGGCAAATCACAACGATTTTTCCGTAATGTTCCATAGGCATCTGTTTTATTTTGAACAAGTTTGCCAAATAATTCTGGGGATGTGTAAAAATTATCCATTGTTACACAGTAACCTTTCTTTAGCAGAGGGTACATTAGTGTTAGGACAGATGATGTAGCAAGTCCATAATTGTCATATTCCTCTTTCAACTTTGTACCTTTTCCAGTATAAATTAGTGAATTCCAGATGTAACCAGAACTCGATTCACACAGCATAATAAATTTTAGGCCAAACCTTGCTCGTTTTGTAGGGATGAACTGTATCCAGCTGAGCCTTCCAGTATAGTGCATGAGGCTTTCATCAACACTTAGATTTTGTTTTGGAATATATACATCTTTGAAACGTTTTAGAAGAGTCTGATATATCTCCCAAATTTTTCTCAATTTTGGGGCTGGATGAGTCTTTTCATCAAAAGTTTCATTATTACTGAAATGCAGGAATTTCATGATAGGACTAAATCGTTGTTCAGGCATGACTGTACCAAAAAAAGGTGTTTGCAACATCCGATTTTTCGACCAAAACCACTTCTGTTTGGGTTCTCCAAGGATTCCTTGTAATATAATTAGACCAAGAAATGCCCACATCTCTTCTTTGATTACAGGAACCCATTTATTAGAACGTGAAAATGCAGATAATGTTGCAGTCTTGATATAATGTGATGCATAAATATTTGTTTCCGATGTAATCATGTCAATAATTTCATCATCAAAAAATAATTGTAAAAATGCTAATGGGTCGGAAATGCCTGTCAATTCCTTTACGGATCCTGATTTGTTAGTAAAATTGAATTGTGGATGAGAAGGATTCACTACATTCACATTTATAGGGCACCAGACAGGATCATAAGTAGAAGAGTCAATATCCTCTTCAGAGTCATCGTCTTCAGAAATGGAAATATCTGAACTTTCTGAAGAAAGATTAGGAAAATCAGTGCTGTCATCATCCGAGAGTGACACCGCCTCAAGCCCTTCTTTTGTTTTTTTGGCTTCGAAGATGACATCGAATGGCAGGCTAAAATTCAGTAATCATTATAGAGTTTAGCAAGACAAACAATAGTCAGTAAATATTTTATATATATCTATATATTGTACTACAAAATGACATAATACCTGTAGTACAGATGTATATTCAGTATAATAAAAACAATCAGCAAACACGACACAGAACGGCAGGCCAAATTTACGAGTTCACTCTCTAGTTTACGAAAAAAAATAAGAAGTTACATTAGTGCAATATAATAAAGAATACAAATAATAATAATAATAAATGAAAAAATACCTGTTGTAAATATTATGTGGTGTATGATAAAAAAATGAAATGTATAGTCGAAATTCACAAGGTGGCTTCCTCTGACGAAAGTAAATTGAACTAGAGAACAGAATGCAAGATGAAACACAGTTATTTCAGTGAAATATAGTAAAAATATAAAAATACATTATGGAAAACAAAATTACATAACACCTGTAGTATAGATGTATATTCAGTATAAAAACAATCGGCAAAGATGACACAGAACGGCAAGCCGAATTTCCACATTCACTTTATAGTTTATGAAAGATAAATAGGAAGAACACAATAAAATATAGAATACAATTATAATTTCCATAAACAATAAAACGAAAGAATACCTGCTGTAAATACGTTCGTCATGAACGATCAGAAAACAATCGCGGAACTAAAGAAAAATCGTGGTTAGTAAAAAAAACAGCATGTAATACCATCTGAGCCCAGTAGATGGCAGAAGTTCATAGAAAGCAAAAAAATCGGGCTTAACGGGCAAATTAAGAAATTCCTATCACACCCCGAGTCACAATCGGGGTTAACGCTGGCGGTAAATTCAAGAACCCCAAGCTACAATCGGGCTTAACGCCAAGGTGGTTAACCAACTATTATTAAATATAGTAGAATATTTCATTTACTGTTTCTTTGGTGATGCCATGGGATATTGGAAGTTATTCGCAAATGAATTGCAACTTAAGTACATTGTAGTTTAATTAGAAGACAACATTTATGATCTAAATATGACTACTTTTAAGCAAATAGCTCCCAAAAACAACTGTTGGAACATAATTAAGTATTGTAGCTCCAGCACTAATAAAATAAAAAAATACTCTAACAACAATAATCCCAAGTCTAATAGTGATGAAGCATACTCCTTGGTATCTATAAGTGATAAAATACCTTTTTTCCACCAATAATAAAAGTTATTTTAAATTAGGATGCACAAACCAAAAACCTCATACCGTGAGTTTGCATGCAAAATTATGTACCTTTAATTTATCTATGCTGCTTTGGAAAATAAAGTCAAACTGTGTCACTCGAGGAAAGATTTAATGCACCTTTAATTTTGTAACAAAGTCTGGCCTTGCTTCTCTGTTTAGGAATTTCTTCTGCAAAGATTCATTGTCATTTCCCAGGTCTTTCACAATCCCGGGGTTCAAAATTATAAATCCTGGGAATTTATATAGATTGTAGGATTGATTGTGACAGCAATGGAAAATACAAATTTAGTGGATTTAAATTGAACAAAGAATTATTCAAATAGTGCAGTAAACCGACCAGGTTCATATTCCTATATTCTTTTAGCCTTTTCAGTATCGATTGCTTCATTTATGCATAAAGTCAGTATTTTGTTCACTCAATTCATCTAAGATAAATGTGAAAACACCTTCAGCAGAAATTATCTCTCCCACTAAGCCTTTCAACTTCAATCTTAACAGGTTTTAACAAAGATAGGGCATTGGTGACTTGAAATTCCTTTTAAAAAATGTCTATCGAGGTTTCCAGGTCAATTTGTGCCTTAGAAATGCATGTGTTTATTGAAACAAATCTCTCTAGCATGTCAAGTAATGTATTCCACCTTGTTCTTGAATCAATTTTTAGAAGCTTGCCATTATGCTCAGTTCTTACATATTTGTAGCAGCAATTCATACATTCTTTACTGACAATTTGTGAAACATTTTCACAAATTTTTGCACTTTTTCAATTCTTCTGGCAATGCTCATTTTTACAGCCATCTATGAGTTCAGTATTTTTCAAAGAATCATCTGCGTAAATATTGGAAATTTCTACAGTAGTTTAAAAATCGACATTTCAAAAGTCTTCGTCTGAACTTTCTCTTTCCTCACATTCATTTCTATTTACAGTCGTAGGACTTGAATGAGATTTCCTTTTGTACAGAATATCACAAACAGCTAAATGAAGCCCATGTGCTAAACACGGCCCATGTTGAACATCACTTAATCTAACTAATTTTATCATTACCATCAGTAACACAAGCTATCACGTGCTTCTTCAAGCATAACTCAAATTTTGCAAGTTTGTTCTCCACTAGTTCAACTATTTTTTCTGAAGGAAGGGACCCAAATATATGCACCATGCCCAAATTCCAGAATTCATTATTAGCATGAAGATTGATATTTAAATACTTACGATTTCGAAGAGAAATATATTCACCCAGTGAAATGCTGAATCTTACACCCCTAGACTTTTCAGCTATTTCGGAAATAATGATTTGTTTCACAGTAAGGTACTGTTTGCGAATCATGTTCATTACTTAATGAGAATTTTTTGGTAGATATACACCTTTATCAGTAAAAGATTTTCTGATGAATTCACTATTAACAATTGCATTGATTGAAAAACCATCAACAGATGCTAGTTTTGCCAAAATTTCTTCCCTACTCTCAATTTTAAGAAAAGAAGTCAATTTTGATTGCATGTTAATCTTTCTTGACGTACAAGGTTCTTCACATGGTCTTTTTGTGCTTGTGAGTTCTCTTCACTTCACTATGTGCACTTTTCAAATGTCTAAGCAGTCCACTGGTGGAAAATCCTTTGCACTTGGTTAATTTTGGACATTTTTATACTTGGCACCTTCCATTCCTTCCAAACAATTGAAATATTTCCAAGAGTTTGATTCACTTAATTTTTTACTGTGCGACGTGACATTATGATGGGCAGGAGAGAAATTTCAGAACTGCAACTCTTACACTTAACACTAATATGAAGTATCAAAAAAATAATTTTTAAATTTTTATTTAAATAAAAAAAAGTTGAACAAATATTAATTTCATTGATTAACCTTAATGAGAGGTCTACTAATATGAATTAAGCACTTAAAAATACAGATAAATGGCTGAAGCTCAGAAAGTACTATCCTTTTTGACCACTGCCAAGGGAAGACTGAAGGCTAGGAGGTAGGAAACCAGTCAAGATGGAAAATTCAAGCCTGAGGATGGTTTAATTAAATCCATTTGTTTCTTTTAAGTTGTGTGTTAATGGCTGATATAACCTTAAATATAGAGGAAAACTGAAAAAGTAGCCAGTGCGCTGAAAGAATGCAACAGGGACGAAGTTCCATTATAAATTGATATATTGAAAAAATACTGAATGTAAGATGAGTCATGAGAAAAACATGAACTTTTGTACCTCAAAGAGTTTGTCAAAATATGCTCAATTTGGGAGACAAGCTGTATAAAATGTCAACTCGCACAGTGGTTTTCAGCCATTTTCATACTCCCTAAATTATTTTTTAATATGGAATACACCATTATTGTTTTTTAGTTAGAGAATATGAAAAATAATTCAGTTGAATTGTAAAGGAGAATACTATAAACATAAAATCCGTACATGAAATTCCTGTCGCAAATTCAAGGAAAGCGCAAAATCTCAGAAATGTAAAATCCGTTAAAATTTATTATTGTTCTTAAATGCCAGAACTGAAAGAAAAATGTGTAAAATCGAGGAAATCGTAAAGTCAGAGAACGTAAAATTGAAGTTTCACTAGGCTAAAGAGCTAAATTCTCTGTGATATACCAGAATTTCCTGGGATATTCAATGAATTACCCGGGAAACGGAAGTCACTTTACCCATGGGATCCTGGGAAAGCGGGATCCTCGGATGACAAGTACTAGATTCAACCACTCACTCCAAGGTCAAGTTAATATAACCTTTTAAAAAGCAGGTCTTCCTAACCATGTTCTTAATGCAACAAATGATATCAAAAACAATTTTGATTGTTTTAAATTGTAATAAAAATCAGGCGACTTGAGTTGCACGTCAGAGGTAGTAACCAACATGGTCCTGTATAAAAGGTATATTTATATATGAGGGTCATCTCACAATTAGTGGCAACACTGCCGCCATTTAGCACCCGCAGCTGGCAACCATGTAAGTTTGCATTGTTCAAAGTCATTGTTGGGGAACATGACGTTATTGCTTGCATCGCTGTAGTGGATTTGTTAGTCACAGGTTTGGTGTTAATCTTGTGTGTGCAAGGCGAGCGCCATAAAAATGTTTACGAGATTGGAAGTGTTTTTTCATTAAGATTCAAGTCGCCCTTGGTCTAAATGCATGGCACTGCCACAAAGGCCTTCGTGAGGGCTTGCGGGGATGCGGCTCTCCCGTATCATACTATCGCTCAGTTGGTACGAGCATTCCAAAGTGGCAGACGGGTGAGCATTAACCGGGAGCCGGACCACCTGTCACTGCAACCGATGAACGTCACATCGCTGCCGTGAGGGAATTGTTGGACGTTGACCAGTGGTGGACTTGTGAGGCATTGGCATTGGAAACTGGCATCTCATGCTGTAATGTTCATTGCATACTGACAAGACAACTGGACATGTGCAAGGTGGCATCCTGGTGGGTGCCACACATGTTGTCTAAAATCAGCAGTGGGTGCAGATGGAGATGGCAAGAATGCACTTGCAGCAATATGAGCGTGAAGATGAGGCATTTCTCCGACGTATCGCCACAATGGAGGAAACATGGGCGAGGTCATACGAGCCCGAATTGAAAAGGCAAGCTGCAGAATGGCGGCACCCATCATCTCCACGACCCAAGAAATTCAAGCAAGAGCCAGGACAATTGAAAGTTTTACTGATTGTCACTTACGACTGGGAAGGTGTGCTTCTTGCGCATGCATTTCCTGGAGGAACTGTGAATGTTGCCTACTACTGTGAATTCCTCCAAAAACACCTTTGCCCAGCAATTTGGCGAAAAAGGAAGGACCTGTTGCAGAGAAATGTAACAGTTAAGAAGTGGTAAGTTCATCTTCATCAAGAATGCAGCAGTGTTGCCACTAATGGTGAGATGACCCACATATATTCTAAAGTTACTAGTGTTACGAAGAACAGATGTGCGATTATGCTTGAGGAGTAGAGTAGATCTATTGAGTGCCATCGAAGTATATAATATGACAAATGTACATACGATAATTTCCAACACGTAAAATTTGACTTACGTAAGGGTTTCAAAAATTTGTTACGAACAATTTCAATGAATAAACTAATTCTACTAACTAGCTTTCGTGGCATTGTTGAGTGCAAAGGATCTCACCACATAGCGATGCACATTGTATGCTCCCAATGTTTCTCAGTGCTTACATACTTTATCTTCAAAGAATTAAGTGAAATAAATGGCACAATATACATTGCACAAACTCTCATCATTATATATCGACGACTCTTACAGAGGAGGATATAACATACTAGTAGTTAGTGCTTGCATACTGCAAGCATTTCATATCACCTTGAAAAAACATCCATTTTTCAGACAGACATTTCATCATTACAAATATTCTTACAATTCTAAATATTTCACCTCCGCAGCGATTTTCGTTTTCCCCAAATGTAAAAATAATAGTTTAAAACAATCCCCAAATGTTGCAATTTTAAAAATTTTACACTTTCTTCATTATAAGGTACTAATGCTACACATTTTAGAAAAATTTAAAGTTGTAGCACTTCTAGAAGTCAATATTTTCTAATTGTTTAAATTTAAATAATTTTTAACGGCCGCCGAAATTCATCTATGGTAAAATTGAATTGTTTTTTTGAGCTAGTTTACTACTTTGTACATAACTTGAAAATTTCAGCTCCATAGCTCATTCCGTAATGTCTAAAGAGTTATCTATTTGTTTAAACTTTAAGAATTTTTAACTGCCAAACAAATTAAAATATCAAAATTTGTATAATCCCTATTTCGTTTTTTTTAGAACTCTACTTATAAAAAAAATTTCAGCTCCGTAGCACATGCGAAAATATATAAACCTTGAAAATTTGTTTAAAAAATTGCGAATTTTTAGCAGCCGCATTGTTGCACTTTTTAAAGATTTTCGCTTTTTCTAGTTGGTTTTGCACAAAATTCTACCTATGAAAAAAATTTCGAATCTCCAGCTTATCTGGAAGTGCCTAAACATTAGTATCCTCCTGTTATCATTATATATCGACGACTCTTACAGAGGAGGATATAACATACTAGTAGTTGGTGCTTGCATACTGCAAGCATTTCATATCACCTTGAAAAAACATTCATTTTTCAGACAGACATATCATCATTACAAATATTCTTTCAATTGTAAATATTTCACCTCCGCAGCGTTTTCCGTTTTTCACACATGTAAAATTAATAGTTTAAACAATCCCCAAATGTTGCAATTTTAAAAATTTTACACTTTCTCCATTATGGGGTACTAATGCTACACTTTTTAGCAAAATCTTAAAGTTGTAGCACTTCAAGAAGTAAAATAATATTTTTCTAATTGTTTAAATTTAAATCATTTTTAACGGCCGCCGCAATATGTTTATGGAGAGATTCAAATGTTTATTTGTGCAAATTTACTATTCTCTAAATAATTTGAAAATTTCAGCTTCCTAGCTCATCCCGTAGTACCTAAACAGTTATCCATTTGTTTAAACTTGAAGAATTTTTAACTGCCAAACAAATAAAAATATCAAAATTTGTATAATCCCTGTTTCGTTTTTTTAAGAATTCTACTTACAAAAAAAATTTCAACTCCGTAGCAAATGCGGAAATACGTAAACCATGAAAATTTGTTTAAACAATTGCGAATTTTTAGCGGCCGCATTGTTGCACTTTTTCAAGATTTTCGTTTTTTCTAGTCGGTTTTGCACAAAATCATACCTTTGAAAAAAATTTCGAATCTCCAGCACATCTGGAAGTGCCTGTTACAGGGAATCAACTGCACTAAGAAAATGGTGTAATGAAGCCATCTTGGATGTTTAAGATGAAAAATCATTTCTTTATATTTAAGATGCTTGTCTTGCAATTAAAAAATGCAGTAACTGCATATATGTATATAAAAATGGTTTATTTTGTATAAAGAATGATAATATAACAATTGTGATTTTATTAAAGAACAATAAATAAAGGTTTGTTTTTGAACTATGTAGGGCAGCTTCATTTCAGATTGGTTTTTTTTGTTAGTATGTATATCTAGTCAAACTTGCTACACTAAGAAAGAGAGCAGGGAACTCTTGTCCAGGAGGATAGAAAGTTGCCTTGATTAGGGAGCCATAAGAGTCCTTTAAGGCTGAGAACTAAGAATAAGAAGATTCTGTATAATACAGCACTCTTTTAGAGAGAAGCCATACCATGAAAGACGGCACTCTTTAAGAGAGAAGTCAGACCATGAAAGACGGCACTCTTTAAGAGAGAAGCCAGACCATGAAAGACGGCACTCTTTAAGAGAGAAGCCAGACCATGAAAGACGGCACTCTTTAAGAGAGAAGCCAGACCATGAAAGACGGCACTCTTCAAGAGAGAAGCCAGACCATGACAGACGGCACTCTTCAAGAGAGAAGCCAGACCATGACAGACGGCACTCTTCAAGAGGGAAGCCAGACCATGACAGACGGCACTCTTCAAGAGGGAAGCCAGACCATGACAGACGGCACTCTTCAAGAGGGAAGCCAGACCATGACAGACGGCACTCTTCAAGAGGGAAGCCAGACCATGACAGACGGCACTCTTCAAGAGGGAAGCCAGACCATGACAGACGGCACTCTTCAAGAGGGAAGCCAGACCATGACAGACGGCACTCTTCAAGAGAGATGCCAGACCATGACAGACGGCACTCTTCAAGAGAGAAGCCAGACCATGACAGACGGCACTCTTCAAGAGAGAAGCCAGACCATGACAGACGGCACTCTTCAAGAGAGAAGCCAGACCATGACAGACGGCACTCTTCAAGAGAGAAGCCAGACCATGACAGACGGCACTCTTCAAGAGAGAAGCCAGACCATGACAGACGGCACTCTTCAAGAGAGAAGCCAGACCATGACAGACGGCACTCTTCAAGAGGGAAGCCAGACCATGACAGACGGCACTCTTCAAGAGGGAAGCCAGACCATGACAGACGGCACTCTTCAAGAGGGAAGCCAGACCATGACAGACGGCACTCTTCAAGAGGGAAGCCAGACCATGACAGACGGCACTCTTCAAGAGAGATGCCAGACCATGACAGACGGCACTCTTCAAGAGAGAAGCCAGACCATGACAGACGGCACTCTTCAAGAGAGAAGCCAGACCATGACAGACGGCACTCTTCAAGAGAGAAGCCAGACCATGACAGACGGCACTCTTCAAGAGAGAAGCCAGACCATGACAGACGGCACTCTTCAAGAGAGAAGCCAGACCATGACAGACGGCACTCTTCAAGAGAGAAGCCAGACCATGACAGACGGCACTCTTCAAGAGAGAAGCCAGACCATGACAGACGGCACTCTTCAAGAGGGAAGCCAGACCATGACAGACGGCACTCTTCAAGAGGGAAGCCAGACCATGACAGACGGCACTCTTCAAGAGGGAAGCCAGACCATGACAGACGGCACTCTTCAAGAGGGAAGCCAGACCATGACAGACGGCACTCTTCAAGAGGGAAGCCAGACCATGACAGACGGCACTCTTCAAGAGAGATGCCAGACCATGACAGACGGCACTCTTCAAGAGAGAAGCCAGACCATGACAGACGGCACTCTTCAAGAGAGAAGCCAGACCATGACAGACGGCACTCTTCAAGAGAGAAGCCAGACCATGACAGACGGCACTCTTCAAGAGAGAAGCCAGACCATGACTGACGGCACTCTTCAAGAGAGAAGCCAGACCATGACTGACGGCACTCTTCAAGAGAGAAGCCAGACCATGACAGACGGCACTCTTCAAGAGGGAAGCCAGACCATGACAGACGGCACTCTTCAAGAGGGAAGCCAGACCATGACAGACGGCACTCTTCAAGAGGGAAGCCAGACCATGACAGACGGCACTCTTCAAGAGAGATGCCAGACCATGACAGACGGCACTCTTCAAGAGAGAAGCCAGACCATGACAGACGGCACTCTTCAAGAGAGAAGCCAGACCATGACAGACGGCACTCTTCAAGAGAGAAGCCAGACCATGACAGACGGCACTCTTCAAGAGAGAAGCCAGACCATGACAGACGGCACTCTTCAAGAGAGATGACAGACGGCACTCTTCAAGAGAGAAGCCAGACCATGACAGACGGCACTCTTCAAGAGAGAAGCCAGACCATGACAGACGGCACTCTTCAAGAGGGAAGCCAGACCATGACAGACGGCACTCTTCAAGAGGGAAGCCAGACCATGACAGACGGCACTCTTCAAGAGGGAAGCCAGACCATGACAGACGGCACTCTTCAAGAGAGAAGCCAGACCATGACAGACGGCACTCTTCAAGAGAGAAGCCAGACCATGACAGACGGCACTCTTCAAGAGAGAAGCCAGACCATGACAGACGGCACTCTTCAAGTGAGAAGCCAGACCATGACAGACGGCACTCTTCAAGAGAGAAGCCAGACCATGACAGACGGCACTCTTCAAGAGAGAAGCCAGACCATGACAGACGGCACTCTTCAAGAGAGAAGCCAGACCATGACTGACGGCACTCTTCAAGAGAGAAGCCAGACCATGACTGACGGCACTCTTCAAGAGAGAAGCCAGACCATGACTGACGGCACTCTTCAAGAGAGAAGCCAGACCATGACAGACGGCACTCTTCAAGAGAGAAGCCAGACCATGACAGACGGCACTCTTCAAGAGAGAAGCCAGACCATGACAGACGGCACTCTTCAAGAGAGAAGCCAGACCATGACAGACGGCACTCTTCAAGAGAGAAGCCAGACCATGACTGACGGCACTCTTCAAGAGAGAAGCCAGACCATGACTGACGGCACTCTTCAAGAGAGAAGCCAGACCATGACTGACGGCACTCTTCAAGAGAGAAGCCAGACCATGACTGACGGCACTCTTCAAGAGAGAAGCCAGACCATGACTGACGGCACTCTTCAAGAGAGAAGCCAGACCATGACTGACGGCACTCTTCAAGAGAGAAGCCAGACCATGACTGACGGCACTCTTCAAGAGAGAAGCCAGACCATGACTGACGGCACTCTTCAAGAGAGAAGCCAGACCATGACTGACGGCACTCTTCAAGAGAGAAGCCAGACCATGACTGACGGCACTCTTCAAGAGAGAAGCCAGACCATGACTGACGGCACTCTTCAAGAGAGAAGCCAGACCATGACTGACGGCACTCTTCAAGAGAGAAGCCAGACCATGACTGACGGCACTCTTCAAGAGAGAAGCCAGACCATGACTGACGGCACTCTTCAAGAGAGAAGCCAGACCATGACTGACGGCACTCTTCAAGAGAGAAGCCAGACCATGACTGACGGCACTCTTCAAGAGAGAAGCCAGACCATGACTGACGGCACTCTTCAAGAGAGAAGCCAGACCATGACTGACGGCACTCTTCAAGAGAGAAGCCGGACCATGACTGACGGCACTCTTCAAGAGAGAAGCCGGACCATGACTGACGGCACTCTTCAAGAGAGAAGCCGGACCATGACTGACGGCACTCTTCAAGAGAGAAGCCGGACCATGACTGACGGCACTCTTCAAGAGTGAAGCCGGACCATGACTGACGGCACTCTTCAAGAGAGAAGCCGGACCATGACTGACGGCACTCTTCAAGAGAGAAGCCGGACCATGACTGACGGCACTCTTCAAGAGAGAAGCCGGACCATGACTGACGGCACTCTTCAAGAGAGAAGCCGGACCATGACTGACGGCACTCTTCAAGAGAGAAGCCAGACCATGACTGACGGCACTCTTCAAGAGAGAAGCCAGACCATGACTGACGGCACTCTTCAAGAGAGAAGCCAGACCATGACTGACGGCACTCTTCAAGAGAGAAGCCAGACCATGACTGACGGCACTCTTCAAGAGAGAAGCCAGACCATGACTGACGGCACTCTTCAAGAGAGAAGCCAGACCATGACTGACGGCACTCTTCAAGAGAGAAGCCAGACCATGACTGACGGCACTCTTCAAGAGAGAAGCCAGACCATGACTGACGGCACTCTTCAAGAGAGAAGCCAGACCATGACTGACGGCACTCTTCAAGAGAGAAGCCAGACCATGACTGACGGCACTCTTCAAGAGAGAAGCCAGACCATGACTGACGGCACTCTTCAAGAGAGAAGCCAGACCATGACTGACGGCACTCTTCAAGAGAGAAGCCAGACCATGACTGACGGCACTCTTCAAGAGAGAAGCCAGACCATGACTGACGGCACTCTTCAAGAGAGAAGCCAGACCATGACTGACGGCACTCTTCAAGAGAGAAGCCAGACCATGACTGACGGCACTCTTCAAGAGAGAAGCCAGACCATGACTGACGGCACTCTTCAAGAGAGAAGCCAGACCATGACTGACGGCACTCTTCAAGAGAGAAGCCAGACCATGACTGACGGCACTCTTCAAGAGAGAAGCCAGACCATGACTGACGGCACTCTTCAAGAGAGAAGCCAGACCATGACTGACGGCACTCTTCAAGAGAGAAGCCAGACCATGACTGACGGCACTCTTCAAGAGAGAAGCCAGACCATGACTGACGGCACTCTTCAAGAGAGAAGCCAGACCATGACTGACGGCACTCTTCAAGAGAGAAGCCAGACCATGACTGACGGCACTCTTCAAGAGAGAAGCCAGACCATGACTGACGGCACTCTTCAAGAGAGAAGCCAGACCATGACTGACGGCACTCTTCAAGAGAGAAGCCAGACCATGACTGACGGCACTCTTCAAGAGAGAAGCCAGACCATGACTGACGGCACTCTTCAAGAGAGAAGCCAGACCATGACTGACGGCACTCTTCAAGAGAGAAGCCAGACCATGACTGACGGCACTCTTCAAGAGAGAAGCCAGACCATGACTGACGGCACTCTTTTAGAGCAAAGCCAGATTATGAGCACTTGATAGCCTTATCCAAAGGAACATGAAGTTGAGATTCTCAGAGAGTTAAGTTAGGGGCCACTTTGAATAAATATACAAATCATTTGAAAGGAAATTTTATTGACATTCTTTTATACATTTCTACTTTAAGGAAAATACTATTTTTGCTGTTGGACAAGCCATATCAAAGGGCTTCTGGTGTCTCAGATCTGCATCCAATTAGGATTCCTGCATAGTATATCCTAGCCCTGAAACAAAAAATTCCATCTTATAACAACTATATTACATAATAACATTACATAATAACATACGTGCAATCTTAATAATCCAAGCAGAAATTTAGTTTTCAGTTATTAGATGTACTCATTACATAAACAGGAGTCCCATGTAAAATATGAAGGTATTCTATTAGTAATAAATAGGAGGATATAAATGTTTAGGTATTTCCAGAAGAGCTTCAGACTTGAGATTTGGCATAATGATAGATTATCCTAATATTTTCATAAGAAATAACTATTTTTATAATTTCAAACTATAATGAGGTTTCACTATTTAAAATTCTAAGGAGTAATTATTCATGCAAAAGGATCTACCCATTTAAGTGAGGTGACTACTATGTGTGTTCTCCCAATTATGATTTTCGTTGCATTGAAAATACATATTTTGGGCTAAAGAAGGAACAATTGTTTTTACAATTTATATTTCACATTTATATCAAAAGTATTATGAATAAAGAGATATGCAAATAAGACATTCGTAAAGCCTGCAATAATGCACAAGAGGTGAAGGACATAAACGACGAGTTGAGATAAAGCTAGGAAAAATGTGAGATGGCTAAGCTTGACAGAGGAGTTTTTTTAGCTTTGTGTATTAACATTCATATACAATACCTGCTGTACTCTCTTGCACCAAATCCAAAATAGACCTCTCTTTTCCAAGAAAAGTTTTCTGTTGCAAGACTTGATCTCTTTACCTAAGAAAGCTAAGCCGCCCCTTTTTTTTTAAGTCAAGCGAAATATCTTGGTAGATAGATTTCAGAATGTTTGCTAAATAATATTTCATAATATGAGAAAAATCATGAAGTTTTTAATTATTATTCATTATTTTTATGAAGAGTTGAAATTTTGAGAATGATTTTTTGTAGCCACTCGAATATACATACATCTCGGCTTCTATTGAATAAGAAGGGACATTTTTTTGTGACTTCTGTAAATAATGACAAAGTAACTCAAGAATACATAAACATTGTGAACAGCCTTTAAAAAGATAACAATCATAATATTTATCTAAAATTTTCAGTCATGACAAAGTGGGAAATTTTTTCCCTAATTGGTATAGAGGGTTATATGCAGTAAGTTAAATGTTCAGAAACCAGCGTATGACATGCACCATCATATACCGCACAGGGGGATTTTCACCCTCGTATAATGCGTTACCGTTCCAGAATAGAGTAGATGGTGTAACGTGGTCTAAAGCAATGATCAAATTATTGTTATTGTATTGGTAACATAATGAAAGTGCGACAAAATTTTCAAATAACTTTCCAAAGGAACGTTAGCTAACTCAATCATTACATACTCAATAAATCGAATTATGCGAGAATACATGGAATGAATTGTCCACGGATGTTATTATAAAAGGTTTTTAAGAAATGTTGCATCGGTCATAGTTTAGAAAGTTGTGAAGATGATATGGTGGGATGACGATGATAGCGCCATGGCAATGGAGGATACAAGATGGAAGAAGAATGGTCCAGTGACGAAGAATTTCTTGGCTTTTAAAATGAATAAATACTGAATTGATTCTTTTCATATCTAATTTATGTATGTTTATATAATTACTTAATAAAATTTTACTATAATCTATCTTACTTTTTGTAAAAATCACCAATAAAAATATGAGGATACCCGGGCAGTTATTAATGTGCCGAAATTGTGGAAATATGGGGTAAAATGAGAATAGGAAGATTATGTACCCTCGTATAACATGCATCGTAATTTTTTAACTCAAACTCGAAAAAAAAGTGCGCATTATACTCGGGTATTTACGGTAGTTGAAATTTATTTTTGAAGAAGGTTGCATGCCAATAACTTTTCGAGTTTTCACGATATTATTACTATAGAAAATACAGGAATGCACAGGATAGGTAATGGATCACTTCTCTCCAGCAAAGAGTATTTATTTCAAGTTATAGTTAAAATTATTTTTAAAATGTTCTGCTTAAATTCTCAAAAAATTTCATAAATATCTAATAAAAGGTTAAAAGTTTCACATTTTCTTCGGCATCTGGGATGGATTTTAAATAAATGTCCTAAGGAATTGAGGAGTTAATGCACGCCCTAACGACTCCGGCTGAAGTGATTTGACTATCTCACGAAGGTGCCGAGAACGTTACTCTTTGGATCCTCGGCCGTGAAACGCAAGCGTCAAAATTCGTTACCAGCACTTCCTGCGTGTATATACGTCCAAGGGATACTGTACGACTAATAAGAATGTAGGTAAATGGGGCATTAATCTACTCCCGTACATTTTATGGTCACGAGAAAATACAATTCCGTAGCGGAACGCCTCCACTCAACTCGCGTGCAACTCCCCACCCCTACTTCTCTCCACTGTTCCACCCCTCCGAGGGCAGTCTATAACTGCTGGAGGGAGGGTAACTACAACTTATTCCCGGGTGCACCGTGTCGGCTCGGTGGCGGAGTGGGTTTAGCGACCTGCCCCCCAATACCGAGGAAGCGGGTTCAATCCCAGCGGTGGAAACGTGCGCTCAAGTGGAGCTAGGTTGAAAAAAGCTTCCGTCGAGAACAGTGAGTTTACGGCCGCCCAGAGGACGGGAGTATTTTTTCAGCCTATCGAATCCACCGCTGTGATTAACCCGCTTCTGTATTGGTTGGGCAGTCACTAAGCCCACTGCGCTGCCGTGGTCGTCCTCCGTGGCGGGTTTTTGCATCAATTTACTAAATTAAATATTTTTTCCAAGGATTATTATTTTTGACGCTATCAAAACAGTTAAAATTTAAAAACCGCGGAGGAAAAAAGACGCGAGAGGAAAAAAGACGCGAGGGGGAAAAAAGACGCGAGGGGGAAAAAAGACGCGAGGGGAAAAAAAGACGCGAGGGGGGAAAAAGACGCGAGGGGAAAAAAAGACGCGAGGGGAAAAAAAGACGCGAGGGGAAAAAAAGACGCGAGGGGAAAAAAAGACGCGAGGGGAAAAAAAGACGCGAGGGGAAAAAAAGACGCGAGGGGAAAAAAAGACGCGAGGGGAAAAAAAGACGCGAGGGGAAAAAAAGACGCGAGGGGAAAAAAAGACGCGAGGGGAAAAAAGACGCGAGGGGAAAAAAAGACGCGAGGGGAAAAAAAGAGGCGAGGGGAAAAAAAGAGGCGAGGGGAAAAAAGAGGCGAGGGGAAAAAAGACGCGATAGGAAAAAAAGACGCGAGAGGAAAAAAAGACGCGAGAGGAAAAAAAGACGCGAGAGGAAAAAAAGGACGCGAGAGGAAAAAAGACGCGAGATGAAAAAAGACGCGAGAGGAAAAAAGACGCGAGAGGAAAAAAGACGCGAGAGGAAAAAAGACGCGAGGGGAAAAAAAGACGCGAGGGGAAAAAAAAGACGCGAGGGGAAAAAAAGACGCGAGGGGAAAAAAAGACGCGAGGGGGAAAAAAGACGCGAGGGGAAAAAAAGACGCGAGGGGAAAAAAAGACGCGAGGGGGAAAAAAGACGCGAGGGGAAAAAAAGACGCGAGGGGAAAAAAAGAGGCGAGGGGAAAAAAAGAGGCGAGGGGAAAAAAAGAGGCGAGGGGAAAAAAGAGGCGAGGGGAAAAAAGACGCGATAGGAAAAAAAGACGCGAGAGGAAAAAAAGACGCGAGAGGAAAAAAAGACGCGAGAGGAAAAAAAGGACGCGAGAGGAAAAAAGACGCGAGATGAAAAAAAGACGCGAGAGGAAAAAAAGACGCGAGAGGAAAAAAGACGCAGGAGGAAAAAAGAGGCGAGAAGAAAAAAGGACGCGAGAGGAAAAAAAGAGGCGAGAGGAAAAAAAGACGCGAGAGGAAAAAAGACGCGAGAGGAAAAAAGACGCGAGAGGAAAAAAAGAGGCGAGAGGAAAAAAAGACGCGAGAGGAAAAAAGGACGCGAGAGGAAAAAAGGACGCGAGAGGAAAAAAGACGCGAGAGGAAAAAAGGACGCGAGAGGAAAAAAGGACGCGAGAGGAAAAAAAGACGCGAGAGGAAAAAAGACGCGAGAGGAAAAAAAGACGGGAGAGGAAAAAAAGACGGGAGAGGAAAAAAAGACGCGAGAGGAAAAAAAGACGCGAGAGGAAAAAAAGACGCGAGAGGAAAAAAAGACGCGAGAGGAAAAAAGGACGCGAGAGGAAAAAAGACGCGAGAGGAAAAAAGACGCGAGAGGAAAAAAGACGCGAGAGGAAAAAAAGACGCGAGAGGAAAGAAAGACGCGAGAGGAAAAAAAGACGAGAGAGGAAAAAAAGACGCGAGAGGAAAAAAGACGCGAGAGGAAAAAACGCGGGTGAAAAAAAAATCGCGGGAGGAAAACATACGCGGAAGGAAAAAGAACGCGGGAGGAAAAAACGCGGTGGGAAAAAAGGGGAGGTGGAAAAAAGGCGAAGGGAAAAAAGCCGGAGGAAAAAATCACGTGGGGAAAAAACGCGGATGGAAAAAAACGCGGGAGGATTAAAACGCGGATGGAAAAAAAATCGCGTGCTGAAAGACGCGGAGAGTAAAAGAACGGAGGAATAAAAACGCGGGAGGAAAATCACGCGGGAGGTAAAAAAGGCGGGGGACAAAAAGGCGGGGGAAAAAATCGCGTAGGGAAAAACGCGGAGGAAAGAAAACGCGAGGAAAAAGAACGCGGGGGAAAAACGTGATGGAAAAAGGGGGGGATAATAAATGTAAAAATGTATTAGAATAAAAGTTGTAGGAAATGTAATTTGTATAAAGGAGGCGTGCAACAAAAAAAAACAAAATCAAGAAGTTTAGTGTAGATATCAAAACTAGGGCTGCCACAATACATGTAATAAAAAAATTCTTTTTACAAGTATTTTGTTGAATTGTCCATATTAATTTTAACCAAATTTAATATTTATAATGTACACATACATGCAAAATCATATTAACATATTCAGACCAAATTTGTATCTCCCAATATAACGCTACTTCTGATCGCGAGGGTGGGCTTTACTAGCAGTAAAAGCCGTGTGAAAAGTTCCTGTGCCTACATTGGCGAGGCAAATTTTTCGTACCCGCTCTTTACCCGCACCGGTGCGTTTTGTGTCCGAACCCGACCCATACCCGCATGGAAGCACTATATACCCGACCCGACCCGCAACTTTTCTGCGGGTACCCGCGGGTCGGGTCGGGTAAACTGCGGGTATGCAGGGCTCTAGTGTGGACCTCATGGACTACAACATTGCAGATCTGAGAATCTCTATTAGGGGCAAAAAAATGGTATGTGCCTATCATTCTTTGACGTAGTGATGAATAATGCGTGGATTTTGAGTCGGTCACATTGACTATCATTAGATGCATTGACCTTCAAAAGATCTGCTGCAAAGGCTCTTTTACAAAAATATGGGATGCTTCCTAAGGGATACGGAGGAATGAAGAATTCAAACATAGCGGCGAAACCCATGCGAGATAGTCACGGAGGGCACTTGATTGTTAACAACCAAACAAGGCGTCGATGTGCAGTTTGCATGAGAAAAATGGTGAAAGCCTGCCGCAGGTGTGAAGTTCCCCTTCATTACCTGCTTTGAATCGTATCACACGGAATGAGATCACAAAGGTAGTTTTGCAATCTCATTGCATGGATATGTTTCAACCAGTAGGGTTGGACCATAGATATAATAAAACCAGTGGAAATGCATGTTAAATTGCGCTTACTTTTAATTGTATGCGTATTTATGTTGCTTTATGTATATTATTTGCTTTAATTTGTATGTAATTTTTAATTTGTATGCTCATAATTATGCACTTCACTTTGCCTACTCATCATTGTAAAAAGAAGTTTTAGCTTAATTTGTATAAATAAGTGATCTCTAGTTTGATATGTGATTATTTATGATGTTTAGTAAGTTTTATTCTAATTATGATTTTACTGTAACAGATTATTATTTGGTCACCAGCCAGAATCTCCTGAACCTTTTTTCTATATAATAACGAAAAATAAATTGTCTTCAATAAAAATTATTTTTTTCGAATTTTTATCCCGTTTCCCAGTCAAGTGTCCAGCTAATTAAGTTAATGACCCATCCATTTTTTCCGAAATCGGAAGTAGGAGATTTTTTTGCTTATTTTTCTAGTCCTCAGGGAATCATTCTGAAGCGATTAAAGTAACTTGATCAATATTTTTAAGAAAAAAGTTCTGGGCATAAATGGATTAAAAGAGTCGAACTTATAATGGCATCAACCAATAGAAAAATGCAAGCAATACCTGGTGATGAAAAATAGATGGAAATCTTACTTGAAAGTGATTCGGAAGAAAGTGTCAGTTCAGATAGTGATAGTAAGAATAACATTGAAGATCGTGCTCAAATTACTAAGTTAAAAACTTATATTTTTGGCAATTTTTTGAGTGGGCAAATACGAAACCTCATCTCTCCTGTCCTGCGTCCTTCTAGCATCTTTGTTTATCCTTATCTGAAGTTTTTTTCCGAAAAACTTAAGGGGAAGAGGTAGAGATCTATGATAAAGCAGTATACGTGAAGTAATCCGAGAAGCTGAAATAAAGGTCTAGTGATGCAAGGATAAGATGATTCCTCTATTTGTATCATCTATGATTTTATTTCACGCTATTAAATAAATAAAAAGAAGTTACCTGGCAATGTATATTTAATGGAGAACAAAAACGCAATGCCTTAGTCCTTTGCGCACATGAACTTTCCCCTTAAACACATAATATGGGTAAAGGTTTCGAATTAAACGAAATGTTCATGAGATCATGACTTCAAATTTCATTGTAGACGTATTTCGAATAATCCATACTAAAAAGTACACAAAATCCTATGATGTTGGCCGGGGACTGCTCTTAGCTTCAAATTACATGCTATTTCGAATTATTCTTCCTAACTAATCCAACTTCAAAATAAAATTTTTCTATTTTTCAAAACTAGGTGAAAAATCTAAAAAGTGATAAAAAGAATAGAAAGTTGTAAAAAATGTTTAAAAAAGTAAGATGCAAAATTTCCCAAAAAATAATAGAAATATCATAAAAAATATAAAATAACATTTAAAATCTCGCTTGAAGACTATTCGCAAAATCGGGACCAAAAACGCAATATAAATAAAAAAATTCGGCTCATTTGGGGTCTAAACTTTTACCGAGTGCCTCTCATAGGGACATATCCCTCACCATAAAGCCAACGGATCCAACGGTATAGGGAACTGCATACATTTGTGATGCACATATGCGTCGCCGGCCCACTGCCCACTCGGCTTGATGCGCATGTGCGTAAATGGCAGTGAACGTGTTAAGGTCCCCTGAACATGCTTTGACTATTTTCTCAATGATGTCTGTGGGTGTCTGTGTGTGTGTGTCTGTGACTGGGACTCTTTAGGTGCTCTAACTCAAAAACTATTAATAAGATCAGCATGACATTTTTGTTAAAGGAAGACGTGCTGATTAGTTTTTTGGTAAAAATCAGTCAACCGGAAGTGGGTGTTTACTCTTGTCACTTATCCGTTTTTACTTTCTCTGTATACGAAGTATAGAGAAAGTATTGTTCTCATGAAAAAAACCGAATTCGAGATTTCAACGGAAATACTTCTTTTAAGGTCCCCTGAACACGTTTTAACTAGTATCTCATTGATGTCTGTAGATATGTGTATCTGTCTGTGGCCAGATTTTTGTGGGTGCTCTAACTCAATAACTATAATCAGATCAGCATGAAATTTTATATTTGACATTTTTCTTAATCGCCTGCACAGAATGTGAGAAAATATACATAGGTCAAACAAAACAGAAACTAGAAATCAGATTCAAAGAACACATCACACACTTCAGACACAACAGGTAGTCTCCTCATCTCCCTTTTTTCATATTTAAGTATGGCTTTTCGGCCTAAGGAGTTAAACTGATTCCACAAAATCAAAACACATATCCACACTATTGGTGCAGATATGAAATTTCTTAAGGATTGTCGTAAACAAAACATCTTCCCAAATTTTACCAACATTTTTCTGAAAACCACAAACTCCTTCGCTTCAAAAGCTATTCTCTTCGCCAAGCAAAAATGGTTACACTTGGAAATTAAGAACTTTTACAGAAAACGAGCCTCTCTCGAATCAGAAGCATACGATCTACACCTAAAAATAACCAAAAACTTATACGGTTTCGAACTTTCACTATGGAACAACCATCTCAATAAAATTCATTCCATCATCCAACAAAAATTTCAAAATAAAACCAACAAAAATTTCAAAATAAAACCAACAAACTAAGCAAGATACTACTTCCTTACAAAAAACAATCCGAAAAACACTCCCCATAAAAAACACCAAGACACGGTTCTAAACCTAACAGACACTATCTTCACCAAGAAAGAACTCTCCATACTCAGGAAAGGGCTAAAATACACTCTTCCATACAAAAAACCGCCTATGGATGACATTTTTGCAGACATTGAAACTTCAATCAAATACTTGCCAGACAACACAAAAAACATCATCCGAGGCTCCACATTATCGCAAATAAAACAAAACATTACAAGTAAAATGAATCAAAATAGCCTCAAGGAACACAACATAATCAAAACTCTTAACAGTAAAAATTGTTTTTATCTAAAAGCGGACAAAGGGAACACCGTAGTCATTATGCAAAAACAACAATACTATGACCAAGTGGAAACAATGCTAACAGAAGGACCTTACACAAATATTCCAAAAAATCCTATCAACAAAATGATCTCTGAAACTGCCAAAACCCTAAAAGCATGCACCACACTGATCATGAAAGAACTTAGCCTCAAACTGCACACCTTGAACCCCATGGTTTCTAGGATGTATTGCCTACCAAAAATCCACAAAAAAGACATCCCCCTACGACCTATTGTTTCTTCCATCAACAGCCCGACATACAAAATTTCTCATTGGCTCAATGAACAATTCAAACAATTTCCTCTAAAACAAGAATCTATCATAAAAAATAATTCACTTCCATGGGGAAGTGGAGGAAGTGTCTGAGAGAATAAGTGCCATACTTGTCCAGGAAGGAAAGGGATGCTGTAAAATAGTGATAGGAGACTGGAATGCGAGTGTGGGGGAGGGACGAGCCGATGGAGTTGTGGGGCAGTTCAGGCTGGGACAGAGAAACGAAAGGGGAGACAGAATTATCGAGTTCTGCAAGGAGAGGAACATGATAATAACCAACACCTGGTATAAGAATCATAAGAGAAGGCTATATACATGGAAATCGCCAGGTGTCATGTACAGGAAACAGACTATATATTGGTAGAAGGAAGGTATAAGAACATAGTGAAAAGAGTGTGCGAGCTCCCAGGAGCAGGCATAGCAAGCGACCACGTGCTGCTAATGGTGGAAATGAAGATCAAAATGAAGAGAGTTAGAAAAGCAAAGATGGCTAAGAAATGGAATCTAGAGAAACTGAAAGAAAGGCAGAAAGAGGAAATTAGTTATGATATGGCAAACCAGATGTAGAGAGGAAATACACAGAACAAAGGAGTAGAGGAAAAATGGAAGAGAATTAAGAATGGAATGGTAAATGAGGCGGAAAGGGAAATAGGATACAGGAAAGGCAAGAGAGCTAAGAAACCCTAGGTAACAGGGGAAATGATAGCAAAGATGAAGGAGAGAAGGAGATACAAGAATGTAAACACAGTGGAGGGGAGAAGGAACTACAGGCGGTTGAACAATGAACTGAGGAGGGAGACGGAAAGGGCAAAGGAAAAGTGGCTGGAGGAGGAGTGCAAGGAGATACAAGAGCTCGAGAAGAGGGGAAGGTACGACCTAGCGTATCAGAAGGTCAGGAGTATTACTTGGGATGGACAAAGATCTGAAGGAGGAGGCTCAAAAGAAATTGAGAGCAAGGATGGTAGGATACTGAAGAAGGAAAGGGAGGTTATGTGCAGGTGGAAAGAATACATGGAGGAGTAGTATAAGACGAAGGAAAAGCTGGCAGAGCTGGAAATTGAGGAAGAAGAAGAAGTGGATAGGGAGGAGATGGGGGAGGCAATACTGAGGGAGGAAGTAGTGGCAGCTATAAAGGAAATGAGGGAGGGAAAGGCTGCAGGAGTAGACGGGATACCTGTGGAACTGTTCAAGTGTCTGCAAGACGAAGGCATTGAAGAGGTGACCTACTTGTGCAATGCAATATATGAGAGTGGGGAGTGGCCGGAGGAGTTCGTCAGAATGGAAATGATATCACTACCTAAAAAGAAAGGGGCAAAGAAGTGCAGGGAGCATAGAACTATTAGTCTGATAGCTCACGCGGCCAAGATAATGTTGAGAGTGATGAATAGAAGGTTGACGAGGGTAATGGAAGAGAATGTAGCAGAACAATTTGGATTTATGAAAGGAATGGGTATGAGGGATGCCATAGGGGTGGTAAGGACAATTGGAGAAAGGTATTCAGAACGGGACAAGGGTATCAGTCTGTGCTTTGTGGACTTGGAGAAGCCTTTCGACTGTGTGAGATGGGAAAGAATGATGGAGATATTGAGGGAGAAGAAAGTAGATTGGAGAGACAGAAGGGTGATAAGGAATCTATACATGAGACAGGAGGCGGCCATGAGGATAGGGGAAAGCAGGACCGAGTGGTTCGAGATTGGGAGAGGAGTTAGACAGGGCTGCTGTTTGTCACCAACCCTGTTTAACATCTTTACTGAAGAAATGATAAAGAAGTGTTGGGAGACGAGCACAGGAGTAAGCGTTGGAGGAAGAATTACATCGTCAATTAGGTTTGCTGATGACATGATACTGTTTGCTGAGAGGATGGAAGACTTGAAGCAGATGCTACAGAATCTGGTGAGCGTGGAAGACAGATATGGGTTGAGAATAAATGGAAAGAAAACGAAAGTAATGAGAATAACGGGCGAGGAAAGGATGGAAGTGCAGGTGAGGGGGAGAGGATAGAGCAGGTGGAACAGTACAGGTATCTTGGTACATTGTTGACAGAGGACTGGAAATGTGAGAAGGAAATTAAGATGAGAATAGGTTTGGCAAAGGAAGCATTCAATAGAAAAAGGAAGCTATTTAACAGCAAGATGGATTTGGGATTGAGGAAGAGATTGGTAAAGTGTTATGTTTGGAGTGTGATGCTATATGGGTCGGAGACATGGACATTGAAGAAGAGAGACAGGGAGAGGGTGGAGGCATTTGAAATGTGGGTGTCGAGGAGGATGCTGAAGGTTAAATGGACTGACAGGATTACAAATGTGGAAGTGCTAAGAAGAGTAGAAGAGGAAAGGAGTTTGATGGACACAATAGTGACTAGGAAAAAGAAATGGATGGGACATGTTTTGAGAAGAGAGGGATTACTGAAGGATGTTATGTTATGTTATGTGAGGCATACAAATTAGTCTGCTTGATGCAATGGTCCAACATATTGACCATAAAAAATAACATAAAATAATCTAAAGGTGAAGAATTTTCTGTTAAGTAAGGATTAGGACTGGGTGTAAACTGAGAGAGACTAGTGCCTAAATTTATCAAACCTCTTCTGGACCAAGTCAATCTGCTTCTATTAGCCTGTTGAACTGTCTCTTCAATTTCACCATTGGTTTCATCGTCTAAAGTTATAGGTGAAATATTTTTACAGGGTTCAGGAATTTCTTCCTCTTGAATATCACTATCACTATCAATAGAGGATATATCACTTTTTACTCCATCATCTGGTATAGAAAACAATAAATCTAGTTTGTGATCCTCACATCATTTTCTCTTGGTCACCATTGTCAAATTAAAAAGGGCTAAGTTTAAAAACACGTAAAATGGTAACCGCTTAAGAAAAACACGTGCGACTTCACAGGATGAAACTTAAAACTGTCCGTAAGCTGCTAGCAAAAAGAAGGAACTACAGGTAATTAACATGCCCCACACAAGATGGCAGAAGAGGACAGTACCCTAACACCACCATGGTGGTGCTCCGTCCCTAATCGGTTAAAATGAAACAGGCTTTTGAAAGTGGTGCTTCTAAGAGAAAGAAGGCAAAAGAAGAAGAAGAAAAAATTAAAAAGCTACCAAAAATATCAACATTCTTCACTAAAGCAGTTTCCGATTCGACTACGGAATCCAGCAGTAATGATTGTCCTTCCACCTCTACAATCTCAGTTACTGAAGAAGAAAATAATTTTGTCCATTCAGAAAGATGCAGCGACAGCATTACCGAGACTATTACTTCAGAAATTATAGTAAATGTATGTGAAAAACAAACTGATAATATTTTAAGTTCGGATCCCACACTTTGGCCCTCTGTAAATGAAAACTTACAGTCCTATTGGATAAAGAAAGGTCCATCTTTGTGTCAAAACAAAGAATATAGTTTTATCAAATCAGTTTGTGTATACAAAGTTGCAGATGGAGTTACCGAATCAAGACATTTAACACAAACAATGTTACTTAGCCAATTTGATCTGTTTTTATACGAACATATTAAATAATATGGTAATGTCAGAAAAGGAAACCCATCATATTTGTCTGCCACGATATGCGAAGAATTTATTGACATAATGGGATCAAAAGTGTTGGCAGCTATTGTGGCTGAAGTACAAAAGGCAAAGTATTTTTTTATTTCTGTCGATTCTACACCAGGCATGACCCATATTGACCAATTAACATTTATTATACAATATATAAAAAGCGATGGTACAGTAGAATGTTTTTTGCAGTTTGTTCCAATTCATGGTCACAAAGAAAATCATCTTGCCAATGTAGTTAATTCATTTTTAGAAGATAACAATATTCCATTAATGAACTGCAGAGGTCAGTCCTACGACAACGCATCGAATATGTCAGGATTGCAAGGCCGACTTAAGGAACAAAATGAGTTTGCTTTGTATATACCATGTGCAGGCTCACTAGGATGGGGTTCACCGGGGAGGGGCGAGGGAACATGGAGGAAGAAGGTAAATCACAGGCTGTTACACATAAATTTTATTCTTCTCACTGCCTGCTACATACTAATTGTCGTTACAAATACTGCCTCGGCATCTTCAAGTGACATCCCCACATGACTCCGCGTGTCTTCATCTGATTGGCCACTAGGGTGGTTGGGTAGGTATTCTCACAGTTAGGAGGATATGAGGTAGGGTAATGTGAGGAAGGACTGCTGATATTGTATCCTCAGTAACTTTCTGGTGCCAAAAGGGAGGAAGAAGGGAAGGAAGGACGCAACAAGAATCCCTAGACATTTTGCACATTTATGCAAATAATATTTTTCTGTATTTTCATTTTTCAATATTTTCTGTGATCCTTTGCAATGTTTTACCTGGATGTATTGCCTTTATGAAAATAAGTTAAATATAGTGAAAAGAATAAAATACCACATGTTTTAATCAATGTAAAGTTCACTTTTCATTTTTTTATTAAAAAGTGAAAAGAATAAAATACCACATACTTTAATCAATGTATCGTCAAGTTCACTTTTCATCATGAAAAACAAAAATTTTTAAACAAAAAAAGCAAACTAACATTCCCTTGATATAATTAATATTTGTAATCATTTGTGCAATTACTGAAAGAATCAGGCAGGAATATGGATAAATAGCATGTATGTGATTTTTCTTAAAGATTGATGCAAAATTGTTAAAATAGCCTTGACACTTTTGAAAGTACCCACAAAAACTGGCATGACACTCCAAGGGTTTAACTTCGTTCAACATTTGACCTTTAAGCCTGAAACATTTTGCCCTGTAAGCAAATTCAGATTTTAAAAATGAATTTCTGGAGATTTTTATGTAAAGTCAGATTTGCATAACCTGGGGAAGGTCTGTATTTATTTCTTTATGGTATTCTAGTTAATACCTAGCAAGACAATGATTGAAAAATTTTGTTACTATACCCCTCAAAAACTAGGGTGCATGTTATACGCAGGGTATACGAAAAAGTTGAGATTTTTTGGCTAAAAGTATGGATGTGCATTATACACAAGTATATATGGTATATTGTATGAGTTCTTATGGGAAATATTGATTCATTTAATGTTGTTTCACTTTATGTCGCAATTTTCTGGAATGAATTAATGATGTTAATCGGGGACTCAATTTAGTCAAAAATTTAAAATACTGAGAATTCCAATGTCAACAACTCAAACAAGGCCTGGCACAAAATTCCCATATTTTCATACTTGCCCTATAAATACTATTTTCCTAAGAAATGCTAATATTAAAACAAATCGAAACAATAAAAATTTTTATATACTGTTAAATTTAAATGCCTTGGCCCTGAATTAATAATTATTCCCACTACATAAACAGTTAAGATATGCAATCATGCACAAGCCGGAATTAGCAACCACTAGATGACAACCCTTCCTTATTCCATCTCTAGCCAATATCCTAAACTAATTTCTATTCTCACACACACCTGCCTTTATATAGTCCACACAATCCACACAGTAAAGATCAGTCCATTACAGCACAGCACAAAACTCCTTGGCTCAACATAGCACATTCTCCTAAAATCTGCCCAATTCGATGAACACTTACTGTCTCTTTATGGGTCCATGTCATATCAGCATGCACTAGAAGGAATAAGTTTTACATAAATGTAGAGAAATTTAATAAATAATGTAGTAATCAATTGAAAACCAAATGAACATATTTAACAATTATCATTTATCTAACCAAGTTGTTTATTCAAAGAATTCTCTCCCTTTCTATAAGAACATTATATGTTATACATAATAATTATGACAATTAGGTTCAATAGATGACAGTAAATTAATACATTTATTCAATAATAAATAAAACTAGAATATAGCATTTTTACAATTACATAATTGCTCAAATTGGAAAATTTTAACAACAGGAGCACTAGCTTTTAGTTCAAGTTATTTGAAATTTATTGATTACTTTATTTCAATACAAGCATAAAATTAATAACTGCAAGTCCTTTGTATTTTATATATATTATTTTAACAAAACTTACCCACCAGTAAGCAAGAAAATTGGAAAAATTGGAAAAAATTGGAACAAGTGAGTAGTTTCAAATATCTTGGCAGTATTTTTAGCGCAGGATGGAAGTAGTACACAGGACATCAGAAGTAGGATTGCAATGGCAAAAGCAGCATTTAACGAGAAGAAGGAGCTTCTCACAAGCAAGAAAATAAATTTAGAAACAAGGAAGAAATTAGCACAATGATACATATGGAGCATAGCTCTTTATGGTGCAGAGACGTGGACGGTAAGGAGGAAGGAGGAAAAATATTTAGAAAGTTTTGAGATGTAGGTATGGAGGAGAATGATGAAAGTGAAATGGACAGAGAGGAAGAGAAATGAAGAAGTATTAGAAATGGTGGGAGAAGAAAGGATGCTAATAAAAACAATCAGGAAAAAAAAGCAAATTGGATAGGGCACATATTGAGAAGACAGTGTTTACAAAGGACGATCTTAGAAGGAAAAATTAGTGGAAGAAGAGGAAGAGGGAGAAAAAGAATAGGAATATTAGATAATATAAAGCAGGGATATAATACTTATAGAGGTATAAAAGAGGCTTCTAGGGAGAGAGAGAAATGGAGGCAGCGATTCAGTTAAAACCTGTCTTCAGATAGAAGCATGATGATGATGACCCACCAGTGGAACGTATACTATAAACTGGAACTGCAACTTACATAGGCAGAATGAGTATTTGTGTGTGTGTGTGTGTGTGTATATGTGTATGTATATATATAGACTTAAGGAAATGAAAAGGTAGTGATGAGGGTGGCAACAAGGTGTTGAAGGAAGCCCAGCGGACACTTACCAAGTCGAGGACCAAGTTGACAGGCTGCTGGAGGCGTCGAAGAGACACGTTGAACACACGAACACAAAAACAAAAAACACGCAAGCTTATCGGGCCTATGCCCTTCTTCAGCAGTAGAGTAAATGAGAGTGACCTATATATATATATATTCGGACAATGCGATAACTTAGGAACGTAGTCCAACTTAAAATCGCAAATATAACATTTCAAATCCTTGTGTATAACCGCCACTTTTTGAAATAATATAACTTGAACATTCTAATCTGATTTTTTATCAACGAGAATGCTATAGGCTTCATTTTGTATCAAGTGGAATGATGTTCCAGCACAATTTGAGCAATGAATTATATTGAACTTATTTTAGAACTAGGAATGACACTTTCTCTTCCATTGGCATTAAAATGTTTTACCACTAACATTTATAGTTGCAAATAAGTTAATTATTAACATTAATGAAACTAATGATTGCCTGTAATGGCCCACTGCTTTGAATTTAAAAAACCTCCAAGGATTGTAAAGTCTTCATGCGGTTCACTTGATTTGTTATTCTGCACCTTTTAGCATAAAGTTTAACTATCCCATAAAATTCCACAACGTAACATATTATGGCTGCTCACATGCATCCTACAAAGTTAATAAAAATTAAACCAATTCCCTAACTGAAACATCAACCTCACCTTAAGGTTAGAATCCAACTAGATAATGGATTTAGGTCTAATGGCCACAAAATATAGATATAGTAGGTACTATATGAAAATTTCAGGTAGAATCCAGGAATCCTTGGGGGTGATCCATGAATCTCTGATTCTAACAAAGAAAATGTTTCATTAAATTTCCTGCATAAACCTTAGTAAACGGAACTCTTATTGAGAAAAAATACTTCGAACCATTTAATCATGAATGGATGAAATGTGTGTGAAGTTATATACGATATATCGATATTCGGAATGACCAACAAAGAAGTTGAAACGTGTCGAAAGATTATTTATTGCAAATTATGGAATACATACGCCATTAAGATGTTTCAAAACATTTAGGTAATTTGAAAAACATCTTATTTTATCGTAATCAGCAATTTAAATGACACATAATGATATAAAGAAGTGATAAATGACACTTTTCACGTTCATAGTCATTCATCATCAATCAACTGCAGAGAAAGGAACTGAATACGAGATAAACAAGCAGTGTTGGATATCAGCAATAACAGGTAATACACAGCAGATATTCATAAATAAATTTGTGTGCGTCACTAAAGCCTTCCAGGTGTCAATCATTTTTAATTATAACATATCCGAAGAGCTAGCACAAACTATCAAATTACGCAATAAACTTTAGTTATTGTTGGTGAAGAAATGGAAGACAGTAAAAAGCCAGAAATCATAGGTGTTATTAAGCATAGAATTATACGTATTCTGATATATAATTTTATAACCTACATATTACATATATCCATTATTTCGTTGTCAATTACGGTCTTGCGCAAAATCTAGATCACCCATCGTAGTTAATAATCGCAAACGAAAAAAACTACGATAGGCAAGAGATCAAGATTAATAAAATTGATAGAAAAATACTTTGTTATAGTTTTAATATACTTTTCAGTGACCTAAAACTTAGTATAGCGTATTTTAAAAAACATTTCGGATACGCTACCTGCTGAAATGTACGCTCTAGGACGGGCTTAGTCAAGGATTACAAGAGAACTACGTAGGTTAGGTTATTTTCTTTCTCAAAGACAATAACACCTTATAATTAACGTATAATGATATAAAAATTAAACACCTACCCCAGCAGTTTTTTCGTAACATCGAGTTATCTAAAACTACAAAAATCTCGCGCGCAAGGCACCTTGTCAAGAATATATTTTTTTCTGATAATAAAAACAACATTAGAGTAATAAAGTTTTTACAGATACTTAAATATAACATCTCACGTTTACTAAAATTGTTGCCAATGGGTTATGATGAAACAACAAAAAATTCAACGGAGATTTCGGATGCGCTACCGACGTCAGTCAAGTAACGGTAAAACACACAATCTACAATTATGAAAAACCTACGAAATCCAGGTAATAGCCACTAACAGCTCACGTGAAGCATTATAATCTACATATGATGATATGTAAGACTATTACCTACCCCTCTTAGATTTCTCATTATCAAAGGTTATCCGACCTTCTCGACGCGTCGCTCATACATCACTGTAAAACTTAAAAAATATTTAAAATTTATAATAACATATTATAATAATGGTATTTTATATATGATAAAGAACATACTAATACGTTCTAAGATGCAAACAAAATAGACGTACCAAAAAACAAATATTATAAAATACGATTTTTGGAAAACACAACGAAATATGCTTGAAGATCACAAATTTGTATAAGCAGCAATCGTGATAAACGTAAAAAGAGGAGGTAAACAAAAATTACAGGCATAATTAAACATTACATGACAAGTTTGAAAATGTATATCATAATCACCTAACTCCACAAGATATCTCGCTGTATTGGATTATTCAACCCTCGACGCGCCGCAGTCTAAATTTTGCGTAAAACTTAAACATTTCTAGTGGAGCTAAAACAAAATATAGAATAATATTGTTCACAGTAATAACTAAGTATATCATTTTGTGTTTAACTTTATTTTTTCTACAACTTCCATTGAGAGAAAACTTATTTCTGTACGTTCAAAGACACCAAAGCGTTGAATCGAAAGCTTTATTTGAGGTAAATACCAATTGACAGGAAATGTCAATGGCGTACGAAATTGATATTGACCACCCACATTAACCACTTTTGTCTAAATTGCACGACGTTGTCAATTTGAACCTGGGACGTTTAAAACAACGCTTAATTGGACATCTCAACAGCCAGTTCGGCCGCGCCCGGCGTTCTCGAAGATGAGAAATCAACCATATCCGCTAAACCAAGCGAGGTAGCTTATAACCCTACGATAGTTCAAAATTTTGGGGATGGTAGGTGTTTGTCAATACATGTACCCTATAGAAAATTGAATTACGCGTTCATTCGTGTATATTGCTATTTCTGAAACCGCGTCGTTTGTCAGATATGTTGATTTTTCCAAAAACAATGGAAAAAGCGCGCCCTCATATTTAAGAAATAAAAATATTTATATTTTTAATTAAACAATGTAGGAAGTTTATTTTCACCTGAACAGCATTTCATGGTATAGTTGATTTGTCGATATTGTTTATCGTCACCTATACAATCGATAAGTATTTTTAACCTGCGATGACTGATGGCCTACCGTCTCCGGTTGGGCGTTGCTTGGGTTGTGACTCGCCTTTTAATTTATACCTGCGACTGACTCTTGTTCCTTCCACTGGGACACCAGACGAATTTACCCGTATTTCTTACAGTTTGTTAATACGTTATTTTCCAGCTTAGGATGTCATCCTCGAAGACACCTGTTCCCCACTTGTGTGACGCTGGTTGCGAGGCCACGTGGTTACGCATCGCGGAGTTGGGGAGGTTGGTGTCGGATCTCTTTCAGAGAGTTGAAAGCTCCGAGTCAGTCTTATCGGGTTTGAAGGGTGAGAGTCTTCCTTGGAAGCGAACTGCGCCAAATCAGCGGCTCGGACTCGGGAAGCTGGCAAAGCTTGTGACTCCTCATTGCGGGCTGAGGGACCTAGGTTCCGTAAACCAGGTTAGTGGAGAGTGGTGTCCACTCGGGAGGGTCGTGGGGTGGTGCTGCGGAGGCGGGTAGGTGGGAACGTTTCGTCGGACCCTCTTCCTGCAAGCAATAGGTTCCCGGTGTTACCGGAGGACGAATCCGCTTCCGTCTCCTAGGTGGAGGCCGGTCCCAAGGTGGGCCGGGAGAAGGGGGGTCTGTTATTGATAGGAAGCTCGAATGTCCGGCGTTAGATGGCACTTTTGATGTTACGGGCCCGCCGGGAGGGTATTCAGAAGAGAGTGTTCTCCAAGTGTATACCTTGAGGCACGATATCCCAGGTGACGAGGGAGTTAAAGGCATCGATCTTGACCACGGGTTGCTCTTCGTTGAATGTCGTTGCACATGTGGGTACTAACGACGCCTCTAGACGCGGGTCAGAGGAAATTATCAGCTCTTTCGAGAACTTGATATCTGAGGTGTCCCGTGTCCAGGAGGATTCGGGGGCGGATGTACGTCTTACCATTCCCAGCATTGTCCCACGCATGGATTGTGGTACTATGGTCTGGTGCCGGGTAGTGGGATTGAACAGTAGACTGCGGGACCTACGTAAGTCCCAAGGAGTTGACTATGTTGACCTGATGCTGGCTCTTGACTCATGTCAGGTATCCCTCAACGCCTCGGGTGTCCACTACACCCCCGAGGCTGCAAAGAAGGTAGCGGGTTTGTTATTTGAGCATGCTAAGAGTATTTTAAGTTAAAGAATACTGTAAGGTAGTTTGATAAGAATTTAAACTGCATGGCATGAGACATAACTGCATGTTCCCTCTCTAATTCTAACTGCTGCCTCAGCGTGGCGAGAGGGTGTAACAGGTGTATCTTTGCCCTCAGATTAACTAACATAGTTTATGATTTAAAAAAATAAATTAAATTTTATATAATTTCTTTTTGCCCTCAGAATAACTAATTAACAAAATAATGATGAAATTATCATGTGTAAGTTCTAGTATGAAGAATTTCTGTGATACTCTTGAGAGTTAATGAATATTGCAAGGTAGCATAAAGTTTGATAATAATTTAAATCGCATGGCATGGAACATAACTGCATGTTCCCTCTCAAATCCTAACTGCTGCCTCAGCGTGGTGAGAGGGTGTAACAGGTATCTGAAATTCCTCCAAATTAAATACCTGGCTAAAGCCGTGGGTACCTATCATTACTTACAGAATTTATATATTTGACCTGTATTAAATGAAACGTTATACATTCATTTAAACTAAATAATTGCACAGCTTTGAAATGTATTTTATTAGCCAACTTCATTTTACTTAATCGATTAGCCTTCCTTCATTGCTTGTTCATCAGAGAATATAATTATTTTCTCTCACATTTTCCATAATATATGTATTTATAGGGTTCACAAAATTTTGGACTGATATTTTTGCTGGAGAAAAGCAAGTCGAAGATTATTCTAAACTGGAGATTGTCATTCTAGTGATCTCCTTGGTATTATCACATTTCTTCATAGTTGCCTTATATTGTTTGTAATCTTGCATTTTTTAAATAATTCCCAGGTCATATTATGAGCATTTCGAGGAAAAGGAATGTCCATCAACAATGTAGCTCAACTAGGGGAAGTTTCAGCTGCTCTTCCTCCAACCTGCATCATTACAAAAAGCCTGAAAAAATCAACCTTCTTCAGAGTTCCATGACTTCTTCCTGATAAGCATTCCATTATTGCAAATGAGTGTCTCAGCATCATGGTGTACTTGTGTTTTTTTCAAATATCATTATCCTTGAATCATTAACCATTATTAAAGCATGAAGTGTTCCTCAATGTTAATTGCTACCACTAGATATATGTATCTCACAATTTTTTTAACAAATAAAATTTCTATAGCAGGTTCATATTTTTCATTAGATAAGTGATATGGATTCCTAAAAATGTAAGCTGCCTTAAGATTTCTAAGTTATAGTGAGAGAAAGAGGACATATGCATCCTGCCATCTCAATGAGATGATGAAGATATTATTTTTTCGGGCGATTATTTCATATCTATTCTTAACTACTTCAGCATAAAAACTGCTTTGGCGATTTAAGGGCACATACCAGGGGCTCCAAAAAAAATGTTTTTAATGTAAAATATCAGAAACTTTAAATTGTCAATTTTAAATTAATGAAGAAAAATTCATTTTTTGTACTGTGATACTTTGTTTTCACTAGATGGGGCTTCTGTTGGTTTGCTACTTGTTGCCTTGCTTATTGTACATGTTCACAATATGGACAACAGTTTGGTAAGAACATGCAAGTTTGTTATTCTGTTTCTCCAGTATTGTGCAACTCCATTCTTGTCTTTTAAGCATGTACCTATTATCATTTAAACCTTCTATTTTGATTTATATGATTGCTATGTTAGACCGTTTAATTGCTTGGATTTACTTACTTGAAAATGATGGTTGAAGTATTAAAGATCCCAATCCAATAATCAGGGCCAGCCTTATAGGGTGTGCAGTGTATGAACTATATCAGAGCCTCCAGCTGGTGCCATGAAGCTAGTATATTTTATAAAATAATTTTTAGTTAAAAATAGTTCATTAAAAGGCAACAATCTTTATATTGCAAAATTCATTGCTTGCTGTTAGTATGTAATTTCATGAAAATAAACCCAATAGTTTTGGAAAGGAAATGTGGATGGACATGACCTGACTTAAAAAGCAACCATCTCCTACTTTTTGCAAAGAACATCTAAAAATGGAATAAATTTATGTAACACTCACTCTGTACATTTTATAAATGAAAAAACTATGAGTATATTTTTATGTTAATTTTCTTAAAACAACCACCCAAAAATTACTTTTCTTATACTTATGCAATCCATTATTTTATGTACTCTTACTTTTCATTAAAACTTGTAGTGAATAATGCATTAATGAATTTTACTGAAAATTAATATTAATCTTGGGGCTCCAAACAGGAAACAGCATCCTACTTATTGAGGGCCTGCACTGATAATGATTGACAATTTTTCTTAAGATAAGTTCAAGAGAAGGCATTCATAACTTTTATTAACCTTCATGTGGTTTTTATACCTACTATATGTTGTTTGAATTTGATTTATATTTCATTTTTGTAATTAGTAATTCACATTGTTTCAAGAATTGTTTTTCTCTACTTAAAATATAATTACATATACTTAAATGTATTTTTCATAGAGAAAATTTATATACCTATATATTATATATGCATAAATAAATAGTAAAGGTGAATCCAATACTGAAATGAGTAAATAAAGAGGAATGATTATTAGGAGGCTATTAGATTAACTTTAGAAAATGCAGGTAGGCAAACAATGATTGAAGACAACTGAGGGAATATAAAAATGTATCATAGAAAGCACAAATAAAAGTACAGACAAAATAACATAAGAAAATAGGGAAGCCCTGGTTAACAGAAGAGATGATTAAATAATGGAAAAGAGGAGGTGGAAGCAAATTAATGTAGAATATGGAAGATGAATGTATAGAGAGTAAAAGAATAAGATAAAGAGAGAAATTACTAAAGCAAGAGAGTTGTGCCATAAAGGACAATGTGAGGACACGGAAAAACTGCAGAGACAAGGCAGAACAGACTTATGGTATGGAAAAGTGAAAGGAACAGGAAACGAGAAAGGAATTATGCTGGCTACAATTAAAGACAAAATGGAAAACTGTTATTTGAGCCTGAGGATGTGAGGAATATATGGAAATAGTATATTGAGGAGTTATACGCTAAAGATTTGAAGTCAGAATCTACTGCGATAGAGGGAGAAAGATGTAGACAGTGGCAGTGTTGGACTGCTCGTATTGATTAGTGAGATTGAAAAGGCTCTTCAGGATTTGATGTCGAAGAAAGAAGTAGGTATTAATGACCTTCCATGAAAATGTTGAAGTAGTTAGAAAAAGGGAGAAAGAGAGCTTTTGTTTGTTTGCATGGAATTTCTGGCTAATCAACCTCTTGGATTATTATAGCCATAACTTCTTCAGAGATTTTGTAAATTATATCATAAGATATATGAAGAGGAACATGGGCCAGAGGACTTCATTACATCAATTTCAATAAAGAAAAAGGTTTAACCAAATAAATGTCAAGATCACAGAATAATGTCGGCCTTGGCCGAGGGGTGGTTAGCATGTCTAGCTCCCAATGCCAGGGTCACAGGTTTGAATCCTGCCGAGGACATGGTCGTATGTGCTTCTTGTATATCTATTATAACACATGTAATTTGGAGAAACCTGTTTGTGTTAAATAAATACAGTTTACTGCAGTAGCATGGACCCTTTTCAAATAGGGAGAGATGGTGTGAGATTGTGTGCATGTTGTTGTGGGCTCTTGTTGAGTAGTTGTGGGTGGATTGATTTTGGTAGAGGAGATGGAAGTTTTCTTTAACCCTCAGACTACCAAGGTATTTTGCACCTCAGTCCTACCAAGTAACTGAATTACCCCACAAAATTTCTATTGTAAATAAACATTTTTCATCAAAATCGATGATTACTTTAATTTGTTAGTAATTTAAAGTTATTTCAACTACCCATACTGAAAATTATTTTTATTTAAACAATTAATCTAAATATTTTTTGTTCTGTGAAATCAATTTTATTTTTGCAGTTTACTTGATACATCAAATACAAACATTACAATATATTAATACATTAACAAACCAGATGTGTTTTTAATTGAAAATTTCATTGGCTATTTATGAGTTGGTTTGTTGGTCTGGGGCACATGAAAAAGCCCTGCCGAATTCAAACCATTGACTGTGGGGTTAGCAGCAAACACTATACTAGTTTGGCTACCACTCTGCCTGCATAATAAATATATTATAATATGTAAATGTAAGACATTCTAAATTACTACCGACTATTTTTCTGTTGTTTCCATACGATAAGAATTCTGTAGATTTAACAACTGCCATTCACCTGTAGAGGCAAGTACAAAATTTAGAAGATAACTATAGGCTTATAAAAACAAGTAAATTAATGCCGAAATTTTTTATTTTCTTCAATGAGGAATACTGTTCTGAATAATACCTAGAGGGGTAACTCGGTTACCCCAAGACAATTTTCGATATTTCTCAGAAATTGTTAGATACCTTGTTTTTTACGTAATTATGCTCTTCATACATTAAAAACAGTTAAATAGGAGGATAAAAATCAGATAATGTTTTTAAGGAAAATATATCAAAATAAGTGCCTGGGGTAATCTTGTTACCCCCCTTAGTAGTCTGAGGGTTAACAAACATCACTGATTCATAAATCAAGATACATGGAAGTGTTAAGACTTTGTTTTTCATAAAAATATTCCTACAGAAGGTTCGTTGCTTTATGTTAAAGATGAGCATAAGATCTCTTTTTTGAAATATGAAAAGTCTTCAGAGGAAGATTTAGCATGGTGCTACTATATTGAAATAAGGAATCGGGAATGGAAATATTATCAATGGTGGTAGATGATTTAGAATTTATTTTTGTGGGACTAGAGATGGTGGGGGACAAGTTAAAAGAGGATGTTAAATCTAAAAATAATGATTTTTGGTGATTCTCAACAATGAAGTTAATATTAAAATCACCACAGATGATAATTTTACATTTAGAGGATTTATATGAAGCTGATGTTTTATCAAGGTTAGATAAAAAGGAATTTTAATCTCCACTTGGTGACCTATAAATAAACATAAAGAAATTGAAGGTTTTGTATTTGGCACTTCAGAGCAAAACATTCAGTCTCTTTCTTTGGATATAACTGGTATTGATTCTACATGATGTTAGACTTGACATAAATAATACCACAATTTTTTTAAGTTTCTCGAATATGGTGAAACTGGTCTACAGCCTTGTGGACAAACAGCACTTATCTCATTATCTCTTAGCCCAAGTTTTGACAAGCACAGAATGTCTTGTTGAAGTTCTTGTACTTCTAATTGATTGATTTTATTCTTTAGACAATGTACATTTAAGTGCAAGATTTTAAATTTGTTCCCTAGTCAATTGTGATTATGTGTTTCATTTGTTGAACTGAAAGGCACAGGGGATGGGAGAGATAAGTTTGGGGGATTAAAATTAGGGTATGCTGTGGACACTTTTGGATTGTTTTTTTTCAGGGCATTATTGTTGTTGGTTTTATTGATGGTAGATGATCTTTGTTTGTGGAATGAAAATCTTTGAATGAATAAATATGAATACAACTGCTGATATACCTGATACCATAGCAAATTCGTTTTCTGATTAGTAAGCAATGTTTCTGGCCCTGATGGTATTCTTTCACTTATTTTGAGATGTATTAACCTACCATATTGAGTCATGTGGTGTCAGTGTTCAAATCTGGGATAAGTCAGATGTTAAAAATTATCAGCCAATTGCGATTCAGTAATCTATAGCAAAGGTTTTTTAATCCCTGTTTATGGTTATATTTATCCACTTGTCAATCCTGTAATAATTCAAGAACGGCATTGCAGATTGTTTTGCCGATGCTTGAGTGTCGTCGTTAGAGCAATCGACATCTGCGTTAAATTCCTGCTTTAAATTCTCTAATATTCCTTTTCTTTTTCTCTCTCTTCCTCTTCTTCCGATAATTTTGCCTTCTAAAATCGTTCTTTGTAAACATACTCCATACTCCCCTCTCTACTGAAGTACTTTCTGTTTCTTCTCCTTCAACCCTAACTCTTTGATCTAAGTAAAAGTTTTTAAGCAATCTTTTATCTTTCCAATCTATTCCTATTTTATTTAAAGTATCCAATATTTTATCCCATTTCACATGGTCAAAAGCTCTTTCCCAGTCTACAAAACAAAAGTACATATCTTTATTGACTTCTAGCACTCTTTCTATCATCATCCTCATACGTCCTATAGCATCTCTTGACCCTCATCCTCTTCTGAAACCAAACCGATTATCTTGCAGCTACTTTTCTATTTTACCTTGAATTCTTTTGGTTTGAAATTAAACTAATAGATCTGTAATCCTTACAACATTTTGCACTGTTCTTTTTCTCCAGTGGTACCTTAACAACATCTAAAAAATCTTCAGGCCATACACCAGTATCATATACTTGGTTAAAGAATTTTGTGAGTTGCTTAACTGCTTTCGACCCCAAAACCTTATGTCCCCTGGTATATCATCACTCCCAACAGCCTTTTTCTTCTTTTCATGTCATCAATTTCTCTTTTAACTTCAGACTCGAGAATACTTGCTCTTATTTAGTCTTTTTCCACATTCTCTTTTTCATCTAATTCATATTTCTGGTTTGCCTTCTTTGTAATACAGCACCTCAATGTATTCTTTCCAGACACTCTTTATATCATCTGGCTCCATAACTATTTTACCACTTTTGTTAATGATTCCTTTGCATCCTATCTTTCTTGCTTTTTTCTTGAATAGTTACTTTGCTTTATATGAGGTCTGTTCTACAAATTCTTTCACTCTCGACAATTTCCACGCATTTCTTTTTTATCCACTGTTCTATGGCTTTGTCTGTTTCCCTTCTTAAAGCATTACATAATTCCTTGTTCTTTCTTTGGCCTTCTTCAAAGTTTATGTTCTTCCACTTTCTCCTCTCTTCCATTTTTTGCAGCACGGCTGCTGTGATCCAGGGTTTTTTGTTTCTTACACCCATTATCTTTCCTACCATCTTTTGCATAATATCTTCAATGTAACTATGGATGTATCTCCATTCCTCATCTACATTGCTCCTATTTTCTTCAGCACTCTACTCCAACTTTTCCTACAGCTCAGTGATGATAGCCTCCTTGTTCTTAAGGAGTTCCTCTAAGTTCCATTTCTTGTTAACTCTTATGTTTCTCTTAACACTCTTCAGTCTACATTGTGTATTTGCCACCAAAAGGTTGTGGTTGGAATTGACATCTGCCCCTGGTAGTGTTTTCACAATTTTAATGGTATTTCTAAATCTTTCATTGAATAGTATGGAATCTATCTGGTATCGTCTCTGGTCTCCTGGGCTTCTCCATGTGTCAAGTCTCCGCTGGTGGTGCTTAAGCCATGTATTAGTTACAACCAATCTATTTATATGGCAGAATTCCACAAGTTTCTCCCCTCTTTCATTTCTCTTCCCTATCCCATATTTTCCCACTATGTTATCTTCCTGCCCCTCTCCGACCACACTGTTCCATTCTCTCATTGCTATGGTGGTGATCCTTCCTTTTCCCTCCTCTTCCAATATCTCTGTAATTTCATCTACTTTGTCATCACCAGCATTTGTTGTTGGCATATATACTTGAATTATAAGCCTTTCTACTGGCTCCATCTGAAGTTTTACGGCTATTAATCTATCATCAACTGTCACTTCCCAATTCTTTCAGCCATTGGGAAAGCTTGGTCAAGTTCGCCAGATTGCTTTTTTACATAGGAAGTAATGGGAAAATAATTTTCATTTCATGAGTTTTTGCCTAACAAACAGTTTTCGTGGAACGAATCAAGTTTGTAAAACGAGGGTAGGCTGTACTTGAAATGTTGTGGTTGAAAGTTTCATTTTGGAGAAATTCGGTCCATAAGAAAATGAAACTCCATACTTTCCTCCATTCCTGGATTTGTCTCAAACTCATACAATGATTTTAAATAATTTTAAAATTCAAATAAAAATTATGCTGCAACATTTCCCATGTTATTTATATGGAGAAAAATTAAAAAGGAAAATGATTTTACCTAAAAATGACAATCAAGTCAGTTAAAAATCCATACTATTTTCCTATTCTTATTGTTGCGGTTAAAACAAACCTTCCTATTGTTCTAAAAATGTCCTAGTTTCTAGTTTCAAGTTATAGTGGCACAAACATCCAAAATTTCTTAAATATATAATAGATGTGTTAATAATACATTCTAAAAATAGAAATATTCCACCATGGTGCATTCATTACTGGTAAAGATGATGATACAAATTTTGAGCCACTGTACTGATATGCTTTATTATTAATTCCATAATAAACACTTCATTGCCATTGTATTTGTCTTGATTCGATTTTAAATTCATAATTTTTACAACATGTCAGAGTTTGATGTGTATTGCCATTTTATTTTTTATTATCAAAACATATGTGCAGTAAATTTATCTTTTACCCACAAATCCTTCTGCCTGAGGAGTATCTGCAATGACTTCTCATAATTATTCTGTTTATCAACGTGAATAAAAATGAAAATCTTAATTTGTACAGAATTTATTGCTTAAGGAGACATAATTTAGATTACAGTATCCAAAGGAGAATTTAAAAGTGAAAATACACTCTGTTTGATAGCCAGCTGAACTGTATTTCTATATGGTACTTGTATGGCAATAAACTAAATTAAGAACTGAAAAAAACAATCTAGCAAAAAAGTGGTTACAACATTTAAAATTCTTTATTTTCTTTTTTGTACATAATGTTTAGATATAAATAATATGAAATTGAGTTAAAGTAAAAAACAAAAACCCTTTTCTATGGAAAATTATTTCAAAATAATAACAATACTTGATACAATGCACAAGATGCTATAACTGCAAAGACAGACTAAAAATAGGTTTTGCATCATTATGTAACAAGAATTAAGAAGCTAACATTATTTCATTCACTTTTTTTCTAGATTTCCAAGAATATTTCCTGAGCACACCATATCCCTTAATGTACGAACAAGTGCATCTTTTTCTTGCAATGACATATCTTCACTACAGAAAACTTCCTCAAGGTTCTTGCCAATAAACAACTTGGTAGCATTCCTCAAATCCTGTTTTACCATAGAAATGAAAAATAAAAAAATTGAAATTGGCATCTATTTCAGTAGAAAAATATTTTGCATATATTTATGCTTGTAAAGTGAGATTAATTTGAAACACCATTTACATGGAACTCGACAATTTTTACCATTTCATTATCTTTATAAGGTAAGTATCTCCTAACCTGCAATTCCAGAAGATTAGCAAATTTATAAGTGGTAAATGCATTTTCCACAGTCAATCCTTTAATAGCCATTTTCTCACATTTATCCAGAAGTGTCTTCTCCACATATTCATGGGCCAGTGAAAGAAGCTCTTTGAATAAAAAGAAAGGCAGTCAATGAATGTTTGAAACTCTTTTGCATACAGAAAAATGAAGAAGTAAGCGTAAGTACAGATGTCTCTGGAGGAACTTATAAACAGAAATTCTCCATTAATTACCATTCTGATAGCTAACAAGCATATAGGCCAAATACTTGATGCTTAAATGACTTTAACAATAATAGGCTTCAATTTCCACAAACTTCCAATATAATTAATGAATTTGAATTTTTTTATTTTAAATAAATTTGGCAGTTAGTAACCATAATTGGATATGATGTTATTGAATTGTACCTGTTAGGTTAAATACACAAGTATGATACCCTTCCTAAAGTAAGAGATAGAAGCACGTTTTCTTAAAAATTTCCAGGGCTCCGGTTTGCCTACCCCTTTGAGTATGGGACAACACGTACCGTTTAAATTTAGATCCTCACTAGAACTTCCCATCCATGAAAACTTCACTCCTTTAGTTAAAGTACTTTATTTACAATACCATTTCAAAATTTTGAATTTTCCAAACCCAAGCATCGGACTACTCATAGAATGATTTTATGTATATATATATATATATATATATATATATATATATATATATATATATATATATATATATGTATCAAAAGAATTTTCCAAATATCTCTTAAAACAAAAATGTTTATTCTACACGGATGGATAGACAGACTGATCACATAAGCACATTTTTCTTTTAAGAAAACGTGCTAAACTCCTACCATTGGCAAACCATGCAAAATAAGGATAAGATAGGGAGGGAAAGAGGGGATAGGGAGGGAAAGAGGGGATAGGGAGGGAAAGAGAGGGGGATAGGGAGGGAAAGAGAGGGGGATAGGGAGGGAAAGAGAGGGGGATAGGGAGGGAAAGAGAGGGGGATAAGGAAGGAAAAAGGGGGATATATAGATAGATGTCTTTATTCGGGCAAAATTTAGACCTTAAGGTCCACTTTTACATTTAATCCTTTGTCAATGATATATTACATTATATTAAAATACATTAAATTACGTCAGAGATGATTAAGATGATAAAATACTAATACCGAGAGAGAGAGAGAGTTACATATTCAGAAAAACCTCTAAGAAAGACAAGGTATTTGTGGGAAAAATCTAGGAAGGGCTTGGCCAACCTAGCAAAAACCTCATGCAGGAAAACACCCATGAAGTGAAGGGGGGGGGGGGTGGAAAAAACCTGCAAAAATCCTAGATACATCAAAGAACAATATAATAAGAAAGTGAAAAATCAAAAATTATATGTTAATATAGCAGGTTAAAAATATAATAATAATAAATAAATAAACAAGATAAATGATAATGAATGAATAACAGACCTATTTATCAATAGGGAAAAATAACAATATATACATAATAAATGTACACTCAACAATAACACAAAGAAAAAAGTTGCAGGAAATCTTGCAATTTAAGCAAAAAAGAATAAACAGGAAGTATTGAGTAAGGATAATAGATGGGGAGTGTAAGGGATGATTAAGGATTGCTTTGATGTTTTAGGAGATGAGTGAGACAGGTGTGTTTGAAAGAGTTAAAAGAGGGAGATGTTTTAAAATTCTGATCTAAGTTATTCCCAAGTCAGAAACCAGAGAATTGAAAGGATTTACTTAGATGTTAGTTCTGTGATAAGGAGGTTATTTTTGCCTCTAGTATCACACATATGTACCATATTGATTTCATAAGTTTTCTTTACTGTTATAAAAGAGATGATGATGTATAGCAATATTTGCGATAAATTCTCTGACTGGTTATTTTCTTTCGATAATTTTTTATTTGTGACTAGTGATTCATCAAACTCCTTAGCTCAATTCTGAATCTTTCCTTTTTAACATAGTTTTTGAAATAGTGACTGATTGATACTTATTTCTAAATGATAAACGAATTTTTAAAAATTTAAAAATCATGTAAATTTATCACTCTGATATTTACTTACCAAGATTACCTTCTTGTGAGGAAATTTCCAATTTTCCTGTGTATAGATACCTTAGAAATCTTAAGTATGTAGCATATGTGCAATCATTTATAGTGATAGTTCTGTGAAAAAAGATAAACATAAATATGAACTTTCATGAAGCATTCAATCATCTATACTATTTAGAAAATAGTTGATTTTTATCTGTAAAGTTTATTATGTTAGTGTATTTAAGCAGTGAAATACTATGTATACTTCCTTGAAAACATGAATAGAGACTCCAAGCTACTTGTTCTACTGAACCATAGTGCATTTTATAAAGGGTATAATAATTCTGAAAATGTACCCTAAACTTAATTGCTAGTAGCAAATTGGATCCTAAAATTATACATGTAGGATATGATTCCAAATCCTTGATGGGTAACACAATGTTTTTATACATCTATAAATGTTTTGTTGACAATAAGATCATACAATTTTTCAACACTTTTAAGCATTTCCACTGCTGACTAGGATAACATTTTTACAACAAAAGTTCCTAAACCCACAAAGAAAATTTATTTCCATGAAATTTGTGTGATTCAGAACTAATCCTTATGACAGGTGAATGTGTGCAGCTTAATCTCAGAAACAGTACAATTAGTCCCCACTTTACATGAGTTACTACAGCATGAAATTCACCTTAGCAAGAGGTGCCAATTAGGGAAACTGTTTACTTAATACCAAAAGGTTCCCAGTTTAACATGAGCTGCAGTATGATCCAGGTCCATTAAATAATCTAAGTATAAAAGCTCCTAATTTTGAAAATCAAATGTGTCAAGTACCAATATTTTCAATCTAAAGAGTGCAAAAATTTTAAATATGTAACAATTTTTGCGAAAGCAGCATATTCATATGGTTTCAGTAGGATTACCAGTTTTACAATGAGTTTTTCAACCATATAGTAACTGACACCTGTCATATGACGGGAAATACATTAGTATATATATATATATATATATATATATATATATATATATATATATATATATATATATATTAGTAACTAAAGGAAAAGAAAAGGTAGTGATGAGGGTGGCAACAAGGTGTTGAGGGAAGCCCAGCGGACACTCACCAAGTTGAGGACCAAACTGGCAGGCTGCTGGGGGCGTCGAAGAGACACGTAAAACACACGAACACAAAAACACACGCAAGCTTATCGGGCCTAAGCCCTTCTTCAGCGAAAGAGTAACGTATATATTAGTGTGTATGTATGTTCTTTATACTTTGTTACACCGTTGAAGCTATCGAATTCAAAAGTTCATGGGCCCAAAATGCCATGCAGCCCTTCACTGATGTGGATATAAATATACCTAAATATTAACTTACGATCACTGGAAATGGCTTATTTTATTCACGAAAGACTGAATATTTTAATTCTGTTCATGTTTAGTCATATTACATGTTAAATCACTCAAAATTATCCTTTAAGCGCAAAATTTATTAACATTTTCCAAGGGGCAACAAAGCTAAATTTCTTAATTGTTGTTCTCCTCAAAGGGAGATAGCCACGTAAAGATTAATGCAAGGCAAGTCCATGATGTGGTGTGCCGTAGAGGAAGAATAGCCAACACCAACTGCTCGATTATGCCAAATATTCTTGGAAAAGCAGTCTGCCTTGATTATATGATAGATTCACCATTGAGATACACCCATGAGCACAAGTCTGACTAAAGTTTTTCGATGGTTTCTTTAGGTGGTAGTTAAAATTCCATGTGAACCTCTTCTCCGAATAATACATTTGAGAAATTTGGGGGCATCGACAGCGCGGGGCCCTGAGGAATAAAAATCATTTGCTACTTTCCTGAGCGAAACCGGGTAACTCCAGCTAGTATGTATATATGTATATGAATGTGTGTATATATATATATATATATATATATATATATATATATATATATATATATATATAATGCTGCTAAAAATCTCCAAGGAGAGTCCAGAGGACCGTGTAGAAAACATTGCATGCAAAAACCCTTACCTTACATCCCACATCCACCAACCCCAGCCCGCCCTGCCTGACCGGGGGTGGTGAGGACTGACGCTCTCACCCAGTGCTTCCTGCCAGCCCAGACGACGTCGGCTAATAGACTTTGGATGAGCCTGATAAAATGTGGTGGCAGATGCACAGCCTACAAAAGATGCTACAACCTGGGTGCCAGAAATTAATTGGTGACTGCCGCTCTTCCTTTCAAGGACAGAGAACCCGATATCGGCGTCCACCAGTTTCCTGCCTTAAGCTTGGTAAGCATCGTTTTCATGTCGACTTCAGTCCATTTCCCAGCCAGATGCCTAGGGATGTGCACCCCTCATTAGCCCAGCTGATTCCCAGAGGAGTATCCGTCCTCTCCTTCCACGATCCGCATCCCAGTCCCGTCAACTTTGCCCTGTTCAGCTTAGCCCAGGCCGCCGAGGCGTAACTCGCGAAGGAGGATGTAACACTAACGAAATCGCCATCTTCGTCGACAAGGATGCAGACATCGTCTGCATAAGCCGAGACCGCCAGTTTCCTGTCCGCGTGGAGATTTCTCTTCAACAGGGTCATGAAAGGCTCGATGAAGATGGAGTACAATTGCCCCGATAGGGGACATCCTTGATGAATGTCTCTCCTGAATCAGATGGGCGCTGCCAGGGATGATGCAACTCTGACTACGCAGCTGGCCCCGTTGTAGCAAGTCCGCATTCATCCGATAAAAGTTCTGCCGAAGTCCATGCACCCGAGCATGGCGTGAAGATGTTCATGCCTGATCCTATCGAAGGCCCCCTGTTGGTCCAGCGACAGTATGGCCAAAGTCTCCCCTCCATCGCTTTTCTCTCGGATGAGGTCCCACAGCAGGGAGACATTGTCTAGAATTTTGCATCCGGGAACGCTATAGCTCTGCTCCGGTGATATGACCGATGCCATCGCTGCGGACAGTTTGGTGGAGAGGGCTTTCGCCAGCAACTTATAATCTGTCATGGCCAGAGACACTGACCTCCAATTCCCTATATCCAGTCTCTTGCCTTTTTTATGGAGCAATGCTATCACTGCCCTCATCATGGAGTGCAGCAGTCGACCCCGCCGAAAGCTCTAGTCCACAACTTGGCTGAACAGTCGGAACAGCTGCCTTGAGAATTTGCAGAAGAATTCGGTAGTCAAGCCATCCAATCCGGGGCTTTTATAGTTCTTCAACCTTTGCAGGCTTTCTGTCAGTTCGCGGATGTCGATGGGAGCGTCGAATGCCTCCTCCTCCTCGCCCGCACCCGGCTCAAGCTTACGCTTACGTATATACTGCAGTTCGAGTCTGCAACATCGTCGTCTGGGTCGTAAATTTACTTGAAATGCCGGTAAACGTGGCCGCACATTTCCGTCGTAGAACTGCTGTTCACCCACTTGACGCAGGGCGCAGACAGCAGACACGGAGTCGTGCAACAGGCATGCCTAGCGAGGTGAGGGCCAGCCGGTGCGTCGGATGCGAGCAGTTTCTCCCAGCCCGTCCGCCCTAATATCTTCTCGCTCTCTCTCCCGTACCCGTACATCCGCCGCCGTGCGCGCATCGGGATGTATACATTGACCACGTGGAGGCAGCTGTTTGCACGCGAAGTGTGAGGAGAGAGGGTCATAGTTTTCCTCATTACGTTGAAAAGGCTTTTCCTCCAGTCGATCGCAGTTCCAGACTGCTGGAGTGTAGGTGGGTTGACATAGAAGTCATAGTCTCTACTCAGGAGGCGACGTGGATTTATCGGTGTCTCCTGGAGCAGGCAGATGTCCAAACTCCTTCCGAGAAAACGGGCCAATTGGCCCCATTTCGCCTCGCTCCTCACAGAACGAACGTTAAGGGCGAGTAGTGACCCGACATTGGAAAATTGATAAATAGTAATAAGGCAATAAGTAAATAAAACTTATTTACACAGGGCTGCCGCAAGCCTCTCGACCCTTTGCCTTAGAGACCTATCCTGAATGACCGGCCATAGTTTTGTGAGAGTTGATGCCAGGTTCTTGATATCTAATGTGTATCTCTTCGCGATGGAAGAAACAGACGTCTTTTTATATACGTCTGCTAAGAAAGCGAATAGGTCTGCGGAAAGCGCGTTGCTGTCGTCCTCGGTATGGAGATACCGGACGATCGCCTCGCGATCCACATCCGTTGGATGCTGACTGCCTGCATCTTCCGTTTCAGAGATACAACCCGTCGAAGCCATTTTCTTCGGAGGTGGGGAGGAGGATGTATAGGCTTTAGTTTTGCGAAGGGATCTACTTTTCCTCTTGCTCCTCGTCTTGGCCGCTCCTTCCAGGTCAACGGAATCATTCTCCAACATGCTGCTGGAGATATTTCCACTGCTCTCTTCAGTGGGGAGGGAGGCGAGTAGGAATGCCGTGGAGGTGGAAGGAAGAACTAGGCAAAGTATCGGTCGGTGTGGCGAGAAGGATGTCGGGGGAAGGTTGGGGTGGAGTGGGGGAGAGAAACATCGGTTGACTTACAATTAGAACGGCATCGGTAGCATTTAGGGAGGGGTCGAGGGTTTGGGTGATGTGGAGAGAGGGAGAGGAAAGAAGGACTTGCAAAGGGTCCTCTCTGCGATAGGTAGAGGGAATCGGTGTGGAGGCTGAGGGGGGGTTTGAGGCGATTTCTGCCGGTGAGATGGTATCTGGTTCAATGGGAGCAGCTGTCCTTTGAGATCCCATGGACGGTTTGGGTATAGAAAGTCTCGGGTTCACTGGCTGGGAAAGGGGGAGAGAGGTCGGGGAAGGGGGAGAGAGGTCGGGGAAGGGAGAGAGAGGTCGGGGAAGGGGGAGAGAGGTCGGGAAAGAGGGAGAGAGGTTGGAGAAGGGGGAGAGAGGTCGGGAAAGAGGGAGAGAGGTTGGGGAAGAGGGAGAGAGGTCGGGAAAGGGGGAGTGAGGTCGGGGAAGGGGTCGAGAGGTTGGGGAAGGGGGAGAGAGGTCGGGGAATGGGGCGCAGAGCCCCACCCTACTCCGACTGGCTCATCACTGAAAGACCCTCGCCGGGGTGGAGGAGAGACTCCCCCGGCGGACCCAGCCTCCCTGACCGCCAAGCGGTGAGAGATCGCTCGGCAAAAAACAAAAGACGATCGCCGCAACAATCATGTGACGTAACAGTATAACAGTGATAAAAGAGGAACCAACAACAGTAGCAACAAGTAACTCGGCAGCAACAACAACAACACAGTAATAACAAACAATACACCACCAAAAATCTGGATGAAAATCCAACAGAAGCACACTAAAACGGCAGTCAAATAGGAGAGCAAAAGAAACACGTCCGATCGGTACAACCTGTGTGTGTGTGTGTGTGTGTAATATTACACAAAGTGAAGCAGCACTTTTTGCTAGGTGTAGGCATCTGGTAGAGTGGAGTACAAGTAGCCTAGCCTAACATTGAGTAATAAGTGTGCCCCAGGGTAAGAAGGGCAGGTGGGATGGAGAGGAGCAAATTCTGTTACAAAGGAAGAGTACTGAAGGTATGCACATCCTAGAAGGAAATTCATCGTATGAAGGAATGTGATTACTTAGTATGGCAATATCACAAATTAGTATAACCAATTGTTCTTTTGAAATACCAGCTGATTATCTAACTGATAATTCTATAACCAAAATATTCTGTGAACAGTTTACAATCAACAACGTTAAAAGATTGAGTAATCATGCCAACCTTTGGTCAAAAATGAGAGTTCCAGGACAATCAACAAAAAAGTGCTCTCTCGGCTACAAGGGGAGCTTAGAACATACTATGCCATAGATACTACAAAACATGATGGTGGAGAAGAAGATGCAGATGTTCAAGTGAATTTCTCTGTTAAGTTTTTTAGTCCAGCTGGTCTGCCAACATATTCATTGTACATGAAACTTAGATGTTGTTACGCTTTTACACATCAAATGATCCATCTATTCTGTAACCTTTTAAGCGTGACTTTAATCTATGGCATTTAAATCGCTCAGCGTGACTTTTTTTCGCAAGCACAAAATACTAAAATGCATGCATTCACTTTAATATTTTTTGTACTTTAATTATCATTTCAAAAATTTCCAAAAAATTATGTCGTATTTAAAATTGTTCATTTTATATAATAAAAATAAATACATACATTTATTTCAATCCAATTTCTACTATGTGCTGCTCCTCTGACGTTTAGTAGTTCAGCTGCGTCTGGTACACATACTTCTTTACCCGGTATATAAATTTTATGGAATTTATTTTTCAAATAATCACTGATAGGTAGAATTTTATACAATAGGATCTCTATTTACAATGTCTTTATCGGTATTATCTACAAAATGCAAAAATTTGCTCAACAAATAAAATCTTTCTTCACTCATTGCATTTGGAATAAATGACATTTCTAATATATGTTTTCTACTAAAATACATTCTGAGAGTTGGTTTTTGAATTATTCCCATCAACATTAGCAAAGCAAACCACTTTTGATAGCGCGATTTTTTAAAGACGTGATCTTATTTTTCTTGCGGGCAAGGAATTGTTCCACGTAACGATTAGTTTCAACCACTATGAGGGCAATTAGATCATCAAAAAATAACTCAAAATATCTAAAGGGATAATCTGTTGATAAAACCTGCACTATTTGTTTTCCAACTAAATCACACGCAAAAGGCCGAGGAGGGTTAGCACTGTCGACATCTCCCCAAATATTCTCTTGAATATTCACAGTTGAGTGAGTTATTTCTTCCAATTCCTCTTCGGAACTGAAATCAATAGAGTATCCGTTCGAATCTTCAGAATATATATCTACACTACTTTCACTATATTTCTCCAAAACACTTCCCAATCCGCCAACTCACGAGAGCTACAAGCCATAGTGAACTAAATAGGGATTCGGCTAAAGGACAGACCCAAGATGAAAAAAAAAATTTAAAAAATGCCCAACGCAAACGCAGGCACTAAGAAACCTCGACCATCAGCTCAAAGCATCGTAAACAAGAGCCAGGAAGATGAGAGCTCTTTTGAAAGTCTGAGACGCAACGCACGAAAGATAAGAGGCCTGAAGAGCCTTAGTAAGCACTGCTACGGCCAGGTCCGAGATAGAAAAAAAAATTAAAAAAATACTAACACGTAAACACAGACAACGAGGAACCACAGAACGAAAGCAGACAGCATTGGCTTGCATATTCACTCTCTGAAAGCACATAAATCAGAGCTGTAGCGATAACAAAACTTAATGAAAATTTCGCGCTGGATGCATGGGAAAGAGAGGACGTGAATGCTACGTTGCACACGCTGGAGGCATGGGAAAGAGAGGACGTGAATGCCACGTCGCACACGCCGGACGAATTAACATACATCCCAGAAAATTCCCAATTAAACTATCATATGCCATCACACTAAATAAATCCCAAGGCCAAACCTTAGACAAAACTGATATTTTTCTGCATGATCCTTTCTTTACACAGGGACAATTATATATAGGATGTTCAAAAATTCAAAATAAAAGTTCTTTAAAACATTAAATAATAGCCGATCCTAAGCAAGGACCAACTGTCACAAATAATAGGCCCCTAGTGTATGTATAAATACCCAGGACATCCTCAAGATAATCCTCCATGCTGCCCATCCAACTCTTACCTCTACCTCCCACCAGTCCTCCTTTACCACTCCTCCTTTCCTCTCCTTCCACCAGCCCCCCAATTTAAGAAATATCCTGTGGTAGAAAGAATCACCTGCATCTATCCCACTGCTTGCTGAAGGGTCTGACCTGTGCAGCAAATCTTGCTGCCTCACATGTACAATCCATCTACCCTCATCTTTTTCCACCAGTCCCTCCACCAACATCACATACCCCATCACCTCCAGAAGCAACTACAACACCCATAACATCATTTATCTCCTCACCTGCACCCTATGTCCCACATTTTACGTAGCACATAGGAGGCACCATACCAAGCTTGGTCGAGATTGGTGAAATAGTGTGAAAAGAATTAGCGGACAGACAAACATACAATTTGACTTTTATATATATGTATAGATATATATTAAAGTTGTTAAGAAGGCTACATTTAAAACCATTTTAAAGCACTCGCTGAAATCTGACAATTGATTTCTTGAGTTGCAGATTTTCTCATTTTTGGAATTCCTACCTTAGTAATTGTAGCTGATACCCTATTTTGCAATGAAAAATGAGGTAGAATTATTATACCTGGATTAATATTTTCTACTTTCCACATAGAAAAATTAGGGTTTGAGAATTATGACAGGGCAAGGATTATACCAATAAATATGGAGCAAAGCTTAAAAACAGAGGGTTTTGTACCTGTCAAAAGTTTCAGTCCAGTTACTATTCAGCATAGCTTCTAGGTAGGAGCACTGAATAGAAACAATGGCTCGATGGGCATAAATAACTTTCTCTTCCACTTTGAATATTATATCACTGCCAACCTAGATGAAATAAAACATTTTATGGAAATTAGAATAAGAACAATGAAAAGATGATTATGAAATGTGTCTACACCTCTCGATCTAAAAAGTCTATTTGTTCCCGATGGTGCTCACCATAACAAAATGAAACAATGATAGATAGAAAATATTCCACAATGGAGAAACCCAAAAATCTCCAATGATTTTCATTCCCACAGCAAAAAAAATCACGACAATTGATGAAATAACATGATTATGCCAACATAAGAGCATTGGTAGATGAAAAATCACTTTGCATGGCTGATCCAGGTTTACATTATTCATCTCCATATGCAACAACATGAATATATTTTCTCTTCTTGCATTAAGCAATGCTGGAAACCTCTGTCCAATTTAACTTGTATACCCATTGCACATCACTATGCAATGCACATACATTCCTACACAAGACTGTGTAAAGAGAAACTGTACAAGGGGAGAGGAATTTTCTCATTATAGTACATGATATAGTGTAAGATACTTTACTATCTCAAAATAATCTCAATTTATTAATGTTTAAATATTTGTCATTGAATGGATGTGCAAAGATTAAGTATATTAATGTTTAAATATTTGTCATTGATAGGATGTGCAAACATTAAGTAATCACCTAAAACCTGGAGAAGATACATGGATCATTACAACTGTTAGAAATAAATGAATACAACAATCATGTGCAAAAAATAAGTGCCTAGTATTTAGTAAAATTAAAACTTAAAAGTGATGCAGTACATCAAACGGAAACCTAGGTACAAAATCATGCTCAAAGTAACAATGGATTATGAAGATGTGATCACAGTTGGATTAGTAATGAAGATATCACTTAATAACTAGAAGACGATGATTTATAATTTTGTGTATTTACTTATCTTGAAATTATATAATTCTTTAAAATTTCAACAGAGCAATGATTAATTTCAAATAATAGTGAATGCAGATAGAGGGTGATAATATTTCAGATTTTGGTCAGAACAGAAAATTTTATTTCCTTTTGGAATACAGTAAATCCTTGATTTTATGGATCCAGATTTACCGGATTTCAGATTCTCTAGACTGCATCTGCAGAAACGATCTCGTCCGATTTATCAGTACCAGACAGAAATTAAATGTACAGACGGCTGTGAGCAACCACATTAATATCTGATCAATTATGCCAATGTAACTTTTCAATATGTTTCCTATAAAATGCTTTTTATTTGAAGGTTATATCATTAATAGTTCCTGAAATATGAGAATTTATTCAAACAAACACTGTATTTAAATATCCCAAATCAATCTGGTAGTGAGAATACGGCAGCATTCAAATGCTGTACGATAAAGGTTAAAAATTTATTTTCACTAATTTATATGTATAACAGGGTAACCTAGTGTGTCTTACCAAGAAAAGTCTTCTGTGACAAGAGTACGAACTGGTTTTACAAACCTATTTCTATTTCTATATGACCATGTGTTTTTAGCTTCAATTTTCCAGATTGTCACCGAAACTGAAACCCCTTCCCTCATATAGTCTGGAGAATCGAGGGTTTACTGTATATGATTTTTCTAACTGGGCATGTAAATATTTTGTTTTTATGACTTCACACTTTTTGATAAGAAAAAATTCACAACTATGCCAATTTAAAACTAATAGCTCAGTCATTCAAGAAAGTTCTCCAAAATAACATGCTGAATCAAAAACATGCAGAGCAAAACCAAGCAATCCATGGAATGAATGTATGCATTTTTAGATGAACAGTACAGAATGAAATCATTCTAGATACTGAATATCATGTCATATAAATCAATCCAACATAAACATTGACCTTGAACATTCATATTCAAAATATGTACCTGTTTAATGCTTAGTCGCATGAAAAAAGTTCCGTAATTAGTTGTGTAGGGTCAATATGACCCCAAAATGATTTGCAAATTTTAGGAAGAAAATATTGTTTTATCTTTATCATAGTGGAAATAAACTAACTTTTAGACTATAATCCAATTATTTATAATTTTTCATTAAATATTGATTAAAATAACATTCATAACAAGAAATATTTTCTTTTTTAATCACTTCCCCTATCCCCACAATCATAGCATTTTGTTAACATATGCTCTTTGGAAATAAAAGCCCCACAATTGGCACATCTAAATGGCACTTTACTGTTCTTAGTTCTAGGGCAAAATTTGCATCTTCCTCTGGAAGGTCCTGCAAGTCCCTCCCATATATGTTTTTTTTATGTTGAGATGATATGCTTGCAGAATGCAGGCACCAACTACTAGTCATTATATATAGACGTTTCTTACAGAGGAGGAGATAACATATAATATATAGGAGGATACTAATGTTTAGGCACTTCCAGATGAGCTAGAGATTCGAAATTTTTTCCTTATGTAGGATTTTGTGCAAAACTGACTAGAAAAAAACGAAAATCTTGAAAATGTTCAACAATGCGGCCGCTAATAATTCGCAATTGTTTAAACAAATGTTCAAGGTTTATGTATTTCCGAATGTGCTACGGAGCTGAAATTTTTTTTAGAGGTAGGATATGTAAAAAAACGAAATAGGTATTATACAAATTTTGATATTTTAATTTGTTTGGCAGTTAAAAATTCTTAAATTTTAAACAAGTAGATTACTGTTTAGACATTATGGGATGAGCTAGGAAGCTGAAATTTTCAAGTTATGTAAAGAGTAGTGCATTTGCACAAATACATATTTGAATATCTCCATAAACATATTGCGGCGGCCGTTAAAAATGTTTAAAATTGAAACAATTGGAAAAATATTATTTCACTTCTAGAAGTACTACAACTTTAAAATTTGGCAGAAATGTGTAGCATTAGTACCCCATAATGGAGAAAGTATAAAATTCTTAAAATTGCAAAGTTTTGGGATTGTGTTAACCTATTATTTTTACATAAGGGAAAAATGAAAATCTCTCCGGAGGTGAAATATTTAGAATTAAAAAATTTGTGTAATGATGAAATATGAATGTTTTTATGTTGATATGATATGCTTGCAGAATGCAAGCACCAACTACTAGTATGTTATATCCTCCTCCTCTGTAAGGAATGTCTATATATAATGATATCATCCTCTGTAAGAAACGTCGATAAATAATGATAATGATATCTATTATATTAATATATATTATGCGTTATCTTGAATTATACTTAAATTAATAAGAGATGGGATCTGTGGAGGGCGTAGCATATGCTGTGGTGTTGCCAAGACACTGATTCTGTCTTCACCGCTTTTTGCCAAGCTGTCCTCGGACAACCTACTTGTCTTCCCATGTTTACCTCTCAACTAGCAAATTGTTTCAGAAACTGACAATATTCTGTATTCTTACGATACATGTGTATTAAAATGAATTTTATTGTCTCCAATATGGACATTTCATTATATTGGCTATATTTGAGTGGAAATGTTCATTTTAGTTTATATTTAAAACATTCTTTCATTTATAGTTCAAAGTCACAAAGGAGAAGTGAAACTTCACGTAGCCTGCATACCCTGCAATCTTAAACCATGAAAGAATGAAACACGAAATCATGAAAGAAGAATCTGGTCACAAATGATGAATCGCGAAAGAGCGAAACACGTGAAAGATGAAGCCACGAAAGATGAGGTCTGCCTGTATTTGCATTCTACATTTGGTCAAAGCTCAGAGACAATAAAAATAAAATTATGATATAAAATGAACAGTGTTTTTAAGTATACATCCTAATTCATGAAATTTACCTCTTTGTTAAAAGCTGACTCAAATCTGTCTTTCCATTCATCTGATCTCTCTAGAATATCTTCAGTATCAATATTAGTCCACTGCTGGTCATATGCTGGTCCATTTAATTCTTCATTAATGTAAGAAAAATACTTTCCCGGGGATGAAAAACTCAGTGAAGAAACAGATAATAACTCACCTATACCTACAAAAACATAATTTAATTTATTGCTCTTAATAAAACTGAAATACAAAAATAAATGTTCAGTAAAGTAATTTAACATTTAATAGCTACAAATGTACTATAAATATCATTGAAGATCTATAGGTTTGCGGTGTTGAATTACAGGTGACTCCCGGTTATCCACCAGCAAATTATCTGCTTTGCAGGTTATCTGCAGCAATCTTCCAAAGTCCATTTTATCCGTAAATGAAAACATGAAAAATCTGACTGTTGGGAATTTTCAAGGAGTACAAAAATCATGCTCATTTAGCATTATGATGCAATTTACAAGCAAAATACATTCATATACATATCTTATCCAAATCCAAAAATAAAAAATGTCATCTTATCATCAAAGAAAGCACTCATTAAAAGATTTACCACTTTTGGACAATGTTGAAAAAGGAAAGCAGACTTTTGATTTTCTGATCTACCACACACAGGTTGGCAAACTGAAGTTCCCATGTGTTGCATTGGGAAAGTTCCCCATTTAAAATTTCTCTGTGGAGTGATTTGCATATACAGTCAGAGCTTTAAGAAAGTGGTCATGCTATCCTTCTTTAAGATTATCTTGGCAAAGATACGATTTATTGTATATCATACCTGCAAGCATAAGCATGTGATGTAGACAATTAAAAATAGACTTGAAATAATATTTCAACTTGAATGTGGCAGTTCTTCAAAACAACTTTCTATGATTTATTTATGCCCACCTCATCCTAAGCTACTGTATGTGCAGATATTTCACTTTTTTAGCTTGAATGTTTTGTTTGTTAAGAGCCAGTACAAAGCTCAGCTCAGTGCAAAGTGTGTGCATGCAACCTCTTACGTGTCAATGTTCTTCATGATAAATTTTTAATAATAAACAACGTTTAATATTTTTTCAGATTTTTTAAAAATATAACTACTTTGTAACCATAACAAATATATTTTTTAAGAGTGAATGGCCTCTGTAAGCACAGGGCCCTGTAGAGCCTCACCACCATTTTTTTTGATTAAAAGTATTGTAAACTCCAAGAAGATCCAACTCACTGATATTCAAATGTAAGCACAAAAATGTATGCTACAGTTATATTTAAATGATTTTTGAATTATCGATTTTGATTTTCCACATTACTGCTCCCCTTCCTCACTACAGATAATTGGGAGTCACCTGTATTTCACTCCAATGTGCATTAGGCAACTAAAGAAATGAGCACTCACTGCTGAAGCAGAGCGAAAAGTGTTGTCCATAACTATCTGTTGCCACAACTATATCCTTTGATGAAGATGCCCACAACTTAATAGGCCTGAAAATAAATCATAAACACAAAAAAATCAAGATGTCTAAATTTGACAATATCCAGCTTTGCCAGTGACTCAATCATAAAAATAATTTACTCTATTTTGTAATCATCAACAGTACTTTTGGAGATTTTTTCCATTTGCTGACAGACACAAGAAACAGTGTAGTTAAAGAAAGCCAATTAGGAGGCAATTTATCACATCATTAGTCTCCTTTCATAGAATGTGTGACACAATGGGACAATCAAGAACTAAGTGGACTATTTTTACAAGGCCTTTTACAGGATGATTTTGCACTTTATACCAAACAAGAGATCCTCTCCAAAGAGGCCACGACACACATGAAACTGCTCGCTATCTAGATAATACATACACCTACCAGAAGCTGATGAAAATTTATCCAAATTCTTTCACTAAAGATAATTAATTTCCATCCAGAGCTATACTGATGATTCAGAGGGAAGGGACTACACTTTCATTTTGAGACCTAGAGCAATCTCAAATCAAATACATAAGACCTTTGACTGCAATTAATTGCTGTAGATAAGGTACACGCATCAAGATGTCTATCGTTATAGGGTTTTCTATTATGGGCAAACAGGTGTAATTACTTTAACCAACACAATCTCAAGTTTTTCCCTTTCAGCTCTCCTTGCCCAGGCACTGGATTCTCATTGTCTGACCACACTCATCACCCGTGAAAATATTCCAGCTTTCCAATGCCCAATGTAAAAGGCCTGGGCACTGTTTTTGTAACATTTTAATAAATAAGTAAAATAAAATTAAACAATTCAGAAAATCTACAGAATGTTTGTTTTGACTAAAATGGTTTATGTTGATTTTCTAAATTTTTAAATAGGAGAAAAAAAATCCCAGAATTATAATAAAACAGAAAAAACATTTACCAACACTAATGATTCAACTGGATTTTCTGAAGAGTATAAAAAATAATAAACCGTATTGTCCCAAATAAAAGGCGACCTCGAATATAAAGTGACCCTAAGATTTTTGGAAAGTTTTTCAAGAAAAACTTAAACCACGACTATAACATGACCGCAAACAACCTTCAACCAACCTACCACGAGTTCCTTGTTCATCCATCCCTCATCCTGTGCGTGAAAGGTTACACCTGACAGTAACTTTCCCTTTGGCATCCTTTTACGATTTAAAATTATATAGGGAGTCAGTTTTTGCCCACCGGCGTGACTGCAAGCATAACAGTTATCTTTGATTTCTCATTTATGGTAGATTTTAACCTTTAAATGTCTGGTGTGCATGAAAAAAGGGTCCTGTTTGGTGCCTGGTGTGCCTGTATGGGCATGCTTAGTTTGGAAGTCGCCCACAGATGTTGCATTCGTCATGGATGTGCAAAATTTCCTAGAAGCCTGCTATCTAGATGTGACAAGGCAAAATTATGGTAGACCCAACTACTGGGGGTGGGGACACCTCACACCAAGAGAAAAGAGAAAATAGGGTGAGAGCATTAGCCTAGTCCCTTTCCAACTCCACGACCCCAACCTCTCCACGATCCAAGGGTGTTGAAAGTGGACGAAGATGATCTTCTTCCACCTCCTCAAGGTCATATTGCTCAATAGATACATTTTACGGGGGGGGGTAAATAATGCAACGGCAGTTTCACCTTGCTTGTAAGGAAACTCATTGAAGAAGAGGCACCAGCTATTCCCTCAAAAACTTCCCAAAAGGCAAGACGAGGTGCAAGCAGGTCGCCATTTGGTCGATTAGAGACAAAAGAAAATAAACATTGGCCCATATAGGAAAATTGTCTTCGATCCAGAGTATGCTCAGAGAAGGGAAAATAAAGACAGCAGTGGCAAAATATGCAATGCTGGTCTGTATGTATCTTCCTCTTTTGAAGAATTCTACACAAAGCAGGATTTCTAAGTGCAATTCAGGATGAAATTCGTATTGTAATGCATGAAAAATCAACTATAAAAATTATAACTACTGTTTTTTATTGAATTTATCATTGCTATACTATAGAATTATGCCAGATTTGCATTCCTTTGTTTTCTTTTACTATAAAAGACATAATCCCATTATTTCCCAAATGATTTATTAAATAATTTTCTGATCGAATGCAAGAAAACTTTAAATGGCCAAAATTAAATCCACCAGTGAGAGTCTACTAAGGGACATTTAACTCTGGCATTTAAAGGTTATCAACACTGATTTAGCACCTTTTTTTGTTGATGGTGACATTTGACGGCAAATCAAAACATACTGGGGTTTGATCTACATTTCCCATCTGGTCAAGCAGATAGTTATGTTTTTCAGCAAGCTTATGACATACCTCGAATATGCCGACATATTGATAGCTTCAATGCAATGACTATCGAGGGGTTCAACCGCCGACTGAACTCAATCTATTCTCGCCTCAGACACTTTTCAAGTACAATGTAACATGTATGACTAATGTGTTTACAATGTAACAAATATCTTGTATCTCTTAAACAAGCATGCAGAATGTATGGCGATTTTTCGAAACATGATTTTACGATCTTTTAAAATCATTAGTACTCGAATATAATGCGGGGGCTACTTTCAAAATTTAATTTTTTGGAAAAAAAACCACCTTATATTTGGGACAATACAGTAATAGGCCAAAGAATATTATACTACAAAGCATTCATTTAAAAGAATCAAAATGGAAGAAATTTTTGAGCCAAAATCAAAATTGTTTGTCAAAACTTACATGTATTTCAATTACAAAACAGTCACCATCATGGCAAAGGAAAAAGGAGGTCACTTTATAACCAAGATATAAAGGGCGATACGGAAATACTTCCAAAAATTTTGGGAGCTTGTTAAGCAGTTCAAAATAAAGAGAAAAGTTCATATGATTATATATCGATAAACGCACCGTTTACGAGATACAGCTCCATTTGGTCCATGTCGCCGAGTGGGAGTTGAGGTCATAGAAGGAATAAAAGGAGCAGCATTGTAGCGCGTAACTTTATTAATGTTCTCAACAATCCTATGAAGTACTTAAAAATCATAATAAATGTTCAAAAAGACCTCCTCCCGAACGAATGCACGCTTTAGTCCTTCATCTTAAGGACTTCCTGATACGCTCAAAGAGGACAGGTTGTGCTGCAATGGTTTGACAAGCATTTTGAATACTCTGCCAAAGCTCCTCTCTTGTGTTGACATATTCAGCGTAAAACATGGTCTTTAGGGTCTCCCAAATGCAGAAATCACACGGATTCTTGGCACAAGTTCCGCGTATTTTCCTTTTGCTCGTGTCAGATTTTTGGGCACCATTTTGGCACAAACTTTTCGCATGTCCAAATGGTCTCAAAATTTGATGGACAGCATTTTTATTAATGTTTAGCTCATTTGCAATGAATCTAACTGACAACCGTCGGTCCGTAGCAATGAAAGGCCTCACCCCGCTCCACATTCTCATCTGATTTCACTGTGGAAGGTCTTCCCGAGCGAAGATCATTTTCCACATTTTCTCCTCCTTCCTTAAATGCCTTGTGCCACCGAAAAACTTCTGCTTTGGATAAAACTTCATCGCCATGTGCTCTTTTTAACTTTTCAAACGTTTCTGTAGCAGTTTCGTTCAATTTGACGCAAAATTTAATGGCATACCATTGCTTGATATTCCACTCCATTTTTACCATTACAAGATCCACAAAAATGACCTTGAATAGATAACAAATACATGGCCAACAATCAATGGAACAAGACGCAACTGTTGTCATTGTTTAAACAATGGTAAGGGGTAGGAGGGGGCAGTGTTGCCACAATATGCATAAGAATTTCAGTCTCATTACTTTAGGGATAGTCCTCGTACTTTCGTGAACTCTTTAAGAGAAGGGTCATCATTATGGATTATTCTTTTGAAGAGTAATCAGACATGCACTTAGTGTACAGTGAAATGGAAGGAAATGCATCAGTCGCAGTTCGCTGATATCGTGAGAAGTTTCCGAATCACTGTACGTCTACTGACAAAACGTTTTTGTCAGTGGATCGCCGATTGCGAGAGACTGGTACACTAGCTCTAAGAAATATTGACAAGGTGCGAGCTAGTAATCGTGCTCCCGAAATGGAGGAATGAGTTCTGAAAAGAATTGAAGACGATCCTGAGACCAGCATCAGACAAATAGCAGCCACTGTTGATGCATCATACTTAACAGTCTGCTCAGTTCTTCATGAGCAGCAGCTTTATCCATACCACTTAGGAGTTGTAGGCGATCATTTAATCAGTCCAAATCAATTGCCTGTATGTCTTACTGGACAAAGTTACCGTGAGTTTTTACAGGATGGATTGCCAACTCTCCTAGAAAACATTCCACTTGCACTGAGAATCACAATGTGGTTTATGCGCTCCAGCACATCACACCCGTATGGTATGAGGACTTTTTAATGAAATATTAAAAGTTCGGTGGATTGGTCGAGGACTCCCAAAGCACTGGCCATTTAGATCTCCAGACAAATCTGTGTGATTTCTATATTTGGGGGATGCTAAAGACCATGTTTTACGCTGAATATGTCAACACAATAGAGGAGCTTTGGCAGAGTATTCAAAATGCTTGTCAAACCATTGCAGCACAAACTGTCCTCCTTTGAGCGTATCAGGAAGTCCTTAAGACGAAGGACTAAAGCATGCATTCATTCGGAAGGAGGTCTTTTTGAACATTTATTATGATTTTTAAGTACTTCATAGGATTGTTGAGAACATTAATAAAGTTGCGCACTACAATGCTGCTCCTTTTATTCCTTCTATGACCCCAACTCCCATTCAGCGACATGGACCAAATGGAGCTGTATCTCATAAACTGTGCGTTTATCGATATATAATCATATGAACTTTTCTCTTTATTTTGAACTGCTTCCGAAGCTTTTGGAGGTATTTCCATATCATCCTGTATATTGGTAGCTTTCTCAAATGATTTTGGCATTTACTTAGGAGTTAAAAGTTTAATGGAAAATATTTCCAAGTTGAATCTCAAATGTAAGCACTTTATCTAAGATGTACAGCATGCATTACTTAGTTTCAGAACAATATCAGGTTCTTAAATAAATTTCATTTTACTTGGTTATTTTAGTGTGTGCAGGATAGCAGATTTTGATACTGTGAACAATGCAAGTGTAAACACATGAAAAAATCTCAAATTAGTCTAAAAATCCAGGATCATCCTATTGGCCAAAAATTACAGTAGGTTCTTTTATAGATACTGTATATGCTGGCCTCTAAGACAATCCGGTGACTAAGTCAGCCCTTTTTCAGTCGAGTCACTTTTTCACTCAATAAATCTTATAATCAATAAAGTTTTCATGACAAAATAATAATTGTTAATCTTCCGATTAATTTTATATTGGAAGATATCGAATCGTCTGTTTGATACATCTGACCTTCATTTATTGCAGACCACAACGAGCCTGATATCGTAACATCTGTTCCAGAGGATGAATTTGGCAATTTCTATGAGTCTAATGCAGAAGGCAAGGGATTTCATGGTTTTTAAACTGCAATGTACAAAAATACCATTCTTGAATGTTTTTAAAATTTACTTTGACGATTTTTGTAATTTTCTATAGATTATATGTTGTTAACTTTTGAAAAATTATTTGATGCATTAAATCAAAAATTTTTAATTCTTAGTTATTTGTTATTTTAAATTATCATTTTACAAATCTTCTAAATTACATATGCTAAATAAATGGTAAACAGTTGAATAGCTGATTCAAAATGAGGGTCATCTACATAAAAAAATATGCTGGAGTTTACGGTACACATTTTATACCCAGTATTTAAGGGGACTCCAAGATTTTACAGGATTTTTTTAAGCTTCAAAGGTCGACTTGTAGACCGGCATATATAGTAATTTAAATATCAGTATAATTTTTCAGGAAACCCTCAATTTTGTATAATGTAAGAAACCTACATCATCATTAGTAGTGTCAGTCTGCTGACTATGGAACACACATATGGTGTAATGATTTCTCATTGGATTCCATGTCGGAAATACAGAAGATAGGAAGGAAACCTGGTTATTTTAGTCTACTCTTATGGAGAGCATCAAGGGAGCCTATTGCTTCACATCCTTGACTTGTGCACCCTCCTCAAACTACACAAGTAGGAGCTGGCATGATCCCAGAGCAAAAATTCAGACCTCCACTGGATTTGAACCCAGGACTGCTGCTATAGCCACTCTGCCACTACAACCCCACAACCTGTATATCAATAAGTAAATTGCAATACTAGCCTTCCAATTTTTACATCAATTTGCACTGGATCACTTGCAGAATCTGATAATATTTTCCATTGATATATTTCGCCCATATCAGTCAGAGCAAATCCAAAGCCTCTTCCTTCTAAGATCTGTATCACATTCTTATTCTTTAATGAAGTTCCAAATAAATGAAGTTTTTCCTGATGCATGCAATGGTTGCAAGTTACCGTGCGGGGAAAGATTGGGATAAACACCTGAAAAAGAGAGGAAATCCATAATATAGCAATAAGTTTAAACTATTTTCAAAACTACACTCCTACAATTTGATAGATTAAATTTTAGAATTTTCATTAATAGTGCATTAATAGGGTGTATTTAATCAAAAGGAAAGAATTCTTCTTTCCAGTAATCAACATTCTAATTTTGCCTTTAATCCATGTACCAAGCAAAATTACTCCTTAAGTCAAAGTTTTTACAAAAATTTAAGCTGATAATTGGTTACATACGTATTTTTGATCAGACTACCAAACTTTGCATTAACTTACTATGAAATGCAAGAAGTAAAGACTACAAAATGCTGCAAATGCCAATAGAAGTGAGAGTAATAAAGATAATGGAAGTAGCAAAGATGGTGATAGAGAACAAGAATGGTGGAAAGAGCAAATGAATATTAAAGCAACTGAATTTATTAAAGGTAAAAAAGGTAATCTATGAAGTTATCATGCTGCACGTATACAAATTTTCATAAGATTCACTACCAAAAATATTTGCCTCAAGGTCAACCCAAACTATATGGTAGACTACTACATATTGGCATTCTTATACAATTTCAGTCAAGGGACTAAACATTCCTATTGGATAAGCCATCATTAGACTACTTTCTAGAATGGAAATAGGCTTACATTTACGTTGTTATGTCTGTCTGTCCCCCTATTAACTTTTGAACCAATTTTCATGAAGCTTGGTGAAATTCTCTTGCTACTGGGGGCAAGCTACAGAGGATACTTTTTGTTGAGAAGATTGAAAGTCTCGGGTTCGATTCCAGGAACTACCCTTCTCATTTCATTTACATTGAAAATCTGAAATCCATTGTGCAGGATAATTTTCTCCATGTTCATGTTTTTTTTTAAGTATAGCATACTTATTTTTAATCTTGAATTGTACATTATAGAACTTTAGGTATATTTCTCACTGATCACTGCCAAAAAGCACTGGCCCTCACCAAACGTGGATTAAGTCAAGTTGTAACCCCTGTGGTCAGTGAGGGACTACTGTATATTTTCTGAAATGATTCTCATTTGAATATTTTTGCTGAAATTATTTTATTCTATTTACTGTATTTACCTGAATCAAAGACGAGGTTTTTTCCCAAATTTTACCTTGCAAAAATCGAGGATTGTCTTAAATTCGAGTATGAAGTGGTATACCATCAATATATCGTGGTCAATCCATGGCACATCAATTCATCGCGCATCAATTTGTCACATGAGAAACTCATAGCATGGTAATACATTGCACAACAAACTCATCATACGTCAATTCATCGCTCGAAAAATTTGTTGCGAGACTAATTGGAAGGCAAGACACCATGACTGGTGTACAGCATGATGACTTTGCCATGCCACAAATTGATGCGCGATGAACTAACCAAGACGAATTGACCTGCGACCAACTGACCACGACGAGATGTCGTAGAACCATAGGAAGTATGGTCACGCATTTAATTGATGTTTTTTTTAAACAAATGAAACTTAAGTTTAATTAATTGTATCTATTAAAATGTTTCATTTCAAGCTTATGTTCCTGATTTCAATTGATGCAGTATCACCATATTTTTCGGCATATAAGACACTTTTTTCCAGAAAAATGACCCAAAATCAGCCTGCATCTTATATGCCAAAGGTAAGATAATTAATGTTCTCAATATTGGCACTAATGAACACACTCATCCCCAAAATGGAATAATTGGCAGTCATTTGTCACAAAAACATTAAAATATACATTATTAATAATCAATAGTGAAATATTTGTTAATATATACAGTAATACCTTATGCTAGTGGCTTCCAAACTGGGGGGCATGCCCCCCTAGGGGTTTATAACAACTTTGGTGTGTTTTTGACACTAGTCATATGTTTTAGTTCCTAATGAGCCCATTGAATAACATGATTAATGCCACGAATTATTATATTTGTGGTAGATGTGATAAAAATTTTGTAAATACCTAGGATAAACACAGTTACAGTATTAGATCTCAATGACTACAAAATTGAAAAGATACGTCTACGCTATTAGTTATAAGCTTCAGGTGATTCAATACGCAAGAACGCATGGAAACCGAGCAGCAGTATGACATTTCAGTCCAGTTCCTACATAAAAAATGATTCATGAATGGAGAAAACAAGGAAAAACTGAAACTGATGGAATAAGAGAAACATAGTCTTCATAAGCTGGTCTTAAATGTCCACAACTAGAGGAGGAAATGATGGATAGTAGAACAGAGGAAGTTAGGTATTGCTGTATTGATCAAAATCATTATGTACGAGACAAAAAGAGTTGCAGCAGAAAAAGGACTAGTTGAGTGAACATATTGTTATTACATATGCATTCCATTTATTATTAATGCCATTAAATTAAAATATCAACTTACAGTTAAGTTTAAGTGAGTACTATCGGTAAGGGGTATCTATATGTGCAACGTATGGCACATTCCAACAGCTTAATTAATACAACTGCTGAGTTCACGCAGGGCACATTTAGCTATACAAGTCTCAAAACAATTATTTATGTGTTAGATCTTTCATATTTATTTTACAAATTAGGTTTATCTAAAACATTATATTTAACTGTGAACCAAAATACTTTTTTCCTGAAAAATATTCTTATAAATCTTATACCCCGGTGCATCTTATATGCTGCAAAATACGGTAATTCTTAAAAATGCATTTAAAACTTTTTTCTTTAAAAAAATTTGTAACAAATCATTTCAATTAATGAATGAACTAGTATACCTATACTGAATGTGTGTGTATGAAATACATACCAAATACATTTAGTGAAAAATTAGATCATAAAATCTTTTTTCTGTCTTGGCAGTCTGCAAAAAGAGGAGGGGGGTCGTCTTTAGATTCGGGATGGTCTTTAATTCAAGTAAATACGGTATTGATTGATTATTTACTATGTAAACATACCTTTTTAAATTCTTTGGAAAAAGCACAATTTCAGAATCCTTAAGGTTTAAATATGACACTACAAAAATAAGCAGTATACTAGCCATTAGATTAAAATCAATCTCAATAAATAATCTCAAGTAATAAAAGTCGAGTCCCTTTATTGGCAAAATATAAAAAAACTACTGGCCTTTTGAATCACTTTTGCAAAAATTGCTTGGCAATAAATGTATGAATAAAAGGAAACATGCAAGCCATAATGATACATCACACCAGGAATAATGGAAGCCAAATCCTCCTCATCCAATGGAAGAAGATATGGAGAATAATAATACTTTTCTTCCTGTTCATGGTTAAACAGATCTGAATAGAAACCCTTATTAATCATCTGAAGATAGACTTCAACTCAGCCAAACTGAAATCGGTGAAAATTGGAGTTTGGTAAGTTCAGCAAAGCAGACAATATCCAAGTTGTCAGATGAAGTATCTATCTAACAAATTTTGATGGAAAATATTCGACTCTGAGCACATATTCATTACACTGAGAAAAATGTGAAATAGAACTGTATTGATATTTTGAGGAACAAGGATGCATTAATGGTTAGACCCTTGCAGGACAATGAGCATATTAAAATAAGCTAAGGAGTGAAAAAAGGAGACCTTATCCTTCCCAAGATAATCAGTGATACATAGAGTAAGTGAATACTCACCTTTCCTGATTTTGTGAGAACCATAGGATAATATTTCATACATGCAATAGAACTCACAGTTCTGTCACTTTCCCCTACATGATCATTTGAAGTAGCCTCTTTAACTGACCAATCCAGTGATATTTCTTTAAAACCATGTATGCCCCATTCATATAACTGAAAATGGAGAAAATATAAGCAAATTTCTTAACAAAAAAATACATATATAAAAAAATATATTTTTTAAAAATAGATAACAGAAAAATTTGGAAATTTTTGTCTACTTTCCCTAGAATAACTAAACCTATGTTAAAATAAATCAAATAAAAAAAATATTTTCATAAAATTACAACTTTATACAATATTAATTAGACTTTAATGAAACAATTCACATTCTGAAAATATTTTATAAATTTCATCAAGTTCATTTTTAATAAGTAAGTAAGTAAGTAAGTAAGTATGTAAACTGAACTTAATTTTTTTGGCATGAAAATGTGTATAACTAAGGTTACCATCTTCTGTACACAGAAAAGGAGGACGTTTCCATGTTTTTGGGGGAAAAAAGAGGACCAAAAAGTCATCCGGAATTTTAAAAAGAGGACATAAAATAGGACAAATTTATTAATGCAAACAAAAACAATGTAAACAATATTTACTAATGTTTTGGGTTAGCCCATTCATATTTGTCTTGTGAAATAATTTCTTTCATTATCTCTGGATTGCCTCTCAAGTATGTATCAGTGCATGACATATTTGAAATTGCACTGCAAAAACAGAATACCTTTCATAGACTTAACATTAAACCTATTCCTTTCTTTTGTCCACTGACTGCACTAGTGAAAATGCTCTTTCTACATTTGCATTGTGAGGTGGAATTGCAAAGAAAAACTGGGCAATTTTCAACATTTCTGAATGGCATTCAATATTTTTTGAATTACTAAAATATTTTACCCACTTTTGATATTCAAGCATGTTTTCAAAGTTCTCATTATTCATTTGACCTTCAACAAATTTCTTGAAATAGTTCAATTGGTCAAAACACTTAACGTCATCAATTGGTACCCCTTTGTCGATCAAGTAGTGAACAGAATATTCCACATCACTCCAATTTGGTTTTGTACTAAGTGTGATCCACATAAAACACAAAATAGATTCCATAGGTTTAAGCCACTCATCCAAATATTCTATGCAATTACCACAAAGATATTTTGTATCACTACAAAATTATATATATATATATATATATATATATATATATATATATATATATATATATATATATTTATTTATTTATTTATTTATATATGCATTAATTCTGGAGTAAGCATAGGTTGACAATGCTTCGATGTAATGAAGTTAGCGTCATCAGGGTCTTCCACACCTATTTGCAGGGGATGGGCACTCGGATTGCAAAACGAGGACCGCCTTTGGATAGGCTTTCCAAAGCAAACCAGAGGCGATGGAGGGGAAGTAGGAAAGGAAGTAGGAGGGGAAGTAGGGGAAATAGGTAGCGCGCGCTTTCAAACAGTTTTGCGTGGTTTCAAGTGATTTTGAGCGGTTTCACGTGATTTTGAGCGGTTTCACGTCATTTCTAGCGCTTTCGCGATGTTTCATTTGAATCAGCCTCTGTGAGCATCTGTGCACGTCTGTGAGCTTCTGTTTAGACTGACTGCCAGTTTTCTTCTTGTGAGATGAAAAGTATGCTATGGTTTGCATTTCGTGTTGCGGCCCCAATTGTGGGAAGAAGACGGGTACTCGAGTTAGGTAAGTATTTTGGCATATAATTCATTTATTAATATTTAGAAATGCCTGAGTGTGAAATACGTGAGATCGGCAAGAGGATGTATATTTTTAAATGATAAATCCAGGTTCCCTCATCCCATTTCCGACTCAAATCGTTGATTCGATGTTTGGTTGAAGCTGGTTGGGAATCCTAAGCTCCTGTCTATGGACCAAATGGCCATCTATAACACCAGAAGACTTTGCCTGACGCATATTTCTTGGGAGAATGAAACTATGTACTTTTATTATATCAATAATGTTTGGAATGTATTATTTTTGCTTATGAAGTGCTCCTAAAGAAGCTCTTATGTGATATCCATTCTTGTTTATAATATGCCGACATTGTCCTATATTTGTTTCTACAGATCAATGGGCCAATAATGTTGTTATATTTTGTAAATTGATTTGCCTTCATTTTTTCGCAATAAATGTGTAAAAAATATGTTCTTTTTTCTTTAGAAGTGTATACCAATTCCCACACATACATTTAATGGGTAAATTGTTTTCAGAACTGAAAAAAATTGATGGAGGATGATTCCGTCAAATTTATGGAATAATTAAACGTTTTGGTTTATGGAAAATCCGCTGCCCTACGAAAAGCGGCAATCGGGTCGGGGAGGGAGAAGGGGGAGGAAAGGAGAGGGAGCAGGGGGAGGAGAGGGAGCAGGGGGAGGAGAGGGAGCAGGGGGAGGAGAGGGAGCAGGGGGAGGAGAGGGAGCAGGAGAAGAGATGCGACTGTTTATGTAGCTCGTTGCCTGGCAACGTCTTTGACCAATGGGAAGGGAAGGGCATGGGAAGGGTTTCCAAAACGCACTGAGGCGGCAGAGGGGTTGGAGGAGTCACGTTTAGACAGTCCTCATTTTCTAACATTGATGCCCGAGTGCACCAACCCCGGTTAGGAGTTAACCGCAGTAAAATTATTTCCTAACCACGATTAAGCTCGTTTTGGTGTGCACCAATCCCGGTTAGGGCTTAACGGACATTTAATCACGTTTAAGAATTAACCGGCCAAAATCGAGCGGTTAAGTTCCTTAACCGGCATCAGTTTGGAAACAAACATGGAGTTCTGATGGGATAATTTTGAAGACGAGCTCATTGATCTAGATTTTTTAGGTCGAAGAGTAAACCGCGATGAAATATTCCTGGAAAGTGACGATCCCTTTGAAGAGATGATGGATAAGAAATTCCACAAAAGGTATAGATTAACAAAATCGACTGTACTTTCTCTGTTGGAAAGGATTTGTCACCACCTGGAGTATCCAACACAGAGAAATAAGCCTCTATTGCCAATGAATAGACTTTTGACTGTGCTATGGTTTTACGCCACAGGAGCTTTCCACATATTAATTTGAGATTCGGCCGGAATTAACCGTTCTACTGCTTTGCGTGTCATCGACGAGGTATCAGTTGCATTTAGCAAGCCTTTCACCGCACTTCGTCCATTTCCCCAATTCTATACCAGAACAAAGAACGGTTATGGATGGGTTCCATGGAAATGCAAACTTTCCCGGTGTATTAGGTGCCATCGACTGCACACACGTATGAATAAGGTCACCAGGTCCACTCGACTGTCAGCAACGTCTTCCCTAATTTTTCTCATTACGTTTTCGTAGCACGCATTTAATTGATTATATGTTCTATTTGTGACACCTTCAAAACCAACCATAAAAACTTATTCATTTTAGTTTTATATGAATTATAACAGTTCCGTGGTTTAAGGTAAATATTGGAAAGAAAAGTATTTTACTGAATTATACACGCTTTGCCATACTTTTGCTTTGGTTTTTTGAATTATTTCATTTAATCTACATGCTTGTGAGTGTCGCTGATTAATTATGGCAGTATTTTCAAAACTTGAAACCATTGATATAAGGGCTATAAAACATAATAAAGATAAATAATTAAATATTACGTAGTTGCAAATTTTATTTTAATGTGAGAATTCTGTGAATTTGATCTGAATGGAGTAACAGAATGACCCATGGGCTATAAGGTTGTGCTAATTTAGCAATTAATTGCAATTGCTATTGATTAATATTGTTAATTTGGACGATGAAGATGCTATAAAAAAGACTGCTATCAGGTCTGCCTTTTATGAAATTCATCATTGACATAGCTCCTAAATTTCAACATTTTTAACTTTGCCTGAATTGTCACTTGATCATGACCAGTTGCAGAGAAGGAACTTGGTTTACCTTAAATGCTCACTAAACTGACGCAGAGGCTATTTTCAGTGGTACTTTTGACATATTAAAATATATGTAACTCGGAAAGTATTTAACTGATGACTAAATTTTTCTGCATGGTCAAAAACCACTGAGCAATACTTTCTGTTAAATTTCATCAAAATCTGAGATGGTGGGATGAATTGGCATGGAATGACCCTAAACCAACTTTGATAACTTGAATACCGTAAGTTTAAGTAAGTTACTAGTAGGTTTAACAGATACTTTGTGGAGAAATGGAAACGGATATACAATACCACTATACATTCATTTAATTACCTGGAATTGAATTGAATTCCGTGCTTATTTGCACCCACATTGCCTCGTCTTCTTCAATGTGTTCCCATCTGCTTTTTTGTTTTCTATCACTTTCTATTTTGTGACTAAATACACGATTAAGTCGACCTCATATGCGGAAAAATTTGGTGTCCTCTGCCTCTTCTTTTCGTCTATATTCATCTTTAGTACAATATATTATTTCCCCGCCTCTAATTATACCTAAATGAATGAATCACGATATTTAGCGTGCGTGTTTTTGTTACCACTTTGTTTCGCAATAAACATGTGGCAATGGTGCAGAGCGTAGCAGTCAACGAGCAAACTGGCCGTCAGCAAACCGCGATTAAAAAACCGTTGTTTAATGTTGGTGCACTCCAAGATTGATTTAACCGGGATCAGCTAACAGTTGATTTAACCGGGGTTGGTGCACTCGGGCATGAGCATGGTACTACTACTACTTAAAATTAGTAGTACCATGACATTGAGTGTCGCGACCCTGGCACCTGCGAAAAATTTGAATTGACCAATTGTCTCTCTGTATCCGAAAGAGATATCAGATAATGTAATTCAGCATTCTTCGTCGTGCTTACTTAAAACAAAATGTCGCAGGAAGTAAAAATCCGGACATTTCAACAATTTTATAAAAATCCGCCTGGACAGAAATTTTAGACAAAAATTCCAGACAAATCCGGGTAAAAGAGGACGGATGGTAACCTTAGTTTAACCCTTTCAGTGCTACATGAAGATATATCATCGTTTGCTTCTTAACCCCCTCTCCGGGCCGAAGCGCCCAAAACCACCCATCTCGGAATCTCCGCTTCTGGCCTAAGCACCTGAAACTGCCCATAATCTCATGCCCCAAAATGCGCCGTCAACAAGAGTATGAGTCACACTCTCGTAAGCTACTTCTTTGTTCCATTTGTAAACAGTCTATTGATCCTTACCACATGACCATAGGCACTTGAAATGAATTTTTGGAAGGTTTTCTATTCTATATCAATGCCCCTCAATCTGTACCCATGGCTGGTCTTAGTAAGAGCATTATGGAAGAAGAAGTCTATAAGGAAGACTATAGTGACTCTGAGTCTTCTTTTGATGGTGTATTGAGTAATTGTTCAAGTGAAGAAGACGAAATTATAGATTGCCACCCAAAAGAAGAGATAGTGATTGCTCCAGCTGATGGAGGAGGTGATTCCAAGGGGGTAGAAAAAGCCCAATCTGAATCAGCTGACTGGATAAAGGACAGGTGTTTTGAGCTTCCCAAGGATTTTGTTGGAAGCATTGGTCCAGTTCATAACTTACCACCAGGTAGTAGTGAATTCTTGTATTTTAAGTACATGTTAGGAGGTGAACGAATATTTCAGATAATTTCCGATAGTAGGTACTAATAAATATGCCACTCATAGACAGCAAATGGCAGAAAAGGTTGACTGGGAATGGTTTGAGGCTTCCTCTGAAGAAATTATTGCACATATAGGAATCCTTATCTACATGGGAGTGTATGATTTGTAAGAAACGACCAACTATTGATACTACCCTGACATTGACTGTCCCCCTCATAAAAAATTGCATGACATACAAATGTTACAAAAATTAACCAAATATTTTCACATTAGTGACATTGAGATGGAACAACTGGGCGATGTAGGGTATGACATGCTACAAAAAGTTAGGCCTATATTAGACATAATGGATCATTTTCAAGAAAAATATAGGCCAGGGAAGGAATTGGCAGTGGATGAAGCCATGGTGGCTATCAACATCTAATAAACAACAACTAATAAATAAAAAATAAACCAACAAAATGGGAGTTCAAGGTTTGGCTAGTCCGCAGGGATATGTACTTAGAACAAAAGTATATTTAGGGAAAACTTACAAATAAAGGAATGCTTCTCGGAAGTCAGACGGTGATGAATTTACTGGATGATTTTTTAAGATTACATCATCACGTATATTTCGATAGTTTTTTCTCCAGTGTACAACTTATGATATATCTTTTGTAAAACAATACTTATGCATGTGCCACTACTCAGCCAATTCGTAAAGAATGGCCCAATGAGTTGAAAATTATAAAATCATTAAAACTAAAGAGAGGTGAAAGTAAATGTTTTCAATCAAGTGGTGTTACAGCTACAGTTTGGTGTGATAACAGATTTGTGTATTTTCAACTAATTGTGACCCTGAAGTGGATGTGAATGTTATGAGAAAAACAGGCGATCAAATACTGCTACGTGGTTTCGCAGTTGAAGTTGCATTTCGCATCGGAAGTGGAGGACATCCTCATGAATCCTCCCACTGACAACAAGTATGAGGTAATTGGCAGAGTGAAGCTAGGTCTCTCCTGTTGAGTCCATGTGAATTTTGTTTGTTTGTCTGTTCTACGATAACTGCCGTCTCAGTTGTCTGATTTTTACCAAACTTCGTGTGCATGTACAAATACATTACGTAGTGTAGAATGCCTATAGTTTTTCTAGAATACCACCCTTATAGTTACTGCGCAATTTGCGTTAGCACATTGCGCTTATTTCCAAATCTTACCCAATCAAAGCGAAATTTGATATACATATGGGAAACATCCAACGATGAAGAAAATGTTAAATAAACATTTCTCTAAAATGTACAGGGAGCCTTCCAGAGGCATGCAATGTGATTCTCCCCACCAGCAGCCCTAAGTGGGCTGAGCGAGGCCAAAGATCCCGCGGATCCCCTAGTTAAGAACGGGCTGATACAAAGACTCTCCGCATCGCAGGAGCAGAATATGCAGCAGCTGCTGGAACACGCGGAGTTGGGCGATCGGAAGCTGTAGCAGTTCCTCCGCCATTTTAAGGCTCAGTTCCGCTAGTGCGACAGATACATGCCTCGGCTGCTTGCAGCGACTGACTGTAGCACGTGAAAATGAGGCACTGGTTCCACTGAAGCGTTCATCACTCACGGTCGCTGACGTCGGCTGCTGTGTGACTACTGCTGCTTTGAGCAGTCAGCCTGCAGCCGCTGTTGCGACCATTGTGCATACGCTTTGCTAGGAGAAATGGCTTTAATAGAATTTGTGTCTTTCCACAAATGCTTATACGATGCCTCTCAAAAGGATTAGAAAGATGTCATTTTGAAGGATACTGTGTGGAAGGAGATAGCCTCTCAAATAAACGGAATAGTTACATAAACGAATGAAAAGTATATATTAGATATACAGTGAACTCTCGTTCTAACGTTTTCGCTTTTAACGTTTTTCCGCATCTTAAGTCGAAATTTTGAGGTCCCAGCTAGAGCTCCATTTACTTCCATTATATCTTTTCCCACTTCTAAAGTTTTTCGTTTGTAACGTTTTTCCGCATCCTAAGTATCGAGTTTCAAGTCCCCGTCTAGAATTACATCCGCTTATAACGTGAGAATAAAAATTACGAAAACTGGAAAAAGTACATAAACGCAACACAACCTCTATTAAGTTAATTTGTATTATACATACTTTACGATTAAATCAATAAGGTCAGTAAAAGTGTTTCTTTTGCTTCCAGTATGCCATACTTAGTTACAATCTATGTACAGAAAAATGTGGCTATGCAGAGTCTACTAGATTTCACTTTCATTAAATTACCATCAAACTTTGTCTACATACATTGTAGCATCTCTACTCTGTCTCCACCATCTAAACTTTCTTAGTGGCAGTTCTTTATCAGCCGTCGTCTTCGGTACGCAACAAGCCAAATTCAGTCGTCTACCGTTGGAACTCTGCTCGTTTGTCTGATTGACATAATACAATCAGTGCATTCTATGTCATTTCTATTTTAGTTACAGTTGCGCCTCGTAAGTTGAAAGCTGTAAATTTACGAAGTTTTAAATATTTTAGAGAATTTTACTCTCAGTGCTGTTTAAAAGTTTTTGTACTCCACCCCATATATTTCTAATGGCATCAAAAAGAAAGGTTATAACTCTTGATGAAAAAAGATTAATAATCGAAGAAGTAGATAGAAATCCACATCTGAAACGTGTTGAAATGGCAAGGCGATTAGGGCTGGCAGTGACATCGCTGAACACAATTATGGCTCACCGAACATCGATCCTCAAAGCTGTAAACGACTGCGGTGTGGCTGCGAAAAGGAGGAAGAACTCTCGAGCATCACCATACGAAAGAGTGGAAGCATTGTTACTCGAGTGGTTTCAGCAGGCTCGAGCTTCCAACATCCCGATTAGCGGTGTTATAATGCGTGAAAAGGCAATACAAATCGCAAATCAACTGGGGTTTCCTACTTTTACGGCATCCAGCGGATGGCTTGATAGGTTTAAAAACCGTCATGGTGTAGTTTATAAAGTCATTGCAGGAGAGAGTGCAAATGTAGATCTTGCATCAGTGAATCATTGGATGACAGGAGAGTTACCCGAGAAAATAAAGAACTATGCACCATGCGATATTTTTAACGCCGATGAAACAGGATTGTTTTATAATTTGTTACCAGATAGAACCTTAACTTTTCGAGGAGAAGCTTGCCATGGAGGGAAGAAAAGCAAGGAGCGACTGACAGTTTTGCTGTGCTGCAATGCAGACGGTAGCGAAAAACTCCAACCACTTGTGATTGGAAAATTCGCCAAACCGCGATGCTTCAAGAATGTGAGGACACTCCCATGTAAGTATAAAAACAACTCCAAGGCATGGATGACATCAAAATTATTCATGGAGTATTTGCAAGAGTTTGATGCAAAAATGGGTTCCACCTCGAGAAAGGTGTTGCTGTTTGTGGATCGTTGTGCAGCTCATCCACAAGATACTGCCAATCTACGGAATGTTAAAGTTATTTTTTTACCAGCAAATTGCACAAGTCATTTGCAACCATTGGATCTAGGTATTTTACACAGCTTGAAACAGCAGTATAGAAAGGCGCTGGTATCCAAAGCAGTGGCAATTATGGATTCCAGCAAAAGTACACTGAAATTGACAGTTTTAGAGGCCATGCATTATATAACATCAGCTTGGAAAGCCATTAAGACTGAAACGATAAAGAATTGTTTTAGAAAAGCTGGGTTCTTCCGTGATGCCGTTGCTGACTATGAAGAACAAGATGCTCTTCATGAAGTCGATAATGATGACTGGAAGCTGTTGCAGTTTAATGAAATGACATTTGATGAGTTTGTGACCTTTGATGATAATGTTGCTACTTGTGGTTTACTAACAGTGAGTGAAATTTGTGATTTACAACATGATGACTGTCCTGAAAGTGAAGATGATGATGTAAACGAAACTGAACCACCATGTTTTAAACAAGCTCTGGAGGGCTTGGTTACCATCAAGAGATATTTGTGGTCCCGTATTGGGACGGAACACCTTCTTGAAGGGACTGATAAACTTGAAAAGGGACTCTATGGTATTCACTCAAATGAAAGAAAGCAACAAAGTAAAATATCCGACTTTTTCAAAAAATACTAAATTTTATCATTTATATTTGTATGGTTTTCATTTGTAATTGTCATTCAAAATTAGTAGTGATCTTTTTTCTTCAAATAACATATCCTAAACAGATATGGTATGTACCTTGCATTTTTTAAAAACTTTTAAATATTTTTTCCTTAAAATCTCTCCAATCAATTTTTTACGATTTAATGTCTTAATCTCTTGGTTTTCCTTATTTTATCCATCCGGAAAAAACATTTTATTCAATCGACGCATGCGCACAAGACTTACTTCCGGCGCTGTGGGTTCACCATTTAGTTTTGATCTTCGATATTCAGCTGTGTGCACATGCTAATTTTGTTCCTGTTATGGGTATGATATTGGAGGTTAACCAGGTAAGTTGCTAATACCTTTTCTCATGACTTATCTAGAGTAGTTTTCTTCGTTACAACTGTAGTAGAATCTTCATATTCGGTAACGGTAACACTTCTACCTTTTAAAAACGTGAGAAGAGAAAATTTCAATTACCATTTTTTAATCATTCAATTCTTACCATGGTACTGAGTGCTTTTGATTTTATCTGAATGGTTCAGAAATGTATAGAAAATATCCCCTTACCTTTAAAGACTGACATATTCGTGTTTAATTAGAATAAGAACGAGAGCAAGAATTTGGAATACAATTGAAAATATAAATTTATTTGCGATAAATTAGTACGAAGGCTTCCACGACGTGCTGTTGGCATGGTGGTGATTTCCGAGATTCTGCCGTGTTGATCCATTTTCTGGACAATATTTCGCCGGCGTTCCAGTCGGCTTCTTCAGGTCCGAAGTGACCTGAAGAAGCCGACTGGAACGCCGGCGAAATATTGTCCAGAAAATGGATCAACAAGGCAGAATCCCGGACATCTCCACCATGTCATTTATTTGCGATGTTTTTCTTATTATAATATATTTGTAAAAACTTCACTTCAGAAAATACAGGATTTTACGGGACAGTTGATGAAATACAGGATTTTACGGGACAGTTGATGAAATACAGGATTTTACGGGACAGTTGATGAAATACAGGACATTTGGGCGTCCTGTACAATAATTTAAAATGTACCGGACAAGGTACTATTATGTGCGAATATCATTATCTCCATTTCCGCATCTTACGTTTTTCCGCATCTAAAGTCGATTTCCCTTGGTCCGGCAAAAAACGTTAGATCGGGAGTTCACTGTATATACTGTTATATAATGAGACTGAGCCAAAAATCATATTTTTTTTAAAGAAATCAAACAAATAATTTTTTCGTCCCGTTCTTCTTCCTCTAAAATATGAAGTACTACAGGGAGTTTCATGCTTAGAGGCAGAACTCTCAGAATGAACTGGAGGCTCGAAAGTTTTCCCTCAACATTGGTCGACGCAGCAGTAGCTGCATGCCGCCGCTGCTCTCGTTGAACCACCTTCACCGCCTGCGATGGTCGCAGCCGACGCATGCGTCTGTCGCAATAGCAGAACCAAGCCTTTAGAAACCTCGCCGGCGTGGCCGTCCCGGATGACTTCCTGAGGGCGCTGTGGACGGACTGGTTGCCGTCCATGATCCAGCCGATCCTAGCCACTCAGGAGGGCGCCGATCTGGATAGTTTGGCGCGGTTGGCGGATAAGGTGCACGAGGTCGCTCCCCGACCGCAACTCGTCAACGCATCGGCCGCCGTCGATGTAGACGCGTTGCTGATGCGCCTCAACGATCTCACTCGCCAAGTCGCCGTGTTATCCGCCGGTCGATCGATGCCGCGTCCGCGTTCCAGATCGAAATGACGGGAGGGAAGATTTTCCGGCAGTGCAGAAGGCGTATGCTGGTATCATGCTCGGTTCGGCGTGGGGGCGGGTAAGTCCCGGCCTCCATGCTCCTACAAGCCAGAAAAACGCCGAGGGCAGTCGCTAGAGGCGGCTAACGACCACTGCCCTTCGCCTGGCTCCCTTTTTGTGACAGATGCCTCATCGAAGGAACACTTCCTCGTCGACACGGGTGCCAACATCCCCGCCTATCCCCGCGCGCGCGTCAAGGACGCCAGGACCAAGACCACGTATGATCTTTTCGCGGCGAACGGAACGGTGATTCATACATTCAGATGTTTCGCAGCCCATCATCGGGGTGGACCTCCTCTCCTTCGGTTTGCTGGTCGATGTGCGCCAACAACGCTTGATCGACGGAGTGACCAACTTGTCGGCCGTCGGACGCAGCGCAAGCGGCTCTGTGGAGCACATCAAAGTGGTCCTCGGCAGCTCCAGGTTCCACGACATCTTAGCGGAGTTCCCGGAGATCGCCAGGCCAACAGGTACGCCAGGGGAACGCCGCCACTCCACGCTGCACCACATCCGGACCACGCCGGGTCCGCCGGTGTTGTGCAAGCCTCGAAGATTGGCGTCCGACAAGGAGTAGCCCGTCTTTCGGAGAGTAGCTGGTCTTCCACCCTGCACCTCGTCCCTAAGAAAGGAGAAGAGTGACGTCCGTGCGGAGACTATCGCGTGCTCAACGCGCTGACCATCCCCGACCGCTATCCCGTGCCGTACATCAAAGACTTGGCGCAGTCGCTCGCCGATAAATCCGTGTTCTCAACTATCGACCTGGTGCGAGCCTACAGTCAGATACCCGTAAACCTGGAGGACGTTCCGAAGACGGCCATCACCACACCTTTCGGCCTCTTCGAATTCCCTTATATGTCATTTGGCCTGTGTAACGCGGCCCAGACCTTTCAGCGCTTCATTGATGAGGTTCTGCGAGGGCTGGAGTTCTGTTACGTATACATCGATGACATATTGATTGCGTCGTCGTCAGAGGAGGAACACGAACGTCACTTGCGAGAGCTCTTCGCGCGACTTCGCGAGTATGGCGTCCTCATCAACTCCGGGAAATGTGTTTTCGGCAGGCCTGCTGTAACATTCCTCGGCTATACCGTTAACGCGGAAGGGACGAAGCTCTTACAGGAGAAGGTAGACGCCGTAAAAAATTTTCCCGAGCCAGGGAGCGTGAAGCAGCTCCGACGTTTCCTCGGGATGCTTAGCTTCTATCGGCGTTTCATCCCCCGCGCGGTGGCACTACAGGCACCACTCAACAAGGTGCTCGAGGGTCCTAAGTCCACGGGAAACCTCCCCTTTCCTTGGACGCCGGAGCTTCGCAAGGCATTCGAGGAATGCAAGGAGAGCCTCGCCCGTGCAGCTTTGCTCTCACACCCGGATCTGACGGCCGAGTTAACCATTTTCGCCGATGCCTCCGATTTCACCGTCGGGGCAGCACTTCAGCAACGAATAGCCAAGGTATGGCAGCCGTTAGCTTTTTATTCAAAATAGCTCAGCGCGGCGCAAAGGGAATACAGCCCGTATGACCGCGAGCTCCTCGATCTATAAGGCTGTGAAGCATTTTCGGCATATGGTCGAAGGACGTTCCTTCACAATTTTTACTGACCACAAGCCCTTATCCTTTGCCTTCCGGCAGAAATACGAGAAATGTTCACCGAGACAAAATCGTTACCTAGATTTTATCGGGAAATTCTCCATGGACATAAAGAATGTGTCCGGCGCAGAAAACGTCGTCCCAGATGCATTGTCGCGGATCGAAGGTCTCCGCGGCGATCGATTTCGAAGCCCTCGCCAAATCCCAGTCCGAGGACGCGGAACTCAGCGAGATCCTTCAACGGGAGTCGTCTCTTCAGCTGAAGAAGATGCAGGTCCTCGGCAGTCGAGCGGAGCTCTATTGCGACGCTGCAACATCGACGATCCGGCCCTTCGTGACGCAGCATTTCCGCAAGCAGGTATTTTATTCCCTGCACGGGTTGAAGGGCCTGAAGCATTTCCCATCGTGGACGCTAGAGCTGAAATGGCCGCCAGAGCGTTTTTTGCGGGATGGAACGCGCGCTATGCAGCACCGCTGCGCATCACGATAGACCAGGGACGGCAACTAGCCCTCTTGACAGGCCGCGGACGGCCTCGTGAAGTGATTCCACCGCCAACTTAAGGCTCCCATCATGTGCCATTCCAACGAACGCTGGGTGGATATGAATCCTGTAGTCCTCTTGGGGACCCGGGCAGCTCGAAAGGAGGACATTGGTGCAACACCGGCGGAACTGGTGTACGGTGAACCCATCCGCCCTCCCGTGAGGGTTTTCTCCACTAGATCCATTTCAGAGGGTGACACCATGGATTTCGCCGCGCAGTTGCGGTGGAACACCGGGAATTTACGCACAGCAGAGACAACGCACCATAGGAGTAAGCCAATTTTCATTCGCAAGGATTTGGCAAGCTCCTCCCACGTCTTCGTCCGGCATGATGCGGTGAGAAGACCGCTGCAGCCTCCATACGACGGCCCGTACCAGGTGCTGAAGACCATCCCAATGTACTTCCTAATCCGGATTTGGTGTAAGGAAGTGATCGTCTCCATCGATCGCCTTAAGCCAGCCTACATTCTGGCAGGCGATACTACGCCAGCGAATTACAACGCCCCTCGCCAAGAGCATAATGGATGAACTTCACTGACTTCAGCGCAGGAGAGGGAGTCGAGATGCGGTCGGCGGGTTAAATTCCCACACCATTTTGAAGACTACCGAACTTAATGGCGAACACCATTATTATTATATGTTTATCTTTTTGCAGAACAAAATGAATGTATTGGTCGCTGGACAAATGCTCTTCCCTGCCAGCAGCGCGTCCCTGGGTGACATGGCGGAGAGAGATAGTCAGTCGACGTCGAGTCACTCTAGTGCGAGCACGAGTCTCAAGCAGCAGTTCTTCTTTCATTGTGCTACCATCAGTTATTTGTTATTATTTGTTCGATATTTGTTAACAAACTCGTTAGTTACAAACCTGGCATGATTATTAATGCACCTCCCACGACCCCCACACAGTCGAACTGGGTACGCCGCGGAGATCACTAATTTCTCTATTTTTTTGAAGAAATAAATTTTCTGAATCTGAAAAATCTTGATATATTTCAAAACAGTAACATTAGACCTTTCTATTATGCTTAATTCTGCAATTTTTACTGTTTTCTTTTCATATTATACGTCAAATTGTGTGATTGAATTTTCGCATAGTTATGCCAATTGTGGGTTCTAAAAACTCCTATTCAATGCTGAGATTAATCGAACCTCTGCATGAAAGCTACTGTGTGGCGGAAGGGGGATGCAGGCACTGTTAATTTGCTTTGTGACGTCTCTCACTCTTGAGATGAATACTTTTTCTTTGCATCAACACTTGAGAGCTACATGGAAAGGGAAGAGGAATGGTCTTCAGATCTGGGCTAGTGCTTGGTTCAGCATTTCTTGAGAACAATATAATGAGAGTGACAGAGAGAAACACTTATCTGACATCAATGCACAAACAAGCCCATTCAAAGATATTTACAATGCTACCTCTTGACCGAAAGCGTGATCAGAGTGCATGGGAAGCACTTGGATCCCACAAAAAATATTCTCTTTTAGCTCTGAGGGAAACATTTACACTGTACGGAGGCAGCTATTGTTTGTTATTTTTCCATTGCTACTTTAGTTTAATTTCTAAGAGATTAACCCATTTATGCTCAGCGGGTCGTTTTCGAACCAATACCTTGAAAAATTCTACCGCTGCCCATACGGACATTATCGCTACTAAATTGTTTTTGTTGCGTAATAGAAGCTTGAGTCTACCATATTGGGCTGTTTACTCACCTGCAAAGGACTGCATTGTTGGAGTGCATGCACAGGCAGAAACGACGGTATCTAACACTGTCCTCTCGTCGGAAATTGTAAGTATCATTAAACTCGGCATTAGATTATTCAACCGATATTGCTGTAAAATATCAAAATTTTGAAAGTTTGGACATTACACGAATTACAGTTTTTTAGATTTTCAGCTCTAAAAACGGGGGTGCGGGCATTACACGTGGGCGGTTATTGAACGAGTAAATACGGTATATGGCAATTATTTTTAAATAATTATATATTATGAACTTATTGGTGTACAACAGCTTCAAAAAAATAATTCTTTGTAATGGAAAATCACAATTTTCTAATAACATTTGCGATGAAAAAACATTATAAATTAAATGAGATATACAAAATATCATAAGTATTTCTGGTATTTACTTAGTAAAACATCAATATAGTGTATTACCTTGACATGTTCCTAAAATTCTTCATGATTACGAAGATGTATGATGACGATTGGTCAGCGCAAAAGTAATCAAAAACGGAAGACGAGTGTTATTACGATTCAGCGGCACCGCCGCAGCTTCAGACACAACTATAGCATAGGTACCAACAGCAAAATAACATCAGAATAACAAATGACTAACGATAATTAAAGTTAAAGTTGTCGTGAACCTAATCTAACCCAATCTCAAGCACATCTCAACCGTTACTTTAGCAACTTTAAAACTTCCAATGTCACTGCAAAAGACTGTGGAATTGCGGCAAACAAATGTAAAAAAAAAACAATAAAAGTGAACGAGTGAAATAGAAATAAAGTTAATAAACATATAAATAACAACTTGTCTTTAATTAGGGTGGAATGACTATCACTGAACAGAGAGTGAAGTACCAATGAAGGTGAGAAAAATGCTGGGACCATAATAAAGGGCCATAGCATTTATGTACATTATTTTAAAAAATTTCAAAAATTAAAATTTTAGTCCCGAGATGCCAATCGCGTAGTTTACTTAGAAATATAGATAATTTAATTTAGCAGTTTATAAAGAGATAATATTACTTTCCCTTCTGTAGTCAAGATGAAAGAGAACTCGGGTCCACATGCTGTTTTTGCTACTCTGGTGCCTAAGATGTTAGTCACTTGTTTTATCTCATGTTCAACACCATTTCTACCAAGTTGACCCTCAAAATTTCGTCCCCAAGAGAATAAAAGTCCTTCTCTACTTATTGCCAGAGCATGATTTCTTCCTGGTGTAAAATCTGTAACATTAGAAAAATAATGGCACAATTAAACACCACTAAAAGCTTTGGGCTGAAGTCACAGTAAGTAAAAGAGAGATTTGTAGTACTAAATTACATAAACTTAATGCCTAATAAATACATTATAATTACAATGGTCTTTCAAATCAAAACTTCATTATAGCTTTAATACACAAATTAACCTGAAAGACACACATCAATTTGGTATTTTGAAAGCTGGGTAGATCATATCAGAAAAGGTTATCATATAAATGGAGTGACAAATATTTTTAGGTCTGAAGCAAGAAGAGTATACTTTGATAAATTAGTAAAATCAGAAAGAAATATTAACCATGAGGATTAAGATACATCCATAGCCAGATTAAGGTGGTGGCACGTGTCCTGGGCCCCTATTTCCACAGGTCCCCTCTGGATCCCATGGATAATATAACATGTGTTTAATCCTTGAGCAGGTGCACCCTTTTCTGATACATGACTGGGCACATGGTGTACTACATCCATGGCGTATTTTTTACAAAATAACTTTTGTATTTGAAGGAATTATTCATTTATTTTTATCAAAATGATGTTTTATTTCTCATAACTATTACTCACAATGGTAATTCTTGATTAAACATAAACTGAATTCCAATTCAAAATAATTTAATATTATGACAAACAAATCTTAGTATCTGTTACAAAATTACCACTATTAATCTGAAGTACTGTCTTCAGCATTACACGTATCACAAATATGTGTAACTTTGACATGTTTCTTGCAAGAAAATTGATCACAAGAATCACATTTAACAGTTGTATCTAATAGATGACGATAGAGCAGCACTTTGAAAAATGACCTCTTTATCAAAAAACAAAACAAAAACAACAAAATAAGATTTAAAGAATACACGAAGATCGACAGGGATTAGGCATGTACACTTTTGCCCTATTTGAATTAATGAAATTTGTTATTGTATACACAGCTGCGTCTGTTCGAAGAACAAAAATGAAGCAAACATAGACTTACATGACCAAGAGTGCAGTGTATTCTGTACAACAGAGATGACTTTAATGCATACTAACCAATTTACATGTTTCATTTATTCTCCTAATTGCTAGATGACGACGTTGAATCAGCAGCATCTTCAGTAACACAAACGGGAGGTCCATCAATTTTAGAAGTGGAAGCTTTTTGAAGGTTTTTCTGAGAAACTCTCTGGAATATATCACACAAATTAGCTTGCTTCATGCATTGCGATCTTTTCTTGATTAATTTGTCCTTAATTCTGTATAAATTCCTCATATCCTTTGATTCGATACATGTCCGTTGCTCTAATGCCAATATTGTATCAGTGACTAATTCTATGCAGCGGTCTATTGAAGGCTTGTTAGTAGCTGCCTTGTGATCATCATCACTTTCACTCTCTTCATAATTCTCATGCTTGGGTTTCAAAACCATTTCAACTATTTCTCCGTCAGTTAGTTGATTCATGACAGGCACTTCTTTGTCAATTTCCATCCACTTTTCTACGTCTTCTTCTTCTAGATCATTTGTGAAAGCGCTATTTGTCGATCGCCTAGCAAACTCCATAATTTCAGATACCAGTCTCTTTTTGTCGCTAACATTGAAACCTAGAAACTCTATTGGGGAATCATCTGTTGTTTCAAAAATGCTTGCAGGCCACAAATTATGCCAGGCATTTTTCAGTGTTGCGGCCATTACATCATTCCACACCTTAGTTAGAGCCCAATCGCATCCTTGATGTTGAATTCCTTTTTAAAAATGTCCACACCTTGGCCTCTATTGCAAGCAACAAGTAATTTCTGCATTAACTGCCGCCTGTAATAGCATTTTACTGACCATAATATTCCCTGGTCCATGGGTTGAATTAAAGATGTACAATTAGGAGGTAAATAAACCACATGTATGTTTCCCTAGTCCAACAGATTTACAATGAGCACGTGCCTCTGGTGCAAAGCAATTCATAAACCAATCCAACATTAATTGAGAATGTTACCATGCACGTTTATTTGCGTGATAGTGGACAGGTAAATTTTTTACTTTTTAGAGCATAAGGGCGTGCACTTTTACCTATTATGGTAAGCTTTAGTTTGTGCGTACCTGCTGCATTTGTGCATGCAAGAACAGTCAGCCACTCCTTGGACTCCATAAATCCACATGCCTTATCCTCCTCACAAGCTGCAAGTGTACTCCAAGGAAGACATTGCCAAAATAACCCTGTTTCCTCCGCATTATATCTTTGCTCGGCACTTAGATTTTCATCTGAAATTAACATCGTAAACTCGTCTACAAATTTTTCGGCAGCATCCACGGCTAATTTTCGTATTCCATGACGAAGCTTGAAGCAATAAAGCCAGCCTTGTGAATAATCATAAGCTTTATTTATATTCAAATCATCATGGAATTTCTTTGCTTGCTCTATTAGCAATAAGCCTGATACCGGTACACCTTCACTTCTTTGTCGAAACCATTCAAACAACACTCTATCGACATTGTTCACTCTGGAAGTGTGTAATGTTTTTCTGCTAGTCATAGCCTTAGGAGTGTCACTGTCTGCATAAAATTTCAGCAAATCACTTTTTTGTTTTTTCAAGTCGTACACAGTGGACTTTCTTACGCTATACTCTTCACAAAGTCTCTTAACTGAAGTGCCATTTTCTAGTTTTCTGAATAAGTCCACTTTTTGTTCAATGGAAAGAGTTTTATGTTTACGCTTCATAATATTACTGGAGTGGTTTTCAGCTTTTTTTAAAGACAGCAGAATATGACTCTGTCACACTATTGAAAAACAAAAAAAATGAGCGTGAACACAACCGTATTCATAGGTGGGCACAGACTGATGATACTGATAAAGCGAAACCATCTCATCTACCAATCTTCTGCATACAAAACAAAATTCCCCTAATCATAACCCCCTCTCTTAATTTCTCGCCTCCACTACTCTTCTGATGATTCTGGGATGAACCGAAGACAGAGCACGAAGGGGAAGTCTGGAAGACGTATGGCTCTGAAAAAGAAGGGGAACATACATACATAATATGTAGCAAGTCAATTTCCTGCAATAAAAAAGTTTACTTTATGTATACTTTGTATGTACCTTGAACCGCTGCTTCCAAATTGGTTCTAAAGTTGTCAAAATTTCTTACAACGCGATGTGTTTACCAACCTGTAGTGGAATAGGCAACCCGCGAAACATCACATTTAAAAAAATGCCGGATTTTTTATAATTCCGGATTTTTGAATGCCGGATTTATGAAGCTCTACTGTATCTATATATATAAAATCTCAAGTGTCTGTCATGGTACTTTTAGAAATTTCACGATGAAATTAAGAGCTGCAAATTAAAAAACCATTAAACCCCCATGAGATGGTGCCTAGAAAAATCAAACACCCTGGAATAAGTTCTGGGTTTGACTCCAGGATTTTCCCACAAGTTTACACGTAATTTTCAATTTTTCAATGTGCAAGATTTTCTTCCTTATTTCATCTAAATATGTACATATTAAGAATGGGATGATTGGTTCTTCGGTTTGTCAGTTCTCTCAAGAAGAGTAGTGATACAAAATGGAAGGTGTAGTCCGATCAAGTACTACTTTTTGCTACAATAGGTAGGAGATCTTTTCGTCACCTTCCCTTCTCTTTTTTCTCCCCAATATTTCTCTTTAATATTCATTATTATCAGTTCAATAATTGTCATCAGTGCTAGCAGCAGCTTGTGAATCTGAAATCTTGTGGATTTTCTTGGCTGAGTTATTTTTTTTCCGACAAATTTATGACACCTACTTTGGTGTACATTAGTTTTTTCATCTTGAAAGGTAATTCCGCTAGCAACTTTCAAATGAATTTTTCTATAATCTCGTTGTAGTTATAGTTAATAATAATAAATTATATTCATATTTTCAAGGGGAAATGGCAGATGTCATTAAAAAAACGTTGAGAGATATCTACTTAGACGAAACTAAAAATTTTGCATGCGGTCGATCAAGGAGAAAAGAAGGCAGAAGTAGGAAAGAGATTTTGGGTTCCTACTTCTATGCTGTCAATGATTCTTGCACATCAAGATCAAATTAAAAATACATTGCAATTCGGCCCGGATAGAAAACGGCCTCGCACATGCATCAATGACGACTTTGATAAAAGAGCGTTTGAATGATTCTTGAGAGAGCTTCTAATACTCCCTTGTCCAGTCCAATTTTGCAGCAGCAGGCAAGAAATGAAGCTGTGTAATGGGTATGGGCAATTTCTAGGCGTTGAATGTATGACTGCAAAAATTTAAGATCCGGTGGAACTTAACCATGCAGAAAACATCCTGGGAGGAAGCAGCAGTTGATCCCTTAGCAAAGGAGGATTGGTAGAGAACATTTGACTTCACTGACAGCAGGAAACACCCCTGAAAACATTTTTAACGTGGATGAATCAGGTTTCTTCTTTAACTTTCTTCCCAATAAAACGCTGACAATTAAAGGAGAATCGGAGGTAAGGGTGAACTCTCTGCTATGGCTACCTCTGCCCTCCCACTGCTTTGTGGGGATTTTCCTTGTATCTCAGTAAGCTGACATGTGAAGCATCTACGTAATGTTTTTTCTCTAGTGGGGCTGGTCGATGATTAACTGGTAACATTTTACCAGCCAGTTCAGTCCTGCAAGACATCCATATTTTGACTCGAACTACTTAATTTTGCCTTACAACAATAGGATGCATAGTAATCATTTTTGCTATTTTGTACTAATTGGGTGTTCCCCGATTTATTTTACACTAACACCACCAATGTTCTGCCAGCAAGAATGCCTCCGAAATCAGTGATTATTTAATTTTTATACAAATGATTGTGTATTCCTGAGAATATAATACACACTATAAATTTTTGGTCTGTTTTTCACGAGAAATTGTAATATGTGCAATACATTTATAGTGAATTAATAACATGAGATATTTGATGTGCTCTCATTCACAAATACACTGCCCCGTTATCAGATTGGGTGCATAAATGAATCAAATGCATATTAAAGAAAAGTTATTAATATCATCTTGCACATTTATTCGTAGCGAGATGTTGATATTGACTATTATTGTTTTCACAGAACGCACAAATATGATAATGAACGTATTAATGTTAGTATAGAATCTTGACATATTGTAAATCGTATATTCAATTACTTTCCAGTGTGTCGCTTGATCAGATGAGCTCCATGATTAAGCCTGACATACTCATACATGGCTAGACTGCCCATGAGTATGCAACCCTCCATAACCTCTCTACAATGAACACCCCCTTTTTTCGGTCCCATCGAATTTGTTTTTATGAAGGTTTTACTGTAAATATTTTAAGATTTTTAGAATTTAAAATTCCAATTTAAAATAAAAATTACCTTTAAATAAAGAAGAGCAACCTCTAGTAGCTTCCACAACATCAGCCACATGTAGCGGAAAATTTAAAAGAATAGAATTCTCATTTTGTCCTTTCACATGAATTTTTCCATCAGTTTTCAGCATCAGCACTCGATTTCCTAAAAATGAAGAACAAAAATTAAAAGAATACTTTAATTTCATAGTTTATGCAATTGAATGCAAACATAATATCTGCTACATGTAGCTAAAATTGCCTCTTATTTTATTACATGATCCTGCACTCCCAAATGTTTTCCTAGGCATTTTGGCTGCTGTCAAAATCCTAGCCTTTAAGAATGAAATTTCATAGAGAGTTTTAAACTTCAGTCATTCAAATTACTGCAGAATCAATGATACTTAATTAATGCAATTCAAATGAGAATGGAAAGTGATCTATCAGAAACATACAGAACTAAGTGCTATATTCTCTAAAAACACACAATAATGATAATGTGGAGTCCATTGCTCAAGAAAATTTTGTGGATATAAATAGATTTTAAAATACTTTATGGCATTAACCCTTAACTACTCATGTCTCAGTACTCTTAACATCACTGTGCTTAAAATGTATGACATTGACTGTTGAGGAGGAAGGTTATCATTTCTCTAACCATACTTGTGCTAGCCTAGAAGTCATTTACTTGGGTTTATTTTCGTCTTGTAGCACTCAGGATGCCACACATGCAGTTCTGTAAGTAAAATATGTTTTTTTCATAACTACGGTAGTTCTTGCACTCTGTATGTCACTGCACCTAAAATCAGCATTAAAGTTTTAAAATTAAAACAAAATTTTTTGAAATCCCCAAAGATTCCATCAGTAAGACATTCACTGTTGAGGAGGAAGGTTGTCACTACTATAATAGTGGTTACAGTGGACCAAATGTGTGGAGGTTACTCTGTCAAGAAGAACACAAAGATGGCCACTAGCACTGTTGTTTTCATTATTGAATTTAGCAGGAGTTCATACACAAGTTTTATATAATGCTTTACACAGAGACTCTCCTCATGAGTACAGAAGTGTAAAAGCTCAGCTGAAAGAGAATAAAAACCCATCCTCCTAATATACGAGCTGTAATTTTGAAACAAGTAGGCTCAGAAGAAGCAGAGCCTGAAGATGAGAAGAGCCATCGAGGAAAAGGGGACGTGAAGCTGGTGAAGAAGAACCTGCTTTGTAGGCAGATGTACTAAAAATACTGGCACAACTCCAAAGTGTGATACTAGCTCAAAATTTACATGTAAGATACATATGGCATTAATAACACATATGTAAAAAATGTCACTCAAATATTGACTCAAGCAGTTCAAAATAGCATTTTTAAAACAGAAATTTCATTATTTGATTTTGTTTTGTAATTATATTTTTAGCCTACTTTCCAGAATGGCAATAGTCATTGTGTCTGTCTGTCTGTCCATCCCTCAATTAACTTTTGAACCAATACACCGATTTTCATGACACTTGGTGGAAATCTCTTGCTACTTGGGCTGAGCTACTGAGGGTAGTTTTTATTGCGAAGATTAAAAGTCCCAGGTTTGATTCCAGGAACTATCCTTCCCATTTGATTTACATGGTAAATGTGAAATCCATCCATCCATTCTCTGAGGAAAGGAAAGGAGATTATAATTTTTATTGTAGAATGTTGCTTATTGATCATATTTCTTTGAATTTCACATAAATACTGGCATTTTTATCATTAACTATGAGAGTGTTGCCATCACAACAACCATTATTGGACTCAGATTTGGTATAGTCTATTACAGCGGATCTCAACTGAGGGTACATGTACCTCTGGAGGTAAAATATTATTTCCAGGGGATACAGAGTGGCAAGAGTGCCAACAGTGCATCAATGTAGGCCTGGAGAAAGTTTTGGGAGAGAGGGATAAAGTAAATTAATTTTAGCTTAAAATGGGTGTAGAGTGAGTGAGGATCAGCACACAAGATGTTCTTAGTATACAAAGTTTTAACATTGTAGACAAGGGGTGGGGTGGCGAATACGAGGAAAGGCATAAATCGCAGATTTATTTTATTGTCCTTCAACCTAACAGGTGGAATTTATTTAATATCTCGAGGGATTAACCAATGCTGAGACACTGTTTCAATACGACATCTCCGAGAAGAGAAATGAAAGAGAAACAATGTTTATGACATATCTCCTCTCTGCCCACATATGGTTCTTCAAATCTGCTAGCTAAGCATATTCATTAATGAATGTTTGCTGCCACATACATAGTGAAGGAGAGAATAGTAATTGTCTGTTTTGAAATATCAGACAGTAATATAAACCTAGGTGTTTACAAAACTATTGATAAACAAGCCACTTCAAAGATACTTACGATGCAATATCTTGACCAGTGGTCGGCAACCTTTTCTGATGGAGGGTCAATTGATAGTTTTTGGAAAATGTGATGGATCAATCGAAAACTTCTAATGAAAATAAAAATCAAACCTGGATGTTTACATAAACTAAATTTACAAATTGAATTACTCTTTTATTCTCAAAACATGAGCCCTTCTAAACATGTTTTCCTTTGTGGGTCACCCAAATCGTTGGCAGGTCACTCAATGACCCGTGGGTCTTAAGTTGCCAACCACATTTTCACCATGGCAAGAGATTGCTTTTGAATTTAAATGCTGGTAGTGCCACTGTGGATACATCACCTGAGGCAACATGAAACAACTCAGAATTTCAGTGTTGATTTGGACGTCGTCACATGTGGTTATTTCGCGCTTAATTTTAACTATCCTCCTGATTCAACTTCATCAACTTGAACATAAAATGCGAGTTATTCAATAAATAAAATAATTTCACTAATATATAGAGACTCAAAATGGATGTTTGTTTTCAAAAGGAGACGTAATGAGCCTAGTAATAGAGATAGTGTTTAACATTCCGAGTTTGATAGGCTCCATGCAGTTAGTGTCAATGTAACTAAACAGGAAGACAACGAGAATGTCTGTGTCTGATGAGAATGAAAGGAATAAAAGGACTTCTAAAACTAAATGTAGGTTTTATGATGCATCTTACATTCAATTTGGATTTGTTTCAAATCGATCCATGCCTCCTTTGTGTTATTTATAACATGTCACTTACCAACAGTAGTATGAAGCCTTCTATTTTGCAGCATCATTTGCTACTTAACCAAGAGATTGTTTCAAGCGAAAAGCTGCAAGCCTAGCTCAATGTGTATGTAGGATAACATCATTTGCACAAGCTTCAATGAGAGCATTAAAAGCTTCATATGAATTAGCTCTACTTACAGCAAAGGAAAAGAAGGCTCGTGCAGCCACTTAAGAGTCTCATCATTTCCGGGGCTTTAATAATAGCAGAAAATATGCTGGGAAGTGAGGCTGTAGTTGCTAGCAAATCAGATGACACTATGTCCTGACATATAACAGAAATGGCAGATGATGTTGAACCATGATATCAAGGCTGGTGAAAAGTTTGCTTTGCAGTCAATTCCAAAATTAAATGGATTCACTGCATCATCCATAAACAGGCATTAGTGTCAAAGGAAATGAGTGCTCCCTTTCATGAAACATTGTGTGAGGCAATAAAAGCTGTAAACTTCATTAAAAGTTGGGCCTTTAATTCTCGTCTTTTCAAAGTTATTTGCAAAGAAATGGGATCCACTCACACAGCATTGCTACTTCATACAGAGGTATGGTGGTTATCTCATGGACTAGTTCTGACTTGTTTGTTTGAATAAAGATATGAAGTTGAACGATTCCTTTCAAAAATGAAATCGGTGAATTGCATGCCTATTATTGAATGTGGCAGCAGTAATGAGATTTTTGGGTTTTTTATGATGAGTAAGAACACTTAAAAACTCCGTGCTGCATTGCTGTTTTATAGTGCTTCATTTTTGCTTTTATATGCAAGTAAATATAAAACAACAATGAAGTTGTTTCCTGAATTTTGAAATTCATAACCTTGGTGCCTTTTATAGTCTGAAGTGTCTAATGGTCCAATAGATATGGTAATTAAATTAATAAATCGTCTTTATAAATTACAGTAGTGATTTTTGAAATGATGGTTAAAATATAATATTGCCCTAAATGCCATAATAGTTACTTTGTTATATAAGAAAACCTTGGTCATAAAATGCAAGTAGGAAGAGTGCATGGGGAGGGTGGGAGTGGGGGTACACAACAATGTTGAGAATTAACAAGGGGTGCATTACCAAAAATAAAGGTTGAGAACCACAGGTCTAGTACATACACGCATTATTTTTGCCACACAAATACATGCGATCCATTTAGTTTTCCGTTTGAATGTATTTGTAATATTTTATAATGCTAAATTATGAAATTCGGGAACACAAAAAGAAACTCATCCATGTTGATTTTAAAGCTATTAAAGCCAATATAAGTAATAAATAAATAATTGCGAGGAAAGTAGGCATCATAAGTGTCATATGGATCATCTTGTTTGATATACTGACTAGCTTTACCCGTGCAGAGTATCTGCGCACTAGTACCTTATTGCTCAGTATCTTAAATTTCTTTATACACACAATTTTCGATCTCTTGCTGTTACAATAGTTAGTCAAATAATCTCACCATCCCACTCTCCCTCCCCCTCTCTCTCTCTCCCTCCCTCTCTTTTCTCCTACCTCGCATTCCCCTCCTGTCACAATCCATAGCTCTCCCTCTCTTTCTGTCTTCTTCTTTATCTCTCTCTTCCCGTTCTTTTCTAATTCTTTATCTCAGATTTATCTTCAGATTTTACAATACAATACTATCATTATGATGCAAACATCTGTTTCAATGCCAGCTGTATCAGCTGTGTTTTGCAATACGAGGTTCTTCTCATAGCTCGGCAGCTCCAGCGTGCCATGCATTGCTGTCACGTTTTATATAGATACATTGTTAATATGATATTTAAAATAATGTATGCATAAAAATATGCTATTTACTATCCTGATCTATCAAAATAAAGATGTCAGTTGCAGTAGGCCCAGGTTAGAATCCGGCAGATATCAGATTTTTCAACCAGGGATTGTCCCATCCCCTACTTGTGTGATTTGAGGAGACTGCACAAGTCAGCACTCTATCTTTGAAAGAGACATTAAGCAATTGGCACCTTTGGTGTTCTTTATAAAGAGTAGGCTAATGCCAGCACCAAATTTCCCTCCTCCCTTATGTGTTCAGTGTGGAAGGAGTAATGGCTATAATAAACCAAGAGGTTGATTCAAACAAACAAATATGTTAGTTAATTCTCTTCATCAATTAAATATCTACTTCTGGATGAATAACTACTATATCATCTTAGACCTCTAAAATCTCGTGTGAAATAAGCATTCTCTCCATCTGTTCTACAAACTGAAATTAACATAATGAAAAACTTTTAGTATTTTGTAATAAATAATATCTGCTGATATTTACTTTTATTAGGACAAGAGAGAATGAAGTATGGTGATGATGGTTAAGAAACAGCAATGGCACTGAAAACCAGCACAATGGCACTGGCACAAACTGGATTGTAAACACATATGAAAGAGTCACTAGATATCTGATCATATTTGAATGAGACAAATAACTGTGAATCACCTATAAGTTGCTAAAATGCATTATTATTTATCTCACCAAAAAAATTGTTTTCGCTGAAGAATTTACAAATCTTGTTTCAAGGTGTCAAATTATATGATATCAATAATACTACTTAATGGCTCAGTAGCTCTGAAAATTTTCTTCAATGATCTAAAAGTTATCCAACATGACAGGCATGAATAACCAAGATTTTTGACATAGTAAGTACATTATTTAATCATCCATAGGGTTGCCACCTATTTTTGACCTGATTCCTGAACATTCTAATAAAATTTCTAAAAAACTACAAACATAACTGAACATATCACAAACAAAAGTGAAGTGTAAATTACATTTCCTAAATGGATTAATTACACTACTTAGAAGTTTCTACACACATCTTTCCATGACACTTCAATAAAATTATTGAAATAGTAATAGTTTTAAAAGGAGGCAAAAAACACTTTTACAATCAGGACAATCTTTTACCTGATGCAAATAAAATACACCTTTAATTTTGTAGCAAAAAACTGCTCTGCCTGAGTAAGCTGTAGAATTCCTTTACAAAGATGCTAATATACAGCCCAATGCCCAGTGCTTGTAAAATTTCATGCTGGCTCACCAGTCAGGCAAAAATCTCACTCATCAGCTGAAAATCGCCAGTGCCCGAGACCCCACGGCTGACGAGCAAAAAGAAACACCCTCAGGGTCAAAAATGAAATATTCATTATTTACACATTCATTGACCTATATCTTTCTTTTCATTTTTGCCAGATATAACTGTCAATATTCAACCAAGTACATTACACAAAATATATTTGCATGTACATCAGCCTACATGACAATTACTATAAAAAATTCGTATCAGTGACAAAACACCATGAGCAAGCAATAGTTCAATGAAACTTACTGCTCATATCTCATAACACTTCCAGAGGCATGGCATTTACGACCTTGAACATGTCTTAGTTTTTGCACTAAAATACCACTTGCCTATGACCTTATCAGGTTTAAAGGCATGCACAGCGTAGGATAATCCCCTGGATGTGCTTGTAGAAGTGGCCATAGTTAGCCACTTCCTAGCGGCTGCAACATTCACTAAATTAAGTAGCTTGGAAATTTTTCCAAATATTTCAATTCAACAATAAGTATAATGGATAAATAATTGCCGATTGAACTGAAACTGCTCTATTGAATTTTTTACTCGTCAACTAAAATTTTTCACTCGTCAATATAAATATTGAAAAGATAGATATTTTTAACATTCTTTAGAAATGAGTATATCGAAATAGGTTTTTATTGGAATCCAATTTTGGTACCCCTTTGGATAGGTGCCTGAGGAGGTCGACTCACCTCTATATTTGCAATTTCTCAGTCTGTTTTTAAATATAATTGGTCAAGGTTTTATTATAGCATGTTAAATGGATGAGAAAACTTGTTCACACACATATGTGCATGCAAATCGATGCATGTGACACTGAGCCAATTTTTGAAGATGCAGAAATTGCAATTGAGGCAACAAAATAACTAATTTTTAGAAGTCAATCCATGATGAGTAAACAATGGTGGGAAGAGAATAGGTACAGCAATACTTTGTATGTTTCGGGTGGAATTTTTGGGTACCCATCAGACATGACAAGTTTTCCTTACAATCACTTGTCCACTAAATTCTTAACTTTCAAACCCATTTATTCATTCAAACCTCACAAACTAAACTGATATATCGATGCAAATGCAATAAAATTTTCAGATCATTCTTTTAAATCTCAGATATTTCAACTGTGAAAAAATGATATTATCTTAAAAATTGTTTTAAATGCCATGCGCCACATTTGAGAGGCAGATGTGCCATAGACCTAGAGTGATAAACTACCGCTTTACATATAATAAATGAATATCTATTTGTCAAGTAAATAATTAAATGAAAATCAGTTTTTATAAGAAAAATAAATATATAATTTAAGCAAGGCAAGTAGAATTCCTTACTTACTCTTCATCACAAAGAGGGTAAACACAACTGCACAAATACATTTTTAAAGTTACCTTTTCAATCTCTGATGCTGTAGCATTTCCTTAATGCTAACGTATATGATTTTTCTCAATTCTTCTCACTAATGAATTCACTTATCCTCCTTCCACACAAGCAATCTAGGGGTATAGTACGTACGATAGATACCAAACGCGTAAAAATTTTCCAAATTACCTAACTGTTCAGTTTTTGGTATAGCATCAGTACCAAACACCGAACAGTCTGATTACTGAGCAGTTTGAATAAAAACCGAGCAGGTGGCAACGCTAATCAGGCATAAATGAACAAAAATTAATAAAAAATTGTTTTTGATAGCTATGAAGTTCATTTATCAGTGTAGATTAACAAGGAAAATAAATTATATATTTGACAATTAAAAAATCATTAAAAATGTTGTGCTCTGTCTACATTGTGCATTAATTCTGTCTTGCCTAAAAAATTTCAGTCAAATCAATTGCTTTTCAAGTAGTCTGTTATAATGTTCATCACCTCTCTTATGTTGTATTATAATTATTTTTCTTTACCGGTGCATTTTTTTTATTTTTCTCTACACTCACATATTGAAGCTCCCAAAGGCCTTTAATGTTCTAATTAAACCTCCAAAACCCTATACTCAAATTTATCTCCTTTCCAAAATCCAGAAACTCTACAGGACCTTTTGATACCACATTTGATTCATTCACCAAATGTAACTCTTCAGCCTCTCGTCCTTCCTGCTGTGACATGAATCACTGCCTTCACTCCATGAGATTCCTTTAATCTTCCTCTCACTAAGATGCATCCCAGTAGTCATCAACAAGAGCTTACTTTACATAAACATTCCTCATCCTAACATACTTGTAGCTCTTACAGCCTGCCTTTAAAACAGGCCAGGAAAGAAAAATGTCCACCAACATCCTCCCTACCAGCAAAAATGGTACATAAAAAAACACGATTTAGAGAACATATGGTTGCCTGCAAAATTTATCGTCGACACATGCATGATGCCCTCCCAAACAAACGAAAGACTTTCCTTCATTAAGTTTTAATTGATAGTTAAAAATTGACAAATTACCTATATTTTGTGAAAATTCAGTATTAACTTTAAAACTCACTCACTATTGCTCACTAGTAATACATCAAATTTACTTACCAAATACATACGCTTTCTTTACATCATCTGTTTTACTGTAATTATTAAGTATTTTCCAGTCTTTCAAATCTTTGGCTTCCATTTCTTTTGGGCAAATCTTCGTCAATCTCTACTTCAGTTCAAGTCACTCGTGGCCGTGGCGGAATGACGAAATTCGTTCTTTTTTTCTTATGTCACCCATGAAAAATATAAGGATACTTGTTTATTAGTTCCCCGTCATTATTTGGAGGAACATTTTGCTCGTCCGTACCGGGTTGGGTAAGTTGGTTGAGGTGTTTTTCGTTCCTCCTCAAAAGAACATTTTGTTTAGGGAAATTATTGCTTGCAGGAACATTTTGCTCGCCGTCACCGGGCTAGGTAAGTTGGTTGATGTGTTTTTCGTTCCTCCTCATAGGAAGATTTTGCACGGCCTTAAGAAAGCGGGGGTTTGGGGCAGAGCCCCAAAATTGCAAAGTAAAATGTACATTTATATGTTTCGGTTTTAGTATCATATTGCATATTAATACTATTTAGGTTTGTATCAAAACAATTTCAAGTTTGTTCTTTCAAATTTCTCATACCTCGGTGATTAGGACATGAGTGACTTACACCGTTTCCCGGGCTATTTTGACAGCTGTTCATCTTATTTTGTCAATTTTTCATTTCATTTTGACAGTGGTCCATTCTATTTTGACAACTGTCCATTTAATTTTGATAATATTTCATTCTATGCTAACATTTCTTTATTTAATTACATATCAAATGCTTGTTATGATTATTCATTAGTTATAACTTTTATTTCATAGGCATATTGTTTTATATAATTTTATTTATAGTTTAAAATACAATACAATATCTGCGATTATTTTTAAACATAAGCTGCAGTCTTTCTATCCATTGTTTAATAACTGATTGCTGTTCTTCATTAAGTTTTTTTTTCTCTTTGGCCGCTTCTTCTAGATTTATGTATCAATCAACCCTTTCGTTAAGTATGTATTTTTTAATGATTTCGTGAACAGTTGTTCTTTTCACTTCCATTATTTTTTAAATCATGACTGCGTTATTTCCCGAGAGATAAGCATCAATTATTCTTCTTCTGTCTTCATTAGAAGTCTCTTTATTTTTTCTCGGGTCCATTAATAATTTTTTAGTAAGTTAAGTCTGTATCATTCTAATAAAACTGGGAATAATGTGTAAATAATTTAGAATCATTAAAATTAATGCAAGCGTAAATATTAGATAAATTTTGTAACATTGCCAACGTATTTACGTATCTGCAAATGCACCACAAAGTATTGGCAATTATACGGTTAATGTAGCAAAAATAGAATGATCCAAAGTCAAAATTAAATGAACCGATGTCAAAATTAAACGAAACGTTGTCAAAATAAAATGATCTTGTCAAAATTAAATGAACCGTTGTCAAAATAAGATGACACAATGTCAAAGTTAAGTGAACTGTTGTTAAAATAGCCCGGGAAACGGTGTATACTGAAACTGTTCCCATTTTTGTTAACCGGATACCTATAAAACATAATAAAATATCCTTGTGTGTCTATGTTATAAAATGAATGAATTAAATGCAGTTTGCATATTTTGCAATTAAACTCGTTTTAGTTGCATTAAAAAAATTTGTCATCGCTAACAAAAGTTAGTTGAAGTCACATTAAAGTAAAGCAAAGCTGAAATAAATTTGCATCTCTTAATAATAAAGAAACTAGTCGTTGGTGCTTTCATTCTGCAAGCATATCATCTCAACATAAAAAAAACATTAATTTTTCATATTTCATCTTTACAAATATTTTTTTAATTCTAAATATTTCACCTCCGGAGCGATTTTCGTTTTCCCCTTATGTAAAAATAATAGATTAAAATAATCCCAAACCTTGGCAATTTTTAGAATTTTATACTTTCTCCATATGGGGTACTAATGCTACACATTTCTGCCAAATTTTAAAGTTGTAGTACTTCTAGAAGTGAAATAATATTTTTCCAATTATTTAAATTTTAAACATTTTTAACGGCCGCCGCAATATGTTTATGAAGAGATTAAAAAGTTTATTTGTGCAAATGCACTACTCTGTACATAACTCGAAAATTTGAGCTTCCTAGGTCATCCCGTAATGTCTAACCAGTTATTTATTTGTTTAAACTTTAAGAATTTTTAACTGCCAAACAAATTAAAATATCAAAATTTGTGTAATTCCTATTTCGTTTTTTATGAATTCTACTTATAACAAAAATTTCAACTCCGTAGCACATGCGAAAATACACAAACCATGAAAATTTGTTTAAACAATTGCGAATTTTTAGCGTTCGCATTGTTGCACTTTTTCAAGATTTTCGATTTTTCTAATCGGTTTTGTACAAAATCTTACCTAAGAAAAAAATTTCGAATCTCTAGCACATCTGGAAGTGCCTAAACATTAGTATCCTCCTATATGTTATCTTCTCCTCCTCTGTAAGAAACATCTATATATAATGATAGCGCAATAATGCAATTTCACTGGGTTGAACCTAAAATAGGTGGCAAAAGAGTACAGACTCAAATAAAGATAAAACAAACACTTTGAGGCGAAAGTGTCTGGTCACCCTATTTCTAACGTTGCAAGCGGTTAATTACACTTAAGGCCATCGAAAGAGCTAAAGAATATTTCATAATACCCGACATGTAAGCATTCCACTGAAGATAGGTTATTTGTTGTATCATTTAAAGAATGCAGTTTAATTTTATGGGGTGCTTAAATGATAGGTAGTTAAATCATGAATAAAATACCCAAAGCTTTTATTTCGGATAAATTAATATAAATCAATATTACATTTCCACTTAACGGAAATTAGGCGTGGGAATAAAAATTCAACTCACTTGAATACACTGGAAATTTTCTCTAACTAATTATTCTCAATTTTATAGAAATATTTAAAATTCTTTCATATAGTGATATAGATATTCTAGAAACAACATCATCAGGCCTGGCGATGCTGTAACAGGTGAAACCGGTCGGAATAAATTTGTTAGTGGAAAAATACAATTTTCTTTAATTTACATTCAGAAATCTACCTAAAACGAGTTGGCGATCGATCGCGATCGACGTCTTGAGCATCCCTGATCTAAGCCATTATAAAGAAATCATTATATGGTTTCTTAATCTGTTCATCATATTTAGTCTACTGGTCGAAATTCTTCCTGTGGGGTCGTGAAAACGGAACGGTATACGATACATATATGTACAATTTTGAACATTTTATTATAATTTTTTCCATCTACGAAGTATAGAGAAAATATTCTTTTCATGAAAAAAATCGAATTCGAGATTTTAACGGAAATACACCTTTTAAGGTCCCCTGAACACGTTTTGACTATTTTCTTGATGGTGTCTGTGACTGGAATATTGTCGGCGCTCTAACTCAAAAATTAATAATCCGATCAGCATAAAATTTCATATTTAGCATTTGCATTATAAAATCAAGAAATTTATTTATTTATTTAATAAGTTCAAAAACAGCACTCAGGCCTATTACATTGAACATTACAACCAATAAATAATAAATGCATATAAAAATATATATAAAACAGTCAAATAAAACAATAAGGAGTTCAATGGAAAACATCAGTATGAGGATCTTGCATCAGAGTTTGGTTATATAAGTTTGGGAGGCGGAAAATTAAGGAGCGTTTTGTGGTTGAGAGCCGAGGAGTGAAATAAATCATGTAATCTGGTACTTCTAGAGGGAATACGGAGGGGGTAACTGAAGAGAAGTTCGGGAGTTCTATATTTTCCATTTACAATGTTACGGAAAAACTTGAGGTCAATTGCCTGTCTACGATCGGTCAAAGGTAGTAAACCAAGAGTGTGGAGAATGTGGGAAGAGGACGCATTACGAAGAGAAGGAACTCGCTGGCGGATAATGTGATGGAAGAAATATAGGGGCCTTTCAAGGTGATTAAGATTTGATTGGAAAGCTGAGGACCAAATGGGTGAGCAATATTCTAAGATTGGGAGAACACAACTAACAAAGAATGTGCGTAGAGAGAAAACATCCGTAATTTCGGCGAAACGATAGATGAGGCCCAACATAGACATGGCACGAGAAGTGACTTTCCTAATATGGGTAACAAATAATAGCTTCTGGTCAAAAATTACACCAAGATCCTTTTGTGTTGTAACTAGGGGGATTGTTATGTCAAGAATTTTGTATTGGTTTATAATTGGTTGCTTACGTAAGGTGAAGGTAAGAGCGGTGCATTTGGAGGGATTGATTCTAAGATGCCAGGTTTTAGTCCAGTCTAAGAGGCGGATTAGGGCAGCTTGGAGAATATCAGAGTCGGCTGGGGAATTGATCTGTTTGAATAATTTGCAGTCATCAGCAAAGAGTAGTATCCCGCAGGGTTGTGCAATTATATCCACTAAGTCGTCTATGAAAAGGATGAAGAGAAGGGGGCCTAAGACACTACCTTGAGGCACACCGGAAGTGACAGGAGCAAGAGAAGATAGGTAGCCGTCGATAACTACACGCTGACTTCTGTTTGACAGGAAAGAATAAATGAGGGAGAGAAAGAGATGATGGACATTAAAGCGATGGGAGATTTTGTGAAGAAGGAGAGAATGGTCAACGGTGTCAAAGGCTTTGGCGAAATCGATGTAACACACGTCCAGTTGAGAAGAATTTTCATATGTGTGCGTGATATTATTCATGTGCACGGAAAGGTTGGTTAGAGTTGAGGAGTCCGGAAGAAAACCATGTTGTTGCGTGGAAATATAGGGAAGAGTGAAAGCGAGGAGCCGATTATGAATAATTTTTTCACAAACGATTGATAGGTTGGAAAGAAGAGATATGGGTCTATAATTTTCCACCTGAGATCTACTGCCATTTTTGTGAATAGGGATGATGTTGGCTATTTTCCACTGTTGGGGAAAGACTCCCGTGGCAAAGCAGCGGTTGAGAAGCAAAGAAAGAGGTATCGAGAGCTGAGAAGCGGTTTGCCTAAGAAATTCCGCTGCGATACCATCGGGTCCGTTGGCTTTCTTGGAAGGGAGGGCAGAGAGGAGCTGGTGCACTTCGCCGGGGTTGGTGACAATGGAAGATAGACAATGGGAACATTTAGGGTACAGAGGAGGGGTAGGGGAGGGAGGTGAAAAATTTGATCTGAAAAACTCGTTAAAAGTTTCAGGCCTAGCACTACCAGAAAAGACGGAATCATGATAGTACAGTGAACTAGGAATTCGTCCACCTTTTCTACGACAATTTATTATATTCCAGAATGATTTATTGGTTAGATGGTTAGATTTTAACTAAAATCGGCCTACCGAAAGTGGATGCTTACTCTTGTCACTTATCCAATTTTTTTAATATTTGATGAATGTAAAAAAAGTACTAGAATGAAAGTTGTAGGAAATTTAATTTTCTACAACCTTTTTTCGAAACATTTTCCCTCATAATCGATTGTTTAAGAGATATTTTTTAAACTATATTTTTTAGCTGCCACCAGCACACCACCTACCGGCGACTATTGTAAACACATTACACTTACAATTAGTAACGCTCCTCTTTATTTTCTTAATTGTTGGAGATTCGTGGTTATATCCAATATCAGAAGGCTACGGTATGAGTTTATTTCTGCTCTTTGTAAAATCTTTAAATTTTTCTTGCAGTTCCTTAAAATATTTATTATCATTTAACCAATTCGGAATTTTTAGAAATATTACAGGTATGGAGAAAGTCATGTGGTGGCTTAATCAGATTTTTACTTTCTCATATACGTAGTGTATTGAGCAAGTATTGTAAAAAATTCGACTTCGAAATTTCGATGGAAATACACGTTTTAGATGTCCCTGGAGTCCATAAAAGTGGTTTTTGCCATTCCGTCTGTCTGTCTGTCGGTTTGTTTGTTGTTCTAGGGTCCAAACGCCTACATAAAATCGAATGATATCTCGTATTTGTGCAATATATCATATTTTACAGATCCATTTTTGATAAAAATGATATAGCACAAAAAGAAAGGTTAGTTTATTCTTGGCGATTTTTAGAAACATTTTATTTACTCAAAAATGGCCGCAGTGAATTTGTTTGAAATCAATCCAATTGTGGAGTCTGATGTCACAAATAATAATATGTAAACCATATATCTCTTACATCACTATATGGCGTCCAGTGACATTGAAATGTACGCTAAGCTACCTTACCGAAGCCATATGACGTCACGCCTCCGCCGCGATCCACTCAAAATCTTATTAGAGCCTAAACGGGCAAACTAAATCGAATGATATATCATATTTGTGGATAATATCATACATAATATATACTCTGAAGATATGAACGATATTGCGCAACAACTAAGGGTACTTTATTCTAGGATATTTTGAAACAAAATTTGATTGATTCAAAAATGGCTATAAGGATTTTGATTAAAATCCATACAATCGTACAGCCTGATGTCATAAATAATACTAACTAAGCCATATCCCAAAAATTACTATATATCGAACAGTGGCATTAAAATATAAGCTGAACTACGGTTAACTTTGATTTATAATCGTTTTTATAAGCGTACGCAGTCGACCAAACGTATCGTACATACGTATATGAGAAAGTTTGTGAAATGTATATTGCGCCGTTTATTTTACTAAGCTCTTTTAATTATATGTCAGTTGAAAAAGTGGAAAATACGTAATAATGATTTATTTATTCATGTCACATAATTACATTTATTTATTTTTAAAAGTCGGGTATTTTGCGGGTTTTCTAAAAAATCGTTTATTTATTCGTTCTTTCTGTCCGTCCGTCTGTATGGGCAATCTCTGGAATTCATCAGCCAAGAGAAGCCCAAGTTTTTGTGTAGGTTAGCCTATACACGAGTTAAATATGGCGTCAATTTGGAGGGTCTAGGATTGGCTGCTGGGGAGTATTCGAAAAAATCGTTAAAAGATACAGGCTAAAAAACTAGGTAACCAGCAATACATCACATCTGCGACCCTTGACATCGCGTGAGAGACAGCAGTTGGTGAAAAAAGCTCCTTATGTGATTTGCTCTGCAACTCTTTCGTCGCTTGTTGTCATATAATTTTAATTAGAGTACATATAATTTTATCTTACATCCAAAGAAGATTTGGATAAAAAAGAAAGCAAAACTGTCAATTACGTATACGCCTTTTTCTAAATTATAGACCTCAATGATGAAAATATAATTTGATGTCTAACCGGTAGCTCGGGGGTCCTGGTAGCCAGCGAAGCTTTTTTCAGGCGCCCGCGGAATTAATTTTAAAATTCAGTCGGTCAATACAAAATATCGTTTCATTCAAAAGATTTTTTTTTTAATTTAGTGAGACAGTGTTTGGAAACAATCTTTGCAATATCATCGATATCTATCGTTTGAGATCCCATAATTTCCGGCACGTTCCATCAATGAAGTAACAGGCGATAACGAGAATAATTATCAGCCGCAACGACATATAAATGACCTTTGTTTCCTTAAAGATGAATTTAATAGACGCTTTCAGGATCTGATGTGAATTGAGCCGGTTTTATTATATTTTGCGAATCCATTTTTACATTCGTTGTAAGCAATTTATCTTTACTGATCGAACAATTTACTTTTGTGAATATAAGCGACGTAGAAATGGAAATAATTATTATCAAAGGTGATATTCGATTGAAGTCTATTGAAAATGTTGATGATAGTTTGTAGAATGTTGTTGACTCCTTGATATATCCAAACATTATGAAGTCCGCATATAAAGTAAAATCGTTTTTTGTAACCTCATCATACGTTTGCGAGACGGCATTTTCGCAAATGAATGTCATAAGAATCAAACACAGGAATCGTCTATCCGAGAAGCATTTGAAGAATTGTATGACACTCGCTGTACCGTACGTACCAGATTTTAAAAAAGTGTCATAAAATGTTAAATCGCAAGTGTAACACTATAAGTCTGGACGAAATTACTTTTGGATTGACGTTTGAGGCGGCTGGGGCGCAATGTTGCCAGCATGTGCATAATTGTCCTTTTACATGTTCGTTTTGCCCGCAACAAAGTCCTGAGAGTTTCGTAGATATACTACATAGAACTACTACTAGGAAAGTATTTTGTTTAGGGGGCATAGCGGCAACGCAGCATGATTTCCCTTAGCAACCCTTACCTCCCCTCCGTCTATGATTGGCTGTGAGGGAGGAGAGTCTTTCCCGCTAAGCCCCCACTCCTCCTCTACCCTGAAGTGTCAATCCCAAAGTAATTTCGTCCAGAGTATAGCATGGTACTACATACAAAATGGACACATTCATTTATTCCCCAGACAATGAATCATTCAAGTCATCAACTTCCGTAGTTTTTTCTTGAATTGCTTACCATTCACAGGATCTTTCATGCGAGAATTCAACTCTTTCACACGTATATATGTTCGTGTCCTGACAAAACAAGACATTACCTCTTCTGGCCATTTTGAATCAATTTTCTACATTACAAGTTCTGTCAACTTTGAGAAAATGTATTTCCTTTTGCATATGTAATTTCCATGCAAGTTATTGAACTCGCAGTCTATATACCTTGCGAGAGTTAAAAAATTCTCATTAGGATGTATCAATCCACCTTTTGATAGGTACATAACTCACTTGTTTCCTGATGGTTCTAATGTTGATGTCAGGTCTCCTAGCCAAAGGTACCTACTTAAACTTGAATCTATGGGCAACATAGCCAGTTATACAAGCAAGACCATCTGCTTCAAGGTCATCATCATCATTTTCAACTTCAAGGCCTTGCAATGCTACTTTGTCTGCATTGTAACCTTCATTGTCAGAAAACTCAGGAAGAAGACCCTTCAACACATCTACTGTTATACACAATTCATCCTTGAGTTGGCATGTTCTTTCATCTTCCTTGTTAAAGTTTACTAAACACCGCTCTTCCGAAATTGCTGTTGTATTACTATTAACAGTGAAAACTGCTTATGAGTGTTTACCCATTACATATGCCCTAACCCTGTGCATATAGTCTAAAGCAGGTGTCGGCAACCTTTTCTGCATGGCGGGCCACATTTGCAGTTCTGAATGCTTCGGAGGGCCACATTGGGAATCAAGAAAGCCTTGGTGGGCCGGATGAGCGAATAAATCAGAAGTTTTCTAGAGTTTCTGTGATTTTATATGAACTAAATCAAGTCTACATAATTTACTAGCGTTAAAATTTCACCCGAAAAGGCTTTGAGACCATAATTTTACTCAAAAAATATAAAATTGCCCATGAGAAATTTTCCTGATCACTTTTTAATTACAGCTTTGCAGGACGCATAAAGCGTTCTTGAGGGCCGCACGTGGCCCGCGGGCCGTAGGTTGCCGACCCCTGGTCTAAAGCATTAGGGCTATCATTACTATGCCTTAAACCTCGGATGTATGAAAAGAAACATTCCAATACATCTTGGTTTAATTTTGTAGTTAAAAGAAACTGTAAACCGTGAATTTCTCTTAAATACTTGTAAAGACCTTTCAAGGACTGTATATCTACAATTATTCCTTTCTGAAAAGGTTGCAAGTTCTTCCGTCCAACCACTCACATGCCCTTGATATAAGCAGCAACTTCATCCAGGATCTCATTTTGCAATTCTAAATTGGTACCATATCCATGTCAATGACCATGCCTATCAAACATCACTGATGAATTGAATACATCAAAGAAATCATTTATTAGTTTTATTAATCTTGCAATATCAGCAACATCTTCTACAATTAGATTCTTATCATGGGAATAAACAAGGGCTGATGCAACTGTATTAGACAGCAACTGTGCCGCAAGCTTTACTTTTTGTACAGTTTTGAGTACAGTTTTTCCAAAACAGAAATGGACACGACTCTTCCATTTGCCAAAACAAACCCTTGATCTACCAAATGGTTTCTGAATAACTTCACTGCATGAGGCACATCAGCAAATACAAATACATCCCTTGTGTCATCATGAGGATTTTTAAATGAAGTGCAGTCAAGGTTTATTCCAAGCTGAGTCCACAGGGCTCTGTTTGTTGGACCTAAGTCACTAACTTGAGCAACTACTTTGTAGCCATTTTCCTCTAAGGCATTAATTATCTCAAATAAGAGATTTTTAGTCATTGCCTGATCAAAATTATAAAAAATGGGTTGTTTTCATTTTCCAAACAATCTACGGGCCATTACAGTTTGTACTTGTTCAAAAGAGCCAAAGACCTGTTCTGACTTCCTATTGATGCACAATTCACTACTTATTTTCATTTCATCAAAAGAAATTACAGTAAATTTCTCAAGTTCTGTTAAGTGTTTATTCTTAATATTCATTACTAACAGGACATTCTTCTGTAAACCACAGTTGAAGTCATACCTGGCAACCCAAGACTTTAGTGTAGTAAGACAAGGTAAGGGATACTTAAGATGATTTCTCAAGTATCAATATGCTTTGTTACTAACATACCGCACATATTGCACCAAGCACTTTCATTCTAAATATGCATAAATCCACTGAGGAGACACTGTATAAATCGATTAAGTAATAGTTAACATCATACCGAATGAATAAATTTCATAATATTGATGCTTTAACTATATATATCGACATCACTAGTTTCACTACAACCAGATCACTGAAGTTCAATTCACCAGCAAGAATTACATAAATAGATATAGATAAAATTAATAAGTCGCATATTTAAACCAAAGAATACCTGCTCTTACCTGATTTCACGTTTATGTTGTCTCTTCTCTGGCATGCTCGAATCCATGTTTCTTGAATGGACTTTTCTTGGGGAAATCGAAAAAATCTCACCCTACCATTACAATTTTTGTAACTGTTATTACAACCAAATACCGCACAAGACATCATTTCATTGAGAAAGCCACAGTTCAAGAGAAAACAATAATTTTCCAAACCCGCGACCCCAGTCAATGCTAAATCATAGGCAGCAAGCGCAATCTATACACCACGTGACGTCACACGCTCAAAGCGATGCTCGCCTGAGATGCGCAATGACCTAACTCCCTTAGTAGTACCATGCAGTATAGTATTGAAAATTTTATTTGTGATTGCATCAGAATGAAAAACTTGAGAAATTTCGACCACTTTGTATTTTAGTGTAAACCATTTTTATAAAGCTTATTAATAAATATAAATTACTTATATAAATTTTTTGTCTATGAAGTTTCCTCTCAGATATGATCCATGAGTTTCACCGCGTTATGGGAGGGAGGGGGGACCCCCTGCTCAACAGAATACACCCAGCCCTCCCCCTCCTGCTCAACAAAATATCACGGAGGAAACCCCCCCGAGTTATGGAAGGGAGGGGGCCGTTGTTAGTTTTGGGCAAGCTAAGTAGCCCCTGAGCCTGAAAAGGTTGGACACCACTGTAAAAACGAAAAATCTGATGTGGCCACCACATGACTTTCTCCATACCTATAACATTTCTAAAAATTCCAACTACGTTAAATGATAATACGTACATATTTTAAGGAACTGCAAGAAAAAAGACCTTACGAAGGACAGACATAAACTTATACTGTAGCCTTCTGATATTAGATATAGCCACGAAGCTCCAACATTTAAGGATAAAAAGGAGCGTTACTAAGACGTGACTAGGCTTAAACCAAAATTCCTGTTTGTGACTTAAGGGGGCAAAGCTATATGTATAAAAAAATAGAGTGAATTCAACTTCATTTCAATTAGCATCAGCACAAAGTCAGTTTCATACCAGTGTGTTTTACACCATCCTTGACCATCTGGCCACAGAACTTGACTGCCGAAAAGTTGTGTATTCAGCTCTCAATGCTCGGTTTAGTGTGCTAATTGATGTAAGCAATGCTGAAAATACTGGGACCGCTGAAATACATCAAAGGGCTGCAACAAGTTTATCCAGACTACCTCTGAGATTCCTTCCCTGACGAACTTCTTCAATATTTTCAGTACGCAAAAGAAAATCCAGATTTTATGAAAATACCTATAAATGCAATTCGTGAACTGAGTACTACCAATCTAGATATGGCCTTCCAAAATGTATTTGTGACAATGATGTGGTCAGCAAGACAACATCACAGGAAATAGAAATCGCACCCCTGGAGTCGAACCCGGATCTTTTTCATTTAATTTTTACGAGTTGTGGGTGCTTGCATACTGCAAGCGTTCAAAAAATCACCATACACCAAGAAATAAACTCGTAAATAAACCGCGACAGCATTTGAACTACACAGAGCCCATTTAAATAAGATAATAGTTTTTATTTTCTGCAAAATTAAGGCATCTATCCGGAATTTCTAAATTCTCTGGCAATCGGCTTCGCATCCAAGTTTTCCAATTTCAAGTTTCATGGCTCAGATCGCCCTTTTTAAGCAATAACTATAATCATCGTTAAGACAACATTCTATATGTTGCATTAAAATTTATGTAAAAATCTGATGACTTTCTCCGTATCTGTATTATTTCTAAAAATTCCAAATAGGTTACATAATAATAAATATTTTAAGAAACTGCAAGAAAATTTTAGACTTTACAAAGAACAGAAATAAACTCAAACCCTAGCCTTCTGATATTGGATATAGCCACAAAGCTCCAACAATTAAGAAAAGAAAATCTGATGTGGCCACCATATGATTTTTTCTATATCTGTAATATATCTAAAAATTCCGAATAGATTACATAATAATAAATATTTTAAGAAACCAAGAAAATTTTAGACAAACAGAAATAAACTCAAACCATAGACTTCTGATATTGGATATAGCCATAAAACTAACAATCAAGAAAAGAAAAAGGAGCATTACTAAGACGTAACTGAGCATCAATTGTTAACAATAGTTGTCGGTAGGTGGTGTGGTGGTGGCAGATAGAAATATTAAATATCTCTTAAACAATGCATTATATGGAGAAATGTTTCAAACATAGGTTGTAGAAAATTAAATTTCCTACATGTCCCATGAAACTTTTGACTTTGATAGATTCAACAGTGTAAAAACGTATAAAGAACATACATACATACACACACACACTCTAAAATATTTATAAGAAGATGATATCTGAATCAAACATTCCTGCGAGATTTCATCCTTCCACCTAATCGTGAAGCTTGTTAAAAATGCATTAAAAAGTGCCACTGATGATGTCAGCATTATATGCAAACACATCTAGGCTTTTATTATTAGAATATAAGTAGAATAGAAGAATTTCCAAAATTTTGTTAACTCTCAGCATGTAAATCTACAAATTCAGAGAAATTCGAGGTGCTGGTGGAAATCACAAATTTAAGATCGCAGCTGAAACTGGAAGAAACCGTTTCAGCTAAGAGCCTTGTTCCGGTTACCTTGCGGTGGAAGGCATAGTTGAAGCGCCCTGCGATTCAAAGAGGAGGTGCCCAGCCATCCAAAAGATGGTTGCTGTTACTCTCTTGTACTCACAATTATAATCGCTGCATTAATATTTATTTTAAGAGATTGAGGATTTTTTTTCTTCTGCTCCTTCCAGGTACATTACCATCAATAGTGTCTTAGTGCTTCCGTTCTTCAAGCTTTGCCCTCCCAACCAGTGAAGTGAGTGAAAATATAATCATTTTATGTTGTGATGATGTGTGCTTGAAGGGGAGTTTCAGTTGTTGGGGGAGAGCAGAGCTCTTCCACTGCTGGAGGATTGGCCGCAGCCCACAGATAGGGGATTGTTAGTCCCCGGGGACCAAGTCTTTCAATCCCACTCTCTTACAGCATAAGAGGTGTAGTTGGTAAGTCATACCAGAGACATGGTATCTGTTAGGTCTGACTTATAGGGCCCACTGAATGGGCAATAAGGAAATTTCAACATTAGAGTGTAAGGGAAATTAAGGTCTTAGTCTTTATGTCTAGATTTAAGTATTAGGCACTTTGTACATGCACAGACTGCATGGTCATAATACAAAATAAACACCTTCTTCCAAATTCTCTTTTCTTCCGTGGCGAAGTTTTCATGCTGTGTCACACCATGGTTATGCATAGGACTTTTTTTTACTGTAATTGCAACTTGTACTTGCAGTTTGGGAGTGAACTCCTCCATTTCAAAAGGAGTAATGCACCAATTACAGTATGCCATTGCATGATGAGAAAACCTGTGAAAACCTTTTAAACTTTTTTATAATAATTGCAACTTTTAACTGGCTCAGTTTTATCTGAAAATGATAAAATTCTCAATTCTTCGTCATGTCGGCTTTACATCTGCTAATAAGCTCTCGGTTGACTTTTCGTTACTGCTTCCTAAAAAAAGACAGCAGTAGTATATTTGACCATTAAAAATTTTCCCTTTTGCGGTGCCAAAGACGCTCTGGCCAAAGATGATGCATCCCAGCCAGACCTCAACACAGACATATCCCATTGCATATTAAGTTGTATAATAAAAATTGTAATACAAATATGAGCAATAAAAACAACTTCTCCAGTATTACTTTATATCATTTAGGTCATCCTCACTTTTATCCAGTTTTCCACTGAACCTATTGCTGGACATTTCTTGCTGCTGCATTGTGATATCTCATTTCCAGGTAAATGCTAAGACTAATTTTTAAGAAAATATTTGCAAATTTTTTCATGTTTCTTTAATGAATGCAGTTTTTCCTCCAAAAATGTTAATGTTCTTAAAACTGCTATAAATTGTGCATCTATCTTATTTTCTGTAGGGTGCAGAATTTCTTCAATTATTTCAAATGATGGGGAATATGACATGCTGTAAGCTTGGCATAGGAGTTTATTCAGACACTATTTCTTCTTTAAATTTTTTCAACATTAAAATAGAAGAGTTTTGTGTGTCTCAGGATCAGTCAGTTTGCCTCCCCTACTCTAAGGGATAGGAAAATTATATTTAGTAAATTAATGATACTTTTTGATATTGGACTCAAGGGGGCAGCTAAGTCCCATACCAGAAAATCATTCCTGTCAATGACCATTGCCATCAACCCTCCCTTAGAGCACTTCTGAATTGCATGGTTTCTATTTAAAACTGTTTAGAATCATAAAATTGTTGTTACAAAAACAAAATAACTTGGTGTCAGGTACTCTGCCTGCATCAGAATAAATTGTGGTAAATTCAAAACCATTTAATCCTGATTCACATTGTTTAAGCAATGTACTTAATTTTTTGTTATTCATTTAGGAAAATTAATACAAGCTTTAGGTTTATTAATAATAATAGAAAATATAGAACATAAAGATTATTTATAAAATTAATTTACAAAGATGAAATAATAATCACAAAATTAATGAAAAATAAGTTATGTAAGACAACACCAACTCATAGTATATAAAAATACCTTTCTTACATCTTTGTGGAAAAATAGACATTTTTAGAATGATGTCTAAGGTCAAAGAATATTTTTCTCAAAATATTTCTATGGCTAAGTTTAAATTATCTTGCAATTTCTCACAACACACTGAATTTTAAATAATGCATACTGCTATAGTCATGAAAGTATGGTATTCCTTAGTCTGCAGCTGCACTTCCTATTCAGAAATATATAACACAGATTTTAAATTGTCCTCTCACTATTTAAACATCAATTCCACATTTAGTTCACAGATGTCCATCACTATAACATGACCAGATGCTGCCTCCTAAATCATCAGTACACTGAAAAGTAATAAAAATATAAGTTTTGTGCTCATTTATTTCTCCTTTATGGTATTTTCATGGATAATATTGAAATGAGCATTTATTTTCTGAAGTTTTTACTTTCTCTGAGGTATATATACTTGTTTTGTTTAATTTAAGATTCATGGAATCATGCAAGTATTTGATATTATGAACAGAATAATTTAAAGTGATTTCTAGTCCTCAACACAATTTGAGGCAGGACATCTGAAATCATAAAATCACACCAAGAATGCTTAAGTGTATAATTTGTTGATTGGCTAAGTATATGAAAGAGGATTTTGTCAATAAAAAATAATGTAATGGAATATTTCATCTTTGCTCAATTTCCATTAGTATATGAGTTAGATTGTGGAACAAGAATAATAGAGTAGAAATTTCTAATTAAAACTTAAGGGTAGATAGAGCTAATAAAATTATTGCATAAAATATCATTATTTACCTTGGTCACCACCGTCCACACTGGTCAAATGCACTGTAGAAATGGCATTTCCAACAATGACATTAATAACAGAGGTATATTGTATATATTAAGTTTATTAAAGTATTGAGATTATATTCTTGATTTACCTATATATTGTATGTGCAACATTACTATATTGAGTTTTCATCATTTACATAAAAACCATGTTTCTAATACTTTTGGTTGCATATCACCTTAACTTTGGGTAAGCAGTCTAGGGAAGTAGTCAATGTGCAGCATATAATACTAATTTATTTTGATGTTTGTATGAAATATACAAAATTAAACAGGAAAGTTTTGAGCAAAAGTCTGCATTGTCCAAAGAAAATATTAATCCCACTCTGTAAATTTTTGGCAATTTATGGGGTACTATTATAGTTAGGGATGGAATAAATGAGGATATTATCAGATGATGATGATGATGTATTGGATGTTGAGGTAATGATTTAGGCCCAATCCCTGGTGATCTACTATGTTAGAATGAGTGGTGTATGCATGTGACAAAACTAGGTCCCTGGCATAGATGAGCATTCCCTTAACATGCATGTGTAGCCAATCCATAAATACTGTGTTTCAACCATAGCATGTAGGCAGATACTACCCAAGTGTGGTATTTAAAAATCAACGAATGAATCTTAACTTTGTGGAACTCAATAATAAATGAGAATAACCGAATCACTTAAAATCTCAAACAATGTAGAATCACTAATTTAAATATCCAAAATATAAACATTGATTATTCTAATCTCTAACAACATCAAATTCCTAGCTACATACTTGTCAACTTTAGCACTTTTAATAAATATATTTTAAACAATCACTTAACACTTGAAACTTACCACAAAAGGTAGCATATTTCTGCTAACAGTAGGCTGCTTTGTCATGAACGACTGCTCTGCAGTCATCTTCATTGTGGCTAGATCAAATTTATTTGATTAAAAATTGATATCAAAAGAATGAATTTCATGCATAATTTTAAAAGTGTACAAATGTATACAATGAGTATTTTATTTTTCTTAAAGTGAACAGTGACTGAGAAAATTACATTAAAAACAAGAACAGAGTTTGAAGATGATATCCATTGGTGTAACTACGTCTAATTACTTTCATATCATGCTTCAATTTCAATTTTTATATTTCACCAGCTCCTTCTATAACACAGGTTCTTATAATACAGATTTGTAACAACAAGATTTGTTTTTAATTACATATATTAATACATAGAGGTTTATGGTTTGCATTTACACAATTTGGTTGGACATGTGATATGGGATTTCAGATTTCATAGCAGGGAAGAGATGTATCAGAATACTCAAGCAATTTGCTTAAAGATTAGAAAACCGACAACAACAGTATTTGTACATATATGTGCATAAAATAGAGATTTGGGAATTTTGGGATTGGAGGAAGGTACCAAAAAGGGTATGGAAAGCAATTATCATTCACTATGTCAAGTCAGGTTCACATAACATGGATTCATATTATGCAGCACCTTTTCATCGCATATCCCCAGAGTTACAGGAGGGGCTAGTGTAATAGAAAAACTTGGAAATATTGGATACATAAAGTAGAACTTGGCTACAATGACATTCAATGGACTGGCACATTAATTTCTCTATAACAGTAATTCTTTATATCCAAGATTGCATGGAAATACAGAACCTAGGATTCCATATTTCATAATTCATATGTAGTATGATCTGAATTTACAAGTTCAGTATTTTAATAGTGTACATAAAAAGTACATAAAACAAATTAAAATGTTTAATGCTTAGTAAAACAATGTTTTTTTCTGAGTGATTTTTAATGAGGTACCCCTCAATATAGAATGTATTATTAAATGTCATCTCATTTGATTCATGTTGATTCATAGAATGATATAACTTTGCTTGCATAGGTTCATCAACTGCTTTGTCTGGATATTTCTCTATTTCTTCTTCTTAATCCTCATAGTTTCCTTGCATCCTAATTATGATCTCCCTCAAGATGTTTGGGTCCATTTGAACTTCAGTTACTATCTTGTTGCTGTTGGTTTCTGGATAAGAATCTATGTTTTCAAAAAATTATAAATATCATGATCACCAACCATTCTGTTAGAGTGATTTCATCAAAGGTTTGGTCTCATGATATGATTTTTGGAAAAACTGGCAAGACTTAAACACTTCTTAATCATTTTTTTCCAGTATCACTCATTTCCATGTATTGTTTATTGTTCTGATGTTGCCCAACAACAAGATTTTTATGGTCTTCCTTGCTTACAGTGCCTTTGATCTCTCAAAGAAGAATTGAAAATGACACTTTAGGCCTCTTCTTATGGCAAAAGAATATTTGTAGCATTAGAAAGAATAAAAAGAAGCTTAATGTTTCTCAACTTTCTTCTTCTAGAATGAGAAGGGCAGTTATCGATTCATAATAGAATCTTTCCACTGAGAATTTAGTTTACTATCCCGACTTATTATAACTTCTTCAAAAAGAGTTTTCATAGGAGTTTTAATTAAATAGTATGGAACTGATAAGGTTTTAATATTTTAAAATCATTTTAGATTTTTTAATTTATTTAATTTGTTTTGATTGCAGTTAAAATACTACATTATTATAGAATGAGGCAAGAGGCCATAAAAAATATGTTGTGGTATCCAAGTTGTCATATGATCTGATGTCATTATAACCAAGTTCTACTATATATCATTAATTAGAAGAAAAACTTTTATTTATGGATTAGTATACTGAAGGGAATATATTATATTATATTCTAAGTAATTTTCAAGCAACTAAAAATGTTGTGCTACAAATATTATGTTGCAAGTGACAAATCAGTTGAGCACATTAATAGGTACATGTAGAAAGGAAATATGATATTTCATAACTTTTACACTTATATAGCTATAAAATATTTATCTTTAAAGAAAGGAAATATAAGTAAAAAATTATAATTGTAATGAAAGATAAAAATCATTTAAAAGAGTAGATAACAAGTTGCTTTGCTTTTGAACATTTTCTTAAACATTCTGAACATAATTAACTAATAATTCTTTGTTACTAGACTAGAAAGCATTAATTAGTAATAAGTTTTCCTTAGTTATAGTTAAAGCAATACAATAATACACACCTTCCAATGAATAGCTTACTAGAAATGTTGCATAGTCATAAGGAAATCTGTTATTACAGCTAAATCTAAATTATATATCTGCCATATTCATTCCAAGCTTGTGTAATGATATTGGTTATTACTCTTCACTTAAAGTTATAAGATTAAAGGAATCTCATTTTTCATGTGCAATATTAATGCTATGTTAAATGATCTCATTAAATATAAATATTTGCCTAATGGAGCTATCTATTATGAAGTTCCTTTTGTAGTAGGTCTTATTAACAAATAGGAAGACCTGATTAATCTTATTAATGTTAAATTTGGTTTTAATTTGTGTTAAAGATCTTCATGGCTAAAATGGTTCATTTGACATAAGTATAACCATTTACATATCTGAGAATTAAGATAAAGGCATGTTTAAATATGATTTAGATATAATTCATGCAAAAAATATTAATCAATTATGATCCATTAAGAGTTGTATGTCTCTTAGATGTATTATGATATATCATTTAAGTTATCATTAATAATTATGAATTAGCTAAAAGAAAAAGATTATTATCAATTGCTTTAATATGCACAGTCCAAATTATACACAAAAATTACAAAATTCTGTATGCAAGCAAAGAACTAATAATACAACAATTATAAACATTACTTTAATAACTATATAATATCTAACACTAAGAAATAAAAATGAATAGTTGGAAAATACCTATTTATTAAATTAAGCTTTTCTTGATTAACTGAACTAAGTTTTAAACAAATACATAAGTTGAATGAATCTTATTTTTATCTTTCTTAATTTTGGAAAAATGCAAATGAAAAGATTAATGAAAAATTAAAATATTTTATCAATATTACTAAAATAATAAGACATATATTGATGGGCATACTTAGACTATTACACTGACTGGTTATTGATATTTATATGCAGTGCTTGAGGTGGGATGGTATGGGGCGGGATGCCATATCTAAGAAGGGTCAGAAACCATCCCACCACTTTTTAATAGACTTTAAATCATCTCGATTCTTTGTGATTGCATCAATTCTTGCACCTGGGGCACTTGAAACTTATCCTGTGAGGTTTGTAATCATGATAGAAGACACATTTTTAATTTTTAAAGATGCGACTTTGACAAAAAATGCTTTGTTTCTTTCCATAGAAAAATATTTTATTTACATGATCCAAGCCTCATTAAAATTTAACATAATAAGCTGATAATGTTAAAGTTTAATGAGGCTTGAAACATGTAAATAAAATATTTTTCTATGGAAGAAAACAAAGCATTTTTTTCTCAAAGTGAAGACTTGCTTATTGATAATTTTTTTAAGCCATGGAGATGGAAATTGCCATAAATTTTTTGTCTCGCCACTACAGTAAAAATATAAAATTTTGTGATTATTAAGTGTACATGTGTAAATATTTAACATCCACATAGTTATGTCACAAATGGTTAAGTTCATCTTGACTATTATAAATTTATTTTATAAATAAAAAATATAGGGCCAGTATTTCACTTGGATATATGTTGAATCAGTCTAAAAGTACATACACAAAAAAATTGGTACCCTTTTTCTTTCATTTATCAAATTTACAAATTCTGCAAACCAACTGGCCACCTTATTTTCTACATTCAAAACTCTCACAAACTATATCACTTCTTTTTTTCTTCCACTTCAAGTACTGCTTATTTGTTTTCAGAAGTAATATTCAATAGGATGAGAAAAAATCCATAGTCAAGAGAGACTTAAAACAGAGATAGTATAAGTAATTTATGAGTCTTACAGTGTTACTGCATCCACATACAAATCATAAGCTATGGAAATAATATTTTATCATTTTATTTTCTTCAATATTATTTGTTTCTATAGCCATTACAAAAAATTTCCTTCCCTAACACAATGCCTCAGGGGATAGAGGGGAGGTAAAATCACACATTTGTAGAAAGAAAGTGGAGGGGATGGAGGAATAAGAAATGAGTCAGTTAAGAGGGGTGGTGAATATGCACACTGATAACTATATCAGGGGTGGCCTAACCATGGCTCTCGAAAAATATGCCATTATTTTTATTTAATGTGTGGCTCTTTTACATTTCTATTCAAGAGTGTGTCAATGCTTTTCACTAAATAACACAATAACACAGTGTGAATTGAGACATTTTGTAGATGCCTAAGGGAAGCTAATTCTCTCTGTATTGCTTTGAGTACAGATTATTTTTACTGTCCACAAATTTATGAGCACAGAATGTATGAATGTATGATCTCAAACTTCTGAAGATTATAGTCTAGTGCTGAGAGCAACTAGTATTGGCTACTTCTGAACTATATAGTGGTAGTTGTTATAATTGACTTCCTCAAATTTCTTTCAGGGGGTAGGGAGAGGTCTGGAGCCAAAGGTACCAAGTGAGCTTGCATGGTGAATTTACCACACAAAACTCAGCAAGAGGTTGGGCACTAAAGACATCAGGGTTAGTGCTCCTAGTTTTTTATATTAAAAAGATTATCGAATAGATAAACTTATTTTTATGAAATGCAAAAATAGTTTTTAACTTGTAAGGAAAAAGCCATTTTCCAAAATAAAGGTATACTCACTCACGAGGCATTCCTATAGAGCAGCCTCCATGTCCCTGGCGACCTACCAACATATTGTAAACTGAAAATTAACAAGGTTAAATTTCAAAGACAGGAAATGAGAGGCCCAATAAAAAACATAAATGGAGACATACTAAATAATTCATCTTGGGCCTCTTTTTGTCCATTACCTGCTAAACAAAATCAGTCAACAAACTAAAACTCAACCATATCATTTCAAATTCCTGTTATTACATAATATGCTGGAAATATACAAATTTCGTCAACAGTTAATCAATTTACTTTTTACTCTTAGTTAATTCAACCAGGCACAACATTCATGAAAGAAATAATGTTTATAATGACAAAGCCTTTCATGTCAACTACATGACATTGATGTATTTATATTGATTAGTTTCTGATTGTGGCCATCAAACTTAGGAGCAGTAATTTCTAAGATAAAATTTAGTGATCCCCATAATGTAGAGAGATCAGAGCAGGTTTGATGGCAGTGCCAACGGTGCAACTGCATGGGCCCCACACTTACAGAGGCTCAGCGCACTCAAAAAAATATTTGTTGTACATATAAAGTAAATGCATGTAAGAAAATCATAAAAAATATGAAACACTGTCTTAATGAGAGAGTTTGCTTTATTTATTAAAATTTATGATTAAAAACTTTTGACTCGTAAGTGGTCCCCTGCGCACACTTTGTACCAAGTCCCACAATTTTACTGCTCCTGCTCTGAGAGAGATGTAAAATAGCTGAGTATTCTCAAAGAAGTGTATAAATTCAGGACTATATGATTTATAATACGCATTAGGCAACTGTCTGATATCACTACCTTATTAAAGTAAATTAAAATCATTAAGATTGTATCACAAAGACCTTCAATCATAACATACTGGTAAGAACTTTATTTATTTATTATTTATTTAAGAAATTTATCACTATCGATTTTGGCTTTTTTCAATTGTTACTGGTATTACTTTGATCATCTAATAAAGCCATTCAAGCATGTTATCAATTAAATAACCGATTAAAAATATTAAGTTAATAAATGTACATATTGAAATTGCTGCATATGAAAAAAGCTACCGATCATGAATATTAAAATAAATTTTTTGTTAATGAAAGAAGCAGGGAAATGGGAATTTATCAAGACTCATTTATTGATATAATTTATTTAATATTCCTATTATTTTTAAAAAGTATTATTAGTATTTGTTCTACAATTAATTATAACATTTATAGTTGATTTTTGTTGTTTTGGAAGTTTTATTACTGTTTTAGTATACAAAAAGGTTTTTAATTGGGAACTATTTACATGGGACATTTTAAAGCATTTAAAATAACAGATGCTGTACCAGAGTAAACTTCGATATGAGATATGTATGAGTCTTCTAGAAGGGTCTTAAGTTTTGAAGCCATGCTGCAACATATGAGGCGTGACACTTTCCAACCACTGGTTCTGCAAATGATCAATATAAAAACTCTGAATTCTGAATTACCAAAAACCTAGTTTTATCTATTCATGCTCTGTAACTTACAGATAAAATTGGCAGTATAGAATAAGTTAGCTTTGGGAATGCTCTGGTAAAAATATTATATTAAAAGTGAAAAAATTATGAAAAATATATTAAACATTCCAGGATAAATTAGCTTTCTTTTAAAAAGTAAATTGATAGTGATAACTAATCATGGTTATAAAAGTCACCAAACTAGCAACTTAATGGAAAACTATTATCTGTATAATGGCATGTCGGTACACGTTACATACTATTCAATATTTTGTAACACTAAAATATGCATCTAATAACTGAATGTGAAATTATGACTCAAAATTATACTTAATTATATATCATATGGAGGTGGTTTGTTCCTGAGCTAAGTTTTTTGGACTAACATTTTTTATAAAAAGCCATTACAGTGCCAAAACATATTATGATGAACAAATTAAATCATCAGAAAATATAACACATTTAAAATCATTGCATATGACTTTTTTTGACTCTAATGTGATGAAAAAATGATTGTGCTTAAATTTATAGTTGTTAAATTTTAAAAAATTGGTAGTTTTCTGATTTCATGCTAATTCTTAAGTTAATTTATTATAGTTACATATCTGTCAGCAGTAAAAGTGAATGTTTTTCTTTGGTCTCAATAATAATAATAATAATTACAGTTTCAATCAATTTTATCTTATTCAAAATTCAAATAAAAATACTCTGCTATCATTCCATATGATTTATTAGCATCATCTTTTAATTTTTCCTAGAATCATTGAATTTATTCATAACATTATTTTTTGAAAAATCACCTGCTAAAAGTCAAACAGCTACAAACTATGAACTTATCAACTATTGAAAACAATTCAGAATAGTGAGCACTAACTCAATTTCATGGTACCCAAATGATCACTGTGAGAAAACATTCAACCAAAAGCTGTGCTCAAATAAACACTGAGATATGAAAAACAATATCATTGAATAGGCCAGAAAAATATCGGCCAGAGAACACTCACCAAAACAATAACATTGTTCATATATACAATTCAGGGTGATACTTTGGACAGGAATGCTGAGATCTAAGATGATCACATAAGCATTAAACATTCCACGTTGATTTTTTTTATGAATATTATTGATCTATATGGTGGTAGATTCAACTAATAAAAATGTTAAGAATTACATAATTATTTTCAGTGTTCACCATCTAATGCTGTTACTCCTCTTAGATGCTTACTGAAAATGTTCTGTTTTTTATTTATCATTTAGCAAAAAATGAAAAAATAATGGTTTTTGAACAGTAATATCACTTACCTTCCTCTTAGCTAACACTTGAATAACACTGTACAATAATGTATTAATAAGACTGGGTGAAATTAATTCATATAAGTGAAATAACCAGAGCAAGTTTGGGGAATGAAAATAATAAAATTGGGAATTGTTTAAAATGCATAATAAATTCCTTATTCACTCGATAAAAATATCTCAAATCTATCATAGTTCTAGTGACCAAAGAATTGCATTTGATTTTTACATTCAATTTTCCAGACAACTTCTTGAAGTATCACCCCAGCTGAAGGTGAATATTAACTAGTCAGGACAAATTGTCCTTTGATTATATGGTGCGCTCAGACTCACAAATTTCCCCTAACAAAAATTAAAGAATCATACTATAATAAATATTAAAAAACTAGCTCAGTTCAAAGGCCATATATTTATTTAAAAATAAATAAAAACTAAAATAAAATTATGCCAAGACATCAGTGTAATGAAAAAATTAAGATTCCTTAAATCTCAGAAGAAAGCAGATGGGCTAATACAATGGCACCATTATAAATAAGAAGTTGAAAGAAAGTCCGGTATTCTTCTAATATGCGGTCTATAGTATTTCTTATGTTCTAATAGGTGGTCTATAGTATTCTAAAGAAGTATTGTTAACAGCGATAAATTATAATGTTTACATTTGTAAACAATGTTTACATATGATGTCAGGACTTGAACCTGGGTTAAAAGAAATGAATGAAGTTTTATTTTCATACTGTCAATTTCAAAAATAGGCCAAATCCATCCAAAGTTGTGTTTTTAACAACAAAATTGCAAATTTAAAGTGATACAACCAGATGGACATTCAGTTATAAGAAATATTGTTTATAAAGAAAAATTTCATAATAATAATTAAATTTACCTTACTTTTCTGTCTATAAACAAACCTACGAGTTTCATGTTATTTTTCGTTATTTGCAAATATCGAAATGTAACATCGCTTTAAAATTTCTCAAAACTTCCCACAGTAGAAGTGTGGGCTATCTACTAGACATAAATTTTTTACTTTTATTTGAAGGTTTTTTTGGAAGTATATTTCTGTTGTGTCCCTCAAGTAAATAATTACCTAATAGTTTCCAAATAACAAAGAAGAATATGAATTCAAATATTTTATTGTAAGGAATTAAATGGAAATATTAACATAAAATAGCTCACAGCCAATCATAACATCACCAATTTTTCACAAATGTCAATTGATTATTAAATGTGGTTGTGTCTGTGGGCATTACTTTAACTTTTATATGTTTCAAAAACAATATTTAACTCCGTGAATATATATATATATATATATAATACACACAGTAGAACATCATAAATCCGGAACTTTTTGAAAGGGTTTGACGCGGGTTGCCTACCATCTCAGGTCCATTTCGAAAGGCCTACATATTCGACTATAAATAAAACCTATCCAATAGTCTTCTGTATCTTTTAACTCTCGTAAAGATATATCTTCAAAATATATAAGTTGGATAGTTGCTGGACTGGGAAATATGGGGACCAGACTTACCAAAAACTCCATGAATGTCGGACTTTTACATCACGTTCCGAAAATAATCTTCAAATCATCAGTTTGTCCCGGATTTCTCATATCTGCTAGATTAAATGACATCACTATTTAGTTAAATAAAAAATTGAAATAACTGAACAAAATTCTTACCACCGAAAATAAGCTGTTCCATATTCCCCACCGATTATTTGTTTCATCTATACACTGTCAAAAAGCTGAGAGCTTCTATTATTGAATATAATATAAGAACTATTAAATACTTTCTTTTATTGGGAAGGTTTTTCGGCATCACTGCCCTCCATAAGAAAAGTATTGGAAACAGTTTCGAGTGCCTATCATACAATTGCATTTTTAAATTAGTTAAACCAAGATACGAACTCAAGACAACTCATACCATTGCCTTCTGATAATGGATATATCCACCAAGCTCCAACAATTAGGAAAAGGTAGTAGAAAATTAAATTTTCTACAACTTTTATTCTAGTATATTTTTACATTTATCGAATATTAAAGCAAATATTTCAAAATAACAGGTAAAAGAGTAAACACCTACTTCTAGTAGACCGATTTTTACCAAAAACTAATCAGTTCTTCTGACTTTTATAAAAATGTTAAATATAAAATTTCGCGTTGACCTGATTAATAGTGTTTGAGTTAGAGCACCCACAAAAAGCTTTCACAAACACACACACAGGCATCATCGAGAATATGGTCAAAACGTGTTCAGGGGACCTCAAAACATTTATTTCCATTGAAATCTTGAAGTCGATTTTTTCATGAATACTCTGTATATGGAGAAAGTAATAAAATCAGGCTCAACCTTGTGGAATTTGCTCATTATGAGAGGTAATGAAACAACTTTGACACTTCCACACAATTTAATAGATGTAAACAACATATGCGATGTTTTGCGCGGGATTTTATAGAATTTCTATCTCCGAAAGTATAACTCTTAAGTCCATGGTCTCACGGACTTTTTTATAGTAAATGTTATTCTCTATCCAAATAAATTTTTTAATCTATACCTTACAGATCATATAAGAGCTAGAGAGAGAAAAGTTTGGTATTAAATTGTTGCTTGACGGATGCCATTTAACGAGATACAGAGGGGCTTGCAAATTTACAAAAATTTAACAATGGGCTCTTGCGAGCCCACTACAGCTCACCACTGTGTGTGTGTATATATATATTATATATATATATATATATATATATATATATATATATATATATATAAGAATCACTGCTCATAAGGGTTAAATCTGGATTAAAATTAGTTGTCATAAAGCGTGTAGTTATTTTTTAAAAATGGCATTCTTAAAGACTCCTATTTAGAATTTAGAGTTAACATTAAAGTAATCTATCTAAAATTGCTGAAAGACATTGTACTAGGTATTATTTTGGACAAACAAGATTCTTGAATTGAGATCTATTCAAAATTCCTTAGGAAATTTTAAGTTTCAAGCTGGGAAAGTAAAAAAATATCTCATAATGTTCATTTTGATTTTTGTTTGCTCAATCTTGTAAAAGAAAGCAGGTTAGAGCCTCATGTCACCTAGGTAATAAATCTAAATAGATTTAGTATTTAGGTAATTTTTATTGTAGTTATTAGTGGTATATAATCCCACAATTAAGCATTTAGTCATATTTTAATGACTTCCTCTTATTTTACGAGAGGAAATATTAAACTGTGCAAATGGCACTGTTTACGCTTGCTATCTCTATCTTTTCATATTATAGTTGTTATATACATATATATTAAGATAGTTTGTGTTATAGATAAATTTATATTTTATATTGTACTCATTATTTTTTTATATGATGCTATGACTACATTTAATAACAAAATGGAATAGTTTTTTAAAAGCTATCAGATACATTATTTTATTATATAATTTTATCTAATTTACTGTGAGTTATTGCAAAAAATATTAGAAGTTATAAAAATAGTTTACAGTTTTACAAGAACAAAAACTTTTTAAATTAAAATTTTAATTTTCTTCATACAGAAATTTGATGATTTTTTCAATTATCACAACTTATTTGCACTTAAGTATAACTGGGTGTTTCACTGTGTCCAGGGAGACTATCTTCAATCCTACTCCATGATGGCATAACTAAGGTATCATGAGAGAGCAAACTTCATTATTCTGCACTCCCTTTCAGGGCTTTGCTCTGGGCAGCTGACTTACTTTCCCAGCTGTAATTACACTGTTGAATTTGCAAATACAAGTTTTGTTTCCCTGCCATTGTTAAGGCAAGTCGGTTGAGAATAAAACCACTGGCTTGCTTTTATAGACCTAATGATCCATGTTTATAATGATGTACTTCATACTACCTTTTTAGATGACATTTATGAAATGGATTGTCAAACAAAAAATGCACAGGAGGTCAATTTTAATTTACAATGTAAAACTGTTTGTGTAACATATAATGGATAACACATCAGTTCAAGTATGCACACATAAGTACGTTCAGAATAAAGACTGTCAATTATAATTTTTATTATTGAACTAATTTGAAGTCTGTGATGATGATGATGATGACCATAATAGAGAAAGTAAAAAATAATGACAATTTTTCAATCAAACACCAAGCATAAAAAATACTTTGTGTACCATTGGATAAATAGCAAAACCACTACAAGACATTCAATAATAATAGCCTTATTGAAGATGAAGGTCATAGGATCTAAATGCAGTTTATTCCACAATATGTGTCAAATTTCAAATTCTCTCTACTAAAGAATATATAAGAATTTAACCCCTCAAGCATGTACAACAACATATGTCATCCTGCACAGTATCCAATTTTACAGTTTATCCTTTGTGTGTTGAGTTTCTGCCAAACACACAATGTTCTAGGATCATTGGATTTGTGAACCTTTATATACAAATATTTTCTCTCTGCTTTAATTAAAACAACACAAATTGCATTCTATGGTATTTGAATAACAAAGGGGCCAACAAAGAAATTATAAATAGTATCTCTAATATAAAAGAAGAGATGACAAATTATAATATAATAAAGAATTTTTGTAATCTGCTACAAATCAACGATAGCAAATATGTAAAAGTCATGAATAAGTTTGGGGTATTATAACTTAACATAAAATGTTTTGTACGTGATAGATGCTGACAGTGAAGCAGGATTCATTGCATCTCAAATTGAGATGTGAAATTTCTTACATAATAGCTTCATAAAAGCTTCAAGATTATAAAGTCATACCAAATCACATATACCTATTAATAAATTAGGGTATTAAGAACAGTATAAATTATATCCATGAATTTAAATGCAAACTCAAGGTGAAAAAGTACAAATTAAAAAAATGTAAGAAAGAGGGATTTTCTGAGAAATAGAGTTATATGAGTATGTACAATGTCAAAAAGCAAAATTAATTTGGAGCATAAATTTGAAAAAACTATAAAATGTTCATAATGAATTGAATTTGTCTAAAATTTAATGTCAGTTAATAAAAATTAATGATGGCATGATTTTGAGTAATGACTCTAACAAGTATGAAGTGTTAGAGAAGTACTAATGCCAATGAGGACTGCATTAGAGCATGAAAATGTCTAATAGATAAAAGCAAAATCAACCCTTAAAACTTTTAATAGATGTTATTATTTCATTTCTTTACTTGAATATCAGAAGCACAAACTTTTAGTTTTTCAAACCTCAACACAGGTGACCAACATTAATTTAAATGATATATATATATATATATATATATATATATATATATATATATATATATATATATATATATATGCAAACACACACACTGTATATACTCATGTATAACATGCAGTTTGAAGACCAAATTTTTAGGTCATAAACTAGGGGTGTCCCTTATACATGGATAACACTTCTGTGCAGTTAAGATAAAAAATTAAAGTGTACCTACCTCGCACCAGATATACGGAATATATGTGTGTGTGTACTAGTAAAAGATACTTGCATTCTGAAAGCATTACATATCACCATCAAAAAAAATTCAGACATTCATTTTTCAGAGAGATATTTCATCATTGGAAATATTTTTTAGTTCTAAAGATTTCACCTCCAAACCGATTTTTCTTTCCTTATGTAACAATAAAAGAGTAAAACACTCCCTAAAATTTGCAATTTCAAGAATGTTATACTTTTTCTACGGTAGGGTACTAAAGCCACACATTTCTGCCAAATTTTAAATTTGCTGCTTATCTAGAAGTGAAATAATATTTATCTATTTGTTTAAATTTAAAAAAATTTTAATGGCCGCCAGAACATAATCATCGAGATTTTCAAATGTTTATTTGGGTATGTGCACTAAGCTCTAAATAACTTTAAAATTTCAGCTCTAACACAACATTACTTTTTTCACAATTATTCTCTTTCTGTTTTTGGATTTTGACGTCATTATGAGTTTGCGCCATAGTTTTAAATAATTGCATTATAATGCAATCCACTGACTCTCTCTCTTTATATATGTGTGCGTGTATATATATATATATATATATATACATACACACACACCATATATACTCATGTATAACACTCATCCATACTTTTTGCCAAAAAAATCCCGACATTTTCATATACCCTGTGTATAACATGCACCCTAGATTTTGGGGGTATGAAAACAGAATTTTAGAATTATAATGCCATGTTAGGTATTAACTAGAGTACCATTAATAAATAAATACAGACCCTCCCTGGGGTTATGCAAGACTCGACTTATGCAAATCCGACTTTATGTAAAAAATCTCCCAAAATTAATTTTTTTTAATTTGAAAAAAATTTGGAGTCCCGGAAATTTGCTTACAAGGCAAAATGTTTCAGGCTTAAAGGTCAAATGTTGTCTAAAGTTTAAACATGTCAATTTATTTTAAATTTATTAAACTACATGTAACAGTTATTTATGGAATATTGAATGGTTAGAGATATTAATGACTGTCGAAATCTTAAATTTCATTGCATATCACAGTTGCATTTTTCGCATTGTTATTTGGTGCTGGTGATGATGAGGAAGGTGAATTCTATGGGCTTTAAATTACTTACATTGTTAGTTATACATAATTTATTCATGAACTAAAAAAATTATTTTGATTTGCATATATACTATGTTTCTTGTTTTCAATACGTGTTTTGCAGGCAATATTTTGGAAGACTACAGCAATCAGCTGATTAGCTAGTGAAATGTGGAATATTTGGAGATGATGGAAATACAATTGCAAGGAAGTAATTGGGTGTTTGATACATTTAATTAATATATGTATAAGCTGGATTATTGATAATTAGCTTGGTTTTCCCTCAATTAACCCAAATAGCGAGAATCTGGTGCAAGGTAGGTACACTTCAATTTTTTATTTTAACTGCACACAAGTGTTACCCGTGAATAGGGTGCACCCCTACTTTATGACCTTAAAATCTGGTCTTCAAACTGCACGTTATACAGGAGTATATTTGATATATATATATATATATATATATATATATATATATATATATATATATATATATATATATATATATATATATATATATATATATATATATATATATGTGTGTGTGTGTGTGTGTGTGTGTGTGTGTGTGTGTATGTATATGTATGTCTGTGTGTAAAATTGGTGGCTAAAAACTGCAATCTGAAAAAAATTTCTGTTAAATGTTATCAATTCAATGGAATTTTAATTACATTGTATATATGGGGTATGTGTTCTAAATGCCACTGCATTGAAATTTACTCTGGCACCTGGAATTTTAAAGTTGCTCCTGGACTTTGACCAGTCTTGTCCAGGCCTGTATGTATCTATATATGCATATAGCTGTTATGGCTATGGGAACATCAATAAAACAACAATTTCTAACAAAATTTATCATTGCTTTAAGGAATTACCAAAAATATTATTTGTTATTCATAATTCTCATTCCTATTATTTTGGCATCAATTTTTCAAAATTATGCAAGTTAAAGAATTTTCCTTAGAATGGCATCCTTCATTCGACTATTTGCATTATTTAGCTTCTTCAAATAAGTTCACATGGATCAACATAGGGCTCCTGCAAGTGAAAAGTGACAAAAGATTCAATATTGCAGCTAATTTTTCCCTCTTCTGAATTTTACATATAGTGTTAGAAATAAATCTGTGCTTGGGGTTCTGGAAAGAATTTTAAATTAAGACTTATAAAAATTAGTTGGTTGTATGATGTTTCTGTGAAAGAAAATCAATACAAAAAGTTGCTAAATTTCTCCTTTAAGTGCATTTTTAACCTATCATTTCCATGAGAGTGAATCTGTATTTAGAATTATTGAGCCATTCTATGTACAATTTATGCACAGCAAATACTGATACACAGATAGAGGGAGTATTTATAAGCTTACTAATTTCTCTACTGAATATTTGTAAATTTTAGAATGTTTAGGTGTTTTGTATTGTTTTATAGGCAGCCTTCTTATTAAGTAAATGTACTTAAAATATAAAGACTAAAAAGTAAGTGATCAATAAGTATTCATAAGGACCATGGAAATCATAAATTTAACTGAAGAGTAGAATAGAAAATAGATGTTGCAGCTGCTATAAATGTGTCATAAATCTAAAAACTGCTAAATGAAGTTACTTTACAAATTATTGTATATTGCAGCAGATGAATTCAGATTTTTTTATAATTGGATATAATAAATTTTTGGAAAGAAAACTACTGCAATATTTTTATTTTCTAAGATAAATATTTTTACTCATAGGCAGTATCAAATAAAATAAATCCAGTTTGTCTTACTCTTTCGGTCCGAATTCTTTTGGTGCCTTAAAAATGCTTTTCTGCCAAAATATGATCCTATTGCTGCCAACACAAGGAAGGAAATTCCAACAAGTACTCCAACAAGGATTGCTCTCATTCGCCGATAGGGTGGAACATGAAGCACAAAACGTGAACTCGCAGAGAGTGCATCACCAGGTCCAATGGCTACCACCTGGAAGTGGTATGTTTGGTCCTCCTCCAGGCCTCTTACTTCATTTATATAAGTAACAACAAAGTGTATGACAAAACAAAGAGTTACTTTGCGGCATAAATTTCTTGACTGAACAAAGTAATGTCATTTACAAATATTAAATGCATAGATTAAGTCAAATAACTCCTTTTGGGAAATTGAAGAATGAACCTTAAACACAAAGACTTACATACATATATGTGTGTGTGTGTGTGTGTGTGTGTGTGTGTGTGTGTGTGTGTATATATATATATATATATGTATATATATATATATATATATATATATATATATATATATATATATATATACACACACACACACACACACACACACACACACACATGCGCACACGCGCACACGCGCACACACACAAGGAGTGCCCAAAAATTTCTTGACATAAGTAGGAAGAATATATGAATATATGGCACTGAACTTTAATAGATTTTTATGAAACTTTAGATTCAGAGTTTTGGAGCTACCAAAGTGCTTTTCAGATTCTGTCCTGGAATTTCAGAAATTCCAGAAAATTTTGTTTCAACATATGATTAAACTGGAGCGAGTGTAGAGCATTTTTGATTGGCAATTTAAAATTACTTATAATCATAACACAAATTTGAGACTTGAAATGAAAAACACATGAAAGAATGAAAATTCATTTTCCTATCATCAATTTTCAAATGCACTTAAAACCGTTCTACAAACTTTTGTTGAACCAAAGAAATTTACATTCTTTGAGGTGAAAATTATTCGTCCACATGAGTTAACCTTATCATTGATGATTTTGAGAAATTGCAGTTGGAATTTTTTAAATTTATTGTCAAAAGGATTTTCTCCATAAAATATTAAACTTAGTTTAAATTTACTTACATATATTATGAATATAAATATGAATATCAATAAGATATTATGATCTAAATAACATTTTATAAATTAAAAATAAAAAAATCCAAAGGCAGAACATGAGTATTTTTTACTTAAAGCTTATTAAAGGTGTTGTGGGTTGATAGGTCTGACAAAAAATTTACAGAATGAAATGAAAACCTACTTGAATTTTGCTTCTGGTTTATTAATACCATTGATTATCATAATCTTCAATGAAGATTTCTGAAAAAGCCAGAGAAAATTTCTGCCTTGACCGAGAATCGAACCCAGGTCTTCCACTTGTTGGGTGGATATTCTAACCACTAAACTACCAAGGCAGACTAATTCTAAGACTTGGGTTTTTCTTGCACTAAGGTCAGGTCAGTCAATCTGGTATCAACTTCCCAAATGAATAATAATGAATAAGACCTAGGTTCAATCCCTGGCCAAGGCAGAATTTTCTATCTTTTTCAGAAATCTTTATGTCCAGTATATATCTATCTGTGTAAGAACTTCATCAACACTTTCATTTGTGATAATCTACAATAAAAAATAAGATTTCTTATAAAATTTTAAAAGAAGATATTAGAAATATCAATTAGTTCTAACTAATTTTAAAATGTCAAATATCAAATCATAAAATCTTATCCTCCGGCAAAAAGAAAAAATATTGACTCTATTTGTAGGTATGGTAATAAAATAGAAATAAAAACTATTATTGTATTTTCCAGTGGAAATTATGGAATCTTTCCACAAAGCCGAGCCTTCTCAAGTGGGGTTATGGTAATATACTTTCAAATTTTTTTGTTATTACAATGTTGGATGATTATTTGTAATATATGTAGCTCCAAGGGCCAAATAGATTAAATAATTGGATATTAATGGAGTATAATTTCAAATCCATTCATAATCCATTCATTTTCAATTTCTATAACAGTTGAGTAAACTTCTTTTATTTAATTATTCATAATTATTTCACACAGGTACAGAAAGATACCAGTGACCTGGGCAGCTGCGGGGAGGGAGAGGGAGGGCAATAAACTGTTGAAGTCACATTCCTGATGGTATGCCCATAGATTATTTACAGGCTATACGAGTGCTGATGGACAATGGATTTTACTGAATAGCTAAATATCTTGATCACATTTCTTGAACTTTTCCTAATTGCTATATTTGTCATTAACCTTTCTGTGACAGAGACCAAAAAGTTACACAGAAAACTGAGCGGGGTATCTCCCATGCTCCATATCCAGTGACAGATTTGGAAATTTCTCACCCCTATGCCAAATTATTCCTCCCCCCTTTTTGGCACTTTTTCCTAAACAAATTACTCATGTAAATGGTTTGTATGTACATCTGTCCATATGCAGATCATAATTAATTCATCAAAAGTCCGTGTAATAATAATTTTTTATTCCCACCCTGAAATCTTGCCTCCCCTAAGCCATTGCCTACTTTGGCTGTATTACAAATCCACTAATGTCCTTATCTATTTAAACATTCTGACAAAAAAATTCCACAAGTTTGAACTAGGCTATTAACCCTTATACTGCCAGCCGGCCGATATATCGGATCTATTGGCCGCATTTGTTTACGCTCTGTCCCTCTCGTCTCTGTGAGTCAGATGGCTTTCGTAAACACTTATCCATTATTTCTGGTGCTTACTCATCTCTGTCAACGAAAATCTCAATAGAATTGCAATACTTGCTTTATTTTTCCACTGGAAGAACATCGGCTGTTTTTTCCGCAGTAGCTCATCTAGTGTTCCTTAAAATAGGTCGTAGCAGTGATTTATCTTGCCTGTAATAGTTACTTTTAGCCAATTGATATTTGATTTTTGGATACGGGAAAGGAGTTACTTCATTTCCAGTAATAATGGGTAATGTATTTCCGTGTTTTTATAAATAATTTTTGCAAAGTACCATGAATTAACTAATATAAGTTTTAAATATTTTTTTGGACGAGCCTAAATATTCTCACTGGCTTTGTAATATACAAATATATATAAATAATATGTACATATGTTATATAATCTACACCATAATTTATTAGTATTTTAGCATACATATAATTACATAAAATATGTGTGGGTGATGGGTGCAATGTTTAATTAAATTAAGTGTAATTATTGCAAAAATTATGCCACGGGCATAAAAATTTGTTTTCAGGTTAAAAACTAATAGCAATAACTAATATTAACAAAATTACTAACGACAATGATATTCTATGCACAATTTTTATAATCTAAATGTAAAAGTTGATATTTTTTATAATTAAACTTATGAATAAAATATTTTTCCTAAATTTAAACGCAGTGAAAACAACATACTTAAATTGTATTCTATATCCTGAATGTTTAAAGAGAATAAATGATAAAATGTAGCTTCAGAATATTAATATTAGCTTTTATATAAATTTCTATCCGAAAACGTACATATTCATCAAAAAAGCTCTGGCATTTTTTGCATATACCACTTGATGGAGGCTGGCAGCAAAAGGGTTAATAAATAATATTTTATAGAACCAAAATAAAAAAATGAAAATTTAGTCTTTTTTGGAATCTAGACAAAACATTTTTTCTCTTCATTCCTGTGCAATACACATTTGTTTTTCAAAAAAATTAGATATTTTTGATTTCCTATCCTCATTTTGTAGGCAAAAACCACACTTATTCTTAGAATACATTTTAGGCTCTTCAGGATAAGTTTTAGTTGTAAAGAAACTCATAGCAACCTTGATTGATGAATAGATGTTTACATTGCTTTTATTTCTGTCTAATATATGTGGTTCAGCTGGTTCATAAGCTAATTGAGGAAGAAAAGTTTTGCGCCGACTTCTGTAATTTTTTCCCAATTTGGATGTTTTGTTGTCCAAATGATAAAGGCATATAGAGTCGCCATATCTATATTTTTCATTAAAAGGTCTAGTACAGAGGAATACTCTCCGGTCATTTTGTATCCAGTGCCAACCACGGCTTCTGTTTTGTTATAATGTAAAATTATATCAGGTTTAAAGCTTGGTAACTTCAGTGCCATATATAAAATTGCAGTTAATTGCAAAATTATTTTACATATGTACTTGAAACTTTCTAATTATATTATGCAACATGTTTATAAGGATTACATGTATGCTGAATAAGTAAACCTCAGAATTCAGGAATGCTTACAATTAGTTATAGAGAGGTTTAATGGATTTTCCCATGAGTTTAAATTTAGTAAATTTTCTGAAGTATAGGGGACTATAGAATACATCTTTGTCTAGGGCACAAAAATTAAAGTCAAGTAAGTTTGTCCTTGTAAATTCCAGCCTTGGTAGAAGGGGTGTTAGTGTGTATAGCTCCCAATGCTAAGTTTGTGGATTTGAATCCTACCAATGGCATAGTTGTATGTGTTCATCTTTGTCATTTTTGTTGAGCTCATTGTTAAAGTCATAAAGTGCTGTATATGAGCTAATTTTCAATAAATAAAAATAAAAAAAATAAAACATACCTAGATATGATGTTTCAGCTGTATCTACTTTTCCAATAACATGTTCCTGTGAGCCTTGTGCCCATCTTACAGTATAAATAAGCTGGGAAGGGGTTTCTTGAAGGTCAACTATATTTGGTTCAGGTGGTTCCCATGAAACCAGGTATCCATCACTAGCTACCGTGATGGTCACATTTCGTGGAGGACCCATTACTTCTGAGAAACCTATATAGCAAGGAATAAATTTTACATTATTTTAGTTTATCAATTATTAAAGTGATTTTGTACTTAAGTAATTGTAATTAATTAATTAAAGTATTTGATGCATCAGGAAATTCACTCTACTCAAGTAGCATATTGTATCACTTTTTCTTATGCACCATGACATGTGGTCTATCCTTTGTTTTTTATGATCATTTTTCGGCCAAAAACCAAACAATTTGGTCAAAAATCTTTAGATGTCATGACAAATCCTACCCTTTTCCTTGATGCTTCAATAAGAAATATTTTTTTAGATGTAAATATTGCAGTGAAGTAGGAATCACATAAATATTTCTTTCCTATGCCATTATAGTTCCTCATAGAAAACAGATATATGTAGTAAGTTGTGTTGTTCAAATGAAAAAAATACATGAAACATTATTACAGTAGTTTCCAATTTTTGGGGCACAACCCCCTAGGAGGGCACAGGAGATTGATCGGGGGGGTGCAAAATATTGCATGTATATTTGCCATCTGTTTAGCCATCCTAAATATCCTAAACCCACAATATACAGCCGTCAAATCCTAACCCTCAATTAGCTAGGACGTATCTTTTGTCTCCTTGTTTGTCTTAAGGTAATTGTATTAATTGCAATTGTTTGTCCAGTAGGTATTGTTTATGAATTTTGACAGAACATGTTATAGATAAGGCGACCAGATTACAGATCAACAAAACCGAGACAAACTCTGTTTTCCCCTGGAGTGTAGGCAATTTGCCGCAACTGCACCCTCCGGTAATTTGAGGCGTTGGACACCCTCGTCTAATGGAGTCTTACACAACTTCTCTTCTCCTTTTCCTCAAAGGTTGCAATTTCCTCCCGCTGCATATGTAAGGGCCTTGGGTCTAATCTCTCCTTCCCCCTTCCAGTAGATCCCACAATGATTCGAGATGGAGTAGGGGTGTGTACTCTAAGTACATGGGCAATGCGCTACATGCCCTCACGATAAATGCAGAAACAAATATTTGCAAATATTAATCCAATAGTATAGACCAGGAATGGCCAAACCAGGGCTCGCAAGCCGCATGTGGGTATTTTAGCTTAGTACACGGCTCTTTTAAATATTCATTTAGAAGCTTGTCAACGTTTTCTATACAGAACACAATGGCAACATTTTAGGAAACATCTTATTTATGTAGAATATTATTTTCCTTGAGTTTAAAAAGAGAATAGAAGCATTTTATTAACAATGACTTTAACATTGGAATATTAATTTAATATGTTTTTGGAAAAATAAATTATCGGCATTTTTGCGGGAATGTTTGGCGCCTTTTGCAGACTGTAACCGTGTTACGGCACTGCGTCTTCACTTCTCATTTTCCTCAAACTAGTCGACCATGCAGGAATTTCGTGGAATAAAAAGAACAAAAATTGAAATGGCTAACAAATACTGGTGGAGTCAAAACTTGGAGATTCTGAAAGGCTACAATGTAGTACGCTGTAATAGTATACGTACATACATCAATTCTCGCTCTTCTCGCTAACACCCCTACCACAGGTCGCCACAAATGAATGGAAATCGCCATCTCTTATTGGTATTTTCCCCATCTGCTTGGTTATACCACACTCTTGGCAATAAGTGTGTGCAGCTAAGTGCCAAGATCATCTACCACCCATAAAAAAAGTATCTTATCCTTGGCCCCCCTAAAGGGAGGGAAAAAAGTTATGTCATTTTTAACTACCAGGTATGGTAGGGCTGCTATGGGCTAGAGAACCTCTTCAGCCAAAGAAGAGGGGAGATAAACCCAGTGGCAGCATTAGCCTGCTCTTACAAATAACACCAAAGGGACAACGGCTTAACGTCCCTTCCGAAGGATGGAGTGTTGATTTGCGTGTGCTCCTCAGGTTGCTTTTTCTCATTGGCTCATCCTCGTCACCATAGTACCATCGCATACAAATATGGGATTGGAATGTCCTTGAAAAATTCCTCAGAAGGACTCGAACCGGATGTTGCTTTAGCAGATCTAACCACTGCACCACTGGCTCCCCTAATCCCGTACTTCGACTAATTATATATACAAAATAATGCATATAGTTATTTAGTTCCTTTGATCTTTATCAAGTGTTTCCTATATTCGCTTTAGTGAATTTTCAGAATTACTGAAACCTTTGGATCAAACATCCAAAAACCAGTACAAAAACTATTTTCGTTTAGTCTTTCAAAACCAATACTGTCCTGGCCAAACTGGTACGTATGGTCGCCTTAGTTATAGAGGTGGGTGCAAAGACAGTTCTTAGGTGAGGGGGGTGCGGCTTTGCAATGTTTGGAAACTGCTGCATTATTACAAGAAAAATGTGAAAAGGGAATGAGGAAGAGATTTTGAAGCAAATATCTGAGCAAAAGACCTCATTGAGACTGAGAAGACTAACCGCACTTCAGAATCTAGAAGTTTTATCCTCTATGTTATAAGATAATCAAGCAAAAATATCAAAGTTTAAAAGATTACTAACATGGAAAGGCATGCAAAAATATCTATGCTGATGGGCTAAAATTTAATTTAGATCTATTTTAGTTAACACAAAATATTTTTCTCATAAAAGGTGTTATATTTTGTTAGAATTTATATGCTCAAAATGCTTACAAAAGGGATTCTAAAAGAAGGTTTTTCAATTACAAAAAATCACAGATGAAAGAATTAATACTTCCAAATCTAGCAGGAGAAATTTAAACTAAAATGATATAACTCACCAAAAGGGCCAGAAAGATCATTTGGGATTCTCTTGGGTGTATTTGCAGAATGAGAAGATACCCCTAAGAGAAAAAATTTCAATCATAATTTGAATTAATTTTTATGCAAATAATAACAGCATCTTTGAAAATTCAGATATATTTATAAGAAAATTCTTTTTTGATCAAGTAGGAAATTTGATGAGATATACGAGTAGTTTACATAAGACCTGCTGCAGTTGAAGTTTGTATAAAGTGTAGAATCATAACATTCATGCATTCTTAAATTTTCCTCATTTTCAGTGAATGTGCCATTTATCTTATTTTGGAATTTGTTTTCAACCATAAAACGAGTTTGATAATTCCCAAGTGAACCATTTGCCATATTCTATAAATATTTTTTGTTTCTTTATGAGTTTTTTCTTTGAATTTCTAATTAATTGCTTTTGTTTACATACTTTGAACTTAAACAGTTTAGAAAAACTACAGTACATGATGCTTTTAAAATGTAGAAATGGCTTATCTTTAAACTGCTTTTACCTTTGGTTCGTACCCTGATAGCTTTGCTGAACATTCCATCACCATGTACATCTTGACTCAGAACCATCATCTCATATGTTGTACCTGGGTTAAGATTTGGCACAACTGTCTCTCTTGTACCCATGGACAGTATCTTTAAAGTTTTCCATTCAGATGAATCTTCTCTTCGATACCTGTTAATTTACATAATTTATAAAAAAGTTACGAATAACATTACACCAAAAATATACAGATGATTATCTTTTCTGAAATGTGTTTAATTATTTTTTCTTAATCTATAATCAATGATACAGATCAGTGGTTCTCAACCAGAGTAAGTAAAGCTTTATTAAATGTAATTCATCAAAAAACTACACTTTCAGTCAATTTTTAATGATGCAGTAATCCTAGTATTAAGTTGGTTATTCAAAAGATGGTCAGGTACTCACCATACACTGTACTCCTGTTTGGGTTTTCGGTATCCTGGCACCCACCTAAGTGATATGGTTGTTAAAGTGCTGTTTGCTGTCAAATTGTAAGGTGCACGAGGGGCTACATTCTCTATCATGAGTTCAGCTTCAGCTGTTATTGTTGATGCCTCATTGGTTGCCACACATTGGTAAAAACCACGGTCATCCTTCTGGAGATTTACAATGGTCAAATTTCCTCCTGATATAGAGGATCTTGAGTGCGGAATTGGGGCCCCATCCTTCTGAAGGTAAATATTGAGCAATGAATATGCAGGGTGGCAATAAGAGAATTTATATCTTTATAACCATTAAAGTTAACTTTTTAGTGGAAGACGCTTTAAGAGCTTTATTCAATTTTCCAGAACAAATTAGTTATCTCAATGTGGGTAAGAATTAATTTAGACTGGCAGCAGTAATCATTCAGAGAGAGAAGATAAAATGATGCAATATGAAAATATCAAATGTTTAGCTACATGAAAATGCAAATCCTTAAAGTATAATTAAAATAATGACATCTTTCATTAAAATATTTTATTATCTTTGTGAAATCACATTATTCCAAAATGAAAATCATCTACCTACCTGTAAAAAGTATTTTATTTTTTAATAACTCTTGTAAAGGCTTTCTAAATATCTAATGACTATATTGTAGCATATAATATAGCTGAAAATCATTATAATATGCTTCATAGAAATATGAGTGTGTGTGTATATATATATATATATATATATATATATATATATATATATATATATATATATATATGCACTTAACCCTCGAGTACTCGCAGCTATAAATTGTGATGTTAGTACTTGTGCTGGGTCAAATCGACATAAGTACCTATTTTAAAGCTTAAGAAAGAATGATTAGAAGGCCAGAATTTTTCAAAAAATTATTAGTAATCCTAAAAATCTCTCAATACAAAACAGCAAACAGTTTAATTAATTTTAAATAACTCATCACCAATTTATTTGTAAATATTTATTTCAAACCAAAGATTTCATCCCAAATTTTAGTTATACTTAAATCAAAACTGATGACACATATGCTAGCACAATTCTCATCGCAAATATGTTTGTTACAATTCTGACAGATTGTTATAATTTTGCGATCCTTTTTTGATACAGAAATTTTACATAAATATTGTTTTTGTTTCATAATAGGCATTTTGTAGTCTTGCTCTATTTTGCTGGAAAATTTACAACAGGAATATCGAAGAGGAGTAGATAGAGTACAAATCATACTACATTACTCTATGTGCTGCTGAATAAGAGACGACCAAATCTTTCAAAAAAAAACTTATAACATCTATATTTTGTTGGAAAGCTAAATGACATGAGCATTAATTCCTGCAATGTTCATGAATGAATAAAAAATAACCAGGGACAATCTATGACAATTTCTGGCTATGTTGTAATTTCCACACAATTGATCTGTTATGACAACACCACCTTTTGTGGAATTGTAGGAATCTTCATTTCAGGTATTTTTTTCCATTTAAGGTGCGAATTTCTATTGTGCCAAGCATGTCCTTTCCAAGTTATTTGCTCTTCTATACCTTTCAATTTTCTATTCAGGACCTATGAAAGAATTTAACACATTTAAAGCATCATCAAACTCAGCTACTAGAAGAATGAAGTTAGGCACATGTCTAAGTAAAAAGATATGAATATTTAAAATAGGTCCAGGTCAATTTGACCCATATGCAAGTACTCTATGGTTAAGGAAGACAAAAGGTGAAATAAGAAAACAAAGTTGAGAGCAGCAACTGAAAACCAAATTACGACGAATATTTACCATAAAGCACTGGACTCCTGAATGAGGTGACAATGCGAGTTGCCATAGCAGATAAAATTTCTCATTGTTAAAAATTTGAAAACTTTCTTTTTCTGAATCCTAACTGATTATGGTGCAAATTCAGAAAGGATTAAAATTCTCTTAGTAATAAAAATTAACTTCCTATTATTATCCATACCAAGATTCACCTTGTTTCTCAATTCTAAACTATTTTAAAATGCAAATAAAAAATATCCTACACTGGCTCCAATTGTAATCAAATGGAGAAGAAAAAAGTTTCTAGCATTGAGCCTAAGAATCTTTCCTGAGGCCTTTTGATTTGTAGGAGTTCTTTACAAGTGAAGCGATAGTAGCAGAACGCCTTATGAGCTTGTCTCACCTGTCCACCTATCTCTCTGTTGTGAATTTCATCTCTTGAGCCTTGATAAAATTTCGTTAAATTAAGTATGAGTGATCTTTATTACAATTTATCCCCGTATTATGATTTTGAACTGCAACCTTCAATTAGAAATTCCAATTCACATATTCACTTAAAACATTTTTCCAAAAATATCTCTTAGAGGAAAACCACAGAAACTCCTTTTCTGTGGAAGTGCTACATGTGTTAAGCAAAGGTCTACAAACGGATGATCTAGAGCAGTGGTGGGCAACCTTTTCTACTTGGTGGGCTGCATTGGTGGCAGTGAAGCCTTCTGTGGGCTGGATTGGAAATTTTCAATGCTTTGGCAGACTGAATTGAAGTTAAATCAGAAGTTACTTAAATATTTCTATGCACCACATGAGTGAAAATCAACTTAAAATTAGATTTTTAGGGTTAAAATTACAATATTTAGAATCATGATAGAATTCAATCTTAGAAATACCTTTGAGAAAAGATCCCAAACAAAATTTTAAAAAAAATTGAATTTTTGAATTGATAAATATTTATTAAGGGGTCTCAATTAAATGATATGCATTTTAACAGGTTTTGCTATAAATAAAATAACATTTGGTGGGTAAATCAAAATAAAAATGAAAAAGTTTTGAAAACTACAAAACACTGGTGGTGGGCTGCATGAAATTGCTAAGAGGGTTGCATGTTGGGCATCCCTGCCCTAGAGCAATTGGAAATTATACTGTGGGCTTCCCAGAGAGATTGCCTTATTCCAAGGCTCATTCCCCAGGGCTTGCCATCCCCTACCCATCCGCTTGTATACAAACCCTCACTGTCATCTCCTATCAACCTACTCCTTTCTCCACCAATGGCTACTGACACCTCTAAGGCCCTTTCTCCTAACTCCACCCTTAACTCCTTTCCCGATCTGGCAAAGGTTTTGGGTGATTCAGCATTCGCCGGAGAATTGCATCAAAGGCAGTATCAATCCGACGATAACACACCGAGTTGTGCCAAAGCTCCCGAGGATAGTTTTTGTTGCAAAGATTGGAAGTCCCAGGTTCGATTTCAGGAACTGTCCTTCCCATTTCATTTACATGGGAAATCTGAAATCCATCATGCTGGGTAATTTTTTCTTGCACAGTAAAATATCTTAGAATTGTAACATCGGAGCGGGATTTGTACTATTCTCTGAGAATTCTTATTCTAATCATAGAATTTTGCTTATTGATTGTATTTCTTCGAATTTCGCGTTGTTGTAGTTTTGATCACCCATTACGAGAGTGTTGTCATTGCAATGACTATTGTTAGAATCAGATTCGGTATAAACTAGTACATGCACATGTTATTTTTGCCACATAAATACGCACGATCAGTTTAGTTTTCCGTTTGAATGTGTTTGTAATATTTCATAACGCTAAATTATGAACTTTGGGAACACAAAGGGCAAAACTCATCCATGTTGAATTATATACTATTAAAGCCAATATAAGTATTAAATAAATAATTAATGTAAAGTATGTCTATGGGAGTTTTTATGGCGGTAGAATGTATCTTTTCTTATTACCCTCTTTGAGCAAACAACGCAATTGAACACTTTTTTGTTATGAAGGTGGGGTTTCTTCTAGAACATGGGTGTCCAGATATGGAAGGTTATGTAGCCTCATAGTGGCCAAAAAAATCTTACTTTTTTGCATAGTATTTTTAATTATTTCAATTCAAATTACAAATTTTTATTTTTTGCTAATACATTTTTCTTTAATAAAGTTTAATTTTTACAAAGTATTTTAAAGTAGTTTAATTTAAATATCATCAATTTGTAAATCCTTTAATTTTGAGGATGATAATCTGAGCTGATGGGTCAGATTTTCATCGGTCAAATTAGACCGGTATCTATTTTTTGTGAATTTCATTTGGGTGAAAAGTTGTTCACAAAGATAAGTACTTCCAAAAAGCGATATCATTTTTAAGGAATGATCTCTGAGATGTGGATAATTTTCTCGGGTAATATAAATGTTATGAAAGCCTTCTTGTTTTTCTTTGAAAGCACAATGGGCTTCAATATCAAACTGCAATTCAATAAGCTCAATTTGCAAACGATCTGGTGCATAATTATAGTCCACAATAAATGGGTTTGAGAAAATTTCATTTTTCATTTTCAGAAGTACGGAAAAGCGTTCTTTGAACTCAAGAATTAAAATATCAATGCCCTTCGCAAATCTTTTAGTATCTTTCTCGGTTAATATGATTAACTTTATAGATTCAAAATTATCATATTTGTTTTCCTTAAGCTGATTTTTAAATAAATTCAACTTTCCAATGAATACATTTATCAAACGATACATTTCAGGTATTTTTGTGTCTTTTCCCTGCAGCTTCACATTTAAATTATTGATGTGAAGCATTATATCAACAAAAAAGGCAAGTTCCAAGAGAAACTTTTCGTCTCCGAATTGATTGATGGGTTTCCCTTCTGCTTGCATGAAAAAGTTAATTTCCTCTCGTAGCTTGAAAAATCTTTTCAGCGCTTTTCCTCTGCTTAACCAGCGAATATTAGTGAAATAAATAACATCAGTCCCTTCGGCTTCCACCGCATCCTTAATCATTTCCTTAAATTTTCAGTGTCTCAAAGCACTGCTTCTGATGTAATTAACTGTTTCGATGATAATATTCATGATATGCTCCATATTAATGCACTTAGAACATAAATTTTGTACATGAATAAGACAATGCAAATCGCTGACTTCAGCACAAGGGAATTTTTGTATAATGTTTTTTTTCAGCAACGATACTGCACCATTTTTAGAACCTTGCATTGACGGCGCCCCATCAGTCACAATTTGAACAAGCTTGGATAAGTCAATTTTGTGTAGCTGCATTTCATTTAGAACCGCATCACAAATATTTTTTCCACTTGTGGAGTCATTCAAAGAAACTATATTCAACACTTCCTCCACAACCTCGAAACTCTCAGTTATACCTCGAATAAAAATTGCCAATTGAGCAGTATCAGTGATGTCTGTACTTTCATCAATACACACTGAATACCCTGCAAAATTCTGGATTTTAGAATTCAAAATTTCACTGTATTTTGCAGAAATGTTTACTATTTTTCTACAAATTGTCTGTCTAGAGGCGGCTATTTTTTCAAATAACTGTTTTTTCTCTGATGCAAGAATCTCTGCCACAGCCACCATGCATTTTTTCAAATACTCTCCATCCGTATGCGGCTTCAAATGCTCACCAATTATTTTTGCCATCACACACACACACCAATTCAAGCTTTGAATTTTGATCATTACCTTTTCTAAAAAGATTTTGCTGTTTATCAAGCTCATCTTTTATTTTCCCAACCCTTGCCTCTCTCTGTGGTGCTGTTAGCTCTCCAACTCGGTCCTTGTGTGTCTCATAGTGTCGTTTTATGTTGTCAATTTTCAGAACAATTGATTTACGGCAGAGTAGACATAAAACATGGGATTTATCATCAATAGAATTATCTATAATGAAGTATTCAGTTGTCCATGTGCTCCTAAATTGCCGATTTTCATCAAAAAGTCTTCTTTTTTTCTGATGAGTCATTTCTGGGGTTATAGAATTTGAAGTTATCTAAATTTAATAAATATAAAGTTTTTTTACATTTTGTAAGGATTATAATTATAATAGAATTTACCATTGTAGTTTTATTTCCAGGAGTATCAAGTTTGGGCACGCCTGAATAAAGGGAAAAATATTAAAGTTTAACTTCATTTAGGAAAACGTGGGTATTGTAAAGCAGCCGCCGGCCGTCTCTGCTTTTTAATAAACTTCTTAATTTCCACGAACATAACATCATAACATCGTAGGGTAACTGAGCATTCAAATAAATTTTTGAATTTTCGAAGAGTAAGGGAGAAAATGCGTCAATGCCACAATTATTACGTTACAGTTTTGTCTCTTTGGAATGACATCACACAGCTTTGAAGTGAAATGATATGCCGCCCTTGCTCAGCGCAGCTCAACTCTTGCGGGGAATAAATCAGCAATTTCCTCTATTCTCGAAAAATAAAAAGCCCTTTTAGCCGTTTAGTACTACCATATGTAAGAACATATTTAGAGGCCCGCACAAAATCGGAAAGCGCAAGCAAATGCTAGTAATCACTGTAATCATAAAATTCTTAATATAGTAACACTATTGCATCAAAGACTTTAATGAAGAAGGTAATTTTAAGGTAGGAGGTTACCATTTAAAAACGAAATTAATTGATTTTATTTCAAGTTCACTTATAAGATATTACATTGGTATTATACCTTCATTCTGAACATTGTAATACTGGACCTAAATTTATCAAAGAAAGGTGCTAAAATATAACTAAACTCAAAAAAATATCGCTAAAAAGTATTTTAAAATAATAATTGCAAATTATTTTTAAATAATAATTAATATAACTATTCACTAAAGCACAAAAAATTCGATAAACATAAAAAGGCACTAAATTGTTAACTCTGACGATAGGTACATATTTATTCATCCTGGGAACAAAAATAACAAGCGAGGAAAAAACTACCAAAGTCCCAGAAATAAAATGCCGAAAACACATTCACCCTTACCAAAGGAAATTAAGAATTAATAAACTTTAATTGATCATATTGCTAAAACAATAATTATATATACCGTAAATACCCGTGTATAGTGCGCACCCTCGTATAATGCGCAGGGGGGTTTTCAGCCTCGAAGTCTATTATTTTTCTATATACCCGCATATAGTGCGCACCGATTTTTTTTAGCGTTACCATTCCAGAATAAAGTAGATGGTGTAACGTGTTCTAAGGCAATGATCGAATTATTGGTATTATGTATTGGTAACATAATGAAAGTGTGAAATGAAATTTTCGAATAACGTTCCAAAAGAACGTCAGCTAACTCAATCATTACGTTCTCTATGTTTACTTATAAGGTGATATTAGGATATACACAATAAATCCAATTATATTAATTTCATAGTATGGCATATGACATTCTTAGAGCTAATAAAATGAAGGAATGACGATAATCCTATTTTTACATATGTTTTTGTCATGCCTAAGGTGGACAGGTTCGCCCAACCTTCAGTTTTACTCTTATAAGAACACTCTGGAGCACGTAAACACAATAGCAAATAACCATAATTAACTACAGACTCTAAGAATCAAGAATAAATCACATATCACCAGGCCGGGTGCCGGTGTAGGGTGACGTCATGCGTAAGATGCCGATTCCGATAACAACATCGAAGAAGAATGGTTCAGTGACGAAGTATTTCTTGGCTTTTAAAATGAATAAATACTGAATTCATTCTTTTCATATCTAATTAATGAATGTTTGTAGAATTAATTAATAAATTCTAACTATTATCTATCTTACTTTTCGTAAAAAACACTAAGAAAATTATGAGGATACACGGGCAGTAATTACTGTGGCAAAATTGTGGAAATATGGGGTCAAATGAAAATAGGAAGATTATGTACCCTCGTATAACACGCATTCTAATTTTTAACTCAAATATTTCGAAAAAAAGTGCGCATTATATGCGGGTATTTACGGCACTTAAACAGTCAATACAATTACAAAAATTGAAAATATTTTGGAATTTCTTCCCTCAAAAGTGGCTGCAAGTACATTAAAAACTAGCGAGCTGCAAGTGGCCGCACAAAAACGTGAAAGTGGCTGCAGTTTGGACACCCATGTTCTAGAATGTGACGCCTTGTTAGCAGTCAACAACTGAAAAGGGGAATACCCTCGCAAAAATATTCATTGAGTTGGGTGGGGAGAATATATTTATATGGGAAGGTTAACTGATCAAAGGAGTTTCGGGACATCTGTGATTTATGGCAGAAACTCAATGCATAAAAAGTTAAGAAATTGTAGAAGTGGACACTGCATAAGATGCCATATGTCATTGTACATGCTTGAGGGGTTACAACGCTCATTAAATAAAATTTATAGACGTTTCTAAGTAGAGAATCTGGCGATTCCTTCCTCCACATGGTACCGGATAATCGATGATCTACTGTATTGTTTCTGTAACCACATTTCTTTACCTGAAGATGATGTATCACATCAAAACCTGGGTCACGTCAGATATCCAATACAGTGGAAAATACAAAGTACTTACAATATTTGTTCATTAAATGTTTTTAAATGTAAATGAAAAATATAGTACACTGATTCACCTAATAATCAAATAGAGAAAGCAAACTTTTCTGGTATCGAACCTGTGCCCTTATCATGCTAAGGTAACTCGATGCAATATGGTCTGTTCCCCAATATGGCCTAATCACCATATCAAACATATTACATGACAAAATTGATAGATGATGGTTGCATATATCGGTAGACTGCTAACAACTGTTTATATGGAATTCTACTGTACACTCAGTTGGTTGAATTTGCTGAAGTGTTTTGTTTGAGACCAGTAAATGTGGTTATGTGCATCTAATTTCAAGTCATTGTTTGTACAGTTAAAAGTTAATTAATTAATTTGACCTTAGGCATTCTACAAGATAATTGACTCTTTTATTAGTGGTGTGATTGGTTTGGCAATTCATTTAGATGTCATGTGGTTCTAACAGAATATGTTTTACTAGTCCAAGTCTCCACAATATGGCCTATGCCATATTGCCCATTTTGTGAGCCTTAAATAATGATAATGAATTTTTTGAATGATTTTGGATCTCATTTTGTTGTTCATTTCTTTATTTAAATTAAATTTTGACCTCATGTGCCTAAATCTTTGGTGGTACAATTTTACGATTTTGACCAGTGTAAAATTAGAATCTTCACTTTTATTATCTCATTTTTAATTATTTTTGCCTACTGACATTTTACCATTTTTGAGCAATCAAGCATTAGAATTTTGATACAATTATTTGATAAATATTTCAGATTCTTGTTCTCTTATTTTTTGAAAAATAACCCAATAGGCTATATTGAGATCATATGTTCCTAATATGGCCTAACAGCAAGGTTTTGCAAAAATGCTAACCAGTAATTCCATGTATAAGCGTTATAGTTGTAACATTTTTCTGTTTACTTAAATAAACTGCCTAAGAGTACATTATGCTAGTTTTACTTTCAGCATTTGGGAAAGATGCTTTAAAATAATAAAGTTTAGATAGGTTATATTGGGTTGAGTTACCTTAGTTAAAAAATGCAATGGAGAGCACACAGTACCTAGCAAATGATTTATCAAAATAAAACTAACCATTCTTGAGTAATTTGCATCAATTCCTAAAATCTTATGCATAAATATCAGAAAGGAAGAAAAAATGAATTTATTACAATAGATTTATTAATTGTGAATGATATATACTTTTTATGATTTTACCAGACATTCAAGGGTGTAACTGCCTCCTCCCCCTCTGCAGATGCCTATACCTTTAGGTTGCGATTTTGGACTAGAGATTAACACCATCATCAAATACAAACAAGAATTCTAAACCAAGACTAATGCAGGCTGGTTTCCCAAAGTTGACGTCCCAAATTGATTACTTATATTGACAGGAAATGTTTCAGTATGTGTTAGTCATTCCAAGGAATTCTCATACCATAAATACCATTGGTAATTTATAGTTAATCAATGCCAGAGAAAAAATTGAAAAGCATTATCAGGTTTAAAATATTAAAAGCAATGCCAAAATCTCTTTCTCACATTATATTTTGCATGTATTTTTTTCAAATAAATGAATTTTATACATTACAGCTTATATACTAATATGCCTAGATCAACTGTCCAGAAAAGAAAATAACCCTTTTGTTCACTTTTCTATACTCAAGCCGACTTTGGTAATAATCATCTCCATGGCAACAGTCTGATAAAATGTGATTTAAAATGCAACTGTTTCAGTAGAAATTCTAGAAAATATGATCAATTATCAAAATTCGGTGATAAGAATTAGAGTCTACATTTTTTTTCTCTTAGAACAGTACAAATCTCTCACTGATATCACAATTTTAAGATATTTTAAAGTATTAAATAAAACATCTCTGCACGATGAATTTGAGATTTCCATTCTAAAACAAATAGGAAAAAACATTCCTGGAATCGAACCCAGGACTTCAATCTTTGCCATGAGCCTCATATCAACTTTCATGAAAATCAGTCCATTGGTGCAGAAATTATTAGTATGGAACACAAACACATACACACACAGACAGTACCATTTCATAAGGCTATGTTTCCTTTGGAAATCAGCCAAATATAACAACCTCAGAGCAATCGATGTAATTTTTGAAAAGTTTGTTAGAAAAAATTAATAACACTTCTTATAATGGAACACTCAGAGCTCAAATTGAAATTTAAAAGCTATGTACTGAATGTGTTTGCTAGCAATTTATTGTATGACATTTATTGGTTAGATTAATACACCTAAAAATAGCTTAAGTGTGGCAATTTTTAAGTTGGATACAAAATCAGCTGGCTTTTAGAATATATTTCATCTTTGGTAACTGTTAAGCCCATTTCTGAATCTCACTTCCTCACAATACTTACTCTTATCCAAGAAATAGTTGGCTTTCCTGTTGGAGCAGGCTGCACTCCAAGCTCAGAATCTGCAGTTAATGCTGACTCATCTACATCATGACGGGCATCACAGGGCATGACTAATGTCTCACCAGCCTTTCTTACATATAGATTATTTGGCTTGATTGTGAAAATTGGTGGTCTAGTGATGAGAACTCTCATTGGAAGAGAGGGTCCATCTGTCCCAAGCTCATTATATGGGATGCAAGTATACATGCCTCCATGTGACCCATCAACCTGTATAAATGAAAAATTTGGCTTACATCATTTTAAAATGGTTATTTACCATTCATAATACCATAAACATAATAGAAGCAATCCATGAAAGAATATGTGAAATTTTAATGAAGTGGCATGTTTCATTTACCAGTAAAACAGAAACAACATTGTATTGGCTGATGAATCACCAACAGATGTGTTCTAAATGCTGCTCTTATGTTAAACTAAAAAACTGGAAGAAATTGAAATCTGTATAATTAATGTCCACTCAATGGCATACAGAAAATTTTTGAGGCCCTCCTCCAGCAAACAGTACCCTATGGCATATTGAATATTTTCCAAGCTGAACTACTTATCATTGCCTGTATATTAAAAGAATAAATCACCCCCTCACAGAAACGCTACTGATATTTTGAAAATATGAAATTATAAAAAATTATAGTAATAACTAATAATTAACTTTAATCCATTTGGAGAAATGGGTTCAAAATATTATATTATACATGACAATCCTTATAGCGACATAGAGAGACAAGAAAAATAAGACGTATTTATTACTCTGTGACAATGAGTATGCTTATTAAATTACAGTTATCAGTCGACGCCGGTGGAGCAGTGGTACAAATACTCATCAATGCTTTCAAGTATTGCGAGTTTGATTCCCGACCAAAGTCCATGATATTTTACGGCTAAAAAATATGAAAACATATTCCACTTGCGAAGGCTAAACTTTGTGGAAAGATTCCATAAAGTAAATAAAATAGAATTTTGTAAATTTCCACTAGAGAAATTTATTGTGATAAATTTGTCTAGTGGAAGTTTACAAAATTCTGTTTTATTTGCATTAAAATATTACAAGAATTCTTTTGGAGAGAAAGTGAAGCCGTCGATCCCGTGTATTGTACAATGCCAGTGCACTTCAAAGAACCCCTTTCCACATGGAACATTGGTTAGTGGCAAAATTTCCAGGTGTAGGAGCTAACTCTCTGGCGTCTGTGATTAACCCCCTTTGGGGGAAAGGGGGTTCTAGGGAAAAGCTGAGGTTTGCTGACATGGAGGATGAGGTATAACCAATGCTTACGTAAGATTTTTTATATAAGAAATTTTTACATTTTCCTTGCGATTTACGTATCGCGGCAGCTCGTCCACAGCAAGCTTCCACCTGCTCATTCCCCGTGTTTTGCCTGACATTATAATTCTTTTCGCAGTATTTAACTGATTTATCGGTAAACATAACTTTACCTTGTTTGCTCTGATAAATTTTTCCTCTTTGTCCTTTAATGAGCATTAAAATGCATTGCAACGCTTTAAGAATGCATTAGAAAGTATTGCCATACATTAGTATGCATTTCCTAATTTTTATTGAAAAAGGGGGGTATAACAAAATCCTACGTAAGACGAGGGAGGGGGTCACCCAAATGCTGACGGTTGCTGACATAGGAGAATGGGGAGTAAAAATAGCAAAACATTTGCTGTCGTACTACTTGAACAGCCCACTAGTGAATAAATACGATCTGTAAAATCTTATGTGCCATCAGGGGTAGTCCGTGGTATCGAAAAGAAGGGGTGCTGCACGTCGACCAAAATCTACCTACGTACCTATATATGAAAACAAAAACTTACTTCATGATGACATTGGAGGCCTAAAGTAGTGACTACTGAACCGACTGATAATTGAAGTCAAGTCGTCATCCTTTATAGCATTGAACAGTGTATGCAGAACTCACGCTTCACTTAACAAGTAAATACACACAATATACACAAGTAAGCACAATAATCTTCCCTAGCTATATGTAACACTCAAGAAGTGTTGACACATAAGAAAATACATTGTTCTAAGAGCGAGAGACGAAGGCATATAATCGTAGTCTATATCTTGCAGTGGTTTTCGTACCGAGAAATGCCTCTTCTCAGCATTATAAAGCCGTATTGTAGAAGTTGCAATTCCCTTTTCCGGGTTATTAAAGCAGGCATCAGACGCCTTCGTCAGCATGGTTTAAATGATTGGAGGCCTCTTAAATTTCACCCCCCCCCCCCCCCCCGCATTGCAGAGGTTGCAGGGACTATCAGTACGTCCCTATGTCCACTCAACATCATTTAAATGTTGCTATTGCAATGGCTCATTGGTGTAGAAACCAAATAGAGGATGAGTTTTATGGAACAAAATAATGATGAAAGAGTTTAATATTGATTTTTAAGGGCATATGGATAAAATTGGGGAAGCGTTGGATTGGTTTCAGTATCCATCCTATCAATTTTCTAAGAAAATTTTGACCTGCAAGCCACGGCTTTCCTAAAAATTTGATGCAGTGCTGATATTTTAGCTGAACAACTTGATGCATAGAAAGTTCTGAATGTATTTGCATGCAATGAGATGTTTCATTTGGATAAATTTTGCAACCAATTCTGATTCCATGTATCACCTAAAGCTAAATTAAAAATTACTAACTCCAAACCATAACGTTTACCCAGAGAAGCGCTCAAAAGAAAAAAAAATACAAGTTTACTGGACAATGGCCTAACAGGGACTTGTGGTCAAAACCTAAGCCTAAAAGGAAAAATTAAAGCACGAGTACAAGACAAATAAAGAAAAACTTCTCTGGAACAAGAACTAAATACGTTACGCTCTCATCTTCAGTAGCTGAAGTTGTATACGACTTTCTTTATTTGTCTTGTACTCGTGCTTTAATTTTTCCTTTTAGGCTTAGGTTTTGACCACAAGTCCCTGTTAGGCCATTGTCCAGCAAACTTGTATTTTTTTCTTTTTTCTTTTGAGCGCTTCTCTGGGTAAACATTACGGTTTGGAGTTCGTAATTTTTAATTCACCTATCCGCCGTAGTCTCCTCTCCCTTTTTTCATACTTAAAGCTAAGTCAGTTTAATGTCAGTAGCATAAGTTTGAGGATATTTTCTTAGAAAAAAGTGAGGGCTGTACATTAGCAAATATGGCACAATTAGGATTACCAGATGATATCAGTGAAAATCAGAACAATGAGATTCGGAAAGCAGGACAAAGGAAGAAGCTGGTCATTTCTTTTTAATGATCTGAAATTAAATGAGGGCAGCATCAAAAAGTTAAATATACATTTTAACATATTGTATTGTATCTTAACCCACACACACATATATACATACACACACAGAAACACATATATATAGATATATACACTAGTGTATTGCTCATCATATGACAGATAAATAATAATAATAATATAAAGATGAATAGAATAAAAAACTTCATTATTTTCCTAAAAAAAATATAAATTTAAAGATTATACATAAATTTTTTCTAATTTTAATTCCCAAAAGAATAAAAGCCTGCACTTTAAAAAGTCGATTTTTACGTGTTATCTTTTTTCCTATTTTTCGTCATTTAATTTTTATATCTGAATCAAACATTCCTGCGCAATTTCAACCTTCCACCTAAATGGGAGGTTTGTTAAAAGCGCGTTAAAAAGTGCCATTGATGATGATGGCGTTATACATAAACCCCACCATTTACTCGAATACAAGACGACCCCGAATCTAAGACAATCCCCTTTCAGCAGACTGTCAAAACAGAAAAAAGAGTTTATGACCTACTTTCTCACTGAATGTATACGATGTATATTTCGAACACAGGTATTCAGTATATGTATACTTCATTAATTGAAACGGTTTTTACCTATTTTTGTTTGAAAATAAAGATTGTTTTAAACGTATATTTAAAATTAAGATTTTATTAGTTGAAATCCGGATGGTAAGTTTGCAATGAAAAATTCCAGCAGACAATTCTTTTATCGTTTCATTTGTTTAAACGAATGATTAAACACGTAACGAAGCTTCCTACGGTTCTATGTCAACTCTTCGCGGTCAGTTCTTTGTGCTTCAATTCGTCTCACGAAAAATTCGTCGGGCGACAAACTCATCGCGCGTCAATTCAGCTATCGAAAAATTCGTCGCGAAACTAATTGGAAAGTGAGACATCATGACAGGTAAACGGCAGGAGGGAACACTTTTCCACAGAAAATTTCTTTATATTTCGATAATAACAGAATGAATCGAAAATCTCTTGGCGAATTGCGCGAGACACATTGGATGATGTATGGCAGGGGGCGACTCCCAACCCAACAAGTGAATCTCCTGCCGTACACCAGTCATGGTGTCTCGCCTTCCAATTGGTCTCACGACGAATATCTCGCGACGAATTTGTCTCACGTCGAAATTGTCACACGACGAATTTGTTTGTTTGTTTGTAAGAAATTTCTGGCTAATCAACCTCTTGGATTATTATAGCCATTACTCCTTCCACACCGAATACAAATAAGGGAGGAGGCAAACCCGGTGCCGGCATTAGAACACACTTTACGAAGAGCACCAAGGGGGTCAACTGCTTAGCGTCCCTTCCGAAGGACGGAGCGCTAACTTGCGCGACAACGAATTTGCCTAGTGATGTATTGACGCTCGACGAGTTTGTCGAGTGACGAATTGACGCGCCAGGAATTGAAATGGGACGAATTTACGCGCGATCAATTGATCGCGATATATTGATGGTATACGACTACGTACTTGAATTTAAAATGACCCCTGATTTTAGCAAGCTAAAATTTGGAAAATAAAATCTCGTCTTGGATTCGGGTAAATAGGGTATCTATTTTATATAACCTTAGAATATGGTGAAATGGTGGCGCTCTGCATGGTGTCACCACGAACCAATAATCGTGAATATTGACGTAATCGTTCTACAGTAGAAGAAAACAGGCAGACTGAACGTCAAAGAACACAACAAAACCGGCAACAAAGAAGAGAAGCCATTATTTTGTCACGGTCAGTTATACGTAGCACTATCTCGGTGCCGTTTTATGTCCTGGGGAGGGAGGGAGGGAGAGGGGGAGGGGCGGAGGAAGAGAGGGAGGGAGGGAGAGAGGGAAAGAGGGATGGAGAGAGGGAAAGAGGGAGGAAGGGAAGGAGGGAGAGAGGGATGGAGGGAGAGAGGGATGGAGGGAGAGAGGGAGGGAATATTATTATTTAGCCATCATATGAGGGGCAATACACTAGTGTGTGTGTGTGTGTGTGTGTGTGTGTGTGTGTGTGTGTGTGTGTGTGTGTGTGTGTGTATATATATATATATATATATATATATATATATATATATATACTTCTACACAAAAAACGTCTGTCTATAATCGTTACACTATGAATTCAATAAAAATTTGGTAAACAAAATTAATTACTATTTATTAAAGACACCATTTTAATTGTATATCTCCAATGAATTGATCTTCTTCAATTTGGAATTAAAATTTAAAACTCCTGAACCGCAAATTAACCCAGAGAGCACTCACACGACAATATGAAATAAAGGAAAATTAAAATTATACTTAAAAGTTTGCGAGACGATGATGGCCTACAGGGACCTGTTCTCAAAAACTAGCCTAAAAAGAAGAAAAGGAACACACGCACGCACAATCACTCTGGAAATCTCTGGGAAACTCGCTAGATACGTATTACGAGAGCTATGCTCTCATCTTCAGTAGCTGAAGTCGCATGTACACCGTAGTCTCCAATTCCATTTTTAACTTCTTCAATTTGGTCATGAAATTCTTTATATTATGTCATATCCTTCATATTGAACTTGATGAAAACTATACATTTTACTGAAGCATTTGACAACCTATTTCGCTCCTTTTTGACTGAGAATTTTTTAATGAATTAATGGTTTCCACATTTGCATTGTGTGACAGTATGGCAAAAAGTTTTGCAATTTTTACAGATTCAACAATGTAATATTTCTGCTCTGGAAATATTTTACCCATTTTTTGTGGACAAGAATGTCAGCAATCTGTGGATTACTCAAGTTTTCTCTAACATATTTCTCCATGTTGGCAACTTGATGAAAATTGACATAATAAACATTGAGCCCTTTTTGATTGAGATGGTGAACATGTTCCTTAATTTGTGACCAAATTAAAATATGATTTAAATCTATCCACTCAAAAATTTTTAATTTAGACAAAGGCTCTGCCCATTTCTTTAGGCCAGTATTAGATACTATAACTGTAACGTCAAGATAGAAGCTGCTACATTTTTCCTCAAACTCATTTTCTTTGACATGTTTAAGTAGTGCTTTTACTTTTAATGGAATAAAGTTATGACTCAGTCATTTTTCAAATATACCTATAATTTCATGAAGAATTTTTTAACATCTACAATACAGCTGTCTTCTTTTTTTATTGCCTGGATTTTTCCTTGAAATACAGACAGCCAAGAACTACAGAACCAGATATATGGTTCACTGAACTCATCTGTGAACTTTCTAAAACTTATAAATGGTGGTTGATTCACTGATAAAAAATAAGATTTTAGAGCTGGGAATATCTGCAATATTTGTTCAATAACCCAGAAAAGCAACAACCAACTCAAATTACTTAACAATGTTTTGTAATTAATATCTACAAAATCACAGAATTCCATAAGTTTTTCAGTCTGAGCTGTGTACACAGAAGGAAGAAGGAGTAAGTTCATGAAGAAACATACAGCAACAAGTGTGAAACGTTTGAATCAGACATGTTCCTGACAGCTGTCATTGTAAACTGTAACCATTCCTCAGCACCAATGCAGCAGAAACCTTAGATCAAAGCAAATATTTCTAGCTGTTATGAAAAAATATTGAATTTATAAAATTATGCATTTTTAATCATATCTATTTGTAAATCAACCCAGAGAACTTTCAAATAAGAATAGTTTTGTAATATTTGTGTGCAACTTTTCCCTGATTTTCCTTAAATACTGTCACAAATGTTTGGGTAATTTTAGTTTACGATGATAACCAATATATTTATCATACTTACAGTGAGACAGCAGAACATCATGCACAGACTTGAAAAGGCAAATTTATTTATTCTCAGTTATATGCCAACATCTAAAGTTAATACATTTGAAAATTCATTTCATTAATTAGAATTTCAAGTATTATACAGACTTACTGATAGCGCTTTACAATATATGTTGGACATTTATATGTCTTATAAAGTTTACCTTGTTGAAATAAAGAGATCCATTATGCATGAGGAAGACCCCTTGCACATTGTAAGGATCAAAAAGGAAGCCATCTTTTTCCCATCTGAGATAGGTTAATGGAGGATTTGCACGAAAATGACAGTCTAGCAGGCCAGGTCGACCATGAGGAAGATGCTGCTCACTGGGAGAGTAGATAACTTTTGCCTTGTCTGAAAAATATAACAAGCATGATTATGTCAAATTGAATTTGTAGCCAAAAACAACAGGATTTATGCTGCTTAGTGAAAATTGTTTTTAAAATTAATATTTTAAATCGATTAATTTAACATGATATACACTATTTTGTGTATACTACTATTTATACCAAAATGGCAAATTTGGACCAGATCGACTCAGCAGGGATGCCACAATTGCAAAGTTTACTTTTTGGCAATTATAACTTTGTAAGGAATTGGCTGAACCGATTTCAACGAAATATTGTATGAAGGAGCATGCAACACAAAATAACAAAATCAAGATTTTTTGTATAGGTATAGAAAGCAGAGCTGCCACAATACAAGGAATAAAAAACTCATTTTAGATGTATTTATGTTGAACTTTCCTCATCAATTTTAACCAAATTTAATATTTATAATGTACACATATATACAAAACTGTATTAGGATATTTAAATCGAATCAGCCAAACAGTGGTGCCACAATTACAAATTAAACTCTTTCAGTAATTAAGGATTTGGAAGGAATTGACTGAACGGATTTCAACTAAATTTTGTATATAAGATTCGTATAACATATCATAATGAAATCAAGATGTTTAAAACGGAGTTAAAGAGCAGTGCTACCACAATAAAAAGTAAAATAATATTTCTTTTACACTTATTCCTAGAAAACTGACCACATGGATTTTAACCAAATATAGTATATACCTATATACTCTTCATATAAATAAATAACCACAATATCATATTTCAACCTGGTCAACTAAATAGGGCTACCACAATATCAAGGTTAGAATTTTTCTGTAACTATGAATTTGGAAGATATTGGCTGAACCTATTTCAAAGAAATTTTGTTTGTAGGGCGAGTATGGAATGGCAAAATGAAATGAACATGTCTAGAATGGATCAAAAAAGCAGAAAGGAAAAATACTTTTTATTTTAAAGCAAATACATTAGTATATGATTATTCTACAGGAAATTTGACGAAAAGCACTTCTGTACTTCGGAAAGCCCATGTACACCCCAACTTGTTATAAGATGGTTCTTTGTACTTTCAGCTGATCTTTAGGGGGCTATATTGATATTTATGTGTAAAAATATGGTTATAAAATCTCTTGAAATCGCTATACACAAACTGGAGCAAATGCACTGCTAGTGCCAGACACTGGTTTTCCTGGAGCCTAGGTGAGATGAGCTTAACAGGCTCCGTACCCACACAACCTTTTTTTAAGGGATATGCCATTGGCTCCCTGTATATTGTGGTGAATAGTTTTTTGTGAGCGTAAACAAAAATTGTCAATTTATTTTACAAAAAATACATATCAAAAGATTTTGCTGCAAGTTGAATTTCATTACGAAGAAATATTGATAAATAATGTAGATCCTGATGTACTGCTGTTATTAGGGGTCATTTTTTTATTAAGAACATTTAATTACATTTGAATTTATTTTACCATATGTTCTTTTCAGATAATATTCTACAACTTCAGTATATAAATAGGTATTATACATGAAGTAAAAATGATAGATAGCATAAAGTAAACTTTCTAGTGACCCTCATCTCCTTTAATCCAAAAAAGTGCACCAGGTCTTCCAGTCACTTAATCAGGTACTGTTTGTGGCACATCATCTGGCTGTCCAGAATCCTTCAGAATCTTCACTCCATCATTGATGAAAAAAATCCAGTGAAGTTGATACAAAGATTTATAAAAAATGATTAAGTTGTTGTATTTATTGCTTTTCTGCTCATAACCATATATTATTAATATTGCCAAAACCATGTTGTTTCAGGCTGAAAAGAATTATCGTATTAATATTAATGGACAAACAGTTGGGAAAAAACTTACAAGACTAGACTAAAAGGGATATTTCTATGGTAATGCAGAAGGAGATGGAGGGAAATGAAGTTTGACCAGAAAGGAGCTGTAGAAAAACTTCGTAAAAGAAAAATAACCCCATAAATATGACTGATAATATGTGCGTAAATGCAATAAGGACTCCAGCCCTCCTCTAATTTCCCAGAAATCTGAAAATATAATCTTGAAGGAGTAGTATAGGAGACACAAGAACTCTTGAGACAAAAATCCTCAGATGAGAGCACTCACAGGATGCTTGGCTTGAGTGTGAGCCATTTCTCACTTTGTTATTTGTGAATGAGAAAATTTACGCCAATAGTAGTCCCTGGGGAAAGGATCCCAGCTGTCAGCCCTTCTGTCAACCCTGTCCCTGGCCAAACAAACTCACATTCCACATTCAGATGTGCTCCAGCTGACTGCTTCTCACCCATCTCATTGGTCACCTCGCAATTGTAGTAACCAGGATCACCCATATCTGTTGGAGAAATGGTGAGAGAACCTTCTGAAGTAACCCTCGAACGAGTCAGCAAATTTGGAAGCTCTGAGAGAGGAACACCATCTTTGAACCAGGTGACGGTGGCACCCTCTTCCTTGGTGACACATTTAAAGTGGGCCGATTCACCTTCCATTGTGGTTTGGTTGATGGGAGGGATTGCGAGCAAGGTTCCACCTACAATAGCAAATGGAAAACAAATATCTTAGTTAAAAACAATTTTTGTTATCAAAATACATCATTGCCGTATTTACCCGAATCCAAGACGAGATATTTTCCCAAATTTCAGCTTGAGAAAATCGGGAGTCGTCTTAAATTCGAGTACGAATTCGTATACCGTCAACTCATCGCGGTCAATTTATCGCGCGTCAAATCGTCGCGCTTCAATTCGTGGCGCGTCAATTCACCACACGACAAACTTGTCGCGCGACTATACATCGCATGACGAACTCATCGCGCGTCAATTCATCGTTAGACAAATTCTTCTCGTGACAATTTCGTCGCGAGACGTATTCGTCGCTAGACAAATTGGAAAGTGAGACACCATGACTGGTATACGGCAGGAGGATACACTTGTTGGGAGTCACCCTCTGCCATACACCATTCAATGTGTTTCGCGAAATTTTCAGAGAATTGCGATTCATTCCAGTATTATCGAAATATAGAGAAAAATTATTTTGTGTAAAAGTGTCTCCCCCTGCCGTTCACCAGTCATGCTGTCTCGCGACGAATTTTTCGAGAGATGAATTGACGCGCGATGAGTTTTTCATGCGTCGAATTAACGCGCGACGAACCGACCGCGACGAGTTGTCATAGAACCGTAAGAAGTATGGTTATGCGTTTAATCACTGTTTTCTTTAAACAAATGTAACATAAGATAAAATGTAATTGTATCTACTGAAATTTTTCATTGCAAACATGATTTAAATTAATAAATAAAATAAAATTTTTAAAATTCTTTTTTTTTCAGACGAAAATTTGTAACAAATCATTTCAAATAATGAATGAACTAGTATACTGCATACGTGTGTGCGAAATGTACACCAAATACATTCAGTGAGAAATTAGGCCATAAAAGCTTTTTTATGTTTTGACAGTCTGCTAGATTCGGAGTCGTCTTGTATTCGGGTATACGGTAATTCATAGTATAACGTGTCTTGATTTACTGCAAAGAACCAGCTGCTACAGTCCAATTGCTATGCACATATTTAAAAATAAGCTTACTGCGTAATAAATAATACTTACTGCTAAAAGTAGCCTTTATTTTATAAAATGAAATAAGGCGACTTTTAATTTGCTCTCTGATTGAGGATCTCGATCTCTCTCCAATTTGTCTTCTTAGAATTATTATTTTCAAAGTCAAATTCCCTGTCATAAGGAGACCGATACAAATCGCTCAAAAAGGAACAAAAAAGCTATGCACAGCTTTTGGCTCATTCTTTCCTGAAATACTTCAAGAATTCCTAATGATAGATTTGTTTTCGAAAGAGGAAAAAAGCTGCTCTTGAAAATCCTTGACCTAACACTGTCGTCCTCGTCAAATTCTGGACTAATGATAGCAGTTTCCTAAATACACGCATAACATCACTATTTTTTCCTGTATGTGCTTTTCTGCCTTGAAGTTTGGAAAAGAATTTTTAAAAGTTAAGGGGACACTGACTTTTGTCCCCTATAAGTAAGGTTATTACTAGGATACCAAGTTGAAAAAGAATACTTCAGAAATTTGAATCGGAACGTCAGGACGATGCTTAGAAAAAATAATTTAGAAAATATTATGACGTTACAAATGAAAATCAAGTTCAAACCATTTTTTAACGTTAAAACTTCAACAGGCTTTTATGGTAGCAAATGCAATTAAAATATGCAAAATTATCCGTATTAAATATCACAGACAGAATCTTTACCAAAGTTACGCTGGCCGTAGGTTGCTCACCCTCTTTTTTAGAGTACATAATATATATTGGGGAAAATGAGAGCCAGCGGGGAATAGTATTAGTTTTAGATACAGAAGCAGGACAAAGAGTAATTAAGATGCAGCAGGTAAACGACCGTTTCATGTTAGCGCAGGTAAAGGCAGAACCAATGAACTTAGTAATTATGGAGTATACATGGCAACGAGTGAATTTCGTCTTTCTATAAAAAAAGAGAGAAAATACTGTATGTATGCATGCACGTGTGCATGCGTGCATATGTGCGTGTTTGTGTGTGTGTGGGTCTGTGTGTGAGAGTAAAAGAAGATAAATCTTTGATTTTTTTGCAATGACAGAGCAATAATCTCGATTGAACTGGGTCCATGTTAAATGATTCTTGGGTATGTGATAAACGTGTATGAGATAAAATCCTTTGTTTACGGACAAATTATTCATTCATTTAGGCTTCTACATTACTCAGCGCACCTAAATAGCACATATATTTACTTTACTCTTTACTTACATAAATTAAGGTAATGCATAGCGTAAATATGGCGGTGCGCATACACAAGCGAGCTTCTGATATATCGCAATAACCGTTAATAAACTATTAAGGTGATAAATATAATTGCATGCAAGCGACTGAATGGAAACTCTCGATCGAAACAATTAGGACAGGAACTATTGTTCATTCTTCGAAAATTTACAGATTAATGCATAACACGGGTAAATACTGTCGGCGTTTGAAGGCGCATACCATCCACTGTTAGGTGGAACCACGTCCCATTTCTTCCTGTGTTTGGAGTTCTGTTGGGGAAGTAAACGCGACACTCGTACCACCCTTGGTCCGACTCGCGTATACTTGTCAGGTTGACGGCGCCTTTGCCGTAGCTTTGGTGGCTTCCACCGGAATAGTACTGCTGTGGCTGGTGGTCCCACGCCACCCTGCTCACACGACCTGCGTAACCCTCGGTAGATGTCATATCGCCATCGTACCAAGAAAATACCGTGATGCCCTGGAACGAAACATTCGAGCCAAATCAGAATCAAAAGCTGATGCTATAGATACGAAGAAGATTTTCATTGGAATTTTGTGTAAGTTTCATCGCGGCGCTGAAATGGTTAAGATAGATATCGTAATCTGTTATAATGATAATAATTAGGCTTTACAAATATAGTGGAAACCACAAAAATAAAATGTTTTAAACAAATTACCGGTTGAGACGAAATTAATCACACGAAAATATCATTTGAAATTGAATTATTTACGCTCTCACGGTTACAATTCAATGCAGTCTTCCAGATAACACGAACTATAGAATCATCAGGTGGTTTTGGATCTTAAGGGGATAAATATAAGCTTTCCGAGGGGATTGAGATACAATACATGAGCTTGGATCGTAAATTAAATAAACTGATGTGGGCAACATATGACTTTCTCCATATTTATATGGCAAATTACAAGTTAGCTCTGGGATCGTTGTCAATATTTACTTCCGGTTGACAATTAAGAAAAGAAAAAGGGGCGTTACTAAGACGCAACTAAGCGTCAATTGCTAACAATAGTCTTCGGTAGGTGGCGTGGTGGTGGCAACTGAAAATATAAGATATCTCTTAAACAATGCATTATATGGAAAAACGTATCAAACAAAGGTTGTAGAAAATGATATTTCCTACAACATTTATCACAATACATGTTTACATTTATCAAATATTAAAGCGAATATTTCAAAATAACGGATAAGTGACAAGAGTAAACACCCACTTCCGGTCAACAGATTTTTACTAAAAATTAATCAGTAATCTAACTTTTATAAAAATGTTAAATATCAAATTTTGCATTGACCTGATTAATAGTTTTTGAGTTAGAGCGCCCACAAAAATCTATCACATACAGACCGACAGACAGACACACAGACTCTATCGCGAAACTAGCCAGAACGTGTTCAGGGAAGCTTAAAACATGTATTACCGTTGAAATCTCGAGTTCGATTTTTTCATGAAAACAATACTTTCTCATACTACGCATATGGAGAAAGTAAAAATTAATGAAACAAACTTTGCCTTCCTTTGTAGCAGCATGTGCGTTTTTTCAGATTACTCCCCAGCAGCTAATTCTAGATCCACCAACGTTATACCATTGTAGCCCTACTGTAGAACTATCTATCCTGGAATGTTGGCCTTTGTAATGTACGTCGTTTTTGAGTGATCTTGTACACAGTCAGACGGACGGAACATTCAATTAGGTGGATTTAAAATTTTTTAACTTCTTAGTTATTTCATTAAAATAAATTTATATTAATTTTATTTTTCTCTATTTAGTAAAAGATTGAAAAGGTTACTCTGCTTTCGCAAAAATTTTCCTCAAAGACTTATAAAAATACAGCTACTTTAATCTCTATATCTGACTTCATTAACACCATATCAACGAAAAACTTTATTTGTTTATTTTCATTACCATAGTATTATTCACCATATTCAAGGTATTGTTTGAACTTCAAAACACCGTCAAAATTTCGGAAATATGTCGATAGAGGCGACACAAAGAAGAGGAGAGGAAGAGAGAGAATGAGATCATATATGATTTTAGCATGGAAGTTACAGAAAGAACAAACAAAAGATATGTATTTTGCATCAACAGAATCTTTGCGCCAAATCTTGTTTTAAATTACACATTACGTATAGTTATTGGTATTGTGAACTACATTCGAGCAAATGCTTCACGGCATCGCCAGTTTCGCACCATGCTTCAATATGACGATGAAACATTTAGTGTAGATCTTCCAAACCATTAAGTGAGCTGGTTGTCACAAGGTCAAGTACTATAAAATCTATGTGAAATTTTGAAAAAAGATTTCTGCAGAAATGTTGCATTTTTGTGTGATTT